>OZ007586.1:38309213-39678380 GCA_963931845.1 Maratus michaelseni | reverse complement strand
AAAAAGTCAATATGAAGTATCAAGCATGGAAATAATCCAAAATACTACTCTAAGTAACGTAATTCATTTATGAGCATGTAGTTAGAGGTGGATTTTATTTCTGCCAATGTAATTACTGTTTACATACAAAATAATGTATAAAAATATTGCTATTAATATATAATATATATTACAGTATTATTGCTATTTTGGAATAATTTATATCAAGATTTAATTTAACATTAATTCTTTTTTTTATTTTTAAAACGAGCTGTTTTTGCATTTGTAAAAAAGCCAGTACAAAGTATCAAGCATGGAAATAATTCAAAATACTGCTCTAAGTAGCGTAATGCATTTATGAGCATGTAGTTAGAGATACATTTTATTTCTGCTAATGTAATTACTGTTTGCATAAAAAATAATGTATAAAAACAAGTGCAAGTTTTTGCACCATTAATGAGATTGGCTAATACAGACTGTTCCCCCTTTACCGCAAAAAAAGTGTAAAGAACTTTTATAAAATTTGAACATTGCTTGCTTTTCAAAAAACGTTGTCACAGCTGGTGTGAGGCATCTAATGCGAAAATAAAAGTAATTGCGATCTTACATTAAAGCAAATATAGAAATAATTAATATTCACACACGTTTAAGGGATGGATTTTTTTTTTTTTTTTTTTTATGCTTATCACAAAAGGAGCATATGCTCTTTTTCTCAGAATGTCTTCTAGAAATTTCCTGCATGTTATCTTAAAAAAAGATGCATTAGATGTGCAATTCTTTCAAATACATAGAAATATGAGGGAAAAATGGAGGTACAATATACATTTATATTTATATATTATATTAAGTATACCAGATCATCAAGCATTAGTATTAATTGTGAAGAGCAATACCAGTACAGATTTACCGTTTCATATTATTTTTATCTTTAAAAAATACATTATTTCCTTCAAAGAAAATTCTTTTATAACATACATTATCAGTAATCATTAAAAATATTTTTAGTTAATTTCTTTTAAAACACATATAGACACAGTCTGACGTCTTAAAAATATATATTACATATCCAATATTTTGTATAAATTCTTTTATGTAATATATCTTTTTAAGGCGTCAGACTGTGTCTATATGTGTTTTAAAAGAAATTAACTAAATAACTTTTTAATGATTACGGATAATGTATGTTTTTACTGAAATTTTAAAAGAATTTTTAAAAATGAAATAATGTGCTTTTTAAAGATAAAAATAATATGAAAATGTAAATCTGTACTAATATTGCCCTCCACAATTAATACTAATGCCTGATGATCTGGTATATATTAATATAATATATAATTATAATACGGGCATGACAAAAACAGGATGTTCTGTTTTTAGACAATGTAAATAATACATTTATATTATATATAAAATTGCACAAAATAGTTTACGCTGAAAAATAAAATATTACTTGTTTTTACTACTTGATATTTCTTTCAAATGTGTATGTAGTATTTTGCAGTTTGTGATTATGAGTTTCGTTTTATGCAAAATGGTTATAAAAAAGAGATCGTTTCTTAAAATTATTCAAAAAGCTTTCAGAGGATATGTCAACTTTTAAATATGCAGTTGTCCCAATAGGTCTTTTTTCAATAACACATTTTTGAAAGAAAAATCTTTGTTTCAAATTTTAGTTACGAATATAGTAGAAACCTATCTGGAAGGTAATTTTTGTTGCAAGTGTTGTAAAAACCTAACACGAAAAACGTCTATAAAAATACTGGTATTCAAGAACCAGTGGGAGCCCTAAATATGCCTATAATTAAAAACTAAAAATTTTTATTTTTTTAAATAAAATTTTTATTTTTGAAAAGAATTTACATTTACAAAGGGTTTTATATATATAACCCTTTGTAAATGTGTTATATATCTATATATAACCATTAAAATACAACACAGAAACATCCTACAATAATCGAGGAATAAAAATAAATATGAAAAATAAAAACATATCTGTTTGAAAAATATCCAGAAAAAAATAGAAGAAAAATAAAAATAGTATGTATAACCAAGATAATATAAAACAGATTGGAGGGGAGAAAAATGAAAAAATAAATAAAAATGAATTAATCAAATATTTGTGGCATTGTAGGACAATTATCAGATATATATATAACCATTAATGAAACGTTAAGGAAACACCAACAAAAACTATGAAATTATGAATTAGAATGTAATAATTAATTGACAACAATAGTGTTCCCCAACACTCTGAATATAGATTCCATATACATAGTAAAAAAAAAGAAAAGAAAAGAAAAAAAGAAATTAAATTAAAAATTGGAAAATTGAAATTTGTGGAATTTAGACAGAATCTTCAGGTGCCAAATGCCTAAATTACCACAAATAAAATGTACGGTTTCATCATCATATTAGCCATAACATTGCTAAAGAATATAATGATGTTGGGTCTACCAAACCAAAATAGAGAAATAAACTGTGAAAAAATCATAAAGTTCAAAAAATAAAAACAATATTAAAAAGGAAAGAAACCTTACACATAAAAAAGAGAAAAAAAAACTGTGAAATATAATCATGAAGTTCAAAATACACACAAGATATATATATATATATATATATATATATACAAATATAACTTTCAAGAAAAAGAAACGAGTAAATAATATTTATAAATAGAAAGGATAAAATTTTGTGTAATCTACCACCTTCATTTGGTTAAAAAATAAAGAACACAGAGCGAATATTAGACATTATTTAAAATTTTGTTACAATATTTGTACTCAAAATGGGAATTGTGTAAATATGTACGTTTCACATATTTGACGGGAAAACGGGTCCACATCTAAACTAATCAATAGAAGAGTAAATCATTATAATGAGCAAATGGGAATAAATCATTATAATGAGAAGATAGGGATATACAAAGGCTTATATACAAAGTGCAGCATTTACAAGAATGCCTAGCAACAGTTCTTGAATGAATATAAAACTGAGTGTTTATATTCGATGAATATTTGCAACTAAAGAACCCCAGGATTCATTTGAGATTACAAATCTGTAAAATCTATTGATATTTTAAAGTCAAAATCAAATGGTCAAATTTTACTCTCTTATTCCTCATATCGTTGCCATGTATGATTTAAATACAAACATATTTGGGATGCAGGTGCCGAATTTTGTAGGATTAAATATTTTGTTGATATATATATTATATACAGAAGTTAAAAAAATGAGTAAATTATTGAACTAAGTAAAATAAAAATAAAATTAAAGATTTCGCTTGTTTCACTTATGTTGTATGCATAGAAATAAATACCATACACCATGAAAAAACATATAAAATACTTCTTTTATCAATTATAGGGGAGGTCATGAGATCTAATTTTCAATAAATCCAAATGTTCAAGTTTCAACGCAGATACAGTCGAAGGTTATATCTCAGATTGCTTCAAAATTGAAATATACAGTTGTGGAATTGTGGATTAGTCCTTCAGGTTTGTATGTTTTAACATATCTTTCAAAATTGTATTTTCATGGCAAATTTGTAAATTCTCAGTCAATTTTTAATGTCTTAGAAACTGGCGGAGAATATGCTTTATGATATAAAAATGAATTCATAAATTTAATGAAAATAGATATAATGTGGAAATAGTAACAATAAAAAAGATGACATAAAAAAAAATATTTACATAAATATTATTAAAATTTTAAAACTTAAATTTTTGTGCATAGAAATTATATAGAACTCTTCCTGTATAATTAAAATATCATTTTTATTTATACTTCTTCAGTTTGATTACTTAATTAACAATTTAAACATTTAAGAACATGTTTTTACAGAATTTTAAATATGTCACGACTTAAAAATTCAAATTATTTTAACTATAACTTAAATGTTTAAAAAAATTGTGAATGATAAATTTTCTCAAATTAAATAAATTAAAATATGAGTCTATAAAAATTATTTTCTGCTATTAATTTGGTGATAATATTCAATAATACGGTGCTAGATTTTTTCGAATTGTAATAACATTTCTAAGGTAACTCTATATAAAACGTTATTAAAATGTCGTTATTATAAATGGAGATATTTCATTAAATATTTAATACTAAACGATATACAGCATATAATTTTGTATACATAAACTATATATAATTCTACTTGCCGCTAAGAAAATATATCATAAAGAAATCAAATTTGAAATGAAAGATTCGAAATATTTAATATCTATGTGATAAAAGAACTTTAATTAATTTTTCAGAATGAAATCGATCTCAATTTTCATTTGAAACAGACTAAATTGGGAATGATTAAAATTGAATTAAAAAAATAGAATAAAAAAGAATTGTCTTTGTAATGAGTAAATGTCAAATTGACTTATTCATTTTAAATAATTGCTTCAGAAACTCAAAAATTCTGAACACGAAAAGCTTAGAAGGAACATAATTTTTTACTTCTATTTTCTCTCTGTTAATTGAAATATTTAATCTATTCCAAGTTATGGAGTTTATTAACTTTTTAATTTGTTTTTCATTTAAATCAATAGTTTTTTAAATACGTAGTTTTGTTGAGATTTTTAAATATCTCTGAAGCGAATAAATCCTCCAGTGTATTCGAAACGTTTAGAAAGCAATTAAATTTCATTTGTGAGGTACATGGCGGAAATACTAATAAAATTTTCACGGGAACATCGTTTGTTTTCTAAAATTAAATGACAGTTTCTACCACTGTAATGTAATTACAAGAAATTTTAATTTTATTTTTAAAAGAGACGGTTCCTGTACATTTTATCTTTTTCTTTAATTGGGAATCAATGGCTTTTTCTGTAAAAGGAATTACGTAGAATTTTACAAGTATCATCAATATCACTTTTAAAACTCTTAAAGTGAATGATTGAGCTGTCTTTGTGAGTGTTTCGATTAATTTAAGTCCACTCAGTAATGCAGAGTGGTTGCTCGGTTTTGTAACATTATTTCGATAAATTTAACTGCATTCAGTAATACATAATGATTGTTCAGCTTTGTGACATTATTTAGATGAGTTTAACTACACTCAGCAACGCAGAATCAGTGCACGGTTATGTGACATTATTTAGAGTAGTGATAATCACTAAAATCTCTGTAAGAACCAAAATCGAACCAAAGTTGTAGAGAGGTGAACTCGAGGGCCACACTTACATTTCTACAGTTATGTGTCACAGTTATATGACAGTACAGTTATATTATAAGGATTTACTATTGCATACTAAGTATTAATATTTAATTTGTAATTTTAACGTATGTTATCAGTTTATGTGAAATACAATTATTAATAATTTATTAAATGTAATTATTAGCTGTAGTTAAAAGGAAAACACAGGATTATTACAAAGTTTAAACTTACATAGGTTTTCTGGGTTATTCAATTTGTATTGTGAGTGGTCAAAATATGTCAGCTTTTTTTCTATAATTTTGTCAATTTCTGCAGATCTTTTGACAAAATTGATTCGGAGAAATTTTTCAAGATTTTCATTTGTCACGTGAGACATATTTATTCTTAATTATTTTCAATTTATTAAATGTCATCTCACATAAATATGATTAGATAAAGAGGCTCAAAATCATTTAGCTCAAGGTGCTAAATTTATACCATATTCTACAGATTAGTCACCATAATATAAATCTGTGTAATATAAAATATGAAATTCTGCATTAATTTCCGGGGCCACATGACATGAAATGTGTGGGTCGTATAATTAATAATACTCATTTTTAAGAATTTAACTCCATATGAGAATGCACAATTATAAGCTATAAAAATTCTACAGTTCATTTACACACACACACACACACATATATATATATATATATATATATATATGTATATATACATAACACACATAACTTGCATATATTTTTACACCTTCTTAAAGTAATATATATATAACTGTTTATACATCATACAACTATATATTTTAGTGTAGTTGAAATATTTAAATGATTTATAATATAAAAATTCCAAAAATTGTAACGTCATATAAAATTTGCTTTTTTGTATCGCAGAAAACCACGAAGCGTACGTCATTTATTCTTATTCTTGAAATTTAACTTGCTTATAAAAAATACAGTCGACTATGATAAACGACTTCTATTTTTTTCTATGTGTTTTACACAATCTTACTTATCATACTTTTTTTTCGGTTGAAAAATGTACTTAATATATCCGATTCTTTCTAACTTTAAAACATTCATACTCACGAAATAATAGTGGTTTTTATGTCAACTTGTTTAATATCCTCTTACGGAAAAATACCTGAATATTTTAGCTTTTCTAGTTTTAAAAATTCTATGTCAAGTTTCTATGATTTTACGGAGTGTTTTTTTTACGTTTCAGGTGGTAAAATTCAAAATCCTCCATGTCGACATTATGGAATTTTTAGGAATGCAGGAAAACTATGTAGTGCTACCATACACAGGGTGTTCCAAAATTCGACCAACAAATTAAGAGGGTGAATAGAAAGCGTCAAGAAGATGAACACTTACCATAGAACATGGGGTCGCAAACCACGTTTAGTGGGAGAAATTCGCAAAAATATTTATGAAGGATGTGACGTCGAGTGGAACAAAAAACCCAATAATAAATAGAAAAAACATTTATTTGACGTAAAACATGATTACAATGTATTAAAGATCAACGTCAGAAAGGAGACGACGAGACATTTTTATTAGGAATAGGTTTTAACGCGTCCGAGAATCCTTCATCTGTCGGTTTCGGCTGTGTAATGACCTTCGTGGCCGCAACTTCAAACAATTTTTATAAAACTATGTCGTCGTCTCCTTTCTGACGTTGACCTGCAATGCATTATAATCGTGCTTGACGTCATATAAAATGGTTTTTCTACTTATTATTGGCCCTTTTTGTTCCACTCAACGTCACACCCTTCATAACTATTTTTGCGATTTTCTCCCACTAAACGTGGTTTGCTATCCCATGTCATTCCCTATCATTCCTCTTAATTTGTCGGTCGAATTGTGAAACACCCTGTATTTGTATTAAATTCCAATCTTTACTGCTTTAATATTTTTTCTAATAACTTTTTATTTTTATTTTTGACGAAGTATGATGTTTTGTATATTCAAGAAATGAAATCCATAGTTAACAATTTCTTAACTCTTTTCAATATAGTTGAAAAAAGTGCTTATGACATCGTTTTTTCTATCTGCCGTCTGCCTATGCTCTAACTATTGTATATATACTCGGATTGCCATTCAATTTTTTTAAATCATTAAGGGTTACTATAAAACGTTTGTTTTTGAAAATGAAGTTTGTGGCATTTATAATTCGTTTACAGGAACACACAAAAGAAATTTCGTTACATTATGATATATGGGGAAACTTCATTTGTTGTGCATTTTAACGATGTTACGATACTTCATACATAATGAAATTAAAAAGGATCACTTAGGAGCAGAACAGCATATTTTCTATAGATTATGTGGTGTACTTATAGTTCGTTTACAGTATCACACAAAAGAAATTTCGTTGCATTATTGTCTATGGGGGAAATTCGTTTGAGGTGCATTTTAACGATGTTACGATACTTCATACATGATGAAATTAAAAAGGATGACTTAGGTGCAAAACAGTATATTTTCTATAGATTATGTAGTGCATTTATAGCTCGTTTACAGGAACACACAAAAGAAGTTTCGTTACATTATGATATATGGGAAAAATCGTTTAGGGTGCATTTTAACAATGTTACGATACTTCATACATAAGGAAATTACATAGGATCACTTAGGTGCAGAACAACGAAATATTCTATAGATTATTTAGTGCATTTATCGGTCATTTACAGAGTCACACAAAGTAATTCGTTTACAGAACTGACTATGGTCGATAAGCTGTAGTATGCATTTTCGAATTTAAGTATTTTTTAGAGTATTACGCGGTGTTATAAAATCTATAGATCATATGGAAGACTGCATGAAAGAATTCGTACGCATTACGGAATGTGCACAGCAATTTCAGAAAATGAATTGTTACTGAATTATGTGTCTTTTACATTGTTTATTTAGATACTTCATTTCATTGTATGAAAAAATTAAATTTCTTAACATTATTCTGTTAGTTTTGGAAAGTGTCTAACCTATGCCTGTTGCATCATTTTTCGTTCTTGTTTATATTTCACTCGTGCAAATTTCCCTCTCATTGCTACTAAAATAATATGAACCACTAGCTTCACTTAAATTACTTTACGAGGTTAGTTCCTATGTTTAAGTTGGTAAATTGCAAACCTCGCATGCCGACATTATGGAACTTTCAATAATGCAAAAAATTGCATTGTATAGTCATAGATTTGTATTAAATTCTAAGCTTTTTCATTGCTTTTAAAATAAGTTTTTTGTAAATTTTCTTACTCATACTTGTGAAATAAGTTGCTTTATATGTTAAAGTAATGAAATCCATAATTGACTCATTTTCGTTTATTTTTCAACTTGCTTCCTTCTCATTTCTAATAAAATTTTATGAGTCGCTATCATTTCTTTAAAAACTTAATGACACGATTGTCAGCTTCTTAAAATTATAATCATTTCATAAATTTGTTCCCTTTCCTTTTACTTTTCCCCTATGATTAAAAAAAAATGAATTAGCCAAAGTTCCTTAACTTAACCCCATTAGAAAAAATCTAATGGGGTTACGTCTGGAGAACGTGCAGGCCAAGCTGTCTAGGACACTGACACTGCTACACTACAGTTACATTACGGAAACCTACAACAAAAACGTTGGTTAGTTTTCCAACATTTTGGCTCCAGTTTCACCTGTCCATCTTATATATAGAAAGATGATATGAATAAATTTTGTAATAAGAGAAATATTTTTCGGACACCCTGTATGCATAATAAATTAGTGTAAAAGGATTTTTATAAGCCTTTTGCATTTCTTTAAAAAAAAAATCCCGAAAAGCTTTAAATTTCAGAGCGTCAAATTGGTGTTGCCTGTTAATGAATGTTGTTACATGGATTCTCTGGTAATTGTTGTTGAAACTTCCTCTGACAATCGTCTTATATGGTTTAACAAAATTCATTATAAGTGAATGAAATTGATAAAAAGACAGCAACAGATTGGAAAAACATTCAAGCATTTTTAATTTGTTATGTTAATTAACCAGATGAATGCTTAAGAGATGATATAACGTAGTTATTAAAGTCCGACTAATTTAGTGTAGCATTAAAGTACGACTGATGATACGTAACGAGATGCACAGAAAATAATTTTCTTAGTAAACATTAATATATTTTTATTCATTAATATATGACAATTTACATGATATTAAATTTTAGGAAAAGGAAGAAGCTCACTGAAATAACGGTCACTGTAATGTTTGTTTATCGAGTAAATGCTTCGAAGATGAGTTAACGTAGAATTAAAATATAACTCATAAGAGGAAATAATATGAATAGTGAATTCATATTATACTTCAATTCCGGAAAAGGAAGAATCATCCTTAAATAACGTCCAAGTATCTCGGATATATATAATGTTAATTTATCGAATAAAAGCTTCGGAGATGATTTAGCGTATCATTAAAATATAACTGATAAAGGGAAAGCGAAGAACAATTGTCTTAGCAATCGACAATATATGATAATTCATCAATATATGACATCATATAAAATTGCAATCCAGGAAATAGATTCAAACTTTTCCAAATTCCGTTATGTTAGCGTGTAACAAATTATTGAGAGATGGTGGTTATCAATTGAAGAGTGATTGATAAAAGGAAATAATGAGTGCGAAAAATTTTCTTAACAATAAAAAAATGCATGTTTCATGAAAAATTAGTGCAACAAAATGCCATTTGAATTATTAAGTATTAAGTTAAATAAAGTGATATGTATTTTTAACCGACTAACTTTTCCAACGAAGGAGATGTTTGTATGATTTTTATGTATTTTCACGCATAACTGTTGAACGTAGGCTCCGATTTTCACAATTTTTAGTGTCCCGTACTTAAAAAGTAAAAAATGAACCATTTTAAGATCACTCTTGTCTCTATCTGTCCATCTGTCAAAGTCGTTTTTCTCGAAAAGTATGGAACATAGAAAGTTCAAACTTGGCAGAGTTATAAAGCTTTTGACCCACATACTTATAGATTATTATCCATTCACAAATATTTTTAGGAAAGATTTAGGGGGGGGGGGCAGGGGGGGATAATTAAGTTACGAGGAAAAAAATATATATCGTGTGGGATATCGCTTGAAAACATCGTTCGAAACATCTTTGATAACATCGCATTTTTCCATTACACACAAACTTTGATTTGCGGACGCTCAGCGGGGGATTTGAGGGGTGCTAGACGTATCTATCGACGCGGAATAATGTAAGATTTTTTTATAATGAATTTCTAAAAAAAAATTGTCGGTAATTAGCCGAGATATTAATTAAAAACCAATCTAGAAAACGCGGCACGGACTAAGGCACCGTTGCAACATTGCGACTTCCTTTATAAGCGCGCTTGGCACAATGCCAAGTTTAAACTTTGTACAAGAGCTTTGTTTTAGGTAAGGCGAATCATAGTGATAAATAGGCAACGTTTTTCATTCCAATGGAATTCATTTATTGAAGGCAATTATTGA
Organism: Maratus michaelseni; assembly: GCA_963931845.1. Lineage (NCBI taxonomy): Eukaryota > Metazoa > Arthropoda > Arachnida > Araneae > Salticidae > Maratus > Maratus michaelseni. The sequence goes on along the minus strand of OZ007586.1, from coordinate 39,667,778 downwards.
AAATTGTCACAGTCTCATTGAATAATTCCAAAATTTTCACAAAATCTTATTATTATTTTGACAACGATTTTTTGTAATATTGCAGTTAGTAATCAATAAATTTAGTCTACGGAATAATGAGTAGATTTATTAAAATGACCTTAAAGATTTGAAATGATGAAAAAAAGGTATTTTTTATTATTATTTTTATAATGCTTGAACATTTAAAAATGTTGTACAGTAGGTACGATAGGTAAATTCCTAAAATTATGGTTCTACAAGACGTAAACAACGATACATGCAGACTAGTGATACCTGCGAATGGAAAAATTTAAACTCAATTATATCCAAACACTTTTTTCAAATCAGTTTTGCAGTGATAACCGTGTAACAAGTTAACGGATTTACATGTTTCTGTTTTTATACAACGGAAATTAAATTCTCTGCATACTATACCTAATTTTTTTTTTCAAGTTATAAGAAAATGTATGATCATTTTTTGTGTGGATTTTGAACTTTTTTTATAAAATTTTTATAAATATTTATTAGTTAGATATATTATCGAGAGACATCGTAATCAGTATTATAAAGAAACAAGAACAAAAAATCATGCGGCAAGCATAGATTATGAAACACTTTCCAACACAGCCAGAAAAATGTAACGAAACTTCACCGGTAAATAAGGTGAAAGAATATATGTAAGTAAACAGTTTGGAAAACATATAAAACATTGAAAAATACAGTTTTCGAAATTACCTTCTAGTGTGAAAAAAGTTGTTGAATTATTTTGTGCAGTCTTGTATATGATTAATAGCTGTGGATATATAGCATGATAAAATTTAGTTACAGTTAGAATATTCACATTTAGCAATTTTCACCGTACAGGACAACGTATCTTTTTCTTTGCGTAGCCCTGTATATGAATTTATTTATATGCAACAAACTTCTATTAGTCTACTAAATATAGTTCAGCATAGTCTGTAATACTTACGGATTCTCCTGTGTAGCCCTGTATATGATCAACCGAGTTTATAAACACACACGTAGTAGGAAAAAATTTAGTTAAACTTAAAAACGGAAACCAAAGTTGAAAACGCACTTCTCACACATAGACTGTAAATATAGCACATGTACTGTAACCGATATCTTTTGTGTGTCCCTGTAAATAAACGCAATGCTTACCACACTTTCACGAGAAAGTGCACCTCAGTAATGCATATAATTTTCATTATGTTTGAAATAGTGGAATATCACTAAATTGCACTGCAAACGATTTTCCCCCATAGAACAATGTGCAACAGAATTCTTTTGTTTGACCCTGTAAATGAATAATAAATGCTTTGTACCCCATATTCTACAAAAAGCATGTTTTAATGCGCTTCATAATTATATATCAATTTCATCATGTTTCAAATGACGTAGCATCATCAAAATGCACTTGAAACGATTATTTCCCATTGACTGTAATGTAACGGTCAACTTTTGACTGTCCCTGTAAATAAACTATAAGTGCTACAAACTTCACTTGAAATAGGGAACATGCTATAGTAAATGACAATAACATAAAAAAAATCAGGGCAATCCGAGTATATTTATGCGAGTTAGAGCACGGACAGACGGCACACGGCCAGACGTCAGACGGCTAACGGCAGACGGCAGACAAACCGAAGTCATAAACACTTTTCAACTAGGTTGAAAAGTGTTAAAAATAACGACTAAAAAATATGGAACCTATACTTCAAAATCATGGCAAGACTAGTTTCGCAAGATTAATTTAGCCGTACAATAATAAAGTTTTTGTTATTGTTTTTTTTACAATTTGGCAAATATTATTTTATTTATACACTAGTCAAAACAATTAGGGGAGCACAGGGTTTTAACGAAATTACGCAAATATTTACACCGGTAAGTAACATAAAATGAAATATCCATAATTTAAAGAGTAGCTGAAAACAGAAGAAGAAAACTTCATATGCAAATTAAATGGCGTCACAAACCAGAAAAAGGAGATAAGTGCAGAAATCAGGATTCCGCAGAAACGTCCTTTTCACTGTCTCTGTTGTGAAATTCAATTGCTCAGCTTTTGTTTTGAGAAAAGGTGACTTGAAAATGTCACAACAACGTGATTTACAGTAATCCATGGCTTGGCGTATTATTGGGGGACATTAATTCATGCAAACACAATGAAGTCGCAAGAAGTCTCAGTGCAAAGCTGTCGAATGGATTCCAAAAGACAGGAAATGGTAGACACTGACTAGGGCAAGGTCGGCCACGTGCTACCACAGCATCTGATGACCGATATATCCTGTTAACAGCTCGTCGAGACAGAACGGACAATGCTACTCAGCTGCAAAGACAGTTACTCTTGGCAAAATGACGAAGGTTATCCAGCCAAAGAGTCCGAAATAGGCTTCATCAGGGTAGTCTATATGCACGTAGGCTAATGGTCTGTACTCTATTGACTTCAAGCCACCCTGCGGTCCGAAGAAGATGGGCTGCTGAACATCGAGATTAGACGCAACGTGATTGGAGTCAAGTGCTTCTTACAGACGAGTCCCGATTCAGTCTAAAGTGTGACACCGACGTGTTTTGGTATGGAGGGAAAGGGACATTCGAAATAACCCCACATTCGTTCATGAAAGATCACATTACAGAGGAGGTGGGATGATGGTATAGAGTGGAATCCGCATAGGTGGACGTACGGACCTGCATATCATTCGGAAAGGCATTTTGACGGCCTAAAGGTATGCAGACGAGATAATGAAACCTATTGTTGTGCCTGACGCTGCAGCTGTTGGTGATTCCTTTGTTTTCATTTATTATAATGCCAGACCGTATATAGCTCGTGATGTGGAGAGCATGCTTGAAGCTGAAACAATGCAGCGTGTTGAATTGCCAGCATGCTCTCCTGGCCTGAATCCGATCTAGCATGTTTGGGGCACACTCGGACGACGCATTGCAACAAAACCAAGGCATCCTTTTAATGTCCGGGACTTGGATATTGATATTCTTGAAGAGTGGAACAGTATTCCCCAAAATCTTCTCGATAACTTATCGCATCCATGGAAAACAGGTGTAGCAGTCTTAGCTGTTCGAGGGGACCACACGCCATATTAAACATCTTGCACCATTTCTAAACAACGCTTTTTTTCCATTTACATGTAATCAAAATTGTTGCCCTAAACCATCTTTTCATGTTCTTTCCATATTTTCAAAAAAAATGAAGCTCCCGTACAATATTTTTGCATCTTTTTATCTGTATTGTGCATTGATACACGTGTGCTCTCCATTTTATGCCCATGCATGGCTGTCTCGCACGGTTCTCTTCACTTCTTTGCTTGCTCCCCTAATTTTTTTGAGTAGTGTATAAAACATAATAAACAAATGAAAAAGAAGTAATAGTCTAAACTAATTACAAGCTTCCTAATCCATGATGAAACTTTAGTCAATTATCGCATTTGAATCCTTAAAATTATATTATTGTAAAGTTTTATAAAGTTGAAATAATATCTTTATTAAAAATCATTTGTAAAATAATCACTCATGAGTGGTAATGCATTTAAAATTTTCTGAGGAAATACTACAATCTAAACAATAAAATTGTGTTTACATTCAATACAGATTTTATAACATTATCTGTATTAAGATACTGTGGTGTATTTATTGGCATCTAATATTATTAAGAATGTTCTTAAATTAGGTTTCATATTTCATTAAAAAAATTAATTTATGCGTAAAGTTCCCATATAATGTCCTCCTAATTTTCTCACCGGTGCATAGAATTTCAAATATTCTTCATTGATAAAAATTGCATACTAGGTTGACACAAATTTTGGTTTTGTATTAACTGAAATAACAATAAGGTGAAATTTTTGCCATAATTGTGTACCTTTACAAGGGCCATGAAATGGTACGATATTGAACCATTGGACCTGTGAGGGGCTTTTGCAGTGCAATCTTTTAGATTATTTGCCAATACGTTTTTCCTTTAATTTTTAATTAACTATAGTTTTTGATTAAATAACATGTTTTAAAGAAATGTGTGTGTAGTATGTTAAAACATTCGCATCGGGAAATATTTCCTTAAACATTCCTATAAAACGGGGTATTTTAATGACATTGAAACAGTACAATCTCCTCGCTCTTCTGGAAGGCTTTCGTAAATTATTTCCTAGATAGTTTTCTCAAGTTTATGCATCAGTAAATATCATTTAATGTACGGATTTATTATAAAAGGCCTTGCGATCTAAAAAAATATGAGCAACATGATATAAATGCATTTTTTGTAAGGTAGAAGACCTCCAGTCAATGATGTTTTTTGCATAAAAACGAGAATTCTCGTTTACTGATGACAACTATTATTTTTTTTTAAACAAGAATTCTCGTTTTTCGATGTAAATGTGTTAAAAGGCTGTTAAAAAACCTTGGGATTGATACTTCATTCATTAGTTGAGCGTTTTGTATATGAATAGAAAAGGTATATTTAACTTCAGAAATAATATATATGGTTTTCTAATTATTTACCAATGACTATGATTGGTTTTTATTCAAAGTCGATTTCTAGCTGATCTTTTTTTTTTCTAATATAATTCCCAGAAATTTTTTGTTTTAAAGTTCAATATTGAAAAATGTTTTATGATAGGTATTTTCTTTTATTGGTAAATAAAAACTCAATCAAATAAAAGTTTTAGTTGAAATAAAATCTATTTTTTAACAAATAAAAAAGCCTAGTTATTCAAAAACTGAATTAGAACATTTGTAAATTTTATATGCGGATAGATGAAAAAGTTTCGTTATTGACAATGAAAGTAATATATTTTTATGTAAAATCAGTCATTGAAGAAGGTTAAAAATTTACCTAAACAACATTGCTCTGTAATTTGAAACGTTTTCTCAAATAAAACCATTTTAAATTTCAGTTATAGTTTAAAAATAAGAAATTTTGATAAATAACATGCTGAAAATTTGTACTATATGAACAATTTTTTAAAATTATAAAATAAGACAAGTATGCAAATAAATAATAATCAATGAGGGTTTTATCTAATGTTTTCGAAAATGCTAATGGAAACGTATGCTGGCAATAGAATTTACAGTCAATACATAAAGAAATGTATTTCGTGCACAAAAGAATTGCTGACTTGAGATTTAAAATTTGAAAATCGTCTTATAGTATTATAATGCGTACAATTTTGTGGATGCTCAAAAAAGCTGTGTTAGCAAAAAAATGTTACCTAAAATTCAAACACGCAATTCAAATCAATCTTTATAAAATTTTAGATATCTATTTAACAATAGATTTTATTAAAATGGTTGTATGTATTTTGACAAAAATATATAGAAATTGTAGAGAAAATATAATTTTTCATGTGCATTCATTGCTGTTTAAGTATTATGATCGGAATTATGTGTATAAACGTATCCAATGCATACTTACTTTGTCGTTCATTACATTTTCAGACTATGCATGTTAGAAAAAAATAAAGATTTTCTTTAGTAGACTTAGAAATTATAATATAAATTTTCTTGAGAAAGTTAAAAGATAATATTAAAAAAAAAAAAAAACACTTTTGATTTATATTCAGTTATTTTAGCAAACCACATATTAATTTATGCTTATATTCCCATTGTATTCCTATGTTGCCTTTATTTTTTTAGATATTATGTTCTGAATCTTTGAACACTTTTGCGAATGTTCAAAAACGCTAGATGAGCAGAAAATGCTTCTTAAAATTAAAACATGCGATTAAAATCAATCTTTATAAAGTTTTAGGTACCTATTTAACAATATATTTTACTAAAACAGTTGTGTTTTTCTTGCAAATATATATGCAAATTGTAAAGAAACTAGAAGTTGTTGTGCATGTTTGTTCTGTTTAAGTATTATGATATGAGTATATGTATGAACTATAAGCCTAATTTGCATAAATATGATTCATATTATGGATACCAGGGCCATCTATCGGTAATTTTTTGAACCACAATTTTTTTTGTTATTAAAAAAATCCGATCTCCCTTTAATCTCATTCGTGCCAATCATAATTTTTAGCATCATTTGTTCCATTTTAATGAATTTTTAAAAATTTAAAGTATTTATGGCACACCCGGTATTTCGGACAGTGTTCGTATTCGACTATCTTTACCGACTATAGCAGCTACTATATTGATGTTGACTTCTGTAAGCGCAGTGGCTTGAACTTCTGCTGTACCTTCCTTTGAAGTTGATTGCCTTCCTTCCTTAAACACTCTAAATCATTGCGAAAAGGGTCATTCCCTGGCAGGGCCCGCTAATATATGATCTGGTCTCTGACCATAGTTTGTATTTTTCTTAAACATTCAATACCGCACCTTGTCGCGTTTAACGGCGGGTCCAGCTTCGGCTGTAGATTGTATTTTTAAGACCTTAATAAAGTGGACCGGGAGGGACACTATGCTCTACAGACTTGTACTAGTGTGCGCAGTCCCTCTTAGGCTATCAAATCAAATCAAACATTCTAAATCATCTTTTAGCTGTACTATATTTTGGACATGGTTTTCCATAAGCCTCTTGTAGTATTTCATATTCTTCGGCTGACAGTTTCTTCAGGCGAAAGTAAATTTTCATATTGTTTATCGCGTGTTGCCGCCATCGCCCCTCCCCACACACAGCATAAAATTAAATTTATGTAGTACAATAAATTAGGCGAAAAAATGAATAATTATGATAATTTTTTATTGAACAATTTTTTGTATTTCAACAAAATATTATTACTTACTTTATCAAGATTGCTTTAAAATATGGTTTTACAATGTAATTTTTAAAAGTTTTAAACGCATTTTCTCACAGTTATAGCATACATTGGTAACATTCTTTTGAGCAGTTAGTGATAGTAAAAAAATATGTTTTAAAACAAGTAACTGGAAATTAAAAAGTATTCACTTTTTAGTTAAATGCAATGCTTTTATGCCAACATTCTTTCACACAAAAATACTTTCTTCCTCTTATATAAATAAAATTCGCTTTCATGTAAAAATGTTATTATATATTGCGATTTTAACATAGAAATATTTATTATAGAATGTGTTCATGCAGAAATAATTTTTTTACAAATTCAATATCTGAAATTGTTGATAATATCCTTTCAACAGCAAAATAAATTCTTTAAAGTTACATTTTAATAGCCGCCACTTTTCAGCAGTAAAACTATGAATGCTTGAACCATGCATAAGTGGACAGAATGAAAAAATATTGTTACCACACGAAAAAAAAATCGTTTTACCGTCATCTTTTTCAATTTATACACCAAAGAAAACAGACCCCCCCCCCCCCCCACACACACCCGGCACTCTTTAGCTTTTCCTTTCATCTTTGAATATTTAGGTTATTTTTACGAAACTAGCAATTAACGATGTCTTCAAAAGAGCGAAATTATTTCGCCTCTAAAAGTTCTGAGAAGGAGTTGATTAATTTTACTTCTGGATATATTTTAAGTGTGTTATAGCTTATTTCAAGTCTTTCCGTTTTCAGACCTTCAAGTATTCTTTGGTAAGAATAATCTTTATCTAAAACAAAGACACTTTCCAAACACTGAGATTTTAGGAGGGGGTTGTGTATTCAAGTAATCATGTTATTTATAAGTTCTTTTTTTATGAGTAAAGATACGGCAGTATGTTTTGTTTTAATAATATTTATTTGTTTTCAGAAATTTTTGCGTTATGAGGTTAATAAAACTCCCACCAAATGAAATAAAACTAGTTTTTAAGATTATTAGTTGTAGGCTAACATACAGATTTTCAACATGCATTAGTAAATATAAAAAAAAACAATATCGTACTGATAATATTATTTTGAGATCTGTTTGTAATTACGACAATATTATATATTTAAGAAACTAGCACACTTCTGGCTGCCGTACACAAAGCTTTGCACATTTTACTCAAGAATTGGAGCGTTTTTCTACTGATTAAGGAAAAGTTTCATAAAATAATTTCAAAATTGTTGCCGCATAACTTTTGACTACAAAATACAGGGTCATTCATAATTCCCTCCGGGGTTTCGAAACGTTATAGTAAAAACACGAAGACGAATATGAAAAAAAGAAACATATGAAATTATTCCGAAACTATTCAAGTTTTACTTACATACATTACAGGTGTTCTATGTGTGAACCCTTGGTCACACGGCATACATCCATGCGATAGTCCAGTTCCTGCCATGCTCCGTTTCTTTAAATTTCCGGTACCACACATGAATTGTTTTGTCAGTTGGTCCCTGTTTTCGATATTTATTACGAAAGGCCCGTTGAACTGACACCACTGATTCAGATTTTAAAAAAACGGAGTATGGCAGGAACTGGACTATCGCATGGATGTATGCCGTGTGACCAAGGGTTCACACATAGAACACCTGTAATGTATGTAAGTAAAACTTGAATAGTTTCGGAATAATTTCATATGTTTCTTTTTTTCATATTCGTTTTCGTTTTTTTACTATAACGTTTCGAAACCCCGGAGGGAATTATGGATGACCCTGTATATATTGGACATGAAAATTTTATGCAGTCTTATTTAAAGCTGCCCTTAAATCCAAATTAACTAATTTCAAATTTTTCTCAAGTTTTCTGTAAAAGTAAAGCAAAGTTTAGAATATTTTATCGAAATCGCTGTTTTAAGGTGATTTTGGGGATATAACAATCCCAAAAATGAAGTCTGAGGTATCTGATTAAAGATTTATCATATTTTGAAGAAAAAACAGAAAATCTCTGTTTTTTTTGGCACTTGAAAAATAATACATGAAAATTATATGCATGCGAGAATGAAAATAATTTTGTAATTGGGTCAAAGAAAATCCCCATTTTCGAGCAGAAAAAATTAAAAATTCGTGAACATCTTGTTACAAATCATACTTTATGCTCTTTAAATTCATTTCAATCATTCAGAAATATAATCTTAGTGAAAGGTGTAGCATAACAATTCTACACTAAAATCTTTGGAATCTATATAAATTAAAGACTCTTACTGATTTTTCTTAGATTTTACAATCTTTTAAGAACTCTCAAACAAATCAATAGCATGGGGAAAGTAAAAAATTACAATTTGTGTGTAATCAAAAATCGGGACTTTTGTCATCTCGCTCAGGGATTACGCAAAAAAGTCTTTAGATCTAATAAATTGGGACATCCCGCGTAAATGGAGATGCCTGGAAACACTAGTCATGGCAGACAACGGACAATTGGGAAAGAGCTGTTTTTCTAAGTATATTAATCGGAACTTCAATAGGCTTCATGAGACTTTAATAGACGACCTATGTCAAATTGACTTCAGGCTATAGGGCGTTTTCCATAGAAATTACATGAAGCTGAAAGACGGCCCTATCAACTTCACTGAAAGCATCTAGGTACCAACTAAATTATTAACTGCTTCAACAGACTTGTCCTGACTTCATAAAACTAATACAAAAATTATATTTAAATCAAAGGAAGATATTAGATTGTAAAACCTTAGATTTTACAATCTTTTAAGAATTCCCAAACGAATGAATAGCATGGGAAAAGTGAAAATTACAAATACTTGTGTGTAATCAACAATTGGGACTTTTGTCATCCCCCTCTTTAGACCTCTGAAAATCGGGACGTCTCGCGTAAATCGGGACGCTTGGCAACACTAGTCATGACAGACAATGAAGAATTCAGAAAGGGCTGCTTGTCTAATTACAGTGTTTTCGAAACTTCAGAAGGCTTCATTAGGTTTTAATAGTGTCAAATTCACTTCAGTATAGGGCCGTTCTCCATAGAAATTACATGAAACTGAAAGAAGGCCTATCAATTTCACTGAAAAGATCTAGGTTCCAGCTAAACTATTACCTGCTTCAACTGACTTGTCTTGATATAAATAATCAAAACTAACACAAAAATTGAGTCCAACTTATCAAAAAAAAACATTTGTTTTTGTAATGAAATACTACAAAGTTAAATAAAGACTACAACATTAAATACTACAACATTACATACTACTACAACATTAAATAAAGCAAACCGCGTATTTCTACGATGATTATATCAGCAGAGATAACAATTTTTGTGTTGTACTATCAGAATTTACCCGCTCGTAATTAAAAGTTTAAGTCCATTTATCTTAGAATGGATTTTTTTCATTAATTGTCATATTTAAAAGGCTATATCTAATTTTTCTTGCAAGGTATGTGTATGAAATTTTGTAGAGAAGTTTAATGTTATGTTTTAAGAAATTGTCGTCAGAGTTTTTAATTTCATATGAAAATTTTGAAATTTTATTCCTAGAAATAAAAATCAATCTCAAAAATTCTCTTTTTTTTATACTTTTAAATTTATTATAAATTTGTAAATAATACTTTAAAAAATCCTGAAAACAAATTAACAAGAAACGTTTTCTGTACACAATAGTGAAAAAAGCAATGAAACCGGACAAGGGGTTCATGAGTTATATCCAAAATTAAATAAGCTTAAAATGTGTTTTTTTTTTATTTCAAAGTTTTCAAAACATTTTTTATCTGAAAATTAATCTTTATAAAAAGACATGTTTCAGGAAAAATTCATTAAAAAATGTTTATGAATAAAGAAAATACATTTTTGAATCCCTAACCCCCTTAAATTTAAATCAAAGGAAAATGAGAATTTCCATAAGTATTTTTTGAAGAACAGAATAAGTTGATATGCGCAAACAAACAAAAACTTTTTTTCTTATAAAAATGTTTTATATTCTTCTTTTAATTTCAGAGTGTGTTATCGAATCAAAATCACGTACTTTAGAAAAACTATTTTTCAGAAAAATGATTTTTTGCTATTTCCAGAGTATCTATTCCCTAGTGTGCACACGCAGTGCACTTTAAGATAATCAGAAATTATTTTGTTGGATACGTGGTTGGCATTCCTACTTTCAACCTGCATATCCTACAACTAGGAATATTTAATGATTGAATAATATAACGCATGGGGATTATATACGTATATCACTATGGCCCTGTTACTGTGACAAGATAAAAGTGTAAAATAATACGATAAACAAAGCATGCTTCAAGTAATCTGGTCTATTTACATTGTAATTAAAAAATCATTAAGATTCTCTTACAATTTTAATATGTATGTTAGTACAAAAAGCTGCAATATAAAATAACAGCAACTATGTGTATGATCCATTGATCATACACCATTGATCAATTTCATAGAATTATCAGTTGTAATTACGATCAAAATGACGATATGTAAATTAAATGACGATGTAAAATGCTCTATTTCATAAATCACTTTGGAAAAGTCTTTTGAAAGTTCTTCAAAATTACACCCTTTTTAAAATCATGATAACCAAACTATGCTTCATGTAAACTGTTCTCTTTACATTGTAATTAAAAATCCTTAAGTTTCTCTTACAATTTTAATATATCTGCAAGTACAAAAAGATACAATATAAAATAACAGCAAAACAGCGCATGGTAACCATTGATAAATTTCCATAGAATTATCAGTTGCAATCACGATCAAAATAACGATACGTAAATTAAATGAAGATATAAAATGCTCTATTTCAGAAATCACTTTGGACAATTCTTTTGAAAAGTCTTCAAAATTACACCCTTATTAAAATCTCTCTCATCGTAATGAGATTCATTTCAATATCTCTTGGCTTAAAACAAATATTTCCTGCTTGAGATGATTTATTTAACACGATGTGTAACAACCCTAATTATTGCTAACATATTTTCTTATCACCTCTTAACAGTCGAACAAATTTGTATAATCAGATGCTGAGCATCAATGAATTAAACGCTGTATAGTCTCTTCTAAGCTCCAAAACAAGTCATAAGCAGCAGTTAAACGGATTTAATGATGTAGGGGCTGTATTAAAATTTACTATGCAAGCAAAGGACTTGTCTTTAATATTACTTATCGAATATGGCTCTTAAAGAATAAGTTTATTGCATGTACTTAACATATTAAAACTAAGTTGTGTAAAGTGAATTAACATATTGGACCAAATAGTCTCGAAGCATGTTTTTATGATGCTTTTTATGACTTTTTTCCTAGCCGTTAGTGGCTTAGAAAACTAAATGACATAAACATATGGATTGTGATATCATATGACATAGAATATTTAAAGCGAGGTCATATTATATAGCAATATCATTTGGAAATTGGTCCTATAACGATGGGTTATTTCGAAATTATATTAGACAGACATAGTTAAATGAATTTAAAATGCTTTTAAATAAGCTTTCAAAGCTTTTAATAACGGTGTAAATACTTAAATTATAATTGAAGATAATTGTTAAATAAAAGAATGATAATAAACATTCGTTATAAGGTGCTATGTTCAATTTTGTTCTAAGGAGAAAAAGTAAAAAACTAATCTTGCAACTTTAAACTTAATACCATATTGTAGTACTTGTATGATTTTAAGAATGTATATTCATTCAAGAGGTTCTGCAAAGTTTTAGTTTAGTATTGATCCCTGTTTCAGACATAAAATGTAAATTTTTCAAATGATTTGCACTTAAAGATTTATACTAGATTTTGAAAGCCAGAACTGTTATAGAATCAATTTACCAACCAACAATTTGAGATGTGTTTATAGATGGAGCAGTCAGTCGGAAAGACTTCAAATATCCGTAAATATTTGATTATCCTTAAGTAGGAAATATAAAGCAATCTGACGCATGTTACAGCCTTTTTTAGAGTTAATTTATCTTTGACACTTTTAAATGAACACTTTGAACATATATTAGCATTATTTGAGCTACAGCTTACAGCAAATTTTAAAGAAGACAAATTACAGTCCAACTTTAAGTGAAATTACATATAGGAATCAGGACACAAGGAATAAAATTTGAATAATTTAATGTTTTTACATATACATGATTTCCGAAGTATGAAAAACTTCAATTCTATAATGATACATGATTTAAAAACAGTTTTTTTCAATTGTCAAATACTAAAAATTCAGTACCTCTCCATTATCCCGTTGACCACTTTTCATAAAAAAAATCTATCGCCAAACTATAGGATTTGACGCCAAAAATGCATGATCGTGGCGTCATATTTACTTGATGTCAGATGCGTTACAAGTGTTTGTTATGTCAGCAAGTGATTTTTAATTTTACTTTTAGTTGTATATTTAATAATTTTTACTGATTTATTAGTTATTTCGTTAATTAAAATATCAATTACGTCTTTAAACTACGACGCCATGATATTAAAAGAGAAAAAGCATGGAAAAAATGTTGCTATGCATAGTTACACACAATAGATTACTTTCAACTGACGTCACAAACATCCACCAGAATAATTAAGAAAAATAATGTAAATAAATAAATATTGATTTTTTTTCACTAATATATTGTACATTTTATTGTTTTAAGTTACAGATAGTAGACAATTTAACAAGTGAGGCTTTTCCGATTATTATTATTATTTTTTTTTTTCAGAATCTATTGACAATATTCTTTCATTTGTTTATTGGGAGTTATAATTTGACGAATACCTTGACGATAGTTTTTTTTTCTGTGGAAAGTGGTCAACGGGATAATGGGAAAATCACTAAAATTTTTTATATTGTAGGTTATGTAATTGGGATGTTGTATTAGCAACCAAGTGCGGTCAAACCTCTGTATCTGATCATCTAAAGGGAGCTTTTAAAGTTATTTTATATAAAGGATGACTTTATAAGCAGGGTAATTTTATTTGCTTGAACATTAGAACGCATAGAAGTATGAAGCGTGACACCATCAGCTGGTCGACACTATATCACTGTGTCTCTGGTGAGCTGGACTGTATATTCCAAAAGATATTCGATACCAGTTAAATGTGTGCAAAAAATTGTTATACACAAAATAAAATATTTTATTGAAATAGTTATATAAAATTGAATTTGGGGTATTAAAAATCTTTATTTTAACTTTAATTATTGAATTATTTTTCTGTGCAAAATATGTTTAAAAAAATTTATTTATATACTCGTTAAGCACTTTAGGGAATATAGGTTGTAAAGAAATAGTGATGATTTAGTCAGGATACATAAAACTATTATATATTGCATTTGTTATTTGACCGCTAAAAATATGGAGGCATCAAATTGTTCAATGTTTTTATGCTCATAAAAGCATTGGGGAATTTAGATTCTAATGATAAAGATTCTTTAAAACGCATACAGAGGGATTAAGAAGACCAGAAAGGTTTCAAATGACGAAAAAAATGTATCTTTTGTTATTATTATTTTTATAATATTTGAACCTATAAGAATATCGTACAGTTGGTTTGATACGTAAATTCCTAAACTTACGGTCGTAAGAGCCGTAAACAATGATACGCGGGGACTGGCGATAACTTTGAGAGGAGAACTTTAAACTCAATTATCTGAAAACACTGTTTTTCAGCGGGTTTGGAACGATAACCTTTGTAAAAAATAATGGATTTACACGTTTCTTTCTTTCTTTCTTTTTCTAATGAAGGAATTTAAATTATCTGCTAACTATACCTAAAAATTAACCAAACCATTTGTTTCAAGTTATAATCAAATATATGATCAATTTTTATGGATTTTGAATTTTTTATTATATATTTTTATTTTTTACAATATTTTTTTTGTTTCGAGTATAATCGGGAAACAAGGTAATAATCAGTCTATAAAAGAAATGACGACTCAAAAAAATGTAACCTGGACTTCACAATCGTGACAAAACTAGTTTTGTAAAATTAATTTTGTCGTCCAATATTAATACTTATTATAACGTTATTGTTTTCTATAATTTAAAAAATATTTTTTTTTATTCGTAAAACATAAGTGATGAACAAATTTCGAATTCGAGTGAGATACCGTGTGTTTTTGAATGAATCGATGGATTGTGACTCTAGTTTCTTACACTTAAAATTTTTTTGGTGTATTGTACTAACTTTCGGTGCTGCAGTAGCTGGAACCATAAGATGGTGAAACCTCGTTCCAGCATTTGGAGCTATGGTTCAGCCGGAGCTCCAAATGTTGAACGATATTTCACAAACTTATTGTTGCAGCTTCTAAGCACCAAAAGTTGGTTCAACTTATTACAATTTTTTTTTACAGTGTATACAAAAATCGTTTATTGCAATGTGCACCACTTTTTCTTAAAGTTTCTCAAACATGTTTTTAATCGTCCTGTATATTATTATTTGTTTGTTAAAGGCATGATCACATCATTGTGTTCTTGTTGTTATCAGCATAAAACATGCAACTTCTTATTTTTTCAATAACCTTCGTAGATGTTTAACGCCCTGTTTTGTACGAATAACCATTAGTCAGGAGCAGCTAGCCTGACAGGCTAGACTTAAATTTCAGTATATTTTGTTTTACTTGTTTCCATGTTCATAAAGGATCAGGGTCCATAAGCCGTGTTTTTGGCCCATGAAATAGACTAAAACTCGATTTTGTTATACTGACTAAATTATTTCACTTTTAGGTAGATTTCGTAAGAAATACTACCTATTACATTCTCACCTAAGTTGGAATTTTTGAAAAATTTTTGCAGATCTACGTCGATCATGACTCCCAGAACCCAAAACCACCCCTAGTTCAAAACTTTATCTATCTATCTATCTATCTATGTGTCTATCTATGTCACTTTTTTATGGACACGATAACTGCAATAATTCTGCACAGATCTCTTCGAAACTGACACATAAAATCAAGGGGCATAAAATCTCGGTCAAGTTCGTTAATGGGCAAAATCGAACCAAGGGGGGGGGGGCATTTTGTGAAAACAGAAAAAAACCCATAATTTCTTAATTATGATACGTATCGAATCCGTTTAAAGTTATTATTACTTATAGGAGAAGGGCCGAAAAGGTATGTATGACAGATTTTTGATATAATTAAAAATGGCCCCAAGGGGGAAAAAAAGGGGGGTTTTAGAAGAAAAAAAAATCATAGCTTCGTCAATTCACAAGATATCAAATCCGCGTAAATTTATTATTAATCCTCGTAATATTATCTAAAACTTTTATATTGACAAGTTTTTTATAGGACCAACCGTTATAGCAAAAAAAAATTAAAAACCAAAAAAAATCCCTGACGGCTCCGCCTGCAAACAAGTTATTTTTCGAAGTAGGCGGTTCCAACTCCCGCATCTTTTCGAAACTGATACATAAAATCAAGGGTCATAAAATCTCGGTCAAGTTCGTTAATGGGCAAAATCAAACCAAGGGGAGGGGGGGACTTTTTGTGAAAACAGAAAAAAAAAACCCATAATTTCTTAATTATGATACATATTGAATCCGTTTGAAGTTAGTATTACTTCTAGGTGAAGGACCGAAAATTTATGTATGAAAGATTTTTGATATCATTAAAAATGGCCCCAAGGGGCGGGTAGGGGGGTTTTAAAAGAAAAAAATTCATAACTTCGTCAATTCCCAAGGTTTCAAATCCACTTAAATTTACTATAAATCCTCTTAATATTATGTAAGACTTTTATACTGACAAGTTTTTTATATGACCAACTCTTATAGCAAAAAAAAAGTTTAAAAAAAATCCCTGATGGCTCCGTCTGCAAACAAGTTAGGTTTTGATGTAGGCGTTTCCAACTGCCGCATTATGGCAAAAAGGTCATTTCTTCCGCAATTCCCAACAAACAGGCACCCCACGGTCTGCGTCTTCGAAATCTACCTGTGCCTTTAGGCCGAGCCGTCAGGGATTTTTTTTAATATTAGAAGGTTAATTCTCTACGATTTCAACAATGGTTTTTTTGCATTTTGTTCGGATTTATATGACTTACACAAGCTCAAAGTTTTTATTATTCGTGGTTTTTGATGAAAAATACGCCATTTCTCCTAATTTTACCTCATTTATTTTTATGATCGCAAATGTGCAACACTTTCTTCTTTACATATATTATAAAATACATCAAAATGTACAATATATGTAAAAATAAAAGTATTGCAAACCTGCGCTCATAGTAAAATATTAAAAAATATATTAAAAATTGAGGTACAATTAAGAGAAATTGCGTATTTTTGATCAAAAACTACGAATAATACGAACTTTGAGCTTAATAATAAAAACGAACAAAATGCAAAAAATATTGTTGAAACCGTACAGGATTAAAAAGGGAAATAATTAAGTTAGTATAACATAATCGAATTTTAGTCTTATTTCATGAGCCAAAAACACGGCTTATGGACTCTGATCCTTTGGTGTTTTTGGTGTCAGATTTTAAAAAATTAGCTCTTTGTACGTCATGTTAAAGGTCACTGATCACTTTAAAAGCATTAAAATTGTGATAATTAGGTGCTGATGACGATTTACTAATACGCGCCTGTTTGGTGCACTGCGCCCGAACATGGGAGTTCCATAGTTGCACTTGATGGAGCGTTAAGTTTTTATCAAATTCAGAGCGGTCTTCTGGAATACACTAAAACAATACCTTGAAACTAACGTAATTGTGGAATCCGATTTAATAGAGATTCTGCCATTATTTGCACTTTTCGTCTTATGGCTTCCCTAAAGTTATTTTTGTGATATAGGTCAGAAGAAAAAAGTCAGTCAAAAAATGAGGATGAAAGATTTTTCCAGACATAACAAAATCAATTGAGAACAATATCATTTATTTTTTTCAACTAACATACGCACGAAAGCCATTTATTTTTTTAATTTATGATAAATAAAATATGATAAAATTAAATTGCCATTAAAAATTAAAATGTAGTTGAAGCCGCACCAGAAAATGCGAAGAACTGATATTTCATAAAAATTGCCATTACAAATTAAAATATAGTTGAAGCCGCACCCCATAAAAGGCGAGGAACAGTTATTTCATAAAAATGTTTATTTTTATATCGCTTTAAAATTAATAAAAGAAACACGTTTAAAATATGTACCATTTTTTTAAACTACTTCATAATTTTGTCTTTGTATTTAAAATGAATGTGTTCAGATACGAATATTTTTAATTAGAGGACTATCTAATAACGTATTGAAAAGTGGAGATATTTATTTTAATTTCGCCAAAGTGTTTCAGTCGAAGGAAAACTACACTTTTCTTTCATGTCGAGGGAGCTTTTAATCTTGAATTTCACTACAAAATGAAAGCGTTTCAAATATGCACTTTGAGTATTTATTTCAAATGACTTTTTCAAGATTCAAACACTTTGCATTAGAGGGCTATCCACTAACGTTTTGAAAAGTTGAAGCATTGATTTTAATTTCCCCAAAGAATTTTAAAACAACGGAAATTATACTTTCTTTGATGTCACACGTATAACTTTTAGTCCAGAATTCAAAAACAAAATTAAAATATTTAAAAGATGTATGATATTTTAAATAGTTTCTTAACTTTAGCTGAATATTTGAAGAGAACGTTTCAAGTAGAATACTTTTTTGCAGAAAGCTAGTATTGGAAGTTGGAACGTTTGCACTGGCGGGAAAGGTTAAAGGCGCAAGTATAAAAACTGATGTAACTTGTACGATTTTTCAGCTAAAAACATGAAACTCTCACAATAACTTTATTTTGTCATGCCTGGAATACCTGCAAAATGCAGAATATCCTTCTTCTGAAAAAGATAAATTTAAATAAGAATGTAGGAAAACTGACATAAAGTATGTACTGAAACATTTATGTTAGTTTTTACAACATTTTATAGATATTTAGAAACAATTTGACAGCCTGAGAAGGACTGCTCAGATGAGGAGACCAAGTCTGTAGAGCATACATATCCCTCCCGGTATCTTTTATTGAAGTATTAAAAAGAAATACAATTTTCGGCCGGGGCTGAACCCGACAGGGGGCAGGGTGGAAAATAATAACCAAGTAAGAGAAAAAAAACTATGTCATTGGACCAGAATCGCCAAGAACGCGGTAGAAAATCACTAGCGGGACCGGAGCCCGAGCTCGACAATGAGCAGGGTAAAAACAAGAAAGAATGTGGATTAATTTATAAGATGTGTGGGCACCTCTGACCGAAATTCAAACCTTACAACTTCACAAGATTTCTGTCTTCCTTCCAGTCTTCAAATTAAACGACCTTTCTTATAATCCATCATATGCCTTCCCAATGACTTATCCCATCTTCCACACACTACAAAAAAGATAAATGTTTCTTAATATAGGAAATATAACACAACCACGATAGATAATATACAATAACCTTTTCCAAATTTTCCAAGATTCCGGAAAGCGTTCCTTATCTTTAGAAACTTCAGAAACCAATATATTTTCAATATAGTATTTTACTGTTTTTAAACGAGCATTTCAAAATCGGAATATTTTTTATTATAAAGAACTACTTAGAAATATATATTGGAAAGTGAGACATTCATTTTGATTCCACTAAAGAGTTTTAGACCAAGAAAAAATACATTTTCCTTTAATGTCATAGGTTGTATATATTTTGTCTTCAATTTTGAAACGTAACTAAAGTATTTAAAATTGGTTCAATTTTTAAAAGCTTATTAAGTTTGGTACGGTTTTTAAATGAGCCTTTTAAAATCAGAATATTTTTTTATTATAGAGGACTACTTAGAAATATATTGGAAAGTCGAAACATTCATTTTGATTTCACTAAAGTGTTTTAAACCAAAAAAAGTACATTTATCTTTGATGTCATAGGTACATAACTTTTTATCTTCAATTCCGAATCTCTGTCGCTCTTTGTTTGCAAAGTCTATAGATTTATTTTCTTTTGAAAGTCAAAGAGGTACTTCCATTTCTTGAAATACGGGTCACGTGAGGAGAAAAAACCCCAAGATTTGGTGTCATCTTCACTTTAAAGTCCCCTTTGAGATCAAAGTCATTCAGTATACAGTTATGGTTTGAAAAATGGCATCGATAATCAATATCATAAGGAATTTTCAACCACGAAGGTGATCAAATATGGCCCAAGGCACTGAAGAGGAAGTAAGAAAAAATAAGGAGTTTAGTAGTAAGACAACCATGGGACCCATTTTTTGCAGATATATGTGAATAGAAAAACACGGATTTCCTTTTTTAAATCTATTGTGGCCGGTTATTTAAACACCTAGACGAGTTCTTTTGAAAGTTGTTAACAACAAAAAAGGAAGAATGCCTGATGTTGAAAAAAAAATATATATATATGTATGTATGTATATATATGTTTCCTTTTCAGCTTTAAATGTGCAATTAAATTTCGTGAGATGTGAAATATTTTGTCACGAGTGATCATTTGGGTTTTAAAATATTTCATTTATTTTAAGACGATCTGATTTTTTTTCATCGAAAAATTTAATTCTTCAAATACTTTTGAGAAAAAAAATTAATTATTGAAGTATGATATTTTTTTTTTTTGAAAACTTTTTAAACTAAAGATTTTTTTCAGAGTGTTTTTTCGTCGATAACAGAAAAAAATATTTTATTTATTTATTTTTTTACAATCTCCCCCTCTTCTTTTTTTTCTTTTTAAGTGGTATTTGGAACTGTATAGCTTCATTTTCTTTTAACCACAATGGAACTGTTTTGGAATTAAGCTTAAAAATTTTATTTTTTTAAGCTGTTAGTTACGTTTTCAATAAAAAAAAATTTCTTCTTTTGTTTAGCTTTAGAAATGAAATATATAGTTTCATTTCTATTTTTCAACTCGTGAAACACAGTCGAACATGACATATTTCAAAGACAGCTTATTTTCAACTTATGTTATTCTGAGAAGATATTTTTAAATTGTTGAAATATCGACAGATTTGACTTTCAATACTATTTATTGTTCAATCAATTTTTCTTCTTATTATTTTTAATAATTCTTATAAAGCATTTAAAACGGATCTAAACTCCAGTTTCCTATTTTTTAAATAAAATTTAGTTAGCAGTTGTCATCAACCACTTTCATTTGAAGTACATGAATACAAGTTTTTATAGCTCTAAAAATATGCTCTCAGAATTTTCAGTAAGTTATCAAAAATGCTCATTCCTCCTTTCCCTTTTTCTAATCAGTGAGCTGTCATATGTACTAAGAGAAGTAATTTGTCACTTTTTTCACTACCTTATTTTTTATTTTTTTATTTTTTGCCTCCCCCCTCCCCGCAGTTCAATAAAAATGCTTCAAAATATTGAATAATTAATTATGCAATGGAGTATTCATTATTTTAAATTAAGTGGCTATTATTTATTTTGTCCTCAGTGTGTAATAATCAAGTATATCACGCAAAATAAACGAAGTTTATTGACGAAAACAGAAATAATAATTAGATATTCTGAACAGCGTAAATAAATGAAACTACCCTATGAAAATTATGTGTCTGAAAGTAGCGAATATTATTCTATTCTTTTTAAATTTTAAAATTATTTACAGAAAATATTTTTGTGACTTTTAGTTATTCGCAAATTGAAATTTTCTTCATCATCGAAATCTTTGCCAATATTTAAAAATTAAAATATGTTGCTTTTATAGGAAAATGGAAAATGAAATTCAGTTGCTTCGTATATGAATAAGAATATTCGCAAATTACACGCATTTACGAATGAGGATATTTTCGAGAATCTGTGAGAAAGTAGCGAGTTTGGATTTCAGACGATACTTAAAGTGTTGTGATTTTCTTTCTCCCATTCTCTTAAAAGTATATGACCTCCTTCTAAATCGAGGAGTCATTTTATTATTTGCAAAATTCATTTAAAAAATTCAAAACATCTTGATTACCACTTTAAAACTTTTTTTTTTAGTAACACTTTTCAGGTTTATTTTTCATTAACATGTTTAGTTTAAAAAAAAAAAAAAGTAATTTCCTGCAAATACTGTTTTGCCTATAGCATACGTTTAAAAATATTCTGATATGATAAATTTGCCATTTTCATAATAATTTGTACACATATTTGTGTCTTAAAACGAAACAGGTTCTCATAATTAGAATTTCACGATTCAAAATGTCTTTTATATAATGAAATTTTTGAAAAGTACTGCACTATATAAGATTAGAAAAAGCAAGATATCTCTTTTTGACGCTTTCTTTTCTTTTTGTAGCTGATTCATTGATTTTTACGTTTTAAATAATGGGTAATTTCGATCATCTTATAAACCCGTTTAGAAATTCCAGATCAGTCAGGTCAGTCCAGAATTTTTATATACTGTTTCTTCGATGCATAACTTTTCTTGCGAGATTTTTCGTGCCCGATATTTTGGCCGTGCAAGATTGCGTCCGCGCGAGCTTTTGTCCGGTGATATTTTGTCCGCGAGATTTTGTCCTTCAACCGTCTTTCATTTATGTATAAATGAAAGCACTTTTAATTTCTACGAATGTATTTATATACAGTAGAGTCCCGCTATTTCGAACCCCGCTATTCCGAAAATCCGCCTATTCCGAACAGAGATCAGAAAATTACCGATTTTTTTAAAACTTAAAACAGGAAAAATTAAAAAATCGCTCGTGAGAAAACGTACATTTATTGTTATACAAAGAAGTTAAATTGAGGCATATATAGAGCCTAAGCTTGATGAAAACGCTTGAAACCAAATTGAAATGAAAGCTGGTTACTTACAGTACATATCGGCCCCTAGAATCATTTTTAATCACTGCTAAACACAAAAAATAACTAATTTACACACACTTAAGAAGCAAAGTCAGTGATTTTTTTTCTAACGAAGAGCACTGAATTGACTTGAGGATGTAATGTTCCGCCATCGCGGTCTGAACAACACTACCTGTCAACACCATTTGGTGTTGATTAAGCGTGTTCGATATAGCGTAAGGCGAGGTCAAGAGCATTTGTCGCGTCTGTGTGTGATATGAGTTCAGTTTGAGCGTTCACCTTCTCCTCGTTTTCCTCCGAGTTGATCTCAGCTGATGAGTCCTGGACCATTGCTACGATGGTCAACACAGCTTTCTTCTGCGTCTTCACAGCCAGGGAGTTTCTTGACTAGTGGAAGAAGGTCACAGTCCTTCACTGGTGTAATAGTTGTTTCAACAAATTCCAATGTAAACCAGAGTGATAGGTAGGGTGGGTGGGGTGATGAGTGGTCGAAGGTCACTGCCCTTCCGTTCTCACTTTTACTGAACCATGTTACCACGAGCCGATCAACGCTGCATAGAGGTGACACTCGCACATGTCCTCGCACTTAATTTGCGCCTTAAAAAGTTAATACATTGTATATTATTAATGAAATCCGCCTATTCCGAATTCCCGCTAAACCGAATAGTGATCGGTCCCAATTAGTTTGGAATAGTGGAGCTCTAATGTAATCATCTCGGTGCAGTGTTGCCAGTAGGCTACTTTTTCTTTATTCAGATTGCTTGATTCCCATTATTATTTTTCCTTTTTTGAAATAGGAACATTTGTCTTATTTAATGACAGATTGTATAAAGCGAAAACAAGGCGAATTACAACATTTAAAAAAAGTGGTGCCAGTCAAACAATCTGAATAATATAAATTAGCCTACTGGCAACACTGTCTCTATGGGTATATTGTTAGAATATTTCTAAAATAATTTTTTAGTAACAATTGTGAAATTAAGTATTATTTTTTTTAATTTAATCATCGATTATTTATTTTGTCCTAAACATGTATTAATCAAGTAAATCTTGCAAAATATTCTAATATTAATGTTAAAAACTAATAATTAGGTTTTTAACAGTGTACAAAAAACTTTCTCCGAAAGTAGCGCATATTATTATGTTCTTATTTTTAAAAAATTAAATAATTTTTAGAAAATATTATTATGCTTTTGTTACGTACGTATGTGTATATTAAAATTTTTTCATAGCTAACGGAGAAAAATTAGCCTCTCCTGTCTAGTAGGTATACAGGATATATTTCCATATATCACGTACCAAAAGGAATTATTACACTATTTTTGGAATACATATCTAGTAATTAAATACGCAGTTAACGATTCAATATTTTAAATTAAACAGCTATTCTGTATTATGTCCTCAATGTGAAAACATCAGATAATTCACGGAAAATATTTCATTTTTAATGTCAAAATCCCGATGAAAGCATGACGAAATCCTGCATATAAAGGAATTTTACTCCGACTAATGTATCTCGTTTTATTCTAACTATTAAAATTTAAAACTAATATCCGAAAATACTTTTTGTTACTTTCATACATGCGTAAATAAGCCCTCTCCATAGCCAAAAAATTTAAAACTACAGTCTATAACGCCTAACATGCATAATGTATTATCTAGGCATATAAGCTGAATATATCATTAACATTTTTAAAAAATGAATTTTCGTTTTGTGGAGTTTCAAACATATGCAATTACGGACTGCAAAAAATTAATAAAAAAAACCTGCTTAGGTCACTGTGTAAAAATACTGTCAGCAACAATTATCTTTTGGGAAATTATTATGTTTTATAATACTCTCTTTCCATAATATTAATATTAGTTATTACAATAAACGTGTTTACGTTGTTCCACTCAGTAGAACGGGTTAACAAATTATCGGTTTATAGATCATAGTCAATTATCTTGCAGAAAATATAATAAAACAATATTTTATTGCACATTAAGTACTCAGGAGTTGAATTTAGAATTCAATCGATCTCCAGAAACAATTTTGATGAATTTTAAATTATCAAATAAATATTCATATAATCGCTTTTCCTATATTGAAATATCGTTCTTTCTTTTCTTCTAAGAAACTAAAAGATTTTTTGTAATATATTATTTACACAATCTGTAACAGACTTAATATGAACGACAGTTAAAAGTTTTATACATACAGGTATACTGTAAAAAATGACAAGTGTTTCTCAATCTAAGATAATATAATATTACCACGAACGAAAATATAGAGTTACCGAGTTACCGAGTTACCCAAAATGTAGAGTTGCAAAAATCGGGTTTATTCCCAGGTTTATTTCCAATAGACTCGGTTTATTCCCCGGTTTATTTCCAAAAGACCTGGTTTATTCCCAAAAAATCCGGTTTATTCCCAAAAAACCCAGTTTATTCCCAGGTTTAAACCGAGTTTTTTCTAGCCTTTGCAACTCTACCAAAATGTACTGGAAAGTTCGGATCTCCATTTAATCATTTTGTTGTAATAATGCTATTGTGGACTAACAACGCTTTTATAAAGGGACTCTAGTTTTTTTTTAATGCGAATGTATTGTCAACATTAACCTGTGTGCGCAACAGTACTTTCCTTTACTTTATTTTTCCGAAGTGTGTTTGAAGCTCTCGGAGTCTCAGGTTAGTGGTTTCGCTGTAAGTTTATCCACATTTGGCTTTGTTGGTCAATCCGTGGAGTATAAAAGGAGAAGCGAAAAGTTGTATCGGCGGATTTTGGCCGAGTCCTCCCGTTTTGGAAACCAAGGCCTGTGACGAAGGATTGGAGTTGCGGTTTCAACTAGTGTTTAGGAAAAATAGCCGAGTGAAAACGTGCCGGTTGGGCAATATTAACTTTAGTTATAGTTTGAATACTTCATATCGGCAATCACGGGTTGCTAATTCTAGTGAAGTTTTGACTGTATTGAAAACTTGAGCTAATTTTTTTGTCTTGCAGCGAAAGTCTTATGTATTCTTGGGCTGTTTAGTAATTTGAGACGTCAGTGATCTGTATGTAAGTGAATTTTGACATTTAGTAATCTTATATTTATTTTAAGTGAAGAGTGAGTTAAGGACTAATCAGTGTTAATCGACGCATAACATAGCCTAATTTGCAACGAGACTTCACCACGTCCCTTCCCGATTACTTTCAATAAAATGTTTTTAAAAAAAATCTAAATCATAAATGATCTTCAAAGTATTTCTGGGTATGCCACAATACTATATTGTTCAAACGTCTTAAAAATTCTTCCATAGCTTCTATTGTCATATTAATAGTTCACTGTCAAAAAATATAAATGTTTCTTAATCTACGAAAATGTAATATAACCACAAACATAAATATTCAGTAACATCTTTCGAGTTACCTATGATTCCGCGAAGCGTTCCTTATATTTAGAATCCACAGGAACCGATATATTTTCGAGATTTAAAGAATCATTTATAAAAACCAATGTTTCTTTTGCTGCAACTAATTTTCGAAAGCATTTCCGAGTACTTTTTATAGTGTATTAATCAGTTTCTCAAACCGGAATATCGGTTTTTAATATGTATTAATTCTCAATTAAATAATTTCAGCTGCATAATTGAATTTATACATGAAAGAATAACAAAATAATATTAATTTTAATGTCAATGTTAATGTTGTTAATTTATCATGTTTGCCTCTAACATGTTTGTTGAAGATGAAAATGCTGACTTGAGAATGGATAAGCACCCGAAAAACATATATTCCGGGTTGAAAAAACTGATTATTACAAAAATCTCAGATATTTGGCACAAAAAATAATAATGTAATATTGTTTAATCATTATCTTAAATTTGCATGAATGATGCCAATATATTTTTTAATTGCTTAATTATTTTTATACTTTACATCTTTTATTTAAGTGTAGAATTAAAGCATTATTGGCTTTACTGATCCGATTTGAGTGCATTTTTAAATTGAATGATGCTTTTTTAAATCGCTATGAATTTATTATCTAAATATGTTAATTGCATCTATTTACTGAAGAGTAGGTTTCACAATCTTTACTTTAGAGTATTTAATCCTTATAAATAATTAATTTAAGAGAATTAAATACTGTAAAATAAAGAAAAAAAAATCTTGAATTGGAAATTTAAAACTTTAAAGATTATATTGTAACTTATTTTTTACTAAATTTACAATAACATAATAGATTTCAGTATCTGTTTTTTCTTAAATAAAACATACGTTTATATGCTAAAAGTGATCGCAGTACATTTAATAATCTAAAAAACCGACTAGTATCATACACACCTAAAGGTGAGATTTTCAAAGTCTGCAATTAATAAATAAAGTATCTGAGATGGAATTTACCAAACTGGGCGAAAAAGTCCGGGACCCCTTGGCTGAAGCCACCACCAACTGAGCAATACTGGACAAATATAGCTGATTTAATTCAACCAGTTAACCTTAATAATTAGTTGGGACTATTACATTTCATATGATTTCTTTACCAATTTCAATAACTGTGTCAACATTAATCTAGAATAAATATTTACGCGTGAAATTCAACTTTGATAATGTCACCGTTAAAAGTACAAAAAACTAGTCGATTTTTTTTTATTAAAAGGTTTTTATGAATTTTTATATGTACTCTAACTTATTTTAGCATTTTAGTAAAGTCTGATTACTATAGTAGTATTAATATATATGTAGTAGTAAATATTTTAGTAAAATATATTAATATATTTTATTTTATGGATAATAAGTGATTTTTTACTGATATTTATATATATATATATATATATATATATATATATATATATATATATATATTAATTCTTTATAAGTTTGTAGTTGAATACAGTGGTGTACTAAAGCTCAGTAGGTCCGTTTATTAAAAGGCCCCACCAGTGGCTGGGAGGTTCTGCTCTCGAAGCTGGTAGACGGAAAGTGCTGGGTTCGATCCCAATCGCGCCCGTCGGCCTAATCTTTCGGAGTTTTCGTGGTTTTCTTCGAGCCGTGGATTTATCCATGCGTAAATACGGGTTAAGTTTCCTTAGAAAGACCCCCACGAAGGGCACTCCCCCGGGCCTATATCCCAAGTGTAGATAATTGGCCGTCAATAATCAACCCAACCCAACCCGTTTATTAAAAAATGAAAAAAAAAATGGTCTTGCTCTAGAAAAATTTAAAAAGCAGAAATAACTGTTTGCTATAAGCTTGCATACACTAAAATCAAGACTTCGCCTTAAAAATTTGAGAAACACTGTAAAATAATTTTACTTGCAAAAAACAAAAATAAATTGTACCTATATTTCAGCGATTTTAGTAACAGGTTATGACAGTGAACGAATGCACATGCTTTTAATATCAAGGAAAAAAATTGTAATATCTTATAAACTTTTCATTTGCTTATATCAAATAATAATACATGAGCTAAAAATACATTAACTATATATATGATTTATAACTAATTGGAATAAATTAATTACTGATGCTTGGCATCAAATATTTTATTTTAAATAAAGTCTGATTTGAAAACACTAGCCCCCCCCCCCCTCCTTTCCTTTTCACGACTGCTTTATGTTCTATCTTATAGCTCTAAATACATTTGTAACCACTATAGTATTTCATAGAATCTGAATAAATAAATAAATAAATAAATAGAGCGGTTCACACAATTAAACAATAGAACGGTCTAACAATATAAAAAAATATAACACATTATAATAATATATTTCTTTTAAATGCTAAAAGGTTTAAATTAACAACATAATATACAGTAAAATAACTTTTAATAGGTTGTTGACATGTTTTGGCTCACTCCGAGTCATTTTCAAATGGCTCGGTGTGAGCCGAAACATGTCAAAACAAGTCGACATGTACAAAATAGCAAAAAAATAAAAAAATAAATAAAAATATTTTTTATAAAAGTATGTAAATAAATCTTCTTAAATAACCTTATATTAGTGGTCAAGTTTTCTATTTTATTTTTCGCAAGTGTTTGTCTGATATAGCCGAGGAAACCATGGGAAAGGACATTTACATTTCAAAAATTTAAATAAACACATAATTGAGTAAATATTGGGCCTAGTTTTTACAGATTTATTTTTTATAATGAAAATATCTCACATAAAATGTAAAATTGGCTAAAAATATTGTTTTAAACTGTTGAATTTATAGATTGTAATTTTATGAAAAACAATGCGCATCAGGATTTTATTACTTATTAAACTTCACTTTGTATTTGAGACCTATTTATACTGCACACAATGTTTGATAAATTACCGATAAACTAGATCATAACAGTAAAAATGGATATGCCATGTCCACGGAGGGTGCATTTGATTCATATTCATTAAAGGATTAAAGTTAAATATTAACCCTTTAAGCACCATGACGTACCTGCATACGTCATGTCTTCTATTTGAAATACCAGGACGTATGTACGTACGTTCTCATTTTAAGTCCATAGTACAATGTTCTAAACATCTGCTTTTTTGCGTCGCTAATTGTTATTCTTTAATTGGTTTTGTACGGGATTTATTGCAATCGTTGTTTTTGCACCCAATAGATGGCGTTATGTGTCCAAAAAAACCTCATTAGTTTTTCCGCTGCTTTCTTTCTTTCTTCGTCGTTTATTTCTTTATGCGTTCGTTATTCTGTTCAGTTGTCTTTCGTAAATTGTAGTGTTTCGCTTTCGGTTTCGTGTTTGTTTGTATCTCTGATAGATAGTAATTTTATCAAATAATTATGTCAGACACCGACAGTGATTGTGTTCTTAATTTTGATGATGACAGAGATGACAGTGATGATAAATTTCAATCAAGGGATGAAGATTGAAATTTCAAATCTCATTTCTGTTTGTATAATAGCCCCACCAGTGGCTGAGAAGTTGTGCTCTCGAAGCTGGCAGACGGGAGGTGCTGGGTTCGATCCCAATCGCGCCCGTCGGCCTAATCGTTCGGAGTTTTCGTGGTTTTCTAAGAGCCGTCGATTTGTCCATGCGTAAATACGGGTTAGGTTCCCTTAGAAAGACCCCCACGAAGGGCACTCCCCCCGGGCCTATATCCCATGTGTAGATAATTGGCCGTCAATAATCAACCCAACCCTGTTTGTATAATATAAATGAATCTTTATTTCATCTCCTTACAGTACATATAATTAAATAATTCACATGTAATTAAGAATAATGACATAAACTACTTTTGACGAAATTTAATATATCTGGCATTTAGCATACTATCACTAAATTGAATATGGTGCTTCAGGGGTTAAAATTATTATGTCAGAAATCTATTTAATAGATTACTTAAAACTTAAATATACATATGAATGAAAATATTAGGTAATTTTCTACATTTCTGAATATTTATTTCTTCAGGACAGCAAAAAGTACCTTTTCCTGTGAATGACAATTAAAATTTAAAAAAAATTAATACGCTCTATCTTTAATGCTTAAATAATTGGTTACCGCTATAGAATAAAAAATAAAATAAAATAGAAGGATTGAAGCATTTAAACGACACAAAGTTAATTGCAATCTGAAAATTATTTTACTAGACATAAATACTTTCATACAAGAAGTGAGTTACTGTTCTCCTTGCTTATATTAAAGGAGTTTAAAGTAGAAAAACAGTTTGAATAAAATTTTTCTTATGTGAAATCGCAAGATTTTTATATGAATTTTCCAAAATAGAAAAAACAGATTTTAGGGAAACATGCATTTTTGAAAAATAAACCTTTTACTAGAATACGAATACACTGTAATTAATGATACTGATCTAACTAATCTTTCGTAAAATAAGATTTTTTTTTTTACATTGTAGACATAAATACTTTAATATTATAAATAACTCACTGTTTCCTCTCTTATATATTAAAAGAGTTTAAAGTAGAAAAAACAGTTTGAATAATATTTTTCTTATGTAATATCGCAATATTTTTATTCGAATTTCCCAAAATCGAAAAAAAAAAATAGGGGACAAAATGTATTTTTGAAAGTAAATCCTTTACTAGAATAAGAATGCATTAAAAATAATTATACTGATCTAACGTACTGATCTAACTGATCTTTAGTAGATTAAGAAACATTTTTTTTTTGTTTTACAGTGTAGACATAAATACTTTTATATTAGAAATGAATCCCTCTTTTCCTCTGTTATATAGTAAAAGATTTTAAAGTAGAAAAACAGTTTGAACAAAATTTTTCTTATGTAAAATCGCAATATTTTTATTCGAATTTTCCAAAATAGAAAAAAAAGGATTTTAGGGATTTTTTTTTTTTTTTTTGAAAAGTAAATCTTTTATTAGAATAAGAATACACTGTAAATAAATATACTGATCTAACTCATCTTTCGTAGATTAAGAAACTATTGTTTTTTTACAGTGTAGACATAAATACTTTAATATCAGATGTGACTTACTGTTTTCCTCCATTATAAAAAAGTTTAAAGTACAGAAACATTTTTCTTACGTAAAATTGCAATATTTTTATTAAAATTTTTCAAAATAGAAAAAAAAAAAAAAGATGTTTGGGAAAAAAAAATTATTTTTGAAAAGTAAACATTTTATAAGAATACACTGTTAATAATGATACTGATTTAACTGATCTTTCGTAGATTAAGAAACTTTTTTTTTTTTTTTTTACAATGTAGAAATAAGTACTTTAATATTAGATATGACTTACTGTTTTTCTATCTTATATATTAAAACAGTTTAAAGTAGAATAACATTTTTCGTACGTAAAATCGCAATATTTTTATTCGAATTTTCTAAAATAGAAAAAAAAAAAAAGATTTCATGGAAAAAAATGTATTTTTGAAAAGTAAACCTTTTACTAGAATAAGAATACACTGTAAATAATGATACTGATCTAACGCTTCCTCGAATGGATCGAAAATGTTTGGTAAAGTGCCAAGACCTGTTTACTATGTTTTCAGTATTTTAATACGAAAGGAAAAAAGGGCAAGATTAGCTGTGAAAGAGTATTCATTGCTTCAATGAAATATGGGTTGCAGGGATATAATGTGAATATAATTTCCGAAAATTATTCAAACCACGTATAAAACAAAACTTTTGACAGGAAGTTAGTAAAATAAATTAGGCTTTTGCTTAACTGCTTATTTTATCTAAAAAAGTATAAAAATATGTTTTTAATATTTTAAAAATGAGTCGTATATATATATCCATTCTAGGTTATTTTCTTAACAGAGTGTATTTATAAAGTTATTTTTAAGTGCAGATCAGTCAGAACTCAAGGCTGTAGTTTTAAGGATGTCTATGTTAAGGATATATGTTTTTAATATTTTAAAATGAGTCGTAAATATCCCTTTTAAGTTATTTTCCTAACAGAGGGTATTTATAAAATTCTTTTTAAAGAAGGTCAGTCAGATCTTCTCTCGCTAATGTAGTTTCTTTCACTAATGTTAAACCTATAGGTATGTAATGCATTCGTATTTTCAAAATATCTCATCAGGAAATTAATATTTTTAACTTCTTTTTTCTGTGTACTCTTCTTAAAAGGAGTCCTTTTTTTCTGACACAAAAATAAAATAAAATAAATAAATAAATATAGGGACCACCATGGGAGTCTTTCTAAGGGAACCAAACCCATATTTATGCAAGGTTAAAAGAAAACCACGGAAACTCTAAACGATTAGACTGACGGGCGAGATTGGGTTCCACCATCTCCCGCCAAACAGCTTTCAGAGCAGATCCTCTCAGCCGTTGGCGGGTAACATATAATTGTGTAAGGAAAACGTTAAACGTAATTTTCTACGGTAATATCAAATGAGTTTCAGTAATAAGCTATAAATGCAAACATATATTCTAGACTACGTTTTATGTTATATAGAATACAGAGAGAGTTTTAAGTTAAATTAAAATTTAACCATATATGTATTTATACGATGAAAAATTTGGGTGTTTTATTTTTTATTTATTTATTTATTTATTTTTTTGTAGGTTTTCTATTTAAACGTTTAGTATTTTACAGAAAATAAAAATTTGAAAACGTAACAAATTAACGCAATAATTTGAGATCACTCAAATTACTCTGATATTAAAGACTACGCTTTTTATTACAGGACCTTATAGAGAAAATGAGTACGTTTAATATAAAACTGCTAAATTAATTTAAAATAATATTAGGAAAAAAACTTCAGGGAATCCTACTTCTTCATAAGACTACATTTATTGTTCAGATTGTATGTGACTCTTTTTTTAAAAACTTGCATGGTTAATTTTTTTGCAGAAATCTGCCAGTGTGTACATGCTTATGAAATTGCAAGATAATATTAGGAAAAAACTTCAGGAAATCCTACTTCTTCATGAGAATACATTTATTGTTTAGATTGTATGTGACTCTTTTTTTAAAACTTGCATGGCTAATTTTTTTTGCAGAAATCTGCCAGTGTGTACGTACATGCTTATGAAAGTGCAAGAAAATATTAGGAAAAAAACTTCAGGAAATCCTACTTCTTCATGAGAATACATTTATTGTTTAGATTGTATGTGACTCTTTTTTTTTTTTTTTTAACTTGCATGGTTATTTTTTTTTTTTTTTTTTTTTTTTGCAGAAATCTGCCAGTGTGTACATGCTTATGAAAGTGCAAGATAATATTAGGAAAAAACTTCAGGAAATCCTACTTCTTCATAATAATACATTTATTGTTTAGATTGTATGTCACTCTTTTTTTAAACTTGCATGGTTAATTTTTTTTTACAGAAATCTGCCAGTGTGTACATGGTTATGAAAGTGCATGTTATAAAAAACTCGTTTAATACAATATTGACAAACCAATAATTTATTTTCTTAGTTATTTGTTTTAATGAAAATTAAAATCACAGATGAGACATCTTTTGTTCTTTAAAACTGTTTTAATAAAGTCTACAAACAATTGCGAGCAAATAATTATTTTAGTAATTCAAAAATATTTTGTATTGTTGTAAATTATTTATATTATTCAAGAGAGAATTTGTATATTCTGTTGACAAAGCATCGCACAGTTTTTGTTAAGATATCAATAAAAATATGAAGAACCCGTTAAAGCTCATTGAAACCTCGAATGAGATCATTTTTACAGTAAAGGAGATACTTTTTCTGAGTAAAGGATATTTCATAATATTCTTTACTCAGCTTTTAAAATTTCTTCAACAAAATTAAAAACTGCATTTGAAAAAAAATATATCCTTCCAATCCGAATAGGAAAAAATTAGAAGAATTAAATTTGATAAAATGAATACTTGATTTTAATTAATTTCATAAAATTATTTGAGGAGTTCAATAACGTATTGTTAAACATACTTATGATTCTCTGCTTTTCCTTTATACCTTTAGTAGAATATTTTTTGTGTTAGTTTCTTGAATTACTTTCTTTATAATTTTAATTGATATTTTCTTTATAATTTTAAATGGTAATTTCTTTATGATTTTAAATGATATATGTGAAAATATTTTCAAATCAATCTTTCACATTTTATCATTATATCTTAATAAAATGGATATTTTAATATTTGGAATCAACAGTGTTTATGAGTATTAATATTCTCTTAACCTGTATGTGTCACGAAGCTATGCTGAGTTCAGTGCATTCTTAAAATAAAGAAAGTTTATTTACTATATTTTCATAATTTTAATTATTCGAATATTAGAATGATATGATTATAATAAGTTTAATTAGTTTTTACATATTATTAATATGATGTTTGCCTAAATTTTGATTTCGTTTTCATGTTATTGTTTATTAACTTATTATTGTTACTATTTCTGAAATTTTGCAATGAAAAAATTGAGGGAATTTTGTACATCATTTTTACAGTTTATGTACAAAACATAATGATAATGGCAATACGTGAACCTTAATACTCAATAATAATATAAAAAATATAAAATTTATATAAAATTAGAACATATAAAAACTGATATGTAACAATAGGTCTTAATTATACAATAATTTCAAAACATTCTTAAGTTTATGAATAATGTAAAATTGAATGTAAATGCAGCATTTTACACATAATGTATTCTGTAATTTTTTCACTATTATTCCGCTGAAATACTCCAAAAGGCATTAAAATCTATGAATTCTTATGCTGAAGGTATCACACTAATATTTTTTTCTCGCTGACTAATTAGTATAATATGATATCAGCTGCAAATTTGTATAAACTGTGTGACAAGAATAATATTGACAATGCAATATAAAATAATAATGCTATTTACTTTTCCATTAATTTTTTACCTATTTAATAAGGCGAAATTTTATATAAAATTAAAAAAAGAATACAATAAAAAAGAAAAGTGCCCAGTTAAAGTGATGGCATTGCGCTCACAGGCTATTCACACTAATGGTACATTATACTCTTATTTCAAATAATAATGCCCCTCGTAAACTAAATAAATCGACAATAAACCTATATACGAAATGTGAAGCAAATCGGATAATTCTGCATGAAATACCCATTTAGCTAAATTAAGGGGGGATTACAGCCCGTTTCTACCATTACACTTAACCAATGAACCTCCAAATATAATCAGGGACGCGCCTTATCAGAATAAACCTGTATACCAAATTTGAAGCAAATCGGATAATTCTGCATGAAAAACCCATTTATCTAAATTAAGGAGAGGATTATCCCCCGTTCCCCCCTTTATACTTAACCAGTGAACCCCCAAAATTAATCAGGGAAGCGCCTTATCAGAATGAACCTATATACAAAATTTGAAGCAAATCAGATAATTCTGCATGAAAAACCCATTTATCTAAATTAAGGGGAAATAAGCCCCTCGTTCCCTCTTTTACACTTCACCAATGAACCCCAAAACTAATCAGGGAAGCGCTTTATCAGAATGAACCTATATACAAAATTTGAAGCAAATCGGATATTTCTATCAAGAGTTATCGCACTACGTACATACAGAACCTGCGGGCACATCAGCTCTCAGGCTTTGATAGCCGGTGAGATAAAAACTTACAAAACTGACAAACTGTAAAAATTGTCTAACAATAGTTCTTAAGGATATATTAATTTCAAAACAATTTTAAGTTTATGAATACCATAAAATTCAATGTAACTGCAACTTTTGCACATAATGTATTCTGTCTTTTTTTTACACTATTGTTCGAATGAAATACACCAAAGGTATAAAAATCTATGAGTTCCTTTTCTGAAGGCATCACATTAATATTTTTTCCAACTGACTAAATAGCATAATATGATATCAGCCGCAAGCTTGTATAAACTGTGTTACAAGAATAATAATGACAATGCCCACGCACTGAAATATGAGCAGAAATCACGATCCATCGACGCGAATTAATTTCAGTTTCTAATGCAGAAATTGCTTTATATAAGCATGGCACATAGAGTCGCATTTGATGCTAGTGTAAACCTTATTAGATCCAGCGAGAAGTAGTGCATTAATGCAACGTGAAAAGGATTTGTATCATATAAGCTTTTGCATTATTAAGCTAGTGGCCGTATTCGTCTTCCTGCATTAAATTTAATATGAATATTTAAATAAGTTTATTATAAAGAAAATATTTCAAGGGAAAATTTACAGTTATTTTAGATTTTAGTTACACAGTAAAGTGTTTTACATAGAAAGATACACTTTTTCGCAGTTAAACATCATATTAAGGATTATTTTCTTAATACTAATATGTATATTTATTTAAACATCATTTTAATATTAATTTTAAAACGAATTTATTTTTTATACTATACCCCCTCCCTTATTTATTTGTATTTTAATTGTCTTATCTTAAAAAATGTCGCTATATTTTATTTTAAATTAGGCACCA
Source organism: Maratus michaelseni (assembly GCA_963931845.1). Taxonomy (NCBI): domain Eukaryota; kingdom Metazoa; phylum Arthropoda; class Arachnida; order Araneae; family Salticidae; genus Maratus; species Maratus michaelseni. The sequence continues at coordinate 39,631,552 of OZ007586.1, read as the reverse complement.
TTATATAACATGTAAGTTTCATCAGTTATTGTTATCAATAATACATGGTTACTATTTGGTTAATTCTAACTTTTTCAATGTTTTATTTGCAACAATATTTTTTTAAACAATCAATCAATCCTCATGGGCCATTCCTTTTATTTTTCAGATTATCTTGAATTTGTAGAATTAGCTCGGTGTCATACTGTAATCATGCAATTCGGGCATGCTTGTCTCGTTTTATACACACGGTTCTGAATTATATTCGAAAATATACTTAAATATTTTTCATTTTATAAGTTCCCATTTTTGTGGGGTTTTATGTACGGTAGCCTAGACTGGCACATCTGGCAACTTTTTTAGCTTATTATAGCTCGTGAAAGGAAAAAAATGTACATATTTTGTGGAATCTATAGTAAGTTGGGCTTGATAGTAATTAGATTTCACACCTTATTAAATTTTGCATTTTTGAATAATTTATCACAACGGGTATGGGATTCATCTTCCATATTTTTTCGTTTGTGTATGATGAATTATAATGTCGTCTGTATTATGGTTATATGTATATACACATACATACATACAGATATACACGCACACACACACACACACACACATATATATATATATGTGTGTGTGTGTGTGTGGTGGGGGGGCATGTGTGTGTGTGTCTACAGAATGGACCAAAAGTCATTGGTACATTTTAAAATTTAATAAAAAAAATCAAGTAACTCGCGCACAGCGTGTGGTTTGGATGAAAATGTTTCTCATGGTTGAATGTTTTGTTTAAGGAAATAAAAAAAAATAGTTCCAATATTTGCCTATAGTTGGCGCTATGCCTTCAATGCTGAAAAATGTTTAAAAGACTCGAGAAAAACAGCTACACACCATTTATTAAGTACAATGTAGTACTATTTATCAACTGTTGTTCGTCCTTCATAGCTCGAAGTGCATATAAACGCTACTCAGTTTCATTCCACACGTTGAAATTTGAAAGAAGATTGCAAAATATAATTAGTCTTTGTGCTGATTATCTTAGTAAGTATTTGACGCTTTCTTGCATCTTAGAAGATATAACTTCATCTTTGAGCAATTTTGGAGCTAAATTATTTAATTTGCTTAAAGAAATTTTTGTTCAAAGGTCACTCTCGTACGCAAATAACTTGACATTTTTTCCAATTTCTAAAGGTCAAAGACTTTTGTCATGCATTATTAATTTGAAAATATACTTAAATATTTTTAATTTTATAAGTTCCCATTTTTAGTGGGGTTTTATGTACGGTATGTAAATGTTTCTCATGATCGAATGTTTTGTTTAAGGAAATAAAAAAATAGCTCCAATATTTGTCCATAGTTGGCGCTATGCCTTGGTTCATTTGTTTATGTCATTTTTTTTGTTCATCGCTATGCTACCGCCTCAGAATTCGTGAAGCGCAGCGTTTCGCGTGATGGTCCTTTGTTACGTCCCTTTTATACCGAGACACTTGCGGAAGCCAGGTAGAAAGTTACTTACGGCGGTATTATACCGTGATGGTCCTTTGCTACGTTCCTTATATACCCAGACACTTGCGAAAACCAAGTAAAAAGTTACTTACGGCGGTATTATACCGTGATGGTCCTTTTCTACGTCCCTTTTATACAAAGACACTTGAAGAAGTCAGGTAGAGATGTGATATATGTTATATATATATATATATATACAGGGTGTTCCGTTAAAGGGGTCCAATATTAATAGGGGTAATAGAGGAGATCACACGGAGCATAAATCAGTATATGATGCCTGGCCGGATCTCAATAATTTTCAAGTTACAGCAAATAGAATGAAAAATCGGAAATTTGTAAAAAAAACCTCATTGCTAAACTATCGATAATGCTACATAAAAACGAAGCACATATTTAGAAAGAGCAGAAAAAATCCTACGAAATGACATAAGTTGTTTTAGAATATTGAGAATTAATGGCGAGTTACAAGCTCTGAAACAGTGAAAAAATACAAAATCAAATATTTAGCAAAATAGTTAATCGTTAATTCCAAAAATGCAACTCTACCTACATCAAGGAAAATGTTATAAAATTTGGTCCATTCCGAAAGCTTTCGAAGAAGCTGACAATAAACCATATCAGTTTAATTGTATGGGAGAAATCAAGCAGTTCCCTAGTTACAACTCTGTACTGTTGCACGCTCGGAAAGAGCGAAACTCCACCCATGACGATTGTAAACACCCCGTTTTAATATCTTTCAATTATACATTTCTGATCAACCTCTATCAATACCCTTTCATTATTCAGTCTGGTCAAGTGAATGACATATTGTGCAGCTCTCGCCTTGTCTTAAAGCAAACTCCGTGACTGCTGCGTTTCCTCCATGAACTTTCAGGATGATGAAGAAGAAGTACTTTTTATGCAAATTTTCTATGTGTATAGGAAGAAAAGTGTAATAAAACAGCAGTCATCAGTGGGCGTTATGTTAAAGGGAGGCTGTTGTAAGTGGGATTGTAGTAAGTTGATGTATAATAATTATGCCGGAATACTCTAACGAAGAATATGCGGACATGCATCTGATGTACGGGCAAGCTCATGGAAATGCATGTCTAGCACAGCGCATGTACCGTGAGCAATTTCCAAGGAGACGTTGCCCAAGTTCGAAACTCTTCATAAAAATCGATAGACGATTACGGGAGACTGGATCGTTTAATACAGCAAGCATTGATGCAGGGAAACCTCGACATGTACGAACACCTGCAATGGAAGAAGATGTACTGAATATTTTTAAAGATAACCCCTCCACGAGTACACGAGCTGCTGCGTCTGAAGTCGGTGTTTCTCACCAAAGTGTGTGGCGTGTTCTGCGTGCAGAAAACATGCACCCCTTTCATGTGCAGCGGGTACAACTGTTATCAGTAACAGATTGTGCTCAGCGGACAGAATTCGTACGCTGGTTGCTTAATGTAACAGAAAATAATCCACAATTTCTGGAAAATATTTTATTTACTGATGAAGCAACATTTACGAGAGAGGGCGTGGTAAACACGCACAATATGCACACATGGTCATATACAAATCCGCACACTGTTTTCCCGTCGAACGCACAACAAAAGTTCAGTGTGAACATATGGGCAGGTGTCCTCGGCGATTATCTCATAGGACCATATTTACTCCCAGATGTACTCAATGGCAGTACGTACTTGGTTTTCCTACGGGATATCTTACCGCAGTTACTGCAAAATGTGCCAGCAACATTGCGCCACAATATGTGGTTTATGCACGATGGCGCACCGGCACATTTTTTCATAGGTGTTCGCAATCACATCAATTCAACATATCCTGGGAAATGGATTGGACGCAGTGGACCTGTTGCTTGGCCTGCACGCTCTCCAGACCTCAATCCGTTAGACTTTTTTGTTTGGGGACACCTTAAATCGCTGGTGTATGAAACGCCTGTGGATACACCGGAGGATTTACTAGCGCGAATCGTTGTCGCTGCAGGAGACATTCCCAACTCCGTCGGAGTTTTTCGGCGTGTTCGCCAATCTTTACGACGTCGCTGTCGGCTGTGCGATTCTGTTAATGGGCGCAACTTCGAACACCTATTATAATAATGTCCGTTCGTCTGCCTTCCGACATTGAACTGTGCAGCGCAGGCCAGAAGACTATGCTTCACATATGTCATAAAGTACGTGGAATGTAATTCTTTATTTGTCATTTTTCTTTTATTTTCAACACTTTTTGGCACAGTATTTTGTAAGTCACAGACTGTGGTGTACTCAAATTGTAAATTACAAAGTTTGTATGAATTAATTTAAAATTTAGTGTCTTTTTTAAATTTATAATTAATAAAATTATTATGCTATTTGTTATTATTATTTCCTATCATAAATTATGATGCACATATACATACAATAATTGTCCATGTAAAACATGTACTGAAACTTCTTGCATAGTTACAAATCGCAATATTTTTAATTATTTCCGAATTCTCACCACCAGTTTAATTTTAAGGAATTTAACTTAAGCTTTATATCAATAAAAGACCACTTTAAAATGTAGACTATTATTGTAAAGTTATTTTGGTTCATTCAACTCTTGAATAATTAAAAATGTTGCATCTCAGAAGAAGCATGATCGAAAATGTATAGTTGAGAGTAATTAAAAAGGCGGTGTTTCCAATCGTGATGGGCGGAGTTTAACCTTTGCTAGTGTCAAAGAAAGCGGAGTTGTAACTAAGAAACTGATTAATTTCTCTCACACAATTAAACCGATATGGTTCATTGTAAGCTTTTTCGAAAGTTTTCGGAATGGACCAAATTTTACTACATTTTCCTTGTTGTAGCTAGAGTTGTCTTTTTGGAATTAACGATTAACTATTTTGATGTATATTGGATTTCGTACTTTTTTCACTGTTTCAGGGCTTGTAACTCGTCAATAAATATTGCTATTTTAATACAATTGATGTCATTTTGTAGGTTTTTTTCTGCTCTTTCTAAATATGTGCTTCGTTTTTATGTAGCATTATATGAGGGTTCTTTTACAATTTTCCGAATTTTCATTCTATTTGCTGTAACTTGAAAACTATTGAGATCCGACCAGGCTTTATATACTGATTTATGCTCCATGTGATCTCCTCTATTACCCCTATTAATATTGGACCCCTTTAACGGAACACCCTGTATATATATATATATATATATATATATATATATATGATGTTGTTATTTCCATTAAAATATTTCCTTGAAACTATGCATTCAAAATCGCATTCAAGGCTAATTATGTTTGCACAATGTGGGGAATTTCATTGTTATTAATAAGCATTCTTTTTACTCTTAATTGAAAAAAATCATACTCAAAATGTCTCATATATAACAATGATTTAAAACCTATATTTATTTATTTACGTATTAAATAATAATAATAATTATTATCATTATTATTATTATTACTACTATAACAACAATAATAATAATAATAATAATAATAACATGTAAAGAATGGCAGAAAATACATATTAGAAATGCATGTATTTTCTAACTGTGGATGGGCTTAAAATTTTGTGCTCTTATGTAAATTTTATGTCATAGTTTTTATATATTAAATTCTTGAGAAAGATTTTTTTTTTTACGAGACAAAGCAAGCTTGTCTCGAGATCATTATTTCTATTAAAGAAAAAAAAGAGCTAAATATTATAAATGAATGAAATAACTAAATTAAAATAGCTTTTCATTGAGTAAACTATTTTTTTACTTTTTCTAACTAATGGAAACTGCTCTTTTTTACTGACATTTAAAACATATTAACACATTGAAATTAGGCTCTTAAGATGTCCTCAAGGAAATTTCACCTAATTCTCATTGAATCATCTCTAGTAATGTTCAAGTTAAATTGTTCCAAGAAATGTTCGAAAGATTTATTATCAATATAGATTAAAGAGAAACTTTCCGGAGAAACATCCAAGAACGTTGAATTAAATTCTCTCCTTCACAAATGACCGCTTGGAATTCGAAACGAATTCCTGGAATTTTAAAATGAACTTGAAATATTGAATTGAATTTCAAGAACTGTACGGGGATCATTTCTGATAAATTGATCTTACAGTAAAGAAGATGAATAACGGAATAACAAATACATGAATCTAATTAAAGTACGTAATGTGAAAGATTTTATTAATGGGACTCCCGAGAACATACTTTGTTACGTCTTTATAGATAGAGAATTAAATGAAGTCTTTTTTTTTTCTTTGAGGGGAGGCTTTTATTTGAAATGTTATAGATGTTCCGTTGGCTCTTTGAATTTTAAAATAGTAAGGATTTTTAGTTTTCTATTTTGAGAGATATTCAAGTCTGTAGATGTTGAAAAAAAAATTTGAAAAGGAAATTTGAAAAATTTATGTTTTACATAACAGGATAAAGAAAAATATGAATTCTTTAGTTTTACTTGTTATTAAGTTTCAGAATGTATAAATAAATCAAATGTTGATTAATATGCATAACTGAATAGCAGATTCATGGATTACATAATGTGAAAGATTTTATTAATGGAACTCCCGAGAACATACTTTGTTACGCCTTTATAGATAGAGAATTAAATTAAGTCTATTATTTTCCTTGGTTGGTTGATGGGTTGGTTGATTATTGACGGCCAATTATCTACACTAGGGATATAGGCCCGGGGGGAGTGCCCTTCGTGGGGGTCTTTCTAAGGGAACCTAATCCGTATTTACGCATGGATAAATCCACGGCTCGAAGAAAACCACGAAAACTCCGAACGATTAGGCCGACGGGCGCGATTGGGATCGAACCCAGCACCTCCCGTCTACCAGCTTCGAGAGCACAACCTCTCAGCCACTGGTGGGGCTATTATTTTCCTTGAGGGAGGCTTTTATTTGAAATTTTATAGATGTTCTGTTGGATCTTTGAATTTTAAAATAGTAATGAATTTTAGTTTTGAATTTTGGGAAATATTCAGGCCTGTAGAAAATTGAAAAAAAAAAACGAAAAGGACATTTTAAAATTACATGTTTTACATGACTGTATAAAGAAAAGTATGAATTCTTTATTACTTACCCATCATACGTAGAATAGGGTAAGTCTTGTAATCGTTTTGAAAATCGAAAAAAAATTTTTGACGGATTTACACGTTTCAGACACTGGAGATTCCGTTAAATATATTTTTAGAAAAAAAAATTTGCCGTCCGCCTGTTTGTCTCTGTGTGTGTCTGTAAACGCTCTATCTCCCGAACAAATTGAGATTGGTATGTACTAAATATGTAATAATGGGAAGAAGCTTATTGAATTTCAGTAACATCGATTATCCGGAACTATTTTTTTTCAGACTCTCGAAATATTCGTTCTGATAAAAGGTATATAAAAATTTTCGAAATTGTTTATTTTAAGGAGTGAATATAAAAGACAATAAAAATACATAAATTTTGCATCAAGAATGAAGTCGATCGGATAATTAATTGCCGAGATATTTGTAATTACATTTTCCACGACCCTGTATTTCATTCAAATTTCAGTTCAAAGATATATTTTAATTTGAAATGAGACGCTTCATCCAACGCAGTAAACCGTAGGTAATATAATTATCAATTTTGGAGTTATAGAGCATTTAAAGTTTATGACGTCATCAAGCCACGATTTTATTCGAATTGCAATGCATTATTTAAATAGATTACACATGTTTTATTTTCATACTTTATATTATGCATATCCATGATGCGTAAGTATTACGGTGCCCCCCCCCCCTCCCCAACGACAGTTTTTACTTGTGATTAAGTTTAAGAATGTGTAAATAAATCAATTGATGATTAATATGCATAAATGAATAGCAAATTCATAGATTACGTAATGTGAAAGATTTTATTAATGGAACTCCCGAGAACATATTTTATTACGCCTTTATAGATAAAGAATTAAACGAAGTCTATTTTTTTCTTCGAGGGTAGGCTTTTATTTGAAATTTTATAGATGTTCTGTTGGGTCTTTGAATTTTAAAATAGTAATGATTTTTATTTTTGAATTTTGAGAAATATTCAGTCCTGTAGAAAAAAAAAAATGAAAATGAAATTATAAAATTGTATGGTTTACATGACTGTATAAAGAAAAATATGAATTCATTATTTTTACTTGTGATTAAGTTTAAGAATGGATAAATAAATCAATTGATGATTAATATGCATAAGTGAATAGCAAATTCATGGATTACGTAATGTGAAAGATTTTATTAATGGAACTCCCGAGAAGATATTTTATTACGCCTTTATAGATAAAGAATTAAACGAAGTCTATTTTTTTCTTTGAGGGGAGGATTTTATTTGAAATTTTATAGATGTTCTGTTGGGTCTTTGAATTTTAAAATAGTAATGATTTTTATTTTTGAATTTTGAGAAATATTCAGTCCTGTAGAAAAAAAATGAAAATGAAATTATAAAATTGTATGTTTTACATGACTGTATAAAGAAAAATATGAATTCATTATTTTTACTTGTGATTAAGTTTAAGAATGGATAAATAAACCAATTGTGGATTAATATGCATAACTGAATATCAAATTCTTGGATTAAGTAATGTGAAAAATTTTATTAATGGAACTCCCGAGAACATACTTTGTTACGCCTTTATAGATAGAGAATTAAATATGAAGTCTATTTTTTACTTTTAGGGGAGGCTTTTATTTGAAATTTTATTGATGTTCTGTTGGATCTTTGAATTTTAAAATAGAATGATTTTTAGTTTTGAATATTGAGAAATATTCAGTCCTGTAGAAAATAAAAAAAAAATTGAAAAGGAAATTATAAAAGTATATGTTTTACATGACTGTGGAAAGAAAAATATGAATTCATTATTTTTACTTGTGATTAAGTTTAAGAATGGATAAATAAACCAATTTTTGATTAATATGCATAACTGAATAGCAAATTCTTGGATTAAGTAATGTGAAAAATTTTATTAATGGAACTCCCGAGAACATACTTTGTTACGCCTTTATAGATAGAGAATTAAATATGGAGTCTTATTTTTTTCTTTTAGTGGAGGCTTTTATATGAAATTTTATTGATGGATCTTTGAATTTTAAAATAGTAATGATTTTTAGTTTGAATGTTGAGAAATATTCAAGCCTGTAGAAAATTGAAAAAAAAATTAAAAGGCAATATTATAAAATTGTATGTTTTACATGACTGTATAAAGAAAAAAAAATGAATTTGTTATTTTAATTGTGAATAAGTTTATGAATGGATAAATAAACCAATTGTTGATTAATATGCATAAATGAATTGAAAATTCATGAATTACGTAATGTGAAAGATTTTATTAATGGGACTCCCGAGAACATACTTTGTTACGTCTTTATAGATAGATAATTAAATGAAGAACTATTTTTTGTTTGAGGGTAGGATTATATTTGAATCTTTATAGATGTTTCGTTGGCTCTTTGAATTTTAAATAGTAAGGGTTTTTAATTTTGTATTTTGAGAAATATTCAGGTCCGTAGGTGTTAAAAAAATTTTGAAAAGAAAATTTGTAAAATGTATGGTTTACATAATTGAGTAAAAAAAACTATGAGTTCATTATTTTTACTTGTCATTAAGTTACAGAATGGATAAATATATCAATTGTTGATTAAAATCCTTAACTGAATAGCAATTTTATTGATTACGTTATGCGAAAGCTTTTAATAATATAATTCCGAGAAAATATTTTGTTACGGGTTTGCATATCGAGATTATTTTTCTTTTTATTTAGCTAAATATTTTATTCGGTTTGTTCTTTGAATTTTAAATTTTAAAGGTAATATTTATAAGTTTATGTTTCCAGGCACAGCCCAGAACTATAAATACTGAAAAATGAAATTTATTTTTTCAAAAGTAGATTTGTAAAATATATTGTAAAAGAAATCTGTTGATTTCACAGAAAAAATAACTGTTAGCGAGGACGCCAGTAAATTTTTTTTTATTTTACGGAAATAATCTGTATTTATTATATACTTTCTGTTAGTTTAACAGATTTTGCCCGTATTTACATAATAAATACGCATTGTGTCCGTAAAAAAAAAAAGTTTTTTACTAGCATCCCGTCTGAAAGTTTTTTTTTTCTGTAAAATCAACAGATTATTTTTACAGTGTACATGTTTCATATAAAGCAGTTAAAATTCCATTTTATTTTAAAACGATAAAGGGATAAAGGAAAATACCAATCTCATATTTCTACTAAAAAATTATATTAATAAATCAATAATTGATTTGAAAATTTATAGATGTTCCTTTGGCTTTTTGAATATTAAAATAGAAAGGAGTTTTAATTTTGTATTCTGAGAAATATTTATGTCTGTAGATGTGGAAAAAAATTGAAAAGGAAATTTGAAAATGTATGTTTTACATAACTGAATAAAGAAAAATATGAATTTATTATTTTTACTTGTCATTAAGTTTAAGAATGGATAAATAAATATCAATTGTTGATTAATATACATAACTGAAGAGCAAATTCATGTATTACGTCATGCGAAAGCTTATAATAATAAAATTCCGGGAAAATACTTTGTTATGTTTGTTATTTTGGAATAACGATTCTTGCCATGATAATTTCAAAAAGCATGTTATTTTTAGGGTGTAATGAATATAATATTATATGTACTATCTATACATATGTTCATATATATATATAGCACATATAGATCGTATATATACATAGTACATTATGTTATGATTGCGTGTTACTGATATAAAATTAAATATATACATTAGTAATTTTGTTTGACATAGACTTTCCTTTTACAAACGATTTAATTTGTGAAATTAACAAAAATATGTTATGCTAGAAAGAAAATGATAGTTCTAACAGGGACATAAATGCGTTTGTACAGGCAAATAAATCTTTTCTTATAGTCATGTCGCATTTAAGTAAATTTGTAATTGTGTGTATATCGAAATATCTTTTAAGATAATAATCTTCGAGAAAAGGTAATATTATCACGAGTCATTTTAAGAATAATTCATTCATTTTGGTGATTTCATGCAGGCAGTTCAACTGATTTTATTAAACTTTTGTGGGGAATGCATGTTCTATTATCCTGAAGAAAGAAGACCGAATTAACTTTTATCTAAAACCAGCAGCCTTCAGTTTACTTTTCATGAAGCATTAAAAAGTTTTTCCTCTCTTATTTTTACCATATATATAATTAAAACTAACGGTTTTTATTAAAATAATATTAAACTACAGACTTTTAATACTAAAATCCATACATATAAATAATTAAAATTACAAATGGTTAGACGTTTCTTGTACTTACGTACATCTCATCAGTAATACGATCACAACTACAAAACCACTTGAACCAAAACAAGAAAAAATAGTTAAAGTCACAGTTTAGTTAAAACATTGTATTCTGCTGGAACATGGGCAGCCTTGTTAATCGGAGACTCAGATGAAACCGTCATTCAACCCTCCAGGAAGATACGACTAGAAAGATACGACTGCTGTACACGCAACAGTTTTAACAGGCAATTTGTGCGTTTTGAAAATCAGACTCACGGTCAAATTCTATTGCATGAACAACCAATCTCGAGGTTAGAGTGCCTCTATTAAACGCATCCCTATGTTCTTTCAACCTCACATTTAAATATCGTCCAGTCTCGCCTATATAGCTAGATCTGCAACCTTTACAAGGAATCCGGTAGACTACACCTGTAAGGTCAAATCTGGAATATTTATGTTTGTAGTTACCCGCAAAAAAATTAATTGGATTTAAAGGCACATAAGCAGTCTTAATGTACAGATCCTCAAAAATAGCAGATATCTTCTCAGAATCTTTATCTTTATCCAGACTTAATTATGTATGTGTTTTTGAATAACGGTTTTCAGTTTTAAATAATTTACAACTAATAACCATGCTGTCAGTCAAAAGCATGGAGAGAAATATTGAGGCCCAGTATAGTTATGAGATAAGAGTCGTTGTGAAATTAACATGCATATTCTTCATATTAAATCAGCCCCTCATGAGGCATTTTACAAATGAGCACATGGTAGAACTGTACCCCCTCCCCCCCCCCCCTCCTTGAGCTTACCTGTTTTAAAAAACCGTAAGAAAAGAACGTGATTTTCTTTAAAGATTAATTTGAATTTATTTAACTGAAAATTTCTTTTAAATAAAAACAAATGAATCTTCAAAGAAAATGACGGTTTTTAATTTAACACACTGTTTATGTATTCTAATATAAATGCACTGAAAAAAAATCTGTAACTTTGACAGAAAAATATTGTATTTTTTACAGGAAAAAACTGTTTTAATGTAAAACAATTTTTTCCTGTTAAAAAACGTGGATTTTGTAATTTTTACAGAAAATATCTATATTTTTTACAGAAAAAACTGTTTTGATGAATATATAGAGATATTTTCTGTAAATTAAACGCCAAAATTGACAGTTTTTTCTGTTAGTTTGAGGTATTTTTTTTTGCAGTGTAGTTAGCACTGATAACATATGGATTTCAAATTATCTTTACTTTGTACCTTATGTCTGTGTTATTTCAAATCGTAGTTTGAACAGATAGGTCACTTACAGATATAGTTAAGTATTTATTTATTGAATAGAACAATAATAAATTGGATGACTTTACAAATGATTTGAGATTGTTTGAAAAGTTGATATTTGACAAAGAATTTAATTTGACAAAGTGTTTAATTTCAGTTTGTTGTGCAATCAACAACAAAAAAAAAAATGCTACGCCAGAAAGAAGAAGATAATGTTATAAAGAAAATATCTTCAATCCTGCTATAAAAGATATAACGTAAATTTTGATAATATTATAATGGGGTTATTTTTTCAAGATATTTACGAATAACTTAAAAGATTAATATTTGAAAATGAGTTGTAGGAAAAATATTGCTTTAAAAAGATTTAGTGATAACTGCATGGACACAGAGATTTAGATTGTAAAAACAATTTAAATAATTTCACGTATATATTATGAAACCAAATTTAAAATTTTAAAGTTATTTTGCTCTGGTATGATGTACGAAACGGTATTTCCAAATACCGTTGCGTATAAAACTGTGTATGATAAAACATAAAAAGATTCGCCGACTTTACTTTTTGATTTAATGTTTATGATGTAAATTGTTAGGTTGAGAACGGAATCGATAAGGCATTCCCAATAAATCTATAACGTTGTTAAACAATTCATAACGCTGTCAAAATGTATGTAAAAGTTATACAAAAATGTGTGGTGAAAAAACAAAAACTCGCTGAAGTACACTGAAACTTAACAGCAGACTTGATTGACGATAGTATCTTTGTTAAATATTTATGTATTCTTTTCTTTTGTTATCATATAAATAATGAAAAACATAACAATATCCAGGCTATTAATTTTCTTTAGACAGTTGTTTTTTTTCTTTCTTTAAGTTCTATACATAGACTGAAATCTTCTAAAGATTAAATGTTATAAAATACATAATTATAAACTCTTCATGTTTTGTCTTCAGTAACGAGAAGCGCAAAAGCTAAAAGAAATTACTTTCTTTTTTTTCAGTTTTCCCATTTCACTGCTCACTAAATTAAAAGTTTTTTGTATTGTGTATTTTTTTCTCTCTTCCCGTAACCTTAGGGGATTTCTCAGTCAATTAAAAAGAAAACCGTGATGATGGTGGTTGAAGAATTTTAGTTTTAAAACATTTAATTTATCTTTTAATTAGAATTTAGTTTCGAGGAACTTTCAGATGTAATCTAACATGAGAAAACGGTTATATAACAAAGTTTTAAACAGAATCCTGTGTCTTTTAAAAATACTGTTGTAAATGTCATTAAAATTCTATTACATGTTCAGTAATTTAAAGTTGTAAAGTTTGTTTTGCAGTACGTTTCGGTATTTTTGAGTTTGTGGAACTAGATTATCATTGAATATAAACAAGAAAAGTGAATTGTCAATAAACATGAACAATAAACATTAGTCAATAAACATTAATGTCAATAAATTTCAATAAATATTAGTCAACAAACATGAATGTATAACTTTATAAAGTTTGTTTTGCTGTAATTTTTGGTATTTGTGAGCTTGTGGAACTAGATTATCATTGAATATAAACAAGAAAGTGAATTGTCAACATTTGAACAATAAACATTAGTCAATAAACATTAATGTCAATAAATGTCAATAAACATTAGTCAACAAACATGAAAGTAAAACTTTGTAAAGTTTTTTTTTGCAGTAATTGTCGGTATTTTTGAGCTTGTGGAACTAGATTATCATTGAATATAAACAAGAAAGTGAATTGTCAACTTTTGCACAATAAACATTAGTCAATAAACATTAATGTGAATAAATGTCAATAAACATTAGTCAACAAACATGAAAGTAAAACTTTGTAAATTTTTTTTTTGCAGTAATTGTCGGTATTTTTGAGCTTGTGGAAAATAGACTATCATTGAATAAAAATATAAATTCAATTCATGTGCATCTGAAGGTAAAGTATTGAAGTTTTTGAGTGTGAATTAATACCGTGCACTTTTACGACGGCCATTAATATAGTGTTACACAATAATTGTAATAGATAATTAAACAATGTCTGTTTGGTATGACGAGATGAGTTGAAGATAGAAGATTAGTACGTCAGATAATTTCCCCTTCCGTAGTGGGAACGTCGATATCAGTTGGCTTACATATTCATTGTCCTGTTATGTGTTATTAACTGTTCTGCGGGCTTATCAAGGCTCTATTGTTGCTAGTCTGGAAGTGGGAGGCTTCTCCTGTTTAATGTTATGAAAGAATCAATCGCTCGACAATTTTCCATGTGTCTGAATGCATATAGACTTGTTCCCATTTCTAATTATGCAGGAAAATAATATGGATTACACTTTCAAAATAATTTTATATTCGGACCAATAAACTGTCGACATAACATTTGGAAATTATACAAAAAGAAAAAACTTCTGGTGAAAATATGCAAAAACATCAAGGATGGTAAAAGTTACAAATTCATGAGTACGTGAAATCATGGAAATCAAACGGAATGTAGAGCAGACGATCGAATATAATAAGCTTAGAAGGTATGGGCATGTTCGCGACAAAGATAATCACACATGACAGAGACAACTACCCGTTAAAGTGGCAGCAAAAACAAAACTGAAAGTTAAAGAGACCAGTGTCTTCCCTCAAGATTGCTAGTGTGAGTACGGACCGAGTGATCCAGGCGGTTTGTGCGAGTCCTCTCCTCCATTTTCTCTTCTTTAACTTTGTTTTTTTAACCTGCCAATTCAACAAAGTTACATAGAAATCATGAAACGACAAACAAATAAAACTGTAACAAACCACTAAAGAGCACTGTAGCAAAGACAGGAAGACTTTGTTAGGTGGATCTCAGCCATGCGGTGATCAGGAGAATATCGCCCCGCGTCCAGATACTAATTCGTCAAGCTAAGTGCTCAGCCCGGGTCAGCGGCACAAAACTGAGCTGCGCCGCCAGACGCCTATGGGCGCCCGTCAGGCACGTCAACCGCCGTTCCCAAGTTCTGAAGAACTTTTAACGAGCACGACCGGGAGAGTCATGTATGCTGTACGGCTACCACGTCAGCTGTATAAAGAAAGAACTCCCAAAAATCCTTTTACACTGGAGCCCGAAAGGAAGACGAAACAGGTGCAGGCACAGAATGACTTGTAAAAATATTACTGAAGTATCATTGAAGGCTTATAAATTAAGGGATGTTATTGCCATGGACAGGGGGAACTCTCAACAAATCTTTTATTGGTCGAGGAAGCCTACTGTTTAATGGAAATTCCTAAGAATAATCTTGTGCCACTATACCCCATTCAACCAGCCAACCAACCTAAGAACAATCATGAAATTCTATTGAACATCACATGATATAATTTGAGCCAGAGATGGAACAAACAACTTGATATAATTTACAAAGTAACAATATTTTACGATTTCGCTGATTGGAAAAGTGTAAACAGAGCCGTTGGTCTAGAGCACAGATGTGTAACTATTTCGGGTCCGATTAGTATTTCAAAGTTGAGTTGTTACTTTTAATTTAATAAGGTGCTATATAAATGATAAAACTAAAGGTGTACTTAAATCTAAGAATAAGTCATAAGTTATTTTGCGTACAAAAAGACGGATATTTCTTAATCTAGGAAACTATAATATAACCCCAAACGAAAAAATACAATAACCACTTCCGATTTACTAACGATTCCTAAAAGTGATTTTATCTTTAGAAACCGCAGAAACCAATATATATTTGAGATTTAAAGAAGCATTTATAAAAACAATGTTTCTTTTGCTGCCACTGATTTTTGGAAACATTTCCGAGTAAATGTTATAATGTATTAATTAATTTTCTCATCCCGGGATATATGTTTGTTGGATGCTACCAATTTTCAAGAAAACATTTTCATGCTCAACAAACATGTTTTGCAGACAAACACAATAAATTAACAGCATTAACATAAATATTAAAATTAATATTATTTTGTTACTCTTGCATGCATAAATTCTGTTACTCAGATGAAGATGTTATTTTTAGATTAAATAGAATTCTAAAAACCGATATTCCGATTTCAGAAAACTAAATAATACACCATAAAACTACTCGGAAACGTAATCAGTGGCAACAAAATAATATTTGTTTTATGAATAATTCTTTAAATCTGGAAAATATATTTGTGTCTGAGGTTTCTAATGATAAAGAGCACTTTTGGGAATCATCGGCCACTCGAAAGAGGTTGTTGTATGTTTTCATTCTTGGTTATATTATATTTTCGTAGATTAACATGTATTTGTCTTTTTAACAGTGTACTATTAATATTACAATACAAGCTACGGAAGATTGTTTTTGCAGACGTTTGAAAAATATAGCATGATTACTACAAAATGACTAAATGGACATCCTAGCTTTTCAGTACATTTTCCTTCTTTGCGATATTATTTCAGGCAATTAGTAATTGTATAGACCGAATAAGTTACATCATCGTACATAATGCGAAGATTATAAAATTTAATCAATAATTTACGCTGATTTCATATGAAAGTTTACTTACTGTTTTTAACACTGACGTGTCGAAATATTCAATGGTCCGAAAATCACCACGAAACCGGTATTGGTTGCGGTTGAAACTATACACACGTGTCGAGGATGTATAAACTGTCAGGTATGTCGACCCGAAACCGTGCTCTACAGGATGTAAGCTGGTGTTCATGTTAAGAGCATATGCTTATTTGGAACAAGTACATTAATAGTAAATGTAAAAATATCTAATAGTATGAAGACATCAGACTTTAAATGATCGGAATATAGAGTGGAAATGACAATCCTTAAAACACGTCAATCTTTTGAAGAAAATGGAACATTTATAATTGGTTTATTTTCCTTAGTATCTTAGTCGGATATCTGGTAAATGTGAAAAGATGAAAATGAATGATAACATGGTATACGAAAAACCATGTGTTTTCTGTGCAAAATCAATCCTAAACAATCTCGAGTTAAAACTGTGACTCATAAGAAAAAAGGATGTACAGTCTATTATTTGAAGATCTTAAAGTTGATGTGATTTACGTAATTCTCATTATTAGTTAATCATGCGCACACAATTGACTTTGGTATTATTTTGATCAAAACAAATACATTGTTTGGCTCTCTATCGTTTAAGATGTGAAAACTAGAGACATTTCGCATATTTTTATACGAAAAATATTTTCTGATGAAATAATATACAGTATTGATTAAATAATTTTTTTCTATGGTGAGTTTTTAAAATAAAGGAAACATATAATCTCATGACATAATGTCATGCAAGTCATTTGAGATTGTTTCCATTATGACTTTAATTATTTTACATTGTCACTTAATACTTACAATTGATCGGGGTATACTATACGTAATTTAAATTATTTTAGAAAGAACTTATAGATACTGAAAATGTTCGACGAAATTATTTTAAAATTGCTTTAAAATACCCTTTAAAATAGAGCACTTTTGATTAAATTATGTAAAAGCTTTGTAATTTAAAAATAATTCATAAAAAAATGAAACTTCAGAATGGAAATATTTCTATTGCATCTCATCTAATTAATTTTGCATCCATCGCAAATAGAGTATTTCGCAAATCAATTATAATAGATTGGAATAATGTGTTTGCTTTTCAGGTAAAACTACGTAAATTTTCCCTTATTTCTAATTGGCATCGTGTTTTGTCCAAAGTGGCTATTTAATTTTAAAGCTGTTTTAAATCAAGTACCTTTAAATACAGTTACTTAATTTAAGAGTAATTTTCAATCAAGTGTCTTTGAGCACAATATAAAGAATTTTGTCTTGTGGAGGAAATTTAATTAAAACGTTCTTCAATGTAAGAACTCGGAGTCTTAATTACAGTCTGGCGTGCCAAATTAATATTATCACTGCGGCAGTAATCTCATTTAAAATTTCTAAACAGGCTATTTAAAAAATCATTTTAATTGGCTGGAAGCCTTGTCTCGAGTGCTACATTAATATTATCACAGTGGCGTTGATCCCGTTCTAAATTTCTTAGCGGGATATTTAAAAAAAACATTTTAATTGACTAGAAGCAAAAGAAATTAAAAAAAATCTTTATGATCGCGGAGAGATAGTCAGCTGAGCAACACTTTGATAAACATTTATAAATAAAGCAATTAATTCATAAACACGCTACTTTTGTATGATCCATTTAGAATTTTTTTTCTCTGTATAAAACATAATTTAATAAAATCAGGTTAAACATACTGCAGAAGTTTTTAGTTTCTGTTAATTATTATTTTTTTATAATAAATATCATTTTGTTTTGAATTGATTCATTGTTCACATTTCAGGTAATATCTTTATATATATATATATATTTACTTTTTAATTGAATCGGTGATTGTTGAAAGGAACTAACTCCTAGTTTCGAAATTTACCAAATTATGAACATTTAAATTCAACCTCCCAAACATGCATAAGTAGTACTTAGACAGAGTTTCTTTCTCCTCAAAACGGTGAATAAACATAAAAAGACATTGAAACAATCTTAAAATGAGAAATATCGAATGCCTAAGGGGGGCCACTCGGCCCAGCAAAGCCAGGCCGTAGAGCGTTAGCACCTCCCCCGGGATGTTCCCCGGCACGCGGGGATTCGTTTTGGGTGATTCCAGCCACCGGCGGAAGGGAAGGCACGACGCCGAGACCGCCAGCGCACACGCAAACGGCCCAAACAACAACAAAAAAGAAAAGAAAGAAAATACAAACTAGGCCAAAGGCCGGCACTGCCAGGACAAGCCTAACCGCGACAAGGGGCAGGCAAGAAAGCTAAAAACAAAAAACAAACAAAAAGAAACTGAAAAAAGCCTGAACCGCTGGAGCCTGCACTCCCTCGCGACAGACAGCGGCAGGTGCAGTGATGAAGAACTTGTAGGTGAACAGTCCTTAACGCTCCTGCGTCATGACACACAGTTCGCGGCCAAGGCGGTCCTTGGATAATAATGATGCGCCGGAATCTGAGAACTCAGTTCCCACGCGACAGATGGCGCCACAAGTTGTTGCGTTGGAGAGATGAGACCGCTGCTAAAGACTGCGAAGGGAGCACAGCAAGGTGCTCAAACACTGACAAGGTACAGCCAAAATAAGGAAAAGTCAGGAGAAGGAGGGTAGGAAGATCAATTACAGTACTGATTGGTGGTGAAGAATTTAATATGTTTAGTTAAAAATTTGATAAAAGCTAGAGTTGGTTACTCAATTTGTTAAGTTCGATAAATCCATTAAGAAATTAAAAATATTTTTTAATTTTTTTAGTAAGATTGGTCTTGTTAGAATATTGGTTAGCCAAGAGGGTGGGGGAATTTCGGGAGATCTGAGATGCCAGGCAACGGTCAGTGGGCAGTCAAAATAGTAATGAGAAGGCAAGCCCCGCTGGCCACATGGACACACATTGGAGGCTGCACGTTTATAATATTTGAGGTAAGTAGGGAATGGACCATGTCCTGTGAGGAACGCTGAGGTGTGGGGGGCGAGGTTAAGCAGGTTTAGGGAGACAAAAGGGAGCAATTTGTGGGTATGTCGACCTTTATCCGAGTAATCCCAGTGGTCCTGCCACTGAGGAATGATTTTAGAATTTAAAAACCCTCTAATGTAGGATGGGGGAACAGGGAGGGAAAGATCAATATTTGTGCTTCCCGTAGCTTCTTTTGCCAATTTATCAGCTAATTCATTGCCAGCAATGCCAATGTGTGCCTTCACATGGCCCAGGGCTACTCGCCGTGCAAGGTCTTTTAAAAGTAGTTTTATTTGGAGTACAATGGGATGTTTTGTGCGGTGAGTAAAGATTGCTTGTAGGCTGGAGAGGCTGTCTGAATATAGCCTGTAAAATTGTACTGTTGGGTTAGAGACAATCCATTCCAATGCCCGCAGAATCGCGAACAGCTCAGCCTGGAAGACAGTGTTGTTATCACCGATTCTGCAGGCCCACTTATGGGTCACGACCTCGCCTTTCATGGCACAGAATGCTGCTGCCACGCCAGTCTCCGTGCGTGACCCGTCAGTGAAAATGGTCGGACAGCGGGGAGAGTAGCTGTGTTCAAAACCGTGCCTGGTTGTGTTTATCTGTAAGTGAGATGTCTCTTCTGCGGGATGTATTCTCCAACTGGGAACCTTCCTCTGTAGTTGTATTTGTGGAAAAAGTGCTGCACACGTTGGTTCATGTTCTAGGTGTGTGATCCTGTTTTTCTGGTATTCATATTGGAGTGTTATTGTTATGGGAGGAATACCTGTTATTACTGTGAGTGCGTCCGTTGAGATTGTCCTGTATCCTCGAGCAATTTGCAGCAAAAAGAGCCGTTGCATCGAGGTCAATTTGTCCTTCACGGCTTGCGTGAGGTTACCTCCCCAGACGCCCACACAGTAGAAAATTATCCGCTCCACTATTGTGTGGTACCAGATTTTTAACATTGTTGGCTTTATTCCCCAGGATTTTGACGTTAGTTTACGTGCGTTTAAGTGTAATTTTCCTACTTTAATCCTGAGGGTGTTGATATGTTCCGTCCAGCTTTGGTGTTCATCTATGGTGAGGCCAAGAAGTTTGAGGTGTGAGACATGCTCGACACTAACCCCGTTCACTCTTATGATTGGTTTACGTTCAAGTTTGCGTGGTTTGGAAAATGTGACTGCTTGTGATTTTTGGCTTGATAGCTGGAGGTTGAGGTTTGTTAGCAGTTGGCAGAATACGGGGAGGGCTTGAGCCGCCATTGCCTCCAAGTCCATGCGCCGCCTGCCCGAGAAAATAAAGCTGAAGTCATCAGCGAATGCAAAGAGAATGAAGCCTCTAGATTCTAGCTCTTTTAGAATTATGTTAGCTATGAGTAACCAAAGTATTGGGCCAAGGCATATGGGCTTTGTTCCTTTCAGCAAAGTCAAAGTTAAACTAGGCAGGGAGGCCTACCTTTCGTCTTAAGCTCAACTAGCCCCGCCCATGTTCCTTTCAACAATTATGAAATTATGAAAGGTGTAATAAAATTGCTCCTATTCTTTGGTGTTATTATTGCTGGTAAAATAAATTTATAGCAATAGAAATGCTTGCAGGAACCTATGGCATTATTGGTACAGAACATGAACTTAGTGGAAAATTTGGCAACGTGGCGGACTACGCAAAGAAATACGGCACAAAGTTTTATCTGAAAATTTGGGCTCCGCATGTTGAACTCAGTAACCTGTTGTTGGGATTCCCTATCTTCCATCCCATTGTGTCCTTGTGATCCCCAATCGGCCCTTCCGTGAGGGTGGAGTTGAGGGCTTGCTTGGGGAGCGCCGTATTTTTGAACCAGCTACCGGTAGTATGTGTTTGAGGTTGGGCGTCCTTCTGCATGGTCCCCTTAAGTGGGGAATATGACAGGGCAGCCTGGTTTGGACATTATCTTCTCGTGCCGACTGCTAGGTGGAAGGAGACCGAGAGTGGTGTCTCTGTGGGCGGATATCCTTTGGACCCTACTATTGGGTGGAAGATGACGGAGAGCCGGGGTGTCAAGACCAGGTGTTTCGTACTTTGACAGGGGTGTAAGTCTAGAGAAAAGGATTAGGACAGGGCCAAAACTCAAACTCAGCCACTCATAATGTGGTCAATGAGGGGAATACGCGTCCTTCTCCGTGGTTCCGAGTCGGCCACATGA
Source organism: Maratus michaelseni (assembly GCA_963931845.1). Lineage (NCBI taxonomy): Eukaryota > Metazoa > Arthropoda > Arachnida > Araneae > Salticidae > Maratus > Maratus michaelseni. Next base: position 39,609,928 of record OZ007586.1, on the reverse strand, counting down.
GTGTGGAAGATGTCCAAGAGCAAAGTCCTTCAAGGGACTGTTAGTTGCTACACGAGTACACTGTAAAAAAACCGCTGTAGTTTTACAGCAAAAAATGCTGGCAATATGGGTGCCAGCATATTTTGCTGTAAATTTACAGCTATTTTGTTTTTCATGGATAAACAGCACTTTTGTAAATTCACAGCATTTTTTGCAGTTAGTTTTACAGCAGTTCAGTTTTTTTTATTTTACAGTAAATTTGTAAATTTTTACAGCATTTTTTGCTGTTAATTTTACTGCACTCTTAATAGCATAACTGTAAAATTTTTATATTTCTTTTGTAGATATATATTTGTATCCCCCTCCCCCCCTGTGTATTATTTATATTTATTTTGAATTTTTCTTATGATACTGAGACATATTTAACAGACTAAGAGCACTAAGTGTTATCTTTATGCTTACTTATATCATTGTTGTAATAACATTTTATATAATCAATTCTATTATACATATGTAAGATGCAAATTTAGCACCATAAAACTAAATTATAAAATACACCAAAAAAATAATAAATAGAAAATTTCAAAGTATTATAACTCATTGCAAAGAGTGTTTCATATGCCAATTTCAAGCAGAATACTATACAATATGCATCGAAAACACTCAAAATATCTCTGGATACGAATTATTTTTTATTGTTAGATAATGAACAAAAAAAAAAAAAAAAAAAAAAAAAAAAGGCGATCTGCTGATATTTAATGCTGCAATAATAGTAAACAAACTTTTGAAATATTTTATGAATTAGTAAAATAGCGTATCCAGATTACTCAATAAATAAATTGAAAATCGCATTTAAAAATTTTAAAATAAATGCACGTAAAAAATAATCGATAAAATTTGAATATCACTGGCACAAAATCATCTTTAGTTGTAGTAAGACTGTTATTAAAAATTTAGTGAAGTACAATAAAATTCATTAACTAAATAACACTATTTAAATAAGCACACAAAGTGAACCTAAACTTTTGGAGAATAAAATAAAAATTATATGATTTAGATTAGTAATTATATTAAAATACAAACGGATAAAATGAAGTTTTGAAAAATACATAAAAGCGAAATAAAGCATATCTAAAGAATAAGGAACTTCGTTTCCTTTTTCTTTTAATGTGATACTAAGTAAATAATAATAAAGTTTTATGAGAAAACGCTAAATAAATTACTTAAAAATTAGATAAACTGCTAAAATAATGTTTTGTTATAATTGAAGCCAAAATATTTAATCTTTATACACGTTATTGACGTGAACGTTTATATACACGTGGTCATAAGCGAAATTTGTATCTTACATTATATAAGAGAACTGACTATTTTATGGTTATTAAATCAATGACAAAAATAAACATAAAAATAAAACTTACCCTTAATTTTTCAAATATTTATCCAGTCTCTATGCTCTAGTTTGTGTATCCAAAAACGACATTATGAATTGCAATAATAAGCACATATGAAGAACGACGCTACCATCGAACGACACTAACGCTAATAATACCCTGCTCTCTGGTCACTTCACACGCACCTGTGGATAATCTCATTTGGAATGCGGTCCGGGTGCTTTCGCCGATCTTAAAAATACGACGATTCCTGTAAATCGGTATTGAAATTACAAAAATGCTGTTTTTTAATGTGAGTGAAGCTATTCACTGCAAAATCAGCAGTATTTTCCCCCGTTTTTTTTTACAGTGTAGTCTGAGGCCATCGTCGAGATGTGCTTCAGACTCCTTCCGTGTAACGAGAATTCGTGTCTCTTTCTCATAGTTCTCCCTGGAGGCTGTTTCTGCTTTGCAGAATGGTTGCTGGTTGCAGTTGTAATGGTCTATCATAGCCGCCTGTGCAAGGACGATTCTTTTAGTGGACCGTCCTAGACGTTGGAGGGTTTTTGCTGGTTCTTATACAGTTTCGGGGGTGCTGTGACGTCCGTCCGGTGGCAAGTTCGTCCGTCTGGTGAGCGTTGCTATCACTTCGATTGGGCTTCGCGCTGGTCTAACCGCCAATTACGGATCTCTTGATCCTAGTACGGTTTCTTCTCTTTGTTTATCTGAAAAGCTTCATAAATCTGTTCTGTATGTCTCAGAAATCTAATAATGTTAAAAAAAAGACAAAATGTCATAAATATTCCAAAAATCTGTGGTGGCGTTACTGGATTATTTCGTGGAGCTTATTTTTCCAAGGGAATAAATAGGATACAGTTCATCTGTTCTCTAACCTACTTTGAATGCAACACCATGCACGGGTAAGGAATTACAAAAATTGCGTAACTATAATTTATCTATGAATCAGCCAAAAAAATATAAATTGGGTAGATTCCTATCCGTAGGATATATAAATAATAAAATGACCATACGTCTCCAAAATCAGCTGACCGAACTATGTACTAATAATCTAACATTGGTAATTTCTTATCCACAGCATAGAACATTTAATTAAATGAAACTAGTGCCCCAAAATAAAATGTATAACCTAAATGCTGATATTCTAATTTTCATATGTTCTTACCCATCGCATGAAAAGTTTTTAAATCTTTTACTAATATGACATAAACGAGATTTAATAAATAATAAAAACTTTATATCAGAAAATTTATCTATTTTGTTGAACTTTCTTAATATTATTTTAGCCTATGATTAAATTCCAACTTAATACATCCAATCTGAGTTACTGAAAGACGTAGGATTAACAGAAAGTGTCATTAAATATATCCCTATAATTTTTCCCTTTATGATCCCGATTCAAATCATTTTCCATTTATTGCTACTTAATTGCAATCAAGTGTTTAGTATTAATGAGCGCTTCTTGAAGCATCCCCTTATGCAATTTCCATGTAAATGAACTGTCTAATTTTAAGCCTAATATATAAGATGTAATTTCTTAATTAAAATGATCACTCCCATAAGATTTTAGAAGAGGTAAAATAACTTAGATGTTAACTTGTACATTAGACGCTTAATTTAGTCATCTCGTTTCAAAAGGAAATTCTTAGTAGAGAAAATTGTAATATACCTGCAGTCACATTAAGAGATTTAATGTGTCGTTGAAGTTTCCGTCTTGTTTAATTTTGAAGTTATACTACATTGGTAAATTAGAAACTAATTAATCGCTTATTATTTCTTTTGATTAGAAACTGATTTCTCTACAGTAATAAATATAATTTTAAATAAAATTTTTAATATTCGTTGTAATTAAGAATATTTTTATAACATTTTTTAAAAAGTGCATTTATGCTCGTAAAAATCCACAGTTTAATATCTCATATTTTCTGTAGTAATTTAGTTTAGCGAACTTTGTCCCCAAATTCTTTGGACTATTTAATATTTACTGTTGTAGCTTAAGATCTAAAAATTCATTGAAACTTTTATGTCACATTTCCAGATTTAATTTTAATTTTAATTTAATTTTAATTTTAAAGTAAAAAATATGTTGAAAAGGGAGATAAACATATTACACTTTTTGAAAGTCTTTCAGGGTTTCAATAGCATTTTTATGCTGCAGGTAAATTTGATTAGTATTCATTTTATTTTAAGACAGTCTGTGGAAATTTGTTATTAAAAAAGTATATGAATTTGATTAAAATTTAATTTTACAGTTGAGAAAATTTTTAGTTTGCTACATTTTCATCCTTTTCAATTCAGAAAAATACAAAACATCGCTTAATCTGTTCTCGCTAACGATATTTTTCTTTGTTTACTAGAAGTATATTTTCGAAATGAAGAGTTATTATTTTCTTGGTGAAGATAAAACAGGAAAATTTAAAAAGCGATTTCAAATTTGTTTCATTAAAATATATTATATGGAGTTGACAGTACACGAAAATGTTTGCAGCTCAGACGTATGAAATATTTTCATCTTTTATAAGAAAACAAATTAATGTTACTTTATTAAAATAACTTAAATTTAAATTAAAGTTATTTTATTGAAATAACCTAAATGTAAAAGAATTAATAAAATTACTTATTTTTTCTTAAATTAATTTATTTTAATGTAAAAGGAAATATTAGAAAAAATTGAGAAGCAGTAAAACTTGTTCAAAAGCGTTTTGCAGTACTTTTCATTTTTTCCTAAATCAGTAAGTCTTTGAAATTTAAGTAGTAGTGAAATATTGTTAAAATTTTGAAATTTTTTCAACAAAAAAAACTGTAAAATAATAAAAAAGAAAGATTCAAAAACATTAGAAAATCTGATAAATAGTTGATAGTCAAAAGTTAATTTCACAATGTACAATAACCATTTGTCGGAAGCTATTGATGACATGGCATATTTTTGGGGAGTAACTACGTTGAGATTACACTTTGTAACATTCTCAGCATGTTGTAAATTATTTCGTTAATCACTTATTGATTGAGCTACATTGATCATGAAAGTTTCAGATAATTATAGAAACAGTATTTAAACTTTCGAACAGTGAAAAATATGTTTATAGTCTACATTTACAAAAAGCACTTATTTTCATTTAACTATATATGTTGAAAATATATACACTGTTAAAAATTTGCAGCAAACTGTCCAGTCATTTGATCGTTTTTGTAGAAAACGGTTACATAACCGTAATTTAACTGTATTTTGACCGTACTGTTGCTCATTTTAAGGTCAGAATATGGTTAAATTACGGTTATGTAACTGTTTTATACGAAAATAGTCAAATGACTAGCCAGTTGGTTGCAGATTTTTAACAGTGTATATACAATTTAGGTTACAAAGATGTAGAATTAGATTTCATAATTTAACATTGTTTATTCTGTGCAAAACAATAAAAGAAGTGAAAGTCCTTATTCTATTTTTCTTCTTGAAATTCAAATGAATATTTACTCTTTTTTTTTGTAAATGAAGATGTAGCATTTAAAAATATACTCGAAATTATTGTAAAATACGATTTATTGTAAAAACTTTCCTTTAACCATCTTTTCTGCAGGTTTCAGTCTCGGTACTAAGTCGTTGAACAGCTCAAAAATAAAAGCAAAATATGAATAACTTGTTGCTTAATAAAATGTTGAACTTTGGGCGAAAAAGAAAATCATATTTATTTTAGTCTTTTTCTCGAAATGTATATAAAATGTTTCATTATGTAGCATTGACATTACAATGTCAATGTGCAAAAGTCTTGTCTTTGTCACGGTCTTTTCTAACACAGCATTAAATTCACAGACCCGGAGAAATCGCATAAAGACAGGACATTCCTTTAAATTCAGAACACTGTCGGAGACAGATAAGACGCTTGACTTCCTTTTGCTTTGGCTCTTGAATATCTAAAATATTTCCTTTGTAACACCTTTGCTTCAAGGATGATGTAAATATTTTAGTTCTTATCTACTCTGCGAAAATTTTGTATAAGGAGCTTAAGAATACATTTCCTTTATTAAAGAAAACTTTGCCTTGCACATAATTGAAATGAATATGAATCAAAATTGGAAACGCTGTCTCTTCAAAGACTCTCGATTTTGTCTTAGTGTGAAATCGTTTTTCTTGTAATTGTATGCAATTTATTATTAATGTTTTTTCACTCTTTTATATGCTATTTCATTCTTATAAGTAAACAAAACGTAAAATATTTTAGTTCTTATCTACTCTGCGAAAATTTTGTATAAGGAGCTTAAGAATATATATCCTTTATTAAAGAAACCTTTGCCTTGCACATAATTGAAATGAATATGAATCAAAATTGGAAACGCTTTCTCTTCAAAGACTCTTGATTTTGTCTTAGTGTGAAATCGTTTTTTCTTGTAATTGTATGCAATATATTAATAATGTTTTTTCGCTCTTTTATATGCTATTTCATTCTTATAAGTAAACAAAACGTAAAATATTTTAGTTCTTATATAATCTGCGAAAAGTTTGTATAAGGAGCTTAAGAATATATTTTCTTTATTAAAGAAAACTTTGCCTTGCACATAATTGATATGAATATGAATCAAAATTGGAAACGCTTTCTCTTCAAAGACTCTCGATTTTGTCTTAGCGTGAAATCGTTTTTCTTGTAATTGTATGCAATTTATTATTAATGTTTTTTCGCTCTTTTATATGATAGTTTATTCTTATATGTAAACAAAACGTAATTTTATTTGAATTTGAAACGAAATTAAATTGGAACGGAAATTTATTTTCAGTACTTAAATACCTTCTGTTATAATTTTGAGTATTGAAAAGATATATTTTAACATGAAGACAAACGTGATAAGCATTATTGCATGCATCACAACTAGTTGCTCTCAAAAGTCTTATATTTTATTTTTACTCAAATAATGTCATCGAAATTTTCATGAGATGGCATATGGGGTAAATTTTTGTGAATTCGTTGTTTACATGACTTATTCGGAAAGGGTTGACGTTGACGTTGTAGATCGTTGTAAGGGATTTTTGCGGTTGTGTTTTTATGTATATTTTTTAGAAAAATTAAAAATCGTAATCTTTGAGCTGAATTTTGTCATACATAACTATTGGACGATCAGGTTAAATCTTTGTGGTAAAAAAAAAAAAATATTTAGAGATTGGAATGAAGCCAAGTTAAACTGATAAGCTTATGTCATTGGAGGTAAATGTGTCACATTGGAGGCAAGTGCGTCACATGCTTGTCACATGTATTTAAAATTCAGAGTCATGACTGAGTGTGACGGATGCATATCTTTAATCTAAGAACTGCACAAATTTGCAATCTCAGTAATATACCATACAAAGGAAATGGTGGTAAGATGGGTACTGTAAAAAAAAAATCCGCTAAAAACGAAAAATGAACTGGCGAAAAAGTTGCTGTCAATTTTCCATTTTTGAAAAGGGAAACTTTCCGTTATTCAAGGCAGATAATTTATATTTAAAAATAAAAATGCGCAATATTTAAAAAAATCTAAATATTAATTATATATACTCACGGGACAGATATTTGCGATACATATTATCTGACACGCGTTTTATCACCGTGCCTTCCTCCAGATTCGAACCTGAGCACTCTTCAATATTGGATGGGCCCTCTGTCCCCTACATTACCTACATCTCCACCACCTACGCTTTTGTTATAGGACTGAATATAAATTACGAAAATCGAATAGCAATTTTTTCGTTTTTTTCTCAATTTGAAAGGAACATTTCCATTTTTAACATTCAGCTGAACTTACTTATGGGAGAGGGGGTGGTCTCTGAACTGTTTTTTTTTTTCCAATTCCTACTAAATATCTGACGCGTTTACAAGTCTCATGGTTGCAAACTGCTACAATACGAAAATTTGTTAATTTTTTATGAACGTTTGAAATGTAAACTGATGTTTGGGTCACCTGTATTTTAAAGCATTTCATTTATTATATTTACACTTCGTGAAATTTACCGTTGTAGTAAACACACGTGCAAGAATCGTTGTGTTTGTAATAGTAAAGTAAATATATATATGTATATATAATTGTAATACCTTTGAATTTCAAAATACACACACACACAGACATATATATATATATATATATATATATATATATATATATATGTGTATATAATACCTTTGAAATCAAAGTACATCAAACAAGTTCTCTCATCAAACTCTGACCAAATCTCCAATTTAAAGATTTAAAGTATTTAATATGTATATATGTGTATGTATGTATAAATTACTCAGAAAAACATATGTCGGCTTTTGAAAATCACATTATTTATAATACACTTATCGAAGATTATAAGTCTTCAGAAATAAAAATAAAGTGGCAAACCTTGTAAACCATTAATTAATATATATATATATATATATATATATATATATATATAAAATAAAATAATGATACAATCATTAAAAGTTAATTCTTGAACCATGCTTGTTTAAATAAAATATATTGAAATATACTTAAATCAAGCAATTCTAATTTTGAGATGATGAAATAAGTTAAACTCTACAGTACTTATTTAAAAGTCTCTCTTTTATTTCTTAAAATAAGAGGCTAGGCTATTTTAAAATAAGCACGATCAATATGTTGTCGGTAACATTAATGAATTACTTCATTGGATTTCATAAGTGTTATTGAGAATGAAATTTGTAAGCAGCCGCAAAACATTAGTTTTAATTTGCGCCTCTTTGGCATTTTATAAAATCTCCTAAAAGAGAAACATGCGATAACTAGTTCATTTAAATAATCTGTGCGGTATCTTTTGTTAATTTTTAAATTACTCTCTTGTATAATTAATTTGCTTTTGTTAAATATTTAATTAAATCTCGTATAATACGTTATTATTTCGTTTTGGTAAATACTGAATAAAGACACTCGTATTTCACAAATAATTACGAATTGTTATTGCGAAAGAAATATTGTAACACATTTGTATTTTATTTGTATACCAATGCATTTTCAGTTCTGACTAATTGAATAGTTTTAATTTAATAGTGTTTGTTTTTATAAGAATATTTTCGTATGGCATATTCAAAATAAAATTAAAATTACAGAATTTAATGTTATTATCTTATTGTTCGTCTCTTATATAATGTTACTTTATCGTTCATTTTAATAACTGAGTAATAATCAACATACATATATATTTTTAATTTATTTAAGAAAACAATGAGGAAACATGTTTAAACTTATGTTTATTTCATAAGTATATTTTTCACTGTGTTTAAATTTGATGTTATATTTAGATTCTAAAATGTTTTATAAAATATTAATTTTGGAGAATGTTGAAAATTCCTGACCATTGTTCCTATTTTAATATCTGTTCAGGTAACTAGATGTAGTTTTATATGTAATTTATTTAATAAGGAATGAGAAAATTCTTAATGTAAAACGTGTTTAAAATATATGTACTCAAAATATATACTTTTCATTTAAAATTAAGTTCATATTTTAATATCTGTTCAGATAACTAGATATCATTATTTATGTATTTTACATAGTACGGAATGAAGGTTTTTAATGCAAAACGTGTTAAAAATATACGTACTCAAAAACAATAGTTTTCATTTGAAATTAAGTTCATTTTTTAATATCTGTTCAGGCAAATAGATAGCATTTTATATGTGTTTTACTTAATAAGGAATAAAAAATTTTGATGTAAAATATGTTAAAAATATTTGTACTCAAAAACTATACTTTTCATTTGAAATTAATTTCATATTTTAATATCTGTTCAGGTAACTAGATATAATTTTATATGCATTTTAGTTAATAAGGAATAGAATTTTTTTATGTAAAACGTGTTAAAAATATATATACTCAAAAACTATATGAAAGAGAAAGGTTTCAAATGACGAAAATTAATTTAAGTTAGATCGAGGATTAGGAAGCTAGTTAATTCATTTAGACTACTACTTACTTTTGCATACATTTATTTATATTTTCAAGAACTAAAAAAAATATATATATTTGTTAAATTGTAAAAACAATAACAAAAGTTTTAATATTGTATCACAAAATTATTCTTGCCAAACTAGTTTTGCCACGATTTTGAAGTCTAACAAGGAAGGTCTCCTTAAAGCGCGTACTCTCAGAATATTTTGAAAAATATGCTAAAGGAATTACACATGTACGTAATAAAGTATCAGTCAGATTTATCTGCGGAATTCCAGTAGAAAATCTGTAAAAAAAATGAAATACTTTCGAGTATTTTGCGCAAAAGGCGGTATTTGGCGACCAACACTTTTTCATCGCCAAATGAAAGCTGTTTTACTGCATTTGAAAATTCCTGGTTAAATGACTGTTTAAATGCGCAGTACTTTATGGATTTAAACTTAAACGATTAAATTGTTTATTATTTTTTTATATAAGCTTATATAATATATACACAAGTTGTGTGTTGCTGAAGTTCTTTAATTTTATACGGTTTCAACGGCTAAATATGTTAAAGCCGGTGAAACCGTATAAAAGTTTATTTTAACCGTATAAAGTTTATTTTAACAGTAACTGCCCGATTAAGAACACTCTCATTATACATGTCTGTATTGAATAAGTCGTTGTTTTCATGACAATAATACTTTTCTCGTGTTGTCTCCGGCAGTAATAGGTTTGAAGTCAAATTGACGTGCTCAAAATCGGACCTTAATTTTTAGTTTGAAGTATTTTTAATCAATTTAAATTTTGTTCTAAACCGTAGAATACTACCGTTAATTTTCTTTATATAAGCTTATAAATGTATATGGAAAAACCGTAGCTATAAAAAGTGTATTTATTTAATTTAAACTTATTTAAACTAGTTCAGTAGGAAGAGTAGAAAAAGATTTTCCTAAAAGTGTTTTTATCATAAAAGCGTATTAACTTTATTTCCTTGTGTCGCCAACCAGCGGTAAATCGTCAAAAACACGAAAATTTCATAATTTTTTACTGACTTTATATCGAGATTCCGCAGCAATTTATTTTACAAACATATATATCCTCATAAAAGGGCTATTCTGTAATAAAAAAAATCTGAGTATGCGCTTATGGAGACCTTCCTTGTAAGTTCCATATTTTTGAGTCGTCATTTCTTTTTATACTGCTTATTATGGTGCCTCTCGATTATAGCTGAAAAAAATTGTATATATATATATATATATATATATATATATAGCACATTATGTATTAAATGTATTCGGCAGACCCAGATATATTTTTAACCTTTATTGAGCATATATATATATATATATATATATTATAGTAAAAAAATCAAAATTCATAAAATTTAATTGTACATTTGTTTAACTTAAAGATTTTTTTTGGTTTTTTCATTTATAGTCTGTAAAAAATATAATTTCTTTTATTTTAAAAAAAAAAAAAAAAAAAAAAAAAAAAAGAAACGTTAACTTGTTCAAAAGTCATCGTGGCAAAACCGCTGAAAAACTGTGTTTCGAAATAATTGAGTTTAAAGTTTTACCTTCTGCGCGGCTCAACGTTTAAAGTTCGTGTTTTTGAAATATTTCCTATAGGACAAACTGTAAGACATCCGTAAAGGTTCAAGCATTTTATAATTAATAATAATAAAAATTATATAGCATTATAATAAAAATTATTTCTAACCAGTGGACCCGTGCGAAAATTTTGCACTGCAGTCTAATATCTTTTACCAATATCCAATATTTTTTAGATGCAGGTTTAAACGTCTAAAGGAAAATGAAGGCCTAAAAATAACTGCAAACAACATTAGCCAAGCCAGAGTAACATATAATTTATTCCATCAAAGTTAGAGTAAAAACTGATAGAATTAGCAAAGGGAAAAGAAAAAAATAAATCATCAATCGTATTTTAACGGCATTAGAGAATCATATGTGTTTCGGAAAAAAATGTGATAAAGAAAAATAAATTGAGCATTTGAATTTGAATTTTGCTTTTTAACCATAAGTATAAAATAAACCCGTGCAGCAACAGTGTCCCACTTTATCTTTATTGCTTTATTTATTATAGGATATAATGCGGTATTTAATTTTTGTGACAACACGGATTTGAGAAAAATCTTTCATTTCATTTATGAAAACAATGCTGATTTAATTTTTAATTAACTACAATTTTTTATCAGAAAACACGTGTTAACGAAATGTGAGTGAGCTACGTCAGAAGCCGGTTCAAAATCCTTTATTATGGTATCTTATTTATCGTTCTGCGTTTTGTATTTGCTTAGAAAAAGGATGTTGCCGACAGAAATAATATATATGATAATAATCTAAGTAATAATAATAAAAATTACATAGCATTATAATAAAAATTATTTCTAATAATAATCTAATTAATAATAATAAAAAATATACAGCATTATAATAAAAATTATTTCTAATAATAATCTAAGTAATAATAATAAAAATTATATAGTATTATAATAAAATTACTTATAGCATTCTTTCTAATGAACATTGAAGTGGATTAATTTAGTTAATATTATTATTGTTTTTTTTTTTACTATGTAAAACGCATATATACATTTTTTACTAAGAAATAATAATTAGTTTTGAATTGAATCATGTTTAAAATTTTTAGATGCAAAAAGTATATTTTGAATAAAGAATAAATTTAAAAATCTTGTTATAAAACAAATTTCAATCATTCATTAAAACGAATATTAAAATGGTTCAACCTAGCTCATATATTTTTGTTTCTAATCACGGTGCAATACGTACATATATTTAATGACTAAAAAAAGAAAAAAGATTTTAATGGTCGCATTTTTCTTATTATTTGGAATCAAGAAGTGTGTTTTTAATAGAATCGTAAATTTCTTTCGAGGAAAAAAAATTCAAAGTTTTCATTCAAACGATTATTATAATGTTTGAACCTAACTCATATATTTTTGTTGTTTATAATAACTACGCATCCCGCATACCTTTGGATAAGAAACAAGAATAAAGCATCAGTTTGTGAAACATGCTTAAAATATCATAATTTAAAAAAAAATTAGTGACTGTTCTTCATTGTTAAATGCTGCAAATATTTCTTTGAAATACAGAAACCGAATCGGAATTTTCCTAAGAAAGACTAAATATAATCGATCTAGCTAAAATACTTATCTTATATACAACTTCTACTTAAATATTAAATATACAGTTATGTGAATCTGAAGTTTCAAATTTGACATAACGTACATCGATATTTTCAGGACATTTCCTAATTTGAACATTTTAGATTTACACGCTGAAGATCGTGCATTTCATTCTATGAATGCATATTTGGAAGCGTTGAATTTTCGAGGCAATAAGATTATAACTGCCTTTTTTAAATTTCTTATATATATTTTTTAATTTTTGAAATGATAAAAAGGTTTCTTTAGAAATAAAAATATTTTTCCATAAAAAATAATCCTTATTCAAAACATAAACAAGCAATTTGTGTTTATTAATTAGAAAGATTTTCTAAGTATAATATTTTTTTAATGTAATTTACTTTAAAGCAAATTATTACATAATCGACACTATGGTAATAGAAGATATATACATGTTACGGCCAAAGCCCGAAGTAAGGCCAGTTTCCGGATTGACCGGTTATTTCTTGCTTTGGCCAAAAGTTCTAGCCAAAGTCCGATGTACTTGAAATGAAAAGTTTATATGCTATAGGTAACAATATAGTGCATGAAACTGTGCAGACCCTCAAAATCTGTTCACACTTTTTTACTTTCAATATTGGCCAATAGCTCAACGCCATTGCGCAAACTGGTTGGCCAAATACGGAATCAAGAAGATCGGATATTGGCCAGCCAATTTACAGAGAAATTTGCCATTTTGCGAATTTGCCGAACAACTCGGGAAATTCTTTGACCGTAACATATACATTACTTCATTTCTTTTTATCATAAATTTGATGGAATGTTACAGTTAATCATAATTTATTGTTGATGCGTATATTTTAATAAACTCTTTTTTTTTTTTTTTTTTTTTTTACAAAGTTGTGTATTCTACGAGTGTATAGCGTTGTTAATGTCTGAAGGAATACCATTTGGTCAATAATAACATTTTTAAATACCCTTTTTTATTTCTTGTATATTTCTTATTATTATTTAAATGTTAAAAATATTTCATTAAAATATATATCTGTTATTCTATAACAAAACAATCTTTATTCAAGACACTAATTCTATTATTTATTTGAAAACGACACTGTTTTTAGTTATAGATATTCTATTTTACGTGTTTGATTACATAATTACTGGTGTGGTAATGAAAGTTGTTACATTCTTTACTTTGTCGCCTTTTATTGTGAATTTCATTAAATATTACAGTTATTTACAATTTAGTTTTGATGCGTATATTTTAATAAACTAATTTAGTAATTGTTGTTACAGGATCCTGTGCAACACTGCCTGCATTGATGATCTTATGGAATGGTCTGCCACAAGTCTAAGATTGTAGCAGTTGCTCAAGTTTGGGAATCTTTAAAGAATATTGCTACTTAATGATGAAACGAAAGATACCTGATAAAAGATATTGTGCAAGACTTCATTCTATTTTTTGTGTATTAAAAAGAAACGACAAATATACTCCAACAATTAATCGCTATACAACTCTTTCAATCAAACTTTCAATATCGACTAGTTTAAATGATATTTAAACCTTTACAACAATAATGACATTTAAAGCGTAATTCCATGTGTTATTATAAATATATATCACCTGAGAAATATTAAGAGTAACGAAGTAAATATCTATATTAGATATAAATACAAGTTGACTTCTAACTAACTAAATAAGTAAATATTTAAATGAAGAAAATATACTGCATTTATAAAAACCAAATGAAGTCTTCATTTTACTACTTAGAAACATTTTAAAGTCAAAATGTTTTGATACAGAAATGTGAAACTGAATTACAATTTTTAAATATTTTCTTTTGATTTATAGCAAAAAAACATTTTCTATGCTATCGAAATTTGATATATTTTACAAAATTTGTTTTATGCATTTTAAATATCGAACATGATACATTCTTGATATTAAAAATGAAAGAATCGTCTACATATTTCTATTGTTGTAAAGAGTGTTGTTCGCCGTTGTATATGAAGTAATAGTAAATTCAACGACACAGATTACTCTAAAAGAGAAAGAATAGAAAATAAACTTTTATTTATGTGTATTTTAACTGAAATGAAAACTCAAATCTTTTAAGCTTAGGTCTTTATAGAATATGCCGGAAAACTGCAGAAATACTCAAAAATAATTCAATGAAGAAGTGTGATTTTTTTTTCTAAAGCTATTATAAATCATTCAAATGGAGTCGAAAAACATTATGATGAGCCAGGAAGTGTATGCAAAATGCAATTTAAAAACTTTTCGTAATGCGTTATCTCAAATCCCTGCATCGAATTAACTGTTGAAATGGCAGAGAAAGAATTTGAATAAATTGACATTTAAAGGAAAAGACGGCGAAAAGTCAGAAAAGAATGCTGTCGTGGAGTTTTAATTGATTCGTTTAGTACTATGGCAAACCGCCTCAAAGAATGAAAGTGTAATTCATGAAGAATGCTGCTCGCCGCTTTGTTATTGATTCAGTGGGTGACTCTAACGATTGGGGCGACAGCTCCTTCTTTCCCACATAAAGAGATCCACCTGCAAATTCCGAGTGAATCCCGCTTCACCACGGAGCATTCGAAAGTAAGTCCCCTAATTTTTCGGGATTCACAAAATGTTAGACTGAAGCATCGAGTAAAAACCCCGCTTATCAGTAAAGAGATCAATGATACTCCATTATCCGTAGATCCATCACCTGAAGATATATCCGTTAAACCTCGATACGGGAGAGATGTTGTGAATTTATCAGCGCCACCTCACATATCGCTAAGTACAAAGCATATTCCTACAACAGAAAATATAAAAATCCCGTCCCTTGATAATACGAGAAACGTACGTAAAATGACATATCCCTTAAATCCCAAGGATCTACAGGAAGGAAAAGGGGAAGGAAATGACACTTTTCTAAACGAATCCAGTGCTCATTATAACAGCGAACATCTCAGAGAGAGTGCAAATAGTTTTTCAAATGATACGGTTTCGAATTTATATATACCTAATCACAAATCTTCCCCTGAGCATGATAAAAATAAAGAAAATAAATATGATGTGGTTGAAGGAGCTTCGGCAGATTCAAACCCGTTTGAAAGAACGATTTTTAACAGAAATTTTAATAAGACTAAAATCCCACAGGAAGCCAAGAAAATAAGTCACACGGATTTTTTATCTTCAACATTTTTACCTTTTAAATCAAAGAATCAAAGCGGAAACTTCAAAAATTCAGAACCAGAGGAAGTTCATAGTACAGATACAAATCAGTTTTCTGACAGTGAAATTATTAAAAATAGTAACCACAGTAATCACCAACACATTGATAATAACGATTCCTCAAAAATGCTTACTACTACTTCTCCATTAAAAGTGACTCGAAGGCCAAAGCTCAAATCCCGTAATAATCGAAAGAATAAAGATACTTTTAAAATATCTGTCTCAGAGATTGATAAAACATTTAATACAAGTAGTCGACCACCTATGCTTCAGGATGGAACGTATCACACTGTGACATTATCACCCGCTTTGTTTTCAGAAAATAACTCATGGTTTAGAAGTGAGATATTAAAAAAGCATAACGAAGAACACATAAATCACAAAAGTGATACTGTTAATAAAAATGGTACATTAAGTATTCAATATTCTTCTTCACTAACCACCCCAGATTCTCATATGAATGATCCGCCTTTTCGTGGCCCAAATATTCCACCAGAAATAGACCATTTTTATAAAGAAGAAGAAAAAACAAAGATGGATTATTATAAACCAAAAATTGTTGAAACTCCTGCGTTTGTAATAACTTATTTTGGAGAAGAATGGAAACCATATAAACAAATTAAGGGTGTAGCCTGGGATTGCCATTATTACGTGATTGGTTCCTTTTTTGCCCTGATAGCTGCATATACGTTTATAAGTTTGTTGAGAGTTCACACATTTGTAACTCTTTTAAAAACAGGCTACTACGTAGTCATAAATTCAATAATTTTGTTACTTTGTTTATTAAGGACAGTATATTTACTGTATGATCCTTACAACCTGTCAAGAAAATATCCAGATCTGATAGCAAGCATTCTTCTAAAAATAACATTGCCTTTCTTAACATCAGGATTTTTACTGTTGCAGCTGTCGTTTTTGAATTCAACTGATACGCAACTCTTTTCGCCAAAACTTCAAAGGCCCTTTGTTCTAGCTATCACAATAATATTTGCATTTGTACTGTATTTTATTATGGAAGCAGCTGTTTATGTATTTCATGCTCCGTTACTGGTACTATTGACTGGTTACCTATTACTTATTGCTTGGGCGATGCTTTCTTCTATAAGCTACTTTTGTATATATGGAAGGCTACACCACAGAGCATTAAGAAAGCAAGGTGAAATGATCCGTCTTACTTTTACAAAAATGCACATAGATGGTGCGCAGTTGCCAAAAAGACTTCCAAAACCCACTCTTGGTTTATCTGTAAAGCTTGTATTATTTAGTGCTATCCTACAAATGTTTCTCTGTATTTTGACAGTAATGGCAATTTTGCAGGTATTATTTCCCCAATACGTACAAAGAGATCCATGGATTTGGTGGGGATATCAGTTAACCTGTCGAATTCTAGAACTGTTAATAGCAGCAACTATGTCTTTCATTGCTACTCAGCCACTAAAGCATTATGAGATGGGGGAAAATCGATTTTGTAGCATTTTAATGTGGTTTCCATGTAGCTCTTTCACAGATTGTTTCAAAAAGCAGGAAATTATGGATTTTGAAGTGCACTCGGACAATTATGCAAATCCCCAAGGACTTCGAAACTCTGGACTCAATATCACAGGAAATTCAAGAAGATTACAAACGAATTCCCTTCCAACATTCAGAACACCTTTAACTGAAGTGGACAAAAGCCTGCCAATGAGAACGCTACCATGTAGCGGACGGCATAACAATCATGCTAGTGCAATATCCCTTCTTTCTTACTACAGGTAAAATGTTTATTTTACCTTACTCGCAAAACAATTTAGATTAAGAACTTAAAATACCCAAATAAATAAATAAAACTTCTTTTTAGATTTTGAACAGAACGCCACTGCAAATATTAGATGGGAACTAAAAAGTATTATTTGTGTACAAAGTCATAGTTGTTTAACTGTATCACTTTGGCTCATCATTTAATTTAATGCATTAAATTTAGTCCTTGAAATCAAATAAATAGTTATAGTTTTGCTTTATTTAGGTATTTAACAATTTAAAATAGATAATGTGAGTGATTAATTACCTCATATATACCTAAAGAAAAAATACTTTTATTATTTAAATTTAATTGAATGGGCAGAATGTTCTAAGGGGATACATTATTATATGTAACATTATTGGGTAATGCCCATAATTAAAATTTCTCAAAGAATGACTAGGCGGTAAAGGTAAATTAAACATATTTTTAGAATTAGCTAAAAGTTTTGAATCTATTACTGATTTTCTTTTAATCCGAAATCCTTCTGGAGATATTGTTTTTGAGTAATAACAGTTTGAAACACACCCATCGCCAGTTTGATATGCATTAATTTGTAATGAAAATATCGATGCAGAAAATTTAATAATATGCTAAAATGGGTCGAATACTGTCTTCAATTCGTGTTAAAAAGTGACAATAAAATGTTTTAAAATAAACATAATTTCAACTAGAGTTTTTCAACCCTTTAATGTTTACTATGCACCATTAATAGAACTATCTATTAATACAAAATGTACTCGTATAACATTTATTTAATGATCACAAAATATTTATAAATAAATGATTATAATATTCTTTGCTAGAAACGTGTATTTAATAATGTCTATGATTATGATATTATTATTATTTTTTTTTTTTTTTACTTTCCATGCGTTTTAAGAATTCGCTATCTTTTCTAAAATAAAAAAAAATAAAATTTCATAAAAGTAAAGTTTGCATAGATAAAATTACAGATATCTTTCATATAGTGTATTAAACGCATTTTACATATTCTGTTTAAAATCCACATGCTTGCTCAATGATTTGTTAATATATAAGAAAAATACCGAACTTTATTTTATGCTTGATAACTGTTGTTTAATTTTAATATCTATGCAAAGTAATCCAAATACTATAAAGATTAACCTTATCAACTATGTTAATTAATGAACAGAGAATGTAGAAAATGCATCTGAGTAATCATTGAGCTCCGATGTAATCTTCACATAAATTTGATGATAAAGACCAATGTACTGCGTTCTCAAAAGCAATTTCTTCAAAAAAAATAACAAGTACTAAAGTATATTTACGTTATGCTTGATAAATGTTGGTTAATTTTAATATCTATGCAAAGTAATCAAAATACTATAAAGATTAACCTTATCAACTATGTTAATTAATGAACAGAGAATGTAGAAAATGCATCTGAGTAATCATTGAGCTCCGATGTAATCTTCACATAAATTTGATGATAAAGACCAATGTACTGCGTTCTCAAAAGCAATTTCTTTAAAAAAGTAACAAGTACTAAAGTATATTTACGTTATGCTTGATAAATGTTGGTTAATTTTAATATCTATGCAAAGTAATCCAAATACTATAAAGATTAACCTTATCAACTATGTTAATTAATGAACAGAGAACGTAGAAAATGCATCTGAGTAATCATTGAGCTGCGATATAATTTTCACATATATTTGATGATAAAAGCCAATGTACTGCGTTCTCGAAAGCAATTTCTTAAAAAAAAATAATAACAAGTACTAAAGTATTTACGTTAAAGAAATTTAATTGTATGTAGAAAAAAAAATTAAAAAATCAATTTTTTATCCTTTATTTTTTTATTTTTTACAAATTTGTAAAACATTAAGGCATCTACGACCTGACGAATCAGAAAACATAAAACTTTAAAAAAAGTTTAAGCAAATGCTAATATTAATAAAAGGTATCCCATCGCTTTATCCTTTTATAAATAAAACTGAATATGAGAGATTCCGAACACTCTCCAAAAAAATCGTCAAAAATCGTCAAAAGTACTGACAGAACAGTTGTTGGGACACCCCGTGATTTAAAGATTTTTTTCTGTTATTTGACAGACTTTCCATCTTTTAATTTTAGGATTTGAGGAAATTTTAAGCTTAGATGCACGAGGTTATGGTGATTTGAGGGGAAAGTACAAATATAAAAATTCTCTTTTTGAAGCGAAAAAGTTCTGATACGTAAGTTTCTATGCAAGTTTTAGATTTTTGAGGAAAGATCGCCAAATTAAAACGAAAATATTTGTGTTTTAAGGGGGAAAAACAACGAAAAAAAACTCCAATTAACGGATTTTTTTCTGAATGTATGGTCTAAACAGCCTATACTAGTCACGTGAAAGCACTCACAAGCCAATGTTAAACCTATGGGAATGTTATTTTCAAATTTCTCGCTTGTATTTTAATATTTTAAATGATTTTTTTTTTTGCATAGGATAGCTGAGGACGATCTCTAACTGGGCTAGTTTATACTTTTTCGCTTTTAGTTGCATTTATTATAATAAGACTTCTTTAAGTTTCGAAACCGGTTCTGAAAGTGAAAGTATGTTTCTAAAAATTATATGCAACGAAAATCGGAAAATTAAAAACTTGCCCGTTTAGAGATCGACGTCAGTTATCATATGCCAAAAAATTAAATTTTTAAGTAGCGAGAAATTTAAAAATAGCGTTCCCATAGACATAACATTAGCTTAAAGCGTTTCTTCGCATGACTAGTGTAGGCTCTTAATTGCCAAATTCTTTCAATTAAAAAGTTTATGTCGACGGTTCCGATTCATGGGTATTTCCGAACATAAAACAAGAAATAGTGTTTATTTATGAAAAAAAAATAGTCTTAATCACGATTCACCTGCCCTGAATCTAAATAAGTTGACCAAACGTCCCTGAGTGTTACCAAAATTTGGAGAAGGCAGACATGCACTTCATGTAGTTCACGCAGTTTTTCATTTAAAAATGAATTGTAAAAAGTGATAAATTCATGGCGTTATAAAAAATATCTAAAGCTTAAAGTGTTATAAATTTTAAAGTTCTGTAAGCTTTAAGTTTTAGTGCCGTTTTAAGAATTCGTCATCCTTTGCATATATTTAAAATGCATATCACGCCTTTATCATTACGCCCTATTCCTAAATAATGGCAGCGTTTTAAAACAGGCATGTGTTTTATTTTGCACTCATTCTAAAACATATTAATGAATAATTTAGTGTGAACAAAAATCAAAATATGATCTTTTAAATTATATAATTGCAGGTAAGAAAATAGCATTCATAGATAACAGTTTTAGCTTTAATTCACAAAATTCATAAATTAGTTTCTTAAAAATTCCTCGTAGGTTATTATTTCTTCTCAATCGATGACGGCGCTTTCTATTTTTAACTGTTGCTTTTAACTATGATTAATTGACAAATATACAATAAATTTAATAATCACGAATGAAAATGAGTATTTAATCTATAAAGTTTAATAATTATATCTATGTGTTGCAATTGTTAAAATTATCAAACTAAAATTGTTCTTTTTTTTTTCATTTTTAGATCAAAGCGAACACTGAGTGTATCTACAAACGAAGGTCTTGAAGATCTAGAAAGAACTCTTTGTAATCAGACTACATCCTCGTCAGATGGTCGAAATAACTCTTTGAGACCAGCTTCTATGCTGTATAAAGACAATGGGTTTATCAGATTTCGACGAGAAAACGATCCTGAACAACCTATGGAACTTAGTGATGAAGATGACCATATTGAAGAAGATCCCGATACTAGTCTAGAAGATGCAGAATCAACAAAAGCAAATGTTGGTTCTAGCTTCCAATCTCTCTTAGATGGTGATATTGTTCAAAATACTCTATCGCCGTTCTTTCAAATTGGTTATAAAAGACGTTTTCGAAAAATGAGTAGGGTATCCATTGAAACTACTGATTATAGTGCTGATGTGTCTTCCGATCAACTTAGCAATGTGGTTAACTTACGTAATGGTCTTTCAACAAGCGCTTTAGACTTTAACACACGCAAATATGGTAGTACGTGCAGTTCTGAGAGTGCTGCAAATAGTTTTGATGTTACATTCTTTTTGAATAGTAATTCATCTCCGGAAATGCAAACGTCGCCCACAAGTACTACTCCAGCATCGTTAAATATTTGCTCGGCATATCGTAGTGAAACAGAGGACGATAAAACTTCAAGTGTTGAAGGTCACGAAGTGATGCTGAGAAGTGTTTCGCCAATAGTAAAAAGAGCATCTTCAGGGCGGTTATCACTCAATCTAAATTTACAAGCAGCCGCCGACGCAAGTCACTCAAATGGACATGTAAATGTGGCTTGTGGAACAGAAGATATAACTCCTGATTCAGCAGTATATCTAGATCTTCAACTTTCCAGAAACAATACAATAAGTCCTAATTCTTCATCAAAATTATTTCCTTCAAAAATGAACAGTCCTACAAAATGTCCGCTTACTGTTTCATTAACTAAATCTACCGATGATATAGGACCTATATCTCCAGAAGCAGTATCTGTAAATGAATCCCCTATAGTTTCACCGACTACTCAGTCACTCGGTGAATTACGGACAAGTAATTCTTACGTGGTCATTCCTCGCTTTAAGAAAAATTCAAAGGGAATATTGTACAAGTTACGAGGCTCAACATTTTCGCTTAATGCTGCAATTTATGGTTATGAACCTTTAGAGCAAGTTGAACAATCAAAGGGTAGAAGAAACAAACTTGAACGGTCGTCTAGTGACAGACAACCATTATCAGAAGCACAGTTAGATGTTCTTCCCCAAATGACTCCCTTAGGTGAACTTAGAAACCGGTCAACTGGTACTGGATCTGGTTTTTTAGGGGACAGTGGTCTTCTAGGAGATTGTGGGGCAACTTTAGTCGATGTCGCATCACAGACAGACGACACAGACTTTAACGAATGTGATTATAACACTTGTACCGTGCTCACGAAAAATTCAACACATTCCAATTCACAATCACTTTTCCATGCGCAGCTCATAAACATTGAAAAATAAATATTTGAACATTGGTGATGATCAGAATTCAATACAGTTATGAAGAAAAAAAAAATATTTATAGAAATTTTTGCACGATATCTGTTTACAGCACTTCATTTAAAAAATTCTTTATTCTGTTTGTATTATAATATAATCTTCATTGAATTGTACATGTTTCTAAGGTGAATTGTAAGCACATTGTTGGCTGAAAGAATTAGACGAATTAAGTATAACATGGCTAGATTTTCGTAAATGATTAACCGAAGATTTTGCAATGCATCATGTTTAGAAATATTACCAAAGAAGGAATTTTTAAAATATTTTAAAAGAAACTTGTGAACAACATTTTAGAGTTCTAAAAATTAAATTAATTCCTTGAATAAGAAAATGCTATTAAATTCTACTTTATACTTTTTGTAAACGAAAACCTGAGCAAATTTATGCCCGGCGAACAATGTGCTGATAAAAATAATTTTCAAATATCAATTGATCCTCTTATTCATTCATACATGTTTTACTTTTGAAATTCGTTAAAAATGTTGATGAAAAGAAGAAAAGTAATTTTCATATCCTTTTAAATAAAAGTAAAGTTTTGTTGTACACCTTTTAAAATGCTAAATTAAATGAATAAATGAATTTTATATAACAAATATGTCATTGAACTTAATCTTTTGCTGGTATTTTATTGTGCAAATACAGTTTTTTTCTATCTTGATCAATTTAATTTTACCTGTTTCAGGTTCATAAATAAAAAAATATCACTAAATCTTAGCATTAATTTTTTAAATAATTGTTATGCTTCAGATTTTACATTTAACATATTTTGTGTATACACAGGAAATTCCAAAATTCGACCGACAAATTAAGAGGGATGATAGAAGGAATCAAGAGGATGACAACTTATTATAGAACAAAAACGAACAAAAACGTCTTCAATGACAACATGAAACTAGTATATAGAACAAAAACGTCGCAAATTACGTCTAGTGGGAGAAAATCACAAAAATAGTTATGAAGGGTGTGACGTCGAGTGGAACAAAAAGGGCCAATAATGAGTAGAAAATACATTTATATTATGTCAAGCATGACTACAATGCATTGCAGTTCAACGTCAGAAAGGAGACGGCGACACATTTTTATAGAAATATGTTTTAACGCGTCTGGCAATCCTTCGTCCATCGGTGTCGGGTGTGTAATGACGGCCACGAAAGTCATTACACAGCCGACACCGACGGACGAAGGATTGCCGGACGCGGTAAAACATATTCCTATTCTCGTCGTCTTTTTTCTGACGTTGAACTGTAATGCATTGTAATCATGCTTTAATTCAAATTAAATGTTTTTCTATTTATTATTGGCCTTTTTTGTTCCACTCGACGTCACACACTTCATAACTATTTTTTCGATTTCCTCCCACTAAACGTGGTTTGCGACCTCGTGTTCTATGGTAAGTTTTCATCCTCTTAATGACTTCTATCACCCTTCTTAATTTGTCGGTCGAATTTCGAAACACCCTGTACATCATAGTTGTGATAACTATTTATGCATAATAGTAACAAATCAAAGAATGCATTTAAATTTCTTTTTTAACATTGAGATTTGTTTTGTAATTAGACATTTTAGTAACTTAAAAAATAATCACAAAAAATATGTCTTCAAAACAGTTTTTTTCAGAAATTTTTTCTTGCTAATATCAAATAATTTTTAACGCCAAAAATATGTGTGAAAATCACTTGGTTTATTCGTAGATTTAATTTAATCAAAGAAAATCGGATTGCAATTATATATTAGAAATCCCGAATACGTAAACTAATAATTTGTAAATAAATAAAAATGAGCCTAGTTGTAATAATTTTGATGGATTTCTTATTCAAGAAGACGTCACGAATTAAATATAAACTTGATACACAAATTCTGCAACACTTCTTTATGCAACAAAATTAATTTCCATTCTACGTTTCATACACTATGCATCAGTATAAAGCAGAGCTTGCAGCGTTCTTGAAATTTTATCACTTCCCTACCACTATTGTAATACAATCATCTTCATTGTAGATTTCTATTGAAGATGTTAAAGGAGTCTACCAGAAAGATTATTGTTTTCAAATAGTGGTATCAAAGGTTAAAAAAAATCAGGAGCGCTCCTAGATCTGTTATAAGGTGATCTTGGACACAAAATATTATTCATTTTATTTATAAATATGTATAATATTTAGAGCATGCGGG
Organism: Maratus michaelseni; assembly: GCA_963931845.1. NCBI lineage: Eukaryota > Metazoa > Arthropoda > Arachnida > Araneae > Salticidae > Maratus > Maratus michaelseni. The sequence goes on along the minus strand of OZ007586.1, from coordinate 39,585,252 downwards.
AACAAGTTCTGGAATAAAAAAATACTTAAATTTTTTCCGACAGATGGCGCTGCATATCATTAAAATAAAATAAAATAAAAATAGATAATTTCCTACCAGCGAAATTTTAAAACTTTTTTATACAAATTTCAAATGATTCTAGTTTAAGTTTTTAGCCCTAAAAAGCCTTATAAACCTTAAAATTTTAACAAAAAAAAAAAAAAAAAAAAAAAAAAACGCGTTGATAAGTAAGTATTTTATCAAAATGTTAGTAATTATAGCGCTGCTATGAAATAATATCCTCGTCTCAAAATATATTGATTTAAAATGAGTTATTTTTGTTAATATTTGCTAATAAAAAGATATCTAACATTTAAGCGCCGTCTATCGGTAACATCTCAAACTAATCAATTTTATAGCAGAACTCGTTTTCGTATACTCTAAACAGTATAAATACCAAAGCTTTTAAAAATATTCCAAATAGTTTAACTTGTGCAGCCCTACAAACATGTGCACTTTAATTATGGCCACCCTGCATATATTCAGTTTCAACTGTAAATTCTTTCAAAAAATTTTAATTTAAAATTTAAAAATTAATATCATCTATATATTTAAAAATTGATATATTTTTTGAAGGAAGATATATCAATACTTATTACTATACTTTTTGAATAATTATTACTTTCAAAAAACATGGTGTAAGGAAAGTATATTTATGTGCGTGTCTGAGTGAACACGATAAATCCCTAACGATACTTCCGCTTGAGTTCCCATTTGGCGAATATGTTATCGACCGCTGTCGCAAGAACTGTATACATTTTTTTTCAAACATCGGCCGATGGATTAGGTATTTAATCTATTTTAAACCATTTTCAAACCATTTTGCGGCCGATTCTATACAGAAAATCACAAAGAAAATGTGACAGTGTTAAATATTTCAGCAATGTCATCAAGCATGAGTGGTGCAGAGGTAACGTCCCCAGTTTCAAAACGGGAGGTCCTGCTTTCGAATCCAGCTGATTCCATTGTGTTAGATATTTAGAAAAAAACTCATTTTTTTTACTATTTGGACAGGTACAGCAGTGATAGGAAAATCGAGTGGAGTCACTTAGAATTTTAAAAATATTTTCTCGATTTTCTCATTTTATTATTACTTTAAAATGACCTTATTAAAAACATGTGTGCATCTATTTTCGATGTAAGTCGAGTGGAATAACTTCAGATTTTCTTTCATTTTTGAGCACAGAAAAAATATATATATATATAAATTGGTCTTCAGGATTTACAAAAATATTTATTAAAAAAATTCTAAAAATTTTTTTTTAGAATACGTACTTTTTTCTACTAGAATCCTATTTTCTAATATTTCTTTTCTCAAAACAAAGAATCCCGAAGACAATTTAATCAATATAAATTCAAAATTATTGTAAAAAAATTCACAATTTTATATTTAATAGCAATTGAGATTTAACAATTTAAATATGATGAATCTTGAACACCTTCTGAGATAAATGGATATAAATGTTTAAGTACTCCTTAGAAAAACACGAGTAGTATAGTATAAAAAGGGTTACATATTTTATTTAATTAATTAATCCGCATATAGAAATAATTAGATTAGTTATTTCTATATGCAGTTTGCATTATTTTATTCTAAAAACGGGGTAAATTTCAAGTGTGTATGGCGCCATTTGGCGTACTTTATTGAACACGACTTGCCGCAAATTTAATTCCTTTTTGAAACCTGGTTTCTTTGTTTTTTTGTTTGTTTTTTCAGACAATTATATAACAAACTGCAAAATAAAATATTTATTTTTTAAGTTCGCAACTTATTTTAGTAGTTATGTTTTAGCTATATTTACTTTGTGATACGTTATTTAGCAATTTACTGCGGGTGTTAAAAAAAAAACTACAAATTTTAAACAGGTAATAAATGTCGTTTTTTGTTTGTATGCTTTAGCAATTTTTTGTATAATTTACTTTGGTAAAATTAATTGATTTGATAAATTAAAATTATTTCCTAAATATTTAGTACATATTTCATAAATATTCTGTAAATATGTAACCATTTCTTGATAGATAAATGCTTTCATACTCTTGCTATATTTGACATTACCACCACTATGTTGCCAACATCGCTATTGTTTGATGCCAAGCCTGGCGACATACACACTTATGGCACTTTAGCCCTAACTATTCTATAATGTTTTAGTCAAGAAAGTAAAAATATCATATTTTCCAGATTTGTGCGTCCTGGATCATCTTAAGGAGATATTTATATAAAATTCCAAACATTTTATCGTTTTAAAATAAAACATTACTTATGAAAGAAAGTCTGATTCACATAAGACGCAACAATACTGTTAAAAAATTTCCAAAAGTTGCTCTTTCATAGCAAAAACCTGTACAAATTTTCAATGTATCCTCGTCCTCATCCATGATTCTGGAAACAATCCGGTTATCTTCACATACCGTTTCGTAAAAATACCAATATAAAACTTCGAGAAACAATAGATTTAAGAACAATACGTAACAAAAACGTTTCTGAAATAAAAGAACCTCTTTGCTTCCGACGAATTTGATAAAAGTCCGTTCTGCTAACTTCGGAAATATATTGGTTGTGATTGTTTCTTCTGCTAAAGGTTTCTGAAGGTAAGGGAAAAGTTTCCAGAATCGTAGATAACTATAAGGTTACTCTGAATTTTCATGAACGTTTCTTCCTTATTAGTAAACATTTCAGCAATTTTTTTAAGTGTAATAAAAAAATAAAATTAAACTCATTCTACAATAAAATTCGTTGATTAATGTAATATGCTTGGTATTTCTTAATTTCAACTTATTATTTTCTTTTGAAATTAAACAAGAATTATAAGAAATATATGTATTAAATTTACAGCTTTTTTCTCTTTTATCGTGTATTCTCAAATGTTTTCTCATGTGTTCTCATATATTTAAAAATGCCCTGCCTTTGGATATGACATTATAGCTATGTCTAATATTTTGACAAAATTAACAAGTAATTTACTTTTTAATGTTATTCAATATTTAACGTTTGTCTGCAATTAAACTGTTTAGTATATTTTTTAATAATAACCATGAAAAATAATTTTTTTTTTTTTTCTGAAAAAAGTTCTTTTCAATTTTTTTTTTTACGAACACCAAATAATTTTTATCATTAAAAATATGTATAGCAATCACTTGGTTGCTTTGTAGATTAAATTAATCAAGGAAAATCAGATTATAATTATATATTTGAAATTCTGAATACGTAAACTTATAATTTGTAAATAAATATATATGAACCTGATTGGCATAGTTTTGGTGGATCTTTCTTTATATTATTCAGGAAAACACACATGAAATACTCATTCAGCTTTATATTTCTACAGATGCTCTTGTAGCAACAAAACTAACTTCTATTTTACATTTAAAACGCTAGACATAAATTTAAAGAGAATTTTATATAAAATTTAAAAAAAAATTACAATTTTAAACTAACCGCTTTACTTCAAAAGTTATGAAAAAAGACTGATCCATATAAAACGCAATTACACTGTAAAAATTGCCTAATGTCAACAGCGTCAACATTAAATTTAAAATTAACGTTATTTTTTTCCCTCATAAACTGCTGAAAATGTTTACTTTAAAATTGATAGCATCCGACAAACCAATATTCAGGATTGAGAAAACAGATTAAACTACTATGAAAACGAGTCGGAAACTTTTCCGAAAATTATGGGCAACAAAAGAAACTTTTGTTAGGGAATTCTTCTTTAAATCTGAAAAATCCATTGGTTTCAGAAGTTTGCTAAAGATAAAAGATCACTTTCAAGAATCATGAGTAACTCGGAAGAGATTATACTATATTTTCGTTAATCCTCGTGTTAGATTAAGAAAGATTTTTTTTTTTTACAGTGCAGTGTAAATATTTTTTTAAAAATTAAACCGGGAATTAGAGAAACGTTTCCGAAATAAAAAGGTGAAAAATGTATTGCTGTTAATTTCAGGAACCTATCGATTTGTGATTGGTTCTTTCCATAAAGATTTCTCAAGATAAAGGAAAAGTTTCCAGAATCGCAGGTAACCATAAAAGTAATGTGAAGTTTCTTAAAGTTTCTTCAACATTCAGAAATATTTCAGTAATTTTTTACAGTGTAACCAATAATAATTTAAAACTTATTCTTCAATAAAATTCATTGATTAATATAAAATGCTTGATATTTCCTAATTTTAATTTTAACTTACTATTCTTTTTAGAAAAACAAATATAATTTACATAAATTTTCAACTCTATATAAAATCGCCCTTTCATAATTATATTATTTATTTAACTTTAAATATATATATATATATATATATATTAATTTGGTTGCATAAAAAATATACATGTTTTAATGAAGTATCACTGAATTTTGAACTAACTTGTAATTGCAAAGTGTTGAACTCATATTGAAGAATGGCGCAGCTTGTCCCCAATGGGACCTTGCGCCATTAAACCTTATACAACCAACCAACCATATTGAAGAAAATCGATATCAGAAAATTTTAAATCTAAACTAAAGTAAAATGCATGACAACTGAATAAAGTATATAAATCAAACTAATTCGTCATTTAATAACCCGATATCATTATGCATATACAGGGTGTCCAAAAATGTTTGTCCATTCTGAAAATGAGTAATTCAGAAAAGGGTTCCTTTTATTAATGCACTATTTGGTGCGTTTAATTATAAAAGCAGTAACTTTTAAACAATTCGTTATTTCAAAATTAGCTACCAATTTCGCAAAGAGACGGCATTGTAATCTTAAAAAAATAATTACGGTATTTTTAATATAAACACCATTTGCAATAGGACAGAAAAGTGGAAATCCAACGGAATAGATATCCGCTGTTTTAAGGAATACACCATTTAAACACAGCAAATTTGCATTATGAGAACATCAAATATCAATATTCTTCATTAACAGTATGACAACAGTGTTATCATGGAAGGCCACCATGAAAAACTCAAGCATGTACAAAATTCCCAGTAATACTTTCACATTCTCTGCAAGAAAAAAGGACAGAATAGGTTTATCATTCACGCACGGATATTAGCAACGTGAACAAGACGATCGCAAGAAAAACTCATTCGACCACTAGACTAATGGAATAGACTATGGAGACTCAGTCTACCAATAGTTACTCTTAACAAAGATTAACTAGTCATATTCCTGTTAAAACAGAAAATACGGCAGAAAGACGTTAGCTCATTGTTCTAATGCAAAACCGTTCACAGTTTGCAACGAGCAACAGAAAATTTCACATACCGCCTTTATATCCATACACCAATAGAAGAAATTTTAAACTAATTTTTAAATTATGTATAGTTCTAAATTTTCTATTTATATCGCAGCCAACGGAGGAGACAGCTGTGGCACTCTATCGAGGCCGTCTGTTTATTTTAGTCTACCTTGGTCATAAGGCAACTTAACAATTGGCAAAAACTAGCCTATCTTAATCACGTGACAGTATCATGTCTCTTTCATTGGTTGCGATTTTCAAAATAGAAATGCACCAAACGGAACATTTCTTCGCCGACCATTTTTTATTTTTTTAAATACACTACTCATTTTTGCGCTTCCCGTATTTATCTACATATAGTTACAAAAGTAATGAATTTACAATAAATTTTCTGAATAGATTTTAGAAACCCTTTTAATCGAAATATTCCATATACCTCTTCAAAACTGGCATTTTTATACTCTGAAGTTTTCAAACCATCCCACAATGGCGTATTTTCCCGAAATCTTAGCCTAAACTCGAAGAATTTTTTGCGATTCTGAGTTTTCATCCTGAACAAGCTAATTGTCAGAATATTCAATTGCATTACTAAAGAAATTGTCTGTATTTTATTAAATTAAGTTTTCATGTATCATATGGTGTACTTTTGTGAATTTTATTGCAAAATTCAAAATATTTAGTGCATTAATTATGTGAAATAATTAAATAATACAACCCAATTTCTTCAAAAAGTTTCAAACGGTACAAATTAATAGTGTTGTACAGATAAGATTACAAATTGTTTCTTTGATTTACAAATGTGACTGGATTTGGATGGACAAAGATAAATATGTAAGGAAATATTAAATGGCTCATTCTGTGGTTGTTCTTTGAAAATTTCGTAAATCGTAAAGACCAAACTTTACTAATACATACTTTCAAAAGCACAGTCGATCCTAAAACACTAAAAATTATTGCAAGAAAATACTAATTTTTAGTGTATTCATTTAAACAATGAAGGTATTAGCTTTCAAAATATTCATCACCACGATTAAATGAGCTAAAAACAATTGTAATGTCATTACTTTATGTTATAAAGGTGGGTTAAACCTATTTAAAGTACATTAATACACAACTGCGCACAGTTGTGCGTAGAAATAGTGAAAAAAATTTCCAACCTTTTTGGGAAATTCCGCCACGGTGCACCCGTTTTATTCTTTGAGTTCTGTTCTTAAATCCAAACTACCTACTTTCTGAAACATTCACGAAATTACTTTTACACATGCATATGCAGCATAAAGCCAGCGTTGACTATAATGGACCAATGTTGAATATATATTAGAACCTTGACTATATATTGCTTCAATATTGGAGTGTTTACATTTTTTAAATATTTCGCAACATCACTAAGAAGTATTTCGCTAATATAAGGCTATAGTCCAGGTGCTAAGAGTGAAAAAACTGCAAATCATGATACAGTTACACCGTTTGGTCAGTATCTACTCTATATTAATACAAAGCATATAAGAAGGGGAGGCATCGCATAAAGTCGGGGGAATTCAAGATGGCGGCTGTTATTCAAAATGGCGTCATTTTCGGGAAATAGTGCAATTTCGTTTCTATTCATCGTATAAAAAGCATGTTTGATGGAAATATCGGTGTTTTTAGATAAAAAATATAATTTGTAACACTTTACAGCACAGTCGAAAAGTATTTAGAATTCAGTTTGCCTGTTTGTCTGTCTGTCTAGTCGTCTGTCTAGTCGCGCACTAACTCGAAAAAAAAACGGATATCCAGATAATTAAAATATGGTAGTATACCGTAACAAGTTCGGTATTCATTTTCAAGTGTGCATCATTCATAGTTCATTTACAGGGGCAATCAAAAGTATTCCTTTACATTATGGTCTGTAGACGAAAATCGCTTGCATTGTGTTTTAATGATGTTATACTCTTTGTAACATATTCAAAATAATATACATCGGTACGGTGCAGTACAAGATACTTACTGTAGAATATGCAGTGCACAGCAGTTTTCGGTCATTTACAAGAGCTCACAAAATAATACGGTCACAGGACTTTCAATAAGCACAATGCTGTCTATGCGCGTTTTTAATTATATAATGTATTTTTGAACTTTGTTAGATATGAAAGATTTGCAAATTGTCATAAGAACATTTTCTTTTATATAAATATACAATGTAGCGTGTATTTATATATTTATTATAATGTAATCTCATCAAAAACGTCACCTGTAAAAAATGCAGCCAAGTCTCGTGACTCATTTACCGTAAAAAGTACTGAGATCGTATAAAGCCAAGTTTAGCTATTTTATTAACTCTGAAATTTTCATTCACAAATCACTCCTAGTCTCTACATCTTTAGTTAATTATTATTTTGTGACTTGGCAATTACGTAGCACGAGAATGTGATGTATATAATTAGTCTTAATCAAATAATACTATAACATATTAAGGTGAATAACTTCCCTGTGGGTATATATTTTGCGTTAATTAAGTTATTCCATCCCATCCCATAACATAGTAAGGTGTAATAACTTCCCAATTGCTGCGTAATTACCAAGTCACAAAATAATAATTAACTAAAGATGTAGAGACTAGGAGTGATTTGTGAATGAAAATTTCAGAGTTAATAAAATAGCTAAACTTGGTACGGTAAATGAGTCACGAGACTTGGCTGCATTTTTTACAGGTGATGTTTTTGATGAGATTACATTATAATACATACATTAATACATGAGATACATTATAATATATAAATACACGCTACATTGTATATTTATGTAAAAGAAAATGTTCTTTTGACAATTTGCAATTCTTTCATATCTAGCAAAGTTCAAAAACACATTATATAATTAAAAACGCGCATAGACAGCATTGTGCTTATTGAAAGTCCTGTGACTGTATTATTTTTTGAGCCCCTGTAAATGAACGAAAACTGCTATGCACTGCATATTCTACAGTAAGTATCTTGTACTGCATCGCACTGATGTATATGTTATTTGAATATGTTACAAAGAGTATAACATCATTAAAGCACATTGCAAGCGATTTTCGTCTACAGACCATAATGTAACGGAATACTTTTGATTGCCCCTGTAAATGAACTACGAATGATGCACACTTGAAAATGAATACCGAACTTGTTACGGTATACTACAATACCATATTTTAATTATCTGGATAACCGGTTTTTTTTTTTCGAGTTAGTGCGCGACTGGACAGACGAACAGACAGACAGACAAACAGGCAAACTGAATTCTAAATACTTTTCGGCTGTGCTGTAAAGTGTTACATATAATATTTTTTATCTAAAAACATTGAAATTTCCATCAAACATGCTTTTATACGATGAATAGAAGCGAAATTGCACTAATTCCCGAAAATGACGCCATTTTGAATAACAGCCGCCATCTTGAATTCCCCCGACTTTACGCGATGCCTCCCCTTCTTATCTGCTTTGTATTAATATAGAGTAGATACTGACCAATCGGTATAACTGTATCACGAGGTGCAGTTTTTACCTTATTTTTGTCGTGTAGCACTTGGACTACTAATAAATATACAATACTTCTTCAATAGTGAAAGTATATTCCAAATATTTCGAACGTAAAGTAAAGATATCTGAAATATTAGAAATATTTACATTAAATATAACATTAGAGTAATATTGAGCGAATACTGGTTTTCTACACGAGTATTTTTATTTATTTTCCGAGGAATCTCGGAATGTTTCATTTTCTGACAAAATCCCACCAACTCTCACAGAATGTTGTCAAAGTAAGCGACCGAATATCGAAACATGATTATCACAAAAAATGTGATAATTCAGTAGCCAATCAGATCACTAATTATGATTCAGTAGTAATAAGGACCTTAATCTTAACATACTGGTTAGAAAATGAGGAGCTTGGGTCGATGTTAGCTATTCGAAACCAGTACTGTGTGGGAGGGGTGACTGTGGACGTGGAGGGTTATTACGATTTTCCTTGTGCGAGAACAATTAATCGGGTCACTTTCACTTCAAAAGTCTGTTGACATGACACTTTTAGAAATATAGCCAATTCTGAAACAAAATTAACAAAATAATTCTCTCTTCACCCAGTAGCAATGAGAACAGTGATTTGTCCAGGGCCTAATTTCCACCTAGGCCTACAGTTACCGGCACTTGAGTTCTATCTTCATATAAAAGTGGCGAATCCTGCTATTCAATCTGGGCGTGTTCTTTCCCATCAGTTTTCTCGAATAGTTTTGATCACCTTAATTAAAACGTCCTATAAAACTTATTACAAAAAATACTAGAAATTACTGGTGGGTAACAGCATGCTAAGTTTTAATAACAAGATGCGCCAGCTAAATATAGAGAGAATCCTGAAAATCAGTATTGTTTCCTTCATGAGCAAAACGATAAGAACATTCTACCATAAAGATTCAGTAAAGATTAGGCCTTTTTATTAATGATTTGCAAATAGTAAATTAACTGTTAATGCTTATACGAAACATTTTCTATTTGTTCTGTTTCATTTCAGAAAAATAATTACCCTTTACTATCCATAGTAGCGGGTTGGCTGAAATTGTTTCCTGAAATGCACGAAGTTTTATACAATACTTCATTAATTAAATATTTAACTACTACTACTCATATTTTTGAAAGATGGCAAAACAATTTTTAAAACTGCGTTTAAAGTAATAATAAATTTTATAAGGAAGTACATGTTGATTCAAGGCTCCACTATTTTCAAATTTATAATAATATTTTATTCAACTATTTCAAGTATTCTATTATTGCACTACTTCTTGTAGCACTAACATGTATATCTGAAGCAGAGCCTTTCATGTATAAACACATGCCAAGTAAAAAATCTGTTTATTGGAAAAAATACGCTATTACAGATAATGATATACACTATCTATCTCAAAAGTTTAGACACAATAAGAAAACATCTTTTATTAAATAACATTACAAAATTAGACAAAATCATATTATTTACTTATTTGATTCCATAACATTATATTACTTTTAAATGCTAAAGGTGTAAAATTAACAACTATAATATAAATTAAAATAACTTTTATTAGTTGTTTTACATGTTTCGACTCTTCTGAGTCATTTTCAAAAACAAAATGAGAATATTCTAAAGCTGCACGGGCTTTGAAGTTATTATTTACATGTACTTTTTAAAAAATTACGCACGTTATCTATTATTTTTTACTTGATTGTTTATTTTCATATCTTTGAGCATGGAGTAATTCTAGCCACAGTTTCGGTAAATTAAAAGATGTCGCATCGTTACATATTGTATTTTTGCGCGTGAGTATCTCTATGGTTTCTCTTATTATGGATGGATAGTGTAGACTGGAGCTCCAGTCTACACTATCCATCCATAATAAGAGAAACCATAGAGATACTCACGCGCAAAAATACAATATGTAACGATGCGACATCTTTTAATTTACCGAAACTGTGGCTAGAATTACTCCATGCTCAAAGATATGAAAATAAACAATCAAGTAAAAAATAATAGATAACGTGCGTAATTTTTTAAAAAGTACATGTAAATAATAACTTCAAAGCCCGTGCAGCTTTAGAATATTCTCATTTTGTTTTTGAAAATGACTCAGAAGAGTCGAAACATGTAAAACAACTAATAAAAGTTATTTTAATTTATATTATTGTTGTTAATTTTACACCTTTAGCATTTAAAAGTAATATACTATTACATGGTGTTATATTTTATTATATTGTTCCATAACATTATTCAGGTAAATCATATCAAAATGAATAAATGGGTATTTTATCATAACTTTAATAAAAAATTTTAAATGTCTGTAAATATACAGTGTTTCAAAAGTTTAGGCATAATGGGAAAAACACTTCATTTAACATTTTTACATGATGCTATGTATTAAAAGTATTTCCCTGGTTTTGGATAACTTCAAATAATCGTATCTCCATTGAATTAATTGGTTTTTGAAATATTATTGATGGCAGCGAACATCATGCTTTTTCAATGGTCACTTTTAGTTTTTTATTAGAGTGATATTGCTTTCTATTTATGTATAATTCACTGGTGAAGATACATGAAATGTTCTGTAATGGGTTTAAGTCTGGTCTTATCTGGCCAATCTAATATCGTTTTGGTCGGAAAGCCACTGTTTCGTAATATGTGAGTTATGGATTAAAGCATTGTCGTTCTGAAATTATCGCTTATGATCCCTTAAGATGTCACCAAATGGAAATAGATGTTGCTCTAGTGTTTCTTGATACTTTGTTGAATATTGTTTCGCATGTAGAAATGCAAGGTAGGTTTGACCATTAAAGTCAATCGTCCCCCAAACCATCAAAGACTTACCGCCTTCTCGTCTACTGAAGAAAATACATGTCTGTTTCCTGAGTTCGTGTCAGTAACAATTCCAGCCATCAGAACAATCCATGTTATACTTCTTTTCATTCCTTTCTTCTCGGGAACAAGTGGTTACATGTCCCCTTACGATATGTACCTTCGATCCCATCCCATTTCGGGCTGTCTATACTGTGTTTTTAGGCGAGGTTTGCAAGACTTTTTTAACAATGTCTTTGAAGTCTCTTATCCGTCTATTTGTTGTGTCATTTCAAACCTCGACACAGAGATTATATTTTATTTGCTTTATGGGCATATTTTGCTTATACACTAATATTTCAAATTTTTTATCAGTTTGAACACTTCTTACACGTGCATCTTGGTTTTCGGTTAAAACTGTTATTTCTAGCAAGTATATTCCTCGCTATGAACGATTTAATATTCTATAAATTTCAATAACGGGCTTATTTTTTCATCTGAACTTAAATATCTTTCAAATATCCTCTTTTGTGAATTCCGTAACTTTCTAATCTTAAATAACGAACGGAAATTGAATATTTGTTGTTACACAGCTCGGGAAAAACGGTTGATTGGGTAGAACGGTTGGTTAGTTCAAATCAATCCAGCATTTCTTAACGTTTGTATAATATACCTAAACTTTTGAGACAGTGGGTTTTTAACAAAAAGGTATATTTTTATAATAAATCATGCTGATGAGACCATTATAATATCTCTACTATGTTTCATTTCAATCTCATTTTGAATATTTATTGTAAAATTATTACCTACCTTTCACTTCCCAATTTTGTTATTATATTTTTGTATGTGCCTAAACTGTACAAACAACACTTACAGCTTATATTAGTTTTTACTTGTAGAAGAAGGTCGGGTAGTATCGGACGATTAAGATATTTCGAATTTTCAAAAAAATATTATGGATAAATTTCAATATTTTCCACTCTGAGGAAAAGTGTAATATGTTATTTCAATACTTTAAAAAGCTCATTTCCCTTAGAATAATCTTTATTGGGTTTCCTTTGACGTTCTATAAACCTTACATGACATGATGTTGTGTTTTAAAAAAACGTCATTTTTGAATTTTTAAACAATTTATTATTACCACATGTATAGACTGTTATAAAAAAAATCATAGACATTACTTATCAGATGTACAAAGAAAGAAAGGCCATTTTAGTATTTGAATTATGACACTTAATGGTTTTTATTATTTTATTAAAACAAGTATCACACTCGTAAAAAAACCTGTTAAACTCAAGATCTGCACAGTTTTCATGGGCCTAACCTTTGGAAATATTGAACTGAATCCAGTCTTATTGAAAAGTTTCATTGCAAATAATACAAAGAGTCAATTCATCCTCTGCCCGCAATTCTTAGTCAAAGTTCAAAGACTTTCTAGCTTTTGATTCAAGATGTTTTTCTTTAGTTTTAAAATTAGTCTTAACACTCTTCTTCTGTTGTTCATTTTCAGTGGACTTTACTGTGTCTTTTTCACTTTAACTTCTTTGGGTCTATCACCTAAGATGATTTTAGGCACAGAATATCTTTCACTAGCTTCCCTAATTGTCATTTCAAGAAGTCGGACTTTTCTATAGCTTCATTCATGTGATTTTAATTCCAAGTATTTTCTCCATCCTACAATGCAAAAGTGAAAACCGTAAGAATTTAACTTTTTAAACCTGTAAACTTTTGCCCGATACAATCCTCCACCCGTTTGTCCATTACAGCCCGAACGCTACACTCCGACGTTTGGACTATACCTATCGTGCGTGTTTCCAGTTCTAGACATATTTACAGCTAGAGTATAAATCATAGTAACCCATGCATCTAACAAAACACAAAAAAACATTGTTGTACTTACTTTCACATACATTTTAACTTCTTTGAGTCTATCACCTAAGGTGCTTTTAGGCTAGTAGCTCCTAAGTTATCTTCGTGCACTATCACTTGCAAACGCACATACCACATGGTCCAAAATGGCGAGAGTGCTTTCCTTCTGACTTAATAAACACGACAGTATCGTGACAGGTGCTGCTACCATTGGCAAAAGCTTGAAACACTATTTGTCCGATACAACCCGCTGTCCAGGGGTTGCTGTAAGGGGATTACTACCCCCTATTAATTATCCCGCAAATGATCATATAAAAATGGTATTTGTACAAACAAATTAGTAACAAGATCTTCTAATTAATACTATACTTATATTATGAGTCGACGGTCGCCTGCATATTGAAATTGTATTAAAATATACGATTTTCAATACTTACACCTAATTTTAACATAGTATTTGGATTCTTCAGTAAACTAATTAAAATATGATAAATTAAAAAACGAATGTTAATCTAAAATGATAAAGATAGATTTTTGTGTGTCTGTGTGTTTTTCTGCTTGGAAAGAGTTTTCTGAAGAGACCTCTGCGCTCAGAGATACACAATTTTGTAGGAAAGTACAAAAAAATCGGTATTTATACACCTAGAAGGCAATTTTTCAAATTTTTATTAGTTTTAAAAAATTAATTAATTAATTGAAACGGGCGACTATGCCGATAAATGGCGCAACACACGCGCAACTTACAAATTCCCTAAATAATTAGCGAAGAGTCAGCCATATTTTTCTTTCTTAATTGCAATTTTTTTAAAGAAATAAAATAAAATTTACAAAATCAAGTAAAGCTTTGAAATTTATCAATTTATTCACTTACAGTTTATCTCTACATAACGTGTAGATACAGAGAAAAACTATTTGAAAGTCATCGTTCAAAACTTCCAAAAAAGTAAACAATGGGTTGAGTTGAGTTAAGTTGATTCTCGACTTTCAGACAGGAAAAATGTATGTGCTACTCAGAGTAGAGTAACTTTATAAACTATTGGCGACATAACTATAAGAAACTGCCCTTATACAGATAATGGATAAAAATAGAACTGTGGACAAGGGCACTTTTTTACTTCTTCTACGCAGCGCGGGTATTTTATCAAAGGATTTTACTATTCGTGAGAATGCAAGAGAAGTTCTGTTGCATTTGGCTATCGTTGTGTAACTCAGCACAACTCAGAATTCTTCCAGAAATTTTAGAATTTTTCGCGAATATTTAATTTAAGTTTTATGCGATTTTTACGCATCCCGCAGCGATTATTCCACAATCTTCAAATTAATCCGGTTTAATTGGAATGATTTTCGTCAAAAAAAATCTGAATAATTCAAGGTTCATTTGGTTCGACACCGGAGCAGGTGTAGCCTAGGGTATACTTTGCCAAAGGCAATATCGTTGTGAGACTCTCTCTCTCTAACTACGATATTTCGGTTTCTTACGTTTTTCCTTCTTTTTTTGCCGTAGTCGTTTAATATAACTAAGAATTTTTGGTAATGTGAATATATACTTCTCGCAGTCAGCCTCTATCATAATTTACACGATTTTTGACTCGACATCATTAGCGAGATCAGAAACTGGGGAACAAACATTCCCTTATTCCACCCCATTGTCATTGCTAATGTTTGTGTTTGCTAGATGTCAAAGGTGCTTAGCATGCTTTCTGTTTCCTCTTTGATGGTTTCTGAATCTTATCTGAGATGTGGATAGTTGTGTTTTTCACAATGGTGTTAATGTAGTTGTTTGTTTGCATACAAATTTTTTTTAATTAAAAGTAATTATTGTAAAAGTATTATTGAAAAAGTAAGTTTATAGAAATAATAAAACTCCTAACACTAGTCTCCTAACTATCAGATTCGTTTGGAGAGATTTTAGTTTAAAAATTTAAAATTACACAAATTTTAGGTTCGTCTGAAAAAAACACAAATCGGAGCGTGCATAGCGCTCTCGGTGTACGCTGCCGAAGACAAGGGAGCCCCAACTGTAGTTTCGTATGAATAAATTTTTGTTTTAAAACATAAAAAATCATGCAAACTGAAGGCTGTACGCTTACCGAAGCAGCGGGGCCCTCGACATTAGGTTCATTTGGAAAGATATTCGTCTAAAACTATAAAATCATTCAACCTGATTTTAGGTATATTTAAGGTTATTATCACTGGTCCGGGCAACGCCGGGGGGGTCAGCTTGTTTTTCAATAAAACAGTACTTAACATACACAGAAATAAATCATTCAGTATATTAAAAGTAAACATGAAACTATTCCGATATATCAAAAAATCGATATATCGATTTTTTCTGCGCGATATTTTAGGATACCTATATCTTTAAAGACAACGTATAGAAAAATCGATATTTTGAAAATTTTTGCCATCAATATTTGCAATCGATTTTTCCTTTTGCAAAAATGCATCTTTACATACTATGTAATTTTTATTAGTTTATAAATTTCAGTATACTTTGAACATAAAATACTGCATTTTTATGTAATATGAAGTCATGTCTTTAAATGTCGTGTTGTGTATTCAAAAAGTCTTTAAAAGTTACCCTAAAAATATTGAATTGCTAAATTAAAACCACGGTTTAAAAAATTGCTATCATAAGACATAATAAATTGCTCTTAAATTTTATTTTATTTAACTTTGTCTAAAATGGAAGGAATAAAGGATAAAAATATTTCTAGAGGTTTCTTTTTCTTTCTAAAGTGACAAAATTGAGATAATATTCAAATTTATGAATAATGTTTGATACTGAATATTAATGATTTATTAGTTTTTTTTTCTTTCTTGAGACAGTAAATGACACGTCATATAAATTAAAACAAATTAAATTACTATGATTTTCCGCATCATAGTCGTATAGTCATATAGACATACGACATACGACATATATATATATAAGTTATATAGTCAGTTATATAGTTCAGATATATAGGTTATATAGTCAGTTATATAGTTTAGATATATAAGTTATATAGTCAGTTATATAGTTTACATAGATAAATAATATAGTCAGTAAAACAAAAATTTACTGCTTTTATGTCTTGATACAAAGAATTTCATCTTGTATGATTTGTGACTTATTCAGGGTGCGTTCGGTTCTTACCTTTGAATACCACTATTTTCGTATAGTAAACTTCGCTTTATTTAACCCCAGAAAGTTATTGAAATCACTGCAATTAATTTAGGTGACTATTACTATTAAAAAATAGGGGTACTCAAAAATCAGGACTGAGTTCACTATGTTATTATGAATATATCAATATTACTAATTTAACATCTTG
This sequence comes from Maratus michaelseni, assembly GCA_963931845.1. NCBI lineage: Eukaryota > Metazoa > Arthropoda > Arachnida > Araneae > Salticidae > Maratus > Maratus michaelseni. The sequence continues at coordinate 39,568,485 of OZ007586.1, read as the reverse complement.
TTATTACTTTCTTAAAATCAAGAATGATTTTCTGAGGAGCTGTAGGCTGTTCTCTACCATTTTCAGTATTAATAACTACATTGAATAAAGTAAGTTGAATTTTTAGATTTTTATTAAGATAACTTAATACGATCGGAGAATTTCATTTTCTTGAAAAGCATGACATAAAAACAAATTTACCCATTTTTATAAAATTAAGTTTATGTATACATTAACTATGCAAAGTCAATGCACGCATTACATTATTTTAATTTTAGAAAACTGATGCCTATATAATAGGGACTTCTGAAGAAATTTGAGAAAAAAATTCAAAAATGCTACATGCAAATCATCGTATAAATTTAATATCAAAATAACTGTGAAGCACTTATCCAGTGAATGAGCTGAATCTTAAATTAAAAAATGAAATAGTTGAAAATTCACACATAATTGAAAAATTATTACAAAATATTTGGCAATGTTTTACATCATCGTTATTTGTATAACAAACCATTATTTGAAAAATATATACATATTGTTAAAATTCTTTAGTTCAGCCCTTCAAAAGATTAACAAGAAAAAAAAAGTATATCGAGTTTAAAAAAATATATTTTGAATCACCAATCTTAAAGTTACCAAAATATGTGAAAAGTCATTCTGAGAATTTTTTTCTTTTACTCACTTAAAATTCATCACTTTTATAACTAATAAATTTCATGATTACTGAATATTCAATTCCATTTGATTGCGTTACAGGCATTTACGGAGAAGTTAAATTGACCTGAAAAGTACACCAACTTTGGGATTTTTTGTTTTTTACAGAAAGAATAAAGTAACACAAAAACTAAATTTACCAAAGTTCTTACTATATATTTTTTTATTATACAATAATAACTAAAATTAATGAAGATATTATCAGTTGCATATGAGTATGTTTTGGGCGCATCAGCCTGGGCACTTCTTATCAAAATCACCTGATACAAACAAACAAAATCAATTTTTTCAGAATCATATTGGGGGGGGGGGGGATACCTATCTTTAGTGAAATTGTACGAAATTTGGTAAAATGGTAGTCGTTTGAGAAAAGCGTAATTTTTTTCACCCTTCCTCTGTAACTTCAATGTGCCTTAAAAATATTTTTAATAAAACGTATGAAAGACTCATAGATCCCAAAAATAATTAATCTTTAATTTCGAAAAAGAAAAGAGTTTATTGGTTGATTCATTTAAACGATACTTTACAGGCGATTAAAAATATCGTTTCAAGAAAACGGCATTTATGGTTTTACTAGAGAAAAATAGTATTAAATATTTTGTTAATTAGTATATTTTACATCTTAAATTTAGTCCGAGTATCCTGGATTTGCACCTACGAAGCAATTAATACAGCACATGTGCAGCTGTGTCCGGCTGGGTCCGTATGCCTGTTTTTCAGCCGGTCAGCGCGTGTTTTCAATTAACTGTAACTTTTTAAATATTTCAAATTTCACCTAACCGTTTTATAGGCTTATTTTACACACTATAAGGATTTTAAAAATGTAAAAAAAAATATTTTTATTTTCACATGAACCCTTTTCTCCCCTTCCGGCATACTTCCGATTTAACATGCTTTACCAATACTTTACTATTTTGGATTTTATTTAATGTAATAGCAACTCAAAAGCTATTTTGTAAAGATAGAAAACCGGAATTGCACGTTTTTAATACCAGAAAACGCTGAAAGTTCATAATGTTCAAAGTGTTATAACTCGGTAAATTTCTGTCTTAACCCCTTGAAGGGCACCCGTATATTATATATACCACTTAATTTTAATCCCAAAATGGCACAATGACACCAGAATTTTATAATCAAATTTTGAATTTATAAGGTACATGACGAAAACCTTTTACTTATTTTAAAATAAATTCCTTCGCGAATCCTGTTGTCAATCAATCATTTCAATATTTTAGCTACAAAAGTACTTTGCCTCTGAAGGGGTTAAAAGAAGGGAAATTTTAATATTTTACTTGTTAGAGCATTGAGAAAGTTTTTCAAAATATCACAGGGACTGTATAAAAATTTATATTTCGAACCTTTTAAAAGATATCTATTAAATGAAATATGTAAGTAAATGCCTTTTAATATGATGAAGAACAACCTATGAAACATATTTGAAATTAGAACCATACTTCTAAAACTAATGATTTATTATCTAGCTATTGAATAACGATAAGAGGCCCTGTACATTTAAATTTCCATTTTATTAATTTATAACTTCAGCGAAAGTCTTTTTTATTTATTTAATTGTCTATATTTTAAAATAATACTTAGGTGTTTTCTTGAAATTATTTCGCAATAAATTTTGTACTTTTAATTATAGTTAAAACAGTTACTTGTTAATAAAAAATCTTTAGTATAATAGAATAATTAATTTTGGCAAAATCACTATTTTTATAGGCTGTTTTTATAATTTAAATTCTTAAACATCCTATTTCCATTATTCGTTTTTTATAACTGAAAATTCTATGCGCTGCAAATTTTAAAAACTAAAATGACAGCTGCATGAAACGAAATGCAAAACTTGAAACAAAAATAAATGTCAAAACAAAAACTTGAGCTTAAAACCATAAATTTTAAAAGACTTCAAAGAACAGAAAAATTTGAGCGATTGCATTATCAAAATTTAAAAAAAGTTATTTTTTGGCTACAATCCCTTTATTCCTAACTTCAGTATTAATGATAAGTTACAAGAGAAGTCTTTATCATTGTAAGAGGACTTTTTAAAAAACACAGTTTATCATTGATTTTTCCAATGACGTTCGGAAATTTAAAAAGTCGAATGCGAATCAAATAGAGACAAATATACAGGGTGAGCCGAAATGCCGTGTAAATTCAGAAAAAATAAGAAAAAATAATAAACGGAAATACGGTTTGCATGAAATGAAATGCAAAATTTGAAACAAAAATAAATGTCAAAATAAAAACTTGAGTTTAAAGCCATAAATTTTAAAAGACTTCCAAGAACAGAAAAGTTCAAGCTATTGCATTATCAAAATTTAAAAAAAAGTTTTTTTTCTTTTTTTTTGGCTACAATCTCTTTTTCCTAACTTCAGTATTAATGATAAGTTACATGAAAAGTCTATATCATTGTAAGAGGACTTTTTCAAAAGCGTAGTTTATCATTGATTTTTCCAATGACGTTCGGAAATTTAAAAAGTCGAATGCGAATCAAATAGAGACAACTATACAGGGTGAGCAGAAATGCCGTATAAATTAAAAAAAATAAGAAAAACATAAACGGAAGTACGGTTTGCCTTAAAATAATCGTCAGGTTTTTGTGGGATTTTTTTAAATAGCAAAATTGTTCTTGTTCGAAAAGCCACCAAAAGGAGGCGCTAGCTCGATTGTACCTTCCAAAAATATACAAATAAGGACTATTCTAAAAGAACTGACTACTCGATAGGTCTTTTTCTAGAAGGAAACATTTAGAGTGGTTAACATGTTACTGCTTACCTAAGATAATTTTTTTTGTATAAGTTTTTGTGTTCAGAATTTTTAAGAAGTCTTCATTACACTACTTTTCCATTTACGAAATTTGTAGAAAACGTTTGCTCAGTAATATTTACTACATACCAAATCGTTTATTCAGTCGAATATGGAATCCATCGAGTAGTCAGTTGTTTTATAATCATCTTCATTTTTGTACTTAAGGAAGATGCTTTTGCTTAAGCACCCCTATCGATAAATTTTAGAACTACAATCTTTTTTTTTTTGCTGTTAAACAGTTCCTCAACCTGACAATGCACTTACATATCATTATTTGTCCTTTTTTGTAATATTTTAACACATTTCAACATAGATAAAAGGTTTTTAGGTGCGTTCGTAATTATATAAATACGTAGCACCTATTGTCGTCGTCTGGTCCGTCCGTCTCTCCGTCCGTCCGTCTGTCTGTCCGTCCGTCCGCATATAACAACGCAAAAACTACCCAACCGAATGGTTTGAAATTTAAGATATATTATCTTTGCAGAATTTTGTCGAGACATTTCAAATTTTTTTTTAAATCGAATCAAAACTTTAGAAAATATTAATAAAAACATTTATTAAGAAATTTGATTTTTTTTAAATCGGTGCTTTCTTTTTATAGGAGCTTTCGAAGTTTAATCGTCAAGCGACCGAGATGCTTATTTTATTACAGAAATTAATCTGCAGATGATATAATTCATTTCAAAGAATTAGAAATCATCAAGATCTGAATATTTATATAACTAGCTATAGTACGAACGCACCTCGTTTGTAACGTTTGACGTACAATTTCCAACTTGTTATAATTTCGGTTTGTACGTCTGCCGTCTGTCTGTCGTCTGGCAGTTCGAAAAGAAACACTTGAAAAAGAAACTTTGATTGCCGTGTAATTTTTATATGTTATTAAAGTGTACAATAGAATGTTCTCTATTGAAAATGAAGTGTATAGCATTTATAGTTCGTTCACAGGGATACAAAAGAGATTCATTTACATTATGGTCTGAAGGGGATAAAGCGTTTACGTTGCTTTTTAATAATGTTACTATATTTAAAATATAATGAAATTTATATGAGTCAATACAGTAGACTATAGTTCGTTTACAGTTTGTCTGTCTGTCGTCTGGCCGGTCTATAACCTTTGAAAAGAAACTTGCATTGCCATGTAATTTTTCATGTTATTAATTCTATTGGAAACCTTAATAACATATAAAAGTTACATGGGAATCCAAGTTTCTTTTCAAGTGTTAGAGAACTGCCAGACGACAGACAGACGGACGTACCAAAAAATTCTATAAGATGGTTATTTATTTAGAAAAAATCGTTTAGAGATATCATAGGTTAGATTTAATAATTTTTTCGAAACATAATTTTGAAATTATATGTATTTTGAAATTAGTTTTCAAAAAATATATGAAATGTAACCTGTGATTTTTTTTAAACATAAATCTCTTTCTAGAAGCTTCAAATCTGCAAATACAAAATTATAGCTTCTTACGCCAAGTATGTTTTGAGTCATGCTTTAGTAACTGTGCGCATTATAATCTGTTTTACAACAATTAAAAATGAATATAATAATTAGAAGTTCGAAATTTTAAACCTGCATACTTCATAAGCTACTAAACCGGATGACTTGCCAATTGGTATTGTAAAAGTTTTAAACGTATATAATTCACAGAATAATCAAAATGTGATGTCAAAATTAGGTGCTAGTATTGAAAAAATTCGTGTTTTTTACAATTTTGTATGTGTGACAAACCCCCAAAACAAAATTTAAGTGTAGCATATTTTAGTGCACATTATTACTAATCTATTGAACCACGTCTTGAAGAAACCTTTCCAACAATATGCCTTTCCATTTGAAATTTCTAAGTTCCAGCTATCAAGGCCAGATTTTGTATTACCTGGGTATATTTATTTTCCATCTGTTGTAATTAGATGATTTTTATTAGAGATATTGTTTTTTTAATGCATATAATTGGACATCTATTTTAGACACTGTGACTTCTAATGCTACTAAATTCATGCTTAAAAATTATTTTAAAAACCATAAAAAAAATTTAAATTGAGATACACTTTTTGAACAAATTGCATTTGAAATTAAATTTTTTTCCAATTTGACGGTTCAAAAATTAAAAATGTACGATATTTAGAAATTACAAAAATTGCAGTAAAAGAGAAATTTATCCGTCTGGTGTTGCCAACGTCAAAATCACGTTATCGTTACGCACGGACACGTTTGTCCTTTATAATATAGATAGTCTACAATTGGTAGAAAGTATCATGACCCTATGATGTCAAATGTAACACATATTTCATATCCGGCTCTACATTGCAATAAGTCCTGGTACATAATTTCTAGAGCAACACAGGCCTGAAAGTGATAAAAAGAAGAACAGCATCATACAATATGTATAAAATAGATTTTTTTTATCAAAAAAACTTAATCAATGATTTTGGCCATATATCCCGGACCTCAGGTTTAGACTGATGATCTGGATTTGCATTTGACTTAATATCCTACTTACCTCAAATTTGTGGTTTTTCTTTTTGAAAATAATTTTAGCTTACAGGCTCTGTATACTAATATTGAATTACACACCCACATCATTTGCTATTCCCAATTCTTCGAATAAATGGATATACAAAATTAGAAGCCAATCGGATAATTTTAACGAAGGCTAAACATATTTCGTCTAAACTAAGAGGGATTACTCTCCCTCCCCCTACTTATATTCCATATACAAACTCTGAAAACCAATTCGGTAAGCAAATTAAAATTCTCAAATGAAAGGCGTTGGAATTTTATGTTTCATAATGAATGAGTTGAAAATATTTTATAAATTCTAGAGAAGATTAAACTTATGTAATTTAAATTAAGGGGGGAGGGAGAAAATTGCCAACAATAAAATGTTTTATTGCTGTTGTAAATGTTTATTTAAATCAATAAAAAAACATTGTAATTTTTTTTATTTAAATAGATAAAGAAGCAGAAAGAGGAATTATACCTCTAATATGATGCCCCGATATAGTCTTTCCGAATTTTCAGTGGGAAGGACGTACTTAAGGGATTTTAGATATTGAATTTAGATTTAGATTTAGTGCTTCTGAATACATTGATATAAAGAGAGTAAAAATTCGGAATTTGTGAATTAAAATGTTCTGATCAGAGCTATAAATACGAAACACTTAAATATTTTTCACTTAAAAATGTGAGGGATTTAGAACCTTTTCAACCAACTTTTTGAAAGGAAACAAATGATTTTTTTAATCATTGCTTAAATGGAGAATTTATCACTACTAACATCGCCCCCTGAGTCGTTAGTTAATGATCCCCGGAAGGGCCAATGTCAACCAAAAGAAGAAACATATTTTTTTCTTACAATCCTAAAGATTGAAAACAATATTCTCACACAACAAAGATAACTGATAATTGGGCGTCTTATGCCATATCCCAAGTGATACATAGATCCCCGATGCAAGTGGGCCATGTATCCTTTTAATCCGGGATAGATGCCCTATCCAGTAGCACTGGGAGTAGCGACAAATATGGCTGAAACCTATAATTAACACATTAGTCGATACCTGTTTCAACAACATTCACTAAATATTTCATGAAAGATCTCTAGTAAATACATTATATTTCCTCATTTACTGTCTCTATCTTAAAAAAACACAATAAAAAAGCCAAATTACCTTTCTTTGATGAATATAACTTTTAGTTGAAGAACTAAATTGCTGTAACTTCGTGTACTACGTCTTTTTATAACAATTCAGAGTAGAAGAACGTCACAATCTCTGCCACACATCCAATAGCTGAAATACAATAACTAAGGCAACTAACACGATGGGGTATTTAACCTGGATTTACCCTAGTCAATTTTGTTCTCTTTTCAATAAAGTTCATTCGGGCAGCGTATTTTAGATTTTTTTGCGTTTCGTACTATTTTTTGACGGTACCGGGCTAATAGAATATAGTCTAAAATACCCTGTAAAAATTTCCCATAAATATGCATGCAGTATTATTCAAAATAATCTTAATCGTATGTTAAGAGATATGGGATTTGTCTGTGCATAATTTTGCCGTGTCTGATTTTATTGATTTTTGCACCGGCCGGGACTGGTTTGTTTTCATAAATTTTTGTACGGGCCGGGCCGTGAACGATAAAAATACAAACAGGAAAACAGCATTTTTCTAAACAGCGGTCAAACTGACCGTTACGGGGTTTGTAGGAAGTTCGATTTTGCCGTCATTCTAGTATTAATACGTTGTCTTTAGATTATACCCTAAAATATATAAAAAAAATTCCTATAAAAATTAAAAAACTGTAATACAATATTCAAAATCCATAAAAATTTATCATAGATTCTGCTATTACTTGAACTTTTTATGTTTTGTTTTTAAGGTACAGTTCGTAAAGAATTTAATTTCCTTTATTTATAAAAAGTAATGCGCAAAACCGTTAACTTATTCAAAAGTTCCCGTGGCAAAACTACTGAAACACTGGTTTTTGAGGCAATTGAGATCAAAGTTTTGTTTTCGCAGGTATCGCTGCTCTGATAGGCTAAATGCTTATCACTCGTACAACAATAATTTTACTAATATTCCTATCGAACTAACTGTACGTATCTTAAAGCTTCAAACATTATAAGAAAGTAGAAAAATACATTTTCCCGTTATTCCAAACCTTTATGCTTCCCTAAATATATATTTTTAGTGGAATGTATTTGCCCTTGTCTACAACAACTAATGATCCCTCGAATGTACAGAATAGGATCATCCTTAAAGTATAATTTTCATGAATACAACAAACTTGATTTTCTATTTAACATCTACTCACGAAATTCCATTACCAATGGATTTGCATTGATTCAGACATCAAACATAACAAGCATGTCAAGAAGCTTACTTTTTTATCCTTTTGTTTTTACTGACTCGTCTAAAAGTTTTTAAAGTATTCTTTGATGTTTTATAATTATATTTAAAACTAGCTGACCCGCCCGACGTTGCCCGGGCCCGTGATAATAAAATTAAACAAACATAAAGTTGTATGATTTTATATCTCTAACCCGATTTTGTATGAAAAGTGCTGCGCACGCCATGGAAAATCCTTTACTTCCATCTTCTGCCGACAGGGGACGAAGTCTGATCTGAACGAACCTCCGACACGTGTTCCCGCTGCCTGCGGCACCGTATAGTAAGCGTGCCGTTGCAAACTCTTTTAGTTTCTTCTTCCGCCTCCAGGAGGTGCACTCTGTTTAAAACAAACTACCTTCGCAAGGAAACTCCGACAGGTGTCCCCGCTGACTCAGGCGCCATATAGCAGGCGTGCTGCGCACGCACTGCAAAATCCTTTAGTTCCACCTTCCATCGCCAAAAGGCACAATTTGCTCTATACGAACCTCCGATACGGGTACCCGTCGTTTCAAGGGAGTTGAATAAACCAATTTCCGTCGAAATCAGGTCCATAGAACTCGAGAAAATAATACGCCCCTGGCGAAGGAAGTTGGAACTAAAATCTCGTGATCGGAAACAAATCGAATCATCCAAGTCCCTTTGTGATCGGGCCCATATAACCCGAGACAGAAATGTACTGTTAGAGAAAAACCTTGTAGAATTGCCAGCCAGGGGGCGCTTGGTCAAGTACGTAACAACAAATCACTTACTTTGATTGTTGGTAGGCATTAAGTGAGTATGGGTTGTGTATTTTTATTAGGAACATAAATTTAATTTTTACGTTATTTGAAATTTCCGGTATTCTCTGTATATAACATTTATAAAACACTACAGGTGAAGCTGAAAATGTTAAATTTCTTAAACGAAATTTGTTTCGCTTAAATCAGAGCAATACAATTGTTTTTATTATTAAGAGCTTTCAATTAATAAAAAAACCCGCGGGCAGGCGACGCGAAGTGAAATACAATAAATGCAATATTAAATAAAAAGGCGTTAACACCCTCCCTCCCCATGCCCGCAAATATAACAAATAATTTGGTCAAGAAAAACCAATGCAAACGTTTCTTTAATTATCACACCTTTTGTCAAATAAGCTTTTATTTCTTTATTATAAAAATAAGGATTTTTATAAAATAAAAGTCTATTGGTGGATTAGGCCGTTAGCAGGCGAAGCTCGCTATTCTGTTCTATCATAATAATATCAGTTTCCCTTTTTACGTCTATACGTCTAATATAAAACTGGCAAAAGTAATAGTTTTATTTATTTGAATAGGTGCGCAAAACTGTGACTTTCAATCTGGCAGCCCCCATTTACAGTAACTTTATTTTCTGTCTGGGTCCAGTTCTCAAGTCTTGTCAGTTTTTGGCCGAAATAATGAAAAGTTAGAGTCCGATTTTCACAAAATTTGCATTTTTGAAATTGCAAAAATCAACTATGTATATACTGTGAGTCGATACAAGTTACCAATAGTTTTTTTTTCTTTTTTTTTAATATTCGAGGATAAGTGAAAATGAGAGTATTTTGTTTTACTGGGATTATCAAAATGGTAAATTCTTTTGCGGTTACGATAAAAATAGCCATTTTCGAAGCGCATTTTAATGAGTTTTTTGATGCGATGCTTAATGGTTTTTTAATATATATTTTAAAATATTTTTATATTCATTAAATTTACACGAAGTATTAAACTAATTTTTTAATAAGAACTAATTAATAAAATAATAAATCTAGTAAAATTCTTTGAAGTAATTAAAGTATCTCGATGTCATGTAATAGTTCTAGTTATGTGTTACACTGGTTACATTTTTAAAAATGGCATATTTTAAATTATTAGGAAAATATGATTAATCCGAATTGCCTTATTGAGACATTGATTATTTAATTAAACTAATCGAACTGTTTTATTCTTTACTTTGTGTATTCTATTTTACTAAAAGTCACTTTGTTTAAGTATTTTTTTTCTACATCTTTAATGAGTAATATTAAATAAAATCTTTAAACGACATTTTATGGAATTTTCAGAATTAAAATTATAAAAAAAAATGATTTCTTATGTTTTTACTTCAATTTCTAAAAGTGTCTCATTGATCTCGTGAATATTTATTGAAAACAAACGTGACAATTTAATGTTTCACGAGTGTCATTGGCTCTAAAATTTCAGAGTACATTCAACAATTGTATTTTGAAAATTTTCTTTGAAGTGCTGAAAATGTCACATTGTGTTTATTTATGTATGTATTAAAAATAATGTAAAAAGCTGCATGTTAAGGGAGGGATATTCAGGAGGAAGGTTAATGCATTAAGGAATTATATGAGAAAGGAAGGTTAATCCATTAAGGAATTATATAACGAAGGAAGGTTAATCCATTAAGGAATTATATAAGGAAGGAAGGTTAATTCATTTTGAGGTAGCCAAATAATTTAACGAAGCTTTTCATACTTCATTGTCTATTTACGTTTATTAAGGGGACCAGAAAGGTTTGAAATGATGAAAATTGACTAGAAGTTTGAAGGTGGATAAGAAGCCCTGTAATTAATTGGTGGATTAGGCGGTTAGTGGGTGAAGTCCGCTATTCTGCTCTATCATAATAATATCAGTTTCCCTTTTTATGTCTATACGTCTAATATCAAATCTCTAAACTTAATAGTTTTATTTATTTGAATAGGTCCACAAAACTGTGAGTTGACTTTCAATCTGGAAGCCCCCATTTACAGTAATTCTGTTTTCTGTCTGGGTCCAATTCTCAATTCCTCTCAGTTTTTGGCCGAAATAATGAAAAGTTACAGTTTGATTTCCGCAAAATTTGCATTTTCGAAATCGCAAAAATCATATATTCGCTACGCATATACTGTGAGTTTTGAATCGATACAAATAGTTACGAATAGTTTTTTTTATTATATTATTTTAACTATTATTCCCTTTTGCATTTATTTATATATATTTTACAGAAATAAACAAAATATTTTTAAAATGTAAAAACAACAACAAAAGTTTCAATATTGTGCGACAAAAATAATCGTGCAAAACTACAGGGTAAGTCAAAATGAATATAGCGATTACAAACGGCTATAACTATTTAATGGAAAAGAATTTATCGATAAGATTAACACAGAATGTAGACGGAACTTCAAAATTTTGTATACATACGTCATAGATGTGCTATGTCACTTCCCTTGGTCACACGGACAACATCTAGGCAGTACTCCATTTCACGCCCTACATTCTGAAGCATTTCTTCAGTCACCGACGCAAGCGCATTACAAATGCGTACTTTGAGTTCTTCAATTGTTTTGGCCATGGGAGGCACGTATGTCTTTCATATAACCCCATAGATCAGTCGAAGTGAAGCCGGCGATGTCTTCTGCTCTTGGCCACCGAGATCTCCGGACTTGACACCCTGCGATTTTTTTCTGTGGGGTTATGTGAAAGACAGAGTGTATGTTCCTACCATGCCCAAAACAGTAGAAGAACTCAAAGTACGCATTTGTAATGCGCTTGCGTTGGTGATTGAACAAATGCTTCAGAATGTATGGCGTGAAATGGACTATCGCCTAGATGTTGTCCGTGTGACCAAGGGAAATCACATAGAACATCTATGACGTATGTATACAAAATTTTGAAGTTCAATCTACATTCTGTGTTAATCTTATCGATAAATTCTATTCCATTAAATAGTTATAGCCGTTTGTAATCTCTATATTCATTTTGACTTACCCTGTAGTTTGCCTCGATTTTGAATCCCAGGTTCCATATTTTTGAGCGGTCATTCCTTTTTTACACTTCTTAATACGTTGTCTCTAGATTAGACCCAAAAATAATTTAAAAAATTCATATAAAAATTAAAAAACTGTACTAAAATATTCAAAATCCATAAAAAATTATCATAGTTAACTTGAACTTTTTCTGTTTGTTTTTAAGGTACAGTTCGTAAAGAATTTATTTTCTTTCTTTATAAAACGAAACGTGCAAATCCGTTAACGGGTTCAACAGTTCTCGTGGCAAAATCGCTAAAACACAGTGTTTCGATACAATTGAGTTCAAAGTTTTCTTTTTCGCATGTGTCGCTGTTCTGCGAGGTTCAGCGTTTACCATTCGTAAACCATAATTTTAGTAATTTTTCTATCGAACCAATTGTACGAAGTTCTTAAAGTTTCAAATATTATAAAAAAAGTAGCAAAAAATACATTTTTCCGCTATTTCAAACCTTTATGGTCCCCCTTAAAGTATTTTATTTAGTGGAAAGCATTTGCTCTCGTCTATAGACCGGGAGGCGGCAGGACAGACAATCACCTCATCGAGTTCACGGCTGAAATTCCAGAATTAGTTAAAACTTGATTCGCATATTAAAACGCAATCGGTCTGCCAAGTCATATCTTGGTGGAAAACACCCGAAAACCCGATTTTAGCGGTTGGCTCGTAAGTTTACCATTATGTGTTCCTGCTCCCAGTCCTCCATGTTTTCATACCTTTGGGTGCAGGAAAACACAATGGTAAACCTACGAGTCAACCGCTAAAATCGGGTTTTAAGGTGTTTTCCACCAAGATATGACTTGGCAGACCGATTGCGTTTTAATATGCGAATCGAGTTTTAACTAATTCTGGAATGTCAGCCGTGAACTCGATGAAGTGATTGTCTGTGCTGCCGCCTCCCGGTCTACTACAACTAATGATTCCTGGAATGTATAGGATGAGGATCACTCTTAACCCATTAAGGACTAGCGGTACTACATGGTCCCGGAATAACTTCTAACCCTTATGTCGTTTGAATACCACTTTTTTTGAAGAGAGATATTATCTCTATTTGATGACAGTAACTCCATGATAAAATGAAACAAAAATTGCTATTCTGAAAAAGCGGTATAAAATGCGATTTTTGCATTTTAAAGAGAAAAGTAATTCCGACCTTAATGGGTTAAAGTATTTTTTTCATCGATAGAACAAACTTCTTTAGTTTCGAGTTTCTGTTAAGCATCTGCTCACGAAATTTTGTTACCAATGGTTGCATTGATTCAGACATCAAACATAACAATCATGTGAAATAGCTTACTTATTTAGCATTTTGTTTTTACTGACTCATCTAAAAGTTTTTAAAGCATTCTTTGATGTTTTAAAATTAATAAATATATTAACAACAATATTTGAAACCTTTTCTTTAAAAACAATATGTTTTCATTACTAAGAACGTTTATGAGAAAACCTACTTTTTGCAAATACTTTGTATTTCTACGTGGAGTGATTAAATCAAAAGAAATGTTAGCATTATTCTGATTCATTTTATATGGTTTCATATTTCCCCCATAAAACGCGTTTATGAACATTCTTAAATTCAAAATTATATTTCTAATACTGTTTCCTTAATTCGAATATCAAAGTTTATAAGAAGGATAAAAAGCATATTTTTACTACCTTTATTCAATTAAGACTTCTTGTTAAATTTTAGAATCAACAAACAAGAGTTAAACTAAAGATGTAATTAAAATGCTTAATGTGATAAAACTATTACACAAATAGGCTTAAAATACCTTTTAATATAAAGATTACATGTTTCGTACATTAAAACGGCGACTTCTTCAAGATCTAAAATCATAAATAAACTATTTACGCAAAGTTTTTGAAAGAGAAAAACACAAAACACGAGATCACATGTCTAATGAAAGTAGGTGGTTGAACTGTAAACGTGAAAATTAATATTTTACTTATTGCTTTTTTAATTTGCAAATCAACTCGTGCCAAATTTTAGGTAATTCAAAAGAGGCTGATTCATTGCATATGTTCTCGTTTTGCAAAAATATTTCTATTGATTCACAGATAATGGATGGGAAATAAATTCTTCATGGAGAAATTATTTTACTGTTCGTGAAATTTATACTATTATTAAAAATATCTACTATTTTTGTGTAATGTTTTTATCACTTTAAGCGTTAATTACATCTATAGTTTAACTTAACAAGTGATTTTATTATATTATTTGAAACATGAGTTCTATAGTTTCGAGAGCATTTAATCAGCAATTCTGATCATCGGATGACTGTATTTAGAGGGAAGCCATAATTTCCGTTTGATTACTCCATGTACAGTATTGATGTGCAGTAAGGTGTGATGTATCATTTTCTATACAATTGCATGCAAAAACATGAATTTTTTGTGGTGAGAAAAATTGTGGACTCTTTTTGAAATTTTCGTATTTTTTTAAATTTGCATGATAACAAAAAATGAAACAAAGCAAATACTTATTTGAAAGAAATTTTAACCTTTGTATTTTATTGTATCTTTGCCTCAGGTACAGTATTGATGTGTAGTAAGATGCAATATATAATTGTCTATACAAGTGCATGCAAAAATCATCAATTTATCGTGGTGATCAAAATTTTGGACACTTTTAGAAATTTTCGTATTTTTCAAATTTGCATGCTAACAAAAAAATGAAACAAAGCAGAAACTTATTTGAAAGAATTTTTTTATGCTAAATTGGAAAAAAGAAGACATAATTCAAATGCATTTAATACGATTTTTTAAATTTAACTCAAAGTGAAGTTAAAAAAGTATTCCCAATTTTTTACCACCGCTGTATGTATAAACATGATTCCTATATTACGAACATGAAATTTTTTGTGCATACCTTTTAATCTTATTCCTTTTACAATAAACCTGGTAAGGGAACTGGGGGATGAATGAGACAAGGGATGGATGGGACATTCTCAATATTTCAGGCAATAAACAAATATTTTTAGTTGCTTTCTATCCTTCAGAACCAAAAGCAAGACCACATGGCTATTTTCAATTTCCTTTAAAGTTGCATTTCCTGAAAACTTTGCTTAAAAGTAATTTTTTTTTCTATTTGAAGTTGTTTATATATTTTATGCATTATAAACAATTAAGATTTGTTATAGTTATTTATTTCAAGGATCAATATTGGTAATTAAAATGAATGAATATTAAGCATTGTGACAAAATAATTTCTGAGACAAAATGGCTGACAATTGAATATATGCATCATGGGGATGATTGGGACATTTCAAATGG
The DNA here is from genome assembly GCA_963931845.1 of Maratus michaelseni. Taxonomy (NCBI): domain Eukaryota; kingdom Metazoa; phylum Arthropoda; class Arachnida; order Araneae; family Salticidae; genus Maratus; species Maratus michaelseni. Next base: position 39,553,026 of record OZ007586.1, on the reverse strand, counting down.
GGATGAATGGGACTGCTTCATTCGTTCCTAGAGGATACTGAATTTTTTTTTTTATTAACTAAATAACGAGCTGTTTAACCCGTTCTACGCACGGGAGTTCATGAATTTAATTCTAAAATGTGAATAAAATGAATTTAATTCCCCTGTTAAAGTGTTGAGTTGTTCAATAACTATACGATTTAGAAAAAAGAATACTACTGTGCATTTTTTTTTAATGAAACTTAATTTATGTTGCTATGGCAGCAGACGATAAAACGATATCTTTGGAATAAGGGAATAAATAGAATAAAAATGTTGTGGCCGTTTGTGATAAAATGTTTTTCTTTATTTAAAAAAAAAATGAAATAATGAAGCGCAATTAAATAATCTCTAATTATTTGCATGCGAGGTAAAATAATTATCGTAATACCCTCTATAGCTTGTTAGTATTGCAGCGTGCCGTCCGTAATATGTATATCTCACATTGCAGTAAAGGGGGGTGCCGGGAGGAGGGGATGTTCAAGTGTCCTTCAGAAAATGACTAATTAGTAGGACCACTATGCATCTTTAAAAATTTGTTCGTTTGGTTAAGCTATGAACTTAATTACAAATTTAGCTTAAACTATTATTCGGAAATAGTGGTAACTACTACTCATAAATTTACTTTAATGTTATAGAGGATGACTATTAAGTTAATTATAATGTTTGTAATCAGTTGCGTTGAAATCGGAAAGATAGTTGCTGAGTTATGGAAACGGGGCATAGTTAGAGAAAAAAACCTTGAAGGAGGTGACGGCGAGGAGCGAATGTTTAAGTTCACTTCAGTAAATTACTAATTAGGAGGGCCACTATGCATCTTTAAAAATTCGTTCGTTTGGTTAAGCTAGGAACTTAATTAGAAATTTGTCTTAGACTGTTATTCGGAAATAGTGGTAGCTACTCACAAATTTATTTTAATGATATAGACGTTGATTATTAAGTTAAATATGATGTTTGGAATCAGTTGCACTGAAATCGGAAAATTAGTAGCTGAGATATGGAAACAGGGTACAATTAGACAAAAAACCTTGAGGGAGGGGCCGGGGGGAGCGGATGTTGAAGTGTCTTTCAGCAAATGATAAATTAAAAGAGCCACTATATGCATCTTTAAAGATTGATTCATTTGGTTATGCTAGGAACTTAATTTGAAATTTGGCTTAGACTATTATTCGGAAATACTGGTAACTGTTTTCTAGAAGTACACCTTGCAGCATTGAATGCTGATTTTTATGATAATTTAGCAAAATGGAACTGGTTTGGAGAAGTTCGGAACATAATTATCTGCGTTCTGTAAATAAAGCGCAGTTCGAAAAAAAACTTGAGGGAGGGGCCGCGAGGAAGCGCGTGGTCAAGTGCTCAACAACAAATCACTAACTTTGACTGTAGGTATGCATCAACTGAATACGTACTTTTATTAGGAACATAAATTTATTTTTTACGAAACCTGTTATTCTAAAATAGCGGTATTATCTATATGAAAACAGCGATTAAATGTTACGGGTGAAGCTAAAAATATTAAATTTGTTACATATAATTAGTTCTGTTGAAATCAGAGCAGTGGATTTGGATTTATTTATAAGGAGGGTCAATTAATGAAAAGGCCGCCGCCAGGTGGGGCGCGGTCAAGTAAAATAAATGTGATATTTAATAAAAAGTCGTTTACCCCCCCCCCTCTGCCCATCCTCGCGTATTTAACAAATAATCTCCTAAATAAAGTTTTCTGTATTAATAATCTCCATCATACTAATATACGTCATGTAAAAAAAAACCTTAAACCCAGCTAATTATTAAAAGTCGATAAAATCCTTTAAAATTAAGTTTTAGCATTTGGCAACGGTTAATAATTAAGTTGATTGTCTACATGTCATATAATCTCTGATCCATCGATTTTAAACACTCGACTCGCCAATTGCAATGATTCCTGCCGTGATTTATTTAATGACTTCTGCGGAGATTTTATACAACGAACCAACCGAAGATCCGAAGATAAAAAAGCGTATTTTTGATGAGATCTCATTGTGGATGGATTTTAATTAATATATAATCTATTAAAAATCTATTTAAAATTTTCGAATTTTTTTCCCCAATCGTTCATGACCGCCCTACCAGCTACCGGTTTGCAAAATTTCGCAGCCCTGCGCCCTGCGGTTTTCGAGTTTTTGAGGTTACATAGATACGCGAACAGTTTTTAATAGTATAGATATTATATAAGTTGATAAATTAATAATTTATGTTAATTATCCTCATAACATTTCCCCCTCATTGTAACCACCGTCGTCTTCAGCCATTGGATGTTTCTGTTTATGGGCCTTTAAAGACAAAGCTGAAATCAGCCCAAGATGATTGGCTGACAAATAATCTTGGAGAGTATATTACAATTTATAACCTCTCAGCTTTTTCCAAGGCAGCATTTTTGTCAGCTTCTAGTACTAGCAACATGAACATAACCAGTGGTTTTAGGAAAACTGCCATTTTCCCTTTTAACAGCAATACATTCACTGAAACTGATTTTATACCAGCTTATGCGACTGACAGACCACATTTAGAACATTTTAGACAGACCACATTTATTGTGTTACTGATATTTGCACATCCGTGTAACTTTAACTTTGTAATTCATTAAAATTTCAGTTAAAATATATAATATAAATTACAGTTTTTTAATGCATAACTAACTGTGTTTTCACTTCTTAGATTACTAACACTGATATATAACAGCCATATAAGATAATACATTGCAAATATAATTACATATAAGTTTATAATTATAAATTTTAATTTGGTATTATTGAATACAGAGAGGAAAATATTTGTGTCCCATCCATCCCTGCTGTGGGGATGATTGGGACAGAGAGCGACCATTTTTTAATTTCATAATATATTTCTATATAATAATAATCTTGAATAAATATTGTGCATAAGCTGTAGACAAACATCTAATGTCTGAAATGCGATATATAATATTAATAATAACTTACATTAAAATAAATATTTTTCTGAAAATGTCCCATTCATCCCCTATCTCCCCTATAGCAAATTTTGCACCATTTGGAAGACTCTTTCCCATGCTTCGTTTACGTATAACTATGTCAATGCGCTGACGTAGCCTTGAGCATAACCCAGTTTTCTATTTTTTATTAGACTCTCATTTTTTACTCTTAAAATATTTTAACACATGCATTCGAATTTTGTTGCTTTCACCCCCCCTCCCCAAAAAAAAGCATTCAATAAATTTTACGACGTTTAGCGTATTTTCACGAAATCTATTGATAGGCGTCACGGCTGAGCCTCTAAGCTATTTGTCATTTTATTAGTCCCTTATTTTTCAATATTGAAATTTTACCGATTACATTCATTGTATTCTAAAATAGTCGCAAAATAAATTTTATGATTTTGCATTGAAATTTTTTCAATCCCATATGCTATTTCTCATTTTATTGTAAGGTTTTATTTGTGTGAGATGTATTTCTTATTTGCTTAACATGCGAATAGAATAATTCAGTGCAAAAATGAATTCATTTAATGAGGAATATAAATCGTCACCAGAATAAGTAGTCACCAAATAATAAGAGATAATAATATTCCATTAATTACCAAATAATATTACATTAACTTTAAAAAGTAATTTCTGGTGGATTTTTCTTCAGTACTTTAATGGCGATAAATTTATTGAATGAGAATTTTAGGGTAAAAAAAATGTAAATAAAGGTATATTATTTATCTTTCTTAATTCTTCATAAGACAGATACGTTTACTACAAAAATATTTTTAAAAATAAGTGATCTTATTCTAATATGTGCAAAACTAGTCAATAGGGTGAAAATACGTTGAAGAACGTTGAATTGAAAAATTTTAAATGGACAGTTATAATAAACTTTGAATATTTCCATGCTACCCCTTCTATAACATAGCTTACCTTTGCACTTAGAGTCTTTATAAAAAATCAGAGATTATGAACCCTTGTTACTGGGGTAATATCGGGAATAATTATCGGGATAAACGGATCGGGAATAACACATGATAATGAAGATGATTATTTCGATGCAAAAAGTAATACAATAGACGCTTAGTGACAATTTTCATGTATTAAATCCAACGGTAATTCAAAATATTTAACCTATGAGTTGTTCACTGGCGACGTTATAAAAAGCACCATAGAATTACAGGATGGTTCAGAAAGGATTATCCAACTTTAAAATGTTATAATTCCAAAACAATCAAAGCTAGAAGATATTTACATTAGTGTTGGGCATCAATCAATTAAATTTTCAATCAACTAATTAATTGGTTAAATATTTAATTGCAATTTATTAAATTGCAATTAATATTTAGTTCTAAGCTGCAACAAAATCTAAATACAATTAAATTTAAATGCACTTAAATAAAAATCCTTGATTTAAAAGACTATTGCAAAATCATTAAAATGCTCGATGTAAACTGCAAACGAAGTGATTAGCATTGATGTGAATGATAAAAAGACCATAAAATGTAATGTCCATCCTCTTGTTCCCCGACATATCGCCAAACGCTGTAGAATTCTTCATGAGAAGCATTTATCTGAAACGAAATGGAAAAGTATTGTCCCAATAGATGAAACTTGCTTGCATTTAAATGAGTAAAACAAAAAAAGGTATAATTATTATTATTAAAAAGGAGAAAAATATCTTAAAACATGGTTCAAGGAATTTAAAGAAAGTTTTCTAAGGGGTTTATGACTGTTGCTGGCTTTGCAAATAACGGCAAATTTAAAAATTTAAAAAAAAAAGAGAGAGTGGACAAAATTTTAAGATCATTTCTGCAGACTATCAGGAGTATATTTTACCCTCAATTTTCGAGCATGGACTATCATGTCTTTAGGCACAGTGCCAAAAACTAGTAGAAATCAAAGAGAGCAGCCCCACATCACAATCCGCAGTTAATTTACTAAAAAAAAATGAAACATGAAACAGGTATATATACCCTTTACTATACAACGTATCCTTCACTGATATCCTTGCCTAATATCCTGATTCATCGCCCAATTTGTTTCGCTTTAGACATTTAAAAATGGCATTAACATTGACATACAACCCTTCATGATTATAGAAAGCCGTTTAAGAGAGATGAAGACAAAATACCCTTTCCGATTATACTAAAAGCATTATTTCTATGAAAATTACTATGTAGAAAGCAAGACAAGAATCAGGTTAATCGAATTGAATACTTAAAATAAATATTTTAAGTAAAATAGTTCTGTAAATATCATGAAATGCATCTAAAAAATGTGCGAAAAGCTTCTGTATTTGTTCTTCCATTATAAACTAGCATAATCTAAATTTCAGAAGTCAACCGTTTTGTAATTGTATCTCTTTCGTATCTCCCCACAAACCATGCAGTTATCGTCTTTTAAGATATTTTTATCTTGCACTTTCAAATATTTCCTATCCTATCATAAAAAAAGACTTTACAATTCGATCAAAGTTAGCCTTAATGTTTAATGTTTTTTTTTTTAAAGATATATTCATCATTTGAAAATAATGAGAAAATATTTTATAGATGAGAAAATATACTTTTTTTCTTTTTTAAAAGCATTCCATCATTTAGAACTCCGTTTCAGCCATATTCTCACTTTTACAGCAAATTGTGCAAAGTGTCTAATTTTCTCCAGTTCATTTTCTTTTAATTTTGCCCCTTTTGACATTTTGACAGTTCTGGAAAAGCTGTGAAATTGTGAAATATCTTTTCTGATTCATCACGCTCAGCCTTCACGAAGTTTTATCAAAAATGCACAGTATAAGCATTGCAGCCATTCTCAGATAAAATGAACTTTTCATATAATCAAGTTCATAACTAAATTACTAAGTACTTTTCTAAAGATTCAAACTTCACAAAATGTGTCAAGTTTTAAATGATTAAAAAATTGTTATTATAAATGAAGCTCAGTAAATTATGAGAAATGAATAGTTATGATTTTTCATTAAGAAATGATTTCGCATAATTTTTTCCAAAGGTTATAAAACTGAAAAGAACTCGGGAGTGGAAAACGTTTTGTTAGTATCAAAAAAGTTATTTTTCTATATTTTAATTGGGTCAGAAATAATCGATAATCTTATATTGAGGGTTACAGTTATTTTATTTATTTACGTATGAGTGGAACATGTCCTTTTTTTGTTGTTTAAAGAAAACAACTGATCTGAGGAAATTATTTTTTTTTCACTTAGAGTGAAACTCCCAGTTATTGACACGTAACCAGTAACTGACACGTCAGCAGAAATCTAAGTCAAATAAGCATTTTCTTGTAAAATTTTGCAACGTAATGTCATATAGTGGTAACTTATTTGTATTAACTGTAATAACTTATTTTTCACCTATTGGTTTTTCAAAAAAAAGGGATAGTGTCAGTTACTGGAGATATTGACCCTATTTATGGCAAAAATTAATTTTTAGTAATAAAAATTATAATTTCTTCAAAATTTTGTCAACAATAATTTTTTAATGTATCTTTACTATACTTTCAAAAACAATGATAAGTATAAAATAGATTTAAAACTTTGTAATAGTGATTTGAAGAAAAGAAAATGTTTAAAGTGTCAGTTACTGGGGGGGGGGGGGGGGGTTCAAACTATATGTTTATTTCCCGCTTTGAAAATTAATTATTAATTTACATTGTTTGCTAATAGTTTGCAAATAGATAGATTAAGAGACTTAGCCTTCTATGACATGAAGAATTTTAATAACAAAACATTTTTGACCAAATTATTCATTGCGCTATTTTTCGGAAGACTTTAGCCTTTTATTGCTGATATTATTTCAATATAGGCAGTTGTGTTGTGATTATAAAGCATATTTTCCAAATATCTCCATCCTGATTCTTAGTTTTTCATACATTCCATCTCATAAATGATCAAGGAAATATGTTAAATGCTGCGCCAAGTTACGCATATAAAACACTAATTCGGTAACTCTAAAAATATTTAATAATGATCAAACTTTATAAAAAATATCTTTAACTTTTTAAAATGTCTTAAATTATCGGCCTTAAAGATGTGTAAGAATGACTTGATGTAACGAAAAGCATAATATGCTTTTAATGGTAGGTTGAAAAGTATTTGAGCGATTCACTCATATCATTGAAAAAATTCTTACTATTAGAAAATATCGTCGCTATAGTGTCACACTATCGAATCTGGAAAAAAAAATGTTTTTGAACATGCATTGCAAAAAAGAGTTTTACTTTAAAAATATGGTATGATGTTAATTTCCTGGTATAAAACTTGATTATCTCTCTGGAGGTGATATGGTATGGGGTAAATCTACTTTACCTCCTATATAAGGGATGAAAAATTATTGTTCTGTATATTTTTTTTTTATAGAAGTTTCAAAGTGAATCTTTATTTATGATCACCCTGTAATTTACAGTAAATGCCTGGGAAAATAAAGTTGGATGCAAACTAATCTGGGTGCAATACAGTCGGACCCGGTTAAGACGCTCACGGTTAATACGCGATCCCGATTAATACGCGTATTTTTTCCCTTGACTTCAATATTGTCCATAAGACTAATGTAAAAATATCACGTTTAATACACGGACGGTTATTACGTGATCCCGCTTAATACGCGATAAAGTTTCGGCACCTTGAGACAAAAAAGTCTAATAATACTAAAAAAAAAATACTAAATACTAAATATAAAAATCTAAAAATACGCGAATTCATAGACCAAGATGAGAATTTCTTCTCTCTTTCAAAATTTAGTGGGAATTTTTTTTAATTCAGATATCTACCACTATTTTGAAATAGTCATTTTCGCATCATGTAATAACAGATTAATTAAATCGAATGTTACTAATCAGAAATAGCGATAGATATTCCAATACATTACTCATTATCACAAGTACTACATGCAGTTTTAATAGTAGCTGGGTTGTTCTGAAAAGATTTCATATTTTTGGTATATGTTAAATAAAAGGGATAGCAGTAAAATTTATTTTGTTGTTTATTTTTCATGTAACGTATTAATTGACAACAAAGTCATATTTGAATCTATGTAATTTTTCAGTTATTATTTCAGTCAGTCGTATAAAAATAGACAATGAGTTAAGTTTGAATACAGTTAAATTTTAATCTAAATAAGCATAAAAGACAATTTCAATGGTAAACATGTAAACGAAAGTTATGACGTTCATTGGGGTGGATTAGATATGTAAATAAGCTCATTTCCTGCAACATTATGTAAATCACGTTTAATACTCGATCCCGCTTAATACGCGACTTTAGTGCAGTCCCTTGAAACGCGTCTTAACCGGGTTCGACTGTATTAGTTAGATATTAGTAAAATATTGGATAAATTTGATAAAAATATTCAATCATGAAAATTTGTTCAAATTTTGGAAACATACTCTGAAAACCTTTGCCCAATTTGTACCTTGCATTAGTTAAATGTTCACGCAACTTCAATATTAAAATAAATCGGTCAAGCGCGAATATAACTCGCGCTCAAAGGGTTTCCGTACATTATACTTATTAATTACTATTTATTAATTAACAAACCCCTATTACCCCTAATTTTTTCATAATTTTAGTTTCAGTAGATTCGGAAATAAGAGGGTAGGGGGGGGGCATATTTTTCTTGTATACTTTCGACGATATCTCAGAAAATATAATAAAAATAAAACAAACATATGTTTCAGTTTGATGTTAAGAGATCTTTAGAACGATACCCTACACGATACATTTGTTTTCAAGTAACTTATTTAATATCTTGGCTAATTACCTACAACTTTTTTGAAAATCATTATGAAATATCCTTGGATGATTCTGTGTCGATACATACCTCGAGACCCGTCAACTCCCTCGCTGACCGGCCGAAAAATAAAGTTTTTGTGCAACGGAAAACTACGTACTTTTCAAAAACTAGGTTACCTAGGAAAATCGCTCTAGTTTTTCTGCAAGGTTTAAATAAACTCTTATTACCCCTAATTCATAATTTTAGTTACAGTAGATTCAAAAATAGGTGGCATATTTTTATAGTGCATTTTCAACGATATCCCTGAAAATATAATACCTAAAAATAAAACAAATATATATTTGAGTTCGGTATTAGGAGATCTTTCACACACGGTATACAAACAGAAAACATTTTTTTTTCAAGTAATTTACTTAGCTCCCTAAATTTTTCCTAAACATTTGTGAATGGTTAATAATCTGAAAGTATGTGGTTAAAAAGGCTTTATAACTTTCGCTAGTTTGAACTTTCTACGTCCCATATTTTACGAGAAAAAAGGCTCTGGCAGACGGACAGACAGACACAGGAGTGATCTTTTAATGGTTCCGTTTTTACTTTTTAAGTACGGAACGCTAAAAAGTATTAGATTTAAAGTTAAAATGTTTAGAATACAATGCCAATATTTATGCATTATTGAATTTTGTTGTGTATATTTCTATTGTAATTTAAATAAATCCCAATATAGGGCATTACATTTATATGCATTTTATATTTACATTTATATGCATTACAATTTAAACGTCTAGCTCATATGAATGGTATGCTCTCAACTTAAGTTACAAAATACAGTAATTTAGAATCAGTTTTGAACTAAATTTTATTTTTAATGACACATAATGCCATCAAGGACTCATACGTGGTATAAATTATTTTTTATACACAATCTAAAAAAGCATTTCATTTATACCAATTTAAGGAAAGATTCTTTAAATATAATTCCTAAGTGATACGATTAAATATAAAATCTTAATACAAATCTAATGAAATATTAGCAGACTATTGAGGAAACATCATTTTGACATAAAGAAAAACTGAATAAAAGACGTTTTTCAAAAGTTCACATCAATACTGTCGAGTGTGTAGTATTATAAACTTTTAAAAATAGTTGAATTTTGGTTAACATAAAAGCTTTTAACAGGAAATCCTAGTCACTTGTGAATATGCTGTCTTCTAATATGAAGTGTTTTTCTATGTTTTTAAAAGAATTTTTGACACAAGGGGAATCACATGGGCTCGCACATGTTCCATTGTTCATTATTCTACCAAAAATAGTTTTGATTTTATGGAATCAATATACACAAACATGTTCACTTGGCAAATGTTGAATTCATTGTACATTGGTAATGAATTTGGAGGCTAATGATTTATACATTTACCTTTATAAAATAAGGTAATGTGAACAGAATTGTCCTCTTTTTTTCAGAGCTGATTTTCAAGACATTTTTCTCAGTTGAAATTATTTTAAATTATCATAAGCTGATTACCGGATCAGTGTATGACCATCTGGACACCTTTAATTAATGTATAATAATTTCGGTTTTGAAAAACATAAAGAAATGCCATAAAAATGAGCACATTACTGAAAAAAGGACGACTAGTAATCTTAGACCAACGTATTTTATGAGAAAATGTGTAAAATTGTCTAATATTCAATTGCGACATTTAGAAAAATATCTTTGTCATATTTTCTGCGCATTGTTTTAAATCGCTTAAAAAACTCATAAATATGTTTTTCTTTTAAAATAATTTTAAATCTTTCGCAAACGTTTACCTTTTCTTTACAAAACATCCAAAAATTTGTTTTTTTTTTCAACTTTGTTTCATTTAAAATTCTTAATGACTTATCACTGAATTATTACAATATTATCATCCATTTATACATTTTTATGAGTTCACAGTTCTTGAAAGCAATGAACGTTTTTTAGAAAATAAAAACATCTTAGATTGTCTGGATGATTTTCAATTTGGATAACTTCCAAGCTTTTCCCCGCTGTGCAATAAGTTGACGCTAAACATCATTTTTTATTTGTTTATGTTTTGTTAAAGAAAATATTTATTGCTTATAGCTTTGAAAAGATAATGTAAAAATAAAATGAAATGCTATTTCTCAGTCCCTATTTTTGTTTTTTTAAGAGGCTTTTTTTTTTCTTTAGAATATCATTGACACTGGAAGTGAGTAAAAAGTATAAAGTTGACATATTTTAACAATAAATTATCAGTTTACACGTTTTTTTTTTTCACTGTTTGTTAAAAAATTTTCAACATATTTTTTTCTTCAACATAAATGTTACTTTTTGTGTAAAAAGAAGTGTTTTAAAACACAAATTTACACTGTAGTTATTGACACATCATTTAACAAGATTTATTCGGTTCAGCAAACAAGTTTAAAATACATTATTCTGGCTTACTTTTGATTAAACTTTGGGGTTCGTGTTTAAACCAACATGATTTATTTCTGTAATAGATTATGTTATAATAAAATCATCTACTTTATGTCAAATCTCTCAAATTAAATAAATAGATGAAAGATCTTTTTTTTTTCTCAATAGTTGAAGATTTCTCCAAGTACTTTAGTTTCTTCGTTGGTTTGAAGTTTTTTTTATGCAACATACTGAATTGTTATAATTCTTACACCCTTTCGATATGCGATTATAGCCATAAAAGTATTTTCTACAACCTTTTAAATGTAAGAATTTTTTATCATAAAAGGTTGTTTTAAAATAAGAAAGATCAAACTTTCAAAGATAGAGAATCTGGAGTAATTTGTTTGAGAAAAGAGACGAAATTTTACTTCAAGTATGTTTACATGTAACAAACACTATTTTAAAACGTATACAACATAAAGCTTGCAAATGTTCAGTACTGTCAGTGATGAAACAGTTGCGAACAAGTAGTGCAATCGTCACCACTAAATTTTGATAGTATTATTCGCATTTTTCAATAGTAGAAATTGTGTCATAAAATAAGGCGAAAAATATTATTAAAAATTAATCGTGACAATTTGACCAATGCCGCACAGCTATACCATCACTGTTACAGTACGTTACTATAAAATGATAATTACGCATTGTTTCAGAGTATCTTAAAAATTATGCCCATTTTTTATCCACCAATATCTTTCTAAGCTCTTTAATTTTTTACAGTTGATCTTAAATATGGTTGATCATACAGGGTGACAGTCCCACTTTCAAAATGCTGTAAAAAAGGAACCACTGGTCAGAATGACTTCAAATTTGAACTGAATATACTGGGCGAAGGGAGGGGGATGGTATGGCATAAGAAAGAAAAAGTTCCAAAATGAATCAATAGATGGTGCTGTAAGCGGCACAACGAAAGTGGATTCGGCTAAAAATGACATTATTTATCGAAATACGACGGCTTTGGCATGAGTTGCACAGTAAACGAACCATACTGTTCAATGTGCATGAGTGTTTCGGTTGTTTGACGGAAAAAATGACTTCCGAGTCAATCAACAGTTGTGGTACTGTTAGTGGAAAGCTTATCCACCGAGCCAAAGTCGTACTACATTGATTGGGAAAAATCGGTTTTTAATTGTCCTTGGGCTAAAAACCGCATAAATAGCACATAATGATTCGGTTTTTAATTGTCCTTGGGCTAAAAACCGCATAAATAGCACATAATGATTCGGTTTTTAATTGCGCATGAGTGTCTTTTACTTTGCATAGTATGTAGGGATCCTACATTAGAGTATCTAATGTAGGATCTAATGTAGGATCCCTAATACTCTAATGTAGGATCCCTAATACTCTAATGTAGGATCCCTAATAGTATGCTGCTTACAGCGCCATCTATTGATACACTTTGGAACTTTTTTCTAATGCCATACCGTTTCCTCCCTTCTTACAGTATATTCAGTTAAAATTGGAAGTAATTATGACCAGTGGTTCCTTTTTTACAGCATTTTGAAAGTGGGACTTTAATTATAATCACCCTGTAAATATGGGTAAAAACTTAGCACAGTTTATATAATGAAAAGTTCTAAAAAAATGTATTAGAAATAAGAAAATCAATAATTTCCAGAAGCACTAGAAAAATTTACGTCAAATAGAACATTTAAGGGGCATACTACTCTTAAATCTTCAAAAAATTCTATTTCTATTGAATCACATAGATAAAACAGCAATCTTTTCTTCACATTTTAAAACCAACGTCATAAAATAATTCCTATAACTGTGCGAATTATAACTAGAAACGCATTAGTTGATTCCTGTGTAATCAATACTTAAAATAATTATTTAAAATCGTTTGTTTCAAAATGTTGAAAAATGTGGTTTTTTAAAATTGCGAGCAAGATTTCTCTTAAAACACTTAATACATTTACATGCAGTCTTCACGAATTTATAGAACATATCTATATCCTAAGACTGAACTTATAGATGTTTATTGTTTCGTCTGCAGAAAAAATTCAGAAACAAACTCTGAAAGAAAAGTATATGCAATATTTTAAACTTTATTTTAAATATATAAATTCGGCAAAAATATATGCATGTTCAGATTCAGTTTTAAGACATACTATATATACTCTAAAAATCCGTGAAGATTGCAAGTAAAATTAATAAATTGTTCAAGAAAAATCTTGCATGCAATTTTAAGAAAGCATATTTACAACATTTTGAAATAAATGACTTTAGAGTATTCTTTTAGACATTGAATACATAAGGATCAACAAATATGTTTCTAGTCATAGCTCGCATAGTTAGAAATTATTTTATGTGGTTAGTATTAAAATGTGCAGAATATGTTGCTCTTTCATTTCCCGGTGTAATTTTATGTAAGTTATCGTAGTTTTCAAAATGCACGCAAAAAAATGCTTTCAAAAATCTTCATGTCACAGGAGACTATATGCATTGAATAATGAGGTTTTCATCGCATTTAAAAGCATCGGAATTCAAAATCTACATTCCCAAGAAGTATCTCCTGAGTAATCAGGATTTCTGAATTTAATCAAACAAAATAAATAAAAGATTTCTAACATGGTACTTGTCTTTGCATACTTAAGGTTAGTTCTATTTAAGTTTTTAAAACTAAGGTGTGCCTGTTTTTTGCTCGGTAATTATTGAAAAAAAAGTCAAGTTAAGGATTTTGAACCTTTGTGGAACTAATGAAGGAGTTGATATTTGATCAAATTTGCTGTTATAACCAGGTGCTTTTAATAACTTTTCAAACTTCTTGATATCTTTTTTGACTTACGACACTTGGGTGTTGCCCAACTCTTGTTGTACCATGGCGTGTAAAAGATGAGTACTGGCGTTATTTTCGCGATTTATTCCTAATACAGTAGTTTTCAAAGCATAAAAATTGGGAAGGAATGCTTGTGTTTGAAAATGTGAAGGAATAATTTCTCCTGTACCCAATGCACACTGCAGCGGGTGATACTATAATAACTGAATATATAAAAAAATCTTTAAAATTGCATATATATTTTTTAATAAGTTAAATAGCTAAAAACGATTGAATAAATAAGAATTACACTGATAGATGTTGTGTCCGAACTAAAAGGTTTAACACTGTGAAGCATTTTAAGGAATGTAATGTTTTTTTAATACAAACACTTTTAACCCTTGGACTATACAAATAGGTTCAGCACCAGCGCACTCAATACCAGTGAGATTTGGGATTATGTAAATTCAACTGCGTATAACTTTATTGACAACTAGCGGCCCGTCTCGGCTTCGCTCGGATAGACAATGTGTCGACCTCCTTGGAAAAATGTCTTACGCAAAATATATAATAAAAAATCAGCAATAGTTGTCTTATTCGTCTAATCTTCCAAAATCGGGATCATCGACGATGTGGGCGACGAAATCGTTAAAATCGCTGAAATACGTCTTTAACTGTTTTTTTTATCAGATTGGTTCAGCTGTATTTTATGTATTTCATTGTTGTAATTTCATTGTTGTAACTATTGTTGCGACTTTTATTTTTGTAACTGTATTGTTGAGAGATCCATTCTTTTTTTACCTAAAAATCCCCTATTTAACCACCCTAGGGGGTGAATTTCTGAAATCGCTAAAATGCTTGTTTAAAAATATTTTTTAGTAGATTTTTTTTTTTTTTAATTTCGCGCTCCAACCTAAAACTGCTGCTGAGATAGGGAGAAATGACCTAAAACTTTCGACCCCCTTTAAACTCCTTCGGGGGAAATTTTCGAAAATTTTACTGTCCAAAATTCATGATCCTGATTTCAGTCGTTTCAGCTGGGCGTTGCTTAGTCAGTCAGTCAATCAGACGTTCTATATTTATATAATTGTATAGATTTAGTGATAATCAAATATTACACATGATTCCTACGCAAAATGTAATGAAAACTCGAAATGTTTATTTTTATCAAATATTTCATTTTGATGATGAAAAGGGCAAAGTAAAGCATGTCTTCAAGAAAAGCCAACATTTGAAACTTTTGTCGGATCGAATTCGTACTAGTGTGAAGTTCACGGGTTAAAATAAATATTACTAAATATTTCTTTTAAAAGTTTCTATAAGTGTAAATATAGCTATACGAATCCCAAATAATAATAATTGTCATGGAGGAAAAGGCAAACGCAATGGCTAGAAAACGCGTAGCAAGAATTGCAGCGTAGACTAAATCATACAACTCAAATATTCCTTAGAAGAAAATCAAATCATATAGCGTTCAAGTCCTGCTCACAACATCAGATTTGCGCTTATCAGATCAAAAGTTTACGATGCGATAGATTTCAAAACAAAATCCTTTTTTCAAACTCCATATTTCACCATGGATTAAATCAGGATTAAAACAGCTTTCTTTTCGGTTTACTACCTAGAATATATTTGCTACGTTGTTGAGTAAACTAAAGAACTGAAAATAAAATAAAACGACGTAGCATACCAGTTCGTCACAGACAAAACATCTGGTTTGTTCGTATCATAAGACCACAAGTTTAGAATAGGATTGATAGTTTTTGGAAACAAAATCCTTTATTCCATCCCCACGGTTCCCTGTAGCTTAGATATCGCCTAATACCATTTTCTTGTTCGCCAACGAAAAACTTTGGATGTAAACATACGATAAAATGATGTAAAAACATTCAGGGTATCCATCAAATATATTTTGTTTATGAATTCAGCTTCATGAAATGATTTTGAAAAATATTTTAGAGTTCAGGTTTTCAAAAACGCATATTCTTTTCTAACGCTTATTAGATTGCGGGTAATTGTCTTTGCCGACATTTTATTAATAAATTTTTCTTACTTAATGATTTTATGTTTAGAGGGCACAGCTATTTATTTTCAAATGCCACACTTGAGATAAGAGGGGAGATTAATCATGAAATTAACTCAGTGGAGTACGAGTGGTACATTTTATACGTATCGGAAGATACGTAATCGGAAGTTTAGAATACAATGTGATAGAATTGGAAGGCAAAATCCTTTTCTCCAGCTCCATAATTCACCATGGTTTAACTCAGGATTAATGTAAATAGCTTTGCTTTCTATTTACTAAGTAGAATAGGTTTACTACTTTGTTGAGTAAATTAAAAAACTGAAAATAAAATGATATAGCTGATCAGTCCGTCTCAAAACATTTGGTATGATCATATCATAAGACCACAAGTTTAGAATAGGATTAATAGTTTAAAAAAAAAATTTTAAATAAAAAATTTAAAATTTTTAAAATAAAATCCTTTATTCAAGCTCCAAGGTTCACTATAGATTAACTATCGGCTAATATCATTTTCTTAACATGTTCGCCAAAGGAAAACTTCGGATGTAAACATACGATGAAATGATGGAAAAACATTCAAGGTATCCACCAAATAGGTCTTTATGAATTCAGCCTCATGAAATGATTTTGAAAAATATTTTAGAGTTAAGTTCTCAAAAAGTTATATTACTGTTTAAAGCTTATGAGATAACGGATATAAATATCTTTGAGGACATTTTATTAATAAATTTTCCTTGCTCAATGATTTTATGTTTCAAGGGCACCGCTATTTATTTTCAAATGCCGCACTCATGATAAGAGGGAGAATTAATCATAAAATGAACAAAGTCAAGCATGAATGGTACATTTTGTATGTATAACAAGATCAAAAGTTTAGAATACGATGTGATAGTTTTCGAGGCAAAATCCTTTTCTCCAGTTTCATAGTTCACCACGGTTTAACTCAAGATTAATATAAATAGATTTCCCTTCGATTTACTAGGTAGAATAGATTTACCATGTTGTTGAGTAAAATAAAGAACTGAAAAAAAAACGATATAATGTATCAGTTCGTCTCAAAACATCTTGTTTGCTCGTATCATAAGACCTAAGTTTAGAATAGGATTGATAGTTTTTTGTAACAAAATCCTTTATTCAAGCTCCAAGGTTCACTATAGCTTAACTATCGGCTAATATCATTTTCTAAACGTGTTCGCCAAAGAAAAACTTCGGATGTAAACATACGATGAAATGATCGAAAAACATTCAAGGTATCCATCAAATAGTTGTTTATGAATTCAGCTTCATGAAATGATTTTGAAAAATACTTTAGAGTTCAAGTTTTCAAAAAGGCATATTCTTTTTCAAAGCTTATTAGATAACGGATAATTATCTTTGCCGACATTTTATTAATAAATTTTCCTTACTTAATGATTTTATGTTTCGAGGGCACTGCTATTTATTTTCAAATGCCGCACTCATGATAAGAGGGGAAATTAATCATGAAATGAACTCAGTGGAGCATAAGTGGTACACTTTTAAATAGCAGATAAGGTTTTTAAATATCCTCAAAAACGAAATTAAAACTTGCAACCAATTTTTAAATGTTTTAGGGGAAGAATATTTTACAAGTGATAAAAGGCTGATAAAAAGAAAGTTAATTGCTTAAACAGATATGCAGGGTGACCGCACACTGTTTCAACAAAATAAATGAATTAATAATACCAAACAGAACAATATATGCGAAGGAATTTAGGGTCTTTAAGCACTTATTTAGTAAAAATATACAGGGTGTCTCACGACATCCATAAAGGGATTTTAGTTCATAACTTTACTAATAATCTAAATATTTATAGCAACAAACTTACTTTGCTTCTTTTAATTGATAAAAAGTGTGAAATAAAAAGATTATAAACAGTAAAATAGGTTTTATTAGACTGTTGACACATGTTTCAGCTCAATCTGAGCCATTATCAAAAGAAACAAAAATATTCTATAAATACACGGTCTATGAAGTTATTTGAAACGCAAAAATTTTATTTTTCACGTACTTTTTAAAAAATTACTCACGTTCTTTTTATTTTTTTACTTGGATGTTTATTTCCATATTTGTAACCATGGAGTAACTCGAACCCCAATTTTGGTAAATTAAAAGGTGCTGAATCGTTACATTCAAATAAATTTTAATAACAGAAAAATAACTTTTCTCTGCAGTCTATACTATCAATCCATTATAAAAGAAACCATAGAGATTGTAACACGTAAAAATACAATATATAACTATGCAGCATCATTTAATTTACAAAAATTGTGACTTAAGTTACTTCATGGCTACAAATATGGAAATAAACATTCAAATAAAAAATAAAAATAATGTGTGTAATATGATTGCGTTTCAAATAAATTCATAGACCGTGCATTTATAAAATATTTTTGTTTGTTTTGATAATGGCTCAGATTGAGCTGAAACATGTGTCAAATAGTCTAATAAAACCTATTTTACTGTTTATAATATTTTTATTTTAGACCTTTTATCAATTAAAAAGTAGTATATAATTACAAGGTGTTATTATTTGTTATCTTTACACTTACTTTGCCTTTTGTGAAATGCGATGATTTCAAAATAAAAGCTGGTAATGGCTACCATTCGCTTCCAAACCACACTGCGCTAGAGGGTACGTTAATCAGAATGTAGCTGACAGTACATGAAGTGTCACTGACTGAATTACAGTGCTCGTCAACTCTTACCATGATGTCACCACATTTCACGCAAAGGTAAGTTAGTGTGTTAAAAATTCTGTTACGATATCTTCGTTATTGGTAATGTTATAAACGAAAATTTCGTTTGGGGTGAAACACCCTGTATGTTTGATTGAATAAATGGACCTGACCCTAAGTTCCATTGTATATATTGTTTCTTTCGATATCTGTAGTCCTCCTCGTATTTTCTTGCAACAATTTTTTATCACACTATATGTAGCATAATGTTTAAAAAGATTTGTAGATTTTTAGACAATAACAGAAAGGAAAAAACTGCTTGGACTTATATTTAGTCATTTTACACTCTTCGGATTAGGATATGAAGAGGCATACAAAGAAATTTTATTCAAAATTCATTTTTTCACTGAAAAAAGAAAGAAAAAACTGCTCAGACTTATATTTAGTGCTTTTAAACTCTTCGGATTAGGATAAAGAAGAGTCATATAAGAAAATTTCTATTCAAAATTCTTTGTTTCATTGAAAAGAGAAAGAAAAAACTGCTCAGATTTATATTTAGTCTTTTTACACTCTTCGGATTAGGATAAGAAGAGGCATACAAATAAATTTCTTTTCAAAATTCTTTTTTTCACTGAAAAAAAGAAAGAAAATACTGCTCAGACTTATATTTAGTCCTTTCAAACTCTTTGGATTAGGATAAAGAAGAGGAATACAAGAAAATTTCTATTCAAAATTTCTTTAGTTCACTGAAGAACCATAAAATTGGATACTGAATCAAATTAAGTTATATAAAATATGTTTTAATTTTTACCAAGTTTAGAAGTTTATTTATCAAATGCCACAAACACTAATTTTATGATCTCAATGACAATTAAGACATTAAAAATTCAATTTTAAATCAATATTTTGCAAATAAAATGAAAAAATTTGTCATTAATTCTTTTATCAACCTCATTTTTGACATGTAAATAATATAAAAGAAATAAAAATCTCCTAGATTCATTTCAATTCATATCTATTAAGAAATTAATATTTTTTTTTCATTTCATTCATTTCATGTATTATTTAAGTGTTTATTGACAAGCTCTCTTAAGTATCTTACGAAGTGTTGGAAATGATACTTTGTTCTCTGATAACTTTGAAAATTCTGTCGATTAATGTATGAAGCAAATTACTTCAAACTATCTGAAAAGTCATTGAGAGATACGAAGATCACTTTCCATTGTTACGAATTGTTAAAATTTCATTGTTACGACCAAGAACTATAATCTTTCGCGAATCGTACCCTAAAATAACACACATATCTCCGTTCTTTATTATTCAAATCTTAGAACATCATCGTGTGTTTTCATTATGACAAAAATAACGGAGTACATTGACTTTGTAATCAGTTTGAAACATAAGAAAATAGTCATCACATAATGAGTATAGAACAATTTTGATATCCTATTTTCATATATTTTATGTGTATTTATTAAGGTGAACAGAAAATTTCGAATCAATTTTAAATAAATATTACAAAGCAGCTAATATTCAATAAATACAATTATTCACAGGTAATTCATGTAGCGTACGTGAGAAGAATTAATAAATGAAAGTAATTATTGAAAATTTCGATTAAATTGTAAATAAATGTTACAAAGAGGCTAATTTTCAATAAATGTTATTATCCACTGGGTGAATATAAATAGAGATTATGGTAATTATCTGTTAATCCCTTGAAGTGCGGTGGAATATTACATATCCCACTTAATTTTAATCACCAAATGCCACAATTACACCAGAAGTTTGCAATAAAATTTTGCTTAATAATGTACGTAAAGGCTTTTACTTATTTTCAAATTAATTTGTTCGTCAATCCTTGTGTCAGTCAATCATTTCAACATTTTTAGCAACAGAAGCAGTTTGCCACTGAAAGGTTAATTCGCTGGTGATAGAAACATTACTTCCACCTCCAAAAATTTTTCAAATAAAGTGCAGAAAATTTATACATGGCATTTATTTTATAAGGTTTGGCATGTGTATTAAAATATGAAATGTATTTTTTAAGGCCAATTTTCATATAACTTATATATATATATATAAATGTTGCCCTGCGTCTAACAAGAACCTAAAAAAATCATTCTTTTATGACAAAAACTGACTGGGTTGGGTTACTTTAAAATCTATGAATTTTCAGTACAGTAATACCTCGGTTTTCGTTGACTTTTGTTACCGTCGGTTTCGGGTTTCGTCGATTTTTTCCGCGAAAAATTTGTTTCGGTTTTCGTCGGTGACTCGGATTTCGTTTATTTCCTGTGCATTTTGTGCTTTTTCTATTGATCGCGAGTGCTCCATCATGGAACAAAATAAAGTTTCTAGTAAGCAACTTGTTTAATAATAATGTCTTGCCCCATTTTTGGCAAGTCTTAAAGAGGCGGCAGAAACAGACCACTTTTTAACCGCTTTTTTGAGCAACATATAGGTCCCCTGACTCTGAAGCTAGTCCCAATGCCAAAAGAACAAACTAGTCATTGGGGGCCACCGTAATACTTACCCATCATGGATATGCGTAATGTAAAATATTACAATATAAATGTGTAAACTACTTATAAAATGCATTGTAATTCAAATAAAATCGTGGCTTGATGACGTCACAAACTTTAAATGCTCTATTACTGAATTGCGTAAAAGAAACATCCTTATAACTCCAAAAATAATAATCCTATTAACTAGCGGTTTATTGCATCTGATTAAGCGTCAAATTTCCAATTAAAATATATCTTTTAAGTGAAATTTGGATGAAATACAGGGTCATGAAAAATCGAAGAGTGTGGTAAATTGGATTCCAAATATCTCGGCAACTAATTATCCGATCGACTTCATGCTTTATGCAAAATTTATGTTTTTTTATTGTCTTTTATATTCATTTCTTAAAATAAACAATTTCGAAAATTTTTATATACCTTTTATCAGAACGAATATTTCGAGAGTCCGAAAAAAATAGTTCCGGTTAATCGAGGTTATTGAAATGAAATAGGCTTCTTCCCATTATTACATACTAAGTACATACCAAATTGCAAGTCTCTATCTCAATTTTTTCGGGAGATAGAGCGTTTACAGACACACAGACACACACACAGACACACAGACGGACGGCAACATTTTTTTTTCTAAAAATATGTTTTTCGGAATCTTCAGTGTCTGAAACGTGTAAATCCGTCAAAAAAAAAATTTCGATTTTCAAAACGATTACAAGACTTACCCTATACTACGTATGATGGGTAAGTAAAAGGGAAAGTGACTCCAGATACAGTGCCTCGATACCATACGCTAAAAACACTAAATTAATTTCTTAATTGTTTTTAGTATTAAACGCTGTACTTGTTTCTATAAAATGTGTTTTTCATACGTATTTTGGAATGTTTAGAACGAATTAATTGGATTTACATAGATTCATATGGACATAATTGGCTCGATTTTCGTTGGTTTCGGATTTCGCCGACTGTTCTCGGACGGATTATCAACGAAAACCGAGGTATCAATGTATTTTCCTGTGCTAAAAGCAGAAAGTGCTTTTAGTGTCGGAAGAAACTAAAAATTCATAAAATTCAAAATTTTTGTCGTGAGATTTTTTTAACCCCTTGAAGGGCACCGGTATATTATATATACCACTTAATTTTAATCCCAAAATGCCACAATGACACCAGAATTTTATAATCAAATTTTGAATTTATAAGGTACATAAGGAAAAGCTTTTACTTATTTTAAAATAAATTCGTTCGTGATCACTGATGTCAATCAATCATTTCAATATTTTAGATGCAATAGTACTTTGCCCCTGAAGGGGTTAAAATGTTCTTCATAGGCGCAGAACTTAATTTTTGTAAATATAACATCTTTTATGTTGACAAAACATCTAAAGTTTTGCTTAAAATATTATTTACATTTATGTTAACTTAACATCTGAAATAAAATATCACATTTAATCAGACATAAAAGTTACAAAAAAATACACTTAAAACATTAGAAACATTAAAAATACTGCAAACGTTTCAGGCTATAATTTAGCCCTTCATCAGTGCAATTACGTACGTTGACCGGAGAATTTTCAACCATGTTTACAGTTAATAAATTTAACCAGTTAAAACTGGAAAATTTTTTGACGAACTTCCATTAGAGCAAGATCGTGTACTCAGGTGGAACAGCACAAGATTCATTAATTCATTATTATTCATTCATTATTTAACATCTGAAGTTTTACTCTAAGAAAAGTTAATAAATGGCTGTATAAATAAAGAAAAAAAAAACAGTAGCTGTGCAGTACCTGATGAATGAGGCAGAAATGTTAGCGGATTGCATCAAGGTCCAGTGATTTTGTAGACTTGTCAATGACTTACAAGTTTCTTTAGATGTAATAGATGATGATTCCATTTAGCTAGTTTTAGGCTTATTTTTCACTGATATTTTTAATTCTTCAAAATATCAACCATAATTGTCAGAAATTCTAGATTGGAAGTTTGATAAGCGCTGAAACGTTATTAATTATTTGTAAGTCAATGCATATAACACGATTATCCTTGGATAAAAATTGATTTTGTGTAGCGATGGAGTCGTTGGTCCGAGGGAGACAAGCTGCAAAATTCCTGCACAGAGAATAATATCTGAATTCAATTCTGATTTTTTGGGTGACAGTGAGTAGGTCATTTGGCTTAACCTAATCTTCCTGCTGCGCTTAACATTTTAATAAATAATTACTTTATCATCATCCTGTACTTCTTGCGTCAAAAGTTTATGACCAAACATACAAGCTTTTTTAATTTTTTATAACTTTATTTAGAATAACATGCTTGATTAGCTGGTTTTCACCCGTTTAGCCGGTTGCTTCCGTTTGGGGTCCAGATGCCTTCTGCAGCGTATAGCTTGGTGCACAGAAAGGGCATTTTACATGCAAAGAGAAAAATATAAATAAAATACTTTACTTTAAACTATACGAAAAAAGAATATAAAAAAAGCGCGTAAATAAAGATTTCGGGATATAAATAATATTTTTGTTCATGAGCACCCTAACAAAGACCTGCTCGGCAATACCCCTGATTATCTAATTCAGATAAAATAGATCTTAATAGATCTTAATATATTATCTAATTCAGATAAAATAGAGCTTTCAGATAAAATAAACAAAAATGGATTTCCTAAGCTACATGGTGAGCATTGTAAGTAAACACTGTGGTTCAACGCTCATAAATTGTAAATAGTGTGATCAAAATAACGGGATTCTGTGTGTTTCTCAGCAATATATCGTTAATACTTCAATCACTATAACGGGCCCTGTGAATTTTGCGTCCATAAATCATTAAAATAACAACCATTTTAGCAATGCCCTGTTGATTTCACGTCTATAAACTGATTATATGGCAATCACTATAACGAAGCCGTGTGCATACCTGAGCCAATAAATATGGAGATCAGCATTTAAATCGCAAATATTCATTTCCAAATAATGAATTTTGGGAAGAGGTCGAAATGTATATTTTGGGAAGAGGTGGAAATGTGTATTTTGATAAAATTAAAATCCTATCGCTAAATGACAAAAAGCGCAAGAACAATTTATAAAATATGAAAAAAATTTTCTTGGAAAATGTCACGCAAAGTATATAATAAAAAGTCAGCAATAGTTGTATTATCCGTCTTCTCTTCCATAATCGGGTTCATAGTCGATAGTGGTGACGAAATCGCTAACTCCAAAGTCGCTGAAATGCATGTTTAACTTTCTTTTTAGTAGATTTGTTATGCTGCAATTTACGATCCTACCTTAAACTGCTGCTGAGATATGGCGAAAGAACCTAAATCTTTCGACCCGCATTTTACACCCCTTAGTGGTTGAAATTTTAAAATCGCTGAAATGCGTGTTTAACTATTTTTAGTAGATGTGTTATACTGCAATTTACGCTTCGACCCTAAACTGCTGCTGAGATATGGCGAAATTACCTCAAACTTTTGACCCCCGTTTAACCTCTTGGTGTTTGAATTTCTAAAATCGCTGAAATACCTATTTAATAATATTTTCGTAGATTTGTTTTCCTGAATTTCACGCTCCTACCTGAAACTGTGACTGAGATATGATGAAATGACCTAAAATTTAAACCCCCCATTTAACCAGCTCAGGGGGGGGGGGGGTGAATTAAAAAAATCCTATGTTAGTGGCTGCCTACATTGTGTAAGTCTTCTAAATTTCATTATCCTAGGAGTAACGCTTGAGGCCCGGCGTTGATTATGAGTCAGTCAGAAACATGTTCTTTCATAAGTATAGAACGGTTTAAAAACGTTGCGTGCGACTTGGGTTAAGCCTGTAGAACCACTTTTCCAGTCATTAGAGCATCATCGTAAAGAAAAACAGGGTTTGACAATGCGTTTCAAAATCGGATTTTTTTTAAATAAAAAGGTAGATTAAATACCAACTTTTTTTTATATGTTATTAGTATTTAAGCGTCTGATACATTTAGAATTTCTCAATGTTACCTAACGAAAATCGAAATGAATTTTCCCGAGAATCCAATAATAAAAGATTCATTTAAAAAAAAATCACAAACTTTTTATTTTTGGTCATAAATAAAACAGAATATTGCAATTTTGCTAAAAAAATTGATTTAGTGAAAAGAAAAATTTTTTTGAATTATTTTTCATGTATATATATATATATATATATATATATATATTTAAGAAGTGAAATTTATTTTGCACATTTTACGATATTTCTCTTTTTTTATTTTATTTTATTTGTTCTTAAATTGTTCATATACTTTTAAAAGTAATGTCAGTTAATTTATTAATCGGATTTTAATTAATGTTTAAAAAAAAATCAAAGATCGAAAAACTCCAAAAATCATGACTTACACATGGGTAGATCGCATATGTAAGTCATAATAAATGGCTTAATTAGAAACTCCCGTATTTTTTCCGTAACACCCGTATTATTTTTCCTAAATTAAGTTAATATTTTTTGTACCCGAAATTTTATTTGGTAAATTAAATTAAATAAATACCACCACGAAATAAGACAAATAAATTTTCTGGTTTAAAAATGTGAAAAAATTCTTTAAAAAAAAAAGGTTGTTTTCAGAAATGTATATTATTTTTAAAAGGGTTTTTAAGCTTACATTTCAAATCCATTACCTAAACCTCTTACGTGTGGCATAATATGTAATATAATATAATGGGTGTGATACAATATGCAATGAACTAAAAAAATACTTTGAATAATTTTGTAAACGTTTGAGAAATTCTTAACAGTTTGAAATTAAACAAATAAAAATCATATACAAATTGAGATAAATGCATTAAAAAAATTCGTCCACTTTGTAAGCTTTTAAAAACAACTATATTTTTCACACTAATAAGGATATGACTCTGAAATAATTTTATTTAAATGTATTTTAGATGAACTGTTTTAGCCTGAAAATATCAATATCAACATTTTCTTGAAATTTTGAAATTTTTATGTAAAAAATTCCTTTTTTATAAAGTAAGTACGGATAGTTTCCAAAAATGTAATTTAAATACGTATGAAATAGGGAAAACTAAATGCCTGAAAATGTATTATCCGAATCTATATTTTAAACAATATTATCTGAAAATTTAATTTCCTTTGAAATTAATAAATATGATTCTCAGGAGCCTTTTTTTCTTCTTTTTGATATATTCATATCTTAAAAATGTTACAAAATTATGCATACAGTCTTCTGTTATGCTGTTTAAACTTCATCGCAAACTTTGTCTTTCAAGTCAAAAGTTTCAATAAACATACAGTTGGCAAAATGATTTCTTGTGCACACTAATATTTATCTGTATTAAGAAAATATAGATAGATATTTTGATAGAAACAATTTGAATATGTTTTTTTTGTATGTTATTTTTTTATATAAAATACATAGCAAAATCTTAAAGAAGTCTAGTAATATTTTTTTAATTGCAAAAGTTTGAAAATTCTAGGCAAAAAAAAGTATTGTACACTTTGCATGTTTATGAGACATACTAATGTACAGTTTTAATGATACAATGGATTTTTAAAGAGTTATTGTAATTAATGTTTGTTATAATAATTGTTGGTTCAATATATATTTTAAAAATATGAAATATCATCTAATTATTTGCGGAATTATTGGAAAAGGAATTGAAAAGCTAAAGAAGTATCATTGGATAGGAGAAATCACATTCCTAAGCTCTACAAAAATGAAACTCTTACAGGAAAATTGGAAAAATGTATTAGTTCTCATTTCCAAATGTTGGTTACATTGTCAGAAACTATGAAAAAACTGGATGTGTTAAAATAACATTACAATAGATGGTTTCAGCAAGTTTACATCAAAGACAAAGAAAAATGTTTATAAAACAACTTTAATAAAACTCAATGTGTTGAAATCAAAAACTTACAGAAGATCTTCCTACATCTTCTAGTATCACTGTGATATCTCATGTAATAAGGAATGGTTTTTATAGTGCAGACATAAAAGAAAGAAATTCGAGAGAAAATAACCTTATTTGTTATGAATCATCAGTGAAGAAATTTAGAAAAACGCTTATAGTTTGTCTTGGCCTAAAGAGATAAACTATAGGATTTTTGAAAAAAGTTATTTTTTCCTGAAAAGAGTGAGATCGAAAATTTCTTCTCACAAAGTAGTCGGAAAATATGGTGAGAAAAAATAGAGCTACTCTTAAACTTATACTTCCATTCTAAAATATGGTGGTGGAAATGTTACGATTTGTGGGTGCGTAGTTTTTGCTAGAGTTGGAAATCTAAATTTTTTTGATGGCACAACCACAACTTTAGGAAATATTAAAGTATCACGCCATAAATTATTGAGCCATGCTAGGAAACTACGAATTTTTATGATAAAATGCAGAAATTTTGTACATGACATTATTAGTGTATGGGCACATTTTACTCATTGGGAATTTTTTTTTTACGAAAGCCGTATAAAAAATTACATTTTATATTTCTTCAAATTTAATTCTCTGAAAAATTAATCGATTTGATAGAATTCTGTACATTATTTTAAATAACTTTGTAATTTATAATATATGTCTATGATCAATATTAAGGAATAAAAGCCGACTCAATATTTTTGGGACACCCTGTATAATGCAATCGATACAATATTTCTAATAATTATCATTTTTTCGATAATATTTTCAATCGAGATTAAACGTACAATTGAAATGTGTGGAAATTAAATTCTTAAGTACGAAGTCAGCTGGATTTTGTCGCAGATTTTACGATATATTAGTATGCTATCTACTATACGGCCTGAAAATGTTTTTTCTGAAAATTTTCAATTTTATTTAGAAATTTATGTACAATTTTATCGAAAAACAGTGCATGCCTAGCAGAAAAATAAGTACATTTGTTTCATTTATTTAAAACTCAAGCTCTTGAAGAATAAATTATACAAAGGTTTAAAGATATTAATGTGAGTGATGAAATTGCCATAAGTCATGTTTTATAAAAAACAAACACCAAAATAATTTTTCTTTAAGATATTTACGAATTCGGATTATAAAAAAGAGAATGTTTGACGAAAAACTTCTGCATATGAATTCTGTTAATTGCTCTATAATTACTCAAACATCATCTCAACAATATGAGCAAAACAAGTTTTGCATGTTTTTTATAATCGTATAATTTGTTCATAAATAAATATACAAGTTAATTTTGTTTTCTTATTTAAAACAGATATATTTTCATTAATATATCAAACAAAAAGGTACTCCATACATAATTTTATATAGTGAGAATTTTTAATTTTTACTTACCTGTGTTTAAATAGTTGTTACTAGGACCCTATAAAATATGCAGATGGTTTACCACTATAATGTAAAAGTAATTGTCGTGTTACTTAACCTCAGTATTTCTGTCATTAAATATTTTTTTCTTTTAGAAAATACTGGTAGAATTATCGCATAATTTATAGTGTCCTAGTTATGGCAATAGGTCTGTTAAGTACACTTTTCTAAAAAAGTATAACAGATAACTTCTTCAAATTTTACGCGAAAGTTAAAAATGCTTTATTTAATAACTAGATGACCTGCTCAGCGTTGCCCGGCCCCGTGATAATAACCTTAAATAAACCCCAATTTTGTATTATTTTATATTTTTAATGACAAAATCTTGAAAAATACTGATGGTGATAGAAGTGTTCGTACGAAAATACTTTCTTCTTTTTTCACGTACTGTTGTTTCATAGTTTAAAAAAAATATGTTTGTTGTCCAAACTCTTTGAAAATATTAATGGTTATAAATATAACGGTTTAAAAGCCTGCGTAAAAATTACGTCAGAAATATTGTTAACTAGTTGTAAAATAAATATTTCTTCTTCTTCTTCTTTTTTTTTTTTTTTTTTTTTTGTTTGTTTGTTTTCATGTGTCTGCTAATGTAACAAAAAAAAAAAAAAAAAATTCGTCCTTCGAACACTCTGAAATTTTAGTATAAATGTAATTGTATCCAAGTTCTGTATAACATTTTGTGAGATTATATAAATATTAAGCAGTGAAAACGTTATCCGAAGCCGAGCGTGGCGGCGCAGAAATTATGCATTTTCGTCATTTTATTATATAATATTTCTTCTCGTCCGAAAGTTTCGAAATTGTTGTAGGTAATGTAAATCTGGACTACCGAGATGTTCTAAAAAGATTGTGTCGAAATACGGACGTTTAGTAACTTTTAGTGCAAGAAAAATAATCGTCCCGGGAGGCACGATATGATCTGCGTTCGCCGGTGTTTTTGAAAAGGTTAAAATTCGTATTTAAAAAAAATCCACCGTCGACATGAAGAAGTTTTCGGCTTTAAAAGCATATTTTTGGTTTGCCTGTATCTCTAAAATTGCGCCTTTGAGGGGTGTTGCCATAAGGCGAAAAAAATCCACCCGGGAAAACTACCCTTTTTCAAAATTGTTTTTGAAGGGGTTAATATAATTTTTTAATTGATTGCGGCATTTGAAACGTTCTTTCCAAATATGTATTTCGTGTTTAAAGAAATCAAACGGTTTTCTCGAAAGAAGTTAAAACAGAAGGGCAAAATGAATGCATTCTTCCTTCAATGGTTCTTCATTTTCGTCCGCTGCGTAAATCGGGTTCTGGGCATGCGCTAACGCCTCCGCTGACTCCTTCGCTGACTCGGAAAAATAGAAATCAGCATTTGATGAGTTTTTAATTAATATCTCGGCTAATTATCAAAATATTGAAATTATGATCCTCAGGCGCATCAGGACTTGCCTTGAACTACCTAAATCCAATATTTCTTGTCTCTAGGGGGTGGTAGATTTGACTAGACATTTCAGACACACACAGGGAGAGAGAGCTAAACTTTTTTCTATTAGTATAGATTAATAATAAAAAATATGTTTTATTTTTCTAAAATGAAACGATTTTAAAAATAGTTATTGAAACATTCAGCAAATCATATGAAAAACAAAATTAATATATACCTGTATATTTTTAATATTATAGTCAGAGTCAGAATTTTAGATATTTTAAAGGAACAAATTACTTGTACGGGTATGAAAATTTCAACTCTCTTGCTTTAATAGATTCTGTAAATGTGTACCGAAATATGTTAAAAATGTATTCTGAGAACAACTGAAAATAAAAGTAGGCTTTGTTTCAGGGGTTTATATATTACAAAATTATATAAATGACATATATTTGGATAGTGTGACTTTGCTGTTAAGCGCAAAATTGAAAATTAAAAAATTAAAATCAATTTTATGTGTTTTGTACTCTTTAGCTAAACTATGCAAAAAAGGGATTTAATATTTTTGCATCATCATTGTATTATTATCATTGTTAGATTGATATCGTTAGAAATTGACCTATTGCAATTACTTCGTTTATATTGAATTGTGATTACGAAGCTCCTCTGACGATTCCATATGACATTCATAAATTTTTTTATGTTTGTATTTTCACTCTTCATTGTTTAATATTTTCTCCATTATTTTTCATTTATTTTCACGCGTGTGATTTCATTATAATAATATAAATATAATTAAAATTGAACATTATATGTATATATATATATATTGATCACGATACCGTCCGAAAAAATGAATCAATTCAAACTCAATTATGACAGTCTATTGATATTGAAGTATCTTGGAAGAGTTTGTTAATCAAGTATGTAACTCTTATATTTCGTTTACTGGGACACACAGAAAATTCTGTTACATTATGGTCTATGTGGAGAAATCGATTGCGGTACATTTTAATGATGATACAATACAAGTTCTAAAGAAGTAAAATATCGTAGTTCGTTAATCAAGAAAATTTTTAGTTCATTATCAATAGGTGTAAACTTCTTATGTTACAAAAAAAAATCAGACGTTGTTTACTTTGTTAGGTGATACATATTAAAATAATTTATTCAAAGAATGATTTGTGCTGGGACCTCGTTTGAGTCCTCGCCCAAATAACTTCAAAAGAATAAGATCAATTGTTTAATTTGTATTAAATCTGACATAACTATGTTAAAATAAAAAACAAAACAAATTAACTTACTTTTCCGACTGAGACAGGTGGACTTTCGTTGTTGGTGGTGGTGGTGTGATTTTGTCGACAGGACAATAATCGGAAATGGTTTGTGCAATAAATTAATATTTAGTTTAATTTTTCTAAAGTTTTTAGGCAGTGTACTTTATTATATCTATATTACACTTTATTATTTAATATATTATAAGACGTAACACACTTTAATTTAACAAACTTATATTAGTTTTACTAATTTAAAAGTATTAAATTTAAACTTTTTGTCCAACCAGTCAGTTTTTCAAAATTGGTC
Source organism: Maratus michaelseni (assembly GCA_963931845.1). Lineage (NCBI taxonomy): Eukaryota > Metazoa > Arthropoda > Arachnida > Araneae > Salticidae > Maratus > Maratus michaelseni. Next base: position 39,521,530 of record OZ007586.1, on the reverse strand, counting down.
TAAACAGTAAAGTTATTTCATTTTAAATTTGACAATAGTTTAAGCAAATTTATTATATTTAATGAAATATTAGTTTTTTTATTGTTAAATATGTGTGCATTAAATCACAAAAATTGATTTGACATTTTCATTTTAAATATTTAGGAAAAAGGTAAGGTTCTAATACATACTATATAAAAAGCTGTTTTGAAAAAAAAAGTCTATGCATTAACAACTTAAATCAAAAGAATTAGAATATTTTATTCTCATCATTTACTTTTTTAATGATATTTTAAGATCATTATTTGAAAAACAGCAGTGTTAAACAATCATTTCTTTTACAATACATTTAAATTTCAAATAGATAATCAGACTTGCCGTTAAAAATATCCAAATAATATAAGCCTCGTCAGATAAAAAATGCATTTGTTAGAACCTGTTTTAACTCACTTGAGTTTGTATTATAATATGATCTAGGAAGTACTTCAGCGAATAAAAGTTTTGCTCGAAAGATCGTAATAGATTTTCACCAGAATATGATGAACGGTAGATGTTTATCCACTTCTGAAAGGGATGCGTGTTTTTCTTTTGTTCCTACAATTTCAACAATTTCAGGCGTTCCCTCCAATAAAAATAAGGGGAACGTATGATTGATGGATTCGGTGCCACAACTACGTAAATAAAGTAAATTTCATGAATTGATTTTCGCTTTTCCTGGTGTATCTCATTTTTCTCCAACTGCTATAGCTGAAACTAATTCATTATTTGAGAAGTTTCAAGTAGAACTGGGAACTCGATACGTACACTTTACAGTTTATATCTGCACGTTTGTTTGTTTTTCTTTATTATTATTTTTTTTTAGTTTTTAATAAGGTAATAAAAACAACTCTTAGAAGGCGAATAGAATTAATATTGATTATATACATTATTGATTCAGTATTATGTTTATTAGGTCCACATACAAAAAAATAAAGAAAGAGAGAACACATAATAAATTTTAATCTCCAAATTGTCACAGAAATAAAAAAGGAAATAGCCATTTGACTAGAAATTACATCTTTTTTTACAGTTCGTGTTTAAAAAATAAAAAAAAAAGATTAGAGTGCCAAATTTTTAAGCTGCATCTTGTTAAATGGTGCTCATTTAAAAACCTGACAATTTTTAAAAATTTTATTAATAGCAAATGGATATGGGGATAAAAAAAATCTGTTACAATATAAGAATACTTTGGACCAATTTCATACAATATATGTGCAATATTTAGACGGTTTAACGGAAATTAACTTTCAACCAATTTTCACTCGAAATTCTTAAAAAGTTAACTTGATATTGTAGATTTTAGAAACAAAAATTGGTGAGAATATTTGGGTTAAATATTTTCAATAAAATAGAATTACGTTATTATTGTAATTTTCGTGAAAATATATTTTCAATAAAATTCGTAACTGCCAAAAATTACGTTTTTTCATCACCACAACTTTCGAATCACCTTACTTAATCTCACACTTCTGCAGTTAAAAAAGAAGATTATTATTCTGAAATAGTGCTAATGTACAATCGTAGCACACTGCTACCTAAAGTGCTTAGACAATGGTAGCGTTACATTATAAAATATTTCCCTCTAGTGCAAATATTTCCACATTTTTGATAGTACAATTGCACTGTCGGGCAAAAAACAGAGAATATCCCATACATTTCAATCACAAAAATGTGAAAAAAAAATAGCCATTCGACTGGAAATTATGTCTTCTTACAAATTATTTAAGTGTACACTGTTACAAATTTTTCTTCTTGATTAAACCAACTTTTGGTGCTACAGTAGAGGCAACCATAAGATGGTGAAATCTCTTTCGAACATTTGGAGCTATGGTTCAACCAGAGCGCCACATCTTGGAGCGAGATTTCACCATTTTGTGGTTGCAGCTACTACATTACCAAAAATTGGTTCAACACAATACAAAATGTTTCGCAGCGTAGTCTTCGTATGAGTTGTAATTTCCCAACCGGGCGAAAACTGTCCGGGGCAGGATCCAAACCATCTCTTGGCTGATCTCTTGGAATATCTTGGCTGAAGTTGTCAATGTCACTAATTTACCCAGTTAACCTTATTGACACTTTTCGCCCAGTTGGGAAATTACAACTCATCTGATTTCTTTACCAATTTGAATTAATTGTGTTATAATTAATCTAGAGTGTAGTCTTTATATGGAAATTGTATCAAGCTCTGACAATTACGATACGAACATCTAATTTTGACATCCTATTTGGATTTTTTGTAGTTTTTACGTTGTAAAACAGTCTACAAAGGGGGTGTATGTAAAATGTATTTCGAAAATATCTTTTTTAAATTAATTAAAAAAAAATAGAAATTGTAACCTATGAATTTTTAAAACAAAAATCTATTTCTAGAAGCTTCAAGTAACCGAATCTATGTTAGCTCATTCCGCTAAGAAGTTTTAGAGTTATGCTTAAAATATTACCCACAATGTAATTAATCTCTTTTGCAACGATTACAGATTTATTAACATTAGGAGTTCCAAACTTTAAACTTTCATAATTTCTAAACTACTTCTCCAAATGACTTCCCGTTTAGTATCCTGTTGTACAATTTACCAAAAAAACCTACACTGTTAAAGATTTTGTGCTAGGTTGCAACAACTTTTGGTGCTGCAGCAGCTGCAACCATTAGATGGTGAAATATTGGTCTAACATTTTGAGCTTTGGTTCAAACTAGATTTCACTATTTTATGGTTGCAGCTACTGCAGCACCAAAAGTTGGTTCAACCCAGCACAGAATTTTTAACAGAGTAATATGATGTCAAAATTAGGTCCTTGGTATTCGTGTGGTGGTGATCCTTAGGTGTTCGTGTTGAAAATTTCAGGATGAAGACGATCCTTAAGCTTATTTTTTTTAAACATAATTTGAAAGGAAGACATAATTTCCAGTCCAATGACTTTTTCCGTTTTTTATTCTGGGACAATTTGGTGACTAAAATGTAAGATATATTTTCTTTTTTTGGGGTTGTAATATCAATGATGAGAAAATATTTGCAGTACAGTGGTATTATTTACATAATAACACCGACATTGATTGAGCACCGGAATTCTCGTAGCAGTTGGCTGCTACGATTTTACATCACTACTATTTTCGAACAGTAATTATCTCCTTTTTTAACCGCAATATTGTGCGATTAAATAAAGAGAAGGTAGTGGTAATTTTTATTCGAAAATAGTGGTTACAAAATATCGTAATAATTGGCAGCTATGAATTTTATTGAAAATATTTAAAAAAATATTTTCCTTAACATTCTAAGTATAACATAATTCCATTTTATTGAAAATATTCTGCCATTTTTGTTTCTACAATTTTCAATATCAAGTTAACTTTTTAGTAATTTTGAACGAAACTTTGTTGGAGGTATACGCAGTCAATTTCCGGAATGTAACAGTCTAAATATTAGATTATTTTTAACACAATTATTTCAAATTGGTAAAGCAATCATACAAGTTGTAATTTTCCAACTGGACGAAAAATGTCCGGGCCAGGATTCGAACCTGGGATCTCTTGGTTGAAGCCGCCACGCTCTACCAACTGAGCTATCCCGGTCGAATCTGGAGGGCATAATTCATCCAGTTAACCTTATTGATCATAGCATCTGGTCTGATATTTTAATCAGCACAACAGAATAGATCGCAGATAATGGAACTCCAGTAAACGCTGGATACGTGATTACACTAGATTATTTTTAACACAATTATTTCTACACAATTATTTCTTGTCTGATTAAAATATCAGACCAGATGCTATGATCAATAAGGTTAACTGGATGAATTATGCCCTCCAGATTCGATCGGGATAGCTCAGTTGGTAGAGCGTGGCGGCTTCAGCCAAGAGATCCCAGATTCGAATCCTGGCCCGGACATTTTTCGTCCAGTTGGAAACTTACAACTTGTACGTCTAAATATTACTGATATATTATACGAAAGTGGAACAAAATATTCTTAAATTGTAACCGATATTTGAATCTGAATATTCGTTATACAAAAAAAAAGTTAAAAAAATTCTAAGGTTTTTAAATTGCACCAATTTAACAACATGGTGAATATTAATTATCACGTAGAATGGTCAATGTTATGTTTAAAATTATATTTAAAATATAATAATTATCATTATTTGTTTTTAAATGCGTACCTATTAACCAAGTGGTCAATAATGAACCTTTTTCAGTTTAAAAATTTTGAAATCGAGGGAAAAAATTAGCATTATTTTATTGCATATTAGTTGCGGTTAAAACATGACTTTTATTAACAAGATATTTTAGTAAACAATTGGTTTATAATTTCACCTTATAATTTTATTGTTTAACAGTATATAAAAAAACAGCAATAACGGACATGATTAAATGATTTTCTTTTTTGATCATAATGCAAAGATGAGTTCTAAATCGATTTTTGTATTAAAAAATTGGACTTCTTGAAATGAGCCCACGAAAAATGTGGTAAAAAAACGTCGTCTTGCTTAAAAATACTTTGAAAAACTACCAAAAATTCAAATTTGTTTTCATCATTCAAAGTGAAAATGAAATTCTTATTACGGAAGAAGACCGAGAAAAAAATATTTCAAAAATTTAGATTGTATTATGAAGTTATATAAAATAGAATTTCCAGGCATCCGTTCAGAATTAGTTTTCCAATATTAAATTATCGAATTATGAATTATTACATTTAAATAGAGGCTTGAATTTTAATTAAAACGTCATCATGTCAAAATAAATATGTAAATATTTTTTCTTCTCATACATAAAATCACCTAGATGCAATAATGGTCCATATCAAAGTTTTCTATATTACTATTGTAATTAAAATTGCTTTGATTTGTAGTATTCATATTTAATGAAAGATAAATTAATAATGATAATCATGTAAACAATTAGTATATTTTAAACATAAATAATATATATATATATATATATATTAGGGCGTACCGAAAAAATCCAAATTTTTTAGATCTTTTTGCGTTAGTGCGGAAAAATTGTGAACTCCCTTTATTAAAAAGTGTGCAAAATCTTAAAACTGTGGGTTGATATCTTCTGTCGCCTCAGTGGGCCGAAAGTTCCAAAAATTGGACTAAAAATGATTAAAATACAAAAAATAATAAATAATCACAGATTTCGCTCATCGGTTTGGGGTAGTGCTTACAAGTTACTATTTTGTAACAACAAAAACTATAGAAAATTGTAGAATTATAGATTAATAGCTGCTGTCGCCTAATCGGCATCTAATTTTGGAAATTTTGACGCATTTTGGTAGTTTTCTGCATAACTGTTTACTGCTTGCACAATACACAATCGAGACAGACTGGGTTTGGCGGTCTGCCAAAATAGTGAAGACAAGGTGAGGACCAAACATGCGTCTTACACAGCGTCTCTTCAGCAGCCCACAGGGAGTGTTCAAATGCGTTTAAAACTGGGCAACACAGTTCTTGTCAGTGAAAGGTATGGTGTCTCCAACAGAGCCACGGCTGCTATTGCATCGAGTGTTATGCAAGATTTGGATTTAATATTGGAATTAGATACCACCCTCGTCACAGACAAAAATAAAATATGGAGGGTCCGAGAATTTACAAAAAATTGGTCTCAAAATCAAATGAAAATCGTCTGTCTGGCCTTCATTTTGATGGACGACAGAAACACTCGAGGACAAGCAGTTCCAAAGAACAATTGTAGAGCGCATTGCTGTATTGTATCGGAGCCTGGTTCTACGTACATGGGACACGTTACACCTGAAAGCTGATCTAGTCTTGATATATCTAATAGCATTTACGAATATGTAACAAGTGCTTTATTGGATGATTTTAGCAACCTTATTGTTCTCGGCATTGTAGTAAACACAGGAGTGTCTAATGGCGTAATTCGCAGGCTTGAGTTTAAACTTCAGAGGCCAATCCAATGGATTATCAGTTTACTGCATTTCAATAAGTTGCCATTACGACACCTGTTTGAGTCCATAGACGGCAAGTCATCTGGCCCCACATCTTTCACCGGAGACATTGGACGAAACCTCAAAGGATGCGAAAAGCTTTCAATTGTTGCTTTTAATAGTATTGAAAGCAAGTTGCCAGACTCTGATCCTACCACCCTCAGTACAGATCAGAAATACGTATTAGACATTTGTACCGCCATTAGTTCTGGCGTTTGTTGTTCAGATCTAGATATCCGGGAACCGGGAACGTTGAATTTGTCCCGGTGGCTAGCAGCTTCCAATCGAATACTGAAGACCCATCAAATGAGTTTCTAAATTTGGTTGTATTCATTCTAAGAGTATACGCACTCTCATGGCTCCGAATTAAGATTCGTCATTCCATAAAGGATGGTGCTATACACCTGTGGCATTTCATCAGCTCATCTCGGTAATTGCCAAAAAATTATTGTGACATAAATCTACCCAGTTATTTCTCGCAACGCTTACTTTGTGGCTCCAGAAAACATGCTTTCGGCCATGTTAACTGATGATAGGTGCCATATTAGGATCCTTGCAGCTCGGCGGATTATCAAGGCAAGAGAAATTAGCCCAGACGGAAATTGTGTTTGTTATTCCTGTTGTTAACTTTGGAGCTACAGACTATGTAGATCTCATTGACTGGCAAGCTTGTTATGTGATAGAGCCTCCTGTTCTCAGAGAGATCAGTTCTCAAGAATTTCTGAATTTGATACAGGGCAGTATGCCAATATATTGCTGGGATTTTATTAAATTTGCTTCACACACACAAGCGGTTGAGCGGATTCTAAAACTAGTCACTGCAGCCTCCGGAAAAACAGTTGGGCCGCAGAACAGGGATAGATCTATTAGAGCGACGCTAGAATCCAGAAAACACATGTCAAAGTTTGAGACCAAAAATGATTACAAGCAATAATGCTTTTGTCATTTGTATTCTCGAAAGGTAAAATAAAGTTTGTGTTCGTATTAAAGTGAGGTAAGTGTGATGTGTATTTATTTAAAAATTTTGCCTTCATTTTCCAAAGTTTGGTGTCGATGAAGCGACAGAAGATATTAACGTATAATTCTAAATTTTTTTATGGATGTCGTTGTTTCTCGGCGTGAAAAGAGTGGTGCTCCACTGTTTTGGCATACCGCCAAACCCAGTCTGTCTCGATTGTCCACTGTGAAAGCAGTGAACAATTAAGCAGAAATCTACCAAAATGCATCAAAATTTCCAAATTTGATGCCGGTGAGGCGACAGAAGATATTAATCTATAACTCTACAATTTTCTATGGTTGTTGTTGTTAGAAAATAACTTGCAAACACTACCCGAAACTGATGAGCAAAATCTGTGATTATTTATTAATTTTTGCATTTTAATCATTTTTAGTCCAATTTTTGGAACTTTCGGCCCACTGAGGCGACAGAAGATATTAACCCACAGTTTTAAGATTCCGCACACTTTTTAATAAAGGGAATTCACAACTTCTCCGCACTACCGCAAAACGATCTAAGAAGTTTGGATTTTTTGGATTTTATATATATATATATATATATATATATATATATGTTATATAAAAATCTATTTCCTTCGTATCCTTCCATTTTATTCGCATTAATATTTTAAAATTAATCTAACTTCTGTCATAGTCAGTATTTCCTTAATTCTTAATAATATCTATTCCTATTTAAAGTCTTTTAAAAGTAAATATCCGTATATTAATAATTATTTTATTCTAAATCTTAATCTAAAATTTAAGATCATTCGTAGCTTTTATCAGCTCCCCAATCTATAAAATTCTGAGACGCGTTCTCATTTCGAATGTTTTTTTAAAAGCCATTTTCTTTTTATTATTATTATTATTATGCTAAATTTTTCGCGCGCTGAGGTAGTTTCACTCCAAAATTAATCCGCTACCAGGTTCGGAATTCTTTACCGTCTTAGCTCCTCCTTCGCACCTCATTTGCTGGGCTGGAGCTAGCCTCTCACTCATTGGTTTGTACGCTCGTGACGTAAATTACTGTATGTGTCCGCTGAAGGAACAAAACCAGGTCGCATCGGTCGGAGCACTAGATTTTTGACGTTTTTGGAAGTCTAAACAAATATGTGTCTTGTGTTTTTATGTCCGTAGAATATTCAACTGGCCCAGTAACATCTTAATTCAATGAAGTGAAGCAACGTTAGCCCGAGGGCTATAAATTTTAGACCTTTGGGAATTTTTTCTGTGTTGTTCGTCTTCTAATAAAATTATTTGTCTGGAGATTGGCTGGATTTATTGGAAAACTTTGGTGGACTCATTTCATTGCCTTCTACTTCGCCATACTCGCTAATATCGACTGCAACTTGCTATATCGTTGAAGGACTGCCATCTTTTCATCGAATATTATTCATCGTAATATCTCAACCTCGTCAAAATGCTACATATATATATATATATATATATATATATATATATATATATATATATATATATATATATATATATATATAACATGTTTGTTATAGTTATAACGTTTTAAAAATACAAGAGTAGTTATTTTCTTACTTTCGTTGCAAAAGATGGCACATTCACTCTCTGTTGATGGGAAATGTCATAGAATTAGAAAAAAAAATTCAAAAATTGTTAAAACCTTCAAAATATTGAAACCAACGGCTAATGATGATTTCCTGAATAAAATTGTAAAATATTTTGGGTTGTACAATAAATTGTTTATCGTGATTTAAAACAGAGTAATTATCACTGTAAGGTTTTTATTGAGAAATTTGTTTTACAAAGTTTTTTCTCGAATGATTCTCAAACCTGTAAGCGTGATAGCTACAAAAGATACATCATTAATATATTTTTAAATTATTAATATTGAAATATTAATAATCACGTCAATGAATAAGAGTCTGTATTCATGATAGATACAAAGACATAACCTCAACATTTTTTTCTACTCATTAATATCGAAATATTATATAATATGAACAAGAATATTGTAATTTCTTCAATTAAAATTATAATATACTAAAGATTACTTTTGTAGATTCCTTTAAGATTGTACATGAATTTGTAGCAAAGTTTTCTGCTGAATATAACAAAACTACGCCTTTCTAACTCATGGCACTTTTTATTATCTAATATTAATATATAAGCACAGAGTTAAAAATTAAAATAAATGATCAACGTAAAATAGCACAAATAAAAAGAAATTTTTTGGCAAACACCTGTTTCGGAGCCCCTAAAGCTCCATCATCAGTGCCAAATTTAAAAGGTTAAAAACCGACTCTAAAGTTTAAGCCATGTAAATAGGCTTGCGTCTCTGAACGCGCCCAAGATTGAATGGCACTGAGTCTTTCAAAAACAACAGCGGTGTCAGGTAACATATGTGATGTAGGAGACCATGAATCATTTTTGAAATACTCACCTCCATTCAATCTTGGGCGCATGCAGAGGCGCAAGCATATTTACATGGCTTAAACTTTTGAATCGTTGTTTAACCTTTTAAATTTGGCACTGATGATGGAGCTTTAGGGGCTACGAAACAGCTGTTTGCTATTTTATATATTTTTATTTGTGCTATTTTACGTTGATAATTTATTTTTAATATAACGGCACAAAGTTCAATCCACCTATCTTATATACAGCGTTATAATTCTAAAATACGTTCAATATATGTGCTAAAAGAGTGTAGACAATGGGGAATGGGTATTCCCATTGTGCACTGCTTCAGAATAACTACTGAACGTATTTTAGAGTTTTAACTCTCTGCTTATATAAAGGGTGTACATAAATGACTATCCCAACTTTACAGGGCTATTAAAAGAAAACAAAAAAAGTACAATCTTGTTGTTCATCGGAAATAAAAAATAACAGTTGAAAGTTCACAAAGATGGTGATAGAGGGCGCGACGGACCTTGCTATTCATCATTGGCCTCCTCACAGCCCTGATATTACTCCATGGAATTTTTTTCTACAGATGTTTGTTCCACCGCTACCAACTGATGTTGACGAACTTAGGACACACATTAGGGCTGCAGCCATTCAAAGAGTCACACCGGGATTGCTAAAAAGGTGTGAGGTGAGTTATCGTACCGCCTCGATATCGTTCGTGTTTCTGGAGGGCCCACGTTGGACACTTATAAATCTAAACTTTCTTTTGTAGAATCTAAACTTTCAACTGTTATTTTTGATTTCTTATGAACAACAAGGTTGTACTTTTTATTGTTTTCTTGCAATAGCTCTGTAAATTTGGGATATTCATTTTATGTATTAGTCACAGTGTAGAGTCCACTAACAATGTTTTTTATATTAATATTAATAATTGGTAAAAAAAACGTCAAGTGGAAAGTGCAATTGGAAAAATGTCTTACGATGTTTTGGCGATAACAAGTACTTGAGTTTGAAAATTGTTTTTGAAACAAAGTCATTTAAGTATCTTGCAAAACTCGTAAACTCACAATTACATTTTATTCAATATCTCGATTAATAGTTATCGTATTCTCTAAATATTATCTCATTTTATTCAAAATATTCCTTATCAAATCATTATGATATGTATTTTTTTAAATCGGCATTTTGTCTTCTTTTAAGCTGCATTGTCTCCTTCAAGTATGTAGACAGAAAATAAAAATTTCGCCATATTTAATACAAACAAGTCATATATACTGTAACGAGAAACATTGTTTAAGTATACCCTAAGGTATATCACAGAGTTCAAACTTTGAAGACCTTAAGATGATACTTAAATGTAATTAAACTAGTTGAATGCGAAAAGCTTGCGTAAATTTATATTAGAGGATATATTTTAATAATATACATTTAGGAAACTTTTCTAACAGAAAATTTTAAATTAATACAAATGTTTAAAATTTTAGACACACTTTTTAATACAGGTTTCTGTTTTAATTTAGAAATCTGTCTGCTTAAGCATATTCATAATAAATGCTCTCTAATTTTGCACCATGACCGAAATGTATTTTCATTTGTGTGTTATAAGTCGTCACGTAACGTGAAAAAATAGTTGAACCCAAGACATTCCGACGTTGATATTTCCCATTTTGTGATAAATCAAAATTTTATTACAACATTATTCAATTAGATCATTTAACCCTTTATGCGCCGACAGAAATTTAAAGTACCATTAAAGAAACTTGTTAACTTTACTTTATCATGTTTCAAAAGCGTTACCTGTCGTGCAAAGCAGAAATCCATATTATAAAGCAAAAACATGTCCGTGACTAACACTGACGTATATTGACGGTGGCAACACCTGGCCAATAAATTACGCTTTTATTGAAATTTTTTTCAACTTCTTAACATCGCATAATGTAAATATTACACCGACTAAAAAGGGAAAAATAATGTTATTTCAAATGCAATTTCTTGAAAACTATATCACAATTGACTGTATTTTAAATGTTTTAAGAGAATTTTCAAACATATTTAAAAATATATATCTATATCGCGTGCAGTCCGATACAGAAATATTAGCCCTTGTGGTCTTAAAACAATATAAATAATTCAGCATTTGTTTCAGGATAATATTTCAAAACGAAATTAAAACTACATAGGATAAGGTGCTGTAGGGGTGCGAACTTTAGCTATTTCGTTAAATGACAATAAAAAAAGCGATTTGAGGAGTGTTGTTAAACATTATTTTTACTCTTAGATTATTAAGCTAACAGAAAAAATACATTAATCAATTTAGGAGAAACACTTTCGGTATTATTTGAAAAAAAAAAAACATTATCCTCCTGAATGCACACTCGTGTACAACCTATGAGGGTAAGAGTGCGCAGTCAAGCGTGCAAGAGTGCGTAATAAAGAAAAGAAGCTCTTCACTTACAAACGTCACATTTTTAGTGACCACTTCCTGTGTAGTCTATATACTTTTCAATCCACCAGTCTCTGCAAGAAATGCACTCTATACAATCATCAACGGCTCGTTCTCCATATATTTCTGAGCAGCCTGGACATATCCACGCTTTTTTTCTTGGGGGCAGTTTTTGGCTTCTTGAGTTTCGGTTCTTTACTCTTTTTTGTAAAGATTTTTGAATTTTTTGCGCAGCGTCCTGTTTAAGCTGGTTTTGTGTTGTGAGCTGTTTAAAAATTCAGACCTGCTGCACCTCTTACTATAGGATCGCACCACAGATGACTGTGGATACGGTAACAACTCTGTTAATTTGACATAAGATGAAGTTGTTGAAGTCGAAGCTATACCTTGCGAAAACGAAGCTGTGTTATTTCCCAGTGAGCGTACGTATTTTTTTTACATAGCTTTTCTGCCTTTTCTGAAGTATTATTTTCTATTCAAAGCAATTCTCTTTCCTCCGCATTTTCAGTCTTCTGTGGTTCTACTGTCATATGTGGTTCAACAAGTTCAAATTCTAATGGTTTTTCACTGCCACTTTTTGCTAAAATATCCGTATAAAAAAGGTCATTTTTTAAAGGGCATATACCCGTTACTTTAAATCCGTCCATGATCATAACAACGGTAGCAGTTTTTCTAAAAGAATGTGTAAATATTGATGCAACTTGAAAGCTCGTTATTGTTCGACCTGGATAATTTCTCATTCAATATTCACACTTAGCAGAATTACATTTGTTTAGTGGACTAAAAAATCTATCTAGCGGCTGTATTGTGTTGTCCGGAAAATCCGTTCCGTTTGGGAAATTAATTCGTACCGGAAAATTCTGCCCGTTAATTATTAGACATTAGCTATCGGAATTAATGTCTACTATTTAAATGATAGAAGTTTTTGATACGAATTAATTTTTCTAAACGGCACGAATTTTCCAAACAAACCAATATTTGGTGGCTACTATGCGAAGGAAATGAAAGAAGAAGTGATATTGTCGATAAAAATAAACAGCTGCAAGTGTGCAGTGCGATGAATGATTGTCGAGGATCAGAAACGCTGGCTGCTCTTAAGTTGGCATAGCGTAGTTTTAAAAATGTTAAAACCAGTCAAGAAACAAATTTTGTGTTATAATGCTGTTGTCATAATCCATTCCAACGATATATGCAGGTGCATTTTCTAAAAGTTTTGCTTTTATTATCTTTCTTTTGTATATGAAACGAATGGAATAAACGGTCCACTATTACTCATTGTATAAACTGCTAAAACGTTTTGCCCTCTGTCAGCATTTGAAATCTTGTTAAAACATCTTTTCCCTTTAATGGATATGGCTTTTGCTTGCTTGTTAGGTACTGTAGAGAAACCAGATTCGTCCATATTGAATATTTTGTGCAGTTGAAAGTGATATTTACCATAAACATCTAAGAAGTTTTTGTTGAAAAGGTCTACCTCTGGTTTATTAAAGGCCACGGCTTTTGGAATGCTTGTCGAAGTTTATTTCTTTAGTAATAAAGAAGAAAATAAGAAAGGATATTAAGCCAAAGTGTATTAAAAACCCATTTTATAGCTATAAGTGACACGTAAAGTAGATAGAAGATATGTTGGATAAAAGGGTGCGTGCACACTCTTGCACACTTTGGCACTGCGCACTCTTGCAGTATGAATGAAGAACAATGTAATATTGTCGATAGAAATCAACAGCTGCAAATGTGGAATGCGATGAATAGTTGTCCAGGATTATAAACGCGGGCAGCTCTTAAGTTGGCATAGCGTTGTTTTTAAAATGTTATAGTCAGTCAAGAAACACATCTCTTGTTATAATACTGCTGTCAGAAACACTTCCAACGAGATATGCAGGTGCATTATCTAAAATGGTGAAAGCGTTGGCTTTTTCTTCGTCTCCTGACATGCGGCTAATACGGAAGTAACACTTTAGATCTTTATCAATCAATTATTCGTCACTAAATGACTTAGAAACATCAGTAATTCCATCTATTGATAAGTAAATCCAAATCATTTAGGTGACTGAACTGAAATAATAAACTAATCGAAAAAAAACAAATAAAAGTAAATTACCTTTGTAATCTTTATTATGATCTGTGTTTAAAAACAATAAATATTACGACGAATTGACCTAAATCACTTTTTCTCTTCTAAATATTTAAAAATTTCACTAAAATAAGTAGTTTTTTTCACCATAAACTTACTTTGTTTTCAACTGTAGCTAAACGCAAAACTCTGTTCTGGAATTGGATAATCGCTTTGCGTACTCGTTTACGCCGCGCACTCATGAACCATCCTACCTAAATAAATAAATAAAATACCAAATTAATAAAACTAATTCACAAATTGAACAGAACTGTAATCGAACTGCGCGCTTAAACCCCTGTAATTATCAAAATTAAGAAGGCTGATGTAAGTAGTGAAAACGTTGGCGCTTTCTTCATCTATTAACTCCTGACATGCGGCTAATACGGAATTATCACTTTTAATAATATTAAAATCTTTATTTGAATATGATATTGATATTTTTCATATAAAAATGGTTTTTGGTGTTGTCAGTGGATAATCTAAGAATATATGTTAAATGTAAAAAATGTATTAGAGTATTCAATAAAAAAAAATGGTTTTTACCTATGTTTTGTAACACGTAAACCCGGGTTGGATACACCTTGTATTTTTTAAGGAACAATTTCTTGTCCAGTTCCTATTCAGCTTTCGTGGTATTGAAATACTATTAGTGGGCTAGCAACTCTCTTACAAAGGCAGTCTAGCTTTTTGAATGTGAATGTTCTGTCGATATTAACCTATGTATACAAGAGCGACATCTGTACTTTATTATACTTTAATTTTCCGAAGCGTGTTTGTGGGTTTCGGAATCTGCGGTTATTGGTTTTCGCTGTGATTTTTTTTTTAGGAAAATGAGGTTATGTTGGTCAATCTGCTGAGTATAAAAGCAGGATCTTAAGTTCGTATGTGCGGATCTGGGGTCGACACTTTTCTTACGAGGATAGCAAGACCAGATTACGGTTGTTGGAGCTAAAGCTTGCACGTGCACCGGGCATCGAAAGTTTAAAATTTAGCTGAAGGCGAGTTGTAGTTTGCTAAGAGTGAACATTTCTTAAAGTTCAATAAAGTTAGTTGGCACCCACGGGTTTCTGAGTTTAGTAATATTTTAGATAGTTTGTAAAAGTGTGGTTTAATCTTTGTTTATAGCAACAGTCGTGTTTGAAGCTCGAAGTTATTAGTGAGTGCATGTGAGCCCCTAGAGTTCTTTGCGTAAGTGAGTTTCTTAAATTAGTAATTTTGTATTTCTTGTATTATTGAATATTGATCCAATGACAAATTACTGTTAATTGCACCGTAGCGTAGGCAAAATTTAAAGAGGGACCATTGCATCCCTTCCCAAATTGGTTTTAAATAAACAGTGTTTTTACATATAAATCTGACAATGTCTGTCCTTCAAAGTGACGGTCCTTCCAGAACGTCGCAAGACATGCAGTAGAAAGTTACAATTCTGAAAAAAAAATCCATATTTATAATGTCAGGTCATCATTTATACATTTTCTAATTCAAAAAGTAAAAAAAAAATTATATTTTAAAGAAATGATTTACGTGGACTTCTAAATATTTTACAAAGTCTCTTAATATAACGACTGAATATGTTAATTCTAGTAGACGAAATATTTCTAAGATTTATTTAATGACTGCACAAATCTTCCATCGTAGTATCAAACGTCAGAAAAAATGTTTTGGAAGATAAATTTTTCATTAGATCATAATTTGGAATGCGAATAGTTGAATCGTTTCTTACCAGTATTGCGAAATTTAAAATTAGTAGGGAAAAGTAGGATGAAACCGTGCAACAGGCGTCTGAAATCGGAAATCTCAATTTTATCTCGATTTGAGCCGATCTCTAGCGAGTAGTGATTAAAATAAAATAAAAGTTGGAAAGTTGGAAAGAAGAATAGGGGGACATTATGGTATCTCCATATTGGCATTTGTGTAGTTTCTGTACTGAAAAGTTAATTTTACCATTGTGTTGTTCTAACGTTTGCTATTTTTTAAAAATTCTTATTTATAAGTTCATTTAATGTTGCGGAAACTTTATATCATTCTGTGCAACATATTTAATAAGGATTTATTTTCCACAATTAACCTGTTACTAGCATTTATAGATGCAATTATTGCCATGGTTTTCGATCTTGTTTCTATTGAGGTAAGACCCGATTCCGTATGTGGGATAACATCAGATATTTGAAAACAGTGGTTAAAGAGCAGTAAACAATGCTTGTAAAAATTAAATCAAAACTAGAACGATAAGGATGAATGTAACTTACCTAAAGCTGATAAGCAGGTGAACTTATTATCTGCAATTTCTCAAATTGTAATTAAAATAACTTACAGTTTGTCTTTAAATATTAAATTATTAGATTTATAATTAAAATATAGTTAGTTAAATTCCTTAGTTAAAGTTATAAAATAAAATATTTATTCCTTTTTAAAAGAAAGTCTAAACTCTTATTTCCAGTAAGATTAAAATATTATACTGTATTATCCCACTCGTATTTTATTCCTTTTTAAAAGAAAGTCTAAACTCTTATTTCCTGTAAGATTAAGATATCATGCGGTCTTATCACACCGGTAACATAAGACCGATAGAATTGATTTTTTGGAGAAAAACATTTCTTAATAAAGAAAGTGATACAATCTATACATTTATAACATTGTCATTGTACAACGATAATTTTAGATTATTTACGTAAAGTTTCATTAAATTTTGTTAGAACTTCTGGCTTCAAGAAGCAACTAATATTACCCTATACTTTATTCTATGTGATATGCACTGGGACTCAGAAAACTATACAAGCATTTCAGAATAGCATTTTCTAACATTTGGTGACATACTTTGACGATTTGAATGGAAATTTATACAGGATATAACATAAGAATAGAAAGGAAAGGAAATTCATGAAATGAGTTGCCAAAGAAGGCCATGCCCCTAATAAGACCTGCAAAATTTGTTTTATAAAGTACGAATGTTTTCCTATAAATGTCAGAATCGTCTTGAAGACTTCTACTGGTTTATTAAACAAACAATTTCGCAGCCACATTTCTTGTGAAACATCGCTGAACACCTATGTTTCAGCTTATAATATACAGGGTGCGTCATAGTGAGAATGCTATTTTATATTTTGATTCTTTTATTTTAATGTCGTTTGTTTTATTAAACACTAGCTGCGTAAAAACATGTTGTGATGCATTGATATTGAAATAGTATAAATATGTATGAATTCTGTTCGAAACTCTTGTAAGAAAATGTTTTTCAATGTTTCTCAATGTTTGTTTCAATGTTTGTTTTCAGTGTTTGTTTCAATGTTACATACACTGTTTAACGGGTCATAACTTTCTATTTTTTTTCTTTTCAAAGTGTCATTAATTGGAAATAATGAGTGGACCCGGATTGACTTTTGAAAAAAGAAAACTTATTTTAAAATACTATTGTATGAAAATGTAGCAGATGAACAGAAACAATATCCCAGGGAGTTTCAGGCAGATCCACCTGTGTGACTTACAAGTGATCGGATAAAAGATAAGTTTCAAACGAATGGATGTTCATAGACAACGTTTCGGAACCGCAATGGAGCAAGAATGCGCCACAACACTCAATGAATGTTTGTTGAAGTTCGTGAATCAATAGCCCACCATTATAAGCAGCGTATTGACCAGAACGGTAATCATTTTAAACATCTTCGGTAGGAGGAAAAGTTATATTTTTTACGTAGAACATTTTGCAATTTAAATATTAATTATATGAGAATAAGAACTGGAAATATAGTCATTCAAAGTGTATATACATTTTTCTGACATACCTTGTAATTCATCATGAAAATACTGAGAGATCTTTACAAGGAAATAAGAAAAATCAATAATTCTAACACAGCAGTAAAATGCAGTTTTCACACAAATACACAGAAAACATGGGATTAGATGGTGTGAAGTAGTTTATCGATATTTGTAAAGTAGATAATCCGGATGTTTGAAAATGAAGATATTTCTTTTTGAGCAGAGACTTTTTATTAAAGAATACGAAAGCAAACACAATAATCCAGATCCAAAGTTATACCGGGCTCACACCGGCTAGACATTTTACTTTCCTGCCGCACCCGGGCATGTATCGAGGAGGGGCATCATAACAGACAATTAACTGAGCAGGACATACGTTCGGAGCGAAGAGAAGATGTTTTCACATATCAACTTAGAATCGTACTGAAATGTACGCTCGCCAACTAGGGTTACTCTGGCGAGAAAAATTCCAGAGGGAGCATACTGTAATGAATGATATTTATCGAACAGGGCCGTCAGATTTTGGCATAAGAATGCATTTTATTTCAAAATTTAACACTGCCAAGAAAAACGCAACGGATGCATATTTTCCCATGCGAAAGGAATTTTTAGGCGGGCCGAAACGCATGGTTTTCAACGATCAGAATATATTTTTAGAACAGGGTGTGATGAATGACTTATTATCGATACCTAATAAGGAAATGCATATGTGCCGGTTGAAATGATAGACACAATTATAACTGACTCCCTGGCCGCAAAAATGCATATGAATACATTGTGTTAGGAACGTGATTTGGAAAATAACTTGCAGAAAATAATCTGTGATGATTTAATTCTTTTCTTTTTTTTATTTTAATCGAAAGTCCGTGAGATATTAACCAGCCAGTACAAGTGACCGTGAAGAGAAAAGAGTTTAATTAAGGAGGGATTATTGTTTCGAGTTATAAATAACGCATTAAATTTTTGAAAAAGCAGGGGAAAATATAATTTAAATAAAGAGCAGGGGAGGTTAAAATTTAATATATGATTCTGATATCATAGATGGGATTAGATACTGACAGTGGAAAAACAAATCTCGGAATAGAAGCATTTTTAGTTTGCATTACAATGTATCTAAAATTTCAGGCAGATCCACCTATGCGACTTACGATTCATCGGATAAAAAATGTCTGAAACGAATGTATATTCATAAACAAAGTTCCGGAACCGCAATGGAGCAAGAATGTGCTACAAAACAAAATGAAATGTACATTGAAGTTTGTGAATCAATAGCTCACCGTCTTAACCAGTGTATTGACCAGAACGGTGATAATTTTGAACATCCGCTGTAAGAGGAAAAGTTATACATTTTACGTAGATTCTTTTGTAATTCAAATTTTATATAAATAAAAACTAAAGTTATAATCATTCAAATTGTGTATAATTTTTTTGACGCACCCTGCAGATCATCGACTTCTGAATAATATGCCTACACACTGACACAAAAATGGCGGGTGTCGCAGGCGAATTTTTTTTCAGCGTTTGTACGATCCCTTGAATTTAAATACCAGTATACTATAAGGTTATTTTTCAAAATTTTTAATTTCAGAAAAAGAAGGCAAAGAATACGTTGTATGTAAATTAAAGGGACTGTGCAAAAACGCTAAAAAATATCCACCTACGAAGCCGCCAATTTTGAGTGATCGCGTAGCCCTGGTATTCAGAGGATGGTGGATAGATGGAGATTGAAGTTTTACAAATTTATTATTATCTTTTAATGAAGTTTCATTTATTGTACAAGTAAGCGGTGCCTAAAATGTGAAAATTCATAATATCAAAGTATCATATTTTAATATTTATTCAGCGAAAAGTTAAGTTTTTTTTTTATAAAACTATAAACTAGTTTTTTAATTTATTTACATTTTACAAAACCTACATATTCACTAATACAGCCATTTAACATAACCAGTAAGTAAAATTTCTTAAGTGATATTTTGGTTTTGTTGCCAACTTCATTTCTTGTGAAACACTGCTAAACACATGTATTTAATCTACTAGTAACTGTAATATAGATGGAGAATGCTATTTTATATTTTGATTCTTCTATTTTAATGTCTTTTGTTTTATTAAACACTAGCTGCGTAAAAACATGTTGTGATGCATTGAGATTGAAATAGTATAAATATGTATGAATTCTATCCGAAACTTTTGTAAGAAAATGTTTTTCAATGTTTGTTTACATTTTTAAGGTTCTCTAAATAACAAACCTTCTATAATAAGGCAAAACAAAAGATAATTAAATGATTTTATACTTTATTAATTTTATTTCATTTAAACAAAATTGAAGCAAAACCTAACACAATTTTTTGGGGCGCATTTGTCAGAATGGACATTAAAGTATTAATTGAAGTGAATATCTTTTCAATTCAATGAAACAAATGAAGATGTATTTTCCAACAACTGCATAAAATCCTTCAATCCACATTTCAAATTACACATGAAAAGGAAGTAATTTTTTTTGTTATGTTGGAGAACTAAAAATACATGGCGTTTCGGATAATTTAAATTTGACAAACGGATATTGTATAAGAAGTTCAATGCTTTCTGCTCGACATTTTACATTCGATTTTTACTTCTTTTGTGACTCTGATTCTGAATTTAGCGAAAAATATTTCCCGACATTCCTCTTTAAGCGACGGCTTTTATTCCGCATCTGAAACTAAATCATTTCACCAATATTCAGAGAAAGAAGCTTCCGAGAGATTTTAAAAATGCTCTTTTCCTTTCAAATATGTGATTTTTTTTTCGGAAGTGTTCAATGCTTCTTCTTATAAAATCTTTTTACTAGACATTTCTTTGGCATCTTTTTGTAAAATGTAAGACATTTGTAACATCTTCAAAAGAGGTCAAATACTGTTTTATTACAAATCTGCATTTATTATCAAGATTAGATAGAACTTTAAAACTGAACAATATGGAATAATTTTTTTTTAACTTCCATATCAAAATATTATTCTGGACATAAATATTTATATGGTGTATTTTGATTTCTAAAACAACAAAAGTTTACTGACTTCCTGATATTTTTTTTTACTAGTGATTTATTAAAAGTTTTTTAATGAATGGAAAAGAGGCTTTATGTTTGCCCCAGTTTTATACAGCTCTACATTAATCTCCAAATACACATGTTAAGGTAATAAAAGATCAACTATTATTTGGTAAGCA
The DNA here is from genome assembly GCA_963931845.1 of Maratus michaelseni. Classification (NCBI taxonomy): domain Eukaryota; kingdom Metazoa; phylum Arthropoda; class Arachnida; order Araneae; family Salticidae; genus Maratus; species Maratus michaelseni. The sequence continues at coordinate 39,500,675 of OZ007586.1, read as the reverse complement.
TGATTCTTAGTTGCTTCTGATATTTTGAACTATTTCGGGTATCTACATCTCCTGTTATGCATGGCACCACCGCATACAATTTGCAAAACAAGAATCCTCACTATGAGTGCATAAAAATTATCCAAAGAACGATACCTCAACGACGTACAGTTTTCGAGAAAAATGCAAAATAAAAAGTATGACCTCACATACCCTTAGCCGAGGTTGACGAAAAAGGCAGGCTGTCGCGGTACCTTACATGTGTGTCTGTTTTCGGACCGCTTGAGTCACGTGCTGAACGTCTGCATGAATGCAGATGCACGAAAAAACATCACGTGACTCTAGCGGTCCGAAAGGAGATGAACGCGAAACGTACCGCGGCAACCGGTCTTTTTCGCGAACCTCGCTCCGTAGCAGTTTTTAATGCATTGCCATTTTACTGACCAAGATTAAAGTACATGTTTCAAAACTCACGAACGAAATACATAGTATGTAACGGTTGCGTGTAGTTTCGAGCCAAACGACGGTAGTTCATTTGCATATTAGACACACGTCCTTTGCAAATGCCTTTTTTACTTACCCATCATACGTAGTATAGGGTAAGTCTTGTAATCGTTTTGAAAATCGAAAAATTTTTTTTGACGGATTTACACGTTTCAGACACTGGAGATTCCGAAAAACATATTTTTAGAAAAAAAAATTTGCCGTCCGTCTGTGTGTCTGTGTGTGTGTCTGTGTGTGTGTCTGTGTGTCTGTAAACGCTCTATCTCCCGAAAAAATTGAGATAGAGACTTGCAATTTGGTATGTACTTAGTATGTAATAATGGGAAGAAGCCTATTTCATTTCAATAACCTCGATTAACCGGAACAATTTTTTTCGGACTCTCGAAATATTCGTTCTGATGAAAGGTATATAAAAATTTTCGAAATTGTTTGTTTTAAGAAATGAATATAAAAGACAATAAAAAAACATAAATTTTGCATAAAGCATGAAGTCGATCGGATAATTAGTTGCCGAGATATTTGGAATCCTATTTTCCACACTCTTCGATTTTTCATGACCCTGTATTTCATCCAAATTTCACTTCAAAGATATATTTTAATTGGAAATTTGACGCTTAATCAGATGCAATAAACCGCTAGTTAATAGGATTATTATTTTTGGAGTTATAAGAAAAACCTCTTTCAAGCAATTCAGTAATCGAGCCTTTAAAGTTTGTGACGTCATCAAGCCACGATTTTATTTGAATTGCAATGCATTTTATAAGTAGTTTACACATTTTTATTTTAATATTTTACATTATGCATATCCATGATGGGTAAGTATTACGGTGGCCCCCAACGACTAGTTAATTCTTCCCCTTGCTTAAGCCACAAGGTACAGTTTTTACTTTTCAAAAGTCTTATTTTGTTTAAAATGTTGTTCCTATTCCGGTTTGCAATTTCATGAGGATCAATAAACCTTATTTTCGGTGCTCCGAAAGTTACGTCATACATTTTGGCTTTTTCATTTTTCTCGAAAACTATGCGTTTTTTAGGCATGGTTCTTTGGGCACGTTTCATGTGGTCTGAACAAGGATGCTCGTTTTGCAAAGTTTGTACGATGGTACCCGAACACCCTGTATACGAAAAAGAAGCGCTTTGTTGATATTGCAGGGGGAAAATGCGGATTTATGTATACTTGAATTCGACGAAAGAATATTATATAAGAAGTTGTATGCATTCTGCTGGACTTTTATACCCCATTATTTAAAAAAACCTTTTATTGATTTTGATATTGAATTTCCCGAAAAATATTTCTCTACATTCTTTTATAAGTATTGGTTTTATTCCACTGCTGATTATGCGATTTCTTTCGGAAAAGTTTTAATGTTTCTTGTTAAAATATATTTTTACAAGATTATTTTATTTTCTAAATGTAGCAAAACTTCTAACGTCTTCAATAGACACTAGTCACTAAATTCCATCAATATTGGTTATATGGGTTATGGTGACACTGAATATAACCTTCATAGAAATATTCCGACGAATAATGCTTAAATATTAGTTTGTATTGGGAATATTTTCACTGAATTGCCGCTGTTAAAGAAATATTATCATTATTGTGGAAATATTTGCAATGAAACGTAAATATTGTAACTATATTGACTTTGCATTGAAAGTTTTATCGATGACATGGAGGAACATTTCTTGCCAATGTTGCTGTGGAAAAATGTAGACACGCTAATCTTAGGGAAATGTTTTATACGAATATCGCCGACGTTAGCAAAGATATAGACAATACAAACTGCCCCAAAATGTGTTTGTAATGGGCTACAAATCAACACTTATTACCTAGATTACATGACATGTTAAATCTGAAAAAAAAATCGGGACAAGTGCAAGTAACGCTCGTATCCTGAGGGTCCCTTACCGTTATGTTATATTAGCGTTACAAAAAATTCCATTACAAGGCGTTACATTGGCTAGAGCACCTATTATAGAAATTCATGAGTTTGTTACGTAATAAAACTACATAGTTTTATAAATTAAATATTTTTCGATTTTGTCCTTTACATGTGCTATAAGATCTTTCTTCGTGCCAAATTTCAAGGTTCTAGGTCAAACTGAAGTACCCAGTAGGTTTTACTCTCAAAACCTATAGGGCACTTCCGGTTGACCTAGAACCTTGAAATTTAACACGATTGAAGGTTTTCTAGCAGGTGTAAAGGACAAAATCCGAAAATCAGTGTCGATTCATTGCGTGATTTTCCATAATCAGGATTTCCAAAGCGAGACTATATCGTTAGTAATTCTATAAATACGTAGCACCCGTCCGTCCGCATATAACAGCGCAAAAACTACCCAAGCAAATGGTTTGAAATTTAAGATATATTATCTTTGCAGAATTTTGTCGAGACATTTCAAATTTTAGGAAAATCGAATCAAAACTTTAGAAGGTATTAATAAAAATATTTATTAAGAAATTTGAATTAAAAAAAATAATAAATAAAAATCGGTGCTTTCTTGTTATAGGGGCTTCCGAGTCAAGCGACCGAGATACTTATTTTATTACAGAAATTAATCTGCAGACGATATAATTTATTTCACAGAATTAAAAATCAATATTTTAATATTTATATATCTAGCTATAATACGAACGCACCTTGTTTGTCGTGTTTGACGTACAATTTTCAACTTGTTTCCTTTTCAGGTAGGGAACCCTAAAAATGAACAAAAGAGTTTTTAATTTACATATCAAAACGGCACTGTGTACATAAATATATTGCGCATTTTGGTGTCTCAAGCTGTGGAGGATTACTTTTTTCTCTTATAATTTTTTTTATGATAATTTTAGTCAAAAAGCAAGGAAGGAAAAGCAGTTTTAAGTTTCATCCGTTTAATCTTCAAGTATGCATATTACACTAACAAAAGTCAACTAATACGTGTGTATTTTGATTATTTGTCTTGTTAGCGACAAAGTCCTATTAGTTTTACTAAGAAGTTTTTATTGTCGTCAGAAATGTGTAGGCCACTTTTCGATGGCCGCTAAGAACTGATTTCTATTTTACAGCTCATACATCACTTATAAATGTTGCATGATTTCGATTTTTACATCTTTGAATAGAGGAAAAAAATGTATTTTTAATCAATTTTGTTTAAAAACTGTAGCTCAATTTAGAGACTTTTAAAATTATCTTCATGGATGATTTTTTCTTGTCTATCTCAACAATTAACGGTTTGCAACAATAATATAAAGTGGCAAGATTTACCATAGTAGGCAATTGATTGACCAGAGTAAATTAACCATGCTGACTAGTATTGATCCCTATTATTTTCTTCTGATAAAAAAGAAAACAATAATAAAATCGTAAATAAAGCAACTCCAAAAGAAAAAACACAGCATTAAAACGAAACATAAAAATAACACATTTAAACAAGGTACAGCATATTTTAATAAGAAAATGAAATTAGGTATACTCAATGTGTCCACCATGCGACAGGCATTGGAATGCTACATGTATTCTGCGTGTATGGACACATTCAGCATGTTTAGACAAACTCAGACAAGTTTAGACAAGCCAAAGCTAGTAAGGCGAGTGAGCAGAACAGGTTAGCAAAATAAGACAAAATGTACAAACATACTTGAATTATAATTATAAGGAAGCATTTTCTTGCACTTTCATAAGAAAATTAGATTATTTCAAAAAAATTATTAGTTAGTTAAATAAACAATGTTTATAGTTCAATTATAAGAATATGACAATTTTTCGTATTAGTATGAAACCTATTAACTTGATTTTCTGAGTTAAATAAATTCTACCTTAGGTCTTAGTTCTATTAGTAAAATGTGCATGCCATTAATGGCTTTTACATACAATTGGTGGCGTTTCCTAGTAATTAGTGGCATATTAAAACTGGTGATTTAATATAAAATACACATTTCAGGGTTTCTGAAAAAATAATTTTACACAAAAGACTATATTTCATATTAAATCGAAGTCTGTCTACAACTTTGTAATTGACTTTTTTCCCCATCTCGTTTTATTAGGCCTAGACACCTCGTTCGTGGCTTTTGCTATTGCAGTTCAAAAGTAGTTTGAGGCGAAATGAATCACACGTTATTTTTTCTAGATTAAAATGCAATGAAAATTTAGCATCTTCAAGAGGTTAAAAATGTGTATTCTTACAAATGTACAGTCGGTGAAAGGAAAACAACGGAGCACCCATATTTTTTTATCGCCAAATAAGGGGGGGGGGATTAGCCATGCGATTGCGAATTATACCTTCTTTAACCTGATGTTTAAAAAACAGGCTTAGTTGTCCGTCGTACTATATAAATTATGAAACTAAATTCGAAAAGATTATTGTAACATATAAAAATTTTAAAAGAATTCGATTTCCAGAAGCTTCAAATATGCAAATCCTAAATTTCATCCAATTTTATCAAGTAGATTTTAAGTTATGCTTATAGAACTACACGCATTGCAGTTTGTTTTGAAACTATTAATAAGAAAGAACAATCTTTTAAGAAACACTTTCGATTAGTGTTTCGTAATTCCGAAACATAGATTACGAAACGCTTTCCAACACATTCAAAATAATGTAACGAAACTGCGCCGTTTAATAAGGTGATAGATGATATCTAAATAAACAAAGTCAAAATCAAACTGGGCGGGGAGTCCAACTTTTCGGCTTAAGCTCAACTACCCCGCCCAGACCTAAATAAACAATTTAGAAAATGTATAACACATTTGAAAATCCAATTTCAGCAATCACCATCTATAGTTAGAAAAGTATCCGAATTCTTTTGTGCAGCCTTGTATATGGTCTATAGATTTGTATATAAAATACATAGTGTGCTAAAATTTAGTTCAGTTAGGACACGCATAATACAGCTGAAAATTCCTCTTCAGCAATTTCCGTATATGAACGGAAAGGAAATGTGCTTGAATTATTTTGTATAGTCCTGTATATGATCTATATAATTTATACTCACCACAAAATATGCAAACATTTATTTAAACTTAAAAACGCACTTTCGGCATTTTTTGCTCATAGATATTACTTTAACCGTATTTTTTGTGTCCTGTAAAAGAACAAGAAATTATATGAACATCATATTCTACAGTAACCATCTCGTAATGCACCCCCAGTGATTTATAAGGTGCTTTTAAATGAAAAGGACACTTTTGCAGTAGAGCCGCTGTTTCTAATCGCAGTGGGTTAATTTGTCTCTAGATAGATGTCGTGGCATTTTCACCAGTTGCGCATCTTAAGTGAACGGTTTTGCCTCACTTTATTCATTCTTGAAAAGTTGTTCTGTGCGATCAGATGAATGGTGTATTTCTTCAGAAATAGCGCAACGCATTGTTGAATCTTAAACAGGCCATCAAAATTAAGCGCAAACTTACTAAAGGAATGATGTTACTGCAGTATAATGCTAGGCCACATGTGGCCATTAAGATTTTAGACCTGCTGTGAAAATTTCGGTGGGAGGTCTTAAAACATCCTCCATACAGCCCCGATATCTCCACATGTGACTCCCATATTTTCGGCTCCTTAAAAAAGTCACTGAAAGGTCAACGGTTCACATGTGACAAGGAAGTGCAAGACATTAAGGAAAACTGGATTCATCACCCGCATAGCATGCACAGTCACAGTGACGTCACTGTGAGTCACGTACGTCACGTCACATCTGTGACCAAAATGACACCACTTTGTAACGTCACACTGTGACCAAAATGTGAACGTCTTGAAGATCTAAAGAAAACTTAAAATAAACTTTAGAACATCTTATGGCATGAAGAAAATTACTTTTTGATAGCTTTAAAAATTTTTGTGACGTTGCAATGACGTCACTGCAAGTCACATAAGTCACGTAAAACCTATGACCAAAATGCCAACACTCTGTGACTTCACGGTGTGATCGGAGAGAGAATTTCGAAAAAAACTCATAAAATACAGAATTGAATTATGTCATGTACCTAAATCATTAATAAAAACATTGTCACAAATTATTTAAGTATATTGTATTTCCAAAATAAAATAATAAATAAATATCTGTCTACATATATGAGGCAGATAATTTTTTACAATTTTCATTACCATTTTCATGAAATTTAACAAAATATACTATATAATACACAGGTAAAAATCCTTAAATAGAAATTTAGTAACGTAGGAAAGTTTTGGCGGAAAATAATTCAGAAATAGATCTCCCATTCTAATAAAACTGTTAGCAATTTAGAGATTTGTTAGCATTTTAAATACAAACATTTAATTTTTATTCCTACCACCGCATGGAACTCATTTGCTAATTTTGTGATACTAAAAATATTTAAAAAATCTCCAATCTCTTATTATTTTGAGGGGCCACTCAACCCAATCATCAGTTTTCTGTTTAAAAAGTGAGGACACCATTTTTGCGAGTTCGACATCGGGGGTACTCGGGGCGACCGTCGAACGCGTTCAAGATTTTTCTTGTACTGAATAATTAAGGTGGTTCTCAACTGACCTGCTCAACAACGCGAAGCTTTCTGACATAATTTCTGACTCATTTTTAAACGCAAAGGCATAAAATGGGCAGGACTGACTATGGAAGCAATTTGGAATCGAAATGAGTTTTCCATTTTTTGATAAATAAATTACTTATTGAGTTATAAGCAATTCGTGTCACGTGACGACTGGTTTTTCTCTTTTCTTTCACTGTTACGTCGGGTATTTGGTTCAAAACGCTGACTTTGACATTCTTTTCTGAAAGATCTTCTGCTTTTACTAAAAAATGGAAAACGTCTTTCAATTACATAGTTTCTAAATAAAAACACCAGCCAATTTCATGCGTTTCCGAACAAAAACGAATTAAAAATATGTCATAAAGTATATGTCATTCCTATAGCAATTTATTCCAAAACTGGTCAGTGCTTAATAAGATATCACCTCTGTTAAATATATTACTCTTTTCAATAGAGTGTAAAAAATGAAAAAATCGTATTTAGGAAATCTGATTGCAGAATAGTATTTATATTTATTTCGTAATTATTTTATAAAGACTATTAAATCAATTTTTATTTAAAATTTATGTTTACTTTGGACGCCTAAAGCAAATGCAACTGATTAAAAAATATATAAAAATTTAAATTTTCACAGCTTATTTCTAAGAATACTAAACTCACTCATATAAAAATAGAATATTATAGCTTCATTAGAAGTTATTTGTCAGCCATATAAACTATAAAGCATTTGAAATGTCTTTATTTAAATGTTTTCTTTCTATTCTTTTTCTGGAAACACCTGCTAGATGTTACTTTGTGGTAAACATTACTGCGCAGATCATGATCGCAGTTATTGAGGGCAGAAGATTATTTTCATTTGCAAATTCGGCGGTTTAGAGTGTGTGGTGTTCTTTTAAGTTTGTGGAAGTATATTGTGGAATTTATACTGTGTAAGTAAATTAACGTTTTAAAGTGAATCATCCATTTTAACCTATCCTTGTGTCTAGCTGGGTGCGTTATTAAGGTCTGCGTGATATTTGATATCTCAGATCTATGAACATACCTATGCTGAACCACTTTGAAAATTAAAGCAGTGGATTTGAGTCTCATTTTTCAATGAAAAGGAAGCAGTCAACGACCATTAAAATTTAATCCCTAGAACTGGTGGTTTTACTTATAGATTAGCAGGTAACTTTTAATGTCTTTGCAGTTTTGTTAATAGTGCATATTTAGTAATGGTACATTAATAGTGCATTATTTAAAAGTTAAGATGTTTAAATCTTTATTTGTTTAAATCACTTGTATAAAATTTTATCTCTTATGTTTTAAATCGTTTTAAATAGAGAGTTTGTAAAAAAGCTTAAAGTATGTACTAACAATATATATTTTAAATGTCAAGTGTTATTTATAACGAGGTATTTATTTATATTTTGCGTTTCTCAGTTTACTTTTCATAGTTATTCATTATAATTAAAAACATTGCAATTTTTAAAACTATTAATATTTGATTTACAATTTGAAAATTTCTTAGCTGGTGGAGGTTTCGAGAAATAATTTTCTGGTATATTTGAAATAATTGCGACAATTTAACTCATTACAAATTTAGTTGTCAAGATATGTCAATATTAGGTGCACAAAAATAATGAATATTGATGAAACAATAAAACAGCTATTCAGTTAAGGTAATTTTTCCAGTTGTGTTATTGAATTTTTTTTATAGTAAAAATTGATATTTAAGCTCTGCATTTAGTATTCTATCAAAAACTGAAAATGATATAATTTGTAAAGAAAAAAAAAATTTTTCTTTGCGTTTATGATCCTAAGTTTTAAATTTTATTTGCTTCGAAAAATGTTTTATTGCTTGATACAATGTTTATTATTTAATAATACCGCACAATAGGTAGATCTATTATTTAAATGGATTCCTAATATAAATTTTTCACAATGCTTATTTAAAAATCTATACTTTTATTTTCATTAAATTTGTAATCAAATCCAAAATAACTAATTTCTGAATTCATTTTTATTCGGAAACACACGAAATTGGCAGGTGTTCTTATTCAGAATATATGCAATAGAATGGCATTTTCCATTTTTGACAGAAGATGTTTTAGAAAACACTATCAAAGTCGGTGTTTTGAACCGAATTTCCGACGCGCAGCTTCAGAAACGGAAAAAACGTGACCAATTGCTCTTAAGCATTTCATTTATCTAAAAATGGAAAACGCTATTCATTCCAAATCGCTTTAATAATCAGGCATGCAAGTACCATGCGTTTAAAAGATTTTTCATAAATATGTCGGAAAGTTTCGTGACACTGAGCGAAGGGAAATATAGCAAAGTATACACATTTAAAAACTTCAAAACTTAACAGCAAAATAGCATAGTTTTAATTATTGTCAATATTTTTGGTGGTTACATAAAACAAATGGAAGTAGAAGTTAATTTTAAAAGTTGTTATTTGCACAATAGAATTTCATATTATTAAAATATTTAATTTTATTATAATTTTTAATGGATTCATCTATTATTTTCATATTAGTATGCGTTTTTTACATTTATAATTTTCTTGTTTAACGACTACATTAGCCGGTTTCCCAATCAGATGCAAAGTTTTAATTTGAATACGAGTTGCATAAAAAAAATGATTGCCGATCCAATCCTTATCGTCGATCTTATCCGTATTTGGTGAAATCTTGTTATCCGAATCTATGCGAAATCATTTATCAGGTTCGGTCGGGTTGTGGGCCTACAGAATTTTTGTTGTTATTGTTGTTGGGTTAGGGTAAGAATACGGGTTGAATGTAAATATAGTTTCAGTCAACCATCATTCATGTTCAAGTAGACATTCAATCATGTTCAAGAAGTATATAACCGGATTCGTGCATGACTCTAGATCCGAGCCGACATCAGAAATTGTATCGTAACACAATTTCTGATAAAATCTGGTTACTTGGTCGTATGCAAGATTCTATTCCGAACAAGACTTACAGTAAAAACATTATACCCGACTCGGGCCAGATCAGGTTCATGAAAATCAGGTCACACGACAACTAATCCAAATCTATTCTGTAGCCAAACAAATCCAAAAAGATCGATCCGAAGTTTCGGGATTGGATTCGGGTAAAATCTGGTCACCCGACCCGGTGCAGTGTCGTCACAAACGTCACAAACTTGAACCATAAAAAATTTTGATCCGAACAATCCGTATAGGATTTGGGTAAAATCTGGTCATCCTATCCGATGTAGATTCGTCACATTTTTCACATTGAAGTCGCACGGTGACTTCACAAAGTAGTCACATTGTGAGGTCACAGAAAGCCTTGAAAACGGCCATAACGACCTCGCATTTAAGTCACAATGCCTTCACATCGACGTCACTTGACGTCACGGCGACGGTCACAAAGTCACAGTGTGACTTCACAGTGACGTCGCCGTGATGTCACCATGCCTTACGGGCAGCAACCCCGGAGTTTCTATACTGAAGCCATCCACTCCCTTCCTACGTGCTGGGATCAATGCATCAATGTCAATAGCAATTATATTTAGTTGGAATGTTACACATGAACTGCAATTACAATATTCTGTAATTAAATTATTCTGAAATTAAATATGCTTTAAATAAAACCGTAGTCTCCTTCTCATTTGAACGCCCTTTATATAGTTATTTTATTATGTTTGAAATAGTGAAACATTACTAAATTACATTACAAACGATTTTTCCCCCATAGACCATAATTTAACGGATTTCGTTTGCCCTTGTAAATGAACTATAAGTGCTATGCACCTCATTTTCAATAACGAACATACCATGGTAATGCCTAACAGCATATATTATTTGCATGCCAATCTGAGTATAGTTACGCAAGTTGTGGCGTGCTGGTGCATGGTGAACCCTAGCTAGCTCTGTGAGAAAATCAGAAAGTAAGTTCAAAAATCAACTTTTATTTAAAATTTTAAGGGTATGATGATATGTGAGTCTCATTCACTGAACTCCGACTGATCACTGTTATCTAAATAATCCCACTCGATCAATGTACGGTACTACACTATAATAACAAAACTTGAATAAGACGAGTAAATGAAACTTTAACTTACACACAGATAAGATCTTACTTTAGAACTTCAGAACTCTTTTTGCAGCGATGCGCCGTCTTTCACCGCTGCAGTACAAGATGGCGAACTATCCAATTAAAGCAGCCCGTGGCCTTCAAAACAATATTTACTGAATTCAACAAACTAAATTATCTTACCAGATCAAGATTCAGCTCTATGAAACCTTCAAAACCGGAACGCAATTTCCTTCTGGTGCTAAAAACAGTCTTGACTTCCCTTGGGGCGAGATGCAACCAAATCCAACGATATACACACTTTCACTTACTTAAATAAATTGCTAACTGACCAGAAAAGCCAAAATTTTCATACAACTGCAGCGAAACGCAGAAAACCCACAAATTCCGAAGGACTCATGTCTTAATCGAAAGTTAAAGTAAAATAGTCTATAGATGTCGCACATAGATGTTATTTTCACAATACGATCTCATTCAAAACAAACGCCTGCCTTTATGAGGAGTCACCAATCCGCTACAAAGTTAGAACACAGAGAGAGAGACCGACAGACAAGCCGAAGTGATGAATACTTTTCAGCAGTAGTGGAAAGTGTTAATAATGAATTTAACTTTAGGAGTTCGTTACACCTGCATAATTCTTAAACTTCTTCACCAAAGTCCGAATAAATCAAAAAAGATTAAAAAAATATATATGCGTGAGTATTGAACTTTCAAAGTTTGTTTTTCAATATGGAGACGGCCCTCTGAGCTGATTTTTAACATAAATTTATAGAATAATCCCAAATAACTCCCAGTCGAATGGCTATTTTTTTTCTGGGTCTATTTGTCGGTAAAATAGTATAGGGTGTGGGCATAAATTATTCTAATCTTTCTATGAAAACAGTATTCTCTACACAAATACCTTGTGATGTACCTATTCGGAAAGTGCACTAGGAAATATTTATGACACAAGATTAACAATAACAACAGTTCATTTAAAATCAATAATAAGGGTGATTGTCACTGGAGCTGGTAGATTTTAACTAAGATGTTCAGAAATAAACAAGCTCGAAACATCGAAGACGAGATGAAGAAAGGTTTCCCAAGGAAAGTTTTTAATTCAATCACTTAGCCCACAGCAAATAGACCTCCCTGATTGTTTTAGAAACCTAAGAAGAAGTCACTTCAGCTCACTAAAATATGTCACTAGGAACACTATAAGTGTCATTTAAAACATGGCAATATCATCATCAAAGGGAATACCGTGTATTCCAATTCTCTTTGATTTAAAATGCCAAACTCCAACTCCATATAACGCTGGTGAATTCACAGTCGAAGATTCTACTCCAAAAGGAGCTAATGCAAACTTTGACGTTCAAAGCAGAAAGCGTAGAAAATCTGGGATAGTTTACTATAACGCGTAAGGTGCGTCTAAATTCAACGAATCTAACTCCTACCGTAGTCTATATGACAGCTAAACAACCACAGTTATCTAAGTATCATATCATTGTATAAAATAACCATGAAAAGCAAATTACCAGGGATTCTGACACGCTTTGCGAAGCCAGGTTCGAAGTGAAATAATAGATAGAGCATTCATGCACAATTATTTGCATTCAGGTCACCACGACTGCACGCAAAAATTCAAAACTCTCTCGACCAGAGATTACCTTCATAAATGAGTAGATAGGAACTTATTCTGCAACCTATATAGCTTATTTTAATTTTGATAAAGCCCTGTTTTATTCTTTCTGATTTATTCTTTCTGACAAAAACATATTTTCTCTTATATTATAAAGAATGTATTTATCTATGAATTTATGGAAAATACAACTTTACGTACCAGCTGGATAATTTTCAAATACGCATGACAAATACGCGCATACGCGCTACAAAAAATCAACTATTATTTTAACCCCTTAACTGTGAGAGGTTTTTTGACACCATAAACTAAAAATAGGCACAATACACCACTTTTTCCGTACTAAAATATTTACTTTGTCTAATCGAAAATGGTCTGCCGATTAATAAAGCGAAGGTTGCGTTTAAAAATTACTGGTGTGCAAAAGCTTTTAGTAACAAAACACGCAAACTCTTCTTGCCCGAACTGAGTTCGGGATACACAGTTAAGGGGTTAAAGCATGTGTTTTTTGGTTATTGCTCTTAGACCAAAATATTTATTAAATCTTCTATTATGTATCAAAAAAGTATTTTGCTCATGTTAGAGAAGGAAAATGTATAACGTTTTGGATAATTCGAGTTTGATAAACGGATATTATGTTAGAAGTTCGTTGCATTCTTCTTGACTTTTATTTCCTGGTACTTTTATACTTCTTTTGTGACTGTGATACTGTCCTACAAAATATTTTGTGATATTCTTTTATACGTGTCTGTTTTATTCTGCTGCTGAAACTAAATCACTTCACCAATATTCAAGGGAGGAAGCTACCTATGGATTTTAAAAAGGCTTCCAAAGTTTGTAATTTTTCGAATATTTTCAATGGTTTTTCTTATAGATTATTCTTACTAGATACTACTTCTAGTTCTAGCTTTAAAATAAAAGTATGACTACTATTCGCAGCTAATGAGATATACTAATTTTTTGACGATTTTTCTATTGTGATGAAAAAGCGTGGTATGAAATATTACGGGTTTTTTAATAATTAAAATTTGGCAAACGGATTTTATAAAAAAAGGTTTATGGATTCTACTAGAACTTTTATCTTTTTTAGGGTTTCGTACCTCGAAAGGAAACTAGTCGTTGGGGGCCACCGTAATACTTACCCATCATGGATATGCATAATGAAAAATATTAAAATAAAAAATGTGTAAACTACTTATAAAATGCATTGCAATTCAAATAAAATCGAGGCTTGATGACGTCACAAACTTTAAAGGCCGATTACTGAATTGCTTGAAAGAAACATCCTTATAACTCCAAAAATAATAATCCTATTAACTAGCGGTTTATTGCATCTAATTAAGCGTCACATTTCCAATTAAAATATATCTTTGAAGTGAAATTTGGATGAAATACAGGGTCATGAAAAATCGAAGAGTGTGGAAAATAGGATTCCAAATATCTCGGCAACTAATTATCCGATCGACTTCATGCTTTATTCAAAATTTATGTTTTTTTATTGTCTTTTATATTCATTTCTTAAAATAACCAATTTCGAAAATTTTTATATACCTTTTATCAGAACGAATATTTCTTGAGTCCGAAAAAAATAGTTCCAGTTAATCGAGGTTATTGAAATAGGCTTCTTCCCATTATTACATACTAAGTACATACCAAATTGCAAGTCTCTATCTCAATTTTTTCGGGAGATAGAGCGTTTACAGACACACAGACACACAGACGGACCGCCAATTTTTTTTTCTAAAAACATGTTTTTCGAATCTCCAGTGTCTGAAACGTGTAAATCCGTCAAATTTTTTTTTTCGATTTTCAAAACGATTACAAGACTTACCCTATACTACGTATGATGGGTAAGTAAAAAACGGAACCCTCATAGTCTCGCTTTGTTGTCCATTTGTCTGCCAAGTTCGTTTTCATCAGAAATGGCTAATGATATCAAGTTCAAATTAACATCAAATAACGAGATCATGGTTCCACACTTGTGTAAAAAGTTCGAGCTTCTAACTTAGTGCAATAAAAAGTGACGGCCTGAAAACAACGTTTGAGGAAATCCCAATTATGGAAAATTACATAATAAATCGACATAGAATTATACATTAATGATTTTCAATTTTTTTCCTTCACATGTGCTACAAAACTTCCTTCATACCAATTTTCAAGGTTCTAGATCAACCAAAAATACTCTAAAGGTTTTGAGGGTAAAACCAATAGGGTACTTTCAGTTGACCCAGAACCTTGAACTTTATCTCGTCGGAAAGTTTTATAGCACATGTAAAGGAACAAACCGAAAATCTTTATTTTTAACTCTATGTCGATTTATTACATGACAAACTTAAGAATTTTCATTATCAGGGATGCTGATCATTTAAAAAAAGTAAAAAAAGATATAGAATTATAAATTAATGATTTTCGGATTTTTCCCTTTGCGTGTGCTGTAAGACTTCCTTCGTGCTAAATTTCAGGGCTCAATGTTAACCGGAAATACCCTATAGGTTTTGAGAGTAAAATTTATAGGGTACTGCCAGTTGACCTAGAATCTTGAAATTCTGCGGTAAATCCTATATATTCGAATGGGATTTATTTCCCCTCGAATTTGTCAATTAACTCACTGTAGAGCTGGAATCTTTCTCAGTTTTAACGATACTTGATTGGTCCTTTTATATGAGTTACTCTATAGAATTGACTATCAAATCATGAAAAATATTTCTTTTGGTTAGTTCGCGCATGCGGAGTCATAAATTATTTCATACAAATGCCCATATCTCATCAAATATTAAATATATTAATTGTTTAATCGCAGTATACTGTTTCTACTGTTCTTGAAGTAAAACATGTGCTTTACATCCTCGAATTTCAAGAACAATTTGTCAAAAATTTCAGTAGACATTCGACAAACAGTGTGAAAAGCGAAAGCGTCCGGCCACTGCCCCTTAATTTTTGGACACCAGTGTATAAGAAAGTCACTGTATCCTGCACTACCTTTTTATTTCCGTGTTTTGCGTCTTTAGTTGATTCTGATCCTGAATTTCCCGAAAAATATTTCACGACATTCCTTTTTAAGTGCCCACATTTATTCAACAACTGAAACTAAATCACTTCACCAGTATTCAGAGAAGGATGCTTCCGATGGATTTTTAAAATGTTTATGTATTCTACTATGGATTTTATTTTGTTTTTTATTTTGATGTAATTAGTTTATAAATTTTTCGGTTTACATTTCCGTCTCCTATTTTTCTACTTTGATTAAATTTCTATCAAACTCTCTTTTTCTACATAATTTTCTCCTATCATATCCTATTAATAACATTTTTAGTTAATGCTATTGTAATTTCAAATATATAAACGCAGGAAAGTTCTCTTGCAATATCGTATGATTCTTGAATCTCTACCTCCTATTACATACGAAAAATGCGCATTTTTCTCATGTTAGAGAACGAAATTATGTGGCATCGATTTAAATTTGAGAAGGCGGATGTTATATAAGAAGTTCACTATATCCTGCACTACCTTTTTATTTCCGTGTTTTGCTTCTTTAGTGGATTCTGATCCTGAATTTCCCGAAAAATATTTCACGACATTACTCTTTAAGTGCCCACTTTTATTCCACAACTGAAACTAAATCACTTCACCAGTATTCAGAGAAGGATGCTTCCGATGGATTTTTAAAATGTTTATGGATTCTACTAGAGATTTTATTTTGTTTTTTATTTAGATGAAATTAGTTTATGAATTTTTCGAATTATATTTCCCTCTCTTATTTTTCTACTTTGATTAAATGTCTGTCAAACTCTCTTTTTCTACATAATTTTCTCCTATCATATCCTATTAATAACATTTTTAGTTAATGTTATTGTAATTTCAAATATATAAACGCAGGAAACTTCTCTTGTAATATCGTATGATCCTTGAATCTCTATCTCCTATTACATACGAAAAATGCATATTTTTCTCATGTTAGAGAACGAAACTATGTGGCATAGATTTAAATTTGAGAAGGCGGATGTTATATAAGAAGTTCACTGTACCTGCTCTACCTTTTTATTTCCGTGTTTTGCTTCTTTAGTGGATTCTGATCCTGAATTTCCCGAAAAATATTTCACGACATTCCTCTTTAAGTGCCCACTTTTATTCCACAACTGAAACTAAATCACTTCACCAGTATTCAGAGAAGGATGCTTCCGAGGGATTTTTAAAATGTTCTTTCCTTTTCAAAATATGCAATTTTCTCTAATATTTTAAATGTTTTTTCTTGTAAAATATGTTTACTTGATATTTATTTTGCTTGTTTGTAAAATGTAATAAAATGTATACTACCTTCAATAGAGATATAATTTAATCTTTTTTTGAAAGTGCTGTATTACAAATCTACATTTATGTATTAGAAATCCACATTTATGTATTAGAAATCCACATTTATGCATTAGAAATCCACATTTATGTATTAGAAATCTACAAACATTAGAAAAATACAGTCAAAAAAGTGATAAACACCAGTTTGAATTTTTCTATAAGAATATACTGGTAATTATCATTTTTTTTAACTGTATTTTTCCCTGACCACTAGCCACCCTGCACGTGCATACTGAATCTGCAACTCGTATAACAGGTGGAAAACGAACTTCAACCTAAAAAATTGTTTCCAAAACATGACACTGGGCTTCTACTTGTACGCCGGTAAATGCACATTTGTGCTGCTATAGCCGTAGTGTCTAAAAACGACCGTTTCGTTTTGGGCGGCTATAGCCGTCATGCCACATTGTGAACTTCGCTTTGGCGGCTATATCACTGTAAAACATTTGTGTAACGTTACTCTATAAAACTGGAGGCAGCATTGCTGCCTCCAGTTTTATGGAGTAACGTTACACCAAATGTTTTACAGTGAGCCGCAAGTGTCCCTCAACGTGTTACAATTAGTTCCATGTTTTTCTGGAGCTTTGAAGAGCGTAATTTTGAAGTATGCTATAATTAGGGTAAGTCCGGGATAGTTTCCCTACCTAAGCCGCCTTCATTTTTATTTTTTATTGCAATTAATTTTGCAGTGCACATGTAATCTAAATACTTGAAATTTTATGTAGAAATCCTAAAAAATACCATATAAACTTTAATATACTTTAATACAAATACCATACTTACTTTACTACAAATACCATATTACTTTAATACAAATACCATATAAAAAAAAAGAATCAATGATTTTGGCCATTTATCCCGAACTTCAGGGTTAGACACCCCACCTGATCGGGATAGATGGTAAAATGATAGGAAGTATAGGAAATTAACATTTATAATTCAAAATCTAGATTTGCATTTGACATAATATCCTATTTACATGCAATTTACGATTTTGAAAAAAATTGTTTCCATGCTCTATATACTAATCCTTGTCACACTCCCACATCAAAGGATATTTGCTGTTCCCAATTCTTCGAATAAAAGGGTATACAACATTTCGAATAATTCGAACGAAAGCTAACTTGTCAAATCTAAACTAAGAGAGATCACCCCCACCCCTCTCCTTATATTCGACGTACAAACTCTAAAAACTAATTCGGGAAGCAAATTTAATATTTTTATATTAAATGGATTAGATTTTTTTGTTTCTTAATGAATGAGTTCAAAATATTTTATATATTCTACGGAAGGTTCAATTTATATAATTTAAATTAGAGGAGGGGGAAGACACTTGCCAACAATAAAAGAAATACATTTCTTTGATGGATAAAACATTTATTTCAAGAAATAAATCGCTGTTACTTCGTCTACTACGCTTTTTTATAACAATTGATAGTAGAAGAACGTCACTAGCTCCAACAGCTGAAATACAGTGACCAGGGCAACTAACCCGATGGTGCATCTAACCTCGATTTACCCTAATTGAACTTTTAAAATGCATAACATGATTAAAATGTGTTTTAGGCACTAACAACGCATTAACTCTCTGACCTCTTATCTCGCAATTTCCACGGGCAAGAAATTTGTGGAAAAAGGTATCTACTAAAAAACTTTTTAGCAATTTTGGTCTAAAAATTCCACAGTCAAAGGAAAAAAATGCAAATGATAAATTTACTACATATTTCAAATACATGATCATTCAAAATGTGTCATAATAGATACTGGTCGATTAAATATTGGTCGAGAGGATTTTGAAACAAAATTGAACGACCAGAGGGTTAACAATAATGTATTCTAGTACATATTTTATATATATATATTTTTTTTACTGTTATTATAATAATTCCTTTATATTCAGTTTCCATTCATGATCAGAGTTTTATCCCATGAAATAAGTAGAAATTTTTGCTCAACTATCCTGAAAGTATATTAAAAGTATTAGGTAAAGATATCATTGTGTTTTTACTCGGAAAAAATGAAACAAACAATAAAACTTTAGACTATAGAAAAGAGAAATATTTCGCAATAAGTACTGCGACTAAGAAATCCTAAAATAAAGAAAAAGTTTTGAAATTCTTTACGAAACAATAATTGATTCTTTTGAAGATATAATTTTTTTTAATCGTCTACAATACATATATAGAAAGAAATGTTGTTATTATTTTCATATAATTGAAAGGTAACAAGATCTATTGAACAATTTTCCAACAAAAATGTTTAGTTTTTAAAAAACAAATGTTTTGTAATAAACTTTATTATATTGTTTTCTATTGCTTTCTTTGTAGATAAAAGTATCGCCTTTCTTTCCTATTAAACTACATAAAAGAGATCCCCAATTACATTTAATAAACTATTAATAAATTTTATTTACTTATGCAATATGATTTCTCAAATTCCTGGTATAGATAGTTTTAAAATCTTATTTTTACCTATTTTTTAAATCGTAAAAGAATTCTTTTAGAATTATCTATTGAAATAACAGTAAGAAATCCAAGTACGGATTTGGGAAAATTATATAATGTTGGTTTAAACGTTAATATATGTAGAATTCATTTAAATTTCCAAAATTCTTGGTGTTGCTGGGTTTTAAACTGATTTAAACTTTCTTAAAACATCTTGGGAATTGTGATTATTTAAATAGAGTACTGAAAAGGATTCTTTGAATACTGTTTTTGACTTACCTTTTTACCTTTCTTGTATTTTTTACGGAACAGTTTGTATGTTCAGGAAAAAACTGAGAAGACTTTTAAATTTCTTTAGAAACTTTTAACTTAAAAAAAAACTTTTAGGAAACTTCTCATCTTAAATGCTTAGTAAAAGGAGGTGCTTTTCAACTTCTCTGTAAAAAAAAAGACAGATGTTTCTTAATCTTACGAAAAAATAAACCACGAACGAAAATATACTATAACTTCTTTAGAGAGGTATATGGTATACATTGATACTTGTCGATTAAATATTGTATCGAGAGGATTTTGAAAAAAAAAATTAACGATCAGAGGGTTAATGATAATGTATTCCAGTATATATTTTATATTTTCAAAGTTTTTTTTTACTGTTATTGTAATAATTCCTTTATATTTAGTTTTCTTCCATGATCACAGTTTAATCACAAGATCTTATATTTTTTACAGAGCAGTTTGTACGTTCAGGAAAAAACTGTGCAGATTTTTAAATTTCTTTAGAAACTTTTAATCAAGTATAAGAACCTACTCTTCAAAAACAATTTTCTGTAACCTAAAATTAGATTACTTTTTTCTATCAATGATATTGATAGTTAAAAAATGGTTTTCTTTTAAGAAATTTCTCTGAAAAAATGAATGACTTAAGGTTACTTACGTAGATTGAGGAAATGTGTAACTTGGACTAGAACTTATGTTTTAAATAAGTATTGGAAGTACTGTGAGATACTTTTTAGTTCTGTTACCTGTAGGGGTTGTTGATGAAGAACATCAATTTTCGTTGTTAAATCGGAAATGGTGACTGTAAATCTTTGTTCGTTGTTATATGATATTTTCCTAGATTAAGATACATCTGTCTTTTTTTACGGTGTGCAGTTTCTTCATGCCTTATGAATGTATTCTCAATTGTGAAAGAAATATATATATAAAATTAAAATTAGATTATATTTTTTTATCAATGATACTACTATTCCGACGTTCTTTATCATTAAAATCTCAGAAACAGATATATTTTGGAGATTTTAAAAAATCATTTATAAAAGAAAGTTTCTTTCGCTGCCGCTGATTTTTGGAAACGTTTCCGAGTATTTTTTTCTGTATATTAATAAGGTTTCTGAACCCGGTATATCGGATTTTAGGATGCTATTAATTCTCAATTAAACTTTTTCAGCTGCGTAATTGAATTTACACATGCTAGAGTAATACAATAATATTAACTTAGTTATGAATGTTAATGGCATTAATTTGTCACGTTTGTCCGTAAAACATGCTTGAAGAACAAAAAAATGTTTACTTGAGAATGGATAGCATTCGAGAAACCTATATTCAGGGCAGAGAAAACTGATTAATACACTACAATAAAAACTCGGAAACATTTCCGAAAATCAGTGACAGCAAAAGCATCTTTGGTTCTATAAATGCGTCTTTAAATCTCGAAAATATGTTGATTTCCGAGATTAAAAGAAACAGAACGCTTTTCGGAATCGTTGGTAACTCGGAAGTGATTATTGTATATCTTCGTTCGTTGTTATATGATATTTTCCTAGATTTAGAATCATCTGTCTTTTTTTACGGTGTGCAGTTTCTTCATGCCTTATGAATGTATTCTCAATTGTGAAAGATATATAGGTAAAATTAAGCACCTGCTCTTCAAAAACAATTTTCTGTAACCTAAAATTAGATTATTTTTTTCTATCAATGATATTGATAATTAAAAAATGGTTTTCTTTAAAAAGATTTCTCTAGAAAAAGGAACGATTTAAGGTTACTTATGTAGATTGAGGAAATGTATAACTTGGACGGAATAAAAAAAAAATATTAAAAATAAGTACTGGAAGTTCCCATCAGAAAAAGCGTATAAAAATGAAGACAATTCTTTCAATTGGTTCGGGGCACAAGAATCTCGGTAAATCGTATTTTTTTTAATATTTTTAATTAAAAGATATTCTACAATTTGTTTAATAAAATGACGTAAAACTCATGTAAATACAAACATTAAATAATATGTCAATATATAATAATTAAAATATGTTATTTTATAATGTACTTTCTGTTGTTGTCGCGCCTTTTTCCAGGATTTAAATGTATTTATTTCAGAATTCATCCAGAAGTTTCACTTGAAACTGGAACAGACCAATAGCCTACATTTTTAAGTAAAAATTTTTGCGGATATCAAGGAACGCGAGTAGCCGGCATCGAAAACCGCAATACTTATCCTTCTGATCCAATACGATAAGTTTTTAATTTAAATTAATTTTTGGTATCAGCTTTCCTAAATAGCATATATTTGACGTTCGTGTACAATTATTTATACGTGCTGATGAAACTTTGCGATGATCCTTCCGTTCGAAATTCTTTTCCAACAGTTTATAAAACATTACAATTTTTTTTAGATTCGAGAAAAAAGAAGAAATATGTTAAAGGATAAATTTTACAATAAAATACACCCCCCTTCTCCCCACAAAAAAGATACGTAAGTTTAAGTAAATTTTGAAATTATCACTGGACACAGTGATTTCACTCTTTACATTCTAAAGAGAATGTTGAGATCTTAAACCCTAAGATGCCAGGCATCTTAGGTTCATTTCATATACAATGCGAGAAACGCATTTTCCCGTTTTCAGGGAAACAAAGGAAAAATAAAAGGTGAAATCTAAAGCATTATAACTCGTTAAGTGTCAGTTGTAGAACAATGGAATAGCATAGGTTTGTTGGGAATTTGTGTTAGATAATAGGTTTTTTTCTGAACATCACTTGTAGGACGATGACCCCCCCGCCCCCAGGGACCGTACATAAATTTAATTTTCGTAAAAATAATAACTATATTGACGTAAATGGGATTTCACATGATGAAGAACATCATTTGAAACATATTTATATTTGGAACTATACCGCTAAAACTAACGGTTTAGGAATTAGCTATTGGTCAACGATATGAAAGGACACTAGGTGTATATGTATATATATACATATTGCATTTTAATTATATATATATATATATCAATTACGATTTACTTATATTTGTGGAATATTACCCTTGATAACGTGTTTCACAATATAAGTTTCCATTTGTTTTTTGTAATACTTTCACCTCCGGAACATTGGATTTTTTTTTCTCCACATATCTTTATTTATTTTTTCCACTTATTGCATTTTGAGAATCTTACATTTTTGGATATATGTCTTTGTATTGTATTATAATTTTCGGATCATATATTGTCGATCTTTTATGTGATTGAATGGTTTTTATACACATAAGTTTTATCATATATATGTATATGGTGTTTGTATAAATTTTTAAAGTTTAATACGGTAATTTTGTAAAATATGACACGTTCAGCAAAGCGAGAAGGTCTACCCAAAGGCTATAGTACAACTTGCCCCGCCCAGTAAAATGTGATAGGGGTGACAAGGGATGACCACACCGTGAACTCAGCTTTCGCTTAGGAGTATAAGTGCAATAAAGAATTTTATAAATAAAACTTTTGAAAACTCTAATAGGATTCTTCAGATGAAAGAATGATGTTTTTGATTATTAAAAAGGGCGCCTTATATTGTTAGTCTTGGACGTTTAAATGTATTAGGATTCATTTTTTCACTCGAAATCCTCACTAAAAAATAAGGATCTGGATTCTAATTATGAATCACCGATTAAAGTAATGTTGTTTCGTAATTCACTGTATCAAAATGCATTTTTAGTATTGATCTTTATGGAAAAAAAATTATTTTTCAATCGCTCGCTGTTTATCAGTTGCACCACAGAAAGACTTATTTAATGCTATCTTACAATGCATAAAAACAAGTTAACATAACTATTTTTTAAATGCATCAAAATTATATATTTTTTCATTTATGTTCAAAAGAGTTTCTGAAATAGCAAATCAGCTTTATTATGAACTAATTAAATCTAGGTATGGAAAACTACAGCGAGATAAAATTAGTGATTCCTATAGGACAGGGATGGCGAATCTTTTCTCATCCACGATCCAAATGTTTTCAAAAACGATTTTACGTGACCATGACGTGCAAACAAAGGGAAAAAATCGTGCATCAAAATATTTTTCTTATTTGTGATTTTAAAATATGGAGGTAACATCCATGTGTGTGTGTAGGTATTATACTGTAATAGTTATTGTAACATTTATATTTTAGAAAGTCATATAAAAATAAATACAATAGCCGTTATTGCTTGGATGACAAATAATATCTGGTTCATTCCCAGTCACTTTAAACAGAATGCAATGTGAATTAGAGCCATCGGACAAGGGGTTTCAATTTGAGTTTTTCATATAATTTAAGAGAAAAACTCAAAAAGAGTTTAAAGTGGAAATGTCAGTTATCACCTTGTCATTAAAACAGATGTAATACTTATTAAAATTACTAAAAAGGTGCATAAAATTTATTTAAAACCATACGTAAATGGTGTTATATACATAATTTAATTCCGAGATCTTTCGATCACGGACGTGATCATTTTAGGGGATACGTAACTGAAGTGCCGCTTCTACTTTCTGTTACATAACAGTTTTGAACAAAGGCTAGTATATTAATCTGTAGGGATGTACAAAACATTCATACGTTCAGACGTTGAAGTTCTTCGATTTAAAACCAACACCATGGTTCTGGTACGTGGATGATGTGTTCATAGTTTGGGACCATGATAGGCAAGATTTAAGTGATTTTTTGGAGAAAGTTAATGAAATAGACAAAACATTAAATTACATATGGTTTTAAATAACTTTCATGACCTTTTTAGCAATTTTAATAAGTATTTTATCTATTCATATAACTTATTTACAAAAATAATGAATTGCATATATGAGTTCAGAGGAAAATTGTCAAAATGGCAAAATTTCGTACCAAGTCGCTAAGTTTAACCATTGGCATTTTTGATTATAATGCCTGACCATTCTTCTTTTCAATATTTTCCAAATCCTCTCTTAATTTAATTAATTTTTGAGCCCATGTTGAAATAGATTGGAATTCAATAAGTTGCATTTCAATTTTTCAAATTCAGAAAAAACTTAAAACATTTAAAAAACCTCAGCTTGTTTAAATTCGTTTATTTTGTTCAATTTCATTCTACTTTGTTTTAAAACCTCAATGAATGCCGTGCTAAAAATGTTCTGTCACGTGCCACTTATGACACGTGTGCCATAGGTTCGCCCTCTCTGCTATAAGTAGTTTCTATTAAAAATAATCTTCATATCTTCTTATATTCCTTAATTAGAAATAAAATTGACTTCTTTGAAAACCATAAGGATATAAATAAAAGTTAGCATCACATTCTGCTAAAACATATCAAATGTTATTAATATAGGTCACCCTTTTAGCGACGGCCTTCATTATTAGGCTTATGAATATATAAAGTAACTTGAGCGATTCATTCTAGACTAATTATGTTGTTTTTGTATTACTTTTATATGATATTTATTCTATTCCATTCACTGTATGCCGTTTTTATATCGCAGTTGTTTATGAAAGGAGAGCATTTCTCAAAATTATTTCATTTTTCTTAATTGAGAAAATTGCTGTGTCAAAAAAATCCTGCATGAAGAAAATTTAAATTTAGACAGATCACCCATACCTTAAGATTTATACTTCTATCATGTATTTATAATTTTTTATCTAAATTTTAATTTCGTTATTTTTTTTTTATTTAGTACTTATTGAATTTATTTTATTATTTAATATTAAACAATAAATTTCAGAAATTATATAAAACATAAATGAAAAGCTTTTTCAATGTTCAAATGTTTAGCATCTTCCGTTTTTCACCCGCTGTAAAAAAATCTGTTGTTTTAACAGAAAAAACTGTCAGCCTGGACGCCATTAAAAAAGTGTTTATCTTATGTAAATAATTTATCTTTATTACGAACTTACACTATTAAAAATCTACAGCAAACTGTCCAGTCATTCGACCGTTTTTAAAGATAAGGGTTACTTGATCCAGTTATGAAGCATGTCTGACCATATTATTAACCATATTATGGTAAGAATAAAGTTAAATTACAGTTAGGTAACGGTTTTCTATATAAACGGTCGAATAACTGGACAGTTTGTTGCAAATTTTAAACAGTCTACGGGCAAAATCTGTTAAAATGATAGAAACTTCGTTTCAAATATAGATTATTTCCGTAAAATAAACAGTTTTTTACTGGCGTCCTGGCTGACAGTTGGTTTCTGTAAAACCATTGGATTTTTTTTTTTGTGTACAGTTCACGCAGTATAGCTATTTTTAACGCTATATGAAAAACACATTTATAGTATTAGCAATTGTTTTAGATATTTTATTTTCATTAAAGTTGAAATCGTTTTGTCACTCCTTTGGGATAAAAATAAATGCTCTTTTTGTAAAGATTTAAGAAATGTAATACTATTCTCAATCCTTTTCTGCTTAGTCAAAATAAAGATATCCAATAAAAACAAGGTTCGTCGAAACTGCAAAACAAGATCCCATTTACAGGGATTACATTTCCTCTTGTTTATAAAAACTTTATACTCCTGTAGAAACATGAATTATTCTCAGAAATCAGAGCCAAGATCGGGAAATAATCCCAAGAGATATCCTCGACAGATCTCTGGAGTTAAAAGAACTTTTTGAAGGTGAAGTTCAGTATTTTGAAGGTAATATTTTCCCCTAAGGGGTTATAGAAGATGGATGATCTCTTCAGAAACAGTAATGTAAGGATAAAAGTTGGCGGACTCATAAGGAAATCTATGATAGCATTTTTGAAAAATCATGAATATTAGTTTTGTGGGGTATTTCTGTTTCACTTCGAAAGAAGGATATAAAGATTCAAAGCGGAGTCTTGTTCGAATGGGGAATAAAATACATTTATAGTATTAGCAATTGTTTTAGATATTTTCTTTTCATTATATTTGAAATCGTTTTCTCACTCCTGAGGGAAAAAAATAAATGCACATTTTGTAAACATTTAATAAATGTAATACTATTCTCAATCCTTTTCTGTTTAGTCAAAATAAAGATATCCAATAAAAACAAGGTTCGTCGAAACTGCAAAACAAGATCCCATTTACAGGGATTACATTTCCTCTTGTTTATAAAAACTTTATACTCCTGTAGAAACATGAATTATTCTCAGAAATCAAAACCAAGATCGGGAAATAATCCCAAGAGATATGCTCGACAGATCTCTGGAGCTAAGAGAACTTTTTGAAGGTGGAGTTCAGTATTTTGAAGGTAATATTTTCCCCTAAGGGGTTATAGAAGATGGATGATATCTGCAGAAACAGTAATGTAGGGATAAAAGTTGGCAGGCTCATAAGGAAATCTATAATAGCAGTTTTGAAAAATCATGAATATTAGTTTTGTGAGATATTTCTGTTTCACTTCGAAATAACGATGTAAAGATTCAAAGCGGAGTCTAGGGAATAAAAAACATTTTGATATTTTTTAAATGAAAAGATTTAATCTTTAAAATACATTTTAACACATATATCAAATTTATTTTATAGGATTTGATATTTTAAAATGATTCTTAAGCTTGTGTTTTGAAATTAGTGAAATAGGGTGATCAATTTTATATCGGAATAATTGTTCAGAAAGCGTAAAATTTACGTATATATTACTAAAAGTTTAATTATCCTAGTAATAATATAATTTATCTTCTTATACAAAGATATTACCTGATCCTATATAAAGACATTATTTTATATAAGATCTTATATAAATCGATATCTTATATTTTATATTAAATGAATATCTTATATATTGATATTATATAAAAATATGACAAAATTTATTTTATAGTATTTTATATTTTAAAATGATATATAAGCTTTAGTTTGGACATTAGTGAAATAGTGTGGTAAAATTTATCTCGTTATAATTGTCCAGAAAGCAAAAAATTATGTAAATATTACTAAAAGTTTCATTATTTTTTATATAATACATTATATCTTCTTATATAAATTTATTCTCTGATCCTATATAAAGACATTATCTTATATAAGATTTCATATTTTATATTATATTAAATGAATGTCTTATATTCATATTGATCTTATATAAAGATGTAAGACAAAATTTATTTTATAGGATTTTATATTTAAAAGTGATATATGAACTTGAGTTTGGAAATCAGTGAAATCAGTGGGTAAATTTTATCTCATACTAATCATTCAGAAAGATTAAAATTTATGTAAATAATTCGTTATTCTTGGTATAATATATTATATCTTCTTATATAAAGATTCATTGGAGAGATTTTGAATTGTCTTATTTGAATTAAAAAAAACGATTTGAAAATTCGAAATGTAAAGATTTAATGTTTAAAATACCTTTAAATAGATGTGATGTCATACTTTATCTCCTTATAATAGTAAGTCACAAATCTCAAAATGTATTTAAATATTACTAAAAGTTTCAATATTCTTGATACATTATATCTTCATATGTAAATATTCAAAGCAGAGATTTTGTAATGTCTTGTTTGAATAAGGGAATAAATATTTGAGTATTTTAAATGAAAATATTTAATGTTTAATATAGTTTTTTATAGATATGACGCCGTATTTGTTTTACAGAATTTGATATTTTAATTGATAAACTGCTAATTACGTTTTATTTTGTAAATTAGTGGAATATGACTGTAAATTATATCTATAATAATTTTTCTATCAATGACAGACAAATGTCTTTAAACATTACTGAAAGATTAATTTTTCTTATAACATATTATGTATTCTTATATAAAGGTTGATGGCGGAGATTTTGTAATGTCTTGCTTGTATAAGAAAAGCAAATGAGAAATTTAAATAAAAATATGTTTAAAATACTTTAAATAGATGTGATCTAAAATTTTATATCGTAATAATAGTTAATTTCCAAATCGTAAAAAATATTAAAATATTTTTAAAATTTCAAAATGTTTGATTATTACAACTTCATGTATAATGATTCGAAGCAGAGCTTTTACAATGTCTTGTTTGAATAGAAGAAAATAAAAGATTTGAGCATTTTAAATAAAACATCTAATGTTTAAAATACCTTTTATTAGATATGATGTCAAATTTATTTCAGACGATTTGATATTATAAAATGATAAAGATATATTTATGGTTAATTTTGAAAAATAATGAAATATGACGGTAAATTTTATTTCATAATAACCGTTAATGAACTTCGGAAGCTCAGCGGTCAGCACGCGCTGCCCCGTTACTGATCCAAGAATCGTATCCGTATTTCAGCAAAATGCACCCAACCTTTCATTCCTTGGAAGTCGATAAAATGTGTACCAAGCTTAAAATGTGTACCAAATGTGTATGCTTGGGAAATAAACAGAGGTTCTACGCTAATCTGACCACCTGACCGGTACATGTGCTAGACAGGATGAGTAAAAAAGATGAGACAAACTTTAAGAGGTGGTGGTACGCACCAAACAAACAATTTTCATCATGGAATGCATGGTCGGAAATGAAACGCAAATGCACTTGCGCGTTTGGAAATTACCGTTCCGCAAACGTTAAAGCGCTATTCCTGTTGTGAGTTTCCGGAAGAAGAATAACATATATACAAACGCCGTCTGGGGAACAAGAAGTACTCGTATGCAAATGCACGCCACCATGATCAAATGTTTTCCATCAATGTTTGGGCAGGAATCATCGGTGAAAACCTAATAGGACCGCACCTTCCTTGGAGGAAGAATATACGTTTCTGCAGGAGGTACTACCAGACTTGTTGGAATATGTGGCATCCGGCGGCGTATGTGGTTCCAGCACATTGGAGCACCAACCTTGTTATGGGCGAGAGGTGCGACGCTATCTGGACTTGACCTTTCCACACCGATGGATTGGACGAGGTAGGTACTATAGCTTGGCCACCACAATCGTTCGACCTGTCGTGTCTCGATTTCTTTTTGTGTCAACAGCTGAAGAGTCTCATAAATGCAACTCCCCATGAATTGGAAGAGGAACTCGTCGCCAGATTTTCGGCCGCTGCTGGCGAAGTGCGCGATACGCCTGGTGTATTTTACAGCGTTTGCCAATCTCTCCTTCGCCGCTTTCCCACGTGCATTAACGTTGGGGGTCGCTATATTGAGCAATTATTGTAATCATTTCCATTAAACTTGGTTTTGTAAATTTTATGTCATTCTTGTGTTTCACCTCGTCTCCTCGGATTCCCCATCATGTGACCTCTAGCGCCTTTGAGTTTCATTTCCGACCATGCATTCTATGATGAAAATTGTTTGTTTTGGTGCGTACCACCACATCTTAAAGTTTGTCCCATCTTTTTTTAATCTCCTTTTGAATCGCATTTTTTGTATAGAACTTCAGATCAAGGAAGACGGTCAAGATCATTAACTGGTTGTAGTGCTGCATAGTTCAGTTTTAGTTAATAATCGTTAAGTTACTGAGCGTAAAAGTTATTGAAACATTAATAAGTTTCGTTTTTTATATAAAGAAATCGTATATTTTATTGAGGTAAATAAATTTAATTTTCATTATGTATAATTTTTTAGAGATTTGTATATCTAATGTTTACTTACACTTACTTGATAGTTCAAAAAATACGTAAAGCACTTGTTCATATACCAAATTGGTTACAGATTACATATTTCATAAAAATTAGATCGTAAAAAACAGTGATTAGAAATTTTACACTATTGGAATTTTAAGAGAAAAATTATGTCTGATGTTAGAGTAAGTAATTGGAATTACCATAGATTCAAAGTAAATTTATTTTATGTGTTGTTTTATTATTTTATTCATTGAAAAAATAACCTAAGATACAGAAAAAAGTTTTTGTCTCTTCATTGCGTTATCTTAAAATATTAATTTGAATTACTGATATTATGAATATATCCAGTCTAATGAAGCTCTATTCTTTTATAAATAAAGCATCAAAATTATGTTGGGAGTTTACGCAGATAATTTGAATTTTTCGAAGCCCAAGAATTTCATAAAAAGTTCTTACGATGTGACCATTAGATAGAAAAAGCACTCTCCTTCTGCATAAATCTGGAATAAAAATCCTCAATCTACATTACGTAAACGCAGTATTTTCCAATCGGAATAATAAATACAGTCTCGATTTTCGATATTCTTTCCATTTGTATACTTTTTGTATTTAAATCGATGATTTTCCGTTCATCGATTCGAAATGTAAAATTCTAAGTCATTATATTTCTGATTTTAACAAGGTACAAAAGCCATTTTTAACATAAAAAACTAACAACAATCGGAGATTTGAATTTCCATAAGGCTTGTTCACATCACCATATGCTTTTCAAACTTAACGAGATTTTTGAAATAACTTGATAACTTTAATTTAGAGTTGGATGATGCTAGAAGATACTTATATTATCTACTAGTGGTTATAGATTGAAGTTTTAGGCAGTCCTATCCTAAAAGAGGTGTCAACGTCGTATTTAAAATTTAACTAAGCACACCTAAAAAGGTTTCAGTTCAGTCACTGAATATGTCGAGTATTATAGTATGCGGAAAGTTTAGAATTTTTAAAAGTAATGTAATATATGCGAGAAAGTCTGTTACATTTATTATTTTTTTTTTTTGGAAAAGCACATAAATCAAAATGTTCCACTTGTAAATGCCACAAGAATAAAGTTACTTTCAAAAATGTCCTAAGAAAAGTATGCCATAAGTAATTTGAAAATAAATTATAGCACGTGTTGTCGCAACTTCATAATGTGATATTAAAAAGTATAAAGATAACTCAATATGATATTTTATAATTTATATAATAAAGAAAATATTTGTTTTATAAATTTATTAGCATATTAATAACAACGGTAATACATTGCACCACAGGCTAAAAAAGTATTTGACTTTTATTGCATTTTTTTAAAGTAATGTAAACAGGTAAAATAACATAAATAATTTAAATTCCATGTTGAAAGACATTGAATTGGGACTTTCTTATATACAAAAAAGTAATATATTTGTGATAATTTCTGAAAAGAACTCCAAATGATTAACTAAAGCAGGTTTTGGAGACAGGATATTTATAAAATAGCAATACAACCAAAATTACTACTACAATGAAATCAGGAATTATACAAAATGCTGATAACCATTACTTTATAATGACTAATGATGTAATCAAATAGGAGAAGGCAATGGGTTCTTATCCTAATGTTAGTGAGATGATAAAAAAAGTTTTACATATACTTTAGAAAGCGTAAAATATTAGCCATAAATGATTTTTCCAATATGTTCAACATTCCTGTCATCTTTACAACATTTTCAAAAGTTTCTCTTTAATGAAGCTGTCCAAAAATTTTATAAAAATGCAACTTTTGAAATATCGTGTTATTTAATGACATTCAGTTTTTTTTTTAAAATTC
This sequence comes from Maratus michaelseni, assembly GCA_963931845.1. NCBI lineage: Eukaryota > Metazoa > Arthropoda > Arachnida > Araneae > Salticidae > Maratus > Maratus michaelseni. The sequence goes on along the minus strand of OZ007586.1, from coordinate 39,468,632 downwards.
TGTAAAGAGAAAACGCTGAATTTATAATTGTTGTCAGTAAGTTTGTTCAATACATTTAGTGCATAGAATTCAGATATTTTTCACACTCTATTTTATTTAACTTGTTTCATGAATGTAAAAATGGAATACTGTAATTGATTTTTCACTCATTTCCTGATATCCTAAAATTATAAAAAGTATGTGCATAGTTATTAGTTTTAATTTTGTGTTTAGTAAGAATGTATATAACAATTTTCTTAAATTTTCATAAGAATACATAAAACAATGGTAATAATTCTCGAGTCGATTCTTCTACAAAATACGTCTGAAAACAAACATCTTCTCAACCATTAACGTAAGTATACTTTTTAATGCTGAAAGTTGCGTAGTGGATAATTTTATATATTGTATTGTATATAATATTGTAATTGATTTTTCACTCATTTCCTGATATCCTAAAATTATAAAAAGTATTTGCATAGTTATTAGTTTTAATTTTGTGTTTAGTAAGAATGTATATAACAATTTTCTTAAATTTCCATAAGAATGCATAAAACAATGGTAATAATTATTGTAATCGATTTTTCACCCATTTCCTGATATCCTAAAATTATAAAAAGTATGTGTACAGTTATTAGCTTTAATTTTGTGTTTAGTAAGAATGTAGGTATATAACAATTTTCTTAAATTTCCATAAGAATACATAAAACAATGGTAATAATTCTCGAGTCGATTCTTCTACAAAATACTTCTGAAAACAAACATCTTCTCAACCATTAACGTAAGTATACTTTTTAATGCTGAAAGTTGCGTAGTGGATAATTTTATATATTGTATTGTATATAATATTGTAATTGATTTTTCACTCATTTCCTGATATCCTAAAATTATAAAAAGTATTTGCATAGTTATTAGTTTTAATTTTGTGTTTAGTAAGAATGTATATAACAATTTTCTTAAATTTCCATAAGAATGCATAAAACAATGGTAATAATTATTGTAATCGATTTTTCACCCATTTCCTGATATCCTAAAATTATAAAAAGTATGTGTACAGTTCTTAGCTTTAATTTTGTGTTTAGTAAGAATGTAGGTATATAACAATTTTCTTAAATTTCCATAAGAATACATAAAACAATGGTAATAATTCTCGAGTCGATTCTTCTACAAAATACTTCTGAAAACAAACATCTTCTCAACCATTAACGTAAGTATACTTTTTAATGCTGAAAGTTGCGTAGTGGATAATTTTATGTATTGTATTGTATATAATATTGTAATTGATTTTTCACTCATTTCCTGATATCCTAAAATTATAAAAAGTATTTGCATAGTTATTAGTTTTAATTTTGTGTTTAGTAAGAATGTATATAACAATTTTCTTAAATTTCCATAAGAATGCATAAAACAATGGTAATAATTATTGTAATCGATTTTTCACCCATTTCCTGATATCCTAAAATTATAAAAAGTATGTGTACAGTTATTAGCTTTAATTTTGTGTTTAGTAAGAATGTAGGTATATAACAATTTTCTTAAATTTCCATAAGAATACATAAAACAATGGTAATAATTCTCGAGTCGATTCTTCTACAAAATACTTCTGAAAACAAACATCTTCTCAACCATTAACGTAAGTATACTTTTTAATGCTGAAAGTTGCGTAGTGGATAATTTTATATATTGTATTGTATATAATATTGTAATTGATTTTTCACTCATTTCCTGATATCCTAAAATTATAAAAAGTATTTGCATAGTTATTAGTTTTAATTTTGTGTTTAGTAAGAATGTATATAACAATTTTCTTAAATTTCCATAAGAATGCATAAAACAATGGTAATAATTATTGTAATCGATTTTTCACCCATTTCCTGATATCCTAAAATTATAAAAAGTATGTGTACAGTTATTAGCTTTAATTTTGTGTTTAGTAAGAATGTAGGTATATAACAATTTTCTTAAATTTCCATAAGAATACATAAAACAATGGTAATAATTCTCGAGTCGATTCTTCTACAAAATACTTCTGAAAACAAACATCTTCTCAACCATTAACGTAAGTATACTTTTTAATGCTGAAAGTTGCGTAGTGGATAATTTTATGTATTGTATTGTATATAATATTGTAATTGATTTTTCACTCATTTCCTGATATCCTAAAATTATAAAAAGTATTTGCATAGTTATTAGTTTTAATTTTGTGTTTAGTAAGAATGTATATAACAATTTTCTTAAATTTCCATAAGAATGCATAAAACAATGGTAATAATTATTGTAATCGATTTTTCACCCATTTCCTGATATCCTAAAATTATAAAAAGTATGTGTACAGTTATTAGCTTTAATTTTGTGTTTAGTAAGAATGTAGGTATATAACAATTTTCTTAAATTTCCATAAGAATACATAAAACAATGGTAATAATTCTCGAGTCGATTCTTCTACAAAATACTTCTGAAAACAAACATCTTCTCAACCATTAACGTAAGTATACTTTTTAATGCTGAAAGTTGCGTAGTGGATAATTTTATATATCGTATTGTATATAATATTATAATTGATTTTTCACTCATTTCCTGATATCCTAAAATTATAAAAAGTATTTGCATAGTTATTAGTTTTAATTTTGTGTTTAGTAAGAATGTATATAACAATTTTCTTAAATTTCCATAAGAATGCATAAAACAATGGTAATAATTATTGTAATCGATTTTTCACCCATTTCCTGATATCCTAAAATTATAAAAAGTATGTGTACAGTTATTAGCTTTAATTTTGTGTTTAGTAAGAATGTAGGTATATAACAATTTTCTTAAATTTCCATAAGAATACATAAAACAATGGTAATAATTCTCGAGTCGATTCTTCTACAAAATACTTCTGAAAACAAACATCTTCTCAACCATTAACGTAAGTATACTTTTTAATGCTGAAAGTTGCGTAGTGGATAATTTTATATATTGTATTGTATATAATATTGTAATTGATTTTTCACTCATTTCCTGATATCCTAAAATTATAAAAAGTATTTGCATAGTTATTAGTTTTAATTTTGTGTTTAGTAAGAATGTATATAACAATTTTCTTAAATTTCCATAAGAATGCATAAAACAATGGTAATAATTATTGTAATCGATTTTTCACCCATTTCCTGATATCCTAAAATTATAAAAAGTATGTGTACAGTTATTAGCTTTAATTTTGTGTTTAGTAAGAATGTAGGTATATAACAATTTTCTTAAATTTCCATAAGAATACATAAAACAATGGTAATAATTCTCGAGTCGATTCTTCTACAAAATACTTCTGAAAACAAACATCTTCTCAACCATTAACGTAAGTATACTTTTTAATGCTGAAAGTTGCGTAGTGGATAATTTTATATATCGTATTGTATATAATATTATAATTGATTTTTCACTCATTTCCTGATATCCTAAAATTATAAAAAGTATTTGCATAGTTATTAGTTTTAATTTTGTGTTTAGTAAGAATGTATATAACAATTTTCTTAAATTTCCATAAGAATGCATAAAACAATGGTAATAATTATTGTAATCGATTTTTCACCCATTTCCTGATATCCTAAAATTATAAAAAGTATGTGTACAGTTATTAGCTTTAATTTTGTGTTTAGTAAGAATGTAGGTATATAACAATTTTCTTAAATTTCCATAAGAATACATAAAACAATGGTAATAATTCTCGAGTCGATTCTTCTACAAAATACTTCTGAAAACAAACATCTTCTCAACCATTAACGTAAGTATACTTTTTAATGCTGAAAGTTGCGTAGTGGATAATTTTATGTATTGTATTGTATATAATATTGTAATTGATTTTTCACTCATTTCCTGATATCCTAAAATTTTAAAAAGTATGTGCATAGTTATTAGTTTTAATTTTGTGTTTAGTAAGAATGTATATAACAATTTTCTTAAATTTCCATAAGAATGCATAAAACAGTGGTAATAATTATTGTAATCGATTTTTCACCCATTTCCTGATATCCTAAAATTATAAAAAGTATGTGTACCGTTATTAGCTTTAATTTTGTGTTTAGTAAGAATGTAGGTATATAACAATTTTCTTAAATTTCCATAAGAATACATAAAACAATGGTAATAATTATCGAGTCGATTCTTCTACAAAATACGTCTGAAAACAAAAATCTTCTCAACCATTAACGTAAGTATACTTTTTAATGCTGAAAGTTGCGTAGTGGATAATTTTACACCGAACAATTTATCTCACCTACAGATAAGCTAACAATGTTATTATTTCTTAAGGATTAGGAGATTACAAAAAACTATATTATTTGTTAACTTATCTATGTACTCTTATAATTATTTTATAGAAAGACCAATAACATTCAAATTATATGTCCGTTTCAACGAATGAATCATTTCTAAATTTTATTATTGTATAAACCGGGGAATCCAAATCGCGCTTCCCGGGTTACAGAACATAGGTGTAAAACATTTTATAAATGCAAAAATCTAATAGATTTTTTTACATTTAATGTATTTTTAGATTGCCCGCTAACAACACCAAAAGGCATTTTTATATGAAAAATAACAATAATGTGTTTAAATAAAATTTTGAAATTTCTTAAAAGTGATACTTCTGTATTAGCCGCATGCCAGGCGTTAATAGCCGAATAAATCGCCAAAGATCCCTACTTACAGCAGACTTTTTGATTCTGAAAATTTCAGTTGTTTATGCGATATTCAGTTATTTAGTTCGATTACATTTCTGTTAAATATGTGTTTTATTTGTATTATTTGTATTATTTTATTTTATTGTATTAGTATTGTACGTAATTGAATTATTTTATTGTATTGATGAAGTTTTATTTTTGTTATGGGCTGTTTTCCGGAAACAAATGCTGAACTATTTATATTGTTTTAAGTGGAAAGAGGTTAATCTTTTATAATCGGGCTCCACGCACTACAGATAGATTTTGAAAAAATCATGCTTGAAAATTATTTTAAAATTTATAAAAAAAATCACAAAATTGCGATATAGTTTTGAAACAAATTGCATTTGAAAAATACATTTTTTCCCCTGTTCGAATGTGTAAAAATTGAAATTGTGCGATGTTTAGAAGTTAAAAAAATTGCAATAAAAGAGAAATTTATTGGTCAGGTGATGTTACCGTCAATATAACATCAACATTACTCACAGAAATATTTTTGCTTTATAATATAGATTTATAATCTATATTATAAAGCAGAAAGAAGAAAAAATATAAGAAGTTAGAAAATATTTTGAAGTTATTTAGAAGTTTAAAAAAATTCCAATAAAAGAGAAATTTATTGATCAGATGTTACTACCGTCAATACGACGTTCGCATTATTCACAGAAATAGTTTTAGTTTTATAATATAGATTTTCTAATCTATAATCTATATTATAAAGCAAAAAGAAGAGAACAATTAGAAGTTAAAAAATTGCAATAAAAGAGAAATTTATTGGTCAGGTGTTGCTACCATCAATATGACGTTAGCATTACTCACAGAAATAGTTTTGGATTTATAATGTGTATTTTTTAATCTATATTATAAAACAAAAAGAAGAAAAAAAAATTAGAAGTTAGAAAACAATTTGCAGTTATTTAGAAGTTTAAAAAAAATGCAATAAAAGAATATTGGTCAGGTGTTGCTACCGTCGATATGACGCCAGCATTATTTACACAAATAGTTTTAGCTTTATAATATAGATGTTCTAATCTATATTATAAAGCAAAAAGAAGAAGAAAAGTTAGAAGTCATTTAGAAGTTATTTAGAAATTTAAAAAATGTAATAAAAGAGAAATTTATTGGTAAAGTGTTGCTACTATCAATATGACGCCCGTATTACTCACAGAAATGGTTTTGTTTAATATAGATTTTCTAATCTATCTTCCCATATTAAGAGTGAGCGATACTGTGGTGGTATTTTACGTAGTCATAATTAGGGACATATAAAGGTTTAAAAATTGTATAACATATTTCTAATATTCCACTAATCACTCTTGAGAGACATTCAGGATCGAAGAATATAATTTTTAAGTTCATATTGCAGAAGCAAAGAGACAGCTTTAAGATTCATTTATTTGACTTCAAGGAACGAACACATTTAAGGCACGGAAATTTATCTAATCAAGATGTAAAGTAATTACATTTCAGAAACTAATTACTTTGAAATTAAATTAAAATCTTAGACTCTGAACTATGTAATTTGCATCTCGAACGCCTGAAGGAAAGTTACATATTTTTGCTTATTTATAAATTTGATTTCAAACGGAATTAAAATGCTTCTTAATATTTATGTATGAATAGATGACAAAGGAGTGTTTAATAAAGTTTCAATAATCAGTAATGCTTAATGCAGTTATTATCTGGAGGAAAACATTATAATGAAAACACAATAATTATTCCTTGATATTAATATTTTGCAAGTATCATATTGAATTTCATTATATTAAAAAATGTCATTTTTTAAAAACTATAAATAAAACTTCCACCAGCTTGTAATAGACGAGTGAATTACGAATATTCGCTTGCGATTTCACTAGCATTTGTGCGTGAATGAATTATCTATTCTGTCATTCTTTAAGTTTCGCAAAATGCGGCTGTATCTCCGGAAAGATGGTTGTCATGGTTGCTTTGTAATGATATCTTAATTAGATATCTGTGGTTGTATAGGTGCTATAAATAGTGTGGCAGTGAATGGATTCAGCGGATTTTGAATCTCGGCTCTAGTTAGCTTTCTTGTGCGATTCACGCCACGTGTGGGACTTCCGTCTTCAAGTGGACTTCCCGACTAGCAGTTTTCGATCGAGGCAGCGGCTGTGAGTTTTCTCCTATTTGGCAAGAAATTGAGCTTTGTACTCCAAATAAAGAAGCATCTGGATCCCACGGGATTCCATTTATGGTTTATATTATCTTTTAAAGTGTATTTCTTAGATTGATGTATAACAAACGGTTAGGACACTTGGAGCCGAGTTAAGTGAGTTAAACATTAACAAGTTTTAGGAAAGAGTTTTTCCCCTCTCTCAGTCTTTCGTAAATTGAGCTCAGTGAAGTCTTAGAGTCAGGAGTATTTTTTAAAAGATTTTAGTTCCATTCATCGTATGGTGTAGAAGTAAAGCTTATTTAGCAATCAGTTATACGGAAACATAATACAATCTTCTAGCAAACACACAATTTATTTTATTACATGTTGAGTAGATACACTATTGTTAAATAGTTTGCATAGCACCGGAGTGGACCACAAGTGAACAGGCGAAAGTTTTTGCGCTGAGTGAGACCCAGGCACATGAAAATGTGCCATGCATACAAGTTTGGCGAAATGGAATATAGATGGAGCAAGTATTATCAGTGACGATTAGATATAATAGTACATTATTTTTGTGCACTTAGCTTAAAGAGACAGTATGTAGATTTGTTGCACCAATACACTCGTCCAGAGCCATTACAAGCCATTACAAGATTCGGAATTATCCAGAGCCATAATATAAAACCTAAGAACTTCATACACTTGTTGTCATAAATAAACAGTCGTGTTTTATTAAATCTGTTATCCCCTCTTTTCAAGTTGACAGCCCCAAAGGGCATGTCACAAATGCTCGCCCGAACAGATTTCAAATCCAGGCCGTTTAATCTCGTTCATCGAGCTTAGTTTAGTGCTGTCAGAAGGTAACTATTGGAACTGAATGGAATAAATCATGAATTCAAAAATTAGATGAAATGTAAATTCAAACCCATGAATAACAACTAATGATTTACTTACATTTAAAATAAAATTACGATATCTCAACTGATTTTTGACCAGTAAATAGAAGAAAATCTAGATTGAAGTGAGATTCTTCGTAGTGACAAACTATTTCGTGAAAACCATGTTAAATGTTTGTTAGGAAACATCTTAAATCATAGATCATTAGTTATATCTTTCTTACAAACAAGGTGTCTAATAGCTAATTGCTAAACAGTTAATTTTAGAGGTACATTTGTAACTGCAAAAAATTAAATTTAGCAAAAGTTAAAAAAAAACAAAAAAACTAATTTTAAAGACACATTTAAAATTGCAAAAATTTTAATTTAGCAAGAGTAAATTAAAAAAGAAATTAAGACACATTTAAAAATATCAAATTTAGCAAATATCTTATGCAGAAATAATTTTATTGACGTAAATATTTTGATGGAGATCAATATCTGAAATGTTTTGGAATTGAAAATATACCTCTAAATCTAACAGTTTAGGAATTAGCTATTGGACAGAGATAAGAAAGAACACCCTGTATATAGGAAACATTTGAATACGTAATATTTAGAAATCATTAAGCTGTCTACTCAAAAATGCACATATTTCAAAGTACCACACTGTGCAAATAAATTTACGAGTATTTAATAAATGTTTAACAAATATAAATCATAAGACAATATTGTCGAAATAAGAACAATATAAAAGACAAACGTAAATTTCAAGCATTTTCCCTGGCTTTGAGGCCTTAACAGATTTTTTGAAAGAACGTAAAAGAAATTTTTAAACTATAAATCCTAAATGTGCATCTTTATGTTTTTATGATCAATGTAAGTTAATAAAAAAAGGGCCATTAAAAACGTGGAAAGATAAATTTGGCAACAACAGGCGATTGAATCTCGGAAAAAAAAAACTCAAAATATGTTTAAAGCTGTTTTTAAGAGTGCTAAAAAAAATTCTTCAGTGTAGAAAATAATGAGATGTTCTTAAACCAAAATTCTTCATACAGCACTAAAAATTGCATTAACACTTTTCTTTTTTACATATTTATCTCCTATTTATTGCTTAATGTTTTTTAAATGCTTGTTCATCAACAAATTCTCCATCATACATGAAATTCAATTCTCTAGCACTTTCACGGGAGGAAAATTATGAATTAATATAAATATAAAAAAATACAACGCAGAAAGTACAATATTTTTTCACCCGATACAAAATTCTGCATATAATATTTGATTCTTTTTTAAAGTAATATGAGATAAGATTGGAACCTAACACCTGATGGGCTCTAGGAATGAAAATGAGTTCTTAACGCGTCATCTAACGATCATATTTAAATATGTTAAACGAAGGGTTTTGCTTAAGACGGCAATTTAAAATCGTGCCCTAGAACTAAAAATTTTATTAAAGAGCTTTTTGCGTTGTACATGTTTCTTTTTTTTGTTTTTTTTTTAGCAAAGAAACTTTTTTTTTGTTTTATGTTTAATCGAACAATAAATTTTTTTAGGAAACAAGCGTTTGAAAAACGATTTTAATATATTTTTCAGGCATATAAAACGAATACAACAAAACTTCAGGTTGAGTAGAATGTTTTGCATATAAAATGTTGTTTTATCCGCATAATACATTACACTATACTTACACATTACCGCATAAACATATAATCTGTTTATACGTAAATAAGTATATAGTTATTTTATCTGTTTTTAAATTAAAAAAAATAACTGCCAATAAACATAATATGTTTAAACATAAATATAGTTATTTTATTCACTTTTAAATTTAAAAAATAACTTCTTTTTCATCCGTTTTTGAAACTCCTATGAGTATGCGTGCGTGGGAGAGTGTATCTATGGATGTGGATGTTTACTCAATAATACATTGAAACAGTTATTGTTATTGGTCAGAAATGAAATAATGTATCACTAGAGGAAGGTTACTGGTTGTGCAAAAATAGACATTTAGTATGAAATTGTATACACGTTAGTTAGTTTATTGCCGCATTTTTAATCGATCTAAAAAATAAGTTGATGAGTTCAACATTGGCATTTTTTATGAACGTTCGAGCAACATTTTTGAACGGGTGTTCTTCTTTTGATAACTGTTTTTTGTTTGAAACTTTTTTGTTTGCTGATGGTTCCATTTAAAAGATCTAGTAATATTCTATATTGTTAGTACTACACTGTTAAAAATCTGCAGCAAACTGTCCGGTCATTCGACCGTTTTTATAGAAAACGGTTACATAACCGTAATTTAACAGAACTCTAACCATAATATCCGCAATAATATGGTTAGAATAGCGTTAAATTAAGATTATGTAACCGTTCTCAATTTAAACGGTCGAATGACCGGATAGTTTTCTGCAAATTTTTGACAGTGTAGTGTTTCCAAAGGGCATCTATCTGGAAATATATGCGATATAATAAGTTCGATTTACTAACTCGATTTATACAGGTTTTCCATCTGATTGTGGAGTAACTTTGAGATTAAAAGGAAGACTATAGCGCTTGTGATAATTTAACCAATGACTTTGAAAGAGATCATGATGCTGCGAGGAACAATGTTGCTAACCGACACAAACTCATTTTAAACTCATGGTGTATGGAATACATTATTTAATTAAAAACTAATTTCTGCTAGTTATTAGTGGTGATTTTTTACTTTAATTAATGAATAAATTCATTTAAATTTGCGTTACGCATTGGCCCAGTTATAGGGAAAGGACTATAATGTCTTGCTGAGCACCAAATGATCAAGCTAGGAAGATGAAATTAATGCTATAGAGCTTTCGAGATATAAAAGAAGAGAACACCATAGAAGCCTAAACCCTAAAACCATTATCTCATGTGATGATGTTGGGCTATGAAGTAATGTTGATTGGTCGGGCGATTTGGAACGGGGTCAGTATGAGCAGATAAGCTCTACTTCCTGCTGAATATATACATATAGATGAATGTATATATATATATATAATTAAACTAAAGTAAATCACGAATAAAACACCAAATAAGTATTGCATGGTTAGGCATGCTAGTTGTATGATTGTAAATAAAAAATAATGTTAATAAAATTTTCTCATAAATCTTTGTAATTATCGATGAGTAAACAATAAAATACTGGTATAATTTGAAAAATAATGTGGGGTTGAACAAAGTAGAGAAAATGCAAAATCACAATTACGGTTCTAATTTAATTGAAACAAATTAAAGCTTTATTAAATGCCACTAACTTTAGTTTAAATATTTTCGGTTTAAATATCGCAGGATAAAGCATTTTGTACCAACGTTCCTTGTTTTGGTTTTTTTGTATAATTATTTTTTTAAGACTGTCATACATATTAATTTCAGTACAAACTTTAAAAATCTCAGTACGAGCCATATGCTATTTTTCTTTTATTCAGTTTTCCATGCCACATTTGCTATAAATAATAATTTTTATTGCTCTATCTTGAAATACTCTCTAAATATGATAAAGTTGAAATTGTTTCCAGGACTGTGTCTAAATTAAAATACTTATTTTGCGTATTGAGACTAAAAGTATAAACAAAATTTGTAAACAAGAGAAGCGATAGCCAACTGGATAACTATAGGTATATCGTTGACTTGTTAAAATTTAGCACTCACCAAATTTGAAGGAAGAAGTATTTCCACTTTAATCTAAAGTATTATCCCTTAAAGTAGCCGTTTATAGATATTTTTTCAAAATTTCGTAACCAAAGACTACAAGTGGACAAAAATTTACTTTGGAGGTTTCGGCCATGTGGATTTTAAAGGAGAAGAAAAAAATTGAATGACTTTTTGTGAATGTTTAATAATTTATATTTGAAAAACAATTTAATCCAAAATATGCATGTGCTTTATGTTCAGGATTTTACAAAGTATCATGTCAAAGAAAAAGTAATGAAATAAATAAAGGGTTGTTCAAGTTATGTCTAAGTAGTTGACTTTATTTTAAACATTGATTGGTACATTTTTCAGTATTTATATCTTTTAAACGAATCACTCAAAATAGATTGGTACATTTTTCAGTATTTATATATTTTAAACAATTCACTCAAAATAGATGAGATTTCGTATTTCCACATTGTTTTAGTTGTTGAGATATGTTACAATAAAATTATGGTGTTGCTATTGAAATTTTCAGAGTTAGATCTAATTTACATTTAAGAAGACTCTTTATGAAAAGGAAAAAAAAATCATGCTTAAAGCATAAGTTCTGAAACACTTTCGAAAACATTCGGAATACTATAACAAAAATTTGTCATTTAATAAGGTAAAAGATGACATCCAAGTAAATAATTAGGAAAGCGGATAATACAATTGAAAATCCAATTCCAGCAATTACAATAGCTCGTAGACAATTTTGTAACGAATTATCTTGTGTGCCCCTGTAAATGAACTCCAAAGGCTATCACACCGTATTCTACAGTAATCATCTTGTAGTGTACCTCGGTTATGTATATCAAATCTAATCTGTTTGAAATAGTGTAAAATCATTAAAATACATTACAAACGATTTTTTCCGTAGACCATAATGTAAAGGAATACTTTTGAGTGTCCCTCTAAACGAACTATAAATGTTAAACACATCATTTTCAATGCCGAACATGCCCGTGTATATCTCAATAACATATATCAATTACATATTGATTCGAGTATATTTACATGAGTTAGAGCACGGGCAGACAAACGGTCAGACAAACCGAATTCATAAGCACTTTTCAACCAAGTTGGAAAGTGTGAACAACACGCAACTATTAAAACACACATAAATAACGCCTGCATTCAGCATTTAAAGATATACAATTATTATACAGACATACATACATTAAATACAATAATCCAACATGGAGTGAAAAATTAGCCAGAGCCAGGAATCGAACCTGGGTCCACAGAGATCCGGACTGTTGCTCTAACCACTGAGCCACTCTGGCCGATTCCTGAGTCTGCAATTTCTCACTAATAAACCATGTTGGAGAGAAAGTCACCAGCCATCTAACAGACGGCCTTGGATGACCAGACAACGATGAATAGATTTTTACTATTCCATCGATCAAAATCTATTCATCTAGTAAAAATCATTAGTAAAAATCTATACGATCTCGTACGATATTTTTCAAGAGTTATAATGCAAATGGCTTTATAATCTATTATTCTAAAATTAAACTAATCATAATTAAGACGAAACAGCATAAAAAAAAAACTGACGATAAATCACAAATAATAAAACCTTGTAAGAATCACCATAAAAAAAAAAAAAAAAAAAAAAAAAAAAAAAAAAACGCGTAATGTGTGTCCTTTTTCTTTTTCTTTTTTTTTTGGTGATTCTTGCAAAATTTTATTATTTAATAGTCATAATTAATTTTAAAACTCACGTGTTTGATAAAATTTTTAATTTTATACATTTTATTATATGGGTCACTTTAATTGTTTGAGCAAAATCGGTTAATTTATCATTAAAAAACGAATTCATCAGTATAGACATTGTTACTTAAGTTTTCCAGATAGAAAGTGACATTTTTAATGCAGCGAAAGTATGTCATATTTGGCCATTAGTTTAAATGGTGAAAAATGTCTTGAAATTCTTATAGTGTATGATGAGACGTATTTATTATCTATCCTGTTCGTCATGAAACAGCTGGTGTTTGTCTTCTTGGCGAAAGTCTAGTAATCTCTACACTTCGCTGTGAAGTAACACATTATAGGCAGCTGTTCATGAAGCATTAATCGAATATTTTCTTTTACAGAGATACACTTCACTATAATATGTTTTCGCATTTCAGAAAGATAAAGAACTTTAATCAATTTGACCAGAAATCAATAGCTTTAGCTGCAATTTTAGATTGAAATTTTAAGCACCACATTTTCTTCATTCAATATCAAAAAATTTAAAATCTTGAACGTGTGTCTTAATTTATCTAACTATAGAAATATTTAGTGATTTCTGAAATAATTTAAGAAAAGTATTTCCGTATATTTTAAAGTAATTAACGAAACATAAATGACAAATAAGCACACACACACACTCACATTTGTGTTTGTTTGTTTGTGTAAGTATATATACACATATGCATACATGCATAAACAGAGAGAGAGGGGGGAGGGAGAAAGAGAGATGCCATTACAGCATTTTATGAAAAACTTCTGTCTTTACCTGAAAACAGTTTCTTAATAAGAGCGCCTTCCAATTTAATAGGTTTGTGAATAAAAATGTCTCAGAAAGTAGTCAGTTTGTATTTGAGCTCAGCCTTAATTCCTTTCTTTTCGAGAAAAATGAAAATTGTTAATAAACGATATATTTTTATTCATACATAATTTGAAGAAGTTATCTGCGATACGCTTTTATAAAAATATACCTAGTCATAGACATTTATAGAAGGAGAAGTAAAAATTAATCCTTTAAACCCTATTTTCACCACATATTTTGTTTCCCTTCAGCCATTGCTTGTTCTTGGATGTTACTTAAAAATTATATCTAAAATTTAATAAACATATTTTCCGTATCTTTGAATTAAATATACGAATATCATATAATATCATATTCGTCTTGGAAAGTATAGTATCAATGAACAAGATACTTTCCAAGGTGTTCGGCAAATAAAAAGTGTGGGGAACTTGTTTCTTAAACATACTTTTAAGTGCATATTTTTATATTCATATTTGATTTATACCATAAAAAATTGACGAAAAATGATTTATTTTATCAAACCATTTTTTTTATCGACTTCCTACAAAAGAGGTTATAGACTTCGTTTGTAAGTAAGTATATATATATATATATATATATACGTATTATGCATATCCATTATATGCTTTTTAAATGTATGCTGTGACTTTTATAAGTCATTTCTTCTTTGAAAATTTTCATTCCCATAGATTTTCCCTATTAGTATCATTTGGTTCTAAAAATAGTATGTTTAAGAGTGCCTGGCTATATTTTTTTTCTATTTCTTAAGCTCTAACATTTGTAAAGAAAATGCTAATTTGCACGAAATCTTAATATTTTGTTAAAGCAGATATTACTATTACATTTTTACACTAGTTATCGTATCGTATATAAGCTTTTTCGCCAAAAATTGAATACAGGATCGTCAATTACATTTGTAAATGAGCGATATTTGTAACAATAGAATTTAAAATGAATATGGACAATCATAAAATGTTGCCCCAAAACACTTTGTTGTGCCAAAGGACATCTTCCAACGGCTAAAGAAGACAAACAACAGCTAAAAAGAAGACAAACAACAGCTAAAAAGAAGACAAACAACAGCTAAAAAGAAGACAAATACCAGCTGCTATTCAGTGAAGTTTCCAAAAGTAAGATGAAAGGACAATGTCAGATTGTCCTGGATGTTGATGATATTAAATGGGGGAAAGAAGGATAAATCTCGGGTGTGTTTCCTGTCTCTGACTTTAATGGAAGATATTTTAATTTTCAAAGTAATTTTTCAAACTTTGTTAAAACTTAAGCAGATAGATAGGCTTACTTTACATTTTATGTTGTGTTTATCCAAGATTTAGGCCTAATAAATTTTCCTTAATAAACCTCTAAAATGTTTTCTTTATTTCTTAACATACCTAAATTTACCTATAGATGGACAACAAACGTATAGTTAGGCTAAACAACAGCACATATATTTTTTGTACCCACATTACCCAACATTATACCCAAATACTCCCACCTACGGATTAATTTGAGAATAGTTACATTTTTTTTTGAGGTAATAATAGAGGAAGTAAATGTAAAACTTATATATTTATATTCTAGGAGAAGGCACTGCTTAAATGAAATCGATAAAAAAAAATTCTCCCATTTGTAGAATCGGTAAAACTTTAAAATTACGAATATGAAATTTTTATACTCAAATTGCCCAAACAGGGGATATGTTTCTTTCATAATAAACACTTATCTTTTTTTAGTAAATGAACTTTCAAATGGAAATCCTTTTTTAAAACTTGGCGAAACAGTTTTAAAGATAGCACCAACGATAGTAGATTTATGCAAAATTATAACATGTATTTTATATAGTGTAGATATGTTGACAAATTTCTGTGGGAGGTATAGTTTGCTCTTTTATTGGAGCAATAATATGAAAGATCTGCAGAAAGTTTATCAATGAATAATTTTAGTAAAACAATTCTTATTTTCATCGGATTTATTTGTGAGATGCAATCGCCGATATACTACTTTTACTCACCATTAAATCGCCTAGATTTAATATTGAGATTCTTAAAGTAATTTGAGATATATCTAGCATTTTAAGCAGAATTTTCTGGAAAACATATATAATTTATAATATACTTATAATAAAGCATTCTCAAAGTACGGTTCAGAGTTGGACTTATAATTAAATAATGTTATAATTTTATTAACTACAATCATTATTGCAAATAAAGCCATTTAAACAACAAATAATGAAAAACAACTCGTTCCATGTTTTATTTTTTTTTCCTGCAGAAAAAAAAAAAAAAAAAAAAAAAAAAAAAATCTAGATTGTCCATTTCAACCCTGGAAAATGAATGAATTTGAAGAGCCATTTATTTGTATTTTTTTTTATCGTAAGCGACATGGAATTGGCGCTTACGATAAAGTCACTCAGTACATTCAATGGTGGTTATTATACAGAGTATAAATGTAAACAAAACCTACGATAAATTTAATTGTTCTTATATTTTTTTAAATATGTAAATTGCTTTAGCACTTGTAAAATGTTTCTAAATTCACATTAGCATCGATTACAATACAAAAACCTCCTTTTGTCAAAAATTGTCGGTGAAGGTAATTTGGCGGGATGGGTTGGATATGCCTGCAGGTCGTCAAGCAGTTTTCATATACTGTACCACACTCCGAGTCATTTGCAACAATATTATGAATAATGATACATTTTTCACATGGAACTCAGATGAGATTATTACTTATTTTATTGTTGATGTTTTAGTTTTATGGTTTTTGCGGGATCATTTTCAGAGAAAAATTTTTATTTCCAGTTTTATTGTTTATGTAAACGAATTTCACGCTTACATAAGCTTTCTTTTTATTAAGTGACAGTTATTTTTAACTTATATAATTTCATTATATTATTTTTATATATACAAAGTATCACATTTATATTTACTTACCGGTTAAAATTGTTTTATACGAAGTGGATATTATTACATAATATATATTAAACTAAACACTTTCCTACTGCCATTAATATAAGATTAATGTGGCAGTGATATACATATTTACAGAATAAAATAATTTTGTATCAAGTCTTAATTGAATTCTTAAACAAAATACACATTTTTTATGTTACCAGTGATATAAAAGTAATAAGTTTAAATGATAGTTTGAATAAAAACCGATAATTCATATTTGAGAACTAAGACATTTTTTCTTTTCCCTAAGTAAAAAAGATTTATTTAAATAAGTTCATTAACATATAGTAAATGTTTTTAAATTTGAAGATCTTTTGTATACACTGCATTATTTAGCATTTGAATATAAGCTGCGATATCTATAGCTAAAATAGCTTAGTTAAGTGGTTTATTTTACTGGTGGAAATTTATGTTTCATTTAAAATATAATTTAAAATAAACAGAAGCAACGATTTGTTACTAAAACTCAAAACCAAACTCTTTCATTTATTTGGTCTAAAAATATTAAAATTTTATTGTTTAAATATTTTTTAATATTAATATTATTTAAATTAATATATGAAACAAAAATATTACACAGAAGAATTTAAATTAAACAAAAATTAATAATCAATTCTTTAACTGTTTTATTTTATTTATATTCGTTCACATAATTCAAAAAAAGAATTTAGAAAGAAGATACTGTTAGTACCTGAGATTGTTAATTGGAAATACCTAAAAAAAAAGCGGTTATCTGAAACTAAATTTTGCGTTCCCAAACAGCAAATCAGAAAGCGAATTTAAAGCCTTTAATGGAAATTGGATAGACAGTATTCGTGATAACGTCACTGAATGAAATCTTATTTCATTAGCCAAGCATTTACCTTCGTTTTATGGAGATAGAAACAATACATTGTATTCGTTCGAGTAATCCAATCTGAACTACATGTCAGATTTCTTTTTCTTTAATTAGACAATATCGCACGCTTCTAAATCTCCATTGCGAAAAGAGGATTAAATGATGGTAGAGTGCGCTTCGGCAATGCTTTATCTCCTAATTCTAAATTATTCAACGTTGATTTATAACTTAAAATAGCTCTCTCGTTCTTTTATCATATTATCTTCGGTTATTTTAGATGTTTATAAATGTTTCTGGATTAGCAATAACAAAGAAGCAATAGTTAATTTTATTTAAACAGTTATTAGCTTTTCTACCGCAGGAAAAAATCTCAAAGCTCCTGACAAGTGGTATTAAAAATATATATTTTCGGAAATTTACATTCTTTAAAATGCATTTAAGGAAAATCAAATTTGTGTCGAGAAGTTGCTTTGAAATACAATGAAATATTTATATTTGTGGAAATATTTTGTACGCAACGATAAATTAGTCATATCTTTTATTAAATAGGTACATTATTCATTCTTTCGTCGTTAGTAATTGCAACAAATTAATGGAGTTATTTATACAGTACACCTCTAGTACATAGTTAAAATTCGTCCAATATCGTCCGTTGTTTCATTTATTGTATTTACATCAGAATCAATGGCATCGTTATACTGTACCTTCATTGTGGTGGAAATATTTAATATTTAATACATGCAGTGCTGTAAAAAATGATAGGGACAAATTTTAAATTCTATTATTTAAAGTACTATGATATCGGATGTGATTTATTCCATTTCTACAAAAAGAAATTCACTTAAAACATTTGTTATGTCAAGCATTCGCCAAAAATTTCGTATTTTTATTTTTATATTTTTTAATTACTTATGTCAGGAAAAAAACTGGAGAAAAGAAAGAGACATGGTAAATTTTTTTCAAAATAAAGCCAGTAACATTTAGAAAAACGTACTAATTTTTTAATCAATTTTATCAATTTAGATGTCAGAGTCGCAGAGTATTTTACGAGAATCTTGGAAATTATTTTCTAGGGTATTTTGATAGCTAATTTTTGTTCGTCTTTATTGGTACAACACTTGCATCACTAATATTCTCCACAGGTTTTTTAATGGATTTATGTCAAGATTCTGTGATGGCCAGTTCAGCAATGAGACCTCATCTGCTTTAAATCATAATTTTGATGATTATAATACATGGATTGAGGCTTTGTTTTGTTGAAAAATGTGTTCCCCTGGCAAAATGAGAACACTCTAAAAAAGAAATTTTCAAAACTGAGCAAAAAAATACTCAAATCTGAGTTTGTCGCACAGTCAAAATGGCTCCGAATCAAAATTACTCAAGTTTGAAATATGTATATACTCAATTCTGAAAACTTGCACTCACTCAAGAATAAAACAACATGTGCTCCTATTTGAGTATGTCCATGTTTCAAAAATGAGTATGAATGGACTTGTATATGCTCATTTTTGAGTATTTCCATGTTTCAGAAATGAGTTTGAAGTGATTCTAATAATTTTTGAGTCACGTCCATATTTCAAAAATGAGTATGAATTGACCTCTATGTGCTCAGTTTTGGGTATGTCCATGTTTCAATATTCTGAGTATTTCTGGTATTTCAGAATTGAAAGCATTGGGTCGTCCTATTTGAAAGAAAAAGTTTCATAACAAAATGAAAACATCGATTTACTCAGATTTGAAAGTGTCATTTTTCTCAATGAAGAGCTTCTGATAATAAATTTTCAGCACGAATATCTTGATATACTTCACAATTTCTTTTATTATTTAAAAATACTTTTGGCGTTGTCCTATTATATATAAAATGTCCCAAAATAACACTCTTCCTCCTCCGTAGTGTAGTTTAGTGGATGTTTCTTTTTCACGCCGAAGATCAGGTCGTAATAACGAAAACCATTCAGTTTATCTAAACTGAACTTCTCGTCTGAGAAAAATACATCTTCTGACTTCTTTGCATAATACCACATGCATTTTAGCAAATCGCTCTCGATTCGAAGGAAGTGGCTTGGGTAGTTTTGAATGTAGGAGGACAAATTCAATAGCATTTTTAAATAATAAAACTACAGAATATCAAATATACATATAAGATTCTACAGAATATCAAAGTATTTTTTTTTTCAAAATTTATTGCAAGAAGGATCTCTTATTATATCTGAATAATAATTTTTCAGAAAGATACTACCTCACTACATGTTTAATCAGCTTGAAAATCATTAAGCAAATCAGGTCTCATTGCTGGCCTGGATATCATACAGCCTTGGCAAAAATCTAGTAGATATCCCTGTGGGGAAGATTAGTGAGAGATATTTACACACAAGGCAAGAGTTGTGCCAAGATAGACGAACTAAAATCAGTTATCAATATATCCTGGAAGAATATTTTGATAGTTTTAATCTTTAATTATACTTTTAAACATTCCCTGACTATATGGTATCTAGAATGATAAAATTCATTAAATATATTAAATATATAAAATTCATTAAATATGTATGCTAATGTCTACATTTCTATTGAGAACATGCATGAACAAAAAAAAAAGTCTTTTTCTTTTCGCATCGGCCGTATCCACCGGTTTTTAAATAGTAATTAGAATAGAAATTAAATTTATAAAAAAAGACGTCACATGATAATAGTACAACCTGAAATTAAGAAATAAAAAGTAAAAATTAAAATACTATTTCGAACATTTCCTGGTTCAATGTAGCTTTTAACCAATTTAATTTAACTTGATATTACTTTTATGCTCAGATCAACTATAAGATAATCAACGGTAAAAGTAGTTTAAGTTACTCACTTTAACTTAAAATAAATATCCACCTTTTCGTTTACAGAATTTAGTTTATCCAAAGTGCGGCATCTTAAAGTTATTCTGCTTTTTTTTTCTTTTTAATCAGCAAACAATTGTCATTTGTAGTAAGTCTTCCCCTATTTACTTTAATTTAATGTAGCAAAGAAATGTTTCTTGTTGGGATAGATTTTCAATGCATGAAAATTATTTAAATAGCCATAAAAAGTCACTAAATTAAGCTACTGTTTTCAAACAAATTTATTTTCTTAAACGATAATGTAAAAATTGAAATGATGCGATATTTAGAATGGATTTAAGAGAAATAAAAATAGCAACCAAACTTTTGTAGTATTATAAATATTATTGTGGTTGTAATATATATTTGTAAATATATTAATATTTGTTTTAAAAGACATATTTAGACCCCCTTCGTTTGTGCGTCAATAAAATCGGTAAATGCGGCGGATTTTTAATGTTTTCTTCTGCCAAGCTCTTTCTTTTTTGTCTTCACCCCTTTTCCTAAATCGGTGTTCTTATCAGTCCTAAAAAATCGCATACAAAAAATATATTTTAAAATAAAATAGATATTATGATATAATTACAAGGATATTACAATTTATTCAAAATGAAATCATACTTAAAAAAAATTATATGCCCCGATTTTTTTTTGTACGCAAAACATCGAGATTACACTAAAACTTAATAGATATACATTTAAATTGAAGAATCTTCTATTGTTGAACATTCCTATAATTTTTGTTCTCAATGTTTTTTGAAATAAACGAAAATAATAGGTATTCTGTCGCCAAAATATATGGACATGAATGAATAAATAAATAAATGATACGTTTTACGAGATCGGGGCTTAGAACACCAATGTAACGCTATTTTTCTAGTTGATTAAAACAATATCTACTCTATCGCTAAAATGGGAATATTAAAAAAAAAAATTACGTAATAATTCGTTCGACACCCGATAAGCAACGACAAATTTTCCTATTACAGAAAAAAATGCACCTTAAAAAAGCCTCAATATAAACTTTAATGAAATTTTCGATTTCTGTAAAAATTGTCCAATATGAATGAACAATTTCAAGCATCGGCTTCTGTTTGCGAAAGAACAGGATTCTATTGAGTAACCATGACAAATGAACAATAAAAGTTAAAGGGAACGACGGACTTGAAATAAATGACGACGTATTACCGCTTTCTTTTGACATTACACGCAGTGTTCCAGACCGCAAAGAAACTCTCATTAATACTCATCTATTAGAACATAAATTTCAAAAATGGTAGAAATGGATTTCAGGAAAATAATTCATTTGATATTCGATGCATCATAATATGTGAAACAAATAAGAATTTGATTTGATATGTAATTTAATTCGAATAGCATACCAATAATTAAGGTGATGTTTACGTTCAAAGAAAAACATTCTCGAAAAACATTCATTTGAAATTCGGTGCATCACAATATGTGAAACAAACAAGAATTCGATTTGATATGTAATTTGATTCGAATAACATACCAATAATTAAGGTGATTTTTACGTTAAAAAAAAAATTCTCGGAAAACATTCATTTGAAATTTGGTGCATCATAATATGCAAAACAAATAAGAATTTGATTTAATAGGTATTTTAATTCGAATAGCATACCAGTAATTAAGGTGATTGATTACGTTCAAGGAAAAGATTCAAGAAAAAGATTCATTTGAAATTCGGTGCATCATAATATGAGAAACAAATAAGAATTCGATTTGATATGTAATTTAATTCGAATAGCATACCAATAACTAAGGTGATTTTTACGTTCAACGAAAAACATTCTCGAAAAACATTCATTTGAAATTCGGTGCATCATTATATGTGAAACAAATGAGAATTTGATTTAATATGTATTTTAATTCGAATAGCATACCAGTAATTAAAGTGATTGATTACTTTCATGGAAAATCATTCACGAAAAACATTCATTTGAAATTCGCTGCATCATAATAAGTGAAACAAACAAGAATTTGACTTTATATGTATTTTAATTCGAATAGCATACTAATAATTAAGGTGATTGATTACGTTCAAAGCGACGTCTTTTTAAAAAGTTACTTTTTAATTTCTTTTCAGGTCTTTTAGAAAAAAATACTAAATAAAGACCACATGGAATTTTACAAAAGATTAATCATATGTTCTGACAAATTAAGTTATTTCAAGTAATTGTTTGTAAATTTTTACTAACAAACACCCTGAAATAAATTCAACTCTCGCACATATATTAATCCGAGTAATGAAAATGCTATGAATAGAATGTACAAAGTTCCGCTAACATTATGTAGTACATAGATGAGATAAAAAAAAAAGTTTAGTATGTTACCTAAGCCGTACTAAATGAAGACTGGCCAGGATATTTCCACATTTCTTGGCTGTCACGTGATCAAGAGAAACTGCTTTTTACCAGTTATCGAACTACCATGTGATCAAGGTAGGCTAATAAGAAACAAGATCTGTGGAGTGCTACAACCTTTCTCTTTCGTTAGATGTGCTAAAGCACATTATTTATTTGTAATCCTTTTATTTTAAAACTATTTGTTATAATATAGTGTTTATGCTTTCTATTTTACTTAAAAAACCTTTTAAATTCATAAATTCTTTGTAGTTTAACACAAACATTCACATGACTTCTGTTAATAGCATTGAGTGAAATAATGATGGATGTGATGAAATACAACAGTTTGAACGGAAATTATTACAAAGACAATGGTTGTAATTATTTCTTTTATTTAATTCTAACGGTAAATGAATCTTATAAAAAGTTAGCAGCAATACATGAAATCCCCTACATATAATGCGAAAAAATAATCCCCGTATCCTTTGAAACTTAGATAAACATACATATAATTTTTTGAAGAATTATAGAACGGGCATTCTGAAAGGGGATCATTATGAAAAATTAGATTTTATCAACATTTTCTGTTATTAAATTTGCAACAATCATTAAGCATCATACAAAGTATAGCTACGGATGCAGTACAAATTTTCATAGAAGGCATTAAATCAATTTCTATAGAAACAAGAACGAAAAATGATGCATCAAGCACACTATCAAGCACACCATATGTAACACTTTCCAACACTTGCAAAATAATTTTACAAATCTTTACCGTTTAGTAAGGTGAATTAAGCAATTTGGAAAACGCATAACACATTTAAAAACACAATTTCAGGAATTACCAACAATATTCGAAAAAAATATTTTGAGCAGACTTGTATATGATCTATAGATTTATATTTAAACTACATAGAACGCTAAATTTTACGACAGTTAGGAAACGCATATCACAGTTTAAAATTCCCATTCTGGAATTTCCGCCAATAAACGGAAATATACTACAGATCTTTTCCACTGTATACGATCTATAAAATTAATACACAAAAAAATTACGTTCCAAAACGTTCTCTTCAACTGAAAAGGCACGTCTAGCAATTCTTGTTAACAGACAGTACTTTAATCGAATTCTTTTGTGTGTCCTTGTAAATGAACGATGAATGCTATACACACAATATGCTATACACAGCTTCTTGTACTGCACCTCAGTGATATATATTAATTTCAATATGGTTGAAATAGTGAAAGATTATTAAATAATCCGCAAACGATTTTTCCCCATAGACCGTAATGTAACAGAATTTATTTTTAGTATCCCTGTAAAGGAACTATGCACACCATATTCTAGAGTCAACCTATTATAGTGCATCTCAGTGATATATATTTCAATATGTTTGAAGTAGTGTAACATCATTAAAATAAACCGCAAATGATTTTTCCTCATAGACCATAATGTAGCGAAATACTTTTGAGTATCCATGTAAAGGGACTATAAGTGCTACACATTTTTAATACCGAACTTGGCATAGTAAAGTTCAATAACCTATATCAATTGCATGCCAATCCGAGCATATTTACGCCAGTTAGAGCTCGGACAGACAGACAGACAAACCTAATTCATAAATACTTTTTAACTATGTTGGAAAGTGATAACGCAATAAGTGCTAAAACATGTACCCATTTAAAAATTGTTTTATTATAATTTATTTAGAATTGTTGTATTACTATGTTTATAAGATTAACACATAAATTTGGTATGGAATATACTGATATGAAAAACAGAAAGGGATAATTTTGTAAAAAGATGTGTGTGTGTGTTGGTGTTTTGGTTATGGCCGATTGTCTACGTGATGGATATAGGCCGAGGGGGATTGCACTCCTTGGTGGGGGGGGGGGGGGTTCTAAAGTTTCCATCCTATACAAAAACTTTTTGAGAAATATTTGAGCCAACTCTTGATTTGAGCCGATTTTTCGCAAGAAATTGCCTCAACACGCAGTTAATGATCAGCAATATACCCAATTTTTTAGCCACAGCTGATTAAAAACCGCTCCTAGCAGCAACTGTTCATCCAATTTCTCCCCCGATAACCCAATCAGAGATAGGCGTTTTGGAACGTCAACGAGAGAGTGATAAACAGTAGCAATCGATAATAGTAATAACCGGTTTTTCATCCACCTTTTGCAACAACAATTAGCAGCTTTCTTTCGCTCTGTACGGGGACAAATGGCATTAAAATCGGCTCAAAAGTTGGTTTCATGTAAAATTGTTGAATCTGATAGCAACTTAAGGAAAACTAACCCGTATTTACCCTAGCTAAGCAAGATTCGAAAAAAAAAACCCATGAAAAACTTCAAACAGTTAGGCCAACGAGAGCAACATGGGCTCGAACCCAGCATCTCCTGTCTGTCAGCTTTGAAATCAGAACCTCTCAGCCATTAGTGAGGCAACTGGCGATAAAGAGGAGTGAATCGTGGATTAATAAATGGAATTAAACATTATGTCATTAAACGCATATGTCATCGAAGTCATAAACCCTTTTCAACTATGTTGAAAAGTGTTAATAAACCTCAATAGTATCTATCAGTGACTTGGCAATCAAAGTATATTTACGAAAGTTAAAACGCGGATAGACATACATACAAACCGATGTCATAAACACTTGTCAAAAGTAGCTCGGAATTTCGCCACCTGTGGCAATATGGTTCTTCAGGCTGGTATTGAACATTAAAACAGAATGAGGAAAAAAAAAGGATTTTTTATGTGAATGTCTAACATTTTATTGATTCTTTAGATCATATTGATTTGAAGCGCTACTTTGAGTCCTGATGGAAAAAATCTGAACTATTTCTTGTAAATTGTATTACCCATTGGTTAAATAGTAACTACACCAAAGTTGCGTTTGGGCAATTGTAGTTTTTAGAATGAAGCTCAAATACCTCTGTTTAAAATAATTAGCAACCTATAAAAGAACAAACGAAAAGTATCCAAACACGTATGGAAGCTATTTTTTCAAATGTTTTCAATTTTAGACTATATTTATGCAAAATTATAATCCAAACTTTAGAAGACTATCACATTTTAGCATATACTATAACATGTGTTTCGGGCTGCACAATGAAGGTCACCGGGCCATATGCGGCCCGCGGGCCACAGGTTGAGTATGGCTGCTCTAAACAGTATATATACTAAAGCTTTTCAAAACATTCCAAATAGTTCAACTTGTAGAACCCTTCAAACACGTGCACTTTATTTATGCTCACCCTGTATATTAAAAAACATACAAGCAAACTGTATAACCTTATTTGGAAGTGCGTTAAAAATGTATTGTATGTATCAAGTTATTTTTTTATTTCATTATATTTAAAAATTGCTCCTCAAAAAATTTAAATTGCATAAAATTAAGAGAGTTTTTAAAACATAACCTAATAAGTACTACTTAAAAAGAAAAAATTACTTATTCATATGCAAAGAGGTTATCTCGTTTCCAGTCATATACGTAAGGGATGTATTTCATTTTTTTCGATTCTTAATTTCATAATTAACATTTCATATCAAATTAATTAAATTTTTGGAAAACATGTGCTTACCATAAGGATGCTTGGTGAAAAGAAAAGCGCACTCATTGCAAACAAAGCGAATTCATCCATTTGTAAAGGTCAATGAGGGTTCAATTAACTTATTTGTTTGCAAATTTATTCATTTCATTCAAATTAAAATCAATGTCCTTTTGTCTTATTTGAGTATTCCTTCGCCAATTATACTTAGGATTTCTACCAGAAGAGGAATGTTTTTAATTCCAACTTGCCTAATTAAAAAGCTCTCCAGTTATGTGTAATGATTTCATTGTTAATAATAATTCGACATCTTTAAAAGCGTTGAATTTTTTTTTTTAAATAAATAGGGATAAAAAAAAAGGATATCATAGTAGAATTTTTAAAAATCAATAGACCACGATAAGGGGGATATTTTTTCGCAAGACACGAATTTTTTTAATTTATTCTGAGAAGTACTTTCAACGAAAAATATTTCAGTCTTATCGAAACAAAACATGCCTTTGTTGAAGGATTCTTCTGCCTTATTAGTAGTATAAACAATTGAACACTAATCAAATATTGCACCACTTTATTATTTATTGTAATTATATTGGAAGCATTTACACTCAAATAGTAATATTTTAAAAAATCCAGCATTATATTGAAAATATTTCCTAATAATGTAGAAATCAGTAGACCACGATAAGGAGGATATTTTTTCGCAAGACATGAATTTTTTTAAGTTTTCTGAAAAGTACTTTTAACGAAAAATGTTTCAGTCTTTATCGAAACAAAACATGGCTTTATTGAAGGATTCTTCTGACTATAAAGTATAAACAATTGAACACTAATCAAATATTGCACCACTTTATTATTTATTGCAATCATACTGCAAGCATTTACACTCAAATAGTAATATTTTAAAAAATCCAGCATTATATTGAAGCTATTTCCTAATAACCTAAAAATCAATAGGCCACTATAAAGGGGATATTTTTTCGCAAGACATGATTTTTTAAAAAATTTCTGAAAAGAACTTTCATCGAAAAATATTTCAGTCTTTATCAGAACAAAACATGGCTTTATTAAAGTATTTTTCTGCCTATAAAGTATAAACAATTGAACATTAAATAAATATTGCACCACTTTATTATTTATTGTATTTATATTGGAAGCATTTATACTCATATAGCAATATTTAAAAAAATCCAGCATTGTATTGAAACTATTTTCTAATAACCAAACAAAGAGTTGGAATTGACATTAAATCGGAAATAACTTTAAACTCATGTTCTGGTTTATGTATTTTCAAAATATGAATATTTCAGTTTTTGTTCAATGTATAAAATATCGGCCCAATACTTTAACCAACAATACGTCGTCAGATTTAGTTTGTAACTTAAGGGAAATTTAATATAAGGAAAGAACGCTAACATCGCATAAAAATCCATGAAAAAATAAAGTTTAGATACATTGTTTTAATTTTAAATAGTTTGTCATTATAATTTTACCTTTTTTTCAGTAACTCTAATTCCATGGTACCAAATCATATATCTTGAGACACCAGTAAAAAAGATTTATTCAATGTTACTTTTATAGCTTCGCATTGTTTATTCATGTAATAGAATCAGTCCTTAGATTCTGCATACTGTAAATATATTTTATAATTTTACAGAAAAGTATATTTCTAGTCTGTTAGTAGAACTTCGTTTATTTTAAAAGAAAAATATGATTTGTGCAAACCTTCAGTAGTTTAACTTTCAAATACGGTATATGATACTACAAACGATTTTTTTCCGTAAAATAAATGATTTTTTACTAGCAGACGAGCTGACAGTTTTTTTATAAAATCAACTGATTTTTTTTAACAGTTCAGTAAATGAAAATATAAATAAGGAAAATAGCATATAACTAACACAACTAGAGTTTGGAAAGAAAATTCTAAAACTATATTCACTCTTACCACGTTTTTAAGAAATTTTCGTAATGTAAGAAAGTGATGTTATGTGAACTTTTCTTTCCGTAAGAAAAGTTTCGTTATATCAAAATTTGATTCTTGCTAACAAAGCATAGCTAATTAACGAACAAAGCTAAAATCTGTGAATAAAGCAATAGTATTTATTTCTTGAATATATACATATAGATAGATAAATAGATAGATTAATAGATATAGATATATAGCAAAAAGAACTAATTAGATATTAAGGTAAATTTTGCAATTTTAAACATCCATGTTTTATATTTTTCATCCAATATGAAAATATGAAGAAGATGATGATGATGATGAATAATATGAAGATGACATCAATTATAAATCCCCCGCCAAAGCAACACTTTACATTATTGAAACTTAAACATTTTTATCCTTTGCACGACATTTAAAGAAAATATTTTATAACAGTTATTTTCACATGCTCACTTTTTATCTTTAGAGTGCCTGTATACTATTTTAAGGCAAGAACATTTTTGGTGCCATGCGTAAGGTGAATTGAAAGAAATTGATTCAAATGGTCCTTTCTGGGAAAGAAAGAGTTAAACATATTGCATACTTACATCAATAAATCAATAATGACAACACACAGAAGCGCCTCTAAATCTAAACAACAGCAAAAAAAGTGTATTTTTCTTCAGCTAAGGGCTCCATTAAAACGGATGTTCCTAATTTAGAGTTACATTTAGAAAATGATGTAATTATTAAGGTTCTCCCTAAAAACTTTCAAAAAATCGACAAACAAATTGTTGTTTTTGAACCCTAAAAATGGTCTAAAATATGCCCTTTAAATCTTTTTGTGTTTCCCCAAATATTTAAATCGCGACAAACAGCGTAATAAACCGCTGTCACATTTGCAAAAGGGCTGATCAAAACTTGAAACATAATTTTCTTGACACAGGTTTTTTTGAATCGGTGTACATTCTCACACTTAAACCGTTGAAGCTATCGACGTTTTGTTTTATATACTTTTTTAACTATACTTTTAACTATACTTTTTTAAAAGGAGGACAAACCTTCAAAAAATTAAATTATTTAATAATTTTAAGTTTTTAAACAGTTTAAAAATATTGCCAAAATTGATCTCAAATTTCAAACAGCCGCCATTTTATTAAAACTTGATTTATCTTATCAATTTGAGGGTTGGCATCCAACTAATATAATATATGTTAAGAATCCGTGTGATTTGTTTTGTTTCAGATAATTATTTTGAGTGCAGTCCGTCGCACCAATTTACTGTGCCCATCGAGCATAATGAACTTTGGAGGAGTTTAGATCGGTTACAATATACATATTTTTATATGAAACACATAATATTCACACACTTACACAAAAATACAATAAATTCTATGACAAAAATAATTTTCTTCTATGTGCATTATTAAACAAAAGAAAAATCCCGAAAATTCCCTAAAAAACAAAACGTACCTTTTCCTTTAAATTTTTTGTGATTTAAATAACTGTTCGTTACTTAAATCACATTTGATACTTAATACGTCAAAAATTTTGACGCAGTCGTGTTTTTTTAATTAAAATTTACTTTTGAAATAGTCAAAGATAAAATAGAGTGAAATACATGTTTCGCCTTTAATTTACGATTCTTCAGTTATGTACGTTAAAGATAACATGTGATCCAAATGTATTATAACTTTAAATACTTTATTTTGTCTTTATACGTACATAATTAAAGTTTTTGCTGCAGTTTTAAGTTAAAGACTATGAATATTCCTATTAAAAAT
Organism: Maratus michaelseni; assembly: GCA_963931845.1. Classification (NCBI taxonomy): domain Eukaryota; kingdom Metazoa; phylum Arthropoda; class Arachnida; order Araneae; family Salticidae; genus Maratus; species Maratus michaelseni. The sequence goes on along the minus strand of OZ007586.1, from coordinate 39,438,439 downwards.
CCACTAAAGTTTATCCTGTACGAAAATCGATAATACAAGTAACATATATTTAGCTGAGAAAATATTAAAATATGATTAATTCAAGCAAATTACTGCTTGTAGAAGAAATATTTTAAAAGAAAAGCTTCTTGTATATCAAACTTCTTTAAACATTTGACAAACTGAAGTATCTTGTCTTTTTTTTCCTCTTTTTCAGTCTAAATTGTGTCTGCTACTTATTACATAAATCTAAGTCATCTATTGTGAACTATAACAAATTTAATGAAACGGTTACAAATAGTTCTTCAAAGTTATAAACCATTCTGAAAATGCTTCCCTTATCTCCAATGGTTGGAGTATCATAGTTGAGATTTTTTTTCCCCAACAGAGCGAAAATATGCGGAAACAGGACTCGAACCTTGGTACTTTGGTTTGCCGTACCAAATCTCCCCTTACTGATTCCAAGAAATAAAAGTGAAAAATGCCAGTCCAGGTAATCGTCGGGATAGCTCAGTAGAGAGAGCGTTGGTACAGCAAACCAAATTACCCAGGTCCTGATCCCGGCATATTTTCGCTCTGTTGGAAAAAATCTCAACTATGATACTCCAACCATTGGATAAAATTTACCTAGTTGAATATACTTTCCTCCTTTCATTATGCTTCCCTTATCTTTAGAAAGTTTTCGGAGAAAAATCAATCAGAAACATCAAAATGCAATTAGGTCCACAAATTGACGGAAACTTCTTTTCCGAAATTGGCAAACAGTAAAGGGACTCTTTGCTCTCAAAAATGTTTCCGTAATTCTGAGAAATCCATTGTTTTCAGAAGTTTATGATTAACCTTTCTCTAAATGATTTTTAACACGTTGACCGCTCAGCTTGAAATTGATTACTTTTCAAAAACCACCTAAACTACCCCTTGGCAGTCCTGAAGCACGTAGTTCAGTCATTTGGCAGACAGATGGCGCTACTAAGAAATCAGAGGCGAATCAACAATACTCCACGCATGAGACCATATGGTTTCATATGGACCATAACGGAAAAGTTTCTGGAATCCTTTGCAATGACGAGGTTGCATTCACTGTAAAAAATGACCAATGTTTCTTATTTCATGAAAATATGCTATAATCACGAACGAAAATATAATATAATCTTCTGAGTTATCCGAAATTTCAAATAGCATGTTACATTGTCTTTTGAATCCCCAGAAGCGAATACATTTTCAAAATTTAAAGAATAATTTATAAAAACAAATTATTTTTAGCTGCCCGAATTTTTCAGAAACGTTTCCGAAGGGTTTTTATAGTGTATTAATTAGTGTCCTCAGCCAGGAATACCTGTTTTTCGAATGCTATCAATTCTGAAGTAAACATTTTCATGCTAAAAAAAATGTTTAACAGACAAACATGCAAAATTAACAGCGTTAACAATAACATTAAAATTAAGATTATTTCTTTACTCTTTCATGTATAAATTAACTTATGCGACTGAAAACATGTACTTGAGAATGGATAACATTCGAGAAACAGGTATTAATACAACTAATTAATACACTATAAAAACCCTTCGGAAACGTTTCTGAAAAATTCGGGCAGCTAAAAATAATTTGTTTTTATAAATCATTCTTTAAATTTTGTAAATGTATTCATTTCTGGGGATTCAAAAGACAATGTAACATGCTATTTGAAATTTCGGATAGCTCAGAAGATTATATTATATTTTCGTTCGTGGTTATAGCATATTTTCATAAAATAAGAAACATTGGTCATTTTTTACAGTGTTGCATTATTGTAAAATTTCCTGAAATATAAGGCAGTTTTTTAGTGTGTAAAGTGTGGCAGTGTAAAATTAAATTTTAATTTTATAAACAAATATAAAAAATGTCAGTTCTTTTTGAAAAATAATATATAAAAATAAATAAAAATAATTATTTTTAAAATGTATGATTTTTTTTTAATCAAGCAATGAAGACTTACTGATATGTTTTCCTTTGCTTTTAATGTTACAAAAAAATTCTTGTATGCATAATGAAACTGTCATTTTTTAAATAACATTTGATTATTGATTTCCATATTCTGTTCGTTAAAGTAATATTTCGTTTCTTTCATAATATTGAACAGTTCGAGAGCCAATCTGTACGTTAAACACGGAAACTTACATTAATTATAGTTAATGAAAAATAGCAGCAATAGAATGACATGTGTAAAAAAATAACACAAGCAGAAAAAAAAACATTAATTAAAGATACTTTTAATTTTGAAGATAACGAGAAAATAAGTGCACACCTGATTTGCTGAGAAATATTTAAAAAACAAATAATGTACTTCATCAACGCATCCGCTACAGCATATTAGAAATGAAGTTTTCTGCTTAATTAGAGTCTTTATTAACCTGTTTTTATGCAGTTTTAAGTTTTTAATTTCCTAATTAGCACTTAAAAAATTCATTTGATTCCCTGCTTTAAAAAAAGAATGTTTTTATGTTAATATCTTGCCTATGGTATATTGTCAATTATTACGCTGGATGAAACAGGTTATTAATGACAATTACTGAAGACATAAATTAAAAGATGAAATATATTTAAAATATCCATTATTATTTAAGTTATAAAATAACATTAGTGATGCAAAAAATATTGATGTGTATATTTTAATGAGTTTAGTTCTAGAGGGAAAAATGCATTACATTTGTTTCAAAACATTTTTTTTTAATTCTACGTAATTATAGTAATATTTTTGAAGGGTAACAATGATTAAGATATAACATAAATTAAATATTCTAATAATAAGTTTTATAATCTTTGTTTTTCTTGTTCGGTTTTACTAAACTTAAATAAATGTTCGTAATAAACGGGTATGTAAAACTAATTTAATTTAGAATACTTCTTGTTTTTCAGTCGCAAAAATAACTAACAAATGTATACACGCATGTGAGCGTGTTTGTCAATATTTAATATAAAACAGGTTCAGTGCTGGGATTCCAGTAGATCTACAGTGGTAGGCAAAATTGTATTTTTTTTTCCAAGTTTTTCAAATTGTGTTTGAAATAACAAGCTGGAAACAGTGCATCAAACGTGACAAATGAGGTGCATTCGTACTATAACTAGTTTTATAAATATTCAGACCTTGTTGCAATAGCTGTTGCTTTCTTATGCAAAAATGCATGAATACAAAATTTATATTATGTACAGATTTTCATATTATAGACATTAATTTTATTGTATGAAATTAAGTTTCAATACACTTTTACAAACAATTAATTACAGTTCTGTTCCATTCAAATGATACTATTCGCAAATATCCAATAAAAGACAATGTCAAAAAATCATCGTTATTATCTCACTCAGAAAAAGAATTCTATCGTCTGTTATTATGATAGGATTCATTTCCGTAATAAAATAAGTACATTTGAAGTTGGCAATATTTTATCTTTTCTTGACATTTACTGAAAAGTCCAATGGGAAACTTAAGCCTAGCTTTGAAAATTTCAGAACTTGAAATCCATATTTAGACTCTTTTTCCATTTAATATCTATTTTTCCGGAAATATCTATGCAAAAATCTGTCGGTAGATTATAGGATTGCTATAATTAAACATTTTTAGTATACAAATTCGGGTTTTAAATTCAGTAATGCGGAAATAATAGGACTCTATCTAATCATTCATGACGTAATCATCATGGCAACGTAGAATTATTACCTATCATGCAATATCACTGAATTAATTACTTATGATAGAATTTAACAGAATGAAGAAAACTTTTATTAATACCTTTTTAAGTTTTGATTTGATTTTCATAAAATTTGAAATGAATCGGCAAAATTGTTCAACGATTATATGTATATTAAATTTCAAACTATTCGGTTGGGTAGTTTTTGTGCTGTTATATGCGGACAGACGGACGGAACACACGACGACTACAGGTGCTACGTATTTATAGAATTATGAACGCACCTAAAAATGAATGTTGAATTGAAAAAAAAATAAACAGAATTGATGTAGCTTAAACGCAAAAATAATATCTTAAGGTTTGGTGGAGGGTGCCGGTGTCCGCTTGTTAAATAAAGATAATTAATTTGACATTTATTCTAAAATACAAATAATCAACCATTTGATTAAAACATTAAACAATACTTTCATTAAAAATAATATTACTCTGATGACCAAGAAGTACAAAATAAGAAAATGATTAGTAATATCTACCACAGATCATTTATGAATGGTGGGTATTGCTGTTTCGTAACGATGGCTCTGAAGCAAATAAACATATGTTTAAAACATTTAAACTGAATTTACAGACCTAGCAATGCATTGATTTTCAAAAATTTTCGTTATTTTTATTTATATATTTTAAAAGAATCTTTTTTAAAAAAGTAATACAAAATATTTTCTTAAAAACACTTTTAAAAAAACAAGAACGAAAAATCATGCTTCAAGCATAGGTTATGTAACACTTTCCAACGCTTCCAAAATAATTTTACAAATCATACCGTTTAATAAGCTGAAAGATAACATCTAAGTAAATAATTTGGAAAACGCATAACATATTTAAAAACATAATTTCAGGAATTTTCAACCTATACAATATTCGGAAAAATATCCGAATACTTTTATTCAGCCCTGTATATGATCTATAAATTTGTATATATACTACATAGGACGCTAAATTTTAGTTCAGTTAAGAAACGCGTAGCACAGTCTAAAATTCTCCTTCTGCAGTTTCTGTCAATAAACAGAAATGTGTTCACGAACTTTTGTGCTGTCCTGTATAGGATCTACAGAATTTATACACACCAGGTAATAAACAAAAAGTGAGTTAAATTTAAAATCGCGTTCAGTAACTTAAAACGCACTTCCAGGAATTATTTTTAACAGACAGTAGAGAATTCTTTTGTGTGTCCCTGTAAATGAACGATGACTGCTATACACACACTATTCTGTAGTAAGCCTCTTGTAATGCACCTTAGTGGTACACATAAATTCCAATGCGTTTAAAATAGTGAAACATTGTTTAAATAAACCGCAGACGATTTTTCTCCATAGACGTAATGCAACGGAATTTTTTGACTGTCCCTGTAAAGTAACTATAACTGCTATACACACCCTATCCCATATTAAGCTTCTTGTAATACACCTTAGTGATATATATCAATTACAATGTGTTTGAAATTGTGTAACATCATTAAAATAAACAGCAAATGATTTTTCCCCATAGACCGTAATGTAACGGAATTCTTTTGAGTGTCTCTGTAAGAAAACTATAAGTGCTACACACTTCAGTTGAAATAGGGAACATGCTATAGATAACGACAATAACATATAAAAATTGCAAGGCAATCCGAGCATATTTATGGGAGTTAGAGCACGGACAGATGGCAGACGGCCAGACGACAGACGGCCAGACAAACCGAAGTCATAAACACTTTTGAACTAGGTTGGAAAGTGTTAAAAAGAAAAAAAATTGGTCAAGTACGAGTATAACTCTCGCTGAAAGGGTTCCATACATTACATTTATTAATTACTATTTATTAATTAATAAAGTCCTACTACCCCTAATTTTTTTTCATCATTTTTCGGAAAAATAAGGGGTGGGGACGGAGAACATATTTTTCCCAGTATAGTTTCGACGATATCTCAGAAAATATAATACCTAAAATTAAAACAAACATATTTTTGAGTTCGATGTTACACGATCTTTTGAACGATAACCTACACGATATATAAAGTTTTTTTTCAAGTAACTTAATTAATATCCCGACTAATTACCAAATATTGTTCTCGATAATCATTATCAAATATCCTTTGATGACTCTGCGTCGATAGATACCTCCAGCGCACGTCAACAGTCCCGTTGACCACCCGAAAAGAGTGTAACCAAAAATGCGTTTTTCTCAAAAACTATAAAGCTAGGAAAATCGCTATAGTTTTCCTGTAATGTTTAAATAAACTCCTACTACCCCTAATTTTTTCATAATTTTTTCAGTAGATTCGGAAATAGAGGGGGGGGGCGGGGCATATTTCTGCAGTGCATTATCGATGATGTCTCTGAAAATATAATACATAAAATTAAAAAATATATAATTTTGAGTTCGATATTACGAGATTTTTCACACTATACCCCACATGATATACAAAAACATTTTTTTGAAAACTTTCCTTTCAAGTAACTTAATTAGCCAACTAATTTTTTCTTAAACCTCTTTGTGAACGGCTAATAATCTAAAAATATGTAATTAAAAAGGCTTTATAGCTGTCCGAAGTTTGAACTTTTCACGTCCCATAGTTTACGAGAAAAAGGGCTGTGACAGACGGACGGACAGACCCAGGAGTGATCTTATAATGGTTCCGTTTTTATTTTTTAAGTACGGAATCCTTAAAACAGCAAAAAATAAGACAAATTTAATGGTTCATCAGATACGTGGATGTATCATGTAGCTTTATTCCAAATGTGAAGGCATAACTTCATTACCAGCTTTCTTACAATGCCCACCAATTCAAAACACACTATTTTGAGAAAAATAAAGAATAAACCACAAAGAAGTTTCGGAAGAAGTGAGTACTACGTCGGCTAACGAAAGCTTCGATCATTGTTTTCTTTCTTTTCTGATTCGGCTAACAAACTTTTATTCGGCTTCTGAGTATTTTGTCGCATATATCCATTAACATAACGCAGTACACTGTAAAAAATGACAGATGTTTCTTAATCTACGAAAATATAATATAATCACGAATAAGCTTATAATGTAAACTCATCCTTCTTAACCATGATTCTGAAAAGTGTTTCTTTATCTTTAGAAACCTCTAACATCCATGGAATTTTGATATTTAAAGAATCATTTATAAAAACAAAATTTCTCTTGCTGCCCGTAATCTCCCGAAACGTTTACGAGTAGCTTTTAAAGTGTATTAATCAGTTTTCTTTCCCGGAATATAGTTTTTTCCGATGCTATCCATTCTCAAGTAAACATTTTCATGTTCAACAAATATGTTTAACAGACAAACATGCAAAATTTCCAGCGTTGACATTAACATTAAAATTAAGATTATTTCTTTACTCTTTCATGCATAAATTAACTTATGCAGCTGAAAACGTTTACTTGGGAATGGATGACATTCGAAAAACAGGTATTCCAGGCTGAGGAAACTGATTAATACACTATAAAAACTTTTCGGAAACGTTTCTGTAAAATACGGGCAGCGAAAAGTACTTTGCTTTTATAAATATTTTTTTTAATTTTGGAAATGTATTAGATTCTGGGGATTCAAAAGACAATGGAACACACTTTTTGGAATGTCGGATAACTCAAAAGATTATACTATAATTTCGTTCATGGTTATAGTATATTTTCATAAAATAAGAAACATTGGTCATTTTCTACAGTGTAGCGTTGAATTTTAATTGAACGAGAAATCAGTTTCGATTAACCAACATTTCGGCTACGAATAATTCCCGAACGAATTATGGTTGTTAGGTTGAAGGTATCACTGTATTTATTATTCATCTGACTACACTGTGCAAAACAATTCCGTTAAAAACGGAAAATGCACTGGCTGCAAAGTTGTCACCTATTCTCTGTTTTTTGCAGAAAACTTCCATTTTGGCAGTTCTCCGTTTCAAAATGGAATTTTTACGTTATTCAAAACGAGGATTTTAGAGTTTTAGAAATAAATGTGAGCTATAGAGCAATATTAAAAAAAATCTAAATAATATATTCGGATGCATATTTACACGGAACTAGGACTTTTATTGAATGTTCTTGTCGGATTCCACTTCTCCGTCCACACAACTTCGAAATAAATCCGGTCTTTTGATATACTGCCACCACCGATATGAATACGTGATATCGGGCACGATACTTGATGTATATTCAAGAAAAACCTAACTCTTTCAATTAAAGTTAAAATAATAATTTATTAACACTATTTACACTTAAACTCGTATGTAAATTATCCGGTTTAACACTAAATCAAAACAATTACAGAAAACGCTCTACGTGTACCGTTAGACTACGTCAATTCATTCAGCACTGAGATTTCTATTCATCTCACACCCGCGCTCTCTTTCTTTCGAGAGGCCGTTAAACACACGTGTCTCAGTTCGTCAACTCACCCCGGTCTCAACGCTCATTCCCCGAGCAACCTTCACACTTCGCTGCTACGTCCGAACTCAACACCGGTCTCAGAGCTCCAACTCTGAACGACCTTACACCTTCGCTTCCTACGTTAGAACTAACTTTCTCTCTCTCGTAAACTGCAGAGCACCCTCCTTTCTACGGGGTTTTTCCTCTGTTTCCAAGGGTCCTTGACAACCCTTCCTCCCTCTTGACGGATCTGTCTTCCTAAATAAAAGAGTACAATAGCTTTCTTATCTATGAACGACCACATTGCAATGGAAATACTGCTTTCATTCTGTTCCACCTTCCTTCCACTCATATTCTGAGTCGCTCCCCTTCGGATTAAGATTCTTCTTAAACCAGCCTCTAACGATACACAATAGATACATATACAATACATACAATATGCTAATCCCTTAAGAATAGCTTTCAACCCTTGCAGCTGTGAGAGAACCTAACACCCCCCACCTTAGCGGAAAATATGCCTTTTAGGGGCTAATTTTCCTCAAACTATGTAATGTCTGAGAAGAGTTCAACAGTTCCTTGATAGGTTTCTTCATTACTACAATTACATAAATATTTCAAGGTGTCTGAAAATTTAACTACTGACATCTCTAATGAACCATATACTAAGGTGATAACTACAGAAAAAAAATTACACAATATGCTAATACACTGTTATAAACACAAGATGTACATACAATTATAGATACACAAAAAAAATTAAAGTTACACTAGTATTATGCCATTTCCATGTCAGTCCTTAGGCTGAGATTGCTGGAGGCGGTACTACCTTTTCCCTCCAGTCCTTCCTCGTTAACTTAATTGGTACATCCCTTTCCGCACTGCACCCGCTTGAATGGCTAACTTCTGCCTCTGAGGTCTTAATTAAATTTTCCTCTAACCAATCAAGCACTTGCCTGTCCAAGTCCTCTTTGTACGTAATAAAGACATTGTACAATTTCTGCCTTATCTTATCCCTCTCCGGTTTACGACCAATCCGATTTTTCTCCATTTCTACCAGTTCGATAGGACCCATAAATAATTCCTTATTTTTCCTTAAGATTGATTTTATGTCCCCAACTTGAATATTGGTTAACCCTTTTATTTCGAATCCCTTTATGTCTTTAACTCCCGGTTGTTCTCTATCTAACAAAAGAGTTTTCCCACGGTTTTCACACACCCGGTCACTATCAAAAACAATATCGACTACTTTATTTTTAGCCACAAATTCCCTCATTTCATTTTGATACACCCGTTTCTTACTTCCGTCCACTAATTTTCCAGGTTGACCTGTTTCCTCTTTCTCCCTATGACTTTCATTCATTTCCCTCGTTAAACGACATTCTACACATGACTCGCAAAACGTTTTAGATTCCTCTGCCATATTTTCCCAATAAAATGAATGCTTGATTCTTTCTAACATTTTCTTAACCGCGTGATTCTTCTCCATATAAGGAGGTATGCGCTAGTTTTAGAATTTACTCCCTTCTAATTTTAGGTATTACTAATTGAGCTACCGTTTCATCTACCAATTTCTCTTTATGATATAATAACTCATTAACAAGATAGTAATACCCTTTATCATTTTCAGCTAATTCCCAAGCTCTCTCTAAATCTTTACAATTCATTTGGGATTTCTGAAACACATTTAAACTACTTTCCGTAACTTGATTAATCTTAATTTTCTCTACCTCGGCTTTTTCCTTTTCAAGATTTTGTAAATTTACCGATCTCGTGTCTACGACATAACAGTCACTCTTATCATTTCCAATCATTTCCCCTTTCTTCACTTTATCCCTACTCCCTTCCTTACATTCCCTTTCTGCCGATTCTCTTAATGATTTCTCGTTGTTTAACCCTGACAATTCATTAGCCACGTCAGGATGTAAAATTACCTGTTCCTTACTATTGTCAATTATCGCGCACAGTACATCCTGATGAATTACATTAGTTTCTCCGTGTTTTGGAATAGCTAAAGGTAACTGAATTAATGGCGATTTCACTGCCTTACCAAATATCCCCTGTAAATAGATGCTACCAGCCCCTCTTAATTTTTCTGCTGGTACTAAATCTTTATGAACGACGCTAATTTGGCAACCAGAATCCACTAATCCTTTTGTTATCTTCCCATTTACACTAACTTCCACTTTCTCAAGCTTATTTAACTTCTCTCCAATAACTTTAGTTCTCCAATTCCCTTTTGCTCCGATTCTCGCCATACTCGCTCCCTTTGGTAATTCTTTAATTCCTCGCACTGAGACATTATTGATACTAGCCCTTGGTTCTTGTCGGTTATTAATTTGATTACTTCCCTCATTATTTCCTTTGTACAAAATCGCTGAACATGTCCTCGTTGAGAACACTTGAAACAGATAGGCGTCGTATCATTAGGTTTCTTATATTCCGGTTTTCTACCCAAAAATGGACTAACTTCATTATTCCCATTTTGTCTCCAATTACTACTAAATCCCTCATCTTTTGCCCTTCTAGAATCTTCATTATTCACATACCTTTCTTTACCTTTATAACCCTTATAAGTTACCGCATAAGATTTTTGTTTAGCATCAAAGAAATTATCACATTCCTTAGCAATTTTAGAAACTTCTAACCAATTACTGTGCAGAGTTAATCCAACATGCGTCGCGGTTTCCTCATCTAACGTAGTTAACAACTTATCTGTGACAATTAACTGATTAACCTTCTCATACGTATCTGCACCTCTAATCTTACAGTAATTTTCCCACGTTGCTATTAAACGTGACACAAATAATACATGAGTTTCATTTTGATTCCTTCTAGCCTTCTTGAAATTTTCCAAACACGCCTTCGGTGTCGGTTCGTGTTCCCTTAGAACTAATTCCTTTAACTTCTCATAACTCTCAATTTGTTCCCTAGTCGTGTATATTAGCAAATTATCGGCCTTATCCCCTAGCATATTTAGTAAAATTTCGGCCTGCTGGGTTTCCGGTACATTTTTTGTTTGGAATGCTCGTTCTAAACTGCTAAAAAACAGATTCCATCCCTCAGTCCCTTCTGGAACTTTGATAGACAAAGTTTTAACACTTTTAATCAATTTCTCTAGGCTACTCTCATGATTATATTCTCTAGTCCCATTAGAGTTATTTGCCGAACTCTGAATTTTTATCCTTTCCAACTCTAATTCATGTTCCAATCTCAATTTTTCAGCCCTTTCTTCTCTATCTAACTTCTCACGGCCTAACTCCCTTTCTAACTTTTCCCGTTGTAACTTTTCTTCCTTTTCTAACGTTTCTCGTTGTAACTTTTCTTGTTCTAACCGTTCCGTAACAATAGTACTAGATAATTCCATAACGGCCCCCTCTTCATATTCGTCGCTCTCCACTATCTTTTTCTTAAGCTTAAACCTGGTATCATCTTCCGAGACCTCAATTCCTAACTCTCCACATATCGCCTGAAGATCCACCCTTTTTAATTTTAGTAAGAAAGCCATACCTTCTCCCGATAATTATTACCACCCTACAATAATACTTAAGCACAATATCAAATTAATACTTCCTCAAATCCTACCCTCATAAATTACCTCCGCACATTATACTATTTAACATATTTCAAATAAGTAATAATACAATAATAAATTTCCTTAAACAATGATACCCCACAATTTGCTTCCAATAACAAAGTAACAATAATCTCAATTTGACTATTATGCAATACAGATTTTAAATTTATACCATTAAATAATACAATACAATTTACACAATAATACTGATACGTTGCAATTTGAATAAAACACTGATGCCAATCACTACATAAAAATATCCACCTAACAAAAATTTGCATGAAATACACATAAATTCCTAAATTTAATCTCAATAAAATATTTCAATTTCAAAATTAGTTCTCACATTAAAAAGTAAATCACAGCACTTTTTTTTTTCTCTGGGCCTTCAGTTTTTCCTTGAAGGTTATTTCAATTTAATTTAAATTCTACACAAATTTCCTTTCCTCATTTACTATCAATATTTCAAACTTAAAGCAAACAATATCACTTAATTTAAATATTACTTTAATAATAATTTAAATTTAAGAAATTTCAATTATTCCTTCCAACTATTAACACAATGCATTAATTTTAATCATTAATCTTAGCCGTTTAAAACAATTAGAAAATCACTTCTAGTAATTAATATAAGATCCTTTTCTTAAAACAATAGTGTAAAATGGTTGTTAATATCTCATTTGATTTAGACCAATTATTATATTGCACATAAATTAACCACAACATTAACCCAAATTACCATCAATTATACACAATAAAATAAAAAAAATAGGTTCGAGAATGTCAGTAGAGTAAAATGATCAAAACACCTTACCTCGTACTTCATTCGCTGGGGCAATTCTCTGCTCACTTTTCCACAGCGTAAATCTTGCACTATCGGGCAACAATCACTGTAATTTGAAACACTGTGTCCACAAACACTACACACAAACACTGGAACTAACACTACACACCGCACCAACACTTCCACTGCACGATCTGGCAAGGCACTCTGTAACAAGGCTAGCTGGCACTGGTCTACGATGATAGGGCACACACACTTCCGCTAGACGATCCGGCATAAACTGACTGTAACACGGCTAACTGGCACTGGTTGTCTACGACGATAGGGCACAAACACTTCCGCTGGGCGATCCGGCACAAACTCTCTGTAACACGGCTAACTGGCACTGGTCTTCATTGATTCAGATCCCGTCGCTGCCAAAATTGTCGGATTACACTTCTCCGTCCACACAACTTCGAAATAAATCCGGTCTTTTGATATACTGCCACCACCGATATGAATACGTGATATCGGGCACGATACTTGATGTATATTCAAGAAAAACCTAACTCTTTCAATTAAAGTTAAAATAATAATTTATTAACACTATTTACACTTAAACTCGTATGTAAATTATCCGGTTTAACACTAAATCAAAACAATTACAGAAAACGCTCTACGTGTACCGTTAGACTACGTCAATTCATTCAGCACTGAGATTTCTATTCATCTCACACCCGCGCTCTCTTTCTTTCGAGAGGCCGTTAAACACACGTGTCTCAGTTCGTCAACTCACCCCGGTCTCAACGCTCATTCCCCGAGCAACCTTCACACTTCGCTGCTACGTCCGAACTCAACACCGGTATCAGAGCTCCAACTCTGAACGACCTTACACCTTCGCTTCCTACGTTAGAACTAACTTTCTCTCTCTCGTAAACTGCAGAGCACCCTCCTTTCTACGGGGTTTTTCCTCTGTTTCCAAGGGTCCTTGACAACCCTTCCTCCCTCTTGACGGATCTGTCTTCCTAAATAAAAGAGTACAATAGCTTTCTTATCTATGAACGACCACATTGCAATGGAAATACTGCTTTCATTCTGTTCCACCTTCCTTCCACTCATATTCTGAGTCGCTCCCCTTCGGATTAAGATTCTTCTTAAACCAGCCTCTAACGATACACAATACATACATATACAATACATACAATATGCTAATCCCTTAAGAATAGCTTTCAACCCTTGCAGCTGTGAGAGAACCTAACACCCCCCACCTTAGCGGAAAATATGCCTTTTAGGGGCTAATTTTCCTCAAACTATGTAATGTCTGAGAAGAGTTCAACAGTTCCTTGATAGGTTTCTTCATTACTACAATTACATAAATATTTCAAGGTGTCTGAAAATTTAACTACTGACATCTCTAATGAACCATATACTAAGGTGATAACTACAGAAAAAAAATTACACAATATGCTAATACACTGTTATAAACACAAGATGTACATACAATTATAGATACACAAAAAAAATTAAAGTTACACTAGTATTATGCCATTTCCATGTCAGTCCTTAGGCTGAGATTGCTGGAGGCGGTACTACCTTTTCCCTCCAGTCCTTCCTCGTTAACTTAATTGGTACATCCCTTTCCGCACTGCACCCGCTTGAATGGCTAACTTCTGCCTCTGAGGTCTTAATTAAATTTTCCTCTAACCAATCAAGCACTTGCCTGTCCAAGTCCTCTTTGTACGTAATAAAGACATTGTACAATTTCTGCCTTATCTTATCCCTCTCCGGTTGACGACCAATCCGATTTTTCTCCATTTCTACCAGTTCGATAGGACCCATAAATAATTCCTTATTTTTCCGTAAGATTGATTTTATGTCCCCAACTTGAATATTGGTTAACTCTTTTATTTCGAATCCCTTTATGTCTTTAACTCCCGGTTGTTCTCTATCTAACAAAAGAGTTTTCCCACGGTTTTCACACACCCGGTCACTATCAAAAACAATATCGACTACTTTATTTTTAGCCACAAATTCCCTCATTTCATTTTGATACACCCGTTTCTTACTTCCGTCCACTAATTTTCCAGGTTGACCTGTTTCCTCTTTCTCCCTATGACTTTCATTCATTTCCCTCGTTAAACGACATTCTACACATGACTCGCAAAACGTTTTAGATTCCTCTGCCATATTTTCCCAATAAAATGAATGCTTGATTCTTTCTAACATTTTCTTAACCGCGTGATTCTTCTCCATATAAGGAGGTATGCGCTAGTTTTAGAATTTACTCCCTTCTAATTTTAGGTATTACTAATTGAGCTACCGTTTCATCTACCAATTTCTCTTTATGATATAATAACTCATTAACAAGATAGTAATACCCTTTATCATTTTCAGCTAATTCCCAAGCTCTCTCTAAATCTTTACAATTCATTTGGGATTTCTGAAACACATTTAAACTACTTTCCGTAACTTGATTAATCTTAATTTTCTCTACCTCGGCTTTTTCCTTTTCAAGATTTTGTAAATTTACCGATCTCGTGTCTACGACATAACAGTCACTCTTATCATTTCCAATCATTTCCCCTTTCTTCACTTTATCCCTACTCCCTTCCTTACATTCCCTTTCTGCCGATTCTCTTAATGATTTCTCGTTGTTTAACCCTGACAATTCATTAGCCACGTCAGGATGTAAAATTACCTGTTCCTTACTATTGTCAATTATCGCGCACAGTACATCCTGATGAATTACATTAGTTTCTCCGTGTTTTGGAATAGCTAAAGGTAACTGAATTAATGGCGATTTCACTGCCTTACCAAATATCCCCTGTAAATAGATGCTACCAGCCCCTCTTAATTTTTCTGCTGGTACTAAATCTTTATGAACGACGCTAATTTGGCAACCAGAATCCACTAATCCTTTTGTTATCTTCCCATTTACACTAACTTCCACTTTCTCAAGCTTATTTAACTTCTCTCCAATAACTTTAGTTCTCCAATTCCCTTTTGCTCCGATTCTCGCCATACTCGCTCCCTTTGGTAATTCTTTAATTCCTCGCACTGAGACATTATTGATACTAGCCCTTGGTTCTTGTCGGTTATTAATTTGATTACTTCCCTCATTATTTCCTTTGTACAAAATCGCTGAACATGTCCTCGTTGAGAACACTTGAAACAGATAGGCGTCGTATCATTAGGTTTCTTATATTCCGGTTTTCTACCCAAAAATGGACTAACTTCATTATTCCCATTTTGTCTCCAATTACTACTAAATCCCTCATCTTTTGCCCTTCTAGAATCTTCATTATTCACATACCTTTCTTTACCTTTATAACCCTTATAAGTTACCGCATAAGATTTTTGTTTAGCATCAAAGAAATTATCACATTCCTTAGCAATTTTAGAAACTTCTAACCAATTACTGTGCAGAGTTAATCCAACATGCGTCGCGGTTTCCTCATCTAACGTAGTTAACAACTTATCTGTGACAATTAACTGATTAACCTTCTCATACGTATCTGCACCTCTAATCTTACAGTAATTTTCCCACGTTGCTATTAAACGTGACACAAATAATACATGAGTTTCATTTTGATTCCTTCTAGCCTTCTTGAAATTTTCCAAACACGCCTTCGGTGTCGGTTCGTGTTCCCTTAGAACTAATTCCTTTAACTTCTCATAACTCTCAATTTGTTCCCTAGTCGTGTATATTAGCAAATTATCGGCCTTATCCCCTAGCATATTTAGTAAAATTTCGGCCTGCTGGGTTTCCGGTACATTTTTTGTTTGGAATGCTCGTTCTAAACTGCTAAAAAACAGATTCCATCCCTCAGTCCCTTCTGGAACTTTGATAGACAAAGTTTTAACACTTTTAATCAATTTCTCTAGGCTACTCTCATGATTATATTCTCTAGTCCCATTAGAGTTATTTGCCGAACTCTGAATTTTTATCCTTTCCAACTCTAATTCATGTTCCAATCTCAATTTTTCAGCCCTTTCTTCTCTATCTAACTTCTCACGGCCTAACTCCCTTTCTAACTTTTCCCGTTGTAACTTTTCTTCCTTTTCTAACGTTTCTCGTTGTAACTTTTCTTGTTCTAACCGTTCCGTAACAATAGTACTAGATAATTCCATAACGGCCCCCTCTTCATATTCGTCGCTCTCCACTATCTTTTTCTTAAGCTTAAACCTGGTATCATCTTCCGAGACCTCAATTCCTAACTCTCCACATATCGCCTGAAGATCCACCCTTTTTAATTTTAGTAAGAAAGCCATACCTTCTCCCGATAATTATTACCACCCTACAATAATACTTAAGCACAATATCAAATTAATACTTCCTCAAATCCTACCCTCATAAATTACCTCCGCACATTATACTATTTAACATATTTCAAATAAGTAATAATACAATAATAAATTTCCTTAAACAATGATACCCCACAATTTGCTTCCAATAACAAAGTAACAATAATCTCAATTTGACTATTATGCAATACAGATTTTAAATTTATACCATTAAATAATACAATACAATTTACACAATAATACTGATACGTTGCAATTTGAATAAAACACTGATGCCAATCACTACATAAAAATATCCACCTAACAAAAATTTGCATGAAATACACATAAATTCCTAAATTTAATCTCAATAAAATATTTCAATTTCAAAATTAGTTCTCACATTAAAAAGTAAATCACAGCACTTTTTTTTTTCTCTGGGCCTTCAGTTTTTCCTTGAAGGTTATTTCAATTTAATTTAAATTCTACACAAATTTCCTTTCCTCATTTACTATCAATATTTCAAACTTAAAGCAAACAATATCACTTAATTTAAATATTACTTTAATAATAATTTAAATTTAAGAAATTTCAATTATTCCTTCCAACTATTAACACAATGCATTAATTTTAATCATTAATCTTAGCCGTTTAAAACAATTAGAAAATCACTTCTAGTAATTAATATAAGATCCTTTTCTTAAAACAATAGTGTAAAATGGTTGTTAATATCTCATTTGATTTAGACCAATTATTATATTGCACATAAATTAACCACAACATTAACCCAAATTACCATCAATTATACACAATAAAATAAAAAAAATAGGTTCGAGAATGTCAGTAGAGTAAAATGATCAAAACACCTTACCTCGTACTTCATTCGCTGGGGCAATTCTCTGCTCACTTTTCCACAGGGTAAATCTTGCACTCTCGGGCAACAATCACTGTAATTTGAAACACTGTGTCCACAAACACTACACACAAACACTGGAACTAACACTACACACCGCACCAACACTTCCACTGCACGATCTGGCAAGGCACTCTGTAACAAGGCTAGCTGGCACTGGTCTACGATGATAGGGCACACACACTTCCGCTAGACGATCCGGCATAAACTGACTGTAACACGGCTAACTGGCACTGGTTGTCTACGACGATAGGGCACAAACACTTCCGCTGGGCGATCCGGCACAAACTCTCTGTAACACGGCTAACTGGCACTGGTCTTCATTGATTCAGATCCCGTCGCTGCCAAAATTGTCGGATTACACTTCTCCGTCCACACAACTTCGAAATAAATCCGGTCTTTTGATATACTGCCACCACCGATATGAATACGTGATATCGGGCACGATACTTGATGTATATTCAAGAAAAACCTAACTCTTTCAATTAAAGTTAAAATAATAATTTATTAACACTATTTACACTTAAACTCGTATGTAAATTATCCGGTTTAACACTAAATCAAAACAATTACAGAAAACGCTCTACGTGTACCGTTAGACTACGTCAATTCATTCAGCACTGAGATTTCTATTCATCTCACACCCGCGCTCTCTTTCTTTCGAGAGGCCGTTAAACACACGTGTCTCAGTTCGTCAACTCACCCCGGTCTCAACGCTCATTCCCCGAGCAACCTTCACACTTCGCTGCTACGTCCGAACTCAACACCGGTCTCAGAGCTCCAACTCTGAACGACCTTACACCTTCGCTTCCTACGTTAGAACTAACTTTCTCTCTCTCGTAAACTGCAGAGCACCCTCCTTTCTACGGGGTTTTTCCTCTGTTTCCAAGGGTCCTTGACAACCCTTCCTCCCTCTTGACGGATCTGTCTTCCTAAATAAAAGAGTACAATAGCTTTCTTATCTATGAACGACCACATTGCAATGGAAATACTGCTTTCATTCTGTTCCACCTTCCTTCCACTCATATTCTGAGTCGCTCCCCTTCGGATTAAGATTCTTCTTAAACCAGCCTCTAACGATACACAATAGATACATATACAATACATACAATATGCTAATCCCTTAAGAATAGCTTTCAACCCTTGCAGCTGTGAGAGAACCTAACACCCCCCACCTTAGCGGAAAATATGCCTTTTAGGGGCTAATTTTCCTCAAACTATGTAATGTCTGAGAAGAGTTCAACAGTTCCTTGATAGGTTTCTTCATTACTACAATTACATAAATATTTCAAGGTGTCTGAAAATTTAACTACTGACATCTCTAATGAACCATATACTAAGGTGATAACTACAGAAAAAAAATTACACAATATGCTAATACACTGTTATAAACACAAGATGTACATACAATTATAGATACACAAAAAAAATTAAAGTTACACTAGTATTATGCCATTTCCATGTCAGTCCTTAGGCTGAGATTGCTGGAGGCGGTACTACCTTTTCCCTCCAGTCCTTCCTCGTTAACTTAATTGGTACATCCCTTTCCGCACTGCACCCGCTTGAATGGCTAACTTCTGCCTCTGAGGTCTTAATTAAATTTTCCTCTAACCAATCAAGCACTTGCCTGTCCAAGTCCTCTTTGTACGTAATAAAGACATTGTACAATTTCTGCCTTATCTTATCCCTCTCCGGTTTACGACCAATCCGATTTTTCTCCATTTCTACCAGTTCGATAGGACCCATAAATAATTCCTTATTTTTCCTTAAGATTGATTTTATGTCCCCAACTTGAATATTGGTTAACCCTTTTATTTCGAATCCCTTTATGTCTTTAACTCCCGGTTGTTCTCTATCTAACAAAAGAGTTTTCCCACGGTTTTCACACACCCGGTCACTATCAAAAACAATATCGACTACTTTATTTTTAGCCACAAATTCCCTCATTTTATTTTGATACACCCGTTTCTTACTTCCGTCCACTAATTTTCCAGGTTGACCTGTTTCCTCTTTCTCCCTATGACTTTCATTCATTTCCCTCGTTAAACGACATTCTACACATGACTCGCAAAACGTTTTAGATTCCTCTGCCATATTTTCCCAATAAAATGAATGCTTGATTCTTTCTAACATTTTCTTAACCGCGTGATTCTTCTCCATATAAGGAGGTATGCGCTAGTTTTAGAATTTACTCCCTTCTAATTTTAGGTATTACTAATTGAGCTACCGTTTCATCTACCAATTTCTCTTTATGATATAATAACTCATTAACAAGATAGTAATACCCTTTATCATTTTCAGCTAATTCCCAAGCTCTCTCTAAATCTTTACAATTCATTTGGGATTTCTGAAACACATTTAAACTACTTTCCGTAACTTGATTAATCTTAATTTTCTCTACCTCGGCTTTTTCCTTTTCAAGATTTTGTAAATTTACCGATCTCGTGTCTACGACATAACAGTCACTCTTATCATTTCCAATCATTTCCCCTTTCTTCACTTTATCCCTACTCCCTTCCTTACATTCCCTTTCTGCCGATTCTCTTAATGATTTCTCGTTGTTTAACCCTGACAATTCATTAGCCACGTCAGGATGTAAAATTACCTGTTCCTTACTATTGTCAATTATCGCGCACAGTACATCCTGATGAATTACATTAGTTTCTCCGTGTTTTGGAATAGCTAAAGGTAACTGAATTAATGGCGATTTCACTGCCTTACCAAATATCCCCTGTAAATAGATGCTACCAGCCCCTCTTAATTTTTCTGCTGGTACTAAATCTTTATGAACGACGCTAATTTGGCAACCAGAATCCACTAATCCTTTTGTTATCTTCCCATTTACACTAACTTCCACTTTCTCAAGCTTATTTAACTTCTCTCCAATAACTTTAGTTCTCCAATTCCCTTTTGCTCCGATTCTCGCCATACTCGCTCCCTTTGGTAATTCTTTAATTCCTCGCACTGAGACATTATTGATACTAGCCCTTGGTTCTTGTCGGTTATTAATTTGATTACTTCCCTCATTATTTCCTTTGTACAAAATCGCTGAACATGTCCTCGTTGAGAACACTTGAAACAGATAGGCGTCGTATCATTAGGTTTCTTATATTCCGGTTTTCTACCCAAAAATGGACTAACTTCATTATTCCCATTTTGTCTCCAATTACTACTAAATCCCTCATCTTTTGCCCTTCTAGAATCTTCATTATTCACATACCTTTCTTTACCTTTATAACCCTTATAAGTTACCGCATAAGATTTTTGTTTAGCATCAAAGAAATTATCACATTCCTTAGCAATTTTAGAAACTTCTAACCAATTACTGTGCAGAGTTAATCCAACATGCGTCGCGGTTTCCTCATCTAACGTAGTTAACAACTTATCTGTGACAATTAACTGATTAACCTTCTCATACGTATCTGCACCTCTAATCTTACAGTAATTTTCCCACGTTGCTATTAAACGTGACACAAATAATACATGAGTTTCATTTTGATTCCTTCTAGCCTTCTTGAAATTTTCCAAACACGCCTTCGGTGTCGGTTCGTGTTCCCTTAGAACTAATTCCTTTAACTTCTCATAACTCTCAATTTGTTCCCTAGTCGTGTATATTAGCAAATTATCGGCCTTATCCCCTAGCATATTTAGTAAAATTTCGGCCTGCTGGGTTTCCGGTACATTTTTTGTTTGGAATGCTCGTTCTAAACTGCTAAAAAACAGATTCCATCCCTCAGTCCCTTCTGGAACTTTGATAGACAAAGTTTTAACACTTTTAATCAATTTCTCTAGGCTACTCTCATGATTATATTCTCTAGTCCCATTAGAGTTATTTGCCGAACTCTGAATTTTTATCCTTTCCAACTCTAATTCATGTTCCAATCTCAATTTTTCAGCCCTTTCTTCTCTATCTAACTTCTCACGGCCTAACTCCCTTTCTAACTTTTCCCGTAGTAACTTTTCTTCCTTTTCTAACGTTTCTCGTTGTAACTTTTCTTGTTCTAACCGTTCCGTAACAATAGTACTAGATAATTCCATAACGGCCCCCTCTTCATATTCGTCGCTCTCCACTATCTTTTTCTTAAGCTTAAACCTGGTATCATCTTCCGAGACCTCAATTCCTAACTCTCCACATATCGCCTGAAGATCCACCCTTTTTAATTTTAGTAAGAAAGCCATACCTTCTCCCGATAATTATTACCACCCTACAATAATACTTAAGCACAATATCAAATTAATACTTCCTCAAATCCTACCCTCATAAATTACCTCCGCACATTATACTATTTAACATATTTCAAATAAGTAATAATACAATAATAAATTTCCTTAAACAATGATACCCCACAATTTGCTTCCAATAACAAAGTAACAATAATCTCAATTTGACTATTATGCAATACAGATTTTAAATTTATACCATTAAATAATACAATACAATTTACACAATAATACTGATACGTTGCAATTTGAATAAAACACTGATGCCAATCACTACATAAAAATATCCACCTAACAAAAATTTGCATGAAATACACATAAATTCCTAAATTTAATCTCAATAAAATATTTCAATTTCAAAATTAGTTCTCACATTAAAAAGTAAATCACAGCACTTTTTTTTTTCTCTGGGCCTTCAGTTTTTCCTTGAAGGTTATTTCAATTTAATTTAAATTCTACACAAATTTCCTTTCCTCATTTACTATCAATATTTCAAACTTAAAGCAAACAATATCACTTAATTTAAATATTACTTTAATAATAATTTAAATTTAAGAAATTTCAATTATTCCTTCCAACTATTAACACAATGCATTAATTTTAATCATTAATCTTAGCCGTTTAAAACAATTAGAAAATCACTTCTAGTAATTAATATAAGATCCTTTTCTTAAAACAATAGTGTAAAATGGTTGTTAATATCTCATTTGATTTAGACCAATTATTATATTGCACATAAATTAACCACAACATTAACCCAAATTACCATCAATTATACACAATAAAATAAAAAAAATAGGTTCGAGAATGTCAGTAGAGTAAAATGATCAAAACACCTTACCTCGTACTTCATTCGCTGGGGCAATTCTCTGCTCACTTTTCCACAGGGTAAATCTTGCACTCTCGGGCAACAATCACTGTAATTTGAAACACTGTGTCCACAAACACTACACACAAACACTGGAACTAACACTACACACCGCACCAACACTTCCACTGCACGATCTGGCAAGGCACTCTGTAACAAGGCTAGCTGGCACTGGTCTACGATGATAGGGCACACACACTTCCGCTAGACGATCCGGCATAAACTGACTGTAACACGGCTAACTGGCACTGGTTGTCTACGACGATAGGGCACAAACACTTCCGCTGGGCGATCCGGCACAAACTCTCTGTAACACGGCTAACTGGCACTGGTCTTCATTGATTCAGATCCCGTCGCTGCCAAAATTGTCGGATTACACTTCTCCGTCCACACAACTTCGAAATAAATCCGGTCTTTTGATATACTGCCACCACCGATATGAATACGTGATATCGGGCACGATACTTGATGTATATTCAAGAAAAACCTAACTCTTTCAATTAAAGTTAAAATAATAATTTATTAACACTATTTACACTTAAACTCGTATGTAAATTATCCGGTTTAACACTAAATCAAAACAATTACAGAAAACGCTCTACGTGTACCGTTAGACTACGTCAATTCATTCAGCACTGAGATTTCTATTCATCTCACACCCGCGCTCTCTTTCTTTCGAGAGGCCGTTAAACACACGTGTCTCAGTTCGTCAACTCACCCCGGTCTCAACGCTCATTCCCCGAGCAACCTTCACACTTCGCTGCTACGTCCGAACTCAACACCGGTCTCAGAGCTCCAACTCTGAACGACCTTACACCTTCGCTTCCTACGTTAGAACTAACTTTCTCTCTCTCGTAAACTGCAGAGCACCCTCCTTTCTACGGGGTTTTTCCTCTGTTTCCAAGGGTCCTTGACAACCCTTCCTCCCTCTTGACGGATCTGTCTTCCTAAATAAAAGAGTACAATAGCTTTCTTATCTATGAACGACCACATTGCAATGGAAATACTGCTTTCATTCTGTTCCACCTTCCTTCCACTCATATTCTGAGTCGCTCCCTTTCGGATTAAGATTCTTCTTAAACCAGCCTCTAACGATACACAATAGATACATATACAATACATACAATATGCTAATCCCTTAAGAATAGCTTTCAACCCTTGCAGCTGTGAGAGAACCTAACACCCCCCACCTTAGCGGAAAATATGCCTTTTAGGGGCTAATTTTCCTCAAACTATGTAATGTCTGAGAAGAGTTCAACAGTTCCTTGATAGGTTTCTTCATTACTACAATTACATAAATATTTCAAGGCGTCTGAAAATTTAACTACTGACATCTCTAATGAACCATATACTAAGGTGATAACTACAGAAAAAAAATTACACAATATGCTAATACACTGTTATAAACACAAGATGTACATACAATTATAGATACACAAAAAAAATTAAAGTTACACTAGTATTATGCCATTTCCATGTCAGTCCTTAGGCTGAGATTGCTGGAGGCGGTACTACCTTTTCCCTCCAGTCCTTCCTCGTTAACTTAATTGGTACATCCCTTTCCGCACTGCACCCGCTTGAATGGCTAACTTCTGCCTCTGAGGTCTTAATTAAATTTTCCTCTAACCAATCAAGCACTTGCCTGTCCAAGTCCTCTTTGTACGTAATAAAGACATTGTACAATTTCTGCCTTATCTTATCCCTCTCCGGTTGACGACCAATCCGATTTTTCTCCATTTCTACCAGTTCGATAGGACCCATAAATAATTCCTTATTTTTCCTTAAGATTGATTTTATGTCCCCAACTTGAATATTGGTTAACCCTTTTATTTCGAATCCCTTTATGTCTTTAACTCCCGGTTGTTCTCTATCTAACAAAAGAGTTTTCCCACGGTTTTCACACACCCGGTCACTATCAAAAACAATATCGACTACTTTATTTTTAGCCACAAATTCCCTCATTTCATTTTGATACACCCGTTTCTTACTTCCGTCCACTAATTTTCCAGGTTGACCTGTTTCCTCTTTCTCCCTATGACTTTCATTCATTTCCCTCGTTAAACGACATTCTACACATGACTCGCAAAACGTTTTAGATTCCTCTGCCATATTTTCCCAATAAAATGAATGCTTGATTCTTTCTAACATTTTCTTAACCGCGTGATTCTTCTCCATATAAGGAGGTATGCGCTAGTTTTAGAATTTACTCCCTTCTAATTTTAGGTATTACTAATTGAGCTACCGTTTCATCTACCAATTTCTCTTTATGATATAATAACTCATTAACAAGATAGTAATACCCTTTATCATTTTCAGCTAATTCCCAAGCTCTCTCTAAATCTTTACAATTCATTTGGGATTTCTGAAACACATTTAAACTACTTTCCGTAACTTGATTAATCTTAATTTTCTCTACCTCGGCTTTTTCCTTTTCAAGATTTTGTAAATTTACCGATCTCGTGTCTACGACATAACAGTCACTCTTATCATTTCCAATCATTTCCCCTTTCTTCACTTTATCCCTACTCCCTTCCTTACATTCCCTTTCTGCCGATTCTCTTAATGATTTCTCGTTGTTTAACCCTGACAATTCATTAGCCACGTCAGGATGTAAAATTACCTGTTCCTTACTATTGTCAATTATCGCGCACAGTACATCCTGATGAATTACATTAGTTTCTCCGTGTTTTGGAATAGCTAAAGGTAACTGAATTAATGGCGATTTCACTGCCTTACCAAATATCCCCTGTAAATAGATGCTACCAGCCCCTCTTAATTTTTCTGCTGGTACTAAATCTTTATGAACGACGCTAATTTGGCAACCAGAATCCACTAATCCTTTTGTTATCTTCCCATTTACACTAACTTCCACTTTCTCAAGCTTATTTAACTTCTCTCCAATAACTTTAGTTCTCCAATTCCCTTTTGCTCCGATTCTCGCCATACTCGCTCCCTTTGGTAATTCTTTAATTCCTCGCACTGAGACATTATTGATACTAGCCCTTGGTTCTTGTCGGTTATTAATTTGATTACTTCCCTCATTATTTCCTTTGTACAAAATCGCTGAACATGTCCTCGTTGAGAACACTTGAAACAGATAGGCGTCGTATCATTAGGTTTCTTATATTCCGGTTTTCTACCCAAAAATGGACTAACTTCATTATTCCCATTTTGTCTCCAATTACTACTAAATCCCTCATCTTTTGCCCTTCTAGAATCTTCATTATTCACATACCTTTCTTTACCTTTATAACCCTTATAAGTTACCGCATAAGATTTTTGTTTAGCATCAAAGAAATTATCACATTCCTTAGCAATTTTAGAAACTTCTAACCAATTACTGTGCAGAGTTAATCCAACATGCGTCGCGGTTTCCTCATCTAACGTAGTTAACAACTTATCTGTGACAATTAACTGATTAACCTTCTCATACGTATCTGCACCTCTAATCTTACAGTAATTTTCCCACGTTGCTATTAAACGTGACACAAATAATACATGAGTTTCATTTTGATTCCTTCTAGCCTTCTTGAAATTTTCCAAACACGCCTTCGGTGTCGGTTCGTGTTCCCTTAGAACTAATTCCTTTAACTTCTCATAACTCTCAATTTGTTCCCTAGTCGTGTATATTAGCAAATTATCGGCCTTATCCCCTAGCATATTTAGTAAAATTTCGGCCTGCTGGGTTTCCGGTACATTTTTTGTTTGGAATGCTCGTTCTAAACTGCTAAAAAACAGATTCCATCCCTCAGTCCCTTCTGGAACTTTGATAGACAAAGTTTTAACACTTTTAATCAATTTCTCTAGGCTACTCTCATGATTATATTCTCTAGTCCCATTAGAGTTATTTGCCGAACTCTGAATTTTTATCCTTTCCAACTCTAATTCATGTTCCAATCTCAATTTTTCAGCCCTTTCTTCTCTATCTAACTTCTCACGGCCTAACTCCCTTTCTAACTTTTCCCGTTGTAACTTTTCTTCCTTTTCTAACGTTTCTCGTTGTAACTTTTCTTGTTCTAACCGTTCCGTAACAATAGTACTAGATAATTCCATAACGGCCCCCTCTTCATATTCGTCGCTCTCCACTATCTTTTTCTTAAGCTTAAACCTGGTATCATCTTCCGAGACCTCAATTCCTAACTCTCCACATATCGCCTGAAGATCCACCCTTTTTAATTTTAGTAAGAAAGCCATACCTTCTCCCGATAATTATTACCACCCTACAATAATACTTAAGCACAATATCAAATTAATACTTCCTCAAATCCTACCCTCATAAATTACCTCCGCACATTATACTATTTAACATATTTCAAATAAGTAATAATACAATAATAAATTTCCTTAAACAATGATACCCCACAATTTGCTTCCAATAACAAAGTAACAATAATCTCAATTTGACTATTATGCAATACAGATTTTAAATTTATACCATTAAATAATACAATACAATTTACACAATAATACTGATACGTTGCAATTTGAATAAAACACTGATGCCAATCACTACATAAAAATATCCACCTAACAAAAATTTGCATGAAATACACATAAATTCCTAAATTTAATCTCAATAAAATATTTCAATTTCAAAATTAGTTCTCACATTAAAAAGTAAATCACAGCACTTTTTTTTTTCTCTGGGCCTTCAGTTTTTCCTTGAAGGTTATTTCAATTTAATTTAAATTCTACACAAATTTCCTTTCCTCATTTACTATCAATATTTCAAACTTAAAGCAAACAATATCACTTAATTTAAATATTACTTTAATAATAATTTAAATTTAAGAAATTTCAATTATTCCTTCCAACTATTAACACAATGCATTAATTTTAATCATTAATCTTAGCCGTTTAAAACAATTAGAAAATCACTTCTAGTAATTAATATAAGATCCTTTTCTTAAAACAATAGTGTAAAATGGTTGTTAATATCTCATTTGATTTAGACCAATTATTATATTGCACATAAATTAACCACAACATTAACCCAAATTACCATCAATTATACACAATAAAATAAAAAAAATAGGTTCGAGAATGTCAGTAGAGTAAAATGATCAAAACACCTTACCTCGTACTTCATTCGCTGGGGCAATTCTCTGCTCACTTTTCCACAGGGTAAATCTTGCACTCTCGGGCAACAATCACTGTAATTTGAAACACTGTGTCCACAAACACTACACACAAACACTGGAACTAACACTACACACCGCACCAACACTTCCACTGCACGATCTGGCAAGGCACTCTGTAACAAGGCTAGCTGGCACTGGTCTACGATGATAGGGCACACACACTTCCGCTAGACGATCCGGCATAAACTGACTGTAACACGGCTAACTGGCACTGGTTGTCTACGACGATAGGGCACAAACACTTCCGCTGGGCGATCCGGCACAAACTCTCTGTAACACGGCTAACTGGCACTGGTCTTCATTGATTCAGATCCCGTCGCTGCCAAAATTGTCGGATTACACTTCTCCGTCCACACAACTTCGAAATAAATCCGGTCTTTTGATATACTGCCACCACCGATATGAATACGTGATATCGGGCACGATACTTGATGTATATTCAAGAAAAACCTAACTCTTTCAATTAAAGTTAAAATAATAATTTATTAACACTATTTACACTTAAACTCGTATGTAAATTATCCGGTTTAACACTAAATCAAAACAATTACAGAAAACGCTCTACGTGTACCGTTAGACTACGTCAATTCATTCAGCACTGAGATTTCTATTCATCTCACACCCGCGCTCTCTTTCTTTCGAGAGGCCGTTAAACACACGTGTCTCAGTTCGTCAACTCACCCCGGTCTCAACGCTCATTCCCCGAGCAACCTTCACACTTCGCTGCTACGTCCGAACTCAACACCGGTCTCAGAGCTCCAACTCTGAACGACCTTACACCTTCGCTTCCTACGTTAGAACTAACTTTCTCTCTCTCGTAAACTGCAGAGCACCCTCCTTTCTACGGGGTTTTTCCTCTGTTTCCAAGGGTCCTTGACAACCCTTCCTCCCTCTTGACGGATCTGTCTTCCTAAATAAAAGAGTACAATAGCTTTCTTATCTATGAACGACCACATTGCAATGGAAATACTGCTTTCATTCTGTTCCACCTTCCTTCCACTCATATTCTGAGTCGCTCCCCTTTGGATTAAGATTCTTCTTAAACCAGCCTCTAACGATACACAATAGATACATATACAATACATACAATATGCTAATCCCTTAAGAATAGCTTTCAACCCTTGCAGCTGTGAGAGAACCTGACAGTTCTCACACATGTTTTTTTTCGCCTTGCCTTCCTCTGGACTCGAACTTCGGTAATGGGCATTGGATGATAAATACTTGGTCACTGACACAAAACTGGTAGCATTCAACGACTTGTTATAGGTCAAAATATCAACTACGAAAATTTAACTGGACTTTTTCCGTTTTCTCTCATAGAAAAAAAAAGTTTTGTTTTTAACGTTCAACGGGTAAAGCTAAAAAAGAAAAATTGCCGTTTATTCCGGGAATGTTTACGATTTCCACTCAAAATTGAAAGTTTCCGTTACAAAATAGAAATTTCACATAAATCACCCGTATACATAGGAATTATTTTTGCAGTGTATGCAGACAAAAGTCTGTAGAAGCACGTTTTTTTTTCCAATTGAGCGTTGAACAAGGCGGCATTGAAAACGGAAAGAAACTTAGACATTTTTAGACTAAAACAGGACCATCCCTGTACATATTATAATTTCATATTACCCTTAAACGTTCTTCATCTAATGCAGCAAGCTAACATTCAATACTGTTTTTTTTTAAAACAGATTAATTTTCAAATTAATAATTATTGTTTATTTCGTTTAGTTAATTCGTATGAATTGAAACTTGAGACATAATCATATTTTTCAGCGGATGTCGGTTTTCGTTTTTTGTTATTCGCTTACAAGAAAATTCAGTCAAATCTGTCATTGAAAGTAGTAAATATTGAATATTAGTCAGCTTGAAAAATGCTATCTGGGCTTTTCTCCGATATTTTTTCGGTTGGACTGGCGTAATTTTCTGCCATAATCAAAATAAAAATCTAATTAATATATATTAGCAAAGAAAGAGAATTTTTTGTGATCCTTCAAAAATAAGAAAATATAATATCCTTTATTTTCTAACCAACAGATTTTCTTAAAGTAAATTGAAAATAAATATTTATATATAAATATTTTATGCTACCTTTTCATTTACTTATTATATGTTTGCCTTGATTTATTTTTTTTTTACTCCCGCAATTTTCGTATGTACATTTTTAAAAATAAATTAAAGCAAAGAACCTTTCAAGTTTTTTCATATTCAGTAATTGTAAGTTCATTCAATATTTTAAAAAAATAATTCAGTTTTTCTTTAAAGTGAAGCTAGGTTTTAATTAACTGGCTCTGATTTAAGAACTTAAAACTGCTATTAATCTATCTCAAAATTAATTTCATCAAAACAACTTACAAATAAGTACAACATTTTTATGTTGTCACATTCGAACGAAATAAGTAATTTTCTTTGTTTTTAATAATAGAAGCATTTGAAATTCATCTCATTAAAACAAAAGCGCTTCTATCTGTCTCATAAAAATAAACGAAAATTATTCAAAATATGTTTTACATTTTTTCATCATTTGCCGAGCTATTATAGCCTTCGGGAATCAACTGAAACACATAAATATTTTTACTATGCAATTTTTAAAATGATCATCGTTAAAAGTAGATAAACATGAACTAATATTTGGTTGAGGTATGTCACTTACCGTTGAAATGTACTACGCATGAATGTACACGCATTGCAGATACAAGAGTTTTCAGTAATCAATTACAATGCAAAAATATAATTTTAAAAAACAGATTTCTCAATGTCTCACATGAACTTAATTATTTCAACAACAAACACTATTCTAAAAACAGAAATTGATGAAAAATTTCTACAAGTTAATTAAAATATTTTAAAGTTACTAAAATATTTATAAGAAAGAGCTATTCACCGAAAGTAGAAAAGTTAATGAGTTTCTTGTATTTATGAATAAATCTTTATCGTTACATTACTTAAATAAAATCAATTAAAGATTTAATAACGCTATTCTTCAGATTGAAAGTTAATTTTCTAAACAGTAACCACAATAATTAAATGTTAAGATTTTGTCTACGCTGAATCTGAAAATAAAGTCGCTTTTTCTCCATCAAGCATCACATTTTTATTATCCAACTTCGAAAAATTGATGGAGATGTATAAAAATTTCCCAAGTTTATTGATGTATAAAATTATGCAAAATAAATTGAATGTACTTGTGTAACTGTATGAAGTATAGGACAGTTACCAAGACCTAAGAATTTAACCCGGATTACCACGTATAAATATATACGACAATGGCTTTAGCTGGACTGACAAAGAGCATGATTTTAAGTAAGTTCCGCGGGGATGCTTAATTGGTTAAGGCGTTTTTTATTGGTGCCGGGTGGATAATTCATCAGTTATTTGTCACATGTTTTTGTCACATTGTTTTTAGAGATAGCAGCATTATATGTCAAAATGACAAATAGGGTTATATTGAAGTTATTTAACTAGATAACGTGACGTTATAAAACATTTTTCTTACATTTTTTGTGTCAGCATTAAAAATATATTATAAAACAGTCATTGATTTATCTGTTCCGTAAATCGTGTAGACCAGTGTAACATTCTAGAAATAGGTATTTACGGTAAAATATTTAGATATTACAGATGATTTGAAGCACATGATATCATTTGACAAAAAAAAAGTCCGTTTATGAACTCTTTTGATTTCCAAATTTAGGGGAGAATTTGTCTGCGGCACAGGTCAGTTTTTTAACATATACGGGTTATTTGGAAATTTAGTTTCGGAATGTTGTGATTTCTGCATCCGAAGTATAGGGCTATTTTAGAAACGCGGTATTGATTCTTCAATGACAATAGGGTGCTTCATAACAGTGCAGTTCATAGGTGTAAATCTGATACGTGTAATCGTGAGTTAATGTTATTTAAGACGATAGAAATTTCTACAGATTGTGAAATTTGTTATGCAATTTGCTTTTATACTGCAAGGAATATGCAACAAACAGAAATATACAAAAATATCTGTGTGGTGTCAAGAACGATGTAAGGGTTAGAAAATGAGTAAAATAGGCAGAACAAACATGCACGACAAAGCGAGACACGACATCTGTAGCCGTCTGTGGTGAAAGATCAATGGTTCTTCTAATTGACCAGCATAGTGAGTTTTAGCTTTTCTGGTATTTGAAAAAAAAATTGGGTGGTTAGATTTTGGACGGATGATGACGAGGCGAAAAATGCCGTAATACTGGATAACCTCACAGGTGGACATCCTATTTGATGCTGGCGTATAAAGTGAAATCTTGCTACGGTAAATTCTTTAATCTTTAACTGCTTCGAGTGGTCTATAAGACTGCGAGACATTTTTATAAGATCTATTGAACACTATTAATTGGATAATGATCAAAAGTACCCATTTTCTATCTTTCTAAACCGAACAACCAGAGTCACATTTTACGTACTACTTGTCAGTTACCTAATAATATTCTCTTTCTTTCTTTCTTTTATACTTTACATGTGGTTTGTTAAATAAATGCCAAGTGCTGGTTGTGTAGGTAGAAAAATAGTGTAACGTGTTTCAATGGCTAAGAAATATGTATATTTGCCTACACTTGATTTCTATTTAATATTTTTACACAATTACCTGACATACTTCCCAAATAACCCTCATATTTCCATGAGAGAAAAACATTCCTTTCAGAGTAGGCAGGGTGCTCAATATCCTTTACGAGCAAATAAA
Source organism: Maratus michaelseni (assembly GCA_963931845.1). Lineage (NCBI taxonomy): Eukaryota > Metazoa > Arthropoda > Arachnida > Araneae > Salticidae > Maratus > Maratus michaelseni. The sequence continues at coordinate 39,405,912 of OZ007586.1, read as the reverse complement.
TTTCTGAAGAATTTAAGGCTGAAGTAATATGCTGGTTAATATACATCTTTAAGATATTTTTATCCCTTTGTGGCGATATTGAACACTGACTCATGCGTCTAGACGTATTCGAGTGGTTCTGTATAAAATACAGCCTCTGATTCGCTTTTTGATACACTTCGAAGAGGATGGGTTTCTGTTCACAGCAGTCCTTTCACGGCATTTCCATTTAAACTGAGAAGTAATATTACAGCGATTTTCGCCTGTTAGATCTGCAGGAAACATAATGCAGGAAACATAATCTGCAGGAAACATAAGTAAGCTAACGATGTAATTGAGTTACACTGAACTCAGTTAGAGATTTTTTAAATTTTCTATTTTTTTCGGAACCGCAAAGTCAAATCAAGTAACTAATTTCTTCATAATTTGGTCAAAATTAACTTTAATAATATATATTTTTTTTAAATGCAGTATTTTCAATCTAAATTTTTGAAAGTCAAATCAAATAACTAATTTCTTTATCAGTTTGTCAAATATAACTTAAATAATACTTTTTTAAATGCAGTATTATCAATCTAGTTTCTTGTGACAAATTTAATTTTTAAAAAAATCTGATTTTTTTTAAAAATTATTATTCTGCACCTGACGATTTCGTAGTAACATAGAAACAGACATGTTTGACTTTGCTCTACAGAATTAAATGTAATATAACTAAAATAATAAAATGTAATTAATATTGTGTATCTTAATTTTTATATACATGTATCTCAAAACAATGATTAGAATAAACGCTTGAATAGAAATTTCAAACCAGCATTTAAAGTAAAATAATACTAAATCATATATACCGTAAAATTGAAACATAATTAGAGTACCCTGCATTTGTAGAACATTCCCTTATTGTTTGAAGATTAATTTACAGTGCACTGGCTTTTCAACAAAATAATACACCCACATAATACTGCGTAGCATTGAGTTCTACTTAACATGAGAATGTATGTTAAAGAATTTTTAATTGTATGTAAATTATTTAGAGATTTTTTTTTTTTCACAAATTTGTAAAATCTGAAGCTATTTACTTCTTGATAAATCAGAAAAGATACAAAAGCTAAACAAAACTTCTAAGCAAATGCATATATTGATAAAAGGCTACACATTGCTTTATCATTTCACTAATAAAACTCAATATTCAAGATTTCCTACACGCTCAAATAAAACTTCGTGAACAAACGTAAACAATGCTGGCACTGTTGCCGGAATATCCCCGTCATTTGAAAAAAAAAAAATTCTGTTATTTGACGAAATTTCCGTTTTTTGAAAGGAGGACTTCAAGTAATTTTGTGCGTCAGATCACGAGGTTACAGTGATTTGATAGAATAGGACGTAAAATTTCCGTTTATGAAACGAAAATGTACTGGTAGGTAGCACAGTTGCCGGAAATACGCCTGTTTGTGATTTGACGAAAATGCAGCTTAGATTGGAGAATTTTACGTTATTTATATTGGTGAATTTGGTGATTGGTGAATTTTTGTGTTTTGAGGGAAGATGGACAAATAAAAGCAGAAATGTTCATATTTTATTGAAAGGCAGCAGAAATAAACCTTTAAACCCCGCTTTTTTTTTAGAGTGTAGATCTAGTGAGAAAATTATTATATATCTAAAATATTTAGATTTACATGTGAAAATATGTTTTTATTACTTTAAAAGCGTAATTTAATCAATATATTTCTTTTTCACTGTCTATTCAAACTGAAAATAATTTTACTTTTCGATCATAATGAGAAAATGGCTTCAATAAATAGTAATAATCTCTGTCATTTTCTTTTTGTCTAATTTATTCACAAAAATTCAGTAATTTATTTACCACCGTTAGAGGAAATTTATTAAAAATTAAAAAAAATATTAATATCTAGGAAATTAATTCAAATTTATAAATTTCAAGAATTTGTATGACATCCGTGTTTCCTTAAATGTAGTTATTTAATGTTGTTTTAAATCCGTAATTCATCATATTATTGGAAGAGTAGATGTGAAATACAAAGACGAAGTCAAATTTTAATACTATAATAGATTACACAGGTAATTTTAATTTCATAGCACAATTCATTAATTATTCATTTAAAATTACATTTATCATAACATTTTCAGAAATAAATTATACGTATCTTACATTCGTTCAAAATAGGTACATTCAAATAGATTTTTAACAAAAAAGCGGTAAACATATTTTGAATTATTTTACTGTTGTTTCCGACGGCAAAATTAAAAGCCATTTCAACTATTATAAAAGAATACATATCTCATATTATTCATCCGATAATCAATACATCATAATATACAAAACCAACGAATGTTTCTTGGATTAGAGTGATAATTTTAAAATAAAAATCACTGCATTTCAGATTTAAAGCTTGTAAACACCGCACAAAATATTCAAAGTACAAATACTTTTAAAATTATTTCACAAGTAATTTTAATTTCGTATCCCAATTCATTACTACCTTGTTTAAAATTGTAATTTTCGTAACATTTGTTGAATTTAATTATAGGTGAATAAAAAAGCAGAAAATACGCTTCTAATAACGTGGCAGATAATTTTATCCTTGAGCTGCTTTTTCGTTTTGTATACTATGCAAACAGTTCAAAATCTACTTTATAAGCAGTCAGTCTTATAATTATTAAAAGAACAGGTAAAAGTTAAGGCCCATGTATAAATATGTATACACACAGATGAAATCCTATAAATTTGTAAGTCGAATTTGGATAAATTGAAGCAACTGTGATTTTCGCGGAATAAATATCCTTATAACACACATTTCACAACTCGAAGTATTTTTATTCATTGTCAGCAATTCTACAGGAGATATCAAACTTTGATTGTCTATAAAATATATATAAAAAATGCCTATTTCATATTTTTTTTCAAAAATATTAAATTTTAGAGTTTTTTATAAAATTATACTTACAGAATTTGTGGCAAATATATGACGATGAATTCTAAAAGAAATCAGTTCTCAGCGAATTCCTTTTTATGGGAGAGCTAAATTAAAAATTTTCACATTCACAATAATTAGTCGATTGATTTTTTCACTCTCGTTATTTCATATTTTATTTTTACTTCTTTACAAATTCTCTCAATTACATAAATTAATGCAAATGGAAATTTCTATTTATGTACCTTATATTTCACATATCATGCTTTCCAAACAACCGATATTTAATAGTTGAAAATTTGAAAATGAGAGACTTATTATTTTTAATTCGATATGTTAATTGCTTTAATATTATTTATATGCGATACACGTTTTTCTTATCAGTACACAGTTCATTTCAATTTAAATAATTGTATTAGTTTATTTTAATTTTAATTTTAATTTTAATTTTAATTTTAATTTTAATTTTAATTTTAATTTTAATTTTATTTTATTTTATTTTATTTATTTTTTATTTATTTATTTATTTTATTTTTTTTTTTTGGGGGGGGGGGCATCTATGAATTGTTTTATGATGCAGATTAAATTGCAAAAGAGCATAAACTTTCTTTCGAAACTTAATTTTTTGAAAATTCAATGACTAGCTGCACATTGTGAAATACTCTATGTATATGTTTAAAAGTAGGTACACGAACAATAATTAATAAAACAGAAGATTGTTTTTACGTTAAAAATTTAAACTTTTAGGATAAGATATTAAACTTTTAAATTAAACTTGTATATTATATGAATGTACGGGGCACACTAGTGAATCGGAAATGATAACCACCATTATTATATGTTTTATAATGTAACATGCAAATGCAGGTTTATGCTAAATACGGATTATGCTAAATACCCGCCATACGAGTGTTAACAAATTTAAAAATAAAACAAGTTGTAACTATCTAAATATCTGTAATTTTCACTGAACAGAAAGCAGCATTATCCATAAACTCAAAAGTACCGGGAAATTTCTTAAAATCGTGTTGAAGATACCTGCTTTAAATGCACAATTTAAACAGAGTTTTTAGTTATATTAAAGCTATTATTATTCTTAAAGTTTAAAAACGTTTGTTCCTATTTTTTTACGTTCTAAAAGTATTTAACATTATCAAAAACACATTGTCTTTACATCAGAGTTGATATTGAGTATTGCAGTTTAGTAAGTTCATCTGGAATGTATAAGAAGACTTAAATTGTATATAATGATTTTGAGTTTTTTATCTTCCTTCAGCACCAAAAAATTATTTAATACAAAAAAAAACAAAAAACAAAAAACACTTTCCAACTCACCCTTACTTATAGAGAGTAATTTTTGTTTTAGAAAATTGCTTTTTATCCCCCATATTTGAAGTGATTCTTTTGAAAATGATTGTTAATTTAAAATATGTTCAAAACAAGAATTTGCAATTTTCTACAACAAACAGAAATAATCTGAAACAAATTGCAAATTTTGTTAATGTAAAATTTGCATTCTTTAAACCAATATTTCTATTTTTTTTTTTAAATTGCCTTTATTATAATATTCAAATTCAAGATGACAAATTAACTACGCTATTTTCATACTGTAATGGCTCGCTTTGATGTCACGATTAAAAAACGCCCATTATCTTATAATTGATCCATTTATTTTTCAGTCTGGAGATATAGAAATCATTAGCATAAAGTGAAGCAATAGACATGATCATATTTTTTTCTAAAATACTGAAAGTAATGAAATGCGTGGGCAAAATGTTTCATTTGATGTTCAACTATTATATCATCTAAAAGGTAAATTTTGGCTTTGGTTTAAACTAGGTATGTGAAGCAAGACTTGTACGAAAAATACTTTAGCAATTTTAGAAAGTATTTTAATGGCCATGTTGTCTCTAAATTATAAATGTACTTTACGAATTCCTTACGAAATATTAATTCGGCATTTATTTTTTTTATTAATTTTAGCTTTAATAACTTTAAAGATGTTTTGTTATGTCTACTCTTTATTCCTGTTATTTATAGCATATATCCATTATTTTTGCATTTCAGTTCTAGGACTATAAGAAATTTCAAATATTTTTTAATACATTTAATAAGTATTTTACGGCATTATTTTTTAAATTGCTTCGAACTCTTTGCTAACAAAATTTTCGTATATATATATATATATATATATATATATATATATATATATATATATATATATAAATGTAATCATTGAGAGTATTAATCATTACTCAATGTATTAAAACGGCATCATATCAGTAGAATTATATTAATTTAAAAAATACTTATATTGCAGTGAAACTTGAAGCTTAGTGGACGTACTATTAACATGAGCGTGTCAGTGAGAGGATTAATGCGAGATAAAAATCCAAATTATCTCTCGGAAATACAATTTTCTTAAATATTATTTTAATTTCATTAATAATAATAGCGATAGGAATAAGTGTTGAGTGCATACTGATTTTTTTTACATTATAATCGAATATGATATGTTCTTTATGTCAAGAAAAGATTGCTTAAGTTTTCTTCTAGGTTATAAATTACAAGTCAAATCATAAACAAACTTTGTTTATGGATATTAAAAAGGTTAATGTTTCCCCAAAATGGCATCTTTGTAATTCGAGGGGTTTTGCAAAAAAGAAGATAAAATACTTATTGTATTATGAACCATTTTATAAATAATTTTTCCAATTTCTTAAAAAAAAAAAAAAAAAAAAAAAAAAAAAAAAAAAAAAAAAAAACTGTTATAGTTTATGAGGAACACCTATAAAGCCTTGATGCATCTATCAAATAATACAAATACAGAAATATTAAAAATTAAAGGATGTATTCTATTTATTCTTTGGGCCCATATCCCTAGTCTAGATAATCGGCCATCATAAAATCAACCATCTATTTATTCTTTAATGTAAAACTAACTACGTACGTAATTTACAAAAATTATATACACAAGAGCAACATTTCAAAATTTTCGATTTCTGCTTAACCCATTTTCGGCCAAAGGTGCGTAAAGCGCACCATTTCAATAAATATTTTTTTATTAACACTGTGACGTATATTTTTCGCTAATTTCATTTTTCTGCTATTTTTAAGGGTTCTAGAGACATCTATAAAATATTAGTAATTCAATTGAAGTAATCACTTTCTGTTGAGAAATTTTCAAAATACGCTAGTTTTTTACTTGAAACGGTTATTGACTTCGACTTTTTGAAAATGTATAATTATTCCACTTGAGATTAATCATATGTTTTTATAATGGAGTAAAGTTGCAAGTTCTGTAAATAAAATAAAAATAAAACAAATGCTATAAGAAAACTTAAATTTTTTTATTTAAATTTAATGGTAAATTATTAATAATAAATTAATAATGGTAACGTCAAATTAAATAAAATATTATTTTTCATGCACGAAACATTTTTTGATGTCTTAATGAATGTAATTTAAGCAAATTTCAATGCAAATAATACCACATTTTATAAAATTTCTATGCTTGGCCTAAAATGGGTTAATATCACCCTTCATCAGTTTGATTTAAATTTTTTATTTCCGATTTAAAATTTCATTCGATTTTTTTTAAATGGTATTTTTTTGTTAATGTCTGACATATACTGCTATGTATGTTCGTTATTTATATTATAAAGGACAAAGGTGTCCGTGCGTAACGCTGACGTCATTTTGAGAATGACAACACTTGATGAGGAAATTTCGGTTTTGCGATTTTTGCTACTACATTTTTTTTAATTTCTAAACATCGCACATTTCCAACTTTTACATTGTTATATAGGAAAAAATATATACTTTCAAATGTAATTTGTTTGAAAATTGTATGCTAATTGACTGATTTATTATGGCTTTTAAAATAATTTTCAAGTATGAATCAACACGCTATTAACTCCTGGCACGAGGCAAATATCGCTTTTAATACATTTCAAAACTTTATTTGAATATATAATTGCTATTTTACTTACCCATCATTCATAATATAGGGTAAGTTTTGTAATCGTTTTAAAAATCGAAAAAAAAATTTTTTTTGACGGATTTACACGTTTCAGATACTGGAGATTCCAAAAACATTTTAGAAGAAAAAAATTGTCTTCCGTCTGTCAGTGTGTGTGTGTCTGTAAACGCTCTATCTCCCGAACAAATTGAAATAGAGACTTGAAATTTGGTATGTACTTAGCACGTAATAATGAGAAGAACCTTATTGAATTTCAGTTACCTCGATTATGCGGAACAATTTTTTTCGGACTCTCGAAATATTCGTTCTGATAAAAGGTATCTAAAAATTTTAGAAATTGTTCATTTTAAGGAGTGAATATAAAAGACAATAAAAACACATAAATTTTGCGTAAAGAATGAAGTATATACCGATATATTACCGATATATTTGTAATCCTATTTGCCACACTCTTCGACTTTTCATGACACTGTACTTCATTCAAATTTCAATTCAAAGATATATTTGAATTGAAAATGAGACGCTTTATACGACGCAGTAAACCGTTAGTTAATAGGATTATCATTTTTGGAGTTATAACGATGTTTCTTTTACGCAATTCAGTAATCGAGCATTTAAAGTTTGTGACGTCATCAAGCCACGATTTTATTCGAATTGCAATGCATTTTATAAATAGTTTACACGTGTTTTATTTTCCTATTTTATATTATGCATATCCGTGATGGGTAAGTATTACGGTGGCCCCCATCGCCTATTGTCATATAAAAATGTTTCTTGGTATTGTTAGTGGGCAATCTAAAAAATCTAATAAATGTAAAAAATCTATTAGAGTTCTCAATTAAAAAGAATGGTTTTCATCTATATTTTGTAACCCAGGGTCTGATTCAAAAGTATTATATAAAGACAATTGCTGAAAGAAATATTACACTAAAAAAAAGTTGAAATTTTATATGTATGTAAATTATAAAAAGAAACATTGATGATTTTAATAAATTATTTGAAGGCGTTGTTTTTCATAAATATATTTAAAGAAAGAAAAAATACTAAATAAATTTTCTCTTTAATTAAATAATAATTTTTAATATAATTTCTTGTTAGTGAAATAGCGTAAAACACGTGAAATTATTATTTTTTTTAAACGAGTTAAATTTTAAAAATATATATTTTATTACTTTTGGGCTTTTCTTTTTAATACTACAGTTGTTCTATTACATTTAAACAACAGTTGTTTTTAACAGTTGTACTATTTAATAAGTAATAAACGTAAAAATAGTTTTAAAACAATCAATCTTTTATAAGCATTCAATGTTAAAAATTACGCTTAATTTCAGGACTCCAATTCATGATATTTCAAAAAAAAAAAAAAAAAAAAAAAAAAAAAAAAAAAAAAATCCCATGAAATACGTTAATTTGGTGCGGGCACCGCCAAAGGGAAAATTAACCGTTTTTTTACGCATGGTAGAAAGCACGGGATAGCGTAAAAATTGTAATTTTTGCTCTGTTTTTTAAAGATATGGCAACAGGAAAGAAGAAAAAACGTATTATTTAAACTATCTTTTTAGGATTTCTAAATTGATTTGTCAACATATAAATAATAATTAAATTAATATGAAACAATCAATCATTTAAAGAGTATATACATTTAAATATATATATAATATTCTTTATTTCTGTTTATACTTTCTTTTTACTATTTTCTTTATATTGTTTAAACTATTTTGTTATTGTAGTTTCAGAGTAAGTTGACCTATTTTGGCGATCGTGGTTTGGCGCATCATTAAGTCCATTATTTTGTAACTCGTATATAATGGTAACAATAAAGAAGATTTGTCGTTTTATCACTTTTGGCGGGATAACGGAAAATTAGCTGAAAATTAATGTATTAATTTTTAAATATGTTTTAAAAATATTTAAATGTTTTATGGTCATCGGAAACACACGTTATGTGCATAATTTTTTTTTAAGACTAGCATGTTAGGAAATGAGTGAAAAATTCATTAAAAAATCCATATTTACATACAAAAACCCAGTTAAGTTAAATAAAACTACAAACTACTTTTCAAAAGTAGTCACTACTTCGCTACTTCCAGATTTTGTCAAAGGGATCAATTTACATTAGAAATGGCAGAAACGGATTATATATTAAAGCGACCCTTCGTTATATATTATCGCGTCTGCCAGGATATAATTAAATAAATGTGACATAACCGAGGGGATTAAAAAATTAAGAAAGATAACATACAAGAAAATGTTTTGTATTTGTCTCCAAGATGTTAGTTTATACACATATTAGAAATTTCGTAGCAAAATTAAGAGAAATATTACAATCTAGAAAATTACAGCGAGACAACTCTAAATGCAAACATGAAATGAATCTGTAAATAAAGCAATTCTGAATAATAGGAAACGTAGCGTTAAAACAGGAAGACCTAATAACGAGTAAATAGACAAATGTTGCCAGCAAGAAAATTTATTCCTTTGATGGGTTAGTACTTGATTTTAGCAGCAAATGTCAATGGTAAAAATCTATGACTTCATGCGTTACGTTGTTATACACTGCAGATGAGATTCACGAATTGTTCAGCAGATTTTTTTTTCACAAATATCGGTCATGCGATTTACAGAATACTACATTTTCCCCCTAAAGTAGCGTTAAAAGTAGCGTCGGTTCTCGCTACAAACTACTGTTTTTTTTGTATCGCGCTACACTACATTGTTCAAAAAGTAGAGCGCTACACTACAAACTACTGTACAAAGTAGCGACTACTGTAGTTTCGCTACATGCAGCACGCTACTTCCGACTCCTGGGTAAGTGTAACCCTTGACACAGTAGGAAATGATAAAATGTTATTTTAACCAAACTGCTAGTTGGCATGTTTCTACACCCTCTCTTTCGTAATATTTGAGTGAGAGTAATCAAAGAATGCCCCATTTAATTATTTCAAATACCATTTTAAAACTAGTCTGCATCTTAACACTTTATATCACTGCGTTGCCTATCAGCAACATACCCAAAAGTCAATGTTATCTATACAGTGGACTTTAAGATACAATTACATTTATTGTTGCTATCTCCCAACACAACAGTTAATATAAATTGTTCATATAAGTCCCAGCAGTCGGAGATTTTAAGATAATTTTTCTTGCTAAAGTTTTATCTATCATTTGGGCAGTTTCGCATCGTTATTGTTAAAATGAACTTCGTAAATTTTGTAAAATTTAAAAGGCTGGAGACGTCCAAAAATTAGATTTTTTACAAAGGTAAGTTCGTATGATGTACAATTTTGCATTAATAAATTGACAATAGTTATGAGAAAGAATTTCTATTTTTCTGTTTATATCAGATGTAACAAAAGGACCTGTTAATCAACATTATTTTATTTTATTGTTCTAAATTTCTTTAATATTCAAAATAATGTATTTCTAACAGGTGAGTAAATATTATTTTTTCAAATCGGAGTTGTTTGAGTCACAAAGGATTAATGTTCAATGGTAGTGGTTTTCCTAGATTTCAGTTTTTTGTTTCGCTCAAACGCTGCTTGTTTCACCATTGATTTTTATTATCTTAGCTTACTTCAGAAAAAAACAATTTGTTCATTATATAGCTTTTAATTTTAATTATTTTTACAGCTGTGGTCCCACTTAGGACTTTTACAAAGGAAAGTTCGTATGCGTTACAATTTTGCATTAGTAAATTGACGATATTAATGTGAAGTATGTCATTTTCTGTTTATTTCAGATGTGACAAAAGTAACTTTCAGTCAATAATTTTTTTTTTGATTTTATGTTCTATTTTTTTTAATGCTCAAAATGATATATTCTAACAAGCGAGTAAATATTTTTTTTCAAATCGGAGTTATTGAATCACATAAGGTTAATTTTCTATAGTAGTGGTTTTCTCAGATTTCAGCTTTCTGTTTCGTTCAACCCCTCCTTGTTTCACGATTGATTTTTTCTTATCTTAGCTAACTTTAAAAAATAGATTTTTGAAATTTGTTCATGATATAGCTTTTAATTTTATTTATTTGTACATTTTATTTATTTGTGGTTCTCCTTGCCCTTTACATATTTTTATATCGGGCGATGTAATCACAAGAAATGGCGGAGGTGTAACCACACTGCTACATTTTCCAAAATACTTCTAATTGAACATTTTATTCAAATCACTTCGGGATAATATGAATAAAAATTAGTAAGGATTTTATTTGTTTTTCAAGAGCTTTCATTAGGCAGTAGAGGAGAATAATTCTTACTCATTTCTTTCTCTGCATATGTATAGGCAACCACAAAACTATTCTCGTTAATATAACTTTTTTAAATAATCAGTAAGCTATTTGTTTAGAACATACTACTTTTTAATCCACGTTGCAATGAATAATACCAGGCAACACGAGATACCGGGCTTGCTCATTCGTTATCATGGTGTCACAAATGGTGGCTGGCCGCAAACAGAGACATACAGCGATTGGTACAAAATGAAAGGCTACTATTCGTGACGTCATGAGAGTGAAAGAGCAAACCCGGTATCTGGTGTTGCCCTGATAATACTGAAAGATTGATTAAATTATAATATACAATGACTTATTGTATTTTTTAAGATATTATTTTTTGTTTAAAACGATCTTTTTAACAAAAAAAGGCCTGTTTTATAATACTGATGAAAAAAAAATGATATTGCTGTTACTTAACTGGCTGTTTTGTTTGTCTTTTTAGAATCCCGCATTATTCTGTTCAACATATCTGTGTTCACAAAAAAGTTAATATTTTTTTACTCGAACAAAATATTTAAACGTCAAAAATGTATTATATCAATGGAACCAGTAGCTTTACGTTAGCTAGTAACTAGTAGTTTTAAAGGCAAGTCTTGTTCCGCTTGCCCTGGTAAATGTAACTATCTGACTAAAGCTTGGAAAAAAATAGCAGCTCAAAAATCATTTTTAAAATGCAGACCAGATCTAATGTACCTTATAGGCTACTAAAATAATAATATTAAAAACAAAACACTTGATTATGTGCAATGGTAAATGTGTGGAAAAGCTTTAAAGTTGAACGATGCCAAACCATGGTTACACTTACCTGGCTTAACCTTAATTTTACTTTAGAATTTTAAAAATCGGATAATTTATTTTGACCGTAATATTTTGAATAACATTACTTCTCAATTTCAAATATAAGTTAATGTTCAATATAAACCAAATGATGCCACTTTGTCCCATTTAGATGAAAAAGTTTTGATGCAATTACAGATTAGTTAATATTCCTCGGCTGACGTTTGCAGTGTCGTTTCAAGAAGAGATTTTTAAATAAATGTAATTCATTTAAATACAGATTAAACAAAAGAACAATGTCAAATTATCCATAATAAATGTAAGACTAATGTAACATTAGAATTTTTAAGTATAATGAATCAATTATGTGCTCACAAAAAACATTAATCATTTCTGTGAAAAGGCAAATTTAGCAGATGTTCTTAAAGTGCGTACTGTGCCAAAAGTATTGCCCTGCAGTGAAAATTTGGTAAGACATTAGTTATTAAATTTAATAAATAAGCTTAATATTTGTGTCATATTGTTACTTTTATCACCAGATTCTCTGTTTGTGTTTTATTTGAAGATTAATTATTATGTTACTTTATGTAATTCAGACAATATTTGGGTACCAATGAGAGTTCACTTTCGAGTATAATGTAAGTAAAGATTTATATAAAAAATTTGCAGTGTGTGAAATAAAATGTAACTAGTCCTAGATATTTGTTCTCTACTGTTTTATTTATTTTAATCTGTCTTAACGTTTTAAATGCTATGATTAAAGCATTATTATAACTATTTGATTAAATGTTAGTATAGCCGCAAGGGAATACCAAATCTTCAAGTTTTACAGTTTAAGATTACGGATTTTGACGTTACAGATTTGACGTTTCTAACCACAATCACACGATATTACATTTATTTTTTATTTTGTAATAATGCATAAAATCATCATAAACAAATCATTTAAACAAATATTATGCATAAAGAGTTTTTCTATTAATTGCAACAGCAGACAACAAAAGAGGCAGGCTATGGTACTCCACTATAGTACCGGTAAAAGATATTGGCAGTTCAAGGACAAACGTCCTGCAGCCCCGCAACTCTTATCTTAAGTCAGTAACTATGGTAACAGCTCACGTGACGGATTGGCCATTCTCATTTTCTCCACCCCACTTGAGACTGAACGAGAACTAGCGAGAGATCAGTTGTTCAGTATAACTGCTTCTGCTTTGTTTGATTCGTACTTTCTTTGATTTTCTGTTCATTTTGCTTTCTTTTAATTATGGCTTCTAGTTCTAGTCTTGATATTAGAAAACAGTCGAAGAACATTGTTTATCATGTATATCAATATTTGAAAGAGCTTGTTGCTTCCAATCCTGATGCAAAAATCAAAGATATATTTATGAAAACGCAAGAGGCTACCGCAAAAGCATGTGGTGTATCTCCTCGTACTGTTGCAAGGATCTGTGCTGAAGCTAATAGTTTTCCAGACTCCAGCTTAGAAAATCCGTCATTTTCATCGCCTAAAAAAAAAAGTTCCTCACTTAAAACGTGTGACAGGATTAGATGATTTTAACAAAGAAGTTGTATGTCGCGCAGTTAAAGAGTATTACGAGAGTGGAAATTATCCAACCTGCGACAATTTAAAAGAAATTTTGCAACAAAAAATAAATTTTCCTGGATGCGCAAAGTCTGTGTGGACTATATTAACAGATATGGGCTACAAATATAAAAAAGGCAATGATGGCCGAAAATATTTGATTGGGAGAAGCGACATCATAGCTGCACGTATAAAATTTCTCAGAAAAATGCATAATATCAGGAAAGAGTCTCCACTGCGTCCAGTTATTTATTTAGATGAAACTTGGGTGAATCAAAATCACTCAAAGAATCATGTATGGCATGATTCTAAAAATTCGGGTGGTCTTAAAGTACCGACAGGGAAAGGGTCGAGGCTGATCATTTGTCATGCCGGATCAGCTCAATCTCGTCTGTTTTTTAGCCTACATTTATCACATGGCATTTCGACAGTTGGTTGAAACCGGTTTATATTGATCACGTGACAACAAAGAGGATTGAAAGTTTCGCGCCCTGTTTCTTTCGTTAGCCGCGATCACAACCATGAACTTGACAAAAATAATTTTTAACGAAGTCTAGAAAAACAATAAAATAATGTTAAAGCTCCCTTTCTTAATTCCACGAATCTGTATATTTATTCCAAACACAGTATTTCAATATATAACCTAAAAATATAAAAATAAGAAACAGTTCCAATGACTTTTTATCTAAAATTCCTATATTTTATTGACCAACTTCCTTGTAGCATATTGATTTTAGGTTTGTCATTTAAAATAATAATTGAAGAACAGTAATAAAATATTACAAACATAGAGTCGTACACAAGAATATAATATTATTTTTACGATTATTACAAAATTTTTAAAACCGACTGTTAACTTTTGACGTCTCACAAAAATCCTAAGAAAAGTAAAAAATGTTCTTCCTAAATAGAAAAAAAATGAAATGTTTATTTAAATATGTAAAATCTTAATTATTTTTTCAAGCGGCTTAAATTATCTTTCGTGCAATTAAAATTTCTTATTTGTGAGTGCTTGTAACTTCCAGTGCATTCATAAAAATACGTTTTACAGACGAAAAAAACATATATTTCCTTTTAAATTCATTTTGTATTTTAAAAAAACAATCCTTTTTTTTCTTTTCTCAACATAAAACAGAATTTCAATTAGGAAACTAGAAACGTTATGAAAAATACTATGTAAGATTTTAAAAATACAAAAATGCATCTTCATTCGGTTAATTTTAAAACAGAAAATAATTAGTTTGTAGTTAAGTAGCACATTTTTAAATAATATCTTTTTACACAAGAAAATTTATCGTTGTTTACTTTTTGAACATAGCTTGTTTAAAAACCAATTCATTAAAAGTAAAGTGTTAATTTAGTTTGCGATAAATAGGTAAAATAGAAATAGCAATTTATTTGTTTTAACAATTTTAAAATAAGAGATGAAACATAAAATATATATTTTGTTACTACATTAATTTTATAAAGTTGCCGAAACCTACAATTTCAAAAAAGACAAATGTTTCTTTATGAACGAAAATGTCATATAACCGTGAACGAAAGTATCATATAACCACGTACGAAAATATATAATAACTTCTTCCGAGTTATCCACGATTCCGAAAAGCGTCCTTTATCTTTAGAAAATACAGAAACCGATATATTTTAAAGATTTAAAGAATCATTTATGAAAACAAAGTTTGTTTTGCTGCCACTGATTTTCGAAAACGTTTCTAACAAACTAATATTAATTTTAAAGTGAATATTAATGCTATTAATTTGTCATGCTTGTGTATAAAACATGTTTGTTGAAACGAAAAAAACGTTTATTTGAGAATTTATTGCATTAAAAAAAACCTATATCCAGGGCTGAGAAAATTGATAAACACACTAATAATAAACAATCGGAAACATTTACGAAAATCAGTGGCAGCAAAAGAAACTTTGGTTGTATAAATGCTTCTTAAAATCTCAAAAATGTGTGGGCTTCTGATCTTTCTAAAGATAAAGAAATCTGTTAGAAATCCCAAGTAACTCTGAAGAAGTTATTGTATATTTTCAAACGTGGTTATATTATATTTTCCTAAATTAAGAAATATATTTCTTTTTTTTTACAGTATCTTTTTCTATAGGCAGTTCCTTAAAAAAAATTCCGCAGTTGTTTGAGACCACGGATTCTCTTTTGAAATTAATATTTGAAGTACTTCGAAATTCTTCCTGATCTGAATGCGTTATTGGATTTATTTTCAGTTCAAGACAAAATAAGATTTCGGTATCTCTCATGATAACGTAAATATTACTTTTTATTCTAGAACTCGCTGTTTTGCAGTGCTTTTGAGTTAAAAGTATGAGAATTTCCTGACGGGAATATTACTCATAGCTGCCGAATTTTACACTTTTTTGTTACAGCTAAAATTTATATAAATTTTTTTGCACAGATTTTGACGATAAAATAAGGCAAAATTTACTATTAAATTTTAGTGGTAAGAAAAAAAAAATTCCTGCTATGCATTCCTTCTATGAATAATTTATTTACGAGAACTGTTTTATAATGAAAGGAAAAAATTAAAGCACCCATAAATTTATGAATATTTCAAAATTTCGTAAAAATACAAGAAATTGCTATAATCGAATTGCGGTTTGCGGGGAACTTAAACTAACGAAATTGAATTTTATAATAAGTTTAAAAAAATGTATTGTATTATTTGCCAATAGAAGACACTGTGTCAATTAAAATGAAATAATTCTGTAATAAAGACAGATTATTTGAATTCTGGTAGAATTTTTTTAGCAGTACCAAATTCTGAATGTGTTCACAATCACCAAAAGTTACAGTGTATAATATAGCAGATTTCCAGACAAATTTGCCACGATGCTAAAAGAACACGTACTATTGAGCATACAGAGAAAGTTTTTTACAGTGACAAGATAGCTCAGGTGTGACATATCTATTGCAGAGTTGCCAAGTCTCCGGCTTTTTGTACACCAGTATTTTATTAGAGAAAATGTAGTTGTTTTAAATCGCAGAACGCTCCGATTAAACAAGTCAACTTTTTCTGTACTAAAATACTGGTATCCAAAAAGCCGGAGACTTGGCAGCTCTGCTATTGAGCTCCTTGCATTTTACAGGATTCTAATTTGAATAATTACCGTTATTTGGTTGCTTGAAGCGCCCTCTCTAAGCAAATATTTCAACTTTTTTTTTTCTTTTTTTTTTTTTTTTAATTAAACTATAAAAATTTCCTTCGTCAGAGCATGTTTCTCACAAGCAGAATTCGTTTGTACGGATTCGTTCAATTTTTACGAATTTTGAAATGTTAATAAATTTATGGCACAACCAGTGCAGATAACTTCAGTATAAAAAATTTATGACAACATTTTTAATGAATTATTTTCTTAAATATTTTACCGAAGTAGTTTAAAAATATGCAAACGTTCTTTCATGATTATTTTATTTCATTTACAATTCACACTACTTTTAAATGAAAAAACATATCATATATTAAATGATAAAGATCACAAACATAATTTTTAGGAGGTTACGAAGAAGATTATAAAATATATTACGAGATTAGAAGAAAATTGATTTTTTTTCGTAATTGACAGGATTTGTGGGATTTATTTCTTTTGTTTAAATTATAGGTTTGAACACATGAAGTTTCAGTTTCGCTGGCATTTAAGTCTTGAACGTCGCAAAATATCGGCTATGCATGCCGCATGCATACTATGGTACCAGTTTCTGCTTTATTTATTTTATATTTTATATTTTATTTATTAGTTTACATTTTAAATATTTTAAATATTCTTTGTATCTCATTTAATTAATTTATTGTTGATATTTTATGATACAGGGTGATTTTTTCTAAAGTTGTGAAAGTAAAACACTATAACAAAAGAACAACTGATCCAAATAACCTGAAATTTCACCAGTATGCTCCCAAAGCAATGGGTATTTTTTTTAGGCATGGTTAGAAAAAAACTTAGAATCGCACCGACAGATGGCGCTGTAAGGTAGCAGAAGCAAAGAATATCGCCTGTGGGGGGAAAACAATGGACGGTACTTTGAGAAACCATCTTCCGTAGGCCCTTTGTCGTCATTGGACCTTTTCTTAAATTCTTAAGTGTCCTAAATCTCCTAAGAGCAGTTGCTGCGCTGTCATTATTCTGATAATACAGTTTCACTAACTACGCACGGTCCGTCAATGGTGCACTCATTGCGAGGATTTCCGTAGAATAATGAACACAAGGTGTGCGTACTTCACGTTTTTAACGCCAATGTGTGTGTGCCGGGCGCAAGTTCTTTTCCCGACTTTACTGCATGTACAGCGCCATCTATCCATGCGATTTTAAGTTTTTTAAACCACGCCAAAAAAATCCCCATTGCTTTGGGAGCATACTGGTGAAATTTTAGGTCATTTGGATCAGTGGTTCTTTTGTTATAGGCTTTTACTTTCACAACTTTTAAAAAAATCACCCTGTATATGGCATTTTCATAAAACAGAACATTTTTCGTTTATGTGTCATTATATCCCATTATATGAAATATAAGTTCTTTTTATATTGATGAATTATTACATTTTCCATGTCACTTTGTTATATTTTGTAAAAATATGTTAGTTTCCATGTTAATTCTGAGATTATTAAAAAAGCACCTCTAAAAAAGCACCCCATATTGATCAGGTTTATAGCCAAATTGTACGTAAAGTGCAAGAATCATTCCTGATGAAAACTAACGAGAAATACCTGACATAAAGTGCAGCGTGTAAAAAAGCATTGGAAAAGCATTAATTATTCTTTTAATTTTCAAGTTATCGAAAAAATAGGAGTGTATCTGATTTGCGAATCATTACTTTGTAAAAAAAATCATGTACCTAAAATCACCGAATTAAATTTATCATAAAGGAAGATCTTTACCTAATTTGTCTTCATCACCCTAATTTTAATGCAGTTATTTTTTATTTCCTAATTATCACATTCAAAAAAACATTTGAGTATATCACTTTAAAAAAAAACATTTTACATTAATATCTCGCCCCTGCTGTAAGGTAAATTATTACGTTGGTATGATGTGAATGATAACGAATGAAGAAACAAATTATTAAATTACAATTAAATGTATAAATTAGAAGATGCAAGTATTAAACATATTCCTTTTTATTTAAAAAGTAAAACAACATTAGTGACTGGGGTGAGGCCAGGGGGTGCCATTATACCCTTTTTTAAATAAATATAAACATTTTAAATAACTAATAATTTTTTTAAGAAAGCTTCGCCCTATTTAATTGCAGGAAATCAGGATTAAATGAGTTGAAGTTTACTAAAAAGGGGGGAGGGGTAATGACCTGAGAGATTATAATCTGAGTTAATGACCTGATTTAGTGTACTAGGGATGATTAGTGATCTGAAAATTTATTTAATTTTATTAATGACTACCATTAAATCAATAATACACTGCATTTACTTGAAAACTGCATTTTTCATTTTCCATTTGTTTATGAATTTATTTTTAAATTACTGATATATATTTATAATTCATAACAATATATAAATCTTGACGAGTCAATACATTGAAAAAAAATATATATTTATGCTAATTGCACATATTGTATTCTTTTTTTTCCTTCGCCAGTTTTACTAAACTAAGCTTAATTTATACTTCATAAAATAATATTTTACAAACGCGAAGCATAGTTAATATTTGTAAAATACTAATTTCATTAAAAATTCTTCCTGATTTTTATACTCTAAAATGTAATTAAAAATCTATTCGGACATATAAAAATATTGCATTTATTATAAAATATAAGAAGCATGCACAAGTCAAGAGATTAAACAAAGTACCTTTTTCATACAGTGTTACAAAAGCATTGAAGTATGTTTTTATTAGACTATTTCCTATAGGTTTTACCATTATGTGTCTTATTTCAAGATAATATTTCTAAATTTTAGATTACTCATTATAATTAATATTTATTGTCCAGTGCTCGGGTCCCAGTAAATCTACAATGGTAGGCAAAATTCTATTTTTTTTTCAAGTTTTTCAAATTTATCATTAAAAATATCTGTTATTTGAAAGAAAATTTAATGCTGAATAAAAATAAGTAAACAGAACACAAGTAGCTTTAACACAAAAATAATATCTTATGGTTTGGAGGAAGATGCCGTTGCCCGTCATTAAATTAAGATCATTCAAATGAGAATTTACTCTAAAATAAAAATAACCACACATTATTAGATTATATAAACATTAAACAATAACTACTATAAAAAAATAATTACTCTGATAACTAAGAACTAAAATAACTTCTTAAAACACCATAAAAACTTTAAAATACGCTAGGCCTTTCGAAAGATCTGAGTCTTTCTTCGTCAGGCACAAAAAGACGTGCGTCTACTATGAAAGCAGCAGCAAGACTGAAATGAGAGGTAAGGGAGAGGAAACAAGCTGATGCAACAGCCAATAGGAAAGTAGAAAACAACTCTGATGCCCAGGAATCGTAGAAAAAAGAAAACTATTGATGATCTCTACCAGAGCCAAGTGTTTAAAATGTTTAAACTGAATGTACAAATCTCGCAAAGCATTGATTTTCAGAAAATAGTTGCATTATTATTTTTTATAAGAATATTTTGTAAAAAAATAATAGTTGCATTATTATTTTTTTTATAAGAATATTTTGTAAAAAAATAATAGTTACATTATTATTTTTTATAAGAATATTTTGTAAAAAAATACAAAATATTATCTTTGAAGCCACTTTATTAAAATAATAGAAAATTAAAGACAAATTTAATGATTCAGCAGATAAATAGATGTCCCTAGTAGATTTTCTCCAACTATGAAGTCATAGCTTTATTACCAGCTTTGCCACAATGCCCACCAATTCAAAACACACCATTTTGTGTAAACCACATAAAGAAATTTTGGAAGAAGTGCGTAATACCTCGACTAACGAAAGGTTTGATCATTGTTTTCTTTGTGTTTTTGACTTGGCTAACAAACTTTTATTCAGCTAAAGAGAATTTTGTCGGTTATATCCAGTAACATAACCCAGCAGTGTTGTATAATAATTGGGCGAGAAATCAGTTTCAGTTAACGAACATTTCACTAACTATTGATATAACATTTAACAACTATTGATTATCACTGTATTCCGTAAAAAACGGAAAATGTACTGGCAGAAAATTACTCGTCTATTCTCCATTTTTTTATATATATATATACACACACACACACACACACACATATATATATATATATATACATATATATAGATAAGTAAAGCATATTTACACAGAACTGGTATTTTTATTGAATGTTATCACACCTGTTTTATATCGCATTGCTTTTGTCCGGATTCGAACTTCGGTACGCGGCATTGGAGGGAAAATGCTATGTTACCTATACCAACTAGCTTCATCCAATGACTTGATTATCATCCAAAACATCAATTACGAAAATTTAACTGGACTTTTTCCGTTTTTTCCCGTATGAAAAGAAACGTTTTCGTTTGTCTGTCTTGGAAGGAACATTTCCGTTTTTAACATTCAACGAGTAAGGATAAAAAAGAAAAATTACGTTTATTACGGGAATACTTAATATTTCCATTCAAAATTGATAGTTTCCATTAAAAAATAGAAATTTTACATAAAATCAACCGTATATACTATTTTTTTTTAAAACACTGTATGTAGACAAGTCTCTAGAAGCACGATTTTAGGTAGATTTCGTAAGAAATACTACCTATTACATTCTTCCCTATGTTGGAATTTCTAAAAACATTTTGCATATCTACGCCGATCATAATTCCTAGAAGCCAAAATCACCCCCAGGTCAAAACTTCATCTATCTATCTATATATCTATACATATATCTATCTATATATCTACTTATATCACTTTTTATGGACACGATAATTCCACAATTCTGCAGAAATCTCTTCCAAACTTATACGTAAAATCAAGGGGCATAAAATATGTTAATGGGCAAAATCGGTTAATGGGCAAAATCGGATCAAGGGGGGGGGGGGGGTGCGTATTTTTGTGAAAACAGAAAAGAATCCATAACTTCTTAATTATGGTACATATCGGATCCGTTTAAAGTTATTATTACTTTTAGGAAAAGGGTCAAGATTTTTTATATCTTTAAAAAATCAAGGGAGGGAGGGGGATAGGGGTTTTAGAAGAAAAAAATTCAGAAATTCGTCAATTCACAGGATATAAATCCGCTTAAATTTATTGTAAATCTTCTTAATATTATCTACAATTTTTATATTGAAAAGTTTTTATAGGACCAACTCTTACAGCCCCTCCCCCCCAAAAAACCCCGCCTACAAGCACAGGTTGATTTCGAAGTGGGCGGTCCCAACTGAAGCATCATATCAAAAAAGGTCCTTCTTCTGCAATACCCAATAAACAGGTGCCCCACGGTCTGCTTCTTCAAAATCTACCTGTGCCTGTAGGCCGAGATGGCAGGGATTTCTTTCCAATTCGCTCTGAATAAGGTGGCATTGTAAACGGAAAGACACTTACAAGGAGACCACCAAACATGATGCGCACAGATTTTGATGATTTTAAAGTATGTTGTAGGGGTCATACCCCTAACTATTCAGGTCAAAGGTTTCCTTCAAATGGGCTTTAGTTTTCGAGAAATTTCGGGTTAAAGTTCAGCATGCATTTCAAATACCCATTAGTTCGCAATCTTAAACGAGGTCTTCGTGGCTCTGTGCTAGCTTGCGTGATTTGAGAGCCGGAGATTAGGGTTTTGTCCTCTCATGTGACTTTTACCTTTTTTAATAAATTTTAAATTGGGTAATTTTAAAACAGGGAATTTAAATTTTTTGAAAGTTTTAAACCGACATCCCTACTATTTAAATTTATTTTCTAAATTATTCAAAAAGCATTAACAATTTTGACCATCCCTGAACATATTAGAATTTCCTATTATCCCCTTAAACGTCCTTCATATTCTGCAACAAGCTAACTTTCAATATTGTGTTAAAAAACATATTGATTTTAAACTTCATAATTCATTGTTTATTTATTAATTGAGTATTACTTGACATCTGAAAAATATATAGAAATATAAGAACATATTTTTCAATGTATTTCGATTTTCGTTTTTTTGAGATGCACTTACTACAAAATTCAGTCAAATCTGTCAATGAAAGTAGTAAATATTGAATATTACTCAACTTGAAAAATGCTGTTTTGGCTTATCTCCAATAGATTTTTTTTCAATTGAACTGGCGTAAGTTTCTACTATATAATTATTTACATAAATATTTTATGCTACATTTTCATTTACTTATTATTATTACATGTTTGCCTTAATTAATTATTTTTGTTTTTACTAACGCAATTTTCGAAAGTACATTTTCAAAAATAAAATAAAGCAAAACACCTTTCAGGTTTCTTCATAATCAGAAATTGTAAGTTCATTCAATATTTAAAAAATAATAATTGGATTTTTCTTTAAAGTGAAGCTAGGTTTTAATTGACTGGGTATTATTTTAGAACTTAAAATTGTTATTAACCTTTCTCAAAAATAATTTCATCAAAACAACTTTTAAAAAAGAAAACACTTGTATGTTGTCGCCTTTAAACGAAACAAGTATTTTTCTTTGTTTTTTAATAATACAAGTATTTGAAATTCAACTCATTAAAACAAAAGCGTTTCTATCTGTCTGATAAAAATAAACGAACATTATTAAAAATATGTTTTAAAATCTTTTATCGTTTGCTGAGCGATTACAGCCTTTGGGAATCAGCTGAAACACATAAATATTTTTACTATACAATTTTTAAAATGATCATCGTTAAAAGTATATAAATATGAACTAATATTCGGTTGAGGGACGTGACTTTCCTTTGAAATGTACTACTAAAGCAATGCAGATATAAGAATTTTCAGTAATTAATTACCGTAAAAAAATATATTTAAAAAAATGATTTCTTAATGCCTAACATGAACTTAATTATTTCAACAACAAGAACTAATGTAAAAAAACATAAATTGATGAAAAATTTCTACAAGTTAATTAAAAACATTTAAAGTTACAAAAATATGTATAAGAAAGAGCTATTAAGAGAAAATACAAAAGTTAAAGAGTTTCTTGTATTTATGAATAAACCTTTATCGTTACATTACTAAAGTAAAATCAATTAAAATTTTAATAACACTATTCTGCAAATTGAAAACTAATGTTCTTAACAGAAACCGCAATAATTAAATTTTAAGCTTTTGTCTACGCTAAATCTGAAAATAAAGTCTGTCTTGCTCCATCAAGCATCATATTTTTATAATCCAATATTGAAAAATTGCTGGTTAAGGATAAAAAATGCCAGTCTTTTCTAATATATGAAATCATACAAAATAAATTGACTGTACATGTGTACTTGTATAAAGCATAGAACACTTACCAAGTCCTCAAAGTTTAACACGGAGTACCATTCACCAATACACCCACCAATGGCTTTCGATGCATTCATCTAATGCTTGAATTTAAGGAAGTTCCATGGAGATGCTCTACTGGTTAAATAATTTTTTAATGTTGCCGGGTGGATAACTCATTATTTATTTGTTCCGCGCGGATGACACTTTGTTTTTAGTTATGGCAACATTATGTGTCAAACTGACATAATAGGGATATAATCAAAGTTATATAACTACAAAACGTGACGTGATAAAGCGTTTTTGATAGCATTTTCTGCGTCAGCATTAAAAATACGTTATAAAACAGTCATTTATTTATCTGTCCCCGAAATCTTGTAGACTAGTGTAACATTAAAAATACATTGGTATTTACATTAAAATATTAAGATATTTCAGATAATTCGTATCACGTGATATAATTTGACAAAAAAATACGTCCGTTTATGAACATTTCGGAATTCTAAATAGGTAGAAGTTGTCCTCGGCACTGGTCAATGTTTTAACAGATGCGGGTTATTTGGAAAGTGAGATCCGGAACATTATCATTTTTGCAACCGATAAATAAGGCTATTTTAGCCTCTCGGTATCACGTCCTCAATGACAAAAAGGTGCGTCATACAAGTGCAGGTCATACCTGTAAAACTGATATGTGTATTCTTGCGCTAATGTTGTTATGACGAAATAAATTTCTGCCGATTGTGAGTTTTCTTTAAGTAATTTGCTTTTTGAATGCAAGGAATATGCAACCAACGGAATTCCACAGACATATTTGTTTGGGGTTATGAGAATCTGAAAGATTAGAAAATGCGTACAACAGATAGAACAAACATGGCGATAAAGCGAGAAACGGCATATGTGGCCATCTGTGGTGAAGGACGGACTCATTGACCAGTATGCACTAAACTTTTCTTATACTTGAAAAAATTCTTGGTTGGCTTGTGTTTTGATAGATGCTGACAAAGAGAAAGATGTTGTAATGCCGGCTAACCTCATAGGCGGCCACTTTATTTGATGCTGGCACACAAACAATTATATCTTGTTACGATAAATGTCTTAACATTTAACAGATGTGAGACCGGCCGACACTTTTATAGGATCAACTGAACACGATTAATTGGATAATGATTAAGTTCCTATTCTCTATCTTTCTAAATCGAACACCCAAAGTCACATTTCACATGTTACTTGTCAGTTAACAACTAATAATATATATATATATTTTTTTTTTTACTCTTCATGTGGTCTATCAGACTAATCACAAAGGTCCACTAATATGCTTCGAGAGTGGATAGAAAAATAGTGTAATGTGTTTCAATGGTTAATAAATATGTAGGGGAAGGTGGCCTAAAATGATCCCCTTAAGAGAAAAACTTGTGTAAAATAACATAATTGTATAAAACTTTGGCCCTCTGCTAGTATGCTTTACACTGTATTTTGCATTATAAACATATTTTAATAATATTTTAAACACAAATTGAGTAATGAAAAAAATATTTTTTTTTTAAATGTGTCCAAAGGATCGTTTTACCCTCACCAAAGGGCAAAATGATCCTTCATTTAAAAATAATTGTAATTTGTTTTTTTATCGGCAAAATAAAGGATATAAAAGTAATTATGACAATACATAAGTGTAACTCACCTCTAAAACTATACTCCATTAAGTAAACCAAGTCATATTTCTGTACATGAAAGACTGTAATCTAAATAAATATGAAAGTTAGTGCCTACCTTATGAAAGATGTTATAAAAACCAATTTTTCAAGGAATTCTATTCAGACGCGTAATACTGCGATCGCTTGAATACCGCCATTGCTTCTTCATTACTTATCACAACTAGTTTATGTGCTACCCTGTAGAAATCTGCAAGAAATCATATGTGGATCGTTTTGCCCGTTAGGATCATTTTAGGCTACCTACCCCTATTTCTGCTCACACTTGTTTGCTAGTTATTGTTTTAACACAATTTAAAAGAAATAATCTCCTTTCACAGATGGAAGGGTGTTCAATAGTCATTACGAGCAAATAAATGACTAAAGAATTTAAGGATGATATTAATGCTCCAGTCTAATATACGTCTTCAACATGTTTTTGTGGCCACGTTGAACACCGACCTCTACAGCTTGAACTATCCGAGTGACCCTGTATAAAATATAACCCCTACTGTTCCTAAATCGCTTTGCTGATCCATTTCGAAGAGAACAGCATCACTGTTAAATTAAACAAACATAAAGCAATATTCGACTTTCAATTTGGCCTCGATTGACTACAATTCTTTTTTCTATAAACTATGCAGTAATATTCCAGATTTTTGCTTGTTAATTCTCAATCCCCAGGGATAATAAGTGCATAACAATAAATAAGTGACTTTCAGTTTGGCCTTGATGGACTAAAATTCTTTCACAGAAATTTTTTGTAAACTATGCAGTAATATTCCAGATTTTTGCTTGTTAATTCTCAATCCCCAGGGATAATAAGTGCATAACAATAAATAAGTGACTTTCAGTTTGGCCTTGATGGACTAAAATTCTTTCACAGAAATTTTTTGTAAACTATGCAGTAATATTCCAGATTTTTGCTTGTTAATTCTCAATCCCCAGGGATAATAAGTGCATAACAATAAATAAGTGACTTTCAGTTTGGCCTTGATGGACTAAAATTCTTTCACAGAAATTTTTTGTAAACTATGCAGTAATATTCCAGATTTTTGCTTGTTAATTCTCAATCCCCAGGGATAATAAGTGCATAACAATAAATAAGTGACTTTCAGTTTGGCCTTGATGGACTAAAATTCTTTCACAGAAATTTTTTGTAAACTATGCAGTAATATTCCAGTGATTTTCGATTGTTAGATTCTCAATCCCCAGGGATAATAAGTGTGCTAACGACGGGACTGAGTTACACTGACATCAATTAGAGATTTTTGATTTTTTTTTTCCGATTTTACTCGGAATTAAAAATTTAAATCAAATAACTAATTTCTACATCAGTTTATCAAAATTAACTATAATATATTTTTTTGTAAATTCAGTATTTTAAAACTAGTTATTTAACTATTTGTAACAAATAAAATTTGTTGAAATTTATGATTTTTTTTATTATTATTCTGCATCCGATTATTTCTCAGTAACATAGAAACAATTATGTTTGACTTTGTTTTGCAGAATTAAATACTATATAACTAAAATAATAAAATTTAATTAAATATTGTGTATCTAAATTTTATATGAATGTATCTCAACAATGAATATAATAAACGCTCGAATGGAAATGTCAAAACAGCATATGATTTAACGTAAAATAATAACAAATCCAATATACTGTAAAATTGAAACATAATTAAATGAGCCTGCATTTGTGTAACATATTGTTTGAAGATTAATTTATAGTGCACTAGCTTTCAGCAAATAATACACCCACATAATACTGCGTAGCAATGGCTTCTAATTAACATAAGAACGTGTGTTAAATAATATTTAATAGTATGTAGAAATATTTTTAGAGATTAGTTTATTATCCTTTTTTCACAAATTTATAAAGCATGAAGCTATTCACTTCTTTTCAAACAAAAAAAACAAGAGTAAAAAAAAAAATATTGGAATATTGGTAAATTGGAATATTGGAAAATGGAAATATTGATAAAACTCTTCCCATCGCTTAATCCTTTAAAAAATAAAACACACTGTTAAGAATTCCGTTCAATATAAAAAAATATGAACAAAAAAATAAAAAGTACTGGAAGCACAGTTGCCGGAACACCCCCCTTATTTGAAGAAGGTTTTCTATTATTTGATGAATTTTCCGTCTTTTGATTTGAGGATTTTGGGAAATTTTGTACTAGATTCGCTATTTGAAAAGGACATACAAACTTCCGTTTCTGAAACGAAAAAATTCAGAAAGCACCTGTTGCCGAAACACCTCTGTGATTTGACAACAATGCATCTTAGATTGGAGTAATTTTTGCGTTATTTTTACATTATGTTGATGAATTTTAGGTTCTTTTGAGGAAAGGTGAGCAAATCAAAGCCGAATATTTCATGTTTTAATGAAAAATAAATAAACCTTCAGTTCTCGGATTCTGTTGAAAGTGTAGACGTAGGAAAAAAAGTTATTTAAATGCTATGAAATATGTAAAAAACTTAGTTTTACATGTGAAAATATGTTTTATTTTTGCAAATTTTCTTTACAGTATAATTTAATCAAGATAATTTTTTCACTCTCCAATCAAGTTAAAAAAAAATTTACTTGTCGGTCATATTAGAAAAATGACGCCAATAAAAATGTAATAATCTTCGTTATTTCCCTTTTCTCTATTTTCCCCCATAAATGGAGTAATTTATTTACTACCGTTACAGGATTTTTTTTAAAAATTACAAAAGTATTAATATTTTAAAAACTAATTAAACTTTAAAATTTTCGAGAATTATTGTACCACATTTGTATCTTCAAAAATAATTATTTGCTTGTATATTCAACCCGTAATTAATCCTATTCTTAGGGGAGTAGATGCAAAATACAAAACCAAATTGAGATTTTAATACAATATATTACACTGGTAATTTTAATATCATATAACAATTCATTAATTCCTCAATTAAAATTACATTTATCATAACAGTTGCAGAAATTAATTATATATGTCCTGACATTCATGCAAAATGCAAACATTTAAATAAGTTTTCAGAAAAAAGCGGTAAGCATAGTTTGAATCCTTATTTTTGACAGATAAAAAAACACTTCAGCTATTATCAAGAAAATTATTAAATTATGTATCCAATAATTAATGTATCATAATACACAGAAGCAATAATAATCTCTTGAAAAGTGACAGTTAATATTTCAAGTAAAATCACTTTATCTCAGATTTTATAAATTACAGTATACATATATTTTATAGAAAGTACACAGATTTTATAAATTGTTATACTGGTCATTTTAATCGAGTATCGCATTTAATCAACTCTTTGTTTAAAATTGTAATTTTCATAACATTCGTTGGATTAATTACACATACATGTATCAAACATGTTTGATGTTCGTAAAAAACAGAAAATGCACATCAATAACACAACAAAACTTTTTATCCTTCGTGACAATTGTATTGAACCTCTTTTTCATTTTTTATACTACGTACATTTTTTATAAAGATTTTCTATCAGCAATCAATCTGCTCATTATTAAAATATCAGATAAACGCACATTATGTACCTTGAATTTCTGATATCATGCTTTCCAAACAACTGATATTTTATAGTTGAAAATTTGAAAATGAGATAATTATTGCTTTTAATTCAGAGTATTAAATTATTTAATATTATTTATCAATAATACAAGTTTTCCTTATCAGTATACACAGTTGATTTCATTTTTAATTATTTTATTAGTTTTTTTTAAGTCTATGAATTGTTTTATAATGCAGATTAAGCTGCAAAAGAGCATAATCTTTATTTCAAAACCTCATTTTTTTAATTCGATGACCAGCTGCACATGGTGAAAATCTTTATGTATATAATTAAAAGACGTTACACAAACAATTCTTAATAAAACAGGAGCTTTTGTATACTAAAAATTTTAAATTTTAAGATAAAATATTAAACTTTGAAATTAAACTTGTATCTTATACTAATATACGAGACACATTAGTGAATCAAGAATGATAAGCACCATTATTATATGATTACATTGCGGAAAATATGTTATGTTGAATAATATAACATGCAAAGACCGGTTTATGCTAAATGAGGATTATGCTAAACACCCACCATACGAGTGTTAACAAATATCAAAATAAACAAGTTGTAACTATCTAAATATTTTTAATTTTCACTGAACAGAATGTAGCCTAAATAAACTCAAAAGTACAGGAAGATTTCTTAAAATCGTATGGAAGATCTCTGCTTTACATGCACGATTTAAACCGAGTGTTCTGCATTTATCTTAAAGAAGTTGTTTCTGCATTTTTCACTACACACACACACTGCTGGTTCTTACATAAAGCACAACACAGTGGACTGTAAATGCGTTTTATTTCACAAAAAAGAGAAGTGAACCATTACACGGCTTATTACATTACACCATTTTTCACATTGCAAATAAAAAACAAGAATCAAACAGAAAAACACAGAGTGTTGCTAAACGTGGGAAATAAGTAAAATAACTTGCATGAATTCGGAACACATGAAACCAGGGAACATGTAGCTTTAGCTCGCTGCAGACGATATTTACATAAACACTATTATTATTTTTAAAGTTTAGAAAAGTTTGTTCCTACTTTCTTACGTTGAAAAAGAATTTAACATCATCAAAAACACATTGTCTTTACATCAGGATTAATATTGAGTATTGCACTTTAGTAAGTTCATCTAGAATGCTATAAGAAGATTTAAATTGTATATAATGATTTTGAGTTTTTTATCTTCGTTCAGCACCATACAATTATTTAATAATAATAATAAAAACTTTCCAACTCAAACTTTCCAACAATCAGGTATCCAACTGAAAAAACTCCAACTGTCTTGATGCCTTTTATAGAGAATAAAATTTTCTTTAGAAAACTGCTTTTTATCCCCCATATTTGAAGTGATTCTTTTCAAAATTATTGTTAATTTAGCATATGTTCAAAACAAGAATTTCCAATTTTCTACAGAAATAATCTAAGACAAACTGCTAATTTTGTTGATGCAAAATTTGCATTCTCGAAACCAATATTTCTACTTTTTTTTAAAAAAAATGGCCTCTAATATATTATTCAAATTCAAGATGACAAATTAATTACGCTATTTTCATACTTTAATGGCTCACTTTGATGGCACTATTAAAAAACGCCCATTATCTTATAATTGATCCATCTATTCTTCAGTCTGGAGATATAGAAATCATTAGCATAAAGTGAAGCAATAGACATGCTCATATACTTTTCTAAAATACCGAATTTTAGGAATTTCAGAAAGTATTTTAATGGCCTCTAAATATAAGTGTATTTTACGAATTCCTTACGAAATATTAATTTAGCATTTATTTTTGATTAATTATAACATAATTTGAAAGTTGTGTTTTTATGTACACTCTTTATTCCTGTTATTTATAGCATATATTCACTATTTTTACAGTTCAGAGCTAAGACTATACGAAATTTCAAATATTTTTTTAATACATTTAAAAAGTGTTTTGCGGCATTATTTTATAAATTGCTTCGTGTTAAATCTCTGCTAACAATTTTTTCGTATATTTTCATGTGTTATTAAGAGCAATCGCAATTATTTTTAATGTGAGGGGGAAAAAATACAAATTATCTCTTGGAAATACTTTTTTTTCTTTTTTTCTGATGTTATTTTAATTTTATTAATAGTATCAGAGATAGGAATAAGTGTTTTGAGAATAGGGATTTTTTAATAAATATATTCGAACGTATTATATGATATGAGAACGTGAGCTTCAAAACTCGCCTTATCCAAAAATCAAATTCGAGGAATTCGCGAAAAACCTCTGACTGCTTCCATTGGTTTTCATTGTAAACCAAGATTTTAGAACGCCAGAAATACATGCTAAAACTACTTTTTCTGCGGATTGTAGTGTGTGTTTTCAGTGAAGATTTACCAACAGAATAGATTGATATTGAAAACACGATTTTGTAAATTTTGGATAAGGCGAGTTTGAAACTCACGTCCTCGTATATTCTTAGTTTAAGTCAAGCAAAATTGCTTAAGTCTACTTCTAGGGTGTAACTCACAAATCAAATATCATAAAGAAAATTTTTTTATGGATATTATAAAAGTAATTTTTCCTCAAAGTTGCATCTTTGTAATTCAAGGGGTTTCGCAAAAAATAAGACAAAAATTTTATTGTATTGCGGAAATTTTTTTAAATAATTTTTTTCAATTTCTAAAAAATAAATAAATAAATAAGTAAAAAACACTGTTGTAGTTGATGAGTAACACCTGTAAAGCCTCGATGTATCTATCAAATAATACAAATACAAAAATGTTAAAAATTGAAGGATGTTTACTATTTATACTTTAAGGGTTGATCTAACTGCGTACGTAATTTATAAAAATTATATACCACACTTTATAATAAACAGCATTTCAAAAGTTTACATTTCAGCTTAATATCACTCTTCATCATTTTGTTTTAAGTCTTTTATTTCCGATTTGGTACTTAAAATTTCATTTGATTTTTTATTTTTAAAGAATAGTAATGTCTTACATGTATGTTCGTTATATTATATAAAGACAATTGTTGAAAGTGGTTTGGGTTGGGTTGACTTATGACGGCCAATTATCAACACGAGGGATATAGGCCCTGGGGGGAGTGCCCCCTCCGTGGGGGTCTTTTTAAGGGATCCTAACCCGTATTTACGGTAAGGTTCGAAGAAAACCACGGAAAACTCCGAACGCTTAGGTCGACGAGCGCGACAGGGGTTTGAACCCAGCACCTCCCGTCTACCAGCTTTGAGAGCAGAACCTTTCAGCCACTACAATTGCTGAAAGAAATATTAAACTAGGAAAAATAAAGTTTAAATTTTATATGCATATGTAAGATATAAAATAACATCGATGATTTAAAAAAAATAAATATTTGAATTTGTAGTTTTCATAAACATATTTAAAGGAAGAAAAAATTATTAAATACATTTTCTGTTGAATTAAATAAAAAAAAATAATATTATTTTCGTTACTAAGATAGAGTATAACGTGTGAAATTATTTGTTAAAAAGAAGTTAAAATTAAAAATATATATTTTATTATTTTTGTTCTTTACTTTTTAATAGATTTCTACAGTTGTTCTAATAAATTTAAACAACAGTTATTTCTACATGGATAAGTAAAGTATTTAATAAGTAATGAAAGTAAAAATACTTTTAAAATAACCACTCTTTTATAAGCATTCAATGTTAAAAGTCACGTCTAATTTCATGACTGCAATTAATGATATTTCAAAAAAAAAAAAAAAATCCTTTACAATACGTTAATTTGGCATGGGCATCACACCCGATTAGGAAAATTCCCTACTTTTTTCACACATGGTAGAAAGCACGAGCTAGTGAATATGTTACAAAACTTGTAATTTTTGCTCTGTTTCCTTTTTGTCATATGGCAACAGGAAATAAGAAAAGTGTTATTTAAACTATCTTTTTAAGATTTCTAAATTGATTTGTGAACGTATAATTATAATTAAATTTATGTGCAACTATTAATAATTTTAACAGTATATATTTTTTAATAAATTATATTCTTTTTTTTATTTATATATTTTTTAATGTTTTATTTCTATTGTTTAATATATTTCGTAATTGCAGTTTCAGAGCCAGTTGACCTATTTTGGGGAGCGTGGTTTAGTGCACCATTAAATCCATAGTTGTTGTAACTCGTATACAATGGTAACATTAAAGAATATTTGGCGTTTTGTCACCTTTGGCCGGGATAACGGAAAATTGCCTTAAAATTAATGTATTAATTTATAATTAAGTTCTAAGTGTTTTATTGTCATCGGAAACACAAGTTGTGTGCATAACATTTTTAGGTCTAGCATGTTAGGAAGTTGGTGAAATATCCATTAAACATTCCATCTTTACATCAAAAAACCAAGTTAAGTTAAATAAAACAGAGTAGTTAAATATTAAGTTGAAGTTGGGCAAATGTAATCTTGACGCATTAGGAAAGTATAAAATGTTATTTTAACCAATACTACTAGTTGGCATGTTTCTCCACTCTCTCTTTTCTAATATTTGAGTGGGTGGGGCTAGTTGAGCTTAAGCCTCCCGATTTGACCTTGACCTTGTTTTATATGAGTGAGTAGTCAAAAACTGTCCCATTTAATTAATAAATACCGTTTAAAAATTAATCTACATCTTAACCCTTTGTATCACCACATTGCATAACTGAAACCTACACTGTTAAAAATAAATCCGTGAATTCACGGTAAAACTACTGGCAGTAAAGTTGCCGGATTTTTTCCGTTCCTTTAGTAAATTTTCCGTTTTTGAGATAAAAGAAGTAAAAACTCCGTTTGAAAAATCGTTAACTTTCCGTTTTAAAGTTGGTATATCACTTACGTTCAGTTTGAAACTATGATTTACAAAATAAAAATCAAACACTTACTTCTGATCTTAAGAGAATACATGTAGTGAACGGGGAAAAAACAACAAACTTGTATTTACGAGATCGTGCGTGTCATAGTTAAAGAATACAGTCTGCGATCCTGATGAAAAAAAGCAATACAGTTGCAATGCAGCAGCACGATAAAAATCTCACAAAAAACGAGGATGTTTTCATTGCGTTTTTTTCATTTCTGAGCAGCAACAATGTAGTTTTTTGCACATTGAAAATTAAAATGCAGCAGATAACGGAATATCTCCGCTGTCCCCATCCGTTTCGGTCCGTTCCGTTGTTTTCAGGAAATATGATGAAATTTCCTGATTTTTAACGGAAAATGCCCTTTTGTCGCGAAAAGGGACTTGTTCTGTGAAATTCAGGAAATAAATATTCGTGAATTTTAGATTATTTTTAACAGTGTACCCACACCCAGAAAAATGTTTTGTTGAATCAACAAAAATTTGGTTGACCCAACAAAACTTTTCGTTTAAATATGGGTCAATGGAAATTTTGTTTGAATCAACAAAAACATATTTTTGCAATTCCAACAAAAAAGCCGGGACTCGATCTCGGGTCCTCAGAACAGCGTTCTCACGCTCTAACACTGAGCAACAAAGAACGATATCCGAACTCGGCATTTCTCACTCTTATATATGTCGGACCGGCTGCAACCGCAGCACAAGATAGAAATGTCATCAGGAGCACGCAAATTTTTGCGGCAAACATGAGACGACAATACAAAGCCCAGCATACGGCAACACATAGTTAATTTTTAATTCATTTTCAGCAGTGAATTACGCCTGCAAAAAGCAGGATAAAAATTCACTGGTTATTATTCAAAGATTACAGGCGTAATTCACTGCTGAAAATGAGATAGAGCTATTGCAGAAATCGCGAAGAATGCTACATAGCAGCGCCACCTGTTGCGCGATTTACACCAAAAACTAATCAGCAACAATTTATATCAGGAAGTAACTGAATATAAAGTTTTATTACATTCCGTGCATTAGTTCTTGAGATAGAGCGCCCATAAAATTTTTGTCACATACAGACAGACAGAGTCATTGACAGTCATTTTCTAAAAACAGTCAAATCGTGTTCAGGACCTTCTAAAATCAATCAGAAACTGGAAGCCGAAAATTTTCATGATTCCAATACTTTCTTTTAAAACTACCTTGGTCCATCCCAATGAAAAAAAGTTTTAATTATCCGAAAATTATGTTAATCCTTTAATTATATAGCTATATAGGTCAAATAAATCGAGTTACGTGAGAGAGTTATGGCTACTACACAACAATTTAAATTTTGCAAAAATAACAACATTTTGCTGGAATTACAAATTTAAATTACAAAATTATTGTAAAATTAAAAAAAAAAACAGATTTTGTTAATTCAAGTAAAATTGATGAAATTTTGTTAAAATTTTGTAGGAGTGTTAACAATATTTTTTTGGCTAAGCAACAAAACCAATTTTTTTCTTCAACTAAAAATTTTTCTAAAACTACCAAAATGTACTCAACAAAACATGTTTTGTAGTTTTAATCAATTCCTTTTTCTGGGTGCAAAAGTCAATGTTATTTATACAGTGAGCTTTAAAAGACAATTTTATTTATTGCTGCTATCTTTCAACACAACAGTTAATATAAATTTTTCATATAATTCTCAATAGACGGCGATTCTGAGATAAATTTCATGCCAAAGTTTTATTTATCATTTGAACAGCTTCGCATCGTTATTGCTAAAATGAACTTCGTAAATTTTGTAAAATTAGAAAGGATGGAGACTTCCAAAAATAGATTTTTTACAATGGTAAATAGTAAATTGACAATATATATGAGACGTATGTAATTTTCTGTCTATTGCAGATGTAACAAAAGTATCTGTTAATCAACATTATTTATTTTTTTGTACTAAATTTCTTTAATATTCAAAATAATGTATTTCTAACAGGTGAGTGAATATTTTTTTTTCAAATCAGAGTTGTTTGATCCACAAGGGATTAATGTTCAATGGTAGTGGTTTTCGCAGATTTCAGTATTATGTTTCGTTCAAACCCTGCTTCTTTCACCATTGATTTTTATTATCTTAGCTAACTTTAGAAAAAAAAATTAATTTGTTCATTATATAGCTTTTAATTTATTTTTACAGCTGTGGTCCCACTTCACCTTTACAATATTGCATATGGGGCACGTGTAACCACATCAGGAACGGGCGAAAGTGTATCCGCACTAGCTACGTTTGCTTAAACACTTCTAATTGCGCTTTTTATTCAAATCACATCAGGGTGATATGAATAAAAATTAGTAAGGTTTTGTATTTGTTTTTCAGAGCTTTCATTTGGTTGTAGATGAGAAACATTCTTACTTATTTCTTTCTCTGCATATGTATAGCATTGTCAATCACAAAACTATTTTCGTTAATATAATTTTTTTTAATAATCATTAAACTATTTGTTTAGAACATAATACTTTTTAATTCACATTGCAGAGAATAGATTATAATATAAGACATACTATAATTTTTAAGATATTATTTTTGATTTAAAAAACTACCATTTGAACAATAAAAGCCAGTTTTACACTAATAAAAAATATATATACTGTTGTTACTTAACTGGCTGTTTTGTTTGTCTTTTAGATTTCCGCATTATTCTGTTGTATCCTACCTGTGTTCACAAAAAATTTCATAACATTTTATTTGAACAAAATATTTAAGCGTCAAAAATATATTAAATAAATGGAACTAGTAGCTTAACGTTTGCTGCTAACTAGTTTAAAAGTCAAGATAAATATCTTGTTGTAATTGCCCCGAATACCGGAGCAAATGCAACTATCTGTCTAAAGCTTGAAAAAAAAATGGCAGCTCAAAAACCATTTTTTAAATTCGGACCAGAGATTTATCTGATAAGCTATTAAACAAGGATGTTAAAACGAAAACACTTGATTATGTGCAATGGTAAATGTGTGGAAAAACTTTAAAGTTGAACGATGCAAAAACATGGTCCCCGCTTAACCTTAATTTTTCTTAATTTTTTTTTAATAGGAGAATTTATTTTTACCGTAATATTTTAAAAAGATTGCTTCTCACATTAAAATATAAGTTAATTTTCAAATATAAACCAAATGATGCCACTTTGTCCTTTTTCATGAAAACTGTTTGAGGTAATTTCTGAGTAGTTAATATTCCTTGGCTGACGATTGCAGTGTCGTTTCAGGAAGAGATTTTTGAATCACTGTAATTCATTTAAATACAGATTAAATAAAAGAACAATGTCAAATTATCCATGATAAATATGACGTATATGATAATATAATGTAACATTAGAATTTTAAAGTAATGAATCAATTATCTTCTCACCAGAAACATTAATCATTTTTTTAAAGGCAAATTTAGCAGATTTCTGTATGTTTGTAGTGTGCCAAAAGTATAGCGCTGCAATGAAAATTTGGTGAGACATTAGAGATTAAATTTAATACTTAAGCTTAATATTTATGTCATACTGTTACTTTCATCATCATTGTGTTTTACTTAAACATTAATTATTATGTTTGTTTATGTAATTCAGACAGTAATTGTGTACAAATGACAGTTCACTTTAATGTGAATAAGTATAATGAAAGTAATGATTCCTACAAAAAAAAAAAAAATTGTACAATGCCTGAAATAAAATGTAACTAGTTCTAAATATTTCTTCTCTATTGTATTGAAACTTATAGATTATTTTTTTAAAGTCAGTCATAATGTTTAAAATACTTCAATTAAAGTGTTATTATAAACCGCTGGTTAAAGGTTTCTATAGCCGCAAGCGTATACTTACGGGATCCTCAAGTTTTACGGCTCAAAATTACGGCTTTTTACAACGTGTTTCATTTGTATATATTTATATATTATTTTGAAAAGTCTGTCCTAACGATTTAAGTGTCTCGATTAAAGTATTATTATAAACAATTGATTAAAAGTTAGTATAGCCGCAAGGGTATACTACCTTGCAAAATATACTTGCAAAATATCTGCAAATTTTACAGTTTAAGGTTACAGATTCTTACAACGCGTAGTATTTGTTACGAAGGTTTGATGTTTCTAATTACAATCACACAATGTTAAATAAATTTATCATTTTACAATAATGCGTAAAATTATCATTAAAAAACATTTAAACCAATATTATATGTAAATATGGATTTTTTCTACATTGCAGTAGTAGCCAACAAAAGAGCCAGGCTACGGTACTCTACTGAACTCCGCTGCTGTTAGCCTATCTTGATCACATAGTAGTTCAAGAGTTGGTGGAAACCAGTCTATCTTGACTACGTGACAGGCAAGAGGATTGGAAGTATCGAGCCCGTCTCTTTTGTTAGCTGCGATTACAATCATTAACTTGACAAAAAAGTCGTTTAATGATTTCCAGAAAAACATAAAAATTATGTTACAGCACTATTTTCTTAATTCCTTGGATATATATGTTTATTCTATACCCAATTTTGCATTATATCACCTAAAAACATAATAATAAGAAATAGATTAAAAGACCTTTTTCATCGAAAATTCCTATATTTTATTGATCAACTTTTTTGCAGCATATTGATTTGAGATTTGTTATTTAAAATAGTAAATGAAGAATAGTAATAAATTCATAAAACATTAAAAACATTTCCAGAATAGAATATTATTTTTACAACTCTTAACTATTACTGAAAAGCCAACTAACTTTTGGCGTCTCAAAAAACCCTAAGAAAACTAATAAAATTTTCTTCTTAAATGAAAAAAAAATTAAATGTTTATTTAAATATGTAAAAGCTTAATTATGTTTTCAAGCAGCTTAAGTTATCTTTCGTGCGTTTTAAATTTCTTATTTGTGAGTGCTTGTGAGTTCCCTGTGCATTCATAAAAATAGGTTTTACAGAAAAGGGAAAGAATATATTTTCTTTTAAATCCATTTTTTATTTTAAGAAAACAATCCACTTTTTCATTTTTGCTCAAAATAAAACAGAATTTCAATTAGGAAGCGAGATGCATTACTAAAAATGCTATGTCAGATTTTAAAAAATGCAAAAATGATTCTTCATTTAGTTCATTTTAAAACAGAAAATAATTAGCGTGAAATACTCACATTTTTAAATAATATCTTTTTACATAAGTAATTTATTGTCGTTTACTTTTTAACCGACTCAAAAAAGGAGGAGGTTATCAATTCGACGTGTATGTATTTTTTTTTTTTTTATGTATGTACACCGATTACTCCGGAACTATGCGTCCTATTTATGTGATTTTTTTTTTATTCGAAAGAGAATACTCTCGAATTGGTCCCATTTAAATTTTATTAAAATTGGTTCAGTACTTTTTCAGAAATTCAACAAAAACGAAAAAAAAATAAGCATTTTAAAAATAGTTAACTTGTTGGCTTTTGAGTGTTGCCAAATTTGAAAAGCAAAATTACATAAAATTGTGAATTGGATAAATATAATACAACGTACAGATAAAAACTATAAATTATGCTACAACAGATCTACTTTTGAATCTTTTAAAATCTTTTATGTATGTTCACCGATTACTCCGGAACTATGCGTCTTATTTATGTGATTTTTTTTTTTATTCGAAAGAGAATACTCTCGAATTGGTCCCATTTAAATTTTATGAAAATTGGTTCAGTACTTTTTCAGAAATTCAATAAAAACGAAAGAAAAATAAGTATTTTAAAAATAGTTAATTTGTTGGGCAGACGACTTTCATTTAATTTCATAAAATATTCTATTACGTGAATTTGCAAATAATAAAAACTGTGACATATTTAAATCAGCTTTAACTTGTCGGATTTATTTTCATAGAACAAACTTTTTAAGATCTAAACAAAAAGTTTTGAGTGTTGCCAAATATGAAAAGCAAAATTACATAAAATTGTGAATTGGATAAATATAATACAACGTATGTATAAAAACTATAAATTATGCCACAACAAATCTACTTTTGAATCTTTTAAAAGTTCCATTGTTGCAGTTTCACAGCGGTTTAGCATATTTTGACGAGCGTTTATTGGCGCATAATTAAATACATTGTTGTTTCAAATCCCATACAAATGTACGAGTTACAGAAAATATTTGGCGATTTATCACCTGTGGCGCACTAGTTGGAAACTGTCTTTAAAATATCCAATATCTATATTATATTATACAATACAGTTGTATATAAATGCTTCTGCAATTGTCTTTTAATATTTCTACTACATAATATTAACTATAGAGTGACAATATAGAAAGAAAGAAAGAAAGGTGTTACTCCAAATAGTATTATAGGCGACATTGTTGGCGCAGTGTATTTACCTTGTACGGATCGTAAAAATCAGTACACATTAAGCATAAGCACCAAAAATCAGTGAGTTACACAGTCATCAAAACTGTAGTATACAGCCCGATTATGACACATTATCCAAGACGATTAGGTGAGAATAATGATAAAATTTCTAATCTTCCGTAATCGAGTCTACTGCCAAGGTTAGCGTGAAATAAAAAATATATTAGCAACAATATGGTTTAATATAAATACATATATCATTAAAGGCTTTAGACATTAGATGAGAATAATGATAAATTTTCTAATCTTCCGTAATCGAGTCTACTGCCAAGGTTAGCGTGAAATAAAAAACATATTAGCAACAATATGGTTTAATATAATATATATATCATTAAAGGCTTTAGACATTAGATGAGAATAATGATAAATTTTCTAATCTTCCGTAATCGAGTCTACTGCCAAGGTTAGCGTGAAATAGAAAATATATTAGCAACAATATGGTTTAATGTTAATATAGATATCATTAAAGGCTTTAAAGACATTAGATGAGAATAAAGATAAATTTTCTAATCTTCGATACTCGAGTCTACTGCCCAGGTTAACGTGAACTAAAAAAGATATTAGCAACAATATGATTTAATGTAAATATGGATATCACTAAAGTAATAAATAAATAAATAAACTTTTTAACCGAAAAAAAAGGAACCGACTTCAAAAACTACTAAAAAGCGAAAAATAAACTTTTTAAACAAAAATTGAACTGACTTCAAAAACTACTAAAAAGCGAAAAATAAACTTTTTAACCAAAAATAGAACCGACTTCAAAAACTACTAAAAAGTGAAAAATAAATTTTTTAACCAAAAATAGAACCGACTTCAAGGACTACTACAAAGTAAAAAATATTTTTTTTAGATAATAGTTAATAAGAAATTAAATTAAGAGCATTGTATTTACCATGCATATTATTATATTTATGTACATTAATTTGATTTTTTGGAGTCGGTGCCAGCCAAGCCAAGTACAAAATTCAAAACAAAATATCCAATATAAATCGTAACACGCGTATAAATTATATCTACATAAAAACGAGACAAAAAAAAATACATATAACTCATCAAATGGTAGAAAATACAATGATTTAAATGATTAACTAATTTCCAAAGCAATGTCTGTCGACATATAGTTGCTAATCTCATTTGAAAATATACATGTATAACGTCAGATGAAATATTTAAAAATGTTAATATGGCTTTAACTTGGCTTGGCTGGCACCGACTCCAAAAAATCAAATTTATGT
The DNA here is from genome assembly GCA_963931845.1 of Maratus michaelseni. Lineage (NCBI taxonomy): Eukaryota > Metazoa > Arthropoda > Arachnida > Araneae > Salticidae > Maratus > Maratus michaelseni. The sequence goes on along the minus strand of OZ007586.1, from coordinate 39,364,297 downwards.
ACATAAATATAATAATATGCATGGTAAATACAATGCTCTTAATTTAATTTCTTATTAACTATTATCTAAAAAAATTATTTTTTACTTTGTAGTAGTCCTTGAAGTCGGTTCTATTTTTGGTTAAAAAGTTTATTGAACATAGATTGTTTATTCATTAAAGTAAAGTGTTAATTTTGTTTGCGATAAATAGGTAAAATACAAATGGCAATTTATTTGTTTTAACCATTTTAAATTAGAGATAAATCATTAAATATATATTGTGTCACTACATTAATTTAAAAAAGTGCTCCCAACCTACACTGTTAAAAAAGGCAAATGTTTCTTTATCTACGAAAATAACATGTAACCACGGCCGAAAATATACAATAACTTCTTCCACGCTTCCCACGATTACGAAAAGTGTTCTATATCTTTAGAAAACTCAGAAACCAACATTTTTTTTTCGAGATTTAAATAATCATTTATAAAAAAAAATGTTTTTTTTTTTTTTTTTTTGCTGCCATTGAGTTTAGGAAACGTTTCTAACAAACTAATATTAATTTAAATGTGAATATTAATGCTGTTATTTTCTCATGCTTGTGCATAAATTATGTCTGTTGAAACATAAAAACGTTTATTTGAGAATTCATAGCATTAAATAAAAGCTATAATCCGGAATGAGAAAATTTATTAACACTCTAATAATAAACACTTGGAAACGTTTACGAAAATCAGTGGTAGTGAAAGAATCTTTGGTTGTATAAATTATTCTTGAAATCTCAAAAATGTACGGGTTTTTGATCTTTCTAAAGATAAAGAACGCTGTTAGGAATTCCCAAATAACTCTAAAGAGGTTATTGTATATTTTCATTCCTGGTTATATTATATTTTCCTAGATTAAGGAATATATATGTGTTTGCTGTTTGCGTTTTGATAAATGCGCTTAAAAACATGAGTCAATAATAATTTTGTTTAATGGACTGTATATCTTTATTTATGCGGTGCTCAGAGAGCTGCGATTTACTTAATGCCTTGGCGGCAAGATTACATCTACCTCAGACTCGTGAGGAAACAAATGAAACAATTATGAGTGGGCAGATAAAATGACGTGGTACGTGACGTCAGACAGTGACGCGCCAACATACCGCCCCACGTTGAAATAACATTTCAATATACCATAACTAAATATACAATGAATAACATACAATACAAATATAACACACATAACATAATAATAATGAAAACTAATATGCTATAAGTACTTGGTTACACAATAATAAATTTACAATTGAAGGGTTATACAGTGTTATAATTTATGAGATTTACTGACATGGCAGTAAGCACAACTTGGCTACACTTCTCTTGCAAATTCCTTGGGAAATTTTATAAAAGCCACTCTAACTTTACCATCTGGTCCATGAACTACACTTTCAACCCTACCCATTGTCCATCGGCAAGGCGGAAGATTGTCTTCCTTTAAGAGAACCATTGAATTAGGAATAATATTGTCCTTTTCAAATTGCCATTTATGCCTGGCTTGTAAGTTGTTGAGATAATCCCGTTTCCATTTGCGCCATATAAATTGGACCATTTTGCTTAGCCTTTGCCATTGTGACAAATAATTATCGCGTTCGCTAGTAAGGTCAGGTTCTGACACACTGCTCAGACGTCTACCTATGAGAAAATGGCCTGGTGTTAAAATTTCAAATTCATTGGGGTCAGAAGACATGGGTGTGAGAGGTCGACTATTTAAAATGCCTTCAATTTGCGTGGTAACTGTTAAGAATTGTTCAAAGGTTAATCGCGAGTTACCAACTGTTCTTTTCAGATGGTGCTTAAACGACTTCACTCTAGCTTCCCATAAACCGCCAAAATTGGGTGACCTTTGTGGAATGAAATTCCAGGCGACTTCCTCACTTGTTAGATAATGAGCCAAAACATCGGGAGGATTTCTAATTAAGTTTGCCAAACGCTTTAACTCTGCACTGGGTCCAACAAAATTTGTGGCGTTGTCAGTACAGATAGCTGAACTTTTACCTCTCCGACTGAGAAATCTCTTCAGGGTAGCTATCATTGCTTCTGAAGTTCAGTCAGTGACCACTTCTAAATGAACCTCTTTGGTTACAAAGCAAATGAAAATAGCCACATAACATTTATGATAAATGCCTTTTCTTTGACCCTTATATTTTATGTAAAACGGGCCACAAAAATCTATTCCTACATTAGTGAAGGGGGGACTGGGGACAATTCTTTTCGAAGGAAGATTTCCCATAATTTGCTCAACACATTTTGGTTTGTTTTTGAAACAAATTACGCAATCATGAATTAATTTTCTGGCTGTATTTCTACCACTAAGTGGCCAATATTCTTGCCTTACAAGATAGAGTAAAGTTTGGGCTCCAATGTGCAAATACTTAAGATGAAAATGCGTCATTATTAATAAAGTTAATTTATGATCTTTAGGAAGCAATATTGGGAATTTTCTATCAAACGATAAATCAGCGTTATTTAATCTACCGCCTACCCTTAATAAGTTATTTTTATCAAGAAAGGGTTGTAAACAACTCACCTGTCCTCTATTGAGAGTTTCTCCCCTTTGTAAGGTTTTTATTTCAGAATTAAATACAGTTACCTATACAAGTCTAACTAGGCATGTTTTTGCCTTTTGAAGTTCTTCGGATGTGAGAGGGACGCGACGTCGAACGGGATTTCTTAAATTATAAAGAAATCTGAAAATAAAACTTAAGATTCGTATTAATTTTAAGTAATTATTACTAATTTTAAGAAAATCATTAACAAATGAATTTTCAGAAACTGAAATTAAACTGATATTGTTCATCTTTTTCAGTTCTAGTAAATATTGTTCATCTGATGAAATGTCTATATTGTCACTAGAGTCACTAGAAAGTCCTTGCACATTAGGTGGACCATCCCACCATAGAGTCAATTTTAAAAGTTCTTGAGGACCCGAACCACGTGATATTACATCAGCTGGGTTTAAATGCGATGGAACATGACTCCACTGATAGTTCTCAGTCAATGTTTGTATTTTGGAGACTCTGTTGCCAATATAGGTTTTAAGTTTATTGGCCGGTGTATTGATCCAAGCAATTGCTATTGTTGAATCAGTGTGAAGATGTATATCATTCACTGTCAATTTTAGTGGCAGACGAATTTTGTCTATCAGTTGAGAGAGAAGAAGACAAGCGGAGAGTTCTAGTCGAGGGATTGAAATTGTCTTTAGAGGTGCAACACGGGATTTGCTGGCAATCAGCTTAGTAGTTACGAAACTTGATTGGCTGGTGCACTGCATGTAGACTACAGCTCCGTAAGCTGATTCCGAAGCATCCGCAAATCCTACCAACACTAAATTCTGGAATGAATCGGTTAGAATGTATCTGTCAATTCTGAAGTTTTCGATTAGTTTTAGAGACGACACAAAATTTGTCCACTCGCTTGCAACTGGATTTGGGATTTCATCTTCCCCATTTAATTTCAAGAGCCACAATTTCTGAAGAAAAATCTTTGCTCGTGTGATAATCGGTCCAAGCAGACCCAGTGGGTCATACAACCTTGTGATGATGCTTAGCACATCTCGTTTGGTGTATGATGGTTTCTCGGTTATCGAAATCTTGAACATAAATTTATCTTCAACTGGTTTCCAGATTACACCTAGTGTTTTAACAATTGACTCCTCATTAACGGAAAAGTTATGTTCCTGAACTTCTAAGGGTGTACTGTTCATTAATTCATTTGAATTTGAACTCCATTTATGAAGCGTCATTCCACATGTTGCCAACATGTTACTTAACTGCTGTTGAAGCTCTATCGCTGTATCGATATCATGTGCGCCTGTAACAATATCATCCATGTATACATCTTCTCTTATGACTTCAGCAGCTAAAGGGAATTGTGATGCCTCATCTGTGGCTAACTGTTTCAAAGTCCTTATAGCAAGAAATGGTGCGCTGGATGTACCGTATGTGACCGTATTTAATCTGTAAACAGCAGGTTCCTCATCCTCTTCTGTCTTCCATATAATTCTTAGAAGGTCGCGTTGTGATTGATCTATTAACATTTGCCGGAACATTTTCTGGACATCCGTCGTGAAGGCATACCTGTAAATTCGAAATCTCGTTATAATTTCAAATATGTCTCCTTTCACTTCTCCCTTCAGTAGACAATCATTGAGGCTGTAGCCTGATGTAGTGGCAGCGGATGCGTTGAAAACGACGCGTAATTTAGTCGTAGTATTGTCTGGTCGCAGGACTCCGTGATGCGGCAGGTAATAACATAATTGATTGGGTGGGTTTTCGGATGGGGGTTCTGTAACCTTTTCCAAGTGGCCTAACTCTAAATATTCTCGCATGAACTGCTGATATAATAATTTCATAGTCTTATCCCTTGTTAATCTTCTCCATAATTGATTAAGACGTTTTGTCGCGAACTCTTCGGAATCGCCTAAATTGTCAAGATCCTGGGTTGGCATCTGAACAATGTATCTACCTGCGTTATTTCGTTTGTGTGTGAGTTTGTAGTGTTCCTCACAATATTCTTCCTCCTTACTCAGAATTTTAGAAGGCTCATCAATGGTTTCTAACTTCCAAAACCTTTCTAAACATTCATCAATGTTTTGCGACTGCGCGATAAACCCACAATATTGAGTTTGGCTGGTGGAATGTATAGTTCCTGTTGCGATGTATCCGAAAACTGTATTACGGAATACTAAATTACTGTTTGGAATGCGAATCTCTCCGTCTTTTACTATCTGCAAAAAGGATTCAGCGCCAAGTAGCATGTCTATTTTCCCAGGAGTGCTAAATTTAGGATCTGCTAACAATTGAGGAATTTTTAATTGATCAATGTCTAGATGTGTGAATGGGACATTGTCAGTTATTTTTGAAACAACAAGAAAATCCAATGTAGTTTCAAATGATCCATTTCCGTTTACAATTTTTGCAGTTATTTTATGCTTAACATCAATTTCTTTTCCACCTAAACCTGAGATTGCGATTTTTAATCTTCTTCGGGGAATTCCCAATCAATTAGCGAATTCCGAAGTTGCGATATTGCACATGCTACCAGAATCTAATATTACCCGAGCTTTTAAATAACTTCCAGAGAGTGGATTAAAAACCCAAATTAAAGCGGTGGAAAGAATAACAGATTTATTTCCATTGCTAACGCAAGATAATGAAGGCGAGACATATGGAGCAGTTTCAGATTGTTTATAAAACTCTTCTGCATTCGGATTCAATTTATGAGCTTGCACATGATTAAGCTCATTATCCTGACTCGGAAGAGAATTGTTTATATTTCTATGAAGTAATGAGTTATGCCTTCCCTGGCACGTGTTGCATAAGCTTTTTGATTTGCAGTTTGCGATTGAGTGTTGCCAAATCAAACAATTGAAACAAAGCTTATTTTTCATAGCTACTTCTTTTCTCTGTGAAGCATTTAATTAAAAAAATAAATCACATTTATAGATTGCATGATTCTGTTTGCATAAAACACAAGTATTAATCATATTATTAGATTTAACGAAATACGATTTTGGTTTAAAATTGCGTTCTTGAATTGTTTTGGGTTTTACAGAAATGGTTTTACTGATATTTTCCAAAATTTGAGAACGTTTTTCCAAAAACAAAATTAAGTCATCTAACTTGGGAACCTCATTTGAGCTTATGCTCATCTCATAATTTTTGCGTGTTTCCCTATCTAATTTTTGTAGAATAATGTTTAGAATTAAAGCATCGGAAAAGTTATTTCTATTGTAATCTAAAACATTTAGCGCGCGAATGCTTTTCTTTACGTTGTCTACAAGATTTCGCAAATCTTTTGCGGAAGGTTGTGCCAGTTTTTCTGCTTCTAAAAGTGAGTTTATGTGTATTTCAACTATGACTCTTTCGTTTTCATATCTGTCTTTTAATGCTTGAAATAAAGATGAAAATGTATCCTCTGTAGTCTGCAAGACCTTTGCATCATTTATCAATGCTGCGGATAAATAGTGAAGTTTTTGAGCTTCCGACAATTGGTCATTTGACGTTATTATATTATTAAATTGTAATTTGAATGAACTCCATTCTTCAGGTTTTCCGGAAAATTTTGGAAGAGGAATTTCGGGTAGTTTAATATTTAGTGATTTGGAAAGTGTAGGTTTTGATTCGTCATTTGGAACTTCACTTCTTTTTAACTGCGCAATTTGTTTTTTTATTTGAAATTTAGTTTTTATAATATTTTCCTGGTATTCTTCACTACTACTAATGTCATTTTCATAATCCTTAGCAATTGTTATGGCAGCCTCTATTTCTTCATTTAAACTTTTTAATGACTCTTCTTTATCATTTAATTGATCCAAAATTTCGGAATATTCATCTAGTTCTTTATTTTTATCTTTTATTAAAAGTTCCAATTTACTAATTAATTTCGTAGTTTCGGTTCGCACTGATGCGCGTTTCTTTTTTAGCTTTTCCAAAGGCTCCATTTTATTAAACAACTTATACGATATAATGAATAAGCAAAATCCTCCTACCTTAATTCATGAGCTGACGATATCCGATCCGATAAGATGAATCATGCATGCGATATAATATCCAGATCTGTGCATAAATTGAACTTTCACTCACTATTTCACAATTTTTTTCTTAATATATATCCTTCTTTGATTTTAAGTCGCTTCTCCGGCGGTGAGGACCATGTTTGCTGTTTGCGTTTTGATAAATGCGCTTAAAAACATGAGTCAATAATAATTTTGTTTAATGGACTGTATATCTTTATTTATGCGGTGCTCAGAGAGCTGCGATTTACTTAATGCCTTGGCGGCAAGATTACATCTACCTCAGACTCGTGAGGAAACAAATGAAACAATTATGAGTGGGCAGATAAAATGACGTGGTACGTGACGTCAGACAGTGACGCGCCAACTATATATATATATATATATATATAGCCAACTATATATATATATATATATATATATATATATATATATATATATATATATTTTTTTTTTTTTTTTTTTTTCACAGTATCTGATTTTATAGGCACGTCCTTAAAAAAATTTCCGCAGTTGTTTGAGACCACGGATTCTCTTTCGAAATTAATATTTGAAGTACTTCGAAATTCTTCCTGATCTGAATACGTTATTGGATTTATTTTCAGTTCAAGACAAAATAAGATTTCGGCATCACTATGATAACGTAAGTATTACTTTTTATTCTAGAACTCGCTGTTTTGCAGTGTTTTTGAGTTAAAGTAATAGAATTTCCTGACCGGAATGTTACTCATATCTGCCAACTTTTACACTTTTTTTTGTTACAGCTAAAATTTATATGCATTTTGCACAGATTTTGACGATAAAATAAGGCAAAATTTACTATTAAATTTTAGTGGGAAAAAATCATAAATGTTGTCAGCTATGCATTACTTTCTATCTATAAATAATGTATTTACGAGAACTGTTTTATAATGAAATGAAAAAAATTAAAGCACCCATAAATTTATTAATATTTCAAAATTTCATAAAAATGAATGAAATTCATATAATCAAAGGAAGGTTTGCAGGAAGCTAACACAAAAGAAATTCGATTTTTTAATAAGGTAAAAGATTTTGTTGTATTATTTGCCAATAGAAGACACTTTGTCAATTTAAATCAAATAATTCTGTAATAAAGAAGGATTATTTGAATTCTGGTACACTGTAAAAAAAAAGTGTTGATTTTACAATATAATACTGCCATCCCAGCTGCCAGTATTATACCGTAAAATTAACAGTAATAAACAGTAAAATAAGCAGTAATGCTCTGCCGCTTTGGGGTGCTAGTATTATGCTGTAAAATCAACACTTTTTTTTGCAGTATAGAACTTTTCTAGCACCACCAAATTCTGAATGTGTTCACCATCACCGAAAATTACATTTTGCAGTCGAATAAGAAAAACTTTAACAGCATTCAGAGTATCCTGAAGAATATAGTAGATTTCGAGACAAATTTGCCATGATGCTAAAATAAGACATACTATTGAGTATATTGATAAAGTTTTTTCCAGCGACAAGATAGCTCAGGTACAACGTATCCTTTGAGTTCCATGCATTTTATAGGACTCTAATTTCCATAATTTCCATAATTACCGTTATTTGGTTGCTTGAAGCGGCCTCTCTAAGCAAATATTTCAACTATTTTTTTTCTTTATTCCACTAAAAATATACCCTTCGTCAGAAGAAGTTTATCATAAACAGAATTCGATTATACGGATTCGTTCTATTTTTACGAATTTTGAAATGTTAATAAATTTATGGCACAACCAGTGCTGATAACTTCAGTATAAAAAAAATTTATGACAAAATTTTTAATCAATTATTTTTCTTTAATATTTTATCGAACTCCTTCTAAAATATGCAAACGTTCTTTCATTATTATTTTGTTTCAATGAAAATCCACATTACTTTTATGATCTATTAAACGATAAACTTCAAATGCATAATTTGTACAGCGTTATGAATAAGATTATAAAATATATTACGAGAGTGTTATGACAAAAATGCATTATTTTTTCATAATTGAAAGCTTTTGTGGGATTTATCTCTTTTGTTTTAATTAAAAGTTTGAACACATGAAATTTCATTTTCGCTGGCAATAAGGTCTTAAACGTCGCAAAATATGGGCTATGCACGCTATGGAACAACTATTGTATCAGTTTCTGCTTTATTTGTTATATATTTTATATTTTGTTTATTAGTTTGCATTTTAAATATTTTAAATATTTTTTGTATCTCATTTAACTTATTTATTGTTGATATTTTATGAAATGTAACCCTTTTTATAAAGTAGAACATTTTTATAAAACATTTTTCGTTTATGTGTCATTATATCCCATTATAAAATACATAACTTATTTTTACATTGATGAAATATTACATTTTCCATGTTACCTTGATATATTTTGTTAAAAGATATTAGTTTCTATGTGAATTCTCAGTTTTCAAATTTTCGTTCAGTAAAAAAGTACCTCTAATCATATTGATCATGTTTATATCCAAATTGTACGTAAAGTGTGGGAATCATTCCTGATGAAACCTAATGAGAAATGCCTGCAGTGAAATGAAGCGTGTAAAAGAGCATTGGAAAAGCATTAATTATACTTTTAATTTTCAAGTTATCGAGAAAATAAGAGCATATCTGATTTCCGAATCATTATTTATAAAAAAAAAACTCATGTATCTAAAATCACCGAATTAAATATATAGTACAGGAAAATTTTTACTTAATTTGTCTTCATCACACTATTTTTAAGCTTTTTATTTTAAATTTCCTAATTATACAGTACATTAATAATTACAGTAATTAATGTACAGCTTTAGGAATAAGCAGATATTATTTCAGATTTAAAATAAATTTGCATATAATTACGAGTGATACATATTGATATAACAAATATAACACTGTAGAGTATTACACACTAATGAACAACAAATAAATTATAAGAATTTCAAAAATACACTATTAAATAGAAATAACTTTCATCTATTTTTTCGGATTCAAAGTTAACCCCTTACGAGTTTAGTATTTTTTTACTCAATAAAATAAAATTAGGGACGGTACACCACTTTTTCCATACAAACAAATTTTTCTTATAAAATCGAAAACTGTCCCTCAGTTAATAAAGCGAAGATTACAGTTAAATATTAGTATCCAAAAGTTTTTGGTATCTAAATTTTTTAGTAGCAAGGCAAACAAACTCTTCTTGCCTGAGCGGTGTTCGGGCAAAACTATTAAGTGGTTAAGCGCCTAGATAGTCATTCTTCACGCAATAAATAAGCTATGAAAAGATGCATTTTAAGTATTGAGTCTTGCAGGCTCATGTTTCGATATGATGGTTTGCTTAATTTTCTGTAAAAAATGTGCTTTGTGGCTTATTTCTTTAAAATGTCCTTTAATATTTCCTATACATTAACAAGGTTCACACACATCTTAGAACTTTCAAGAAGTATGACAGCACTATTTCTAAACAAAAATCTTTTCCTAATATAGCCTGCTCAGATTAAAAATCTTTAGATGATTGACTCATTTATTCGAAAAAACATTTATTATGTTTTATTCAAATTGCTTTATTTGTACCACTTTTTAGAAAAGTAATATTTGCCTTATTTAATCCTTCATTAAATAAGGCGAATGTTACTGTCTCACAAAAGTGGTAGCAATCAAGAATTTTGAATTTAAAAAATAAAACCAACTGGTAACACTCTTTGGCAGAAAAGTCGCCTATTCGGATGATAGGGGTTAATCAAAGAAATTGTAATATTTTTTCTGCGATTAAATAAGATAAAAAATTTCTATTCAAAATCGTGTTAGAACACCCTGCCATAAAACGTGTCATATTTTTTGACGAACATTTACATTAAAATAAAAATCAAACGTCACTTGTGTTTGTATTAAGATACAGTTTGAAGGCATTTTCAAAACAGGTACTCTTTGAAAAAGTAGTGTTTCAATGAAAACCTAACAACAATTAAAGGATGAATTTAAAATTGTGTCTCATGCTTTCATCATAGATAAAAATGAAAACAGATTAATTGTTGTTTGCTTTCTATAAACTTTTTGAGCAATTTTAACACCTTCCAATCTAGTTGAAAAGTGTTTATGACTTCGGTTTGTCTGCCGGATGGCCGTCTGTCCGTGCTCTAACTCCCGTAAATATGGTCGGATTGCTCTGAAATTTTTATATGTTAGTGTCGTTATCTATAGCATGTTCCCTATTTCAAATGAAGTATGTAGCACTTATAGTTTTTTACAGGGACAGTCAAAAGTATTTCGTTACCTAACAGTCAATGGGGAATAATCCTTTCAAGTGCATTTTGATGACGCTACGTCATTTAAAACATAATGAAATTGATATATAATTATGAAGCGCATTAAAACATGCTTTTTATAGAATATGAGGCGCAAAGCATTAATTATTCATATACAGGGTCAAACAAAAGAATTCTGTTACACATCGTTCTAAGGGGAAAAATCGTCTGCATTGTAATATAGTGATATTTCACTATTTCAAGCATAATGAAAATTATATGCATTACTGAGGTGCACTATAAATTGCTATCTTGTGTGCATTGCGTTTATTTACAGGGACACACAAAATATATTGGTTACAGTACATGTTGATATTTACAGTCTATGTGTGATAAGTGCGTTTTCAACTTTGGTTTGCGTTTTAAGTTTATTTTTTTTTTCATACACTGTTAAAAATTTGCAGCAAACCGTCCAGTCATTTGACCGTTTTTATAGAAAACGGTTACATAACCGAAATTAAACTCTATTCTGACCATAATATTGTCCATATTATTGTCAGAGTAGAGTTAAATTACGGTTATGTAACCATTTTCTATAAAAACGGTCGAATGACTGGACAGTTTGCTGCAAATTTTTAACAGTGTAGCACGTGTGTGTTTATAAACTCGGTTGATCCTATAGAGAGCTACACAAGGTAAGTATTACAGACTATGGGAGTGAATTGCTTAAGGGTAGTTTTTAATTGTGTTTACGCATTTTCCTGCTGAACTATATTTAGTAGACTAATAGAAGTTTGAGGAATATAAATAAATTCATATACAGGGCTACACAATAAAAGATACATTGTCTTTTACGTTTGGTAATTGCTGCAAGTGAGTTTTAACTTGCCTTTTAGCTTAATAGGTGGTGTGTACAAAAGTCTTCATATAATATACAGGGCTGTACAAAAGATTTCGAGTGCATTTCGATCGATTGGCAAAAATTGCTAAATGTGAATATTCTAACAGAACTATATTTTATCATGCTTTATACCCACATCTGTTGATCCTATACAGGGCTGCACAAAGTAATTCGACTACTTTTTTGACACTGGAAGGGAATTTCGAAAACTGTATTTTTCAATATGTTATATGTTTTCTAAACTGTTTACTTACATATCTTCTTTCACCAGTTTCGTTACAGTTTTCTGGCTGTGTAGGAAAGTGTTTCATAATCTATGCTGGACACATAATTTTTCGCTCTTGTTACTTACCCATACTTACTCATACGTAGTATAGGGTAAGTCTTGTAATCGTTTTGAAAATCGAAAAAAAAAATTTTGACGGATTTACACGTATCAGACACTGGAGATTCCGAAAAACATATTTTTAGAAAAAAAAAAAATTGCCGTCCGTCTGTGTGTGTGTCTGTGTGTCTGTGTGTCTGTAAACGCTCTCACTCCCGAACAAACTGAGATAGAGACTTGCAATTTGGTATGTACTTAGTATGTAATAATGGGAAGAAGACTATTTCATTTCAATAACCTCGATTAACCGTAACTATTTTTTTCGGACTCTCGAAATATTCGTTCTGATAAAAGGTATATAAAAATTGCTTATTTTAAGAAATGAATATAAAAGACAATAAAAAAACATAAATTTTGCATACAGCATGAAGTCGATCAGATAATTATTTGCCGAGATATTTGGAATCCTATTTTGCGACACTCTTCAATTTTTTATGACCCTGTATTTCATCCAAATTTCACTTCAAAGATATATTTTAATTGGAAATTTGACGCTTAATCAGATGCAATAAACCGCTAGTTAATAGGATTATTATTTTTGGAGTTATAAGGATGTTTCTTTCAAGCAATTCAGTAATCGAGCCTTTAAAGTTTGTGACTTCATCAAGCCACGATTTTATTTGAATTGCAATGCATTTTATAAGTAGTTTACACATTTTTATTTTAATATTTTACATTATGCCTATCCATGATGGGTAAGTATTACGGTGGCCCCCAACGACTAGTTTTATATTAATAATGAATTTATTTTTAAATTGAAATTATTTGAATTTCTATTTCTGAGGGTAAATATATGACAACAACTGTATAACATGCCATTTCGTTTTGAATACGTAAAGTTTCTAATCACATGAACGGATTTTACAACCTTTTTCCAATTTCCTTCTTATACTTCTTAAAGGCTCTACCTCGTAATTATATAATCAAGACCTTTTAACTTCCACATATACATGTTAAAAATTTGCCATTATGGGCATACAGATGTTTCTCTTTTAGAAACAAGCTAACATAAAGTATGCTCTGAAGAAATACTTTTATTTTGGTTAAATGCAAGAATTCTGTTGACATATTTTATGATATACTAGCAAGCTACGCCCGCTACGCTGATCAATTTCTTATAACGAACTTTTAATCCAACAAAATATTGACATTTCATAGTTCACTTCTATATTTTAACAGAATAATAAGGCTACTATAATTTGTGACTCGTGCTATAGCCAATATACACGCCAGGACACGTCGCCCTTATCATTATCTTTTTACGCATGAAGGTTTCGCTATGGTACTCCATTGTGAAATTTGGTAATTTTTCAAATTCAATATTTGAAAAATGGCATAATCATTAGATTTGAAATTTATATCAAGAAAAATACAATTTTTTACCTTTCAAACGCAGTTTGCCTAACAATTTTCTGACAAATACTTTTCGAGCAACTATTTTTTTCAGTAACTTCAAATGTTTCATTTTCCGAGATTAATCTGTGGCAACAATTAGCGAAAAACTGAGTCGTCAGAAACGCATAGTTTTTTATTAAAGAGGCTGTTGAAGCAGGGATTGTCACCACCAATATGCCACCATCACTTTTGAAATCGGTTCGATAGTTCTAGAGATTCCGCAGAAATTGTAATTTAGAATGTTTTTAGAACGCTTTTCGCTCATTTCACCCTTTTAAATTTCGAATTCTTTTTATTTTGTTTTTAGAGAGCATTTACATCTTATAAGTAACTACAATACCAATTTTCATATTTCTAGCTCCTTCAGTATAAACAAAACCGCAATTTTAGAACGTTTTTCGCACCGGCACCCCCCTGAGGATAGTGGCAATCCACAAAAAATACATCCTATGTTGGAGCAGGTGTTGTCACCATCAATTTGCCACCATCACTTTTGAAATCGGTTCGGTAGTTCCAGAGATTCCATAGAAATTGTAATTTAGAATGTTTTTGGAACGTTTTTCGCTTCTGCAACCCCCCTGGGGTTAGTGACACCGACATAAAATATCGCCTATGTTGAAGCAGGGGTTGTCACCATCAATTTGCCACCATCACATTTGATATCGGTTCGGTAGTTCTAGAGATTCCGTAGAAATTGTAATTTAGAATGTTTTTAGAACGCTTTTCACTCATTTCACCCTTTTAAATTTCGAATTCTTTTTATTTTGTTTTTAGAGAGCATTTACATCTCATAAGTAACTACAATGCCAAATTTCAAATTTCTAACTCCTTCAGTATATAAAAAATCGCAATTTTAGAACGTTTTTCGCTCCTGCACCTCCCTGGGGATAGTGGTACCCACAAAAAATATATCCTATGTTGGAGCAGGTGTTGTCACCATCAATTTGCCACCATCACTTTTGAAATCGGTTCGGTAGTTCCAGAGATTCCATAGAAATTGTAATTTAGAATGTTTTTAGAACGCTTTTCGCTCATTTCACCCTTTTAAATTTCGATTTTTTTTTTGTTCTTAGAGAGCTTTTACATATTATAAGTAACTACAACGCCAAATTTCAAATCGGTTCGGTAGTTCTAGAGATTCCATAGAAATTGTAATTTAGAATGTTTTTAGAACGCTTTAGGCTCATTTCACCCTTTTAAATTTCGATTTTTTTATTTTGTTCTTAGAGAGCATTTACATCTTATAAGTAACTACAACGCCAAATTTCAAATTTCTAGCTGCTTCAGTATAGAAAAGATCGCAATTTTAGAACGTTTTTCGCGTATATTCAAGTTGAAAAATTCTTTACAAAGCAAATAAAATAAAAAAATTCAAAGTTAAGGAAAGATCTACTTTTGAGTAAAAAAAAAAATGGATTTTTCTTTTTTACACTTATTTTCATCTCAAGTATGTGTAGAAGATGTTCTCGAAACGACGTTGGATTATTCAAATTATTTATGAAGCTGTGGCTGTTTGAACGAATCATTAGCGTGGTGAGAATTCATAATGTAAAATTTTAATCCAACATACTCAAACAAAAGTCAGTCTTTCAACACGCGAGGCAGCATAGCGTTCAAACCAATTATCAAAACATTAATAGGGTTTGAAAGTTAATCGTTTTTATGATGTCATGAACTCATTTAAAGTTAAAAATTTATCTGTTAAATGTTTCTTGCAAAAACTTTAAATTATATATAAGAAAACCCAGCGACATCCGTAGGTCGATTTTCAAACAAGCGCCATTTTGTTTTGGTCAATTTCAAGCAAATAGGTTTATGATTCCGGAAATTTAAATGACTATCATAGCTCGTATCGTTCTTGTGTTTCAGATAACTCTACAAGAGCATGTAGTGCACTCTACGCTCACGTGTTTTAAATAAGAATACCACCAAACAGTTTTTATATTTTTTCACACATTTATATTAAATATTTTACATTTTTTACTCTTTTGACAAATTGTCAAAGTAGTCAAAGATAAAACCGGCTTTGTTTTATTTATACTTCATTGAGGAAACATTTTTTTTTAAATGCCTACTTTTTTAGCTTAAAATGTAGAATCACCCCATAAAGTGCCTAACCAAATTTGGAATTGAATCTTTGCGGAAAGGAATATTAATACTCTATAACCATGTTAGATCACCAAACCACCTTCATTTTATTAAAAAGTCTGAATTACATCATCATTTTTAACATAAATTTATCAGAATATATGAGTATATGTATGTTTGTTTGTTTTCATCAAAAGCGATACTATAAAAAAAGATATTGGTTATTAATGAAATCAATTTTTCACTTAACATAAGTTATCTCAAGTAGCACAGATTGTTGGCTGATCGTTGGCAGTGCGGACGGAGCTCTGAAATGATGACGGGTCATGAGCGTAAAAAACCATCTACTTTAGAATCCTCTTAATGTCTTCCTTAAAGTTTGGATTGAAGAATCCAATATGCCTTTTATTCCTTTATGGAAGACGAAAACACATACACAAACACAATTTCAAATTCCGACGACACATTACACAACTTATAGGATATAACAGATCCAAGCTGAAACATTTCGAAGGAATTACATACATCGCCGTATCCATCATTTTCACCTCATCACAACTCCTTTCAGGGACAACTTTCTGTGATGGGACGCAGTAGTGAATGGCAATAGCAATAAGACAACAGCGCACAGCAATAGTCTTATTTAGCAGTTTTGCTGTGTCGTAGAACACTTTGTGTGAAATGGCGCTGACTCAACACAAGTTTCTTTGTGTGTAAGTGTATACTCTGCGGATATTCTTTGTGTCAAATAGAGACGACTCAGCAATTGTTGCTGTGTAAATTGAGATGCACAAGTATTAAGTCATTGATTTCATTCTATAACTAAGACAGTTATAATGTCGTATATGTCTTGTAATTTGGTGACAGATTTTGGTCGCTTGGCGATTTATCCTTGGGGACTGATATAACACTGAAGTATCAAATTCAGTGCATATCTAGAGTGTAAACTTTTTTGAGAGGACGTAGTTCTAGATAGCGCATTTAATATTCTTACTCCTGATTTAAATAGATTAAAGAGATCAGAAAAACTCAAATTCTAAGTTACAAAACAGATGAATATAAATGAAATTTTATTATAGAATATTACAAAAAATTCAACAATAATTTTATTTTTTAACTCGATTAGCTGCGGCACACTTATAAGCCGCGAGGCACTAATTCAGAAACACTGCTCTAGAAGAAGAAGATGTCTTATAACTTATAATGACACATTTAAACTAAAAGTGATCTGAACTTTAATCTAATCTAATCTATAGAGTGGTCATAAAGTCTTCCCTGATTACAATAATTTATCGCAGAAAAACTGAGATAATTAGGCATATACTTATTTCAATATATTGTAAAGACATTTATGAAGTTTTTAATACAAGTACTTGCGTCAATAAATTTCGACGGGAGCACCCTTGGTAGGTTCGAAGAATTTCAAGGCGGTATTCCATTTATCGCCACGTATTGCCCAACATTTGGGCTGTCACACTAGACACAGCATCTGTGATCCTGACCTTGAGTTTTTAGCTCACAGGCTATCAAAGCCTGAGAGCTTATGTGCCCGCCCATTCTGTATGTATGTACGTATGCACATATGTACGTAACGCGATAACTCTTGACAGAAACAACCGTTTTGCTTCCAATTTTGTTTATGGGTTCTTTGTGATAAGGCGCTTCCCTGATTAGTTTTGGGGATTGATTTGTTAACTATAAAGGGGGGGAACGGGGGGCTAACCCCCCTTAATTTAGATAAATGGTTTTTTCATACAGAATTGTCCAATTTTCTTCAAATTTTGTATATAGGTTCATTGTGATAAGGTTCTTTCCTGATTAGGTTTGGGGGTTCATAGGTTAAGTATAAAGGGGCTAACGGGGGGGGGGCTAATCCTCCGCCCTTAATTTAGATAAATGAATTTTTCATGCAGAGTTATCCGATTTTCTGCAAATTTTCTATATGGGCTCACTGTGGTAAGGGGCTTCCCTGATTAGTTTTGGGGGTTCATTGGTGAAGTGTAAAGGAGGGAAACGGGGGCTACCCCCTTAATTTTGATAAATGGGGTTTTCATGCAGAATTATCCGATTTACTTCAAATTTTGTATATAGGCTCATTGTGGTAAGGCACTTCCCTGATTAGTTTTGGGGGTTCACTGGTTAAGTATAAAGGTGGGAACGGGGGGGACTGACCCCCCTTAATATAGATAAATGGGTTTTTCAAGCAGAATTATCCGATTTTCTTCAAATTTTATATACATGTTCATTGTGATAAGGCGCTTGCCCTGATTAGTTTTGGGGGTTCATTGGTTAAGTATAAAGGGGGGACGGGGGGCTAACCCCCCTTAATTTAGATAAATGGATTTTTCATGCAGAATTATCCGATTTTCTTCAAATTTTGTATATAGGTTCATTGTGGTAAGGCGCTTCTCTGATTAGTTTTAGGGGCTCATTGATTAATTATAAGAAGTCGAAACGGGGGGATGGTTCCCCCCTTAATATATTGTCGATTTCTTCATTTTTCGAGGGCTTTTTTCAAATTCTTTGAAATAAGAATATAATTTACAGTTAGTGTGAATAGCCTGTGAGCTCAATGCCGTCAGTTTAACTGGGCAGTTTTCTTTTATTCAATATCTTTTACTGGTGTTGCAAACACTCTGTCCTTTATGTACCCCCAAAAGAAAAAAAAATCTAGAGGAGTAATATTGGGTGAGCGAGGAGGCCATGGTGTTGTTTTGATAACAATGGAATGAAATTTCTGCATAAGTGGCGCCCTCTAATGGACTAAAAAACTTAATAATATGACTTTTCTATAATAAAAATTTTACAGTATTACATTCAATGGTTATTTCGTAATATTTTTTTGTAATCATGGAAAGACTTTATGACCACCTTGTAAAATACATTTAAAGAGTAACACCACTTTGACCAGTTCAAAATTTCGATTTTTTTCCCTTAAAGTACTTTTTATACATTCATTCTACTTTATTTGTTAGAAATTGATATCGAAACTGATATGGAATTTTTAAAATTATAGACGTAGTGCGCGCCACAGCAAGCAAACAATAATAAAATCGTTAAGCTTTTTTTTTTCTTTTTTTTTTCAGAGCAGCTTTTTCAACATTGGTGGACATTCTAAACCGCCAATTTTCAATGATTCAACTGAATCGTTTTAAAACTAAGTCTTCATACTTATCTAATGAAAAAATGGGATTTTTTTTTTAAATACGGATATCTCGCTTTTCAGCGTAAATTTAAGTAAAGAAATTTTTGATTGAAAATTTACATTTTATTTTGAATCAATGCCACTTACCTAAAAATGCATATTTCGTAAAACGGCAACTTATTTCTGTAGCTTTTGGACAAAAATGCATGTTTTATCTCTCATTATTCTAGGTAAAGTCTATGACGAGTTATCGTGCCCATCGCTTCACTCTCTTTTTTCAGAGTGTTCTTGCACATCAGCTGTCAAGCCGCCATTTTAAAATGTATCAACTAAAGAAAGTACTATTTAATACTTTAATATACGTATAATAATTTATTGTAAATTGACTTTTATAAACATTTCTCATTTCTACAAAAAATTACCGAAAATATCTTAAATTTCATCGGACGAAAGTAACGTTACTGCTGAACTGATCTAATTGTACATAATTAATGAATAACGACGCGTGTACCTTTTTTAAACAGATATTTAAGTAATTTAACTCTAGCTCAAATATAAATGTCAAATAAACTTTTGTTAAAAATTCACAAAAATGCATTTTTAATTAGAGATGAAAGGGCCCTTAACCCCGAGGCTAACGAAAAAGACCACGGTGCATTCTACTTATCTTTTTTTTTACATACCGCTAGAGTGACGTGTTGCTCTTTTCGTACACCTGCATTGGTGCATTCGAGCATCACATGACTGCCGCGGTCTGTAAAAAAAGATACGCGTAAAGCACCGCGGTAGCCTTTCTTTTTCTTTAGCCTCGCTTAACCCTTTGTGACTCAACAACTATGAAAATTATTTACTCAGATGTTAGAATACACCATTGTAAGCATGTAAAAAATATAAAAAAAATGAACATAAAAATCAAAAGTTATTGTCTAAAGGGTATCTTTTTCACATCTGTAATAAATTACATACTTCTCATAAATATTGTCAATTGTCTAATAAAAAATTGCAAAGTACATGAACTCATCTTTGTAAAAAAAATATTTTTGACGTCTCCACACTTTGTATTTTCACAAAATTTACTAAGTTCATTTTAGCAATAATGATGCAAAACTTCTTAAATGATAAATAAATCTTTGGCATGTAAAATTATCTCAGTATCGCCATCTGTTGAGAATTCTATGAAGAATTTATATTAACTGCTGTGTTGGGATATAGCAACAATAAATAAAATCGTCATTTAAACCCCACTGTAAAAGTAACATTGACTTTTAGGTTATGTTGCAGATATGTAACACGGTGGCATAAAGGGTTAAAATTGTAGTTCAAATTTCTAAAACCTTTTTTGCACGCGCCTTGATCCTCTTTAAACTGTTACTATGATACTATTGTCTTTATTTTTCATAATCTTAGAAAAATACAAACCTTAACACAAGTTTCTGCCTTTTGTCATGTATCTTCTTATTAAGAAATTTATAATAATTGAAAACTTTAGCTACTATGGGGGATCAAAATAATGAAATAAAGGGACTAATTGCACGAGACCTCGTTAGTGGCCATTTTTTCACCGAGCTGTCAAAGTAATAATTTAAAGCTTAAAAATCATTAGCGTAATTCATTTTGTGGCTAAAGTTCCATAAGTACTCCTCCTAGCTCCGTAAGTAGTTATTCTAAGTTTGACAACAAAAGAGTGGTGACTTCAAATGTACTAAGATTATGAGAGCAGTTACTTAACAAGAATGTTTGTATATTTACAGCATATTCAGGAAATGTATACAGCAAGTTAAAGAAAGTATTTAAATACCTGAAACCGATTAATTTTACTAAAATAAATTATAAAGAAAGTGGTAATCGAAAGAAACAAACATAAAACGACGTTTATTACCTGTTTTTAAAATTTAGTAATTTTTTTTCAAAAATTTATTAATTTTTTTTCAAAAATTTAAATTTTTTTTTTTCACAGTAAGCTGTGAAATAAACTAACGTAAATATTCTTTTTAAATAGCCAGTAAAATACGATACAAATTTAAAAGATAAATTATTTTATTTTTCAATTTGTCATTTGACATTTAGAGGAGGTTGCTTTGAGAACTTTAGCTACTATGGCTGTTGTCTCGAATGATCTTCATTTTTCTTAATTTTAGAAACATACAAATCACTTGTTTCTTCCTTTTTAACACTTTCCAACCTAGTTGAAAAGTGTTTATGACTTCGGTTTGTCTGTCCGTCTGTCCGTGCTCCAACTCCCGTAAATATGCTCGGATTGCCCTGAAATATTTGTATGTTATTGTCGTTATCTGTAGCATGTTCCCTATTTCAACTGAAGTGTGTAGCACTTATAGTTTTTTTACAGGGACACTCAAAAGAATTCCGTTACATATTACGGTCTATGGGGAAAAATCATTTGCGGTTTATTTTAATGATGTTACACAATTTCAAACACATTGTAATTGATATATTTCACTTAGGTGCATTGCAAGAAGCTTAATATGGAATAGGGTGTGCATAGCACTTATAGTTACATTACAGGGACAATCCAAAGAATTCCGTTACATTACGTCTATGGAGAAAAATCGTTTGCGGTTTATTTAAATAATGTTTCACGATTTTAAACGCATTGGAATTTATATATATCACTAAGGTGCATTACAAGAGGCTTACTACAGAATATTGTGTGTATAGCAGTCATCGTTCATTTACAGGGACACACAAAATAATTCTATACTGTCTGGTAACAATAATTCCTGGAAGTGCGTTTTAAGTTGCTGAACGCAATTTTAAATTTAACTCACTTTTTGTCTATTACTTGTTGTGTGTAAATTCTGTAGATCCTATACAGGGCAGCACAAAAGTTCGCGAACACATTTCCGTTTATTGACAGAAACTCCAGAAGGAGAATTTTAAACTGTGCTACGCGTTTCCTAACTGAACTAAAATTTAGCATCCTATGTAGTATATATACAAATCTATAGATCATATACAGGGCTGAATAAAAGTCTTCGGATATTTTTCCGAATATTGTATATGTTGGAAATTCCTGAAATTACGTTTTTAAATATGTTATGCATTTTCCAAATTGTTTACTTAGATTTTATCTTTCAGCTTATTAAACACTAATTATTTGTAAAATTATTTTGGAAGCGTTAGGAAGTGTTACATAATCTATGTTTGACGCATGATTTTTCGTTCTTGTTTCATATATATTTTTATTAATTTATTCTTAAACAATCCTCCGTACACAAGGCAAC
Organism: Maratus michaelseni; assembly: GCA_963931845.1. Taxonomy (NCBI): domain Eukaryota; kingdom Metazoa; phylum Arthropoda; class Arachnida; order Araneae; family Salticidae; genus Maratus; species Maratus michaelseni. Next base: position 39,342,376 of record OZ007586.1, on the reverse strand, counting down.
ATTATTAACTCCACGCTATGGGCGTACAATTGAGTCACCGGAAGTTGAACCCGGTACTAATAAAGGATAAAGGGCAGCAGCCAGATAAAGGGCAGTCTGTAAGGGCAGCTAATAGATAAAGGGCCTTAATTTTACAATTTATTATTACATAATCGTCTAAAAAACAACCAAAAACAACCAGGTTACAGTAATGAATTAAACTTGTCTCACGCCGCGTTCAATACACGCCAATTAGCGACATACCCACTTCAGTACTTTCAAATGTAGGAAATATACCCAAGAACAAATATTTTCGTTTGAAACATATAGATTTTTTTATATTCTCTATTGTGATTCACTCATATAATGCTGGCATTACAGCTTTATACAGGGTGTTCGAAAAGTCTTTCCCTGATTACAAAATCTATTCGTATACCCGCTTATTTATAAGATAGACATGTGAAACTAGTACAAAATGTTGGAAAGCTAACCAAGCTTTTTTGTTGCAGTTTTCGTAACGTGGCTGTAATGTAGCAGTGTCAGAGTACAAGAAACCGGAAATGTTCACAAGTCAAGAAAAATATAGTTAAACTATATGTTTTAAAACGTCATGTTCACATTGAAATTTAAATAAAATATATAAAAATATTTATTTTACTAAAAAGGTGCAAATATAGAAAAAGGTTTTTTAAGCGTAAAAACCCGTCAAAAGATGTAAAAAAGATGTTAAAACCCGAGTGCTTTCAACTGCTCCAAACAGTCATCATTAGGGGAATCTTGGAAAGTGTGAAAAGTCATGAATATCCGTTGGATAAATATCCAGAGACGAGTCTATTTCAAAGGAGGGGAGGAGGGAAGGAAGAGGAAAGGCGGGGGGATATTATATGTAAATTCCAGAATAGCCAGAATTATTTAGTGCACTATACTAGACCCTGAGAGCATATCATTGCATGTGTTAGTTCCTTGAGTTAAAATTTCTAAAGATTCTCTGATAATTCATGCGTAGTAATTTGAAGTGCGGGCTACGATTCTTGCTTTACTGAAGTCTATGTCGATGTCTTGTTTTTGGTTTAATCCCGATAGAGCTGTTGAGGGTTTACTATGTAGAAAACTAATCCATTCATTTCAATCACTTAATATTTTCCACTCAAAGTAAAATAAATAAATAAAGAAAATGATGAAGCACGCAGATAAAAACCCAACGATAATTTTTCTCTCATCTCTTAAAACAAGTGACCTAATTTATGACTCTTAAGTTTCAAGTTTATCAAGCAATAGAGATTTATTACCTCGTTATAATCGTTCTCTTCTAATAATGTGAAATATGTTTATAATTTGTTATTTGTGATTATGCCATTATAAACTTATTACAGAACTAAAACATTTAAAAGGACAGTTATTCAACGTCAATTTGTTTCAAAGAAATGATGCAACTTTACTCGTAACTTTCCAAACTTTGTGAAAATGAGTCAGTGTATTACTATCCTTCATTCTGTAAAGTCACAGGAAAAAATGTTTCCTGATGTTAAAATTAATCTAAATGTAAACCTTTTAAAATTTTAAGTAATGTAAAATATAATTTTTAAAATCAATCCAAACGTGAACTTATTTATTCAATGTGAATTGTGCATTAATATAATTTTTTTTTACAAGTCTTATTTCAGCTGTGGTGCAAAACAGGATTATTCAAGACGTGTTTATAATAAGTTCTCAAATAGTTGAAATATATAAACCAGTGGATATTTCATAAATTGGATAGACCTTAGAAAAGGTAAGCAATTCCTTTTCTTTCTGCATGTTGAAGACCAGAGTTAATTTTAATTTGAAGAATTTAATATTCTGATGTTACGCGCTTACCTCGTTGGCCTCGCCCCTTCAACAGTGATCATGAGCCTGATGAATATATGAACTCAGAATTTATTCTTAAGGATTAATAATTGACTCTAATTAATAAAAATAATACTCAGCTCTTATGCTAGATTAAAAATTCAAGAAAACATAATTGAATTTAATAAACTATTTAAACTAATAAAACTTTAAAAACTGTATAAACAAGTTCTCCGAGATGGCGACAATAAAGGAAATGCAAATAGTAGATAAATTAAACAATAATAATTATTCTATATGGAAGTTTAAAATTAATATGTTGTTAATTAAGGAAGATTTGTACGAACTCGTAACTCAGGAACCCCCTACACCAATTAACGAAGATTGGAGAAAAAAGGATGCAAAAGTTCGCGCTTTAATAAACCTGAGTATAGACGATACGCAAATAGTTCATGTAAAACATTTAGAAACAGCAAAACAGACATGGGATAGTTTAAAAAATATTCATGAGAGAGCCAATTTGTCCAGTAAATTGTATTTGTTACGAAAATTGTATAGTGCAAAACTTCCCGAAAATGGGAACATGCACAAACACATTACTAATATACTGGAAATAAAAGATAAGCTCTCCGCAATAGGAGAGAACATAACCGACTCGCATTTATCTGCACTTCTATTGTGCTCGCTACCTGCGAGTTATAATACTCTAATAACAGCTCTCGAAGCCCGAAATGAAATTGAATTAACTCCCGAATTCATCAAGAGCAAACTTACTGATGAATTTAATAAACGGGTAAAAAATAGTGAGCAAGTTGAAAACTCACAAAAGGTGTTTAAAACACAAAAGAAATACACTCAAGATTATAAAGGGCAAAACAAATATTGTACCTACTGTAAACAATCAAATCACACTTACAAACAATGCTGGCATCTCAAGAACAGAAACACACAGACCACTACACCTAAAACACAATACAAATACAAAAAGTACACATCGTTGTGTTTTGAAAATACAAAAGGTGATAGTAAAAATAAAATGAATGAATCAGATGAACAGGTACAAATAAATAAAAGTGAACATAAAGATGCAGCATTCATAATTGTCAATCCCGCTAATAAAACCTGGTTAATTGACTCAGGAGCGTCTTCGCATATAGCGAACGATAGGGATATATTTACAAAATTCAACGATACTGAAAAAACTACAGTAACAATTGCTAATGGGAATACATTAAATTCTTACGGAACCGGCGAAACACAAATAATGACAAAAACATCTGATGGATGTATAAATAGAATTACACTTAAAAATGTGTTATTTGTTCCACAATTGGAATCAAATTTAATTTCCGTAAGTAAAGCCACAGAACATGGCTACAAAGTATTTTTCGAAAATGAAAAATGCATACTATCGTGCAATGGAAAAATATACTTAGAAGCATTAAAGAAACATAACTTATATCAAGTTGAAACACTAGAAGAAAGTTCTCAAAATAAAATAAACATTGCACATGATTGCAGAAATAAAGATTGCCTCGAAATTTGGCATAAACGCCTTGGCCACAGAAATAATGAAAGTATAAAAGAATTAGTCAAAAATGACTTGGCCAGTGGGATAAAAATAAATAACTGTAATCATAAAACAAACTGTGAAACCTGTATAAAAACAAAGTCAACAAATGCACCGTACTCTAAATCTATCGAAAATAAAACAACAAAAGTATTAGATTTAGTACATACTGATTTATGTGGGCCTTTTAAAACACCCACAATAGGAGGAAAAAATTACTTCCTTACATTCATAGATGACAGTTCTAGATTCACAGTTATTTACTTATTAAAAAGTAAAGATGAAGTTTATGAAAAAATAAAAGACTATGTACAAATGGTCAAAACCAGACAAGGAAAATATCCGACGGCGATTAGATCGGATAACGGTGGGGAATACATAGGAAATAAAACAGAAGCCTTTCTAAGGGAACATGGTATAAAACATGAATACACAGTTCCATTTTGTCCCAGCCAGAATGGCATTGCTGAGAGAAAAAACAGAAGTTTAATTGAAATGACACGAAGCCTATTATCCGAAGCAAATTTACCTCATAGGTTCTGGGGTGAAGCGATAAATACTGCTAATCACCTCCAAAATAGGCTCCCCACTAAATTGACAAATAAAACGCCATATGAAATTTGGTTCAAAAGAAAACCAAATCTCTATTATTTACGTGTATTTGGCTGTAAAGTATACACTTACATAAACAAACACAAAAGATCTAAACTAGATGACACAGCAGAAGAGGGTATCTTCATGGGCTATGATAATAATACAAAGGGATACCGCGTTTTCACTAAAAATGGTGAAATAATAATTTCCAGATCTGTAAAATTTCTGGAAGAAAAACTGAACAATTTAAACGAGAAAATTAATGATCACGAACAATTAATTGAAGATAAAAAATACATTGAAATAGAAATAGGTGATACACCCTGTACACCTGACGCGCCCAAACAATCAGAAACACATCAACCTCGTAGATCTGAAAGACAAAACAGAGGAGTACCACCTCAAAGATATACTTCCGACAATTTTATTGCTTTAGCAAATGATTGCGATACAACAGAACCTGAAAACTGGAAACAGCTTATCAAAATAAACAATCCACTAGAAAAGAAAAACTGGCTTAAAGCCACTGAAAACGAAATACAATCGTTAATGAAAAATAATACATGGGATCTAGTCGATCCTCCTCTTAATAAAAGAATCATAGGAAGTAGATGGATTTTCAAACGAAAAATTGATAGTTCAGGAAATACACAAAAATATAAAGCACGTTTTGTTGCCAAAGGTTTCAGTCAAAATTATGGGGAAGATTATCAAGAAACATTTTCACCAGTAGCACAACATTGTACCATCAAAACACTTCTTTTAGCAGCAGCTTATAATAATTTGAATGTGCGACATGTAGATATTGACACCGCTTTTCTTCATGGGAACTTAAATGAAGAAATATATATAAATCAACCTGAAGGCTATGTAAACGAACAATTTCCTGAAAAAGTTTGCAAGCTCAAAAAGGCAATCTATGGCCTCAAACAGGCCGCCAGAGCTTGGCATATTAAAATCGCTGAAACACTAGACAACTTGAACTTTATCCAAAGTACAGCAGACACATGTCTTTTCACTAGAAAAGAAAAAGATCATACATCATACATAATAATATATGTTGATGATATACTCATCGCCAGCAAAGATGAAATAATAGAAGAAATCGTAAATTCTCTAAAACAAGAATACGAATTAAAGGATCTAGGCAATATTAGTAACTATTTAGGTACTCAAATTCAGAAATTACCTAACGGTTATTCTCTTGATCAAAAAATTAAGATTGAAAATTTAGCGAAAAAGTTCAATCTTGAAAACTCCAAACCGTGCAAAACTCCAATGGAACCAGGATATAACAAATTAAATGATGATGATAATTTAATGCCAAATAATATTAAATATCGCCAGGCACTTGGTTCATTGCTTTATATAACAACCATAACGAGACCTGACATTTCAGCAGCAGTAAACATTTTAAGCAGAAGAAATGAGAATCCTCGCGAAAAAGACTGGCAAGCCGTAAAAAGAATAATAAGATATCTATATCATACTAAAGAACTAAAATTAATAATTAACACTAATGAAGAACCAATATTAAAGGTATTCGCTGATGCCGATTGGGCAGGTGATACCAAAACCCGCAGATCAACATCGGGAATATTATATATGTTGGGCAACAACCCAATTCAGTGGACGACGAAAAGGCAAAGTTGCATTGCCTTATCTTCAGCAGAGGCTGAATATGTGTCCGCAGCACATGCTAGCCAAGAAATAATTTGGTTATTGAAGTTACTTGACGATCTAGGCTTTCCACAGCAAAAACCAATCACTTTATATGAAGACAATCAAAGTACCATAAAAATGGTTGAATCAGAAAAATTCACGAAAAGATCAAAGCACATCGACGTCAAATTTAATGCCATTAAACAATATAGCGAAGAAGGCATAATTGAGTTAAGATATCTTCCAACAGAAAAAATGATAGCTGATGCACTTACCAAACCTTTACCCAAGCCTCGATTCATCGAACACAGAAATTCAATGAAAATATTAGTTAATCCCCATGAACGGATTAAGGGGGAAATTGTAGAAAACTAATCCATTCATTTCAATCACTTAATATTTTCCACTCAAAGTAAAATAAATAAATAAAGAAAATGATGAAGCACGCAGATAAAAACCCAACGATAATTTTTCTCTCATCTCTTAAAACAAGTGACCTAATTTATGACTCTTAAGTTTCAAGTTTATCAAGCAATAGAGATTTATTACCTCGTTATAATCGTTCTCTTCTAATAATGTGAAATATGTTTATAATTTGTTATTTGTGATTATGCCATTATAAACTTATTACAGAACTAAAACATTTAAAAGGACAATTATTCAACGTCAATTTGTTTCAAAGAAATGATGCAACTTTACTCGTAACTTTCCAAACTTTGTGAAAATGAGTCAGTGTATTACTATCCTTCATTCTGTAAAGTCACAGGAAAAAATGTTTCCTGATGTTAAAATTAATCTAAATGTAAACCTTTTAAAATTTTAAGTAATGTAAAATATAATTTTTAAAATCAATCCAAACGTGAACTTATTTATTCAATGTGAATTGTGCATTAATATAATTTTTTTTTACAAGTCTTATTTCAGCTGTGGTGCAAAACAGGATTATTCAAGACGTGTTTATAATAAGTTCTCAAATAGTTGAAATATATAAACCAGTGGATATTTCATAAATTGGATAGACCTTAGAAAAGGTAAGCAATTCCTTTTCTTTCTGCATGTTGAAGACCAGAGTTAATTTTAATTTGAAGAATTTAATATTCTGATGTTACGCGCTTACCTCGTTGGCCTCGCCCCTTCAACATACTATACTTTATGTCTGCGATATGTTCTTTGAGTCTGTCTTTAAATTTCCTAGATGTCATTCCTATGTAATTCAGTTTTTTCCCATTTAATTAAATGGGAAAAATCAACGTCATCCACCCTTTCAGCTGAGGCTGATGGTTGCCCAGTTCTCGGCACATGGGCCATTTTCCTGAACACTGACACTGATACACTGAAGGCACGGCACGAAAACTTGTAACTAAAAAACTTGGCTAGTTTTTCAACCTTTTGACATGTCTATCTCATATGTAGCGGATATGAATAAATTTTATAATCAGGGGGAAAATGTTTTTCGAATACCCTGTATTTTAGTTTATATAGTTTGAACTTATAATATTACATTTTTTGTTATTACATCTTTATCTTTCAGTTTGATTTTGTGATTTTTAGAAAATTCGTGTTTTCAAAATGTTGTAAAATAATGAGAATCCTGACAATAATAAATAATTTAACATATGAAAGGAAATATACAATTGAATAACAGCGTAGAGTTTAAAAAGGAATATCTTAAAAAGTATTATTTCACTTCAACTTCATTAAATTAAATAATGGATGAAAAATATTTTTTTTTTTTTGAAGATGAAATATTTAAAAAAAAAAAGATGTATAGAGGAAACTAATAAGAATAAGTTAGAACTGTAAATTTGCCTACTGGATATTTTAATCAACACTAAGTTTTGGGAACAGGAAGTTAATTTTTGATAGTTGAACATATAGTAAATATTATCAAGCAAGGGGAAAAGTCGAATGAGCTAAGAAGCATAAATTAAAACTGTATATGTACGTACTAGATATTTCAAACCACACTAAGTTTTAGGAACACGCAATTTATTTTTGATAGTTTGGAACAATAATATCAATCAAGATAATCAAGTAGGGAGAAAAATCGTAAGAACTAATAAGCATAAGTTAGAACTGTGTTTGTGCCTACTAGATATTTTAATCCTCAGTAAGTTTCTGGAACAGGCAATTCCTTTTTTATTTGTTGGAGCATATAGTAAACATAAGCAATTAGGGTGATAAATGGTATGAACTAATTAGCATAAGTTAGAAGTGTGTATATGCCTACTATATAATGCAATCCACAGTAAGTTTCAGGAACAGGCAATTTATATTTGATTTGTTGGAGCATATAGTAAAAATAAACAATTAGGGAGAACAATCACATGAACTAATAAGCATAAATTAGAACTATGTATGCGCCTAATAGATATTTCAATCCACGCTAAGTATCAGGACCGGATTCAGTTCATATTTGATAGGTTCAAACATATACTAGTAAATTTAATCAAGAAGGGAGACAAATCGTATGAACTAATAATCATAAGTTAGAATTGTAAATGTACATACTAGATATTTCAATCCACAGTAAGTTTCAGAAACAGGCAATTCATTTTTGATAGGTTAGATAGGCAAGATAATCATGAGGGGGATAAATCGTATGACCTATAAGAAGAAATACAGTTTCAGTATCCATGGGGAATAAATTTGTTACAATCGTTAATAATAATAACATGTAAGGAAGCGGTTTCCAAAATAATTCTAGAAATTCTCCTTGGTGTTTTGAAATTATAGAACGTACTGCTCTAGAAAAAAAGTGGAAAATGTAATTTTTTTATCTAATCACAACTCCTTCTGTCTAAGAGGAATCCTATCTAATCACAACTCTATCTCTCCACGTTCTTTACTGACTCTATTTAACGTAAACCTTACGGGATGCTTCGATCATTTACATTTACTGTACATTACTCAAAAAACTATATATTTTCTGTAATAATTAAATACATATAATAATGTTCATTGTTCATATCGATTCACTAGTGTACCTACCATACATGATTTCTGCGCATCAATATTTCTGATAATTTGTCAGATAGTTTTATTTAAATAGTTTCGTATGTTATGTAAAATTGATATGTGTAGAAATATATATAGAAAAATTATTTCACTTTAAAAAAATGGACGCAAAACAGTAAGTTATATGAAAATCGACCACATTCCATAAAAGTTTTAGAAAAAGTAAAAAGCAATTTGGCTAAAATTTTTTTAGTTTAATCTAAGACACAGGAATATGCAAATATCACAGTTTAAAAAAATTACATTAGGTACGTACTCTCTACATGTCGACTATTCACACTTTTCACAAAACCATCAACATTGAAAAATCATATAAACATCGTTAATTAAACAATTTTAAAAATAAATTTTAATTTCGTATGGTAGAGCTTAGTACTATATTTACTAAAAATTTAAAAATAAATTTTAACTGGGCATGGTTGAACTTAGCATTGTATTTACTAAAAATGAAAAGTTAATTATATTGTAACTCTTGCAAATATATTTGTATTTAATCAAATTATGTTTATCTTATTTATGTTTTGTTTTTATATATGATGGTATTTGGAATATATCATCTATCGTGAAACATAATTTATGAAACTTAGCATACGTTACTCAAAATAAATTTTGAAGTTAATATGATTCTGTGATGTTGAGAGTCGATTGGGATAAATAATAACATCGAGTAATTCAGAACAAGCACCACTAACGCTCGTGTGAGAATAGCTAATACTGAAGTGAAGTAGAATGGAAAGGTTTAAATCCCCGTGGACAGAACGTTCTCACAAATTTTGCACCCTTGCTCGCGCTTATCAAATTCCTTAACAATTCAAAGTAACAAACAGTTTTATAGTGACTGTAAATATTCGTCTTTTCTACCAGATAAAATCAAGGAAATTCGTTTGTTCTTAAAAAAATATTAAGTATTCCATATTAGATCGTATTAAGCCTCATATGAAGTCATAACCGCTTGTACAGTTAAAACTGAAGACTTTCTCAGGAACTTTTGTTTAGAATTGAAAATTTAATATAATTGAATGTCAGAAATGAAATCGGCAGTAACTATAACGTAAGCACCTTAGTTCGTTTGTGTAGATTTCAGCGAGGTCCTCCAGGACTAGGTTCGGTTGGAAAGATTTTCGATAAAAAATATTTAATTTAAACAGAACGGAGCGTGCGTAACACGCCCGGTGTACGTTGTAAAAGGTAGTGGAGCCTCCAACTCTAGGTTCGTTTGGATTCATTTTCATTTAAAAATATTAAAACAAAACAGACTGGAGTGAGCGTATCACGTCCGTTTTAATCTGCTGAAGACACTGGGGACCCCAGCTCTAGGTTCCTTTGGATATATTTTCATTTAAAAATATAAATTCGAAGGTTTACACTGACGAAGCAGTGAGGCCAGCAACATTAGGTTTGCTTGGAAATATTTTCGTTTAAAAATATAAAATCGTACAACGCTGATTTTAGATATGTATAATGTTATGATCAAGGGCCCGGGTGACGCCTGGTGGGTCAGCTAGTGGTAGAATAATATGTGTATGAACTTGTAGTTGAACGAATGTTGTGTATGAACTTGTAGTTGAACGAATGTTGTGTATGAACTTGTAGTTGAACGCATGTTGTGTATGAACTTGATAGTTATGCAGTATAGCATCCCAAAGTAAAAATAGATGTTCTCAATTAACCCATAGACTTTGAGAGTAATTATGAACATCTGACGTAATGGTGAGTAAGCCATTTTAGATACTTTATTACATCGCATAGCACCAATAACTAATTGTAAATGAAGTATAGGAGTGAAACAATATCTTTATGGCTGTTTTACAAGGTTTTACATGGATCAAGTGCTCCTTAAAGCTGTCAGAAGATGAAATGAAAAAAATATATATAATAGTACTCTGTTTCATTTAATATTTGACATTCATTTCACGATAATTATATAAATCGATAATATTATTTTTGTAGTCAATTTCAAATATCAAGTACTTATATAATATTAAAATATATATGCATATATAATCTTTGATAACAACTAAAAATCTTTCAGATTTGAATAAAAGACGAAATCTCTTGAATATTTGAATTTCTGTAACGTCCAAATTCGTCTGTATGCTTTCTTTTAATGACCCTATAATATAATTTTGCGACAAATAATTACTTTTTACATTTAACCATTGAATTTCAGAAATAGGGGACTAAAATTAAGAAGTTGCATAAGAAAATAATTTGGATACTCTTTAATTTTTTAAACAGGAAAAGAACAGAGTATTATTAAAAGAATATTACTATTGAAATAATCTTTAGATTTAATGATATCCTATGATCAAACCAATATTTGAGATGTAGCATTCGTATTAGCTACATCTTGAAAATAATATTTGCTATAGCTTGACGAATATTGGTAATATTGGCATCAAAAACTGTCATAAAGTAGGTCTTTACATTTTGCTAACATTGGCAAAAAGTATTTCATAATTTTATTGCCAGTACTTTTGCAATATTTCTGTTTCATTGCAAAAATTTCCAATGGAGAGAAATATTTAACCAAGATTTATATTTGACTGGATGTAGTTCCGATAGATGTAATATTGGAGAAATACTGACAAACACATCCCCCCCCCCACACACACACACACCAAACCGAAGTACAACAAAAAAAAATTAGTTACTGGGGTTAAAACATTTTAGTACTTGCATATTTGGATTTTTAGAGCATTGAAAATAACTTTTTTTGAAAAAAAAAAAAACACATTTCTAATATTCAAGTTAGAATGTATCGCAAATTGAAAACATTCTAGTAAAATCTATCCTAATGGCTTCATAATGGTGCAAGCTGACGAAAGGGTTAAACAGGTTCACGCTGAGGTAGATCATTGTAGCGGATAGACTAGCCAAAGATATCTCGTTTGAACCTAGACCCTGTACTATTTTCACCTACATAAATTTCAATATAAATATCTATTAAATTTTAATCATAGTCCATCTAATTAAAACCTGACCACATTTCTGTTTAAGCTTTACAACATAATTTTTCAAGCCGAAGTATGCAAGATGAAAAAAATACATAAAACCATCAAAAACAGAAAAATAATTAAAGTATACTGTGATACTGGGATATTAGTTATCTATAGGATATAAGCCGAAGCGGGGGGGGGGGTGGCTAACATGGGGGTCTTAAAGAACCTAACATGTTTATGCAGGTTAGACGAAATATATCTATATATATACATATAGATATATAATATTATACAGGGTTATTAAGAAAATGGTCAGACAAACTTAAAGAATTAACAGTGCACACAACAACAAACAATTTTGTATAGGAGACTAGACTCGTAATCTATTGTTTCTGTCAAAAAAAGAGGAAACTCACTCGAATTCAAATTTTCGTTCGTAATTATAACAATAATGAATATTCTTTAACGAAATTTGAAACAGACTGAACTTTCTATGGGTGGCATGTAAGTATATCACGAGAAATGATAGACGTGGCTACCTTCCTTATTCAAATAAAACTTAAATATATGAAATTGTTATATATATAATATGAAATTTCCAAACGCAATTGATTGTTCAAAAGGATTATCATAGTGAAATTCTGTACCTTTCCATTACTTTTCTAGATACCATTGAATTTCACACAAAGAAAGTAAGTCTGATGAAAATTGCTTTCAAATACTCTTATTTTGTGCAAAAAATATTGTGTATAGTAAACACACGTTTTTACTAAATGGTGTATAAAAATTTTATGTAAAATTATACTTTAAAATTACATCAAATTGACGTTTCGGTCAACTTCTATGACCATCCAGAAGATCAGAAGTTGACCGAAACGTCAATTTGATGTAATTTTAAAGTATAATTTTACATAAAATTTTTATACACCATTTAGTAAAAATGTGTGTTTACTATACACAATATTTTTTGTACAATAATGTTTTGATGGTGTAACGGTCCAGCTCAGTCATTACTCTTATTTTATTAAGAATTATAAACGCTAGGATTGGAAAGAGACAGCCTGTATTTTTTAGTGACAAAATGATTTCCATCATTGATCTCCTATACAAAGATTGTCTATTTTGATGCATACACTGTAAAAAAATTCGATGATTTCCAGTGAAATTTTTTCTCCAGTATAGTTTTTTTGTTAATGTGTCAGAAAGTAGCGAATAGAGATCCAACAACCAGATAAAGATTTTCGACAACCGGAAGTAGGAAAATTTCAGGAATTTCTTCCATTTTAGACACCTAAAAAGGCTCATAGGGACTATATATATATAAACAAACGGTATTTATAGCCTATTTCGCTATTAAAAGATCGCTATTAATATCTTCTACAGATAAAAGTGCTAAAAGTCTAGTTAATTTGTTAATTCAGATAAGGAATTTTCTATATTTTTAAACTCTAAAAGAGATTTTGTATTTTGCTAATCTAAGTTCAATATGTTTACGGATTGTTTTTCTTTTGTAGTGCAATAATAAAAATAAACCCTACAACTTTAGAGAAAATAAAAATTGAGCATCATATGACAAGGATACTCTCAAGTCCATGTTCACAGTACTTTTTGTTTCATTCACTAAATTACTTTCATCAGAAAATATTTTTTCGCAAAAAATTCAAAAATCGTACTGGCAGTCAATGGAATATTTTTTTAACAGTGATACTACCACCTCTTAAAGATTGTCCAATCTTTTTGAATATCTCTATATAATGTGGAATAAGATATAAAAGATTTTAGTATGGTGATTCCGATTAACTTAGAATCGATTTATTCTTACAAAATAAAAAATATTATAACTTTCCAATTTTCTTAATCTGTAATTTTACAAAAAAAAAAAAAAAAAAATTGGAATGATAGTGGGTGTTAATTTGATTTAAAGGCTTTTTAGAGTTATTACCAATTTAATTTATCATCATCGAGGATTCGTTTGTGTCAGTAGTAGGCTTATAATGAACTAGAAAAAACAAAGTACAGCAAAGCTCTGGTACCAATTTTGTTGTGCTATTTTTTTTACGGATTTAATCTCCTTATGCTTTCAAAACTTTCTATATGCAATATTTTCCGATTCCGTTCAATTGTTTTGTTCACTCCCTGTTTTGGGGGTACATCAAAGTTGAAAAATTATTTACAAAAAGTAATAAAATCGAAAATTTTAAAGTTAAGGGACAGTTGAGGTCCAAAAAATATATTTTTCTTATTTTACATTTTGCTTTAATCTCTGAAATTTGTATAATATATGCCCGAAACGATTTTGATCTTATTCAAATTAATTAAGAAGTTACGGCTCCCTAAACAAACATTTATGCATTTCTTTCTTCCAGTTTCCTTTCTTTATAATTTTACAAAAAAAAAAAAAAAAAGTGGAATAATAGCGAGTATTAATTTGATTTAAAGGCTTTTTAGAGTTATTACCAAAAACACTACTTGCTTGTGAGCTCTTGTACAATAATGCATTTCTCAATCAAAAGCCTCATAAATGATAACCGATTCCGTACATATTCATTAAAGACTATTCCTTATATAATACGTTTTAAGAAAGAAAATAATGATTGCATCCTAATAAACTGTCTCTTGATTTGATATGACAGAGTTGTTTGATGGTTTTCGCTGAAACTAAAAACGTCGGTTTTAAAAACACAATAATAATTGCGAAAAATATACCATGTAATTCCATTTCAACATTTATGAAAGAACAACCTATATTCATTCATTTAATTGTGAAACAATATATAAATGGTAAAAGCTTGACATGTCTCTTTCAGATACAACCAAGTGTAAGTAATTTTCCCTGTTTTGATAAATATATATTTTCATTTTTTTTCTCGGGAACATAAGACCATAATGCATAATTAATTCATAGAAATGTTACGAAATATATAATTTCAAACGAATGAATAATGAACTGACATATGAAATTAAAATTGTGTGAGTAATAATTTTATAAAGCAAACATGCATTTCAAATGTTTTGTAAAATCTTCAAAAAATGATATTCATTTTTAATATTTAAACATTTAATTTTCGAAAGCGCAATATATACCACGAAACATATCTTCATTCAAAATTTATCTGTGAAATTAAAGAGGCATTTTTGTTCTTTCTGCTTTTACGTAATAAGAGGTACCAATTTTCAAAGACATATTTAGACATTTTGTTGATAGTAGAATTTCTTTTGATGTAAGTAATAGCAAGAGGATTATTAATGAGATTTTTATTAAGTGATTTAATAAATAAAATAAAATGATTTTCTTTACGAATTTTATGTTTATAATTGAAAATTATGCTTTTATAATAAAATATATAATTAATTAACTTCAAAGATCTAAAAATGATGATAGAGAAAACGAAAGAATTTATGGTACATATTTTTCATTATAAATACTTTTTGTGATTTTTTTTTATTGAAATATACGAAAAAAAATATATTTATTATTTTGATTTATGGTAATATTTAGTTTATAAAAATTTCGGTTAATAAACAGCTTAAAATAATTGTTTTACTTTGAACGAATTACATTGCTAGAAATTCACATTCTGATAAATTGAATCCCGCGTTCTATAAAAACAACAAAAAAAAAATTGATTTTGCAGTGGTTTTCAATTTACTATTGAAATATTTGTTAAAATGAATTATTTTCTCTATTTTAAACATGTAAAACTTAATAGGATTAATCAATTAAACTAAATTTATCATTATCTCGAATTTTACTTATGATTACTTTAAAATCCAAAAATTTATCATATAGTTTGAAAAACAAAAATATTTCTAGAAAATAAATGTTTTATAATAATGAAAAATGAAAATTAACCGATAAATTTTCTGGTCGTTAATGTTTAAAACGTAAGATGAAAATATTGATGAATTTTCTACAGTGTTTTGTTTTAAATAATTATGCATCAGATAATTTCGTGATTCAACACTATTTGGTTTATTGTTTTTGCTCCGTTTGAAAAAAATGTTTATAGACGAGATTATTTTAAATGTAAAGCAAACTCATCGAAAAAAAATAATAAATTTTGCAATTATTGTACCCGTGACATTTACTACATCATTCTACGGAAGAATGGCAATCGTTTTAACAAAAGTCGTTATTGTTTACAACTAAGATGAAAATTTTTTGCACAGTGTTTTGTTTTATATAATTATGCATCAGATAATTTCGTGATTCAACACTATTTGGTTTATTGTTCTTGCTCCGTTTGAAAAAAAAATGTTTATAGATGAAATTATTTTAAATGTAAATCAATCTCATCAAAAAAAAAAATTGCAACTATTGTACCTGTGACATTTACTACATCATTTTACGGATGAATGGCAAACGTTTTAATAAAAGTCGTTAATGTTTAAAATTAAGACGAAAAATTTTTGCATAGTGTTTTGTTTTATATAATTATGCATCAGATAATTTCGTGATTCAACACTATTTGGTTTTATTCTCGCTCCGTTTGAAAAAATGTTTATAGACGAAATTATTTTATAATGTAAAGCAAACTCATCGATTTTTTTAGAAACTATTGTACCTGTGACATTTATTACATCATTATACGGATGAATGGTAAACGTTTTAATAAAAGTCAACAAACTTTGAATTATTGCTTTTTTTACAAAGCAAATTGGATTTCATATTGATCCTTTTCAATGATAGCTGTTTGAAAATAAATCGGTAAAAGTTATTTTGACGCACTTTGTATTTTGTAAAAATATCAATTTCTTAATTTTTTTATGACTGTTAATATAGGTTTATTTTAGCTTTATTGCTAAGTTTTTACATCAGTATTATCTTTATAAATAGATTTAACAGTAAAACAAGAATGGTCTATTAATAAAACTGAAAAACTCATTCTACTTTTTATTTGCTTCTTGTCACTTTTTTTAGTGTGACAACTTCTAAAGTATTTAATTACTTTGTGATATTTTCATGAGTCGTTATTTTTGTGTCTGCCCTTGTAATTGAAAGAATTATATTCATGTATAATTTTTTTTAAAACCCTGCTTCGTAAAACTTCTTTTAATTATTTAATACCTCAAGCATATTAAGTTTTTCTTCTACAAAATTATAATTGTAGTTTATTTTATTTGTAACTTTTTGGTAGTAATTAACCTTTATGATACGATTTAAATAAGCATGAAAAAAAAAACAATATTTGTTTACATTTTATGAAGTTTCTCGATGATTATTTTTCAATTGTAACACAAAATATTTATATCATTCAAGTCATTACCCAAGGCAATTCGCTTATTAGAACTGCAGAAAACATTTTTGAAAAAAATTCTCGTCTCTCTCTATATTTTTTTCCATCTATACGAGCACATTACTTTGAACAAATCAAGTTTTAAATATGTGCATTATAAAAGTAAAGAAAATAATTTTATTGTTATTTGAATAAGGTTACGCAAAAAATTATTCTTATTTATAAGTTTCTTTCATAGTATTAATTAAGAGAAAGATCAATATATATATATTTTTTTTTTACATTTTTAAATTGTAGTCAGTTAATTAAGATTAAATTTTACTTCAGCAGAACAGAATCAACAAATAATGAACAGAGGAAGGACTTTTCAACTAGGTAAATTTTATCAAATGGTTGGAGTATCATAGTTGAGATTTTTTCCAACAGAAAGAAAATATGCCGGGACCAGGACTCGAATCTGGGTACTCTGATTTGCCGTACCAACGCTCTCCCTACATAGCTATCCCGACGACATCCTGGACAGCATATTTCACTCTTATCTGTTGGACAAGGCTGCGAACTGCAGCGCTAATTTCATTCATCCGAACTATAACTATAGCATTTTACATGATGAATCTGAAATAGCACGGAAACTCCTGTATACCATGGAATTAGGTCATAATGAACAGAGGAAGGTCTTTTCAACTAGGTAAATTATATCCAATGGTTGGAGTATCATAGTTGAGATTTTTTCCAACAGAGAGAAAATATGTCGGGACCAGGACTCGAACCTGGGTACTTTGGTCAGGATGTCATCGGGATAGCTCAGTAGGGAGAGCGTTGGTACGGCAAACCAAAGTACCCAGGTTCGAGTCTTGGTCCCGGCATATTTTCTCTCTGTTGGAAAACATCTCAACCATGATACTCCGACCATTGGATAGAATCAACAAATTTTGGAAATCTGTAGAATGCAATTATGATTTTTCAATAAGGAAATGCTTGAATGAATTTCAATTTTCAATTTTCACAAACTGTGGGAGTGAACAAATATCACTAAAAACATATGAGAGAAAAACGAATGGATAACGTAGATATTTTGTATAATTTGTGGCATTATGCCTAGCTAATCTATAATAAGTGTGCTTTAGTGGCCTAATGAGTTTTGCTTGCGACTGCGTTGCTAACATTGTGGGTAAAGGAAAAATCTAATTATGTTCTTCTAAGTCATAACTATCATATAGTGTGAATGAATCTCTAGAATCGGGTTGTTACTGGTATTTTGAGAAAATGTGTTAATTAGTTATTGTGGTATGCAGTATGTATAGTGAGAATTTAGCGAATAACTGCGAATTTTGGAACAAATCTCACCGAATTGGGCAAATTTCTTCCATTATTTTAATTCTCACCATGTGGAGATTGATTTCAAATAGAGCTTCCGAATTGCAGTTTTCGATAGTGCCGCCTATTTTTTAAAGTGAATCTTTCTATACTTCGAATAAAGACGTACCAGGATCTGCGGTATTTAATTAAAATTTAGAGTAAGCTTCTTTGATTAGTAAGTAATTTCTTTGTAAGCTTCTTTAGAGTAAGCTAAATTGATTTTTTAGGTTCTAGTAAAGGGACTATTAGGACATTGTTAGCTGAGTTACTTTATAATATTACAAGTTTGAGACAATTTCCCCCCCTCTTAATTCTTCTAGATTGATATAGGAGAAGGTCCAAATGCCGGCTACCACTTTTATATTCAATCTAGGTCCTACAGTTTTGATAATTAGTGCAGGAAAAGGTCATGGTAAGGTACCTTGATATGTTTCAGATCCGTTTAGAAAAAAAAATCAATTTAGTAAGTGTTTTCTGTTCAGAAAACGAAAAGTTCCGAAAGTCTGCACATTTTGAGTTCAGAAAATGAGTTCTAAATACCGGTTACTTAGTCTTTTTCAAAAAGAATCCCACAAATAGGGCTAGTTTCTTAATTTTTTATAAACCAGCATTTTCGTCAAAGTTATAAAACCGATTATCTCTGACAATCTTCATTCCATTCTGTGTCTAGTTTTTTTTAACGTATTAAGCAAAAAAATAAAAAAAATAGCTGAACACGTTAAAAAAAAGCTTGCTGCTCTAAATGTAGATTACTTTATCTACAATAATCACAAGCATAGTAATCACTCTGTGTGTCGGCGCAGTCGCTATGGGACCACATATCGCATTCTAAACATCGAACCCAGATTTCCCCCTTCCTGTCCGCAGAGAAAGCGCTTTCGCAGAAGACACAAATTGCATTATCTTTCTCTATCAGATATCTTCCTTTTTTACCTTTTTAAAATCCAATTTTTGCCTCTTTCGTCTACATTTACTTAGTTCTTCCTCCGTCATTTTTCTTCCCTTAAAAAAGTTTTCTGCTCAAGCACACATTGTAACAATCAAATGACGCAACAAAGCAATACATTGTCAGGGATCCCATAAATTAACTTATTTTCCTTCCTGTAACGCTGAGAAAACCCAGAGAGGTCCAAATACTGGCCACTGCAATGTTTCAGTTAAAATCATTATTACTCATTCATATAGTAAAATACCAATAACGTGCGTGCGGCATTTCGAAGCTAAATATGTCTAGAAAACAACTGAATTATCAATTCAGTGCAATATACGATCTGTATTAAAAAAAAAAAAAATAGAATCACATACCTCAAAAACACTTCATAAACCAGATTTCGTCCTGTAGTCACTTTTATTCTTACTGTTTGCAAATGAGACAGGATTCAGCGACATACCGTTCGTGCCTTTCTTCCCTCAAATAAATGTATAAATTCAGCTTATCGCCACTAGGCTGCAATGCGCTCAATTCTCAGAAAACCTACTAGCCGATGTTTGGACCCTAGCCGGTATGTGGATTTGGACCTTCTCCTCTATTAGTTTCGAACCATCTGAACTAAGTCTACCCAGTCTACTGCTTATATACCCTGCTCATTGTTGAAATATTTTTTTATTGTTAAATTGTGTGTCATGTCCTTCTTTCGAGCTCACGGCACCGAGGGGTTTGTTACAAATTACACCTAACAAATTTTGAGTAGAAGCCGTAAGACGAACTTCCAAGATTTTATTTTAATGGCGTAGAAAATGTTACTGAAGCTCTAACATACCCCGAGGTGTATTTGCATATAATAATGTACCGGATAAAAATAAATATCTCTTGTTAAACTCTTCTTTAACAGGGGATGCATTGTAATGGCTTGAGAATATTGATAATTTTATTTATTACTGATAAGTTAAATCGTTATGAGTACTTAATGGCTGTGTTTAAAAAGGCATTCTTATGTGTACGTGATAAAATCGCTCTGCATAAACAATTTTATTGTAATCGGCAAACTTTCTTTCAAAAAGCGTCCAATTTTTTTCTGGGGAGACTTGAATGGAAAAATAAGCTTTGTTTAGATTTAGCTTTTGAAGATCTTGATATTCTCAATGGGTTTAAGTAATATTTATCATACAGAAGTCACCAACATTCTTTATTTATTACCAGCATTTTTTATTATCTTTATAGTCCAGCATTTTCCAAAATAAAGGTGTTTTTTCAGAACTTACTTTATTTTCGCTTGTTTTCAGAAGAGAAACATCTGTATGCCAATAATGGCAAAATTTGAACTTGCATATATCAATGTTAAAGGTGTTTGATTATATAATTACGTGATAGCGTCTTTAAGAAGTATAAGAACAAAATCTGAAATGTGTTGTAAAATCCGTTCACTGTGAGTAGAAACATGAAATATTCAAAACGAAACGATATTTTGTACAATTGTTGTCATAAATTTCCCTCACAAATAAGAATTGAAGTAACATTAAAAATAATTTCATTATTAATATAAAACTAGGTGGATGTGCCAATCCCAAAACTTTCTTCTATCTCAGTCATGTTAATACTTCAAAATTCGCTATCACATCGCCAATAAAATCAATATTTTTCGTCATTCTGTTGTGCGTCAGCTGCTTGCGAATCGTTGGGTTAAGGGGATGCAATCAACTGATGTATACTAAACTACGAAAAGTCCTTCTGGCCTGCACCGACAGGAACAGATAGCCTCCCTATTCCTTGGCTTCACGATTTTAGCTAATTTTACTGGAAAACACGAAGGTAAAATGCATGGAACCTAAATAAAGAAGATTCAATCCCAGTTCTCGTCAACATTGAATTTGAATGAGAATATCGCCAAATTAGTCCTGTACAGCCAAGTTGGCTTTATTTATGGCAACCTATTTTGGTCGCCAAATTTGGCGATATTCTGCCAACTGTCGCCAAGTTTGGCGAGAATTTGACTTTGGCGAATATAAATATATAGTGATAAGCATATAATAGGATTAATGGTTACAACAATGAAAAAAAATTTGCCGAAACCGTGCAACTAAAACACATAAATTAAACCCGTTCATGGATGAATTCTGCTGCCTTGTTTGAAAATGTCAGCCATCCTAAAATTTCAAACCGCTATACCTCAGCCATTTTTTAAGATATCGGCAAAACAAAAATTGCTCCGGATTCTCCGGGTCAAGGTCGAACATTTAACGAAAAAAAGTTTTGATTTCTAATTTTTTTTAATTTGCACATCTTTTTGAATTTGAAATCTTTAAATGGCTATCACAGCACCCCATTTCGTCGAAATATCCCCAAATTCTAACAGAACCTGCTTGCCATAGCCAATAACATAGAAAAAAAAATGTGGTTCAATTTGAAGCATAACTTCATACACTTTTCGATGATACAATAGTGAAAATGGAACAAAAATAGCGATCACAGCGCCCCCTTTCGTCGAAATATCCCCAAATTCTAATAGAACCTGCTTGCCATAGCCAGAAACATAGAAAAAAAATGTTATTCAATTTGAAGCATAACTTCATACACTTTTCGATGATACTATAGTGAAAATGGAACAAAAATATCGATCACAGCGTCCCCTTTCGTCGAAATATCCCCAAATTAGGATAGAACCTGCTTGCCGTAGCCAAAAACACAGAAGAAAAATGTGGTTCAATTTGAAGCATAACTTCATACACTTTTAGATGGTACAATAGTTAAAATGGAACAAAAATATCGATCACAGTGCCCCCTTTCATCGAAATATCCCCAAATTCTAATAGAACTTGCTTGCCATAGCCCAAAACATAGAAAAAAATGTGGTTCAATTTGAAGCATAACTTCATACCCTTTTCGATGATACAATGAGGACGGACAGACGGACGGACGGACAGACAGACATTTTGTATTACATGTTTTTCGGAATCTCTGACCCCTAAAACGTGTAAATCCGTCGAAAACCGGAAGTCGAAAAAAATTTCAATTACAATACTTTCTTCTATTATAGATAGAAGAAAGTAAAAATTGCTCAATAAATTTATGGAAAATAAACAACATAATACCTTTTAGTTTGCTTTAATTTCTAACAATGATGAAAGCATGAGACACAATATTAAATTCATCCTTTAATTGTTATTAAATTTTCATTGCAATACTTCTTTTTAACAGTGTACCTGTTTTGAAAATGTCTTCAAAATGTATCCAATATAAACACGAGTGACGTTGGATTTTTCTTTATGTGTAAAATTGCCTAAAACCGAGGCTAACGAAAAAGAAAGGCTACCGCGGTGCTTTACGCGTATCTTTTTTTACAGACCGCGGGAGTCACGTGATGCTCGAATCCACCAATGCAGGTGTAGGAAAAGAGCATCACGTCACTCTATCGGTCTGTAAAAAAAGATAAGTGGAATGCACCGCGGTAGCCTGTCTTTTTCGTTAGCCTCGGCATAAAACAATATGACGTCTTTTATGGCAGGGTGCGTTCAGCTCTAACACGATTTCGAATAGAAGTTTTTCATCTTATTTAATCGCAGAAAATATATTACAAATTCTGTGATTAACCTATATTAAACGAATGGGCGACTTTCCTGCCAAACAGTGTTTCCAATTGGCCTTTTTTTTTAAATTCAGTGTGCTTTATTGCTGCCAGTTTTTTGAAATAGTAACATTCGCCTTGTTTAATGATAGATTAAATAAGGCGAATATTACTTTTCCCAAAAATGGTACCAATAAATCAATATGAATAAAATATAATCTTCGAAAAAAGGGGTTAATCAACGAAAGATTTTTAATCTGAAGAGACTGTGTTAGGAAAACCTTTTTGGTTAGAAATAGTGCTGCTATACTCCTTAATAGGGTACTTCACTTAGTTGAAAACATCCGATCGTTAATGTTAATCCTATGGGGGAAATATTTTACGAGATCTCGTTTGTATTTCAATATTTTTAAATGATTTTTTTGCATTGGATAGCTGAGGTCAATCTCTATGCAGGCCTTTTTTGTACTTTTTCGATTTTGATCACAAGTTTTTATCATTAAGATACTTTCAATTTCGGAACGGGTTTCCACGAAACTTCCTTTAAAGAATTGTTAATCATGTAATTTATTTCTATTAAAAAAGTGGAATAACCCCCACTTATGGCCTAACCCTAGGAACGCCTCGGTCACTAATGTTATTTTACCTGTCAAATAATAAGGAACATTTTAAATACTTGAATCTTCTAATTTATAATTTTAATATTAATTAGCATTAATTAATATTAAAAAATTTAATAACTTGTTTCGTCATACGTAATCAATTAAATTATACCTACAATAATTGATGTTACAGTAGCTGCTAGAGATTATTATTACATAATTTTTTTTAAGTCATACCACGGCCAAACTCGATTCTCTCTTCCCTCATTGATAATTCTGAGCGTAAAATACACAGCAAAAAATTAAAAAAATAATTACTAGTTTCATAATAGTAGTAAGAAAATTAAGCAACTTCGCCAATATCCGGCAATAAACTCATATCGAATTTTTTTTTCTCAAAACATGGATTATTTTTACACGATTCTGAATTATTTAAAATATATGTATATATGTGTACATTCAAAACAATTTTTAATAAATTTAGCCATTATAGGTACTGATCTAAAATATATAAGCATATAGAAATATAATAGAATTACATATAAAATTAAATATTATATTCTAGTTCTGGAAAGTCATGGTATAAAAGTATGTATATAAAAATAAAAATATACTTTCATGTTTCATAATATCAACAGAATAAGAAAGCATATTTCGCCAATATCCGGCAATCAACTCACATCGCTTTTTTTTTTCTCAAAACATGGATTATTTAACAAATTCATAATAATTTTTACAGGTTTTATTATTTTAGAGAATGAACAAGTTTTTATTTTTTTATTTTTTTTTTTTTTTGCTGTAGCATTATGTACTCCATTTATGAGAGAATAGTTTTTGTGGAAATTTTAGAATATTGTGTGGTTACAGAAATTACAGAATATTTTTTCAGATTTTTAAAATATTAATTCATAAATCTATCCACCCTACTTGTATATATATATGTATCTATAGGTATATGCAGATTTTATTTCTTGATTAGACTTTAAACATTGATAATTTTTACAGTGAAATATACATTAAATATTATAAAATTAAAATTAAGTAAACTTTAAAATTTTTCTTGATAAAGAGTTCTTACATGCAGATAAATTGGTTTCATTTGTAAAATACCTTGCCATATTTTTTTAAATGATGGGCAAGAATTTTGCATATATTAATGAGCATATATTTATTTTATGCTCGTTTAAGTCACATTCCCCATAAGGGTTTTTTATTAGTCTTGGATATATCAATTCATAAATAGTTTTGACGAACGAAACGCAAAGATAAGGAAATTCTCCATTAGTAATGGTAAGTAATAGCGCCCCCTACGTTCTTCCGGGGAGAAACTCTTATTCCTCTTGAACAAAGGGAAAATGACTTTTTGTTACGGCCGTATAAAGGGAAGGAGAAAATCGAGTTAGGCCGTGGTCATACACACAAATGTGATAATAAGGCAATTAAAAAAAAAGTAAAACTGCATAAAAATAGAGTGGTGAGGACAAATTAACTAAAAATCTCCCTTTATGATATATTGAATTCGATGCTTCGGAGTACATGAATTTTTTTACAAAATAAGTAAGTCGCAAATCAGGTATACTCTTTTTTTCTTGTTAACTATAAAATCATAAGTATAAATGCATTTCCAATGCTATTTTACACGCTTCACTTCACGGCGGGTATTTCTCATTAGTTTACATCCACAATGATTCTCACATTTTACGTACAATTTGGCTGTAAACCTGATCAATAGGATTTGAGGTACATTTTTACTTTTTTCACTCAACGAAAACTTAAAAAATCAGAATTTACATGGAAACTAACACATTTTTACAAAACATAACAAAGTGACATGAAAAATGTAATATTGTATCAATTTAAAAATGACGTATAATATGACATATAATGGTATATAATGACACATAAGCAAAAAATGTTTTATAAAAATGTTTTATTTTTCAAAAAGGTCACATTTTATAAAGTATCATTAATAAATAAAGTGGAATATAATAGATATATAAAACATATGAAACGTAAAATAACAAATAAAATATAAAATATAAAATACATAAAGCAGAAACTTGCATAATAATTATTCCATGCCATGGATAGCCAATATTTTTCGAAGCTTGACTTAAATGCCAGCGAAAATTAAAACTGAAGTGTTCAAATTTTTAATTAAAACAAAGCAGATAAATCGCACAAACTTTTTCAATTATGGAAAAAAATCCACTTCTGTCGTAAAACTCTCGTAATATATTTTATAATCTTATTCCTACCATCCAAAAAATGATGCTAGTGATTTTTAACGTTTAATATATCGTGTGTTTTTTCATTTCAAATATAGAATATTTAATAGAAACAAAATTTTAATAATATTTATTTAATATCCTAATAATATTATAAATCCGATTGTGTGCAAATGTTAGGCTGAAGCCAGCGGCAAAATGGAGAATTTAATGATCATGTATCTTTGCAATGTAGGTTGATTATAACCCGTAAGTGAACATAGGCTGGTTTTTGTTTAGTTTATTCGAATATTTTTCTTAATAATTCAAAATTTCATCATTTTCATAGAGAATAAATGGACATTTTTTCGTATAATATTTTAAAATGGTTAAATTTACTTTACCGTTGCTAATACTTCATCGTTGCCAAAACTAAATCAAAATCTGGAATAATCATTTTTACTCAACAATTTATTTTCAAATGAAAAATTTCCACTTGAAAAATGAAAATGAAATTAATTATTTAAGAAACAGAATATGAAATGACGTCATACAAGGTGCATAAATACGAGTAAGTATGGAAAGCAAGCGAATATGATGACATATATCAAAAATAAAACAGATTTGCTTTGATGTTGAAATAAAATGATCTTGGGTTATCAAATTATTTGTGATTAATTTCTCTATTATTTTTCTTTTTCTATTTCACATGAAATGAATTATTTTAAATGCATGTGTTGTAAATTAAAGGGTACTTTTCGGTTAGCCGGGTGCCATTTATATATATGCATGTATATATATACACACACATACACACATATCTACGTATACATATATATACATAAATATATATATATATATATATATATATATATATATATATATATATATATATATATATATATATATATATATATATATATATATATATATATATATATATATATATATATATATATGTATATATGTATATATATACATATATATCTATATACATATGTATTTATATATGTACATATATCACTGGCGCACGGCTAACCGAAAAGTACCAATTAAAGTTCTGTGTTTTAAATGGAATGAGTGAAAAATTTATATTTTAATACGAATTCAATACGAATTATGGTGATAGGAATAATACTTGGCGGTTTATCGTCAGCACACGGCTAACATAAAGGTACCATATTTTTAATTTAAATTAAAAAAAAAACTTTGAAAAGATATTGGACGGCAAATGTCAATAATATGCACCGCAAAATTATCCGTATAGAAAATCAGAAAATCTTAATAAAAATAACTTTATTTTTTAAAAGAAAGTTGCATTTTTTCATAAAAGCTAAAGATTTAATATGATTGCGTCGAAGTAATAGCGTTTTTCCTCTATCATTTTCCCACAATCAAAACACATTTGTAAATGATCGTTTCGAACCGGAATTTAATTTTACATTTCTTTTAGCTTTAAAACAGTAAAAACTTTGTTGTCATTTTTAAATATAGCTTTTTTTAAAGTTCTGTTTCATAATAGGTTTTTGTAAAGTCTTGTAGATTGAGAAAAATGGCATAGATTTTAAAGCAATGTTTAAGTAAAATTGCAATATTTTTAAAAACTTAAAAACAACAATGTTATCGAAATGAAAATCAATTTTACCGACAAATTCGCGTAATACAAAAGCAAAGAAAAAATCAAAAAGCAATGAAACTTTTCTTCCAGCCGAATTATGTAAACTTGAACAAGCCGATCGTGCCAATTCATAATATTATAAACGTGAAAGAGCGTTGCATATAGTAGGAAAGGTTTTCACATATAGGTAGAAAATTTCCGAGAATAGGAAGGTTAGGGATCTGTAATTGGGCCCATAGTCAATTTTCTTTTTTTTATCAAGTGATATTTGGGGCAAAATTGAATACATTGCTGTAACCAGATTTGTTTTTGCGTGGTAAACACTTTCCTCGCTCACCTTTGATGCCAACTATGACTGTAAAACATATTTAAAAAAATCAGACGATAATTTTCTAATTTTCTTATTACTTCATGATATAAATAGACATCCTGGTTATCCTTTAAACCTGAATTAATCATATCATTGTCGTCCAGTTTACAATCTTAATTAATAACCCTAATCGTATCCTATCCTAATCCTAATAATAACTTTAAACAATATTCTTTGAAACGAATATGTAAATTAAATCAATGTTCATAAACGGAACGAATGGAAAATAGAATAAATACAAATGGCAAAATAAAATAACAAGAAAGTACATTTATTCGACACTTAACCCTAGAAAAAACGCAAAAAATTTCAAGCGCACGAAATAAATTAAAATAATCCTATATATATACAAAAATATGTAAATTTAGACCATCAGATTGGTGTTGTCGGTAGTTATTTGTTTAGAGTGTCCTTGACGCAATAGAAAAAATATCGAGGTTAAATTGGACAGAATTTAAAGTACTTTCTAGCAACCTTTATTTACAGTTTAGAATCGCATCAGATTGATATATCTTTATGAAATATCTATCAATGTATAAAATCCACAAGCAGTTTGTTCAATATTTACACCACTTAGCGAGTAGCACTTTATTTAATATATACATAAACAAGACATAAAATAATAATGTAGTAAGAAATATATAACACATGTCTATACAAATAAACAATATAATAACTCCATTTAGAAATGAATACATATACAAATTTCATACCAAATACCACCTGAAATGCACCGTTGTATAGAAAAATTCTCTCAGTGTTATTTTTCGTTTTACGAAGAGGAATTCGTCGATTTTCACGATGTTTTCCTTCTTTTTTCATTGGTTGCAGTTTCATTTTCGCGATTGTATATATTATTTGGCATGAAATTTCACTTTTTTAAGACTGGGCTATGTTAAGGCCCCTATAGCAAAGAAATACCGTATTGTATCCTATAAAAGGTGATAAAAATTTGGTTAACTATATATGTTTTTAATTATCCAATGAAATGCTTTGCTAAATTAATGCATTTATTCTTTTTTTAATGTTACGTGAACGAAGTCACGGGTAACAGCTAGTATATAATATTTATTAATTTTTATTTAATAGAAGCAAAACGCAAATTTTAATAGAAACAAAATATAGTCGGACTCGGTTAAGACACTCACGGTTAATACGCGATCCCGCTTAATACGCGTATTTTTCCTGGTGACTTGAATATTATCCATAAGACTAATGTAAAAATATCACGTTTAATACATGAACGGTTAGTAGGTGAACCCGCTTAATACGCGATAAAATTTCGGCACCTTGAGGCAAAAAAAATCTCTCTTAATACGCGAATTCACAGACCAAGATGAGAATTTCTTCTCTCTTTCAAAATTTAGTGGGATTTTTTTTTTTAAATTCAGATATCTACCACTATTTCGGAATAGTGAGTTTCGCATCATGTAATGACAGATTAATTAAATCGAATGTTACTAATCAGAAATAGCGATACATATTCCAATACATTATTCGTTATCACAAGTACTACATGCAGTTTTAATAACTGGGTTGTTCTGAAAAGATTTCATATTTTTGGTATATGTTAAATAAAAGAGATAGCAGTAAAATTTCTTTTGTTGTTTATTTTTGATGTAACGTATTAATTGAAAATAAAGTCATATTTGAATCTATGTAATTTTTCAGTTATTATTTCATTCAGTCCTATAAAAACAGACAGCGAGTTAAGTTTGAATACAGTTAAATTTTAATCTAAATAAGCATAAAAGACACAATTTTCAATGGTAAACATATAAACGAAAGTTATAACGTTCATTGGGGTGGATTAGATATGTAAATAAGCTCATTTCCTGCAACATTATGTAAATCACGTTTAATACTCGATCCCGCTTAATACACGACTTTTGTGCAGTCCCTTGAAACGCGTCTTAACCGGGTTCGACTGTAGTAACGAATATTCTCATACTTTAACGCAAAAGCACTGCAAAACAGAGAGCTCATGAATAAAAAATAATATTTACGTTATCATGAGGGATACCAAAATCTTATTTTATCTTGAACTATAAATAAATCCAATAACGCATTCAGATCAGAAGGAAGAATTTTGAAATACTTCAAATATTAATTTCACAAGAAAATACGTGGTCTCAAACAACTGCGGAAGAAATCTTAAGGGCCCTGCATGGGATCGGAGCACTTTTTAAACATAATGCAGTGACAAAATATATGTTTTATGATTTCTCTCTAATTTAAAATGTTTAAAACAAATAGTCATTTTTATTTAATCTATTTTTCGCAAACCAAATTAACACTTTACTTTTAATGAATTGGCTTTTAAATTTGCTATGTTCATAAAGTAAACAACAATAAATTTTCCTTTGTAAAAATATATTATTTAAAAATGTGCTACTTATTATAAGCTAATTTTTTATGTTTTAAAATTAACTAAATGAAGAGTCATTTTTGCATTTTTAAAATCTTACATAGCCTTTTTAATAACACTTCTAGCTTCCTAATTGAAATTCTGTTTTGTCTTCAGTAAAAATAAAAGTGGATTGTTTTCTTAAACTACAAAATGGATTTAAAAGGAAATATATTTTTCCCCCTTTCTGGTAAAACCTATTTTTATGAATGCACTGGGAGTTACAAGCATTCATAAATAAGAAATTATAAATGCACGAAAGATAATTTAAGCTGCTTGAAAAAATAATTAAGATTTTACATATTTAAATAAACATTTCGTTTTTTTTCGCTTAAGAAGAAAATTTTATTAATTTTCTTAGGTTTTTAGTACGACGTCAAAAGTTAACAGTCGGTTTTTCAATTAAAAATAGTTAATAGTTGTAAATATAATATTCTATTCTGGAAATGTTTTTAATGTTTTATGAATTGATTACTGTTCTTCATTTAATATTTTAAATAACAAACGTAAAATCAATATACGGCAAGAAAATTGATCAATCATATGTAGGAATTTTGAGATAAAAGATCTCTTAAACTATTTCTTATTCTTATGTTTTTAGGTGATATAATGCAAAACTGGGTATGAAATAAACATATAAACACATGAAATTAAGGAAAGAGTGCTTCAACAAAATTTTCATGTTTTTCTTGACTTCATTAAACGATCTTTTTGTCAAGTCCATGGTTGTAATCGCGGAGCTAACGAAAGAGACGGTACGAAACTTCCAACCCTCTTGGCTGCACGTAATCAAGATAGAGTGGATTCCACCAGTTGTCGAACTGCCATGTGATCAAGGTAGGCTAAAAAGCAGCCGAGTTCGGTAGCGTATCGCAGCCTGCTTTTTTCGTCGGCTGCTACTGCAATAAAGAAAAATTCAATATTTACACACAAGATTTGTTGAAATGTTTTTTTTATGATAATTTTATGCATTATTGCAATATGAGAAATAAATTTAACATTGTGTGATTGCTCATTACACTGTAAACAAAAATGGGTCGATCTACTAAAAAAGTTTAGTTTTTCTAACAGATTTTTTGGAAATTACTAAAAATTTTTTAGTATATTTGTATTTCACAGATTTTTTTAGTAACCGGTACTAAAAATCGGAATCATTGCTAGCTGGTTTCTAGTAATTCTTACAGATTATCTTGTAACTGAGTAAGAATACAAAAAAATTTTTAGTCTTTTTGTGCCGATTTTTAGTTCCGGTTACTAAAAAAATCTGTGGAATAAAAATATACTAAAAAATTTTTAGTAACCTGAGATTTTTTTTTTTTTTACAGTGTAGACACGTCAAGCCTTCGTAACAAATACTAAACGTAAACTCTGTAATCTTAAACTGTAAAACTGTTGATCAATCCCCTTGAGGCTATACTAACTTTTAATCAATTGTTTATAATAATACTTTAATCGAGACATTTAAAACGTCAGGACAGACTTTTCAAAAGTAATCTAAGTTTCAAAACATTAGACAAAAAATATCTAGCAATAGTTACTTTTTATTTCAGGAAATGTACTTTATTTTTATATAAATCATTACTTTCATTATACTACAAATATCGTCCGAATTACTAAAACAAATATAATAATTAATAAAAGCATAAAAAATAGTTCTTAATAACACCATAAAAATAAGGAATGTTCTAGGCCTTTCGAAAGAACTTTGTCTTTCTTCGTCAAGCGCAAAGAAGACTTGCAACCACT
Source organism: Maratus michaelseni (assembly GCA_963931845.1). NCBI lineage: Eukaryota > Metazoa > Arthropoda > Arachnida > Araneae > Salticidae > Maratus > Maratus michaelseni. The sequence goes on along the minus strand of OZ007586.1, from coordinate 39,310,736 downwards.
TTGAAGGCAGTAGGAAGACTAAAGGGAAATTGGGGGGAAGAGGGACAAGTTAAGGGAACACCCAATAGGAAAGCAGAAGGCACCAGCCAATCACAGAAGAGAATTGCATAAAATGTAGAACAAAAGGAAAATTATGAAAAAAAAAATAATAAAATGCATAAAAAATGAATGTAAAATGAGGATTAAATATGCAAAATATAAGCAAACATAAAAGTTAATACCAAAATGAAAAAAAAAATAATTATTATTATTATTATTATATGGTTGAGCTGAACAAGCTTTGGTGGAATCAGATTTTTCATTAACTATAACCTCGCGATTAAGATAAATAGCTAAATTTTCTTTAAAAATTGTTTAAAAATTGACTAAAATTCTTTAAAAAAGGGCTAAAATTACCTTTAATGCCAATAGCCCCTCTGAATTGTACTTTCTTGAAAATTTAGCTCTTTAACTTAATCGCGAGGTTATAGTTAATGAAAAATCTGATTCCACCATGCTCTCTGCAGCTTGGAAAAACTTGTTCATCTCAATCATATAATAATAATTATTATTTTATTTTTATTTTTATTATTTTTTTTTTTGGTAATAACTTTTATGTTTGTTTATATTTTGTATATTTAATCCCTATTTTACATTCATTTTTATGCACTTTATTTATTTATTTTTAATTTTCTTTATAACTTTCCTTTTGTTCTACATTCTAGGTAATTCTGTGATTGGCTGATGCCTTCTGCTTTCCTATTAGCTGTTCCCTTAACTTGTCCCTGCTTCCCTCCCATTTCCTTTCAGTCTTGCTCGTGCCTTCAGAGTGGTTGCAAGTCTTCATTACCCATGACGAAGAAAGACAAATTTCTTTCAAAAGCCCTAGCTCATTCCTTATTTTTATGGTGTTATTAAGAAGTATTTTTTATGTTTTTATAGTATCACATCAGTTTATTAATTATTTTAATATTAATTAATGTTTAAGTAAACCACAAACAGAGAAACTGGCGATGAAAGTAACAGTATGACATAAATATGAAGCTCAAGTATTGAATTTAATCACTAATGTCTTATATTCATTGCAGCGCAATAATTTTCGCACAGTACAAACTTTTAGAACATCTGCTAAATTTGCCTTTTCTCAGAAATGATTAATGTATCTGGCGAGGAGATAATTGATTCATTACTTTGGAATTCTAATGTTATATTAGTCTTAAATTTATCATGGATAATTTGACATTATTCTTTTATTAAATCTATAGTTAAATAAATTACAGCGATTTAAGAATTTCTTCTTCAAACGGCCCTATCAAACGTCAGCGAAGGAATTACTTACAAATTAGCTCAAAACTTTTTCATGTAAAAGGACCAAACTAGCATCAATTGGTTTATATTTGAATATGAACTTATATTTTAAGGTGAGAAACCTATTTTATAAAGCAATGTTATTTAAAATATTACAGTAAAATTAAACTCTTCTATTTGAATAAAAATGTTTTGTTGTTGTTGTTAAAATGATTTTAAACCAAAAATAATATCTTAAAAATTATAATAAGTCTTCTATTATAATTAATCTGTTATTCTTTGTGCCACGTGGATTAAACAATAGTATATTCTAAAGAAATAGTTTATAGGTTATTAAAAAGAATAGTTTTGTGACTAAAGATGCTATACATATGCAGAGAAATAAGTAAATAAAAATGTTTCTCCTCTCTTGCCTAATGAAATTTCTGAAAAAACAAACAAAAAACCTTACTAATTTTTATTCATATCATCCTGATGTGATTTGAATAAAAAGCGCAATTAGAAGCGTTTAAACAAATGAAGCTAGTGCTTTTACACTTTTGCCATTTCCTATGGTTACACTTGCCCCATATGCAATATTGTAAAGGGCAAGTGGAACCACAGCTGTAAAAATAATTAAAATTAAAAGCTATATAATGAACTAATTTTAAAAAAAAATTCTAAAGTTAGCTAAGATAATAAAAATCAATGGTGAAACAAGCAGGGTTTGAGCGAAACCGAAAACTGAAATCTGAGAAAACCACTACCATTGAACATTAAGCTTTTGTGACTCAAACAACTACGATTTGAAAAAAATATTTACTCACTTGTTAGAATACATCATTTTGAGCACGTAAAAAATAATAGAACAATTTAGAACATAAAATGAAAAATACATATTGACTAAAAGGTACTTTTGTCACATCTGCAATAAACATAAAATTACATACTTCTCATAAATATTGCCATTTACTGATGCAAAATTTTAAAGCATACGAAATTACCTTTTTAAAAATATATATTTTTGGACGACTCCATCCTTTTTAATTTTACAAAATTTACGGAGTTAATTTTAACAATAACAATGCGAAGCTGCTCAAATGATAAATAAAACTTTGGCATAAAAAATTATCTCAGAATCGCCGTATATTGAGAATTATATGAACAATTTATATTAACTGTTGTGTTAGGAGATATCAGCAATAAATAAAATTGTATTTTAAAGACCACTGTATAAATAACACTTATTTCTATCTCTGCTATTATTGATAAATTTTTCGTATTAAAGTATTACATTTTAGTTAACTTAATATTTTTGATATAATCGTTGAAAACTCGTATTAAATTTTAGTAAAAAGAATTGCAATTGCTTTTAATAACACGTGAAAACATGCAAAAACATTGTTAGCAAACTGTTGGAAAAAATATATAAAAAAATCTCTGACGGCTCGGCCTACAGGCTCAGGTAGATTTCGAAGACGCAGACCGTAGGACACCTGTTTGTTGGGAATTGCGGAAGAAATGACCTTTTTGCCATGATGTGGCAGTTGGAACCGTCCCCTACGAAACCTAACTTGTTTGCAGGTGGAGCCGGCTGGGATTTTTTTTTTTGGCTATAAGGGTTGGTTCTATAAAAAACTTGTCAATATAAAAGTTTTAGATAATATTAAGAGGATTTATAATAAATCTAAGCGGATTTTATATCTTGTGAATTGACGAAGTTATGATTTTTTTTCTTCTAAAACCCTCCTTTACCCCTCCCCCTTGGGGCAATTTTTAATGATATCAAAAATCCGTCATACATAAATTTTCGGTCCTTTTCCTAGAAGTAATAATAACTTTAAACGGATTCGATACATATCATAATTAAGAAATTATGGGGTTTTTTCTGTTTTCAAAAAAGCTCCCCATTCCCCCCCCCCCCCCCTGCTTAAATTTGGCCATTAACGAATTTGACCGAGATTTTATGCCCCTTGATTTTATGTTTCAGTTTGGAAGAGATTTGTGCAGAATTATTGCAGTTATCGTGTAGATAACAAATTGGCATAGATAGATAGATAGATAAAGTTTTGCACTGGGGGTGGTTTTGGATTCTGGGAGTCATGATCGGCGTAGATCTGCAAAAAAATTTTCAAAAATCCAACTTAAAGGAGAATGTAATAGGTAGTATTTCCTACGAAATCTACCTAAAAGCCGTACTATACTTTTTAAGTGTATTAAAAAATATTTGAAACTTCGCATAGTCTTGGCAGTGAAATGTAAGAGTAACGGGTAGATGCAACATAGACAAGAATAAAGAGTATATATAGGAAAACCACTTTAAAATTATATTATAATTAATCAAAAAATAATGTCAAATTAATATTTCGTAAGGAATTCGTAAAATATACTTAAATTTAAAGACGACATAGCCATTAAAATACTTTCTCAAATTCCTAAAACATTTTTGTAGAAGTCTTGTTTCACATAAATAGTTTAAATCGAAGTCAAAATTTATCTTTTAGGTGATATAGTCGTTGAACATGAAGTGAAATATTGTACCCACACATTTTTTGATAACGTTTGGTATTTTAGAAAAATATATGAGCATGTCTATTCCTTCACATTATGCTAATGATTTCTATATCTACAGGCCGAAAAATAAATGGATCAATTATAAGATAATGGGGATTTTTTAATCTTGCCATCAAAGCGAGCCATTAAAGTTTGAAAGTAGCGTAGTTAATTTTCTCGTCTTAAATTTGATAAATATATGAAAGCCCAAAAATTTTCATTCAAAAAATTGTAATATTGTTTTCGAGAATGTCAATTTTGCATTAACAGAATCTGCAGTTTGTTTGAGATCAATTCCGTTTGCTGTAGAAAATTGCGAATTCTTGTTTTGAACATATGCTAAACTAACAATCGTTTTCAAAATAATGACTTCAAATATGGGGGGTAAAAAGAAACATTTAAAAAAAATTACTCTCTTTAAAAAGGGCGAGTTAAAAAGATTTTTTAAAGTAATTTTATGGTGGTAAAAGAAGATACAAAACTTAAAATCATTACACTGTTAAAATTTTGCAACAAACTGTCTAGTCATTCGGCAGTTTTGTAGAAAACGGTTAGATAACCATAAAGTAACTTTATTCTGACCATAATAAGTGCGATAATATTACCAGAATAAAGTTAAATTACGGTTATGTAGCCGTTTCCTAAAAAAACAGTCGATTGACTGGACAGTTTGTTGCAAATTTGTAACAGTGCACATACAATTTAAATCTTCTTATTAGAATTCTAGATGAACTTATTAAACTGCAATACTCAATATCAATCCTGACGTAAATACAATGAATTTTTAAATTTTTAAATACTCTTTGCAAGTAAGGAAATAGGAAAAATCTTTTCTAAACTTTAGGAATAATAATAGCATTAAGATAACAAAAGACAAACTGTGTCTAAATCGTGCACTTAAAGCAGGGGTCTTCAACACGGTTTTAAGAAAGCTTCTTGTACTTTTGAGTTTATGGCTAATGAATTCTACTTTCAGCCCAGTGAGAATTACAAATATTTAGATAGTCACAACTTGTATTAATTTGAAATTTGTTATCCCTCGTATGACAGGAATTTAACACAATCTGTGCTACGACACTGCATTTGAATGTTTCATATGGTCAACAAAACATATTTTCCGTAATCTATACTTATAAAGGAGTAGCTTGATTTTCTAATAATCAACGCCGAGCCTCAACCATTTGTCCTAGAACAATGAAATTTGGAAGACATGTTCTTTACGCAATGTAGGCGCGTACTAAGAAAGGATTTTTGAAAATTCACATCCTAAGGGGGTTAAATAGGGGGTCGAAATTTTTAGGTAATTTCGTCTTTTCGGCATATCTCAGCAGGAGTTTTAAGTAGGAGCCTGAAATTCGGGATAACAATTCTACTAAAGAATAGTTAAACATGTATTTCAGGGGATTTTAGAAATTCAACCACTAAGTGGGTTAAATGGGGGTCGAAAATTTTTGGTGATTTCACATTTTCACCATATCTCATCAGCAGTTTTAGGTAAGAGCGTGAGCTTCAAGATAACAAATCTACTAAAAAAAAATTAAACACGTATTTCAGCGATTTTAGAAATTCAACCACTAAGGGGGTTAAATGTGGGGTCTAAAGTTTTAGATCATTTTGCCTTTTTACCATATCTCAACAACAGTTTTAGCTAAAAGCGCGAAATTCAAGATAACAAATGTACTAAAAGTTAGTTAAAAGCAAATTTCAGCGATTTTAAAAATTCAACCACTAAGGGGGTTAAATGGGGATCGAAAGTTTTTAGTCATTTCGCATTTTCGCCATATCTCAGCAGCAGTTTTAGATAGGAACGTGAAATTCAGGATAACAAATCTACTAAAAAATAATTAAACACATATTTCAGCGATTTTAGAAATTCATCAATTAAAGGGGTTAAATGGGGGGGGGGGGTTGAACTTTGTAGGTCATTTTGCCTGTTCGCTATATCTCAGCAGCATTTTTTGTTAGGAGCTGGGAATTCGGGATAACAAATCTTCAAAAAATATAGATAAACATATATTTCAGCAATTTTAGAAATTCAGCAACTAAGGGGGTTTAATAGGAGGTCTAATATTTTAGGTCATTTTGCCATATCCCAGTAGAAATTATAGGTAGAACCATGAAACTCAGGATAACCAATCTACTAAAAAATAGTTAAACATGTATTTTGAGCGATTTTAGAAATTCAGACACTAAGTGGTGTTAAATGGGGGTTGAATGTCTTACGCCATTTTCCATATCTCAGTAGAAGTTATAGTTAGGAGCGGGAATTTCGGGATAACAAATCTACTAAAGAATAGTTAAACATGTATTTTAGGCGAATTTAGAAATTCAACTACTAAGGGGGTTAAATGGGGGGTCGGTAATTTTCGATGATTTCAACTTTTCACCATATCTCATCAGTAGTTTTGGATAAGAGCGTGAAATTCAGGATGACAAATCAGCTATAAAAATAATTAAACACATATTTCAGCGATTTTAGAAATTCACCCATTAAGGGGGGGCTAAATGGGGGTTGAAAATTGTAGGTCATTTCAAATGTTCGCCATATCTCAGCAGCATTTTTAGTTATGAGCTTGAAATCACAGATTCAGGATAACAAATCTACTAATAAATAGTTAAACATATATTATTAAACATATATATATTAAGAGGGTTAAACGGGGGTCGGATTTCTTATGTTATTTTGCGATATCTCAGTAATGGTTAGTTGCGTGAAATTTAGGATAAAAAATGTACTAGAAAATAGGTAACTATGTATTTCAGCAATTTTAGATAATAATCCATCAAGGGGGTCACACTGTGTGTCGAAAATTTTAGGTAATTGTGCCATATCTCAGCAGCAGTTTTAAGTAAGAATGTGAAACTCCGCTTTACAAATCTGCAAAAAAAAAATTAGAACTTAGCGGGTTTGTGGGCAACATCGGCTATGAACCCGATTGCGGAAGAGTAGACGAAACACTGAACTATTACTTATTTTTTATTATATACTAGCCGGTCGCTTCCAATTGGGGCACAGATACAAAGTACTATTTGGGCCCCACCCCTAGATAATCACGGGAAAGGGCCCAGTAGTATTTTGTCAGGGGGCTCATGAAAAAAAAAATATGTTGCGAAATCTTTATTTAAGTGTTTTTTTTTTTTTATTATTATGAGTTATTTTCGTATACTTTTAATTTAAAGTATTTTATTTATATTTTTCTGGTTGCATATAAAATGCACTTTCTGGGCCCCAAGCGAAGTCAGGCGGTACGCTGTACTATGCATCTGGGCCCCACTCCGAAACGACCGGCTAGACGGGCGAAGAATGAGGAGTATTATTCCCAATTAACTTCCGTGCCTCGTACATTCGTATAACATACAAGTTTAATTTTAAAGGTTTGATTTTTTATCTTAAACTTTTAAATTTTCAGCTTACAAAAGCTTCTGTTTTATTAATTACAAGGGGTTAAACCCGGGCTTCCCGGGTTACATAATACAGGTGAAAACCATTTTTTTAAGACATTGATTACTCTAATAGATTTTTTATATTTAATATATTTTTTTAGAATGTCCGCTAACAATATTTCAAGTCATATTTATATGAAAAATATAAATAATGCGTTCAAATAAAGTTTTGAAATTTATTAAAAATGATACTTTCGTATTGGTCTCGCATCAGAAGTTAACAGCCGAAGAAATCCACTAATTACAATCAGCCTTTTTGGTTCTGTTCATTTCAGTGGTTTAAGGCGGTATTCAAAAAAAAAAAATTTCCACGCTCAACAACTCAAAATTTTTAGACACATTTTCTGACTGATTTTAAAAAATAAAAACATGAAACTTGGCGGGGTGATTTATGAAGAGATTTATAAGGGACCTGTGTTTTTATTTTTCGTTCAATTAGTTAGAAATTGATTTACGAACAATTATTTTCACAGTACGATAATATTTTTTGTTTCCAGCACTATCGCTTCGGCAAATTCGGTTCAAAATCTCCACTTTCACAGCATTTTTTGAAATATATTCTGCTTTTATCAAAACATCGACCAATTTTGGACATTATAAAGTTTCTGAATAAGAGAACCTACCAATTGGATGCATTTTAGAGCAAAAATGAATTTAAAAATGTGTCTCAAAATAAGCAGTTTGGATTTGAATACACCTTTAAGCGCGTAGTTCAATTACATGTCTTAAATTTGTGTTTTATTTCCTCTTTTATTGTTTTATTTATTGATTTTTGAATGTTTTAATTTTGTGATGAAATGTAAGCTGGAAACAAATGCTGAGCTATTTATAATTATTTTAGTGTAAGCGGATTTATGTTTCGTAATCGCTTGCACGTGATAAAGATGGATTTGAAAAAACTTCATGCTTGAAAATTATTTTAAAAACAATAAAATTTAGTAAATTGCGATACAGTTTTTAAACAAATTGCATTTGAAAGTATATTTTTTTCCCTATTCGACGGTGTAAAAATTGAAATTGTGCGATATTTAGAGGTTTCAAAAATTGCAGCAAAAGTGAAATTTAAGCGTCTGCTGTCGCCACCGTGAAAAGGAGGCAGAGTTATGGACGGTTTTTCATTATAATGTAGATTGTTCGGGTAACTTCTTTTAATCATATACATAATGTATTTCACAATGTTCAACTAGTCATAGAAATAAAAAGAATGCAGTTTTGAAATAAATATTATGCTCTTTTGTAGCTGGACCGGCATCATAAAATAATTCATAGATTATCCAGAAAAAAAAAAAAAAAAAAAAAAAAAAAAAAAAAACTTAATAAAATAATAAAAAATGAGATTAACTGTGTATTGAAAAGAAAAACTTGTATCAAAGATAAATAATATTAAGAATTTAAAAATCTGAATTAAAATCCATAATTATCTCATTTCCAAATTATCAACTTTTAAATACCGGATGTTCGGAAAGCATGATATAAGAAATACAAGGTACACAATAGAAATTCCCATTTGAATTTATTTATGTAATTGACAGCTTTTAAGTTAGTTCTCCCATAAAAGGGAATTCGTTGAGAACTGATTTCTTTTAAAATTCATATTTATATGTTCGGCCGAAATTCTGTAAGTATAATTTTCTAAAAAAAAATTAAAATTTAATATTTTTGAAAAAAATATGAAATAGGCATTTTTTTCTCCTATATTTTATAGATAATCTAAGTTTGATATATCTTTGTTATAGAATTGCTAACAATAAATAAAAATACTTCGAGTTATGGAATAAATTTAACGATGTTTATTCCAAGAAAATCACAGTTGCGTCAATTTATCGAAATTCAATTTAAAACCATTCAATTTATTGGATTTCATCTGTGTGTATATATGTATATGTTTGCCTGTACGTTTACCTGATATTTTAATAAGTATCAGATTGATTGCTTATAAAATAGCTTTAGAAATAGTTTACATATTATACAAAATGAAAAAGAAGCTCAATAAATGCGTATTGTCTGTCTTTTTATGAATATGTAACATGTATAATTAAATTCAACATATGTTATAGGAAATGCAATTTTAAACAAGGAAGTAATGAATTTTGGTACGAAATTAAAATTCATGTGTAATAATTTATGAAGTACTATATTTTGTGCTATATTTAAAAGATTTTTAATCTGAAACGTGGTTATTTTTATTTAAAAATTATCACTCATTTACAAGACATGTTCGTTGCTTTTTACCTACTTTCTTTTAACTTACATTTTTCTATGTATGTGGCAGTCAAATCTTGTGACTCATTTTTCAACCACTTCCTATTGACGTAGATCTTTGAACTTTGGAATATATATGTATTCCTGAGAGCAATACGTGAATTGGACATTATTTTTTAAAACGTCGATCTCTAAGAGGGATCAACGTTGCCCCAAAACGTGCATTTCCCCCATAAAAATAACGTTACGCTTTTTTAATTGAAAAAACATCTCCATTGTTGCAACTTTCATCCATTTTCACCCCATTATTGCCCGCATCATTATGACGTCAGCATTGAGCGACGCACACATTTGTGCTTTATAATATAAGTTGGCTTTTTTTGTGAATTTTAATGAAAGTATGTTTTTTTTAATTGCATTTAATTATGTATATTATGATGCATTGATTATCGGAAGGATTATTTAATATATATATTCTTTTATAATATTTCAAGTGGCTTTTGATTTTGAAGTCGAAAGCAACATAAAATGATTCAGAGTATGTTTATCTCTTTTTGTTCTAAAAATCTATTTGAATGATGACACATAATTAATTGCTGAAACTGTTATGAAAAATGTAATTTTAAATTAAAAAAATAATGAATTGTGATACGAAATTAAAATTACGGAAAGCAATATTCTAAAAAAATTTATGGTGATGAAAGAAGATACAAATCTCAAAATCACTATAGACAATTTAAGTCTTCTTATTAGAATTCTAGATGAACATATTAAACTGCAATACTCAATATCACTCCTGGACGTAAAGACAATGTATTTTTGAAAATTTTAAATGCTCTTTGCAAGAAAGAAAATAGAAAAAGTCTTTTCTAAATTTCAGCAATAATAATAGCTTTAGGATAACAAGAGAAAAACTGTGTCTAAATCGTGCAATTAAAGCAGAGGTCTTCAACACGGTTTTAAGAAAGCTTCCTGTACTTTTGAGTATACTGTATCCTGTACTTTTGAGGATAATGCATGCTACTTTCAGTCCAGTAAAAATGTCAGATATTTAGATAGTCACAATTTGTATTAATTTGAAAATTTGTATACTCGTATGAAAGGTATTTAACACAATCCGTACTATGTGCAATACATTTGAATGTTCCATTATTCAACAAAACATATTTTCAGTAATGTACGCATATAATAACGGGGATTATCATTCCCGATTCACTTGTGTGCCTCGCACATTCGTATAATATACAACATAATATTCGTATACAATATTCGTATATAATATTCGTATCTAATTTCGTAATATAATATTCATATATATACATACTTATATTAAAATCCGACTTAGTGTTTGTCTATCAGATCTATTCCTCCGATAATAAGATGAATTACGGGATGAAAACAACGTCAAATAACTACGTTTAAGGATACAGGGATGTCATAATAACTCTTTAAATTTTGAATTTTGAATTAGTTTCCCAGATATTAATATTTTTGTAATTTTTAATAAACTTCCTGTAACAGTGTGAAATAAATTACTCATTTTTTTGTGAATAAATTAGAGAAAAAGCAAATAACAGGGATTATTACTTTTTCTGATTATGATCAAAATGTAAAATTATTTTTAATTTGAATAGAAAGTGAAAAAGAAATCTTGGACTTTTAAAGGAACAAAAACATATTTTTACATGTAAATCTGTATTATTTGGATATTTTATAATATTTAAATAATTTTCTCACTATGACTACACTCTAAAAAAAATTCGCGAATTGAATGTTTATTTCTGTTGTTTTACGTTTAAAGAAGAAAAAATTCACTTTCATTTGCCCATCTTACCTAAAATTACCGAAACTTCATCGATCTAACTTATAAATTACGTAAAATTCTCCAATCTAAACTCCATTTTTGTCAAATCACAAACAGACGTGTGTCCGGCAACTGTGTTACCTACCAGTACTTTTTCGTTTCAGAAAAGGAAATTTTACGTCATTTACAATCAAATCACTGGAACCTCGAGATCCTAAGCACAAAATGTCCTAAAATCCTCCTATCAAAAAACGGAAATTTCGTCAAATAACAGATTTTTTTTTCTTTTAATGACGGGGATATTCTGGCAACTATGCTACCAGTATTGTTTACATTTGTTCACGAAATTTTATTTCAGAGTGTACGAAATCTCTAATATTAAGTTTTATTTGTAAAACGATAAAGCGATGTTTAGCCTTTTATCAATATTTTCATTTGCTTAGAAATTTTTATTAGCTTTCGTCGTTTCTGATTTGTCAAGAAGCGAATATCTTCGTCTTTTACAAATTTGTGGGGAAAAAAAGTAAAAAATTGATGTCTACAAATACTTTTACATAAAATTAAAAATTCTTTAACGTACATTCTTATGTTAATTATAACCCATTGCTACGCAGAATTACGTGGGTGTATTATTTTGCTGAAAAGCCAGCGCATTATAAATTAATCTTCAAACAATAAGGGAATGTTTCACGAATACGGGCTACTTTAATTATGTTTCAATTTTACAGTACATTTGATTTCGTATTAATTTACTTTAAATCAGATGCTGTTTTGAAATTTCTATTCGAGCGTTTATTCTAATCATTGTTGAGAAACATTTATATAAAATTTAAGATACACAATATTTAATTAAATTTTATTATTTTAGTTACATAATATTTAATTCTGCAACACAAAGACAATCATGTTTGTTTCTATGTTACTACAAAATCATCGGGTGCAGAATAATAATTAAAAAATATCATGTCTTGGCAAATTATATTTGTCGCAAATACTTAAATAACTTGATTGGAAGTACTGCATTTAAAAAATATTACTAAAGTTAATTTTGACAAACTGATGAAGAAATTAGTTATTTGATTTGACTTTACGATTCCAAAAAAATAGAAAAATTTAAAAAAATCTCTAACTGAGGCCAGTGTAAATCAATTCCGGCGTTAGCATACTTATTTTTCCTGGAGATTGAGAATCTAACAGGCAAAATTCACTGGAACATTACTGCTCAGTTTAAATGGAAAAACCGTGAAAAGTATGATTGTTTAAGCAATCTGTGATGCCATCCTCTTTGAAGTGGTTCAACAAAGAGAATCAGAGTCTGTAAGGATGATATTTTATGCAGAGTCATTTGAATAGGTCAAGACGCATGGGTCAGTGTTCAATGTGTCAACATCCTTCCTGCCCTGAAAAGAGATTTTTATATAGAGCCACTGGAATTGGTCAAGACGCGTGTGTTCAAGGTGGTCACAAAGGGATAAAAATATCTTAAGAACGTATATTAATTTGGAGCATTAACTTCAGACTTAAATTCTTCAGTAATTTATTTGCTCGTGAAAAATATTGAACATCCTTACTGCCCTGAAAGGAGATTTTTATACAGAGCCCCTTAAATGGGTCAAGACGCAAGGGTCCATGTTCAAGGTGGCCACAAAGGGAAAAATATCTTAAGGACGGATATTAATTTGGAGCATTAACTTAAGCCTTAAATTTTCAGCAATTTAGTTGTTCGTAAAGAATATTGAACAACCTTCCTTCCCTGAAAGGAGATTTTTTTCTTTCAGAGAATATTTGCACGTATGTCCGGTAATTGTGTTAAAATATTAAATAGAAATCAAGTGAGGGCAGAGATGCATATTTATTAACTATGAAACACATTACACTATTTTTCTACCCACTCACCCAGCACATTAAGGCATTTATATGATAGACCCACATGAAAAGTAAAAAAAAAAAGAAGTATATTATTAGGTAATTGACAAGTAACATGTAAAATGTGACTTTGGTTGTTCGGTTTAGAAAGATAGAAAATGTTGACTTTTTGATCATTATCAAATTAATAGTGTTCAATTGATCTTATAAAAAATTTGGTCGGTCTGACAGACTTCTCAAAGCAATTAAAGGTTAAAGCATTTATCTTAACAAGATTTCTCTTTATATGCTAGCATCAAATAAGGTGGACAGTTAAGGTTACGGCACCTTTGAGGTTAGCCAGTATTATGGTATCCTTCTCCTCTCCGCGGTCCATCAAAACGCTAGCCACCCAAGAAGTTCTTCAAATACAAGGAAAGGTAAAATTCACTATGCTGGTCAACTAGACGAACCATTTAACAAGTTTCCCTTTTACCACAGTTGGCCAGAGGTGCCGTGTCTCGCTTTATAGTGCATGTTTGTTCTGCCTGTTGTACTCATCTTCTTACTTTTCCATCGCTCCTAACACCACACAGATATGTTTGTGTATTTCTGTTTGTTGCATATTCCTTGCATTAAAAAAGCAAATTGCATAACGAATTTCACAATCTGTAGACATTTATATCGTCTTAAACAACATCAACTCACTATTACACGTATCAGCTTTACACCTACTAACTGTACTATTATGACGCACGTTATTCTCATTGAAAACGCAATACCGCGTGTCTAAAATAGCTCAGTCCTTCGGATGCAGAAAACACAACGTTCCGAAACTACCTTTCCAAATAACCCGCGAATGTTAAAAAACTGACCCGTGCCGAGGACAACTTCCCCCCTGAATTTAGCATTTAAGACAGTTCATAAACGGACTTTTTTTTTTCGTCAAATGATATCATGTGCTTCGAATCATCTGTAATATCAAAATATTTTACGGTAACTACCAGTGTTCTAGAATGTTACACAGGTCTACACGATATCCGGAACAGATAAATCAATGATTGTTTTATAAAATATTTTTAATGCTGAAACAGGAAATGTAATCACAAATTCTGTATCACGTGACGTTATCTAGTTGTATAATTTCAATATACCCCTATTATGTCATTTTCGCACATAATTCTGCTATCGCTAAAAACAATTTGACATCTTCCCGGGACCAGTAAATGATGGATTATCCACCAGGCACCAATGAAAAACGCTTTAACCAATAAGGTATCCCCGCGGAACTTACTCATAATCATGCACCTTGTCAGTACAGCTAAAGCCTTTGGCGGATGCGTTTGTATGTGGCAATTCCTGTTAAATTTTGAGGTCTTGGTAAGTGTCCTATAATTCATACAGTTACACAAGTACAGTCAATTTATTTTTCATAATCTCATATATCAATAAACTTGAGCAATTTTTATCCTTCTCCAGAATTTTTTTATGGTTGCATAATAAAAGTGATGCTTGGTGCTGAAAAAGTGATTTTATATTCATATTCAGCGTAACAAAAGCTTAAAATTTAATTATTGCGGTTTCTATTCTTGAAATTAATTTTCTATTTGTAGAATGGCGTTATTAAACTTTTAATTGATTTTACTTTATTTATGTAACGATAAAGATTTATTCATAAATATAAGAAACTCATTAATTTTTCTAATAACTCTGAATAATCTTTCTTATAAATATTTTCGTAACTTTAAAAGATTTTAATTAATTGGTAGAGTTTTTTAATCACGTTCTGTTTTTATAATAGTGCTTGTTGTTCAAATAATTTAGTTCATGAAAGACATTACAAAATCTGTTTTTAAAAGTTATGTTTTCGTACTGTAATTGATTACTGAAAATTCTTATATCTGCAATGTTATAGTAGTACATTTCAAGAGAAAATGATATCCCGCAAACCAATATTGGTTCATGAATCTATTGGTTCATGTTTATCTATTTTTAAAGATGATCATTTTAAAAATTGCATACTAAAAATATTTATGCTTTTCATCTGATTCCTGAAGACTGTAATCGCTCAGTCAATGATAAAAAAATATATATAAAACATATTTTCAATAATTTACATTTATTTTTATAATACAGATAGAAACGCTTTTGTTTTAATGCTTCTATCATTAAAAAAAAAAACAAAAAAATTACATTTTTCGTTTAAATGCGAAAACATAAAAATGTTCTCTTTATTTGTGAGTTGTTTTGATGAAATTAATTTTGAGAAAGATCAATAACATTTTTACGTTCTTAAATCACCGTCAGTTAATTAAAACCTAGCTTCACGTTAAAGAAAAACTCAATTATTATTTTTTTAAATATTGAATGAATGTACAATTTCTGAGTATGAAGAAACTTGAAAGGTTGCTTGCTTTATTTTATTTTTTTAAATGTACTTTCGAAAATATAAGAGTAAAAAAAGAATCAAGCCAAACATCTAATAAGTAAAAGACAAGGTAGCATAAAATATTTATATAAATATTTATTTTCAATTAACTTTTAGAAAATCTGTTTGTTTGAAAATAAAGGATATTATATTTTCTTATTTTTGAGAGATCTCAAATAAGAAAATGTCTCTATCTTTGTTAATATATATTAATTAGCCTTTTTATTTTCTTTATGGCAGAAAATTACGTTACTCCCACAGAAACGAAAATCTATTGGATATGAGTCAAAACATCATTTTTCAAGTTGAATATTATTCAATATTTATTACTTTCATTGACAGATTTGACAGCATTTTCTCGTAAGTGAATCACAAATAAATAAATAAATAAAAACAAAAACGAAAATCGAAATGCGTTGAAGACTATGTTAGAACTTTCTTATATTTGTATATATTTTTTTAGATATCACGTGTTATTACTCATTATAAATAAAATAAACAATAATTATGAATTTGAGAAAAAAAATCTTTTTTTTTTTTTTAGCAATATTGAATGTTATCTTCTTTTACTTGATGGAGAACTATTTAGGGGATAATAGGAAATTCTAACAGGTACAGGGATGGCCAAAATTTTTAATACTTTTTGAAAATTTTAGAAAATAAATTTAAATAGTAAGGATGCCGATGTAAAACCTTCAAAAAATCTAAATTTCTTTTTTTATAGCCTAAAATTTCTACGATTCTTTTCGTTTCCATTGCATCTTTGTTCAGCGCGCAATTGGAAAGAAACCGCACCAATACACACCTTTGTCAGCATACACTGTAAAAACAATTCCATATATATACGGGTGATTTATCTGAAATGTCTGTTATTTAACGGGAACTTTCTATTTTGAGTGGAAATTGTTAATTTTCCCGGAATAAATGGAAAAATTCCCTTTTAACCTTACCCGTTGAATGATGTTCAAAACGGAAATCTTCCTTCCAAAGCAGACAAACGGAATTGTTCCGTTTCAGTTGAGATAATACGGAAAAATTCAAGTTAAATTTTCGTAAGTGATGTTTTAGCTCATAATCGAGCTCTTTGGATGTGATCCGTTTGTGTAGGTGACTGAAAAATTATCCTCCAATGGCGAGTAATGAAGTTCATATCCTGAGGAAGTCAAGACGATAAAATACGGTGTGATAACATACAATACATTTGCTTGTTCCGTTTAGATAGGCATTAGTATATATAATTATTAGTGAGATTTGTTTATAATACTGAGCTATTGCTAACATTTATTTCTAAAAACAAGAAAATCCCCGTTTTGATTGGCGGGAAAAATCCATCTTAAAAAAGGAGTAATATCAAAACGGAAGCTTTGTGAAAAAGCGGAGAATAGACGAGATCATTGCTGCCAGAACATATTCCGTTTTTTCACTGAATTTGTTTTTGCAGGTGTATATAATTTATGTATTTTCTATTTTGATAAGACGAATAATCAATGCAGTGATACCTCGAACCTAACAAGCATAATTCGTTCGGGAATTACGTTCGCAGCCGAAATCTTCGTTAAACGAAACTGATTTCTCATCCAAAATGCAATACTGTTGCGTTATGTTAATGGATGTATCCAACAAAAGGCTCGTAAGTCGAATAAAAGTTCGTTAGCCGGTTCAGAAAAACAAAGAAAACAATGATTGAAACTTTCGTTAGTTGTGCACTTCTTCCAAAACTTCTTTATGCAATTTACACAAAACGGTGTGTTTTGATTTGTTGGGTATTTTGGAAAAACTGGTAATTTAGCAATGACTTCATACTTGAAGTAAAGCTACAAGAGACATCCAGGTATCTGGTGAACCATCAAATCTGTCATCATTTTTGCTATTATTTTAACAAGGTAGTTTAGAAGAAAATATTTTGTAATTTTTTCCAAATATTCTTATAAAATAACAAAATAATGCAACTATCAATGCTTTGCGAGATTTCTACATTCATTAAAAAAACAAAAAAAAATGTGTTAATTTGCTTCAGAGACACGGTTATGCGACGGCAGTGTCCACCATTCAGAAATGACCTATGGAAGATATCAGCAATCATTTTCTTGTTTTGCAATTGTTGGTCATAGACCTATACACGGTAGGCCAAAAGTCCCGCATCATAGGAAACACATGTATTGTTACAATATGTTCTCAATATGATTGCCTCCGTTGTCAAAATACAACTGCAGCTGATCGTTCATGTTCCTCAGAATGTTGGCCACTAAGATTGGCGTTATAGCATGGCACTTAGTAGCAATTCGCTCACGCAAATGGATTTTATCCCTGATCTTCTCACTGTAAACTTTCGAATTAAGGTAACCCCATACAGCAAACTCTACACACTCTTCAGTAGTCAGCCTTTGCACCTACAAATTAAAAAAAAAATTAAAAATTAAAAAAACTCCTATGATGCGGGACTTTTGGCCCACCCTGAAGACCTATAGACCTAGAGTAATTATATTTTTATAGCAGTCATTGTTTAATGTTTATATAATCTAATGGTTGGTTATTTCTATTTTAGAATAAATGTCAATTTAATGATCTTAATTTAAAGAGCGCACATTCACGCCCTCCCCCTCAAATCTTAATATATTATTTTGTTAAAACTACTTAAGTTCTATTTAATTTCTTCCAATTCAGCATTCCATTTTCTTTCAAATGACAAATATTTGTAATAATAAATTGGAAAAACTTGAAAATTAGTTAAAAAATATATAATTTTGTCTACCAATGTAGATTTACTGGTATCCGAGCCCTGAATCTCTTGATTACTAAATATTGACAAACACGCTCACATGTGTGCATGCATTTGTTATTTTATTTATTTATTTATTTTTGTTTTGCGAATGAAAAACAAGAAGTATTCTAAATTAAAGTACTTTTACATATCAGTTTATTAAGAACATTTATTTAACTTTAGTAAAACTGGTCAAGAAAAATAAAGATGATAAAACATAATATTAGATTATTTAATTTATGTTATGTTTAACTCATTAAGTCTTAATCTTTGTTACCCGTTAATAATATATCTGTACTTACAAAGAATTTTAAAAAAAATAGCAATTTTGAAGCAAATGTAATGCATTTTTTCTCTCTTTAACTACACTCGTTCAAATATGCACATAAATATTTTTTTGCATCATTAATGTTATTTTACAGCTTTACTAATAATGGATATTTTAAATATATTTCATATTTCAATTTATGTTTTCAGTAATTGTTAGGTAATAACCTATTTCAACCAGCGTAATAATTGACAGTATGCCATGGGCAAGATATTAATGTTAAAACATTTTTTTTTAAATCAGGGAATCAAATGAATTTTTTAAGTGCTAATTAGGAAATTAAAAACTTAAAACTGCATAAAAACAGGATAATAAAGACTCTAATTAAGCAGAAAACTTCATTTCTAATATGTTGTAGCGGATGTGTTGATGCAGTACATTATTTATTTTTTAAATATTTCTCAGCAAATCAGGTGTGCACTTATTTTCTCGTTAACGTGAAAATTAAAAGTATTTTTAATTAATGTTTTTTTTTTCTCTCTGCTTGAGTTATTTTTTACACGTGTCATTCCATTACAGCTATTTTTCATTAAATATAATAAGGAATGTAAGTTTCCGTGTTTTACGCACAGATTGGCTGTCGAACTGTTCAATATAACGAAAGAAACGAAATATTATTTTAATTATCAGAAGATGGAAATAAACAATCGAATTTAATTTTAAAAATGACAGTTTATTAGTATGTGTAGCAGATTTTTTTAATCAATAAATGCAAAGAAAATATGTTCATTGCTTGATTTAAAAATAATCATGCATTTCAAAATTTATTATTAGTTATTTTTTATATTTTATTTTTTAAAAAAAACTGAAATTTTTTTATACTTGCTTATAAAATTCAAATTTAATATTACACTGTACAAAACTGCCTAAAATATGCCTTGTATAGTAGGAACTTTTACAAAAATACAATGTAACCTCGTCATTGCGAAGGATTCTGGAAACTTTTCCGTTTTCTTTAACACGTTGACCGTCCCATGCGTCCATATGTTTTCATGCCTGACTTCCATTCTGCGCACCTTGAAACCACAAGGTCTCATGCGCGGAGTGCCATTGATTCGCCTCTGATTAGGGATCCTACATCTCTAATGTAGGATCTCTACCTCTGATTGCTTCGTAGCGCCATCTGTCTGCGGAATGACTGAACTACGTGCTTCAGGACAGTTAAAGGGTATCTTGGGTGGTTTTCGAAAAGCCATTAATTTCAGGCTGAATTATCAACGTTTTAAATATCACTTAAAGAAAGATTAAACATAAACTTCAGAAAACAATGGATTTCTGAGATTTACAGAAACGTAAAGGAGGTGAAAGGGTCCTTTTACTGTTCGCCAATTTCAGGAAAGATGTTCCAATTTGGGGAACTAATTGTTGTCTAACTGCATTTTGATGTTTCTGATTGGTTTTTCTGCGAAAAGTTTTTAGAGGAAGTTTACTGAACTTTTTTGTAAATGTATCATTAATTTTGTTATAGTTTACAATAGATGATTTAGATTTATTTAATACGTAGTAGACACAATTTCGACTGAAAAAAAAATAAATAAAAAACTTCCGTTTCTCAAATGTTGAAAGAAGTTTGATATAATGCGTTAAGAGAGGCGTTTCTTTTAAAATTTCTTTTGTAATTTGCTTGAATTACTCATATTTTAATACATTTTCATCTGCATATATTCTAGCTGTA
This sequence comes from Maratus michaelseni, assembly GCA_963931845.1. Taxonomy (NCBI): domain Eukaryota; kingdom Metazoa; phylum Arthropoda; class Arachnida; order Araneae; family Salticidae; genus Maratus; species Maratus michaelseni. The sequence continues at coordinate 39,290,430 of OZ007586.1, read as the reverse complement.
AATAACACTTTTTGTAGAAAGTAAACGTTAGTGGATTCTTAATAGAAATATTCATGGCCATAAAAGTGCAGCCAAAAGTTTAATTCCGTACGTATAAAGACAAAATAAATATTTAAAAGTTATAACACATTCGGATCAATTGTTATAACTTTTTGGTGGTTATCTTTAACGGGCATAACTGAAGCAGCATATTTAAAGGCGAAACAAGTAATTTATCTTTAACTATTTAAAATATATATTTTACTTAAAAAACACGATTTAAAAAAAACTATGTCAAAAGTTTTGACGTGTTCAGTATCAAATGTTAATTAACTAACGAATAGTTATTTAAATCACAAAAAGTTAAGAGGAGGTTCACCCCCCCCCCCCGATACGTTTTGATTTTTATGGCGTATTCGGGATAATTTTTTAATAATAGAAAAAAAAAAACATTTTTTGTATATTATTGGCATTTTTGGTATTTTTGGCATTGAATTTATTGTACTTTCGTGTAAGTGTGTGGATATTATAGATCTCACATAAAAATGCTGGTATTTTAACCGATATAAACTCCTCCAAAGTTCACTATGCGCGACTTGCACGGTAAAGCGTTGTAACTAATTGCGCTTGCAAGAATCATCTAAAACAAAATAAATCACCCGGATTCATAAAATATATTAAATTAGTTGGATGACAAACCTCAGATTGATAAGATATATACAATTTTAAAAAATTGGCAGGGTTGTAAAAAATTTGAGATTATATTTTAAACGGCGAAATTATTAAAAATGATTTTTTTAGAGGTTCACTGTAAAAAAAATCACAGTATTTTTACAGCAAAAAATGCTGGCAATATGGGTGCCAGCATATTTTGCTGTGAATTTACAGCAGTTTTGTTTTTCATGGATAAACAGCACTTTTGTAAATTCACAGCATTTTTTGCGGTTAATTTTACAGCAGTTCAGTTTTTTTATTTTAAAGCAGATTTGTTAATTTTACAGCCGTTTTTGCTGTTAATTTTAATGCAATTTTAACAGAATGACTGTAAAACTTATAGTATTTGTTGTTGATATTTTACCCCCCCCCCCCTCCCTCTCCGTGTATTGTTTTTTTTTCTTATTTTAACCTGAGACATATTTCAAAGACTTTGGGCACTAAATATTACCTTTTTGTTTACTTATATCATTATTTTAATATCATTATTATATAATGATTCTGTTATACATATATACGATACAAATTTCGGTTTTTGGTCAAGTATATCACCCACAAAAACTTTAGTCATTTGCCTATAGAGATAAAATGTTTTTTCAATAAATCATAACAAAGCAAGATTTTACTTTATCTAGCTTTTAATTAATTATTCAGTATTTCTTTACAGGACTTTGTTTAACCGTTTGTTTGTATTTGAAAATACCCACTAATTTAAATCATGCATATATATATTTTTTTCCTCCAACAAATTTAGGGTTATTTTTTGTATCTATTTAAATATTTTTGTTTATTCAATGTAGCCATTATTTCCTCCACCCCTCAACACGAACATGCAAAACTTTCTGATATTTAAACTATCATTCATATATAATTAATAACAAGACCTTATTGTACGCAACTTGCTGATATGGAAACTTTATATTAATAAAAAACTTATTTTATGCTAAGATAATTTTATAAGTTTACATTTAATTCCATAAATATCAGGTCTGATTGAAAAATGAACACGGGGAGAAAAAAAAAACACTTATGAGTTCAAGAAACGTAGAATAAAATAATAATAAAAAAAATCTGTTCACATAAAAACTTTAAAATTAAGCGTAAAAAATAAATAGATAATGGACAAAAACATTAAACGAGTTGCTGCAAATTACTGCTGCGACAGTAAACAAATAAGGAATATTTTAGGAATTGATAAAATAGTGCATCCAGATTACTCATAATAAATGATTTGAAAATGGAAAATAAATCACTGTTCGAAATATCGGCTAAATATATTAAATAAATAAAAATACTTAAATTACTGTCCAAAGTGAACCGAAAACTGTAGCTGGTAAAATATTTATAGGATTTAGAAAGTATATTCGAATGCGAACGTATGAACTGGAGTTTTGAAAAATATATAATAGCGTAATAAGGCATAGCTAAAAACAGGGATCTTGTTTAAAAAAAAAAAAAAATGCTTGCATAAAGTTTCCCTGTGATACTTAAACTCAAATTATACGTAATAATAACAAAGTTCTAGAAGAACATACTGAGGTAAAGTAAAAAACAACATCCCCTAAGCAAAATCATCTATTTTTACGATTTAAAACAAAATATTTATTTTAGACAAATGACGTGAAAGTTCCTGCCGTGATATACACGTGGTTTAAAAACAAAATTAGTATCGTATAAATATATAACAGAATTTATATGATATTATTAAAACAATAATATAAGAAAAGAAAAATAAAACTTACTTTTACTCTTTGAAATATGTTTGTAATCCATTATCAGGTGTAATTGTTACAACTTTCATTTCTCGTAGAATCGAAGCGTCACTTCACCTGCCGCTGACCTAAATGTGTTTATTCCACTCGTTTGAGATAATAACAACAACGCCGACAGATGTCGCTATCTATACAGCTGTAATCACTGTAAATTAACGAAAGAGCTGTGTTTGATTGCTAGGTGAAATATTAACAGCCTTTTTTGCAGTTTTTTCTTCCGTTTTTTTTTACAGTGTTTGTCTTCCATTTTAAAAAAGTATATTTTTGTTTGAAAAAAAAAATTAAATAAAAACCGTCGATAGCTAGAACGATTTAAGTGTTAGGATGTACGCCGATTTAAAAAAGACAAAAAAAAAAAAAAAAAAAAAAAAAAAAGAACTTGTATAATTACGAGTATTAATTTGTTTTAAACGCTTTTTAGAGTTATTGTCAAAAACACTGTTTGCTTATGAGCTCTTGTAGAATAATGCATTTCCCAATCAAGGACCTCATATATGATAACTGATTCCTTGCATATTCAGTACAGAATATTTATTACATAATATGTTTTAAAAAAGCAAATAATGATTGCATCCTAATAAAGTGTCTTTTTATTTGATATGAAAGAGTTTGAGGGTTTTAGGGACAACTAAAAGCGTCGGTTGAAAGACAAAATAAAAATTTTGAAAAATATACCTTTTAATTCCATTTCAACCTTTATGAAAGAACAATCTAATATTCATTCTGATAATTGTGAAACAGTAGTTAAATGGTAAAAGCTTGACATGTCTTTTTCAGATACAACCAAGTGTGTGTAATTTTCACTGTTTTGATAAATGTACATTCTTTTTTTCTCGGGAACATCAGACCATAAAGCATAATTAATTCGTAGAAATGTTACGAAATATGTAATTTTAAACGAATTATGAAACGTCATATGAAATTAAAATGATGTGAGTAATAATTTTATAAAATAAATATTCATTTAAAATGTTTCGAAAATTCTTTAAAAAATGATATTAATATTTAATATTTAAACATTTAACTTTCAAGAGCGCAATATATACCACGAAGCAAATCTTCAATCAAAATTTTTTACGTGAAATTAAAGCGGAATTTTTGTTCTTTCTGCTTCAGAATCAATTTTCCAAAACATATTTAGACATTCTTTTGTTGATAGCAAAATTGTTTTTTATGTAAGTATAATATCAAGAGGATTATTAATGAGATTTTTATTAAGTGATTTTATAAATAAAATGAAATGATTTTCTTTACGAATTTTATATTTATAATTGAAAATTGTGTCGTCTAGTTGCAAAACCGGCCAACTCCTCAAAATTTGAAAATGTGCTTTTTCAGCTTTTTAAGTTCTAAGTAAACGTTTCTACCATCTGGAAACAATAAACAAGCCTAAGCTGGTCAAATCCCTGTGTTATATGCGTTTGAAAATCCCGATGTGCTGCAAAACCGGCCAAATCCATAAACTAGTGAGGTTCAAAAGCGGCCATCTCCATATCCCCTAGATGCCACTTCTGCTTCCCCCCACAGTAACCTCTCACTTGTTGATTAGATTAATGTTATAGTGTTTTCTCTCGCCTGCGACTGCTCCTCCTTGGTGCATACAAAGTTTCTAATAATTTAGTTTCATGTTTTCTCTGACTATGCAAAAGTTTGAGGAGGAAGTATCTCCTAATCAATCAAGGAAGAATAAAAGTGGCCCTACGACGGGGAAAAGGAAAAAAGCCAAAGTTTAACTTGTGATAACCAGGGGCAGATTAACATGTTTTTATGCTCTAGGCAAAATACTTTTCTGAGCACTCTCCCTTCGCTTTCATAAAACTGTAAGTGAATTTTCTCTGATAATTTAAGAATTTTTTAATCTATTTAATTTTTTTATGAAATATTCTTCCCTTTAAATTTTTTTTTATAAATTTTAATATTTTGAGGATTGTAGATGCGGAATGAACGGGCTTATTCTACAGTTAAAATCTGAGAGAATACATTTGTGATTACATTTTCATAATTTCTGGCATTATTTTTTTCAGGTACTGCTCAACTGGTAATCCAAGAAATCCAAGCTGTGAGCACTCTTCAAAAGCTTTCCAATGCTCCTCAACGCTTCCTCGAACATTTTTGTGTGTTTGCTCCCCCTAAAAACCCAATGTCACATTAAATTTAGCAAAAATTAATTTCTGGTTTGTTGCAAAACCTGCCAACTCCAAAGTAAGTTACAAAGGTAGCCAAATACAAAACAAAGATTTAAATAACCCCCTCATTTCATGTGCCCCTGCCACCTTATTTTGTGTTTTCAAATATACTGTCTTAATGACTATAAAACTAAAGAGTTTTAGTTCTAATCTTATTTTGGCTAAGTGTGGCAAAAAATCAGCTTCTTCTCAAAGTTTTACTTTTTGGAGATGGCTGGTTTTGCAACTAGACGACACAATTATGCTTTTATAATAAAATATATAATTAATTAACTTCAAGGTTCTAAAAATGATTATAGAGAAAATGAGTGAGTAATCATTTTATAAAGCAAACATGCATTTCAAACGTTTTGTAAAATCTTCAAACAATTATATTTATTTTTAATATTTAAACATTTAATTTTCGAGAGCGCAATATATACCACGAAGCATATCTTCATTCAAAATGTATACGTGAAATTAAAGAAAACTTTTCTTCTTTTTGCTTTTATGTATTAAGAGGAATCAATTGTCAGATATATATTTAGACATATTTTGTTGATGATAGGAGAATTGCTTTTGATGAAAGTGATATGAACAGTATTATTAATGAGATTTTTATTAAGTGATTTTATAAATAAAACAAAATGATTTTCTTTATAAATTTATATTTTATACTGAAATTTATGGTTGTATAATAAAATATATAATTCATTAACTTCAAAATTCTAAATACGAATATAGAGAAAAAGGAAAAATATATCTTGTATTTATATTTATTTCGTTGAGTTATCGCAATATTCAATTCACAATAATTTCGGTCAATAAACAGTTTAAAATAAATTTTACACTTTGAACTAATTACATAGCTAGAAAGTGACATTCTGATAAAATGAATCCCGCATACAACGAAAAAAAAAATGATTTTTCAGTGTTTTTCAATTTACTTCTGAAATATTTGTTGAAATGAATTATCTCAATTTTAAACATGCAAAACTTAATATGATTAATCAATTAAAATAATTTTATAATTATCTCAAATTTCACTTAAGATTATATTAAAATCCGAAATTTTATCATATAGTTTTAAAAACAAAAAAATTCTGGATATCAAATGTTTTAAATTAATGAAAAATGAAAATTAACATCTATAGTTTCTGGTTATTAATGTTTAGAAATAAGATAAACATTTTTTACGCTGTGTTTTAGATACCCATTCATCAAATAGTTTGGTGATTCAACACTATTTGGTTGCTTGTTCTTTCTCCGTTTGAAAAAGTGTTTGCAGACGAAATTATTTTAAATGTTGTATAATTATTAAAACTCTTCACAAAAAAAAAAAAAAAAAAAAAAAAAAAAAACAGCGTGTTTGTGTATTGTGTGTCATCATTGTACGGAAGAATGGTAAGTTTATTATTGAAAGTCGATAAACTTTGAATTATTTACTTTTCTATAAAAGTAAATTGATTTCATATAGATCATTTTCAATGGTAGCTGTTAGAAAATAAATGGGCAAAAGGCATTTTCGCCCACCCTGTATTTTGTTGAAAATATCGATTTGTTAATTTTTTTATTAAACTCCTTTATATTAGTTTTAATACGACGTTTTTACATCACATATTAGATTTATAAATAGCTTTAATAGTAAGACAAGAATGATTTATCAATATATCTGAAAAACTCATTCTACCTCTTATTTGCTTCTTATGGCCATTTTTTGTTGTGTGTGTGACAACGTGTAAAGATTTAAATTACTTTGCGTTTTTTTTTATAAATCGTTATTTTTGTGTCTGCCCTTGTATTTAAATGAAATATGTTCATGTAAGATTTTCAAAAAAAACCATGCTTCGTAAAACTTCTTTTTATTTATTTAATACCTCAAGTATATGCTTTTCTACTACAAAATTATTATTTTTGCTTATTTTATTTGTAACTTTTTGGTAGTACTTTCCATTTATTATACGATTTATATGCGCATAAAAAAACCTAATATTTATTTACATTTGATCAAGTTTGTCGATGATTATTTTTCAATTGTAAAACAAAATATTTGTATCATTCAAATCATTACCCAAGGCAATTTGCTTATTAAAACTACAGAAAACATTTTTGAAAAAAAATTCCCATGTCTCATTTTCTTTTTTTCAAATTATACGAGCACATTACTTTGAACAAATCGAGTTTTAAATATATCCATTAAAAAAGTAAAGAAAATAATTCTATTATTCTTTAAATAAGATTACGCAAAAAAACTACTTACTTTTAAGTTGCTTTGATAGAATTAATTGAAAGAAAGATCAATATATTTTTACATTTTAAAATTGTAGTCAGTTAATTAAGATTAAATTTTAGTTTAGCAGAAAGGAATCGTCCAATTTTGAAAACCGTAGAATTAATTTACAGTATTTGAAAAAGAAAATGCTTGAATGAATTTTAATTTTGAATTATATATTTTCAAAAACTGTGGGAGTGAACAAATATATTTAAAAACATATGAGAGACAATTGGAATGATATCGTAAATATTTTGTATAATTTGTGGCAGTATGCCTATAGCTACTCTTTTATAAGGGTGCTCTAGTGGATGAGTGAGTTTTGCGTTGCTAACATTGTGGTTAAATAAAAATCTAATTCTGTTATCATAACCATGATATAGTGTGAATGGATCTCCAGAATCAAGTTGTTACTGTTATTTTGAGAAGATATATTAATTAGTTAATGTGTTGTAAAGTATATAATATATATATATATAGTGAGATTTTATATTAAGTAACTACGGATTTTGGAAGAGATCTCACAGAATCGCGTTCATGATCAAAAAAACTAGTTCCTTTACAAAAATTCTGAGGTTTCTTTGAAATAGAGATTCCGACTTGAAGTTTTCAATAGTGTCTATCTACAATAAAATTAAAGTAAACTTCTTTTCTCGTACTTTTAAGAACATTAATTATGATGAATGAAGTAATTCATGTATAATTTAATATCAGAATCATTTACAGAAAATCCACGTACTTAATATGTGGAAATTCTTTTATATCATTTCTAAAATAATTTTTCCTCTGTGGATGCAAATGCTAACCGAAGACGATCCCTTGAGCTTGTTGAAAAATAAATTTTATATACACCTGCTGTTTAGCAGGAGTTAATAACTACTACTAACGTAATAAACTACTGAAAGAAATTATCATAATTTCTGACCTGTAATCCGCGGATCAAACAATTATGTTTCGACACAGCAATTTTATTTTATATAATGTAACTTACTAAATCGCTGTAAATATTTGACTTCAATTATTAAATCAAATTTCTGGTTCGGTACTTAATTGTTTGGTCTGCGGATTATAGGCTGGAAATTACGGTAGCTGTAATTTTATACTTCAGTGTTTTCGACGATGCAAATTTTTAAATGAACAAAATGATATGTTATAATTTATTAATTTTTCGAATCCGAAATTTTTTATTATTGTTCAGGATTTAAAACAAAATCTGTAATCTTAAAATTACGTAGATTATGTTTGGATGGTTTTTTTGATGTTGTATTTGATCTTTTAACTAGAATAATTATTATTGGACAAATATAGATTATATTCTGGCAATTCGCTTTAACAAAATCTCCTGTAACTTTGACTCCTGTTAACTACAGAATGATTTGAGAAAAAAAATCTTAAAATACTGTTGAAAAGTAAATGTTACTTACACCTGCGAAACTACTGAAAGAAAATCGCTGTAAATTTATACTTCTGTGTTTTCGATAATGCACATTTTTAAATGAACAAAATTATATAAGTTATAATTTATGAATTTTTCGAATCCGAAAATTTCTATTATCGTTCAGGATTAATTCTGTAATATTAAAATTACGTAGATAATGTTTGGGTGGTTTTATTGTTGTTTTATTTAATATTTTAAATAGAATAATTGTTATTACACAGATATAAATTATATTCTGACAAGTCGCTTTAACAAAGTATCCGGTAACTTTAACTCCTGTTAACTACAGAATGGCTTTTGTATGTTGGAAAAACATGCATATTCATGTATTTTGTATTAAGCAAACACACATAGACTTGCACCTCCCAGTCACATTAAACCTTACAAACCATAATAATAAAATTATATCTTGTCCATATTTATTTAGATTGTAAGACATTTTACATTAAATGCACACATTGAAAGATATTTTCTGATGCATGCACTTGAGAAATTATTTACTGATGCATAAACTTGAGAAACCTATCTAGGAAATCAATTTACAAAAGGCTTTGAGAAGAAGGAGGAGCTTGTACTGTTTTAAAACACAGATTTCACAAGACATACTGTCCGTACTGTGCTGAGAAGCACTTAATGTTTCCTTCTAAAAACATACAAAAGTTATTCATAGTTGAATAAATTTTGTATAAAGTGAAAACATGCATATTCATATATTTTGCATTAAGCAAACACACATGCATTTGCACCTCTTAGTCACATTAGTCCTTACCAAACCATAAGAACAAAATTCGTATCATATATACAGGTTGTCAGATAATTAACTGACACAATTTAAAATACAACATAAATGAATTAATTGGCGTAAGAGGTTGCGGGATAAAAAGAATCATGGGATGAAAATTTTTGTTTGAACAAATAAAATATAGTTCCATATTTTGCTCATAGATGTTGGTATATCTAAGAACATAAGGAAAGAAACACCAAACACACAAACCAAGCTAATGAAGCGCAGTTATTTTGTGCAATTCATTCACAAACGTGTGGCACCGCCTCGCAACTTTAGCCACGTCCAATAAATTATCTGTAACAGCTTGCTTTATGTTTTAATGCATTTTCCCTTATTTTCTAGAACATAGTGACAAAATTTGCATTTAAAATTCCATTTGCTTAAACAAAAATGTTCAATCACATGAAGAATTTTAGTTCAAATCTTACACTCGTTACTTGATTACTTGATTTAATATTGAATTTTAGAATTTGTTAATTAGTTAAATTTCGTACATCCTTCACATCAAATAACGAGTCAGACTACAAGTAGCTTTCGAGCAAGTTTTACAACAAAGTTAAGCATGTTGACAACTTTAACCGTAGGGAAAATAGGTAAATATTTAATTCTTTTTGAAAAGCTTCCATTATCAAAATCTGCAGGCATAAAAGTATACATCATTTTCAAACATAATCGAAAATTTGTTTTATAGTATATTTGAATTTATTGTGTATAGCACATTCAATTTTATTATAGATTTTTCTTTCAAAATTATCTTGCCGCAAAATATGTTAATTTTAAATTTATCTAGTAAACGAATACTAATCATAATGAGGCCAAATATTGCGCCAATTTTACATAATCGACAGTACTTCTAGTGAAATAGCAAAATTGGTTAAATATTGGCTTTAGATGAGAAATATGGAGAAATACTTTTACTAATAATGGTGCAATATTAACAAAATATAAACACTCTAATTTTGCAGAAATATTTTATGCTAATATTGGTCATGATATAGTTACCACATACAATATTAGACCAACGTTCTTTCGATGCTTTTTGATACTATATTTTGAAGGTATTATATTTTGAAGGCATTATATTTTGAAGGTATTTTCTACAATTCTACAAAATCCATTTTATAACGTGAAGCGATATTAAAAACATTAATTGTTTGCTGAAAGTAGATCTTTTAAATATTTGATAAATATTGTATTACATGTCTTTGAAGATTGTGCGAGGAAGCCCTGTGTAAAAAGATTACATGAATAAACATTCTACACGATACAAGAGAGAAAATATAAATGATAAGTCGAAAAAATTAAGTCATAAAAATTCTTAAATGTTAAAAATACATAAGATGTGTTACAAGAAAAATGAAAATATTTCATAATCAAGATTACATGTTTTATATCTTTTGTTTTAATCAAACGCTGAAAGTTTGTCTTTAAAGTTATTTCTCCTGATTTAAATTACATCAAAATTGTCTTTGCGTAATAAAAGTTCATTTTTTGGTTCAAATTTTTAAACTTTCTAATTCAACGCTTTTGCAATTAAAAGACGATTCAATACAACATATTGATCCGTTTCAGAACTGTTTTGATCTAAAGTTTAAAAATTTACATTGCTGATTATAACTAATGAGGAATTCCAGTAATGAAGTGATGTAAAAAATAATACAAGTAGAGAAAAATACTTTTTAAGCATATTTTTTAATTTTTCGTTAATGAGAAAATAACTGCATACGTAATTTGTCAAGGAAGATTGAAAAATAATTCATCTTATCAACAAATCAGTTACAACTTTGCAGAAATGAAAATTTTCACCTTATTTGAATCTTCATCGTACTATTTTTATGCAATTTAATTTTTTAACTTCTTAATTAGCACTGAAAAAATTCACTCGATTTCTCATTTAAAAGGAAAAGTGATTTTACACGTAATATTTTAAATGGATACTGTGAGAAGCACGTATTATTAAAACACAATTATTGAGTTATTGATTGATATATTGAAACATAAAAAAATTTAAATTCAATATGTAAGTTGTTAACTAACATTAACAGTTTTTTTTTAAATATTTATTTTTTAAATTTAGTAATTTACAATATCTAATGGGAAATGCCTGTAATGAAATGATGCAAAAAGTAATAAATGTATAAAAAATTTAAGGGTGTATTTTATTTTTTTCGTTAATGAGGAAATAACTGCATATATAATTTGCTAAGAAAAATTAAATAATAGTTCATCTAATCAACACATCCGTTACAACTTCGTAGAAATGACATTTTCTGCTTAATTAGAGTCTTCATCAACCTATTTTTAATCAGTTTACGATTTTAATTTCCTAATTAGTAATTAAAAATTCATTTGATTTCTTATTTAAAAGAAAAATATGATTTTATACGCAATATTTTCAATAGATACCGTGAGAGAATGTATGATTAAAACACTATTATTGAATTATTGATTGGTATATTGAAACAGAAGATGATTGGAATTTCATATGTATGTAATTTGGAAAATACCGTTAAGGCTATATATAGATGTATTTATAGATGACTATTACAATTAACATAAATTCTAATGCAACGTGATTTAATTATATGGATTAATTAAATTTGAGTTCATTTGAATTCATTTTCTGTCATTTATATTACTTGAATAACTTAAAAATATCCATAATTGTATGCAGTTACACATATGTATTACTTTTAAATATATATTACGCTCAATACTTTAGACCAAGTCGCTATATATTTTACTTAATTTGCATAATTACTAAGATACATTCTAACCAGTGATTACTGTTAAGTGAAAATCCTGATAGAAGAATTAAAAATGCTATGCTAAATTTTGTGGGTTTTTTTTTAAATATTTTTCCTATATTAGTTAAACTTGAGCAAATATGCATGAACTATACAGCTAATTAAATTACTTATAAATGAGAAGATATTTTTTCAGTAGATGATATATTGCTACTCACGTTTAACTATAAGTGAATTTTCAAAATATTATAAAAAACGACTTGGTGACAGTTTATTCTCCTTTTTTTTCAAAAGATTTCAAAAGTAGTTTCTTAGTAGCTTATATTATTGTTTACCTCTAACTACTAACAGAGCATATATATTCGTCCACAATTTTGAAATGTAAAAACAGATGATTTAACTCCAGATTTAAGCGACAGGGAATAAAATGTAGAAATAAAACTACAGAAAAACCAACTACATTATACAATAAATTCAAAGGGAAGTTACCAAGAGAATTAGACACGCTCTGTGACTTGCTGGGATATTTACATGAAAAATAAATTGTAGCTAAAGGGTTAAACACGGTGTTTCTAATGTTAATAATAGATACTACTGTTTCTACTGTTATTTAATTACTATTAATTAAAGTCATGAATTTTAGATATTTTACAACCAAATAATAATAAAAAAAAAAAACTGGTGTAAAACGCAATACCATTGAAACACATTCTTTAAGTACACCGTAAAGAGTAAAGACATCGCAATGCGTTTTGAAACAATTTATATTTCTTCTTTCGACCCAAAAAGAAACACTACCACTTCGACAGCAGTAGCAGCATTTGTAGAGTTGAGTGTTGATATCGATTTCCTTTGAAACGTGGTGTGTTTACTCCACATTTAACGGTATATTTAAAGCGCTTCTTATAAGTATTTAGACTCTTTTTCGTACAATTTATTATCGAATTACAATGCATAATATTAAACTAAAATAATTGCGGTAGCAACAACAATTTAAATAATGCTTATGCAATCACCTTATGCTAGATGCGAGTAATATTGTATCAAGAAGAAATAGTTAATGTTAGACTAACAATGGTAAATATAAGACTAACTAGTCGGATGTACCATTCTCAAAACTTTCTACTATGTTATACATGCTAATACTCCAAACTTTGCTATCACAGCGCTAATGTAGATGGCACAAAAATTGCTATTACAGCGCCCCCTTCCGGCGGAATATGTCCAAATTCAAGTAGAACCTCCTAGCTATAGCCAAAAACATATAAACGAAATTTGGTTCAATTCTATGCATAACTTCATTCACTTTTTGATTGTACAATAATGAAAATGACTCAAAAATCACGATTACAGAGCCCCCTTCCGGCGAAATATTTCCAAATTCAAAAAGGACTTGCTGAACATAATCACAAACCTATAAAAAATTTGTTTGATTCTATGCATATCTTCATACACTTTTCGATGACACAATGAGGACAGACAGACATTTTGTATAAACATGTTTTCCGGTATCTGACCCCTGAAACGTGTAAATCCATCAAAAACCGAAAGCCGAGAAACCGAGAAACTTGGCACAAAATTTCAGCTACTCTGCCAAAATTGTTAGACAGGAATATTTTTTAGAAAGTTTTTCCAACGTAACTTTTAAATCTTATATCTGTAAGTGAATTTTATTTGTAAGTGGTCTGTTTACGTCTTAAAAATATATTAATTGTAAGGTTGGATTAAGTCTTTTATACGCAATTAAGCTTTTTGGGAAAATATTATTTACCAATAAGACTTTATTTTCGAGATTAATAAATGAAAGCTGATGAGTTATCTGAAAAACAGTTGACGATTATCTGAAAAAATGACTGTCATTACGTTTTAATGTCTCAATTAATTTGTTGTAATAAAGTGGTGTTTAAACAGGTTAGCGCCCAAGTAGATACATCTGTTTAAAATTTTCAATTTTTCTACACGGCACGTTGTGCGTTGGTTATGAGGCTTTGATTTTTCTACAAACAGAGAAAAATAAAATTTCATTTTAGGGTACATAGAATTGTTTATTTTAGGTAGATTTCGTAACAAATACTACCTATTACATTCTCCTCTATGTAGGAATTTCTGAAAATTTTTTGCAGATCTACGCCGATCATGACTTTCAGAACCCAAAACCACCCCCCAGTTCAACACTTCTATCTATCTATATCACTTTCTTATGGATACGATAACTTCAATAATTCTGCACAAATCTCTTCCAAACTGATACAGAAAATCAAGGAGCATAGAATCTCGGTCAAGTTCGTTAATGGGCAAAATAGAACCAAGGGGGGTGGGGGAATGGGGGGCTTTTTTGAAAACAGAAAAACCCCATCACTTTTTAATTATGATACTTATCAAATCCGTTTAAAGTTATTATTTTTTGAAAAAGGGCCAAAAATTTATGTATAATTTTATGTATAAAGTTATGTATGATTTTTGATATCATTAAAAATGGTCCCAAGGGGAGGGGGGATAGGGGTTTAAGAGGAAAAAAATTCATAACTTCGTCCATTCACAAGATATCAAATCCGCTTAAATTTATTATAAGTTCTCTTAATATTATCTACAACTTTTATTTTGACAAGTTTTTTTATAGGACCAACCCTTACAGCAAAAAATAAATAAATAAATAAATAAATAAAATTCCTGCCGGCTCCTCCTACACACACCTGTAGATTTCGAAATGGCCGGTCCCAACTGCCGCATCATTGCAAAAAAGTCATTTCTTCTGCAATTCTCAGTAAACGGGCGGCCCGCGGTCTGCGTCTTCGAAATGTACCTGTGCCTGTAGGCTGAGACGTCAGAGATTTTTTTTTGTACAAGTATATCCGAATCTTCGCGTTTTTAAATTGCAAAGTTCTGCAATTAAATAACGCGATGATTACTCTTCGAAAATAGTGGCATTCAAAACTAGTCTAGTAGTATTCAAAAATAAACCTTTCAGCACCCTGCCTCATGGGTGATCCCGAATTCATGGTACAAACTTTAAGGGCTGGTACAGGACACTGTAACAATCATTTATTGTTATAGGAGACCAGGGTCAGAAATCCATTTATTTAGTCAAAAATACAGGGCGTCTCACTCCAATCCGAAGTCGCGTTTTCGTTCATAACTTTAACAGTAGTGAAAACAGTAGTGAGTAGAACAAAATTCGCAACAGACTCATCTTTGTATGAATTGCAAAGATATGGAGGGCAGAAAGATCTTCATAATCTGCACTAATGTCAAGCTCAACAGGCCTCTGCTGAACACAACCTGGACTGCTTAGGTCTTTCCAGAGAAGACTTATATTCTTCCCCCCTTCTGGTTCTGGACTTTCTTAGGATTAACGGAATATTGGATCTTGTGTGACTTCGTCAGACACTTGGAGAATAAGCCACAACAACAACAACACAACAACAACAAGGATTTCATTAAAGTATCTTCATTTCTATTAAAGGTATGAACGAAAAGCGACTTCGGATTGGAATGAAAATCTCTGTCATTTTGACTAAATAAATCGATTTCTGACCATGTTTTTTTATACAGGGTGCGTAAAAAGTTTTGGATGGACATAAAATCCATTATTTTCGAGAAAACCATAAATGTAAACAATTTATTAACGAATACATTAAATTTAACTTGTAAATAATGGAAAAGCAGATTAGATCTCAAAGTATCCGCATTTTTCTTTTATGCATGCCCTTAGCCGTACATTGTTAAAAATTTTCAGCAAACTGTCCAGTCATTTGACCGTTTTTGTGGAAAACGATTACATAACCGTAACTTAACTGCATTCTGACCGTATTATTGCTCATTTTATGGTCAAAATATAGTTAAATTTTGATTATGTTACAATTTTCTACAAAAACGGTCAAATGACTGGACAGTTTGCTGCAAATTTTTAACAGTGTATTGGGACATCGTTGACTGCGGCACGAAGTACTTCAGCAGGAAAATTGGCCCATTCCTTAATCAATTTTACTTTCAGACCATCCAAACTTTGATGGGAAGTAGCCACGACCTTTGCCTTCAAAATTTCCCAGATGGAAAATTCTATTGGATTGATGTTGGGCCATTCATCGGGAGAAATAAAGTCAATGTTCTCTGTCCTAAGCCAGTCAAGAGTCTTGCGCTGGTGCAGAGTCTTCATGAAACACCCAATTTCGTACAGAAAAGTGTTTTTGAGCAAAGGCTTGAGCTCGTACTGAGCCATTCAAAACTTTTTCCGCACCCTGTACAATAAATGATTTTACAGTGTCTGTACCTGCCTTTAAATATTGTACCATGAATTTTTTACTAACGCATAAAACCACCACCAAGGAATTATTTAAATCAATCATACATAAAATATCGGAATTTCTCATTTAGATTAGGGTTATTAACTATATAAGTAAATATATTTGTTGCAAGATTTAGACTTCAGCTACCAAAATTTGCTTTACATCAGAAAGATTTTTTTTTTACAAATATCAGTAAACGGTAAAATAAGAAGCTAAAACATAGTTTTGCATCTCATAATTATTTTAAATATTGATATTAGAAGCTGAAAATGTTGATCTTATACGCATAAACATCATCAGACTGAATAAATAACATGTAAAATTAAAATTTATGACGTCAAAATATCAAGTAATTTTGCCAGACTTCTGTGAAAATTATATTTCCCAAGTGGTATGTGTAAACCGCGGGCTTTATAATAGTCATTTATTATTTATCATATGGATTTTTCATAAACTTAACATACTTTAAAAAAGTAAATGCAGTTAAACTAATATTCTCAATCCAGAAATGACTGGAAAATTTTCTATTTCAAAACTCTGTGATTTATTTTATTGCGTTATCCTATAGCTGTAATTTTTTCTATATAAATTGAGACCAGGGCTAAAATTTTTAATATTTAAAAAAAATCTCTTTGTGGTATTAAATTTTACAAAAAAACACTCAAATTCGTATTTTTGAAACAACAAGAGTAAATGCTTAAACATAACTGAAAAGTAACGAATAATTATTATTTAATTTTTGACCGTTTTTGTTCTGAAGTTATACTTCAACATTGAAGTATACTTAAAATAAAGAACATGCTCAAAATAATCTGAAGTATACTTAAAATAAAGAAAATATCTTTCAACTAATCTGTCATTAGTGCTCTTTAAACCACTGTAAAATTTCACTCATTAACTGCGTCATTCAATTTTTCAGAAAATGGCGTTCTTCAAATATATTCCATTAATATTTTAAAAGCTAAATTTATCAGTTTTCTCACTCTTAGTTTACAGAAAAAATTCAAGTTAATATTTAAAATCAAATAACCGCATCAAAACGTTCTCACCAATTTTATATAAAAAAATAAATATGTATTTTATTTAAACATGATTACTAACTAGATATGAAAAATATATAGAACTAGATATTATCTGATCTTTGTATGATGAGTAAAGAACAAAACTATAGTTTCCTGAGCAATTAATTATTCGTTAATTTGTTAAACAATTAGTAACAAAGAGTAGTTAACCCGACAATGGCAGAATCATTTCCCTTTGTCGAGTTAACTATTTTTTGCTTCTAATTATTTGTTGAAGATAGTCGAAGAAACTTGCTCTTGAAAGTATACTTGTGTTCTTTACTCATTATATGGAGAAAAAAAGATCTAGTTTTGCCTGTATTTTATCGTTCACAAGATATAAGCTATAGATTTCTTCCATTTTACAATATTTGATTTAGGAAAACTTGAGGTTATTTAATGGTAAAATATAACAAACACATAGAAATATGTCTCAAAATATACATAAAATAAAACAAATTATATCACTTCATTTAAAAAAAAATATCATTGCGAATTATTTTCATAGCACTTTCGTCAAAAAAAAAAAAGGATGAATTCTATTATCATCTGAAAAAATATCTTATAGTATGCCTTTCATAACTGATGCGTCATGATGCACAAAAAACAAATCCTCTTAAAATCCACGCAGAATTTTTGAATAAAAATCTGCATCGTCAATTTTGCCACCCTTTCAAAAATAAAATATTCATACATTGAAAACGAAAGCCTACTTTTAAGATTTTACCAAATAATCAGAATATACGTTTTTTCTTATACAAAATTATAACATAAGTAAATTTAATTTAATATCAGAGTTCATTTCTTATTCGTCTAAAATAACATTTTCTATGATATTTCTAGACATTATGTATGCACTAAAATGTGATATTTATACAAAAAGCTCAGAATATGCATTCTTTAAGACAGTAAAAATTCTTTATAAGATTGGCAGGCGAATGTTATGCTTTGATCATCATTGGTAATTTTAAATTTATAAATTAAATATTAACAGTGATTCTTCACAAATCTTTAAACCAGTATACAGGATATAATTTTCTTACAAATTTATTATGACTTGACAAGGTTATTATGACTTGGCGTGGTTATCCAACAAGGGACCCTACCCAAACATCCCGATACGATGAAACATGATTTAACATGATAAAGAATTACATCATTTTTATCGGTCATCGCCAAGGTTTATTATTTTTAATATATTTGTAAAGTATCTATGATGCAACTAATAAAATTCGCTAAATGTTCTATTCAAAAATATGCTAATAATTTCAAACAGCGTAATCGTCACAGAAATGATAATGTTTACAGAAATGACTAAAACAAGAAGAATTTTTACAGCATCCACATATTATAAATTGAAATTTTTCACAGTCATGTCATTCGGTTTAGTTACTTGTGAAACAAAAATCAACTGGATTCTGGAATGTCGCGGGATTTACTTCAAGATATCCACATTTAAAACATGTATGTTTACTAAATAAATAATACTTAAAATAATACTTAAAAATAATACTTAAGAATAATACTTAAAAATTATACTTAATACTAAATAATACAGTGGAGCATCGTTTATACGACGCCGAAGGGACTACCAAAAAACGTCGTATAAACGATAACGTCGTATAATCGATTTTCTAGAATAAATTTTGCTTTCGCTTAATTTTAATGTTTAACGTGTTGATTTACATAAATTTATAAATTAAACAAACCAAAACAAACAGACAAAAAAAAAAAAAAAAAAAAAAAAAAAAAAAAAAAAAAAAAAGGAAAAAAAATACAGTAAGCAATTTAAATGTACGTACCTTTATTTTTTCTTTTGATCATTTTACGTAGTATTACAAAAAAAAAATTGTCGATGGTTGTTTGACGTGATGACTGACACTGAGTTGTAATTAACTAGTAAATCTACAGATCAGGAGCCTCAACGTCAGCTCTGAAAGTCAATGTTTTTTAAACTCACTTTTCATAATATTTAATATTTTACAATCCGCAAATTAAATTATTTAAATTACTACATATATATTTATATGCATATAAAATAATTCGAAGGTTTCAGAACTTAAACGTTAAATTAAACACGGTTTATGCAATAATATTCTGACATTCTTATGAATTTCTTATTCTATTTTTTAGATTAAAAAAAATACATTTCTTCAGGGGGTGGGGGCTCAACCCCACTGAACCCTCCGTAATCTTATTAAATTTTTATTCGTGATTTCCTATTATTTGTGTGAATGATTCTAGTATATCTTCCATTTCGTTCTGCACAGTGGTTTTATTACGATAAGCAAAAATTTTGAAAATAATTTCATGTTATCCTAATACCTAAATAGCAATATTTACCAATCACGAAACACTCGTATCTGATTGATACGTTGAATAATATCTCGTGTACAAAAGTAACTTATGGAAATGTAAACTGAATCTACTATATATTTCACTTATCTATTTCAGAAATCTAGTATCATTACAATTTTTGTTTCGGAAAAACAGTTTTGATGGTCATTGTACAATATTTATTTGACCTAAGTACATCCTGATCTAATTCGATGGCAATAGCATACTAAAATCTCCCCAAAATAGGCTTATTTGGAAACTTTTAAACCTATTGTGTAATCATTCATAATCGTGCCCACTGCCAATTCACTAAATAGCAACCTTGATTTGGCGCTATAATGTATTTTTTGTGATAGCATTTTATGATCTCACTTTCCAGTAATTGTGCTATTTCAGGCTGTATGGATGCGTTTTACTACGCTAATTTCTTTAGATTAACTATCTCGTTGTACGAGATATTACATTCTATTTTTAAAATAATACTAATTTTCAACCACGAAAAATCTACATCTCTTCCAGAAAATTAATAATATCTCATATAAAAATGTTTCGGCTATCATTCTATAGTAGTTAAAAGGTAACTTGTACAAAATAAATTCTCATTTATTTCAATAAAATATTAAAATCCTCCAATAATATTTTATTTTGCGAATAAAATATTGTAGCAAAATCGTCTGAGTTACTTTAATTTTATCATTTTGATATTCTTTGAAATATGGTTGCTAGGTTACTGTTAAATTGAAAAGGAAAATAAAAATGAATGCATTTTAATATTTGCAAAAAGTGATAAAATAAATGTATTATATTATTAAAACAGATGTATAAAATTGCACCAAAAATTATACACCTAATTTAAAAAATCTGACGAATGTATAAACAAAATTTCAAATTAATTTAAATAATTTAACACCTGACTTGATAAATTTTAGCCTTCATAACTTACCGTTTAAATACATTAATCAAATGCGACATTTTATTTTCAACGACTGAAGAATTTCAAAATCGTCTGAATTCCCATAGGAAAGTATTATGATCAAAAAAGAAATGTTCTATATTTTCCGAACGAATGAACCAAATGTAACTAAAAACTATACAGCTAATTCCGGGTATCTCACCAACATACCTACCAAAAATCAAACTAATCGGATCATTTTACGGCAGTTATCGCGGAACAGACAGACAGACAGACAGACGGACAGACGGACAGACGGACAGACAGACAGACAAACAGAAAGACAGACAGAAACCAAAAACTTTTCGGGTCTCCACAGTAAGCCTTCACTGACGTTTCGGCAATGATTTGTGCACTGAGTCAAGTGCCTGAAAAGTTTTTTCGCTGGTATTGTGGCAAACAAAATAAGTTCTTAATGTTTCAATGCAATTCACGGCATCTTGAAATGATGGGGAAACAACTTCTTGGCATTCCTCGTCATCTCCGCTGTCACTAAGCGATTCAGATTGGGAGTTCTGAATAAGCTCATCAACACTGCAAATTGCTGACGTTATTACATCCTCATCGCAATCCATGTATTCATCAATAGTTGTCTCTGCTCTGAGCAGATTCCAATCATCTTCATTGATTATTGTATCATCGTCGCTTACGTCATCACCCTCATTATCATCTGAATTTTGATGTGCAAATCCCGCTTTTATGAAACAGTCTTTTTATTGTTGTCTTTGTTACCTGAGACCAAGGCAATGAAATCATATTCATTGCACCGAGAACACTTATTTTCTTGGTATTAGACTCTTCAGTGCTTCGAATAGCGAGTTGAACTAACTGCTTTCTATAATGCACTTTTAGATTCTTAATTAGGCCCAAATTACATGGCTGAAGGTGACTTGTGCAGTTTGCAGGAAAAAAGTGAACTTTTATATTTTCCAAAAAATCAGTATCCGGTGGGTGCGATGGACATCGGTCGATGAATAGCAAAATTTCTCGTTTTTGCCTCTTCATAACATTATCAAGTTTTTTCAGCCATCTAGTAAAAATTTCAGTCGTCATCCACGCATTGTTATTGGCATCATAATCCAGCGGTAGCGTTTTGACGTTCTTTAGACATCTAGGTTTTTTTGATTTTCCTAACACCAAAGGAGTGATCTTTTCACTTCCATCACAGTTTGCACAAAGAAGCACAGTAAGGCGATCTTTACTTTTTTTCCCTCCTTTACATTTTTCGCCTTTATAAGCTAAAGTCCGATTCGGCATCAGATGATAAAAAAGACCCGTCTCATCGGCATTAAAAATGTCTTTAGGTTGGTATTCACTTATTATGCCTGGCAGAATTTCGAGCCATTCTGCGACAGTAGCAACTGGAACATCTCTCGATTCACCACTTACAACTTGACACGTGATCCCGTGGCGCGCTTTGAATTTCTGCAACCATCCTGCTGTAAAGTCACAGTCTGCCAGATTCAATTTCATCGCGATGTCTTTCGCTTTTTCCTTCAACATTAGACCAATTACTGGAATGTTCGACGCACGACACTGATTGAAAAACTGGAGCAAAACTTTTTCCATTTCAGGAAATTTACCCTCTTGCACTCGTAATTTTTTTATGCCGAAGATCTACAAGTTTTTGCATTTTCCTCAATTTTTTGGCGATCGTGAATAGTCGTGAATAGTCTTTAAGGTAGAAACTGGAATACCCATCATTTTAGCCAGGTCAACTTTTGACCTTCCCGGTAAATTTTTACTATCGAATTCTTTCAAAATTTCAATTTTTTTCTTTTACCGAGATGGACTTGCGTTTTCGAGACATGTCTGAAAAGAGCTGTGGTCGATACAGTACGAAAAGTGAAGAATGAAGAGAAACGATCTGTACTGTTAGTGAACTGATAAGCAAAGAAAATGCTGTGTAACAATAAAACAGGTCGAGGAAGCTGACCATCCCCGCAAAAAGAATGTCCCCTCCCAGTGTAATCCGTTAAGCGTAAACTGGTTTTTCCGACTAAAATCCCACACCAGCCCACGTTATTATCATGACTCATGAGGGGTATATTTAAACACCTGCTTTGTTGTCATTCATAGCTGGCAAATTCCACCCGTTCTTAAAATACACAAGAACAATAAACAAAAATAAAAGTGTACAAAATCGAAAAAAACGACGTATAAACGATTTTGTGCGGCGTATAAAAGATATATTTTTACATTACAACGAATAGGAATGAATTTGGGCCACACTAAAACGTAGTATAAATGTAAACGTCGTATAAACGATGCTTTACTGTACTTAAAAATACTAAATCTTGACGATGGCCTATAAAACTGGTATCATTCTTCATGAGTACTCTGTATGATAAAAGTTTCATTGAAATCAGGGTGTACCTTTTGGGTAGGGTCCCTTGTAACAACAAAAAGCGACCTGCAACATTTTCAAACAATGACAATGACAGTTTATTAAAATTAAGTAATTATTAATTTTCTTAAGGGGTACAAAATAGTTTGGAATGACGATAGAAATGTATTTTTGTTATTATTATTATTTTAATATTGTTTGAACTTTGAAGATTAATTTACAATTGATCCGATTGAAAGATTCCTATAATTACGATAGAAACACCTGAGAAGGGTAAAAACAGTAAATTCAATTTTGTCGAAACACTGCTTTTTTAGCGGTTTTGCCACGATCACTTTTTTGAACAAATTAATGGATTTTCATGTTTTTTTTTTTTTTTTTTTTTTTAAATAAAGGAATTTAAATTTTCGACAAACTATACCTGAAGAAAAATACAACAATTTTTCTTTTTTCAAGTTTTAACAACAAATATTTTTTTATGGAGTTTCAAATGTTTATTATATATATATTTTCACGCATATTCATGAGACAACGCAATAAGCAATATAAAGAAGAAATTACGACTCAAAAATATGGAACCTAGACTTTAATATCGTGGCAGAATTAGTGCAAGATTGATTTTGTCGTACACTGCTTGACAAGAATCTAGGAAAAAAAGTATTCGGAAAAAAAGTAATCGGAAAAAAAGTAAACGGAAAAAAGTAACTGAGTCAACAAGAGCGGAAAAAAAGTAAACGGAAAAAAAAGTAACTGAGTCAACAAGAGCGGAAAAAAAGTAAACGGAAAAAAAGTAATCGGAAAAAAAGTAAACGGAAAAAAAGTAATCGGAAAAAAAGTAACAAGGTATTGATAAATATTGAACTTATTGATAAATAAGTGTTAAAAGATAATGAAGTAACATATGTTTGATTTAAATAATTCCCGTAGGCGGATATTTGCGAATGCTATTAGGAATTGAGTAAAATCACCCCCTGAAAAATGCTCCATCGGTAAAAAGCTCCCTGATAATAAAAAAAGGGGGGTGGGGGGATAGGCTTCACGTTAAGATGGGAAAATACCACACATTTATGAATAACACGTGTTTGAATAAGCCAATTATAATTTCGGGTAAAGCACGTGCTACCACGTGTGTTTACTAACCACGTGTACTAGGAACAATCAGAGCATTATATACACCATTTATTCTAATACGAGAGCAAATCTTGTGTGTGTGTGTGTGTGTGAGGGGGGTGGGGGGGGTTATATATATATATATATATATATATATATGCAAATTTTATGTTAAAAACGGCTCTAATGATTTTGACGAAATTTTGTATCCTACAGTTTTGAGGCACCAGAAAACCGTTGGGTTGAGTCACATGTTTGAGGAAATTCGATTAGTGGGTCATTTGGGTCACAATCTGTCAGGATCAAGCTAATTGTATCTAAAATACGGTTCAAACGATTTTGACTAAACTTTTATTACCATTTTCGGGCACGAGAAGACTATTGGACTGGGTCACATATTTGAGAACTTTCTATTAGTGGGTCATTTTGGGTCAACGCGGGTCAAGTTAATTTTATCATGAATCATGATTCTCAAATCTTACATATATTTCAAAACACTGGGATAATTTTAAGTATTAATAAAAATAATTTTTAACCAGGTATAAAGTTGTTAAAACTGCACTGTAAACTGAAATGTCTTAAATTCAGACACTTAAGTGTCTGAAACGGATGGTTAAAAAAAGAGACACTTTAAAGTGTCTTAATTTTTTAAGACACTTATTTGTGTCTGAATTTAAGACATTTGAAACTCCCGAATTGCGGCCATTTTCGTGCTCTGATCTGTCGGCAATAAGTAGTCATTTCTGACCACAATTTTTTTAAGCATTAAATGCAGCCATATTTGACCACATTGCATCTTCAATAAATGGGACTATATATGATCACAAAGCAGGGCTGGTAATTTTTTAAGAAGAAGAAGAACCTGATAAAAGCATGTGCTCATGGCCTCACCGCCCCCCCCTCCCCCCCGATTTTATGGGGCCCAAAATTTAGAATGCAATTTTCGTAAAGCTGATATTTTAAATCTCTTTCGGCATTGTACTAATTATATTCAATGTTTTGAGCTTTTACAGTAAGATAAGATTGAAAACAAAAATTATATTTATCTAAAAACAGTAAAATCTCTCAATAGCGGATACTTCGGGAGCACAGAATTTTCCCGCTATTCGGAAGTGTCCGGTTTTAGAGGTAAAAGCGGATACCTCTATTTAGCGAAAATCCACCTTTTCAATACACAACACATACATGTTTGAATATTTTTACATCAGAAATGTGGACACCTCCGAATAGTAAACAAATTTTGTAGTCTCGAAACGTCCGCTATTGAAAGGTTTCACTGTTTTTAGATAAATATATATTTTTTGTTTTTAATCTTATCCTACTCTATAAGTTTAAAATATTGAAAGAAATGTCAAATTTGGGAGGCACCTAAATTCAGAGGGGAGGGGGTCAAAGCCGTGGAAGAGTTTAATAGAGAGAGAGCAATAATCAGGTCTTGCTTCTGGAAGCAACCCAAACCAATTTGCTAAAGAACTTTTATTTTTATCTTGTACAGAGCATACTTAAGCAGTTATACAAAAAGAACCAATTTAATCCTAAATTTTATTACAAAAATGAAAACAAAATATTTGTCTCTGCCATGGGCCAAACATGGTTCTTATCTACCCAATTCCCCCCCCCCCCCCATACACACACACAACACCACCACCACTCTTTTTTTTCTTTTTTCAATTATCTTTATTTAGTTCCACATTATTTTGATTCTTTATTTAGAATCTTATTCAATAAGACTTTTTTAATTTTCCCAGTTCATATATGATTAAGTAAGCCGATTTGGATTCTTTGTTTGTGTTGCATTTTGAAAATGGCTGTGTGTCCTGAAATTTAAATATGTTATTTAGATGGAACACAGTAAATACATATAAATACAGTTTTTGTATTTTGAACAAGTTTTCATGAGGAAATCCATTCCCATAGGAAATATTGAAAATCATTTATAAAATATTCAGAATTTCGCAACAATTTGATTCGGATGATTTTGTGATTCGTTTTCTTGTTCTATATTCCTCTTTAAGCAACAATGTTTTTAACAGTTTCCGAACATAAATTTAATTTTGTTTAACATGAAAACATTGACTTCGAAAATATAATCTGTAAGAGAATTAACCGATCTGTCACTAAAATAAAAAATTCATATACAAAAATATATCAATAATTCAAAGTGACTGTGTGGAAAGAACTTAATAACTCAATATCATTTAAATATTATATATATTATGTATATATATAACCATAAATGAAACATTACCATAACACCAACTTAAACTATGAAATAATGATTAAGTATGTAATTAGTTGAATGAAAGTATTCCCCAACACACTGAATATAGATACCAAAAACTTATTTAAAAGAAGAAGAAATTAAAAATTGAATAAATGAAATTGAATGAATGAAATGAAATCCGTGGAATTTAGACAGAATTATCAAGTCCCAAATGCCTAAATACCACAAATAAAATGAGTGGTTTCATCAGCATATTAGCCATAACATTGCTAAAGAATATGATTTTGGGACTACCACTCATAAACAATGAATCAAACCTGTGAAAAAATAAAAATAAATAAATACAATATTAAAAAGGAAAGAAACCATACCTATAATATACAGATAAAACTTGAAATAGAGTCATAAAGTACATAATCCATTTGGATTAAAAAAGACACCTGTGCACCACATGAACCACACATAAAAACAACCAAACAGAGGGAATGAATTGCAAAAAATCATTACATGTTGCCAAATTTAGTTTTAGAAAATGATTTACCATGTTGCCCGAATAGATGTTAGAATAATATGAATATTATTGTAAAGCAACAGAAACCATGGTGCTGCCATCTATTAGGGTAAAAAGTGAATATACACTGAATAAAAATAGCATTGGATGAAAATTAATATTTAAAAATTAATATATATATATACTATATAACCATAAATGAAAAATTATCATAACACTAACTTAAACAATGAATTAATGAATAAGTATGTAATAATTAGTTGTCAATGAAAGATAACCGAACACACTGAATATGGAAACAAAAACATATTAAAAGAATAAGAAATTAAAATAAAAATTGAATAAATGGAATTAAATGAATGAAATGAAAT
Organism: Maratus michaelseni; assembly: GCA_963931845.1. Lineage (NCBI taxonomy): Eukaryota > Metazoa > Arthropoda > Arachnida > Araneae > Salticidae > Maratus > Maratus michaelseni. Next base: position 39,263,357 of record OZ007586.1, on the reverse strand, counting down.
GAAATTTGTGGAATTTAGACAGGATTATCAAGTCCCAAATGCCTAAATACCACAAATAAAATGAAATGAGAGGTTTCATCATCATATTAGCCATGCATTGCTAAAGAATATGATTTTGGGACTACCTGCTCATAAACATTGAATCAAACTTGTGAAAAAAATAAAAAATAAATACAATATTAAAAAGGAAAGAAGCCATACCTATAATATACAGAGAAAACATGAAATAGAGTCAGAAAGTATAAAGTCCATTATGATTAAAAAAGATACCTGTGCACCACATGAACCACACATGAAACACAACCAAAACTAGGGAATGAATTGCAAAAAGAATCATTACATGTTGCCAAATTTAGACTTAGAAAATGATTTACTATGTTGCCAGAAAAGATGTTAGAATAATATGAATATTGTAAAGCAAACAGGAACATTAGTGCTGCCATCTATGTTGGTAAAAATGAATATAATCTGAATAAAAAGTATTGGATGAAAATTAATGTTTAATAATTAAACCAAATTACTATCGGAAATGATAGCAATTAGTTAAATAATAAATAAATGAAATTAATTAATAAATAGAATATCTAATTACATTAAAGAAATGGATGTATTAATGAATAATTCTATGTTAAAAATAAGTTGCAAGATGGAAAAATTAATAATTAAAGCAACATAAAAATATATGTACCATTAAATGACAAAAACTATTAAATAACTGTGCCAAAAATGCAACATCACATAAATTAAATTAAAATAAAATACTAAATATTGGAATTAAGATACAAAGAATTTAAAATTAATATTAATTAAATATTGAAATGAATTAGTAACATATAATGTTTCTTCATACAAAGTTAAAAAATTATAAACACTTAATATAAGTGGTAAGGGTAGAACGTTTAATAAAAATTAAAACATATTATATTAACACTTTAGAAAAGTATACATTATATTAGAAGTTAATATGATATTGTCTACCGTAGGTATTAATCCAAATCATTAAATCAAAAACATTCTTAATATTAATGAATATAAATTCATTTAAATTAATTAAATAATGAATATGTAAATATAACTAAATTAATATACATATAAAAATATCACATCACAGTCCATTATAAAATGTGTAATATCAAACAATTGTGTAAATCAAAAAGCCCCCCCACCTTTTTTTAAAATTATATAAATTAACCATGCGTTTTTTCCGTACAACTCCGCCACACACCATCTCAATCCAACATCTACCCACCCAACCGTCCTGTTATTATTATTATTTTTTTTTTACTATTTTCTAAGATTATATGATTTTTTTATACATTTTTTAACGCATGTGTTAATTTGGTTGCAATTAAGATGATCATATGGACATTTTTTTATATATAAATAAGATGGTAATTGTAAGAGCTAGTTAATAGAAAGTGTTAGCTCTCCTTAAAAATATATATCTATTCTTTTTTAATAACACTAGGAAAAGTTCATTCAAGTTTCAAAACTAATTAGGTGTTAAATATACATCTTAACTGTATGTAAGTAAATATATTAAATTGTATCTTTTTTCTGATTTCCATTTTTTATTTCAAATAACTTTTTTATTTTAAAAAAAAGAATAAAAAATCAAAATTAAAATTAATTTACATTTTCTCCAGGTTTTATAGCGTAAAGCTTTCAAAATGAATTTGTGTCTTGAAATCTAAATATGTTATACAGATGGAACATAGGATCTAATTGTAGTTTTTATTTTTTGAGCAAGTTTTCAGATTAAAAAAAAACTTCTGCAACTAAATATAATAGTAATTTAATTTTTTTAAATTAAAATTTAATTATAAAATATTCAGAATTTTATGATAACTTCATTTTGGATGCTTTTATGATTATTTTTCAAGTTTTATGTCCCCCGTCTGAGAGTTGTTTTTAAAATAAAATTTGTATATATATATAACCCCCCCCCCACACACACACACACAAGATTTGCTCTCGTATTAGAATATATGATGTATATAATGCTCTAATTGTTCCTAGTACACGTGGTTAGTAAATACACATGGTAGCACGTGCTTTACCCGAAATTATAATTGGCTTATTCAAACACGTGTTATTCATAAATGTGTGGTATTTTCCCATCTTAACGTTAAGCCTATCCCCCCCACCCCCCCCCTTTTTTTATTATCAGGGAGCTTTTTACCGATGGGGCATTTTTCAGGGGGTGATTTTACTCAATTCCTAATAGCATTCGCAAATATCCACCTACGGGAATTATATAAATCAGACATATGTTACTTCGTTATCTTTTAACACTTATTTATCAATAAGTTCAATATTTATCAATACCTTGTTACTTTTTTTCCGTTTACTTTTTTTCCGATTACTTTTTTTCCGCTTTTGTTGACTCAGTTACTTTTTTTCCGTTTACTTTTTTTCCGATTACTTTTTTTCCTGTTACCGCTTGACAATTGCTAAGGAACAGAGACATTTCCGTCATAACTAATGATAGACATCGTTTAAAGAAATGAAACTTAGTGCATATTTAATAGAGGTCCTTATGTATCTCTCTATGTTAAAAAAAAGCCGCGGCCGCCGCTGTCAATTAAGATTTTGTGCCTTGAAGTCTTTCTGGACTAATATCCAGAAAACTATTGCAAATAAAAATTTAAAAATTGGTGGTTTTATAAAGAAATGTTCGATAAACACGCTGAAGTAGACAGTTTTTAAATCGAAGAATTATTTTAAGAGATATTTAAAATCAAAGTTGGACAAAACAGTTTTCTTATAAAAGTTTTATAGAAACGGAAACTATGCACAGGAATTTAAACATAATTTGTAAGGATATAGTTGACAAGGTTGGGGTGTGCAGACTGCAATTATTTTTTCAATTTGACTCAATTTTTGAGGTTATATTTCAATTTTTTTATTCAAAATTTTCATTATTTTGACGAAGATTTATTTCATATTTCATAAATTCCATTATTTGAATCGTTGCCAATTTGTAAAATAGCGCACGTAATAATATTCCCTTTCAATTAAGAAATGTATTAACACCTGACTATTAAAAACAGAAATAAAACTTTAAAATAATAATTAAATGATCACGTGTTAAAAGCAATAAATGTAGAAAATAACGGAATAAAAAATATACTTGCGCGTGAATATTAAAAAGATAAATAATTAAATTATTCCGCGTTTTCAAAGCATCAAGTAGAGTAAAATTAATTTATTTCGACAAAATATTTTATCTATTATTGCAAATTTTAAAACAGCGTAATTAACCCTTTAAGCGGTTAATGCTAGTTCAAAATTATCCCCCAAAAAATTCTCAAGGCTAGCAAAAATTCCATTCAAAAAAAGCATTCTCGGATCTTCAAATGCACGTTAAAAATTTCAAAGGCGAGGTTTCTTTCTCCCATCTCTAGTGAAAGATAAGCTTTTCCTTATTGTCCTGTAGGCGGGTCAGCAAAATAAACCCTTTTGTATAGCAAATGCTTCCCACCTCTCCTGAGGGGGGAATTTTTCTTTTGATATACTAAGACATCAACTTGTACCTGGAAATTTAGAAGGATAGAGTACAGAAATACTGTCGTATTTCATTTTTTTTTGTGGAATAAGTACCCAAAGCAAATTAATAATTGTTTTTTATTTTAATTTCCTCTTTTTACTTTTATTGGTAGTTTTACATTTTACATTTTTTTTTGTGTTCTCGTTACATGTACGAAGATGAATACAAACTTTATTTTCATTTTGTTATTATTTTTTTAATTTTTTAATAAAAATAAATTATTTTTTAAAAGTTGTAGTATGTTCTGATACAAAGTTCAAAAAGTAAATTGTCATTTTAATAGTTTCATGTTAACCCCCCCCCCCCCTCCCTTTTTTTAAGAGGATGCTAAGTGCAATATTTCTAAAATTGAGATGTCGTTAAATAATTGAACAGCTGAACCACTTATAATGAGAATGAATCCGTAACCAGCATTTGCTCGCTATAATAAAACTGTTTCAAAAGGTTTCTGGATTATAAAACATAATTATAAAATATAATTAATCATAATGTAATATAAGTATTACAAAACATAAGAACTAACTTTGTCGGATTCAGTTAAATTGTTAAATCTTTTTTTTCTCACTTTTAATCATTTAAATAAATAAATTCTGTTTTAAAAAAACTGTAGTCTGATCTCAGACAACAAATAAAGAACTTTTCCAGATATTTCATTCAGTTTCCCTAAAAGTGTTATAATTAAATATAACATTTTCTTCTTTTAATTTTTCTCTTTTATCTTTAATAATTCCTGATATACGAGGTGGATGGACAGAAAAGAAACCTAATGTTTCAAATAAGCAAATAAAGAGAACATTTTTATTTTTCTGTTTCTGTCATATACATACATATATAAAAATTGATTTTGGCTTTAACTATATTTTATTATGATTTATAGCAATGTGTGGTTGTAAACAGGGCCATTTGGGGGGGGGGGGGTCAGCAAAATCAGGGGCCCAGTAGTAAGCTTTATTACAAACCTTTGAGCCGAATAGTAAAGTTTGTTAACTTTTAAAATTATTACTTTTTTAAATATTTTTTAATAATATTATATTTTGTTTTATTCAAATTCTTTTTTTTTTTTTTTTTTTTTTTTTTTTTTTAATCAAAGATCAAAAATTGATCAAATTTTGAAAATGTAGGGATTGGGAAAAAATTGGTCAGGTATTTCTAAAACGTCTTTTTCAGGAATTTTCAGAAAGTTATGAAAGTTTTCCTTTTATCGATGTAGAAATGTGCAATAGGTTTATCAACACTTTAGCTCTAATATTTCCATATTTCCTATAATCCTTATTGCTTTCCATGAGATTTCTTATGGGTGGTCTAAATGGAAATTTCTTAAGGCTGTTCTGCAATCCAAACAAATTACTTTCTGACACATTTTTTAATTCAATTTTATTCGCAAACGCATGATATTGGCAAGTGTTTTTATTTAGAAACTATGTAATCGAAACATGTTTTCAATTTTTGTTAAAGGTAAATGATTTATCAGAAAAAAACTGTCAAAGTCGAAGTTTTGAACCGAATTCCCGATGCGGCAGCACGAGAAGAGCGAAAAAAGTGTCATCACGTCATCACAATCTATTTATTAAAGAATGGAAAATTCATTTCGATTCCATATCACTTCCATATTCAGGCCTGCAAATTTTATGTCTTTGCGTTTAAAAATGAGTCAGAAATTGTGTCAAAAGGTTTCGTGCTGTTGAGCAGAGGTTATTTGAGAACCACATTAAGTATGTTCTCAAATTGGCTACTTTATGATATAATTTTTAATTCATTTCTGTTCAAAAAACGCATGAAACTGATAGGTGTTCTTATTCAGAGACTTTGTAATCGAAAGACGTTTTCCATTTTTTGGTAAAAACAAAAGATTTTTCAGAACATACTGTGAAAGTCTACGTATTGAACTGAATTTCTGAAGCCGCAGCGCGAAAAAGGAGAAAAACTGGTCATCACATTGCATGAATAGCTTATAACACCTTAAGTAAATTATTTATCCAAAAATGGAAAACCCGTTTTGCTTCCAAATCGCTTCAATAGTCAGGTCTGCCAATTTTATGCATTTGTTTCTAAAAATGAGCGAGAAAACGTGTCAGAATGTTGGGGGTTGTTCATCAGATCATTTGAGAACCACCTTAAGGTGGTGTACCGAAACTTTTCATGTGCTTAATAAAATGCTTTTATTTTCCTTATCATAATTTTATAATTCAATGGTATAAAAAATGTTTTATTTTATTTAAATTTTGAACATCCCATTAAATGTTAAAGATTTTATTACCCATGAGATAGCAAAGAAATTTACTGAAACAACCCGAAAAATAACATTAAAATCTCTTTATTTTCAATATGCCATTCGTTAATCGACAAAAAAAATTAAACAATTGCGAAAATATTTTAAACGGATACATTTTAAGGATTTTTATAGAACTTTAAATACCAAACGGTCCAAAATTAAGCATGTATTTTCATGAAATTGTACATAAATAATAATAATAATAATAACAATAATAGTAATAATAATTTTAATATAATATAGACCTAATTTACACTTGCCAGTTCTTTTTGATAGTAGACAGATTATCCCTTATACAGAATTTCGAGAAAAAAAAATTATAGTTAGTTGTTGTAATTGTTATAATAATTATAATTTAAAAAAAAACTTAAGTATTGAATAACTGAAAAACATAGCTGATTTTAATATGTATCTAATCTTAAGTGTAATTTAAAAAATATATTTTCTTATGATGTAATACAATTCAATTTAAATAAAGATTCTCATTTAAAGATATAATATCTATTTTTTTATTTTTAAGAAAATATTTTGTAAACATAAATATAACTAATAAACTGAGAAAAAAATTATAAAAATGTAATAATTTAATAAAATTCACATTATTAAGATTCATGTTTTATAAATATTGGCAAATTTTACGAGTGTTAGTAAGATAATTTCAATTATTTCAATATATAAAAAAATTTAAAAGCAATTTCTACAAAGATTTAATAGTAATTCAAGTCACTGCTAGAGAAATGATTTTCTGAATCACCGAATTTAATCTTTATTTATACATTATTTAAATTTTAATATGTGTTCATTCTTCTTTAGAAATATTTGCTATATTCCAACAACTCATCATCTATATATAGTTTAAGAGCTCTTAAAATTAAGAAATTGATTTTTTTTAGTGTCACGGTTACTCTTGTATTGAAAGACATTTCGCAGACATTTGTTTTTTCTTGCGTAAGCATGACATTAACTTTTTTTAAATGATATTTTGTTTTTCAGTTGAGAACAGCGAGTTCGTGTGTTTGTTATCAATAGTGTATCATTGGTGTAATTTTTTCAAGGTTCAAGAAGAACAACTCTCTTGTGGTTGTTTACTTTGATGGAATAAGATATTGGGCTGTCTGCCTAATTTCATCTTAAGCTTTCTTAGAGTATATACATATTTATATATATATACAATAATATACATTAGAGTATATACATTAATGTATCTCATCTATAAATTTTTCATTTTTTTGACGATCTTTCTTAAAACGTTATTTATTTATTTATTTATTTATTTTTTTTTTAATAAGTTTGAATAAAAAGGGTCACCTAGCATACGGATAGGAAAGCGGCCATATATATATATATATATATATATATATATATATATATATATATATATATATATATATATATATATATATATATATATATATATATATATAATAAATGTTTCAGACCAATTTCAGTTTTGCCAGACAAGTAGGGCTATCTGTTAAATAATGTATATTTGTGTTATTCGTAAGCATCCGCAAATCAGTATTGCTTAATTTATTTATTTTATTTATTTATTTATTCTTTTTTTTTTTGGGGGGGGGGGGGGGTCTATTTTGTGAAAAGTAAAGGTTATTTCTGTGCAATTGGTTATATTTTCGTAAAAAATAGCATTTTGTAACGAAAGTTGAAGTCCAGTTTGTAAAATTTGAACCAAGCATTTATTAGCAAAAATTGTTTTAAAACCTTTTGCTGAAATTTTTCTCTTTGCTAAATTTGTTTGTTTGCAAATTACACACTTTAATGTGCTACAAGATAATAAATAAATAATAAATAGTTGCTTTTATGAAATAGAATTTTGTGAAAGGGCCGATTTTATTAAAAGAAATTTTGTGAAGAGCCTTGTTTTATTATAAGAATTGTATGAAGGGAGCCATTTTATCAAATTGATTTTTGTTAAGGGTCCCATTTTATTAAATTATTTTTTATTAAGGGGGCTGTTTTATTAACTAGAATTTTGTGAGAAATTTTCCGTAAGAAAATTAAAACTGTATCCATAAATATATAAAAAAAATAATAAAGCACGAATTTAACAAATATGTAACAGAATAATTTCAATTTTTACATTGCCAAATGATGAAAAAAAAAAAATCTTTCAAGTATATTTTGCTTGAAAACTGCATCTCACTTTACTTATCGTTTATGGTTTTTTAAATAATTTTCAAGCATGTCTTATTTTAAAAACTATTTCTATGGTTTGCAGCCCGCTTACGAAAGATTAATTCTTTGCACTTAAAACAATATAAATAGTTTACCATTTGTATACGGCTAACATTCTAGATCGAACTTAAAACTTCATCAATGAACAAATAAATAATATAAATAAAACACAAATTTAACAAACATGCAATCGAATTACGCGCGTAAACCGCTGAAATTATAACAATGAGAAAAGCTACAATATTTAGCGAGATCTTTGAATTCCTGGCATGCGGCTAATACGAAAGTATAGCTTTTAATAAATTTCTGGACTTTATTTAAATACATTATTGATATTTTGATACAAAAAAGCCTTTTCTTTATTAATGGGAAACTTAAAAAATATATTAAATAGATAAAATATATTAGAGTTAGAAGTAAATGTTTTTCATCTGTGTTCGGAACTCGGGAAGTTGGGTTGGATTCCTAGTTACATTAAAATAGTAACAATTAAATCTCAAAATCCTTTTATAAATTATCACAAGGCACTTATTCCTTACTATCCCGTTAATAATTTTACTATACATATTTATGTATTTTTTTCTTTATTACAAAGTGCAAAATGTTACATTTGACAGCAAAAGTATTATAAGAAAAAACTGATGCCGTGTATGCTTTCGTTTTTTAAGGTACCCTTTTTGTGGATCAAAACATGAAAAATAAAATGTTACTTAAAATACTATCTTCTATATTATTTTTTAACACATGCATATCAAGAAAAAATCCATTCACCCTTAATGGACAGTATGTTAAGCTTTTTAAATAACATTATTTTGAATATTCTATTATTATTGGTTTTCAAAAATATAACTATTTGAATATATTTTAAAATTTCGTTCTATTATTTTACATTAGAAAAACATTAAATTAAAGAAAAAATGAATTTTAGATCAACTAGTTAATATATATATAATAAAAAAGTATTAAAAATTTGAGTTATACGTTTCTGAAGTACTTGTTTTCTAATTGTATAATTTCAAAATTATTAATTTTTAAATTAGTATGTAAAAACTGAAATTATTTAAAGAGAAATTACAAAAACATTATTACAATATTTAAATTCAAACATAATTTAAAACAAATATTTCATAATATTACATGGTTTTTACAAACACTGTAGTTCTAATTACTTCTGTTTATTTGAAAAGTATTATTTCTCTGTAAAAAATTAATTTTATTCTATTCTGAACGCGACAAGAGTTTTTTTTTCTTATAATGCACAGCATTGTATATAACCGGACGATATATTTAATCTTTTGCAACAACATCTCCCATCTGAAGATAAACAAATTCCCACTTAAAAGTTTTACCTATTGTACATTAATCCTTTAGTGTACAAGCAAAGTGACAAGTACCCTACGCCTTAACCCGCCTCCATTGTCAACATGTCTTGTGCTCAGGGGGGAAGGATATGGAGAAAAAACCCGGCTTCACCGATTTATGAGACATATTTGGAGTGCAGAAAAACCCGCCTGGGCCTTTTTTGAAAGCAAAAAGTTGTGCCAGAAAAACCCGGCTTCAACGATTTTCGTGTTATTTTCTAAAGACCCGGTTGCCACGCTTAAAGGGTTAATAATATTTCCCTTCAATTAAAAGCTATATTTTTACGTTTAATAATTACGTTTAAATCAACGAAATAACTAATAAATTGGTAAAATATAATTAAAAATACAGATAAACGTTGAATTAAAGATCACTCGATGACATAACTACCACGCGTAACGCATCTGGTATCAATTGAATGCGACGCCACAGATATTCACTTTTGGCTTTAAATCCTATATTTTAGCGACAGTTCATTTCTTTTATAGAAAGTAGTAGTCGGGATAATGGAGTAATACCCAATTTTCTATAGCATCGTTATAAAATTGCCCGATGCCATGACATTACTTACTTAACCATTTTGCACGAGTTGATTTTCAAATGTTTAATTAACCTTATTTTATCAACAGTTGTTAGCTGTCTCGACAGCAGTTGATTCGGCTTTAAAATCCCTTGGTCAAAGGAAAATGAATGGAAACCCGATTATAGCAGATATTACAGCGAGCAGCCGATTACACAAGGCCGATTATAGCAGCCGATTACAGCAGGTCGTTTAATTATAATTCAATCTTCCGCAATCGTTTTAAGGTTGATCAAATCAGTGTTTTTACAGTTTGTGGTGTCAGAACGGGGGTTGGCGAGCGTAGCTCATAGGGGGCAGAGCCCCCTAGTACTTATTATAAAAACAAGAACGAAAAATCATGCGTCAAGCATAGATTATGTAACACTTTCCAACACTTCCAAAATAATTTTGCAAATCTTTACCGTAAGGTGTAAGATGATATCTAAGTAAACAATTTTGAAAACGTATAACATATTTAAAATTCCAATTTCAGGAATTACCGACAATATTCGGAAAAATATCCGAGCTTTTTTGTGCAACCCTGTATAATGATCTATAGATTTGTAAATATACTAAATAGAATGCGAAATTTTTGTTCAGATAGGAAACGCACAGCACAGTTTAAAATTTCCCTTCTGCAATTTCCGACAATAAACGGAAATGTACTCGAGAACTTTTGTGCTGCGCTGTATACAATCTATACAATTTATACACACCAAGTAATAGACAAAAAATAAGTTAAATTTAAAAACGCGTTCAGCAACTGAAAAAACATTTCCAGCAATTCTTATTAATAAGCAGTACTTCAAACCTGTGCCTCAGTGATATATATCAATTTCAATATGTTTGAAATTGTGTAACATCATTAAAATAAACTGTAAATGATTTTTTTCCCATAGACCGCAGTGTAACGGAATTTTTGGAGTGTCCCTGTGAAAAAACTATATACTTCATTTTCAATACCGAACATGCCACAATAAGCCTCAATAACATATATCAATTGCATAACGATCCGAGCATATTTACGCGAGTTAGAGAACGGAAAGACAAACGGCAGACAGACAGACAAACCGAATTCATAAACACTTTTCAACTGTGTTGGAAAGTGTTAAAAACGACATAGATATTATCTCATGGCAACACGAGATGTGCAAAAGAAAAAATATGCGTCTTACCGCAGTTTTCAAAAGTTAGGAAAAATACTTGTTTTACCAAAAATGAACACATATGAGTCGATGAATATGAGGATACTGATGCACATTTTGCATCGTTTGTGCTTGCTGTTTATTAAACAGTTGAAGAGACCTTGTGGAATTCATTTAACAGGGCGATTTTCAGATCTTCCACTGTTCGAGGAGAGTTGAACAATAGGTCTGCCGAGTGCATTCCAAGCGTGCTCTATAAGATTTATGTCCGGAGAATAAGCAAGGCATGCCATGCGCTTACTATTGTCTCCTACTAGCGTGAGGTACACTTCAGTTGTCTTATGTAGGCGTGCATTGTTATTCATGAACAGAAATTCTGAACTAACTGTACCACCGAAAAGTTAGATATAATATTGGGGAACGACTGTGAAACACCACGACAATGTCGCTGAATCTTTTTCAAATATGTGAGGCATAATTCTGTCATTATGCCTGATATCTGCTCACAGAATCACTCTTTGGTCATAGTTATCAGTTTTTTGGACATACTGGGGATATGAATGAATTCCCTTCTCTTACCACACTAGCTTGTGCACAGATTCAGTGTTTGTGGTATAGTGGGATTCATTAGAGAACCTGATTCTGGACAACTGTTTCTGACACCAACGAATATTCTTTTTACACCGAAGTAAACTTTCCCGAAGATGATCTTCTCATAGTGCAATGCATTTAACATGCTTCTGTGCATCTAAGGCAACATTTTTTAATCACCGAGAAATGGTTCTCGCAGAAAACCAAGTACCAGTAGCGTTAGCAAGATCTGAGGTTATCTGATCTGGTTTATCATTTATGTTCCTCTTGACCACTAGGCTGACATATTAATGCTCATTAGGTGTGATGTTCTTACCACAACCTCCAAAATATCTTCTCCTAGCACTTCCACACCCAGAGACCTTTTTAAACCACCACATTACACTCTTCGACAGGTCTCTTGCTTTGGTAACTTGTGTGACACTTTGCCCTATCTTGAGACATCCAACTGCTCAACCATGATAGTACGCAATCAAATGGTGTCTTGCGGGTATTACCTGAAGTCCTTTAGTAGACATTGCAGTTAATACCTGAAGTCCAAAAAGAAAATTAACAGCTCTATCTTCTGAAACCGACAGTGTGACTTCACCCTTAAATGTTGCTACTTGCAATTTCAAAGAAGGCAACCACATGGATGCACTGCCTTTAATACAGACAAGAAACCTTGACATCCAACGTCCTCTACTGTTGTTTTTCTGCGATTGCGTGGCTTAATAATACGCAATTTTGCACAAATTCGTTGTTTCATAGCATTTGTGAAGCAGTGTACCTATTCTTTCACCACCGCTACTTCGCGTAGGAATCGGAGGTCCCTTCCTTCAGTTACTGACGGTTCCGGTCAGTAGTAGACACGGTAGTAGGCCAGATCATGGATAATGCCATCAGAAAATTTTAAATAATTAAAAGCTAAATTCGATAAGTTTAAAACATCAACAAACGGCTTCGGGCGAGCCAGGCCTTTTAATACATCAAACGATCGCGGCTGCTTCGAGATCATTATATCTGTTTAAATCCTTAATCTTCATTATATTTATATCCTTTGTACTTTTTTTTTCTTTTACAATTTCACAAATATTTTTATTTATATAAAACATAAATGAATAAATGCAAAAAGAAATAAATGTTAATTATTTAGGTTTCGTAATCCACGATCAAATTTCAGTCAATTTTCGTCATTTCAAACTTTTCTTGCACCCTTATAATGATAATTTAAAGAATATCTTATTCACTAATATATAAGCTAAGTGCTGTAAAATATAATTTATATACAGAAGGTTATATTAAATTACCTTAAAAATAAGAATAGTTTTTAAAACAATTTTGAGTGGCTTGGCAAAAATCGAAAGCATCTTCTGGAGAATTTTTCGCTTAGTTTTGGATTTTGTTAATGAATGTTTGTAACTGATGCACATGGTAACATAGCTAAGCCTCGTTGTGCTGAACCCTACGTTAGACGCATGTGTATATCGATGAACATAAAAATAGATAAGGATTTCTAAGGAAATAGCCTTTCGAAGAAGAAAACCGTTCCTCGGAAAAAAATTTCAAATAGGTGGCGCCTGTGTAGGACAGTGGCTTTATACGTCACCAGTTCGTCTGATTTTTCAAACCGTTTGCTTGACAGCCATCGTGTGGTGGGTCTCCTATATACAGTTTCTGTTTGTCATTGTAGGTGGCGCTACCTTAGTAGAGATGCTCTCTGGCTGCGCAGAACCGTGCGCGTAGCTGTGCAGTTGCCACTAAGTTCGAATGTCGCGACATGATATTAATACTGTTTCGTTTAAAGTCCTTATGTATTTCTATGTTCATGTGTATATCTGAAATACAAGCCGCCGTTTTCTCCTTATACGTTATAAATGCACTAGCCAGTTCGAGAGCAATTCTCGAAGGTGAAAAATTAATATCGGTGGGAGAAAGATAGAGGGAGCCACAGGTTCCAAATCTACTTGATTCAAAACTTGCAACAGAAAAATGGCGGCTTGTATCACAGAGATAAACATGCGACTAACCCACGGTTAAATCGGTGGAAAGTCATGTTTCTGTTAACGAATATTTCGCCTAACGAATTGTCTTCATTTGCCGAGATATCATTGTATTTATATATCTGTCTGTATTTAACAAATTAACTAGCATCCATACATCAATGTTTTGCAAATTTGGAGGCTATGCCATGATCTAGATTCGCGCGATTATGTTATTCAAATTATCTACCGGAATTTACGAACAGTAATCTCATATTTATTTCATCACAGAATAGCATTAAATAAGTAAAAAAAATATTGTTCTAAAAATTTGCTAGATATTTTAAAAGGGAAAAAAAAGCACTAAATTAGCAATACTAATTAGGACGCGAAGGGCTAAGTAGTGCTACTATATGAAGCGATGGTGCATTCCTGAAAAAATACACATTTGTGCGTCGCGTCGCTTCATATAGTAGTTAACATGTTAAGAAACCATTGAATAAAAAACATTGAGTAAAAACCATTGAATAGTCATATCAGTGGTTTTTCATGAGCAAATGATGTTTTTGGTAATTTTAAAAAAGAGTTTGAAATCTAATAAGAAAGAAAAATCATACTATCTTGTTTAATGAATTTAGAACACTATTACTGAGAAAATAAATTAAAATTTTCGATGTATTAATCTCAAGTTCGGTGGTTGCAATTGTTGTAAACAATAAAAAAATAATGTTATTATAAATTCATAAATTTACCTCATTCCTAAATCACTGGTCATTAGTATTTTTTTCGTAAGACAGAATGTCAGTTAATTATTAGTATCTATATTTAAAGGACAAACGAGTCCGTGCGTAACGCTGATGTCATTTTGCGAATGGCAACACTTGACGATGAAATTTCGGTTTTGCGATATTTTCTACTGCATTTTTTTTTTTAAATTTCTAAACATCGCACATTTTCAATTTTTAAACCGTTATATAAGGGGAAAAATCTACTTTCAAATGCAGTTTGTTTGAAAACTGTATCGCAATTGAGGGGGTCGAGTGCTAATTGAGAGTGCTAATTGAGAGAGTGCTAAGCCACATTTTTGAACTTCTGAGATATTACAATTTGAAAATTTGATCCAATACTCAAATCAAGATATATAACATAATGCTTTTTCGCCAATGTCTTAGTAACATTTGAAATATTCTAAGTAATAATATGTCATTACTTTAATGATGTTACTATCTATTTTTTTGTAAATTAACTAGCTTCAATGGGGGCATAAACGTCTGGGGCAAGAACGAATCCTGGGACATAGGCTGCCGCCAAGTGACATTAGAAACAAATTATATGTAGGATAATATAATTTACAATATTAAGCAACAGATTACAGTGGTAGATTTATTTGACCAAAAATGTGGCTCGGCAGTTTCTTGCTCCGACCCCCTCAATTGACTGATTTATTATAGCATTTAAATTAAATTTCAAACATGATTTTTTAAATCTATCTCTATCGCGTGCAGTTTATTACAAAATATTAATCCATTTGCACTTTAAACAATATAAAAAGTTCAGCACTTGTTTCCAGCTAATATTCAATAACGAAATTAAAACTTCATTAAACAATAAATAAAACAGTATAAATAAAACGCAAACTTAACAGACATGTATTTGAAATAAAGCTTAAAACCGCTGAAATTATCAGAATAAAAAGAAATTCTATTGATAACGGAATGTAGCGATTTCTTCGGCCATTAACTTCTGGCACGAGGCCAATATGAAATTATCGATTTTAAAAAATTTCAAAATTTTATTTGAATATTCATATAAAAATGCTCTTTGGTGTTGTTAGGGGGAATCTATAAAAAAATTATCAGGTGTAAAAAATATACTAGAAATTTCAATAAAAAAAATTAAATGGTTTTCACACATATTCTCTGTCCCGGAAAGCCCGGGTTGGATGCCGTAGTTTTAATGATGTCTGTTTCAGAAGCTTACAATAAAGTCAATTTTTACGTATATTTAAAAAAAATGTGCGGGGCATACAAATTTGCCAATACAACTTTACCACGTAAATAAATTAATTGTTATTACACAACTGTAACTACCGACCTATAACTAATAACTAATTCTAAACCTGTAATTAGGTAAATAAAAATTGTATGCATATAAAATATAAAATATTGATCCAGTATTATAAATAATAAAAAAGAAAAATATTAAACTTCTATTATGTATTTTCATCATACGCTGATAATATCTTCAAACGCTTTAGGAGTAACAATTGCTAGGTTGATGAAATAACATTTTCTCTGATATATTCCAGATGTCTTCCAGATAATTTCTATACTTCGGAACCCCGGCACAAATAAGGGAATGAAAATTTAATCAAAACCCAATATATTATTTAATTGAAAATTTAATCAAATCTTAAATCAAAACCAGATATCCAATTTCAGTGTTACTTATCTTTGTCACGATCTTTGGAAGGAATTTTAGATCTATATCACTTCACAGAACCAGAATTTTTTAAGTTTTTTAATTAAGTAAATCCGTTTATGATATTAAATTTTGCCATAAAACTGTGATGTTTTCAATTTCAAATGACAAGGGTAAAATGTCGATTTAAAAATAATTATAAGTGTAATTTGTTATCATTATTTTATATCTTTATGTTAACTAATTTTTTGTAATTTTGCTTTTTCTTAATTGTAGCTTAATCAGTGATGCGTTCCAGGATATTATGTTTATAATGTTTAATTGTTTATATGTTTATAATGTTTATAATGTTTATAATATTTTATATTGTTTTTAATAATACTTTACATTGTTTTTAATATTACTTTACATTTGTTTTTAATAATATTTTACATTGTTTTTTAACTTACTTCCTGTGTTTGTTACTGTATCTTATCAACAAAGCTGGCGTTACTTTTTAACTTTAGTTAAAATATATTTGATTTTACTGCCGCATTTGCAGCTATAAGTTCACTTATACTTAATGTTAAAGTGTAGTTAAAATAAACTTGTGTGAAAATTGTTCTTAATGTTATGTCTAATACCATACTAATATGCGAAGAATGTACTACTAATATGTTTACTATTATTTTTTTTTTCAATTTATACTTACAGCAATGTATGTTACCTTTACATAATATAAGGTTTAAAGAACCTGATTTAAAACATTTTTTTTCTTTCAATTTATCTGAAAATATTATTTTATTAAAATTTATGAGAATTGTATTTGTTTACTTAATTCAAATATAATTTTTCTATTAAAATAAATTCATTATCCCACCAGAAATACATTGCTTTCTCAGTATAACAACACCTAAATAGACATATCTAGAGTTCCAACATGTATTCACTGTAAAAAAAAATAAAAATAAAATAAAAATAAAAAATCGGTATGTTTACGGATGATTTTAGGTGAAATTTCTATCTTTAAAGGAAACTTCCTATTTCGAGTGGAATTCCTAAATTTTCCCAGAATAAACGATAAATTTCCTTTTTATCAATACTTGTTGAATCTCAAACAGAAATGTTTCTCCCAAGACAGACAAACGGAAATGTTCCTTTTCAGTTGAGAAAAAACAGAACATTTCCAGACTAGAATTTCAACATGCGTACACTGTAAAAAGAAATTCCGTATGTATACGTGTGGTTTTAGGTGAAATTTCTATCTTTTAAAGGAAACTTCCTATTTCGAGTGGAATTTGTAAATTACCCCGGAATAAACGGTAAATTTCCTTTTTGTCCTTACTCGTTGAATCTTAAACAGAAACGTTTCTTTCAAGACACGCAAATGGAAATGTTCTTTTTCAGTTGAGAGAAAACGGAAACATTCCAGTTAAATATTCGTATTGATGTTTCCCTTTTTAACCAAGTCGGTGGATGTGACCAGTTGGTGTATGTGATAGGATATTTGTCCTCTAACCGTGAGTACCGAGGTTTGAATACCGAGAACGCCAAGGCGATGAAAAACAGGCGGGATAACATATACAATGCATTTATTTACATGTTCCGTGTACATATGAATCAGTATAATTATTATTAAGATTTTTCAAGTGCTGCACTATTGCTCACATTTATTTCGAACAGAAAAGAAAATGCATGCATCCAGCATAGATTATGAAACACTTTCCAATACTAACAGACTATTATTAGATGTATAAATGAGCAATTTAAAAAATACATAAATCAGCAAAAATCCATTTTCAGCAATTGTTGCCCATAATTGAAGTATTTCGGGCAGCGCTGTATCTGATCTACAGAATTTATAAACAACACGCAATACACTAAAAATTACATACCACAGCGGAAACAGCAATTTCATCCATTACAGATCATAGTCAGTCCTTTAATCGAATTCGTTTGTGCATCTCTGTAAATGAATGAAAAATCCTACGTACTCCATAATCTATTGAAAATAAGTTGTAATAAAACTCAGTTATCCTTTTATATTTCATGATGTTTCAAGTATATCATAACATGTTCAAAATGCACCGAAAATGATTTTTCCCCATAAATCATAATGTGAAGGAATTATTGTGTACGTCTCTCTAACTGAATTATAAATGCTTCTAACTATATACTTCGGTGAAAGCATACTGTAGTCCACCTTAGTAATGCACATTAATTTCATCATGCTTGAAATATCGTAACACCAATAAAAAGTGTCAAAAACGATTTTTCTCCGTAGATCATAATGTAACGGAATTCTTTTGTGTGTCCCTGTAAATGAACTATTAATGCTACATAGCTCATTTTCAATACCAAATACTCTATTTGACAGGCAGACTGACAGACAAACCGAATTCATAAACAATTTTCAACTATGTTGGAAAATATAAAAAACAGAAAATTCCTGCCTTGAATAGCAGAAATTTTCCATCTTGAAGACAAGGGAATATCAAAACGAAAGTTTTGTGAAAAATTTAGAGAATAGACGGACATTTTCTGCCAGTACATTTTCCGTTTTTTCATGGAATTTTTATTTTTTTATTTTTTTTTACAATGTACACAATTTATGTTTTTTCTATTTTCCGTAAGTTTTACTGCACTGGTGCTTTTATTTTACTACATATCGAAAACAGACATTTATATTTTTCTACAGTATTCAAAATGAATCTGAAGTAAAAGGTAATATTGTAATGCAATTTATAGTCGCGAAATAGAAATCAATATTTTTAAATGCTCATTTTTGTTATTTCATATATGCTTTAGAAATTCAAGCGGATAAAATGAAATATGCTAATGATTTCCACTGTTGAAATTCTTTCTTTGATGACTCGCTTAAAAATTGGCCATTAACGAAACAACTTACAATTGATTCCTTTCTTTTTTCACCATTAGTAAAAAGTGAAGCAACAAACAGATTCATTTTTTTCTAATGTCACCCGGATAAAGAAATAAAGCATCTCGATGAAAAGATTTACTCGAAGTTCGAAGATTCTCTCACCTAAAAGATGAATTATATCTTGGGTTTAAAGTCTTTACTAGAACGCAGACGTGTGAAAAATGAGTTTAAAGTATCACTTAATGCTTAAAGGCCATATTTTCTCTAAATATAAATTGTATGATATTTTTACAGGAAGTTAATTAAAATGTAAATTTATTTTAAAACTGCGTACATTTTTCCATAATATAACAGAATTTTAAAATAGTAATAGGTAAAATACATAATGTTGCTGAATTCTATTGTAGTACATGCTTTAAAGAGGACCGTGGACCTTTATTTGATCAAAAATCGACACAAAAATCGAAATTTATTTTTGTATGTATTATTATTCTTCAGTTCGTATTGAACCATTTGAGAAAAACTGCATGCATCTGCGATGATTTTTCGCAAAATTACAAGCGTTTGAATAATGTAAACAATGAATGTTTCGGTGCTTTGGTAAACTTTATACATGTTTTTCTCAATACAGATTTTACACTTTTTTAGATTTTTGAAATGCTCCATGCGTCTTAATTTTGGTTGAAAATTCATGAAATTATTAGGAAGAATCCTGATTCAAAGATACCTATTGTTTACAAAGAAACTGTGTATGCATTTTACATTTAGACACCGTTAAGATAATTAAATTTGATTTATAACTTATTAAAATGCTAAATTTTGATGACAATTGGAATGGAATTCAGAAAAAAACTCTCAAAAATTAACTATTCAAGGCATTAAATAACTGATGCACAGATTTGTTTGTAATATAGTTTTAAGTGATCCAAATGCCAAATCGAAGAAATAGCTTAAAAATTAAGACGAAAGGAACATTTTAAAACTTGGTTTATAAATTTTAATTTTTTTAAGCTTAAAATTATATTAAGATTAGAATTTTTTTAAGGTATTCTATATACTTATGGTGAAATGTATATATGCACAACATTTTATATGTCTATGATGAAAAAAAATCAATTTTAACGTCCACCGTCCAGTCCCCTTAAGAAATCGGATAAAATCCATACACTGTAAAAAAAATGCATATAAATTCGGGTGATTTTATGAGAATTTTCTGTCTTTTAACAGGGACTTTTATTTTGAGTGGAAGCTGTACATTTTCGTCGAATAAACGGAAAATTGTCTTTTTATACTTCTTCTTTGAATGATAAAAACGGAAATGTTCCTTCCAAAACAGATAAACGAAAATGTTCCTTTTCCATTCAGAGAAAATATGAAAAAATCCAATTAAATATTCGTAATTGATGTTTTGGACTATAACCAAGTCGTTGGTTGATATCAAATGGTATAGACGACAAAGCATTCATCCGCTAATAACGAGTACTGATGTTTGAATCCTGAGGAAAGCAAAGCGATAAAAAACGGGAGTGAAAATATTCAATACAAACACCTATTCCGTGTAAATATGCATCAATTATATAAATATTATTTTATTTATGGCAGGTGAAATAATACACTGTAAAAACAATTCTGTATATATACGGGTGATTTTATTTGAAATTGCTGTTTTTAACGCAAACTTTTTATTTTGAGTACAAATCGTAGTGTCAAATGTTGTAAGGGATTCATCCGCCAATGCCGAGTGTCGATGTTCGAATCCGAAAGATGGCAAGGCGATAAAAACGGGTGTGGAAATATTCATTATAAATACCTATTCCATATAAATATGCGTCAATATATAAATATTATTTAATTTATGGCAGGTGAAGTAATACACTGTAAATACAATTCCGCACATATGCGTATGATTTTATGTAAAATTCCTGTTTTTAACGGAATCTTTCTATTTTGAGTGGAAATCGTAAATTTTCCCGGAATACATGGAAAATGTCCTTTTTATCCTTACTAGTTTAATGTTAAAAACGGAAATGTCCCTTCCAAGACGGACAAGCGAAAACATTCCTTTTAAGTTGAGAGAAAACGGAAAATTTTCAGTAAATTTTCGCAAGTGATATTTTAGCTTATAAAAAAGTCGTTGGATGTTGCCAATTGTTGTAGGTGACAAAGTATTTATCCTTCAATTCCGAGTACCGATGCTAGAATCCGGAAGAAGGTAAGGCGATAAAAAAACGAGTGTGAAAATATTCGAAACAAACACCTATTCCGTGTAAATATGCATCAATGTATATAAATATTACTTCATTATTTTTTAAATATTGCTCACAATTATTTATGAAAACGCAGGGAAAATTTTTCATCCTGAAACAGCGGAATACCAAAACGGAGAATAGACGGCAACTTTGCTGCCAGTAGATTTTCCGTTTTTTCACGGATATTTTTTACAGTGTACCTATATGTTTTGTAATAAGACCAGAAGAACATTCTCTGATAAGCTGATTCTATTTAAATTTCTGCTTCTCTTTTGTAAAAAAATACAAAAATATTTAACTTTGTATTATATATATGTATTCCTTAATTCTGTGATGAAGGTTGCAAATTCGTTAGATTAAAATTTCGTAAAGATTAAAAGTTCGTTATAAATTCTGATACATGTTACACAAAATGTTAAATCTTTCAAAAATAAAAATATTATCTTTTCTGTTTTATTCTAAACTTACGTACTACAGAGAGATATTTACATTACATTAAATAGACATTTTATAGGGTACTAAATAACATTTTAAAAAATAATTTCACCGCGTTGTAAATATACATAATACAATTTAAAATAAACAATAATAATACCCAACAAAGCCCTCGTAAAAAATTCATAAACATGCATCTATATTTAAAAAAGATATGATCGTTGAAATATAAATATTCCCTAACTTGACATTTTTCGCGCAAATCGTGATTGATTTCGGAAAAGTTGAAAGAAGGAAAAAACGAAAATTAAGAAAATAATACTGATACATAAATTAATAAATATTTAAATCTTATTTAATGTATTCTACGTTTAATGGTTTCTTGATTTATAGTTTAAATTTCAATATGTCTAACTATAATGCTGTTAATTACCTTTAAAAAGTCATTTGACTTGTTTAAGGTGACTAATAGTCACCTTTAACTTAGTCACCTCAAAATAGTCACCTTAAAAATAGTCAGCCTTTAATTAAGGTTGACTAAAGTCATCTTATTAAAATTAATAAAAAAATGTGAAGAAAAAAAATTTCATATTAAAAAAAATTACATTTTAGAAATTCCTATATTATTTTGTGACATTATTTTGGTAGTTTTTTTTTTTAGTTAAAAGAAATGCTGGTTAACTGCTGTTAAATTTGATCCGGTAATTTCCGCACCTAACAAAACTCGGGTCAACCCATAGGATTAAGACCATTTTAGTATAATAATTATTATTATTGGTTGCCTCACATTAAAAAAAAAAAAAAATCAAAACTTAATTTGTGGAAACCTACAGGGTAATATGGAATACAAAAGTTTCTGTTTGGTAAAGTTCTGCCATACAGCGGCAATATCATAAACTACTGAGGAACGTTTCCAGAATGCGCAGTTCGTCGGTCGGCGTCAGGACGTGTTGTGTGAATAAATATTTGTTTTCCGTCTTTAAAAAGCTTTAGGAGATAATTTTTCAATATATTTTATTCATTATTAGAACTAATATTTTTACATTAAAACTACACTGTTAAAAATTTGCAGTAAACTGTCCAGGCATTTGACCGTTTTTATAAAAAATACTTACATAAACATAATTTAACGCTATTTTGACCATATTATTGTCCATATTATGGTCAGAATAGAGTTAAATTACGGTTATGTAACCATTTTCTATAAAAACGGTCAAATGACTGGACAGTTTGCTGCAAATTTTTAACAGTGTAAGTACACCGAAATACTAGCAGTTTATAATGTAATGCTCGTTTTTTAGATCGCAATTCACAGCAATAAATGTAGAGTATTTTTTTTTTAAACCGTCGGTGTCGGGTTATTTGGAATACCAATACCTCCTAATACTCCAGGATTATAGTGGAGCAAAGACAGATCCTTATATTTGTGATTTGTGCAAATATGAAGTATGAACTGGATTGTATTGGCTGACTACCTAGACACTATATTTTGATCATGCTCTCTTGATTATCATTACATCTGTTTTTTGCCAAATTTATTTCGTTTTCTTCATTTTTTATCCATTATTCCATATTTCCCGAGTATCTCACAGTACCCACAAAATACTTTTATTATTATTAATATTATTATGTGTTTGAAAGTGATGACATTTCATAAAATAATTTTTGTGTATAAAAACTATTCGCAGATAGTTGAAGTTTATAATTGTATCCGGTTTTCGTGTTTTAAACAATATCGGGATATTTTAATGCTCCAAATGTAAATAGTATTCCATAATATCCGAAGTTCCTCTATAGAAAAACAATTAAAAACCATTTGCAAAATAAAAATTATCTTAAAAAACTTTTGGTACTTCTCTATTATCCCGTTGACCAATTTTCATAACAAAAGACTACTGTAAACTGTAACAAAAGAAACTGTAACGCCATATAAACGGGGGAACGTTGCCATTGGAATATCAAAATAAATAAATAAATAAAATATAAGAATTTAAGGACACAATTGTTATTTTAATTAATGAAATAACTAATAAATCAGTAAAACATAATGAAACATACTCGCAAATGTCGAATTAAAAACCACTTGATGACATAACAAATACGTGTAATACTTTTGACATCGAGTAAATGGGACTGAATTTTGGGAGTTTAATCTTACAGTTTGGCGATAATTTTTGTTATGAAAAGTGGTCGACGGGATAATAGAGAAGTACCAAACTTTTTAATTAGAGGAGACGAAAACTACGATATTGCACGTTTGTACAAAATTCAAAGGTTTACGAAGGGGAAGAGATAACATTATGTATTTTTTTTTTCATTTTCTAGAAATATCTCACAAATTTATATTTCTAATTTAATATATGGTATCTATTCATATTTTTCAATTTTCTTTTAAGCATATTTAGTTTTAAATATACAGGTTTGCAGTTTTTTATAATCATCTTGTTGAAGCAAAAAGAAAAAAACTACTAATTGGCTAATTTTGTCTGGGGTAAAGGGGAGGATTAAAATTTGAAAAAGTATATATTTTTAAATATAATGAAATGGCTACTTCATTAACACAATTTATAACCCTGCTTGTTTTAAAAATTATTGTAACTTACATTGCCTACTACATGTTAAAAATGAAAGTAAGTTTCAATTTTTTGAGGATACTCTGCATAATTTCTATAATCCAACTAGTCTATGAGATACAAAGTCTTGAAGTTGGAGAATTAACAGCAAGCCAGACACGAATTAAAAGGACATTTAGAAACATTTTATCAAATATAATTTCTTCGTTTATTTGGACAAATATTCCTGCAATCCAATGAACCATGTAATGAATTTGTGTTACCATTAAAGGTTCAAGAGTCATTAGGATTTCTTTCCAAGAGTTTCGTTTCCTGAATTAGAATATTGAATATAAACGTGGTTACTACAGTAATATCCCTATGTTCATATTATGATAATCCATGAAATCTACTTTTCTGAACACCTTATTGACACAAAAATCACTAAACAAAGTACACAAAAAATTATTTGATTTCATGGACTCTTTTTGTATGAAAATCGACATATAAATGTTGTAACCACGTTTATTGAATATTTTCATTGCCTGATTAAGGCATGGGATATTTGGGCTGCGTTTGTGGGCCCCCAGATTTTAGGAAGTGTCCAAAATGTCAACCTATTTACGCATAGCTGATATTTTATTTATTTTGACCTTGTACTTATTAACTTATTATAATCAGTATTTTGTTCTTTTAGAGTAGGATAAGATTAAAAGCAATATTAAAAAAATATATATTATTAAGATTAAAAGTAATATATATATATATATATATATATATATATAGCTGATATCTACTTACATATATATGAGAATAAAATTAATTTAAATAGTGAAATATTCAGGGTTCGCACGGATCAGGAAATTTTCCAGTAGTTTCACCAGTATTTTCTTTATATAAAAAGAAATCTATGTTAAACTCGCGAAACTTCGTATTCTTTTATGGAGAGATTTTCTGTAAGAAAATACTGGTGACGAATAGTTTCCTGGTCTCAAATTTCCAGGAGCCGTACGAACCCTGAATATATAGTTACAGGTACATTGATGATGTTTTAGTAGTCGGATTAAATAATGCAAATATAAATCTAAATTTTATCTACTATCCTAAAACTTTAAAGCTGGAACTCTCCTCCCGAGATAATAAAAAAACAAATTATCTGGATGTTAACATAAAATTTAAAAATCACAGTTTGATTACAAGGGTTTATGACAAAAGAAACGATCTCGATTTCAAAACTATAAAGATTTTGCATTTTGATTCAAATGTGCATATTTCAGTTTTCAGAAATGTGTTTACGAATGGTTTAAATCGTATTGAGATATTGAATTCAAGGTTTGGCGATATGATTGGCGAATTTATAAAGTGGAATACCCAGCCTTTAATGCAGTGTTACCCTATGAAGTTTGTAAGGTGAAATATGATTAATTTTAAAAGAAGAAGCAAATATTGAACTGAAATGAATTCATTTTTTGCTGCTAAAGGTGGTCTGGATCAGATGTTCGTTGAGATTTGCTAGGGATGCGTTCTATTGCGTGTTGTTCTGTGTTTCAGTAGATTGTACAATTTATTTTGGTCTCGGTAGGTGAAGGAGAACGTTGCATGCATAGAAACGAGTTTTAACCCGGCGGTGCATGTCGTTAGCTATGCCTCCTGTATTCTGGTTTGTTTATTCCTGGTTTTGTTTTTCTGTTAGTAATTTTGAATTTGGTTATATTGAAATTATAATTTAAATTGGTTTTATTTTAAAGTTTAGGTGAATTATTTTTATTTGTTTTTCGTCTACGTGGTGGTGTGGTTGGTTTGAATATTTATAATTGAATTACATACATTTAATGGCTACGCTAAAATGTATACTGTCTGTGTGTTCATATGAGCTGCTTAGTGCCTGGTGCACATAATTCATATATTTCTACACCATGATAAATTTATATATATATATGTATTATAAATTTATATATACATATATATATGTATTTATATATTCATATGTGTATTCTAAGACACAGAAAATAATTTAGGAAGGGGGTTTCCGAAGGAATACTAGATCCTGACCTCTTTTTGGTTTGATCGGGCCCTGAATATTCTAATACAGGAATGAAAACTGTTTGCAAGAAATTCTTATGCCTTCTGAACATTTAATTATAACACAAGATCATCGAGGATTCCAGAAATATTTCTCACAATAAACGCAGAAAATGTACTCATTAAAATGTGTCTTGTTTCTAAATGTCGTTTTTATTCACAGATGGCTGTCATTTCTCAATATTTAACACTCTGTATTTCATAGACCAGTTTTCGAAAGCAGAAAATGACTTATATATTTCAGACAGTAAATAGAGAGGTCGTTCATTTCCAAAACGCATATGAATACCACTTTCCCATTTTGAGTTACAGGCTGTCAAAAATGCTGAATTTTGAAAATTTTTCAAAGTTTAAATTGTTATAGTTCAGGGTGGAAGAGAGATAACAGCTTACATTTTTTCTGAGCATGTTTAGAAGTAGTAATAACACAAATAAAAATACATGCTGTTATGCATTTCCCTTCAGAATATATACCATTTCAGAAACTGAGCATTTTGATTAATATTGCAATGTAGTTTAAAGTAACTCACTTTAAAAAAATACACATAAACTTACCATGATATTAGACTGTATCAAAAGTATTTTCGTTTTTTGAATGTTTTTATACCAAAGCCTGTAGCTGGCACTTTCACACCCCTATTGTTGAACATAAAATGTTATTTAAGAAGATGTGGCTCTATATTCTACAGTCACACAGGCTCATTTCTCTCATTTTTAGGTGCGTTCGTAATTATATAAATACGTAGCACCTATTGTCGTCGCTTGGTCCGTCCGTCTGTCTGTCCGTCCGTCCGCATATAACAACGCAAAAACTACCCATCCGAATGGTTTGCAATTTAAAATATATTATCTTTGCAGAATTTTGTCGAGACATTTCAAATTTTATTAAAATCGAATCAAAATTTTAGGAGATATTAATAAAAATATTTATTAAGAAATTTGAATTTTTTTTTTTTTAATCGGAGCTTTTTTGTTATAGGAGCTTCCGAAGTTGAATCGTCAAGCGACCGATATACTTATTTTATTACAGAAATTAATCTGCAGACGATATAATTCATTTCACAAAATTAAAAATCAGAAAAGATCTGAATATTTATGTAACTAGTTATAGTACGAACGCACCTCATTTGTCACGTTTGACGTACAATTTCCAACTTGTTAGGTTACGTAAAAAGTGATACAAATGTTCAGATTTTATGCATCTTAAGGCATGATTTTAGACTAGGCCTTAAAACCAGTAAAACTGTCTTCAAAATTCGTGCAACTGGAGGCCAGGACAAAAGTAGTGTCCGGACGGTTCAAAATAAATCCAAACGTTTTAAGGAAGGTGGCTCCTGCCTTGAAATCAAGCACAGAAATGGCAGGTGAATTTTGACCAGTTAAAGAGAGAAAAGAGGGGAATTCATACTTTACATAAAAATTTTATGCTAAAAATTAACAAAACTACACATACAATAATTATTAATTTTTGAATGTGTAACTTTGTTAATTTTAGCATCAAAAGTAATTGTGAAGTATGGTTTCTCTTCAACAATTATTAATGTTTGAATGTGTAGTTTTGTTAATTTTTAGCATCAAAATTTATTGTGAAGTATGGATTCTCCTCTTTTTTCTCTTCAACTGGTCAAAATTCACCAGGTACTTCTGGGTTTGATTTCAAAGCTGAGGTTCTTTTCCTCAATACGTTTAGATTTGTTTTGAACAATACGGACATTACTCTTGTCCTGGCCTCCAACTTCACGTATTTTGAGGACAGCTTCCCATTGTTTAAAGGCCTAGTTTAAAATCATGCCTTAAGATGCATAAAATCTCAACATTTGTATCACTCTTTACGTAACCTAAAAATGAAAGAAACAAACCTGTATGATTATAGAATATAGAAAAGGCGTGTATTCTCTTAAATTTCATTTTATTTTCAACAATAGGGGTGATAAAGTGCAAGCTACTGGCTTTGGTATAAAAGCTTTTGATACAGCCTCATAACATGATCTAAAAGAGAAAAGTGCGTTGATTTCAGATCTTGTGAATTTTTGTTTATCTCTATTAGAGTTAAAAAAATATGCAGAATTTTATGCACTTTCGAAATTTGTTAAAACTGGCAAAATTGCAGTTTTCGACCCCCTCTAATTAAAAAGATTTTGTAAAGCACCAATTTTTTGCAAAAGGATTTTAACTTATTTCCTATAGGTTTTCACATACAAAGAATGGAAAAAATCAAATATTTTGGGGAACCCATGTTTTGTCAAAATTCCGTGAAATGCCCCAACTGTTTTTATTCAAGTAATTCCGCAAATCCACTTAATTAAGTGGACAAAGCTACATTTATATCCACATACTCAACCATTCATTCACAAATCTTAGAGACGAAAAATTTTCTCATAAAAACATTAAATAATAATGCACACGGCCAGTAAGTTAAATCTGCTGACAACTTTATCCGATAGTACATTTGAAAAATATTAAAATCATTTTGTATATTTTACATCTCTTTTTTACCATAATGCTTTTATACGGAAGGCATAAAAATGCACTATTCATTTTTGAATAGTGTAGGTTGTAAAAATATTTATTCTACTAAAACGTTATATCCACAAATAAACTGCCAGTTTAAATATACAGTGAGAGCCGAAATTGTAGACATATCTTAAAATATGTTTTGAAGTTAAATTTAAGATAATATTTTTAGTGTTCAAAGTATTTCAATTCTATTTTTTTTTTAAACTGAGCTTTGGATTTTCTTTCAAATGATAAATATGCATTACATAAAATATTTTATTGTTTATAGGCATGTAAATTTGATGAATATGCAAATTTCAAAACGTGTGCACAGTTTTAGTCATCCCTGTAATTGCAACAAAACCCAGTGTCTTAGTGGCCATCGTGTCTACCGCGCTGCAGGTAAAAAGTTCGGCTCCGGACTGGGCAAGTTTTGCTCAAACTTTTATACCTTCAGAGTCGATAAAATGAGTACCAAGCTTCCTTGGGAACTAAGTACTGGGGGTTCCGCGTTAGGTTGACTACCTGACCGGGACATATGCTGTATAGCCGTCCTGTTCAACCTTTCAGTAAGCACTGGCGCAATTCACCTATTGGCAAACAACGAAGGGCACCATTATTAAAAAATTGCAAACATGCAATAATATAAACTGACTATGGTGATGGTGTGTGGAGTCGAGAGGGTACATGTACTTCTACACGATATATTTCAGAGTGTAGTGATAAGGACCTTACAAGGACCTGTTTGCTATTAGCAAACAATGAAGGGCACCATTATTCAAAATATTGCAAACATGCAACTGTATAAACTCACTATGGTGATGTTATATTGTAAACACATACTTCTAACACATGTGTGATGTTATATTGTAAACACATGTGTGATGTTATATTGTAAACACATACTTCTAACACATGTGTCATGTTATGTTGTAAACACATACTTCTAACGCATGTGTGATGTTATATTGTAAACACATACTTCTAACACATGTGTGATGTTATATTGTAAACACATACTTCTATACACATACTTCTTCTTATACATACACAGCTACACATATCTATCTTATACACACATTCTATATTTATACTTCTCACGATATACTTCTACACGATTATTTCAGAGTGTAACCATAAGGACCTTACAAGGAACCTGTTTGCTAACCATAAGGATATTACAAGGACCTGTCTGCTATTTACAAACAACGAAGGTCGCCATTATTAAAAATATTGCAGAGATGCAACAAAATAAACTCACTATGGTGATGGTAACTGGGTGGGTGGGGGATGAGGTACACATACTTCTACACAATTATATTTTAGAACGTAGCCATAAGCACCTTACAATGCAAGAGTCTCATGCATGTGCGCCCGGGAGAGAGGAGAGGATGCAAAGAAGGCAATTGTCCTTTCTTAGATTTTTAAATTTAGTTAACCAAATTTTCTTTTCTCTCACGATTAAAAAAAATAATATTTATTCTTCTCAAATGATTTAAAATAATTACACTAAGCGAAAAAGGAACCAACGATGTTTGAAGACAATATTATTATATTGAAACATAATTGCTCTGTGTTTCTTTTTATAGCCATTGCAATCCTCTTTTTGTAAACAGGCGGTAGAATCTTTTTACTTACCCATCATACGTAGTATAGGGTAAGTCTTGTAATCGTTTTGAAAATCGAAAAAAAAATTTTGACGGATTTACACGTTTCTGACACTGAAGATTCCAAAAAACATATTTTTAGAAAAAAAAAAAATTGCCGTCTGTCTGTGTGTCTGTGTGTGTGTCTTTGTGTCGGTAAGCGCTCTATCTCCCGAAAATTTTGAGATAGAGACTTGCAATTTGGTATGTACTTAGTATGTAATAATGGGAAGAAGCCTATTTCATTTCAGTAACCTCGATTAAACGGAACTATTTTTTTCGGACTCTCGAAATATTCGTTCTGATAAAAGGTATATAAAAATTTTCGAAATTGGTTATTTTAAGAAATGAATATAAAAGACAATAAAAAAACATAAATTTTGCATAAAGCATAAAGTCGATCGGATAATTAGTTGCCGAGATATTTGTAATCCTATTTGCCACACTCTTCGATTTTTTATGACCCTGTATTTCATCCAAATTTCACTTCAAAGATATATTTCAATTGGAAATTTAACGCCTAATCAGATGCAATAAACCGCTAGTTAATAGGATTATTATTTTTGGAGTTATAAGGGAAAACCTCTTTCAAGCAATTCAGTAATCGAGCCTTTAAAGTTTATGACGTCATCAAGCCACGATTTTATTTGAATTGCTATGCATTTTACACATTTTTATTTTAATATTTTACATTATGCATATCCATGATGGGTAAGTATTACGGTGGCCCCCAACGACTAGTTTTGGATTTATTTTTAATGTTCTTGTTTGTTAGTTTTATGTATTTTTTCTTATGCTGATATCCCTTAAAAATGCGTTACACGTGGAGTTCGGATGAGAAAATTCTCAGTTCAGTTCATTTCATGCTTATATTCTGTTTTTTTTTTTGTTAGTGCAGGCCTATCTGTTTCAAAACCTTGTTCGGCGGGCCTCCATGGTCCCATGTATATGGAAAATGCAGGAAAAGGTAAATCATATAAAATTACATTTTTTAAAGGAGTGGGGTGGGGTGGAGGGGGATAAGGATCTCAAAATGTTCTTAGGGATTGGGACTATAAACCATAATGCCTCATACAGTGAAAGAGTATGCAAGCCTAATGGAAAGGTCATGTACTTCAGTCCTATTTCGACATTTTAATTTTCCGTTTAATTTAAATATGTTAATAATGAAATATAAAGCTATTTGCTAATTATTTATTATATTCTGCTTCCCTTATGATTTTATTGAACTCTAGGGCTATCATAGTTTTTTTTATTAAAAAATAGTAATCTTAGAACCAAGGTACAACACCCATCTTGCATCTTGACCCTAGGCATATTGTACCATGGACCATGCATCATTTTTCTATGAAAAAACAAACAAACATTGCAAAGCTTTTTTATAATGTATTTGAAATAAATTTTTAAAGTATATTTAATAACAGACTTGTCATAGATGCCTATTTAAAGTTGCTTTAAAGTAATAGAAAACAGAAGGTGTAATTAGAGGAAGGAAGGGGGATAATTCCAATCCCAATAGACACCAATTGCATTTTAAATGCTTTATTGTATGTTTTATATATTTTTATACGTGTTTGTTTTGTCACGATGCAAAATCACCAAAAACAAAGTTGTATAAAAAAGTTAAAATTAATTTTCAAACACTGATACAATAGCAGGAAATACACAAAGCATTCTTCTATTTCTTTCAATAAGACTGGGTTCTGGCGAAATGTTAATGTTTTTCTCGCAACTGACTGAAAAACACATCATTTTCCTCAAGTATGAATTCTATTCCAATGCTATTTAAACGTTTCACGGACACAACAATATCTTCTTCACCATTGTCATCATCTATGCATATTTTCTGCATGGTGTACATATATCGAGTTAAGCTTCGAATTATTTCCATTAATGATACAAAGACAAACTTTCCTGGAATAACATTTTCATTTGTTTGCTCTTTAAAAGAATAATATGTTATTATGTTGTACTTTGGACCTGCTCAAGGTACAACACATTTGCTAGATTCAAGGTACAACACTTGGGGACTTGAAAAATAATGACGTGTTACCATTTTCTAGTTAGGCATGAAACTAACATGATTTGAAACTCATGTTAAGAATGCACAATAAATACTCATTCATCCATAACTTTGAATTTAACACAAATAACTGTTGATAACGAGATATAAATAAAAGTTACAACTTTAAAAATTTATTTTAAAAACACAAATTGCACAAATTGTGCTTATTAGTTGCTAAAATCAGTGTAAAAATTGTTTTAAACTCATAAAAGAGCTAAAATCCTACATGTTTCGGCTTTAAACTTAAAGCCATCATCGGGGAAGAGGAACAACACAAACGACTACTGATCTTTTAATTTTCGACACGAGAAAATTGAAATCAACAGTATGGAAAAATTTAAATAAAATAAGCGGGCGCTCTCTGTTGCCAAAGAGCGAAAAACAAAACAATGAATTAACAAGGGGTTAAAAATGTATCCCATAGTAACCCATTTAAAGCCGCCATTAGGGAATCATTGGAAATCAAAATTAGAAAAGATTGTAAACCCATTTAAAGCCGCCATTAGGGAATCATTGGAAATCAAAATTAGAAAAGATTGTATTTGTAATGATAACTTTTCTTTCAAACCCATTTAAAGCCGCCATTAGGGAATCATTGGAAATCAAAATTAGAAAAGATTGTATTTGTAATGATAACTTTTCTTTCAACATACCTAGTCTATGGGATACATTTTTAACCCCTTGTTAATTCATTGTTTTGTTTTTCGCTCTTTGGCAACAGAGAGCGCCCGCTTATTTTATTTAAATTTTTCCATACTGTTGATTTCAATTTTCTCGTGTCGAAAATTAAAAGATCAGTAGTCGTTTGTGTTGTTCCTCTTCCCCGATGATGGCTTTAAGTTTAAAGCCGAAACATGTAGGATTTTAGCTCTTTTATGAGTTTAAAACAATTTTTACACTGATTTTAGCAACTAATAAGCACAATTTGTGCAATTTGTGTTTTTAAAATACTAGTTAACAGTGTAGTGTCCAAATGGATTCAATTGTTTTAAAAATTTACTTTTTGATGATTTTTTTTTTTTTTTTTTTTTTTTTTTTTTTTTACAATTTTCTGCAACATGTGCTGACTATATTGAAGAGAATAACCGCTAACTGATATATAGTGGCAGATCTCAAAACTACATTGATTTGTTTTATACAAATCCAATACACTCTAAAAACGACATTTTCAAAACTGAGCAAAAAATACTCAAATCTGAGTATGTCGCATAGTCAAAATGGCTCCGTTTTCAAAATTATTTAAGTTTGAAACATGTATATACTCATTTCTGAAAACATGCACACACTCAAGAATAAAGCACCATGTGCTCCTACTTGATTGTGTCCATTTTTCAAAATTGAGTATGAACTGTCTTTTATGCGCTCATTTTTGAGTATTTCCATGTTTCAAAAATTAGTTTGAACTGATTCTAATCATTTATTTCGGCCTTTCCCATAAGGGTTAATGTTATAAAATTCATGGTTTTCAGCGCTCCTGGTAGCTCAACGTCGCGCCAAGCAAATTCAAACCACCCCCATTGGTTTAACATTAACGAATATTTTCCTGTTGTTCTTTGGCATATTTTACAACTCGCCATGACTCTATATTCTAATCTTGGCTGTTAAAATGTAACCGCGATTCAATAATCACTTTTGCCGCCTCTGCTCATAGAGTTAAGACTTAATTAAAAATCGACTGCGAGGCCATCCCACGCTTGTATTGTGTTTATATCCCTTGACTTCAAACTTTGCTTTACTATATTTCCAATAAACGATGAATATGCAAAGAAATCATCATGTGTTGACTATTATTTACATCTTTCCAGGATTATTCATTTTCAGGATCTACGGACGTCTGGTGGTTATTTGCGGGAACAACTACCGTGCTAATGTACTCCTGCCACAATCCTTTACGATCACCTAGGATCTTTAATGTATACAAACGATCCTTAAAATAAAATTACATTTACATATTTATACCAAATCGGCTCTATACCATATCCATGTTTCAAAAATGAGCATAAAATTACCTCTATGTGCTCAGTTTTGAGTATGTCCATGTTTCAATATTCTGAGTATTTCTGGTATTTCAGAATTGAAAACATTGGGTGGTCATATTTAAAAAAATAAGTTTCATAACAAAATTAAAACATCGATTTATTCAGATTTGAAAGTGTCATTTTTCTCAGTGTAGATAGAGCTAACAACTGTGTAGGTCCAAGGTACATATATGTTCAAGGTACAACATTTTCCCCTAATCATTTTAGAGCAAAACATATTTTTAAAGGAATTTTTATTTTTAGAAAAAGCTACTAACATGGTGCATTCAAAGGGTAGCCAAGGCGCCCTCAGGCACTACGTTTTACAGTTATGCCCCAGGGCCTGTGGTCAAGACAACAGAATTTGGCATTATAGGACATGATTCCTAGGGACTGTAGCGCTACAGAGTTTAGTTTAGTCTAATTACAATGCAAGGTACCTGCATTGTTATTTTCATTTGACATTCCTACTCTAAAATTTTCCTTTTGACTTTTTACGCCTTGCTTTTGGCATCGGATCCTGTTAACTCTCCTACTTAGCTCTCTTGCTAGTGTTAGGAAAAAGAATTCTATTTTTATATCTTTATTATTTTTTGCATCTTACATTATTTAATTATATGAATCTTATATAAAATAATTGTTTGCATCTTATTTAAAATAAATTGTTTGCATAATGTATTATATTAAAAAAAATAATAATAATTAAAAAATGTATGGCTCTGATGGGGCCTCCCCCCACCCCTTTCTCACCATTCTGACACCAATCAAAGCATTAAAGCGCACATCCAGATTGCTCCTACATCAGCATCACTCCACTGTAGCCTGCTGCGAGGGGAGAGAACTTTTATATTTCTGAATCTTCTGACGCCATCTCCATAGACTGTTCTCATCTAGATGTGAAGTAAACGTGGGCACTACGCCCCACGTAGGCATTCTTCAGTAATCGTCTTTGATCTTTGATCGAAGCATATAGTACAAGTTACAAGAGAAATAAACTACTGCCTAGTGATTATAATGCTGGCCGCTTATAAGGAAAAGCTACATTGGTGGTCAAAATTGTGGACAATTTTTTTTATTTGTAAGTTTTTAAAATAATAAAATAAAATGCTTCATGTAATTAAAATATATATCATTTAAAAGCTATATTAATTTAAAGTTAATTGGAAAGAGAAAAAGGAATTCAAACACATTTAACACGAATTAAGCTGTATTTCATTTAATTTCAGAAAGAAATTTAAAAAAATGTCTGAAATTTAGACCATTATTGTAATAAAACAAATATGCATTTCAAATCCCTTTTCAAACGCTGTTGAGAATGTTACATGGATTTTAAAAATAATTTGTTAAAAATATCTTTGACTTAATATGTTTAACAGTAAATGTTATTCTTCGACTTTATTTCTCTTCGTTTCATTTGGATGCAAGCTCAGGAAAATTAAACATTTCTTTTTTTTTAATACTTTCTTTAAGCATATATGTAAACTATGTCTTCTATTACATTTGACAAATGTTTAAATCTTATTTAACATTTTCCATTTCTTTTTTAACAAATTGCTTATGTATTGATAGAATAAATATTATATCTTTTTTGAATGATGCATGTTGCAGAAAATATTTACTCTACCAAAAAATTCTTTCAACAAATAAACTTTCCTTTCAAATATATTCGAAAAATATGTATTTTATATACATTATTTAAAATCCTGTTGGGAATAACGTTACCAAAGCATATTACGTTTTCACAGATTTTTTTTTTTTTTCAAAATCTGTCGCATTTAATTTTTTTTTCTAAATTTCTTTCCATGTTTATTCTTTTTTAATGTTCTTTTTCAGAACACACGCATTTGCCTTCTTAAGCAAATAATATTACTGTGCTAAGAATTCATAAAAGTTCAAAATATCTGGAGAACATTTGAAATTTAGAACTATCAGTTTTTATTATATTACTTCGAAGTATGTTACACAAACCTATGTTTCACCACAATATTTCAATGCATTTATAATTCTAGGAGCAACAATTGGAAAAGCCAAACGAAGTATTAAAAAGTTTTTATTGTTTCATGCAAAATTCTATACAGGATGTTTCAAAAATGTATATACAATGCATTTGGCAAAAATGCATACACAATTTATTTGGCAACAATATTGGCATGTTCTGCTTTTCCTTTCATGTTCGACTGATGATAGGATGGTGAATAATGACAGAAACCAGATTAAGCTTTAAAAGAAAATAATTTTTCCTCAAATGTTACTGGAAATTCGAAAACGTCGCTGAAGTACTAAGACAATTCAGGGGGAGTTTGAAAACACTTATTCGACTTTCACAATCCCTAGAATTAGAGATAAGTTTGAGGTCGATAAATGCCGGGCGTGAGGAAGATGAGTCGCTACATCACGGAACAGGCGACACGTAGCGGAACCGGTGGTGGTGGTGGTGGTAGTGTAATAATGACGGCCGATTATCTGCTCGAGCATTTTGGCCCGTGGGGGAGTGGCCTCCGTGGGGTTCTTTCTCAACCTAAACCGTATTTACGCAAGGATAACCAATTCAAGGTTCGAAGAAAACTACGAAAAGACCTAACGATTAGGTTGACAGGCGCGATTGGATCCATGGCGGAAACGCAGGTCCCTAACTTCAGTTACTGATCGGCACAGTAGTATACCCGATCGCGGAAGATCGCCATCGGAAAAATATAAAAGATAAATTCAATAAGTTTAAGACATCAACCAACGGGTTTGGGCGTTCTGGGGCGTTTAATATATCGGACAACCACGGTGGTGGCTTAGAGATCATTATAACTCACAGACGGTGGTCGGGTGGGACCGACGGCTGCTATTTCGTGAAACAGGCGGAGCGCTGCGTTACAGGATATAACTTCTTTCAGTTACAGACCAGAACACTAGTAGACTGACCATGGAAGATCGCCACCGAAAAAATATATAAGCTAAATGTAACAAGTTTAAAACATCGACCGTCGGATTCGAGCGGGCCGGGGCGTTTAATACGTCGGAGGAATAATACTTCAGAATGTTTACAAACAACGTTCGGGAAGATCTTTTTCATCAACAAACCCCGGAAATCAAGAGAAGCTGATAGATCTGTTCGACAAGCATCTGGTGAGGTAGGACTTCAAAAAATCTATAGCATTTTAACGCTTTGAGAGTTCAGCTGATCCTTTTCTACTGGGTACTTGGTGTAACAAAATGTTGAAATTTTTGTTGCATTTGACTATTTCAGAAGATAAATAAATGTCTAAGGTTTTTAAATACCGATTTGCACATTAATACATTGCATAGCTATTATTTTATGAAAGGTTTAACAAATAAGTAAAAATATAGCCTAAGTCTTAAAGAGTAAACAATCTACATTGGGAAAATTACATTCCAAAATTAGTTCACTTTCTGATCGAAGATGATCCAGACCTTATAATCCGTAATTGTTATAAAAATTTAAAATGTGTAAACATTTTTTGAAACAATTTGTATATGTATGTATGTGTATATCTACATATACGGTGTGATCGGAAAATAACTGGCAAAATTTTAAAAGGTGGTAGAGGGGACCTAAACAAGCATTTTTCGTCATAGAATGTGTGTGCATGAATGGCACGTTTAAGCGCTGGTGATGAAGAAAAATATGAAAGGTGCAATGAAAGGCACGTATATGTGCTAATAAATGGTGCGTCACTTCCGGACACACTAGAGATCCTACATTAGATCTCTACATTAGATCCTACATTACATCTCTAATGTAGGATCTCTAGGATACACATTTTATGACAAAAGGTGCTTATTTTGGTCCTCTGTACCAAATAGTTTTGTCAAATAGTGTCCGATCACCCTGTATATATATATATATATATGTCACAGAAATATCATACACAAATGGGGTAGTAAAAATCAAAAACTGAAATATGAATACATACCTGTTTGATTAATTTACAGGAAAAAAAGAAGAAAAAAATATAAAATGTGAACAAAAAAACATAAATCAAAATAGAAAAAAGTGAAATAATGAAATATGTATCGAACTGTAGCTGAATCTTCAGGCCCAAATTACCACAGATTCCACAATATATATTTAAATATAGAGAAAGAGAGATAAAAGTAAATTTTAACTTACAATTTATCTAGCATGCAAGTTGTAGTAACACAATTTTAATTGTAGGACAGCAGTGTAGGACAAGTGCAAGTGTATTTTAACATGCTTGTAATTAAAGAATACAATTATTGTTCATTAACTTTTCTAGAAAATTGCATATTTATTTTGAAATACTTTACAAAAACACGCTACTCAGAGACTAAGATTAAATAAAGTGTAGATGAGACACATTTTTTTAAGTAAATTATCTATTGATTAATATTCCATTTCTTCTGATTACATTTTTCTTACGTTGGTTGTAATGAATAAAATACTTTGTTCAAATATAAGTAAAACTTAAATGCTCCTGAAATAAATATTATTACTATATATTACTATTAAATTAACATGCAAGTGATTTATCTAAATTATACATATCCTGAAACAAATGAAGTGATTCCAGTTATTTTTCTATGCTTGAATTCACTTAGTTTCATAAATGAAATTTACTGATTTTATCTATGCTTTTTAATTTTTATCATGTAATATAATGTTAATTGCTAAACCACAAATGAATCTAAAATCATTGCAACATCATTAAATTCATCTTAAATAAACAGTTATTAAATAATTAAGGATTATATTCTTTAACTGATACATCTAAGATTTATCTAAGAAAATATCTTTAAATTACTCCAATATATAATATTATGATGTTAAGCCACAACTCGTGTCTTTTTGAAATAGTTATATTGTTCATCAGACGATAATTTATTCTGTATACGTTTAAGTAGAAGACAGCTTAGTTTTGAGTGCAAATGATTTTAGTAAATATATGTGCATATTACTTCTGAGCAAAATGAAAAAAAGAGTTGTATAAAATTCAAGAGCACAGGTGTAAAACAAGGTAATTAATAAAATACAAGTCTCGAAATATTCAAGATTCAAGTTTTCTAAAGAAAACTACAAACAAAACTAGTGTGATTGC
The DNA here is from genome assembly GCA_963931845.1 of Maratus michaelseni. NCBI lineage: Eukaryota > Metazoa > Arthropoda > Arachnida > Araneae > Salticidae > Maratus > Maratus michaelseni. The sequence continues at coordinate 39,223,828 of OZ007586.1, read as the reverse complement.
TTCCTCTGAAACAGCTGATTTGTTAAGAGTCTTCAGTAACAATAACTGTGACAATAGAAAAACTAAGACTATTGTAATCATAATCAAACATTAGCCTAAATAGCATTTTCAAAACTTATGAAATAGTTTTATGCGCGTTTCTAATGTGAATACGACACAATAGAAGCACAAGTCATTTCTATGAAACAGCAAATTTAGCACATGTTTTGAAACCAGATACTTTTTAAAAAGTGTTATGCCCATACGACATCGTGACAGAACTTAAATGATTTATTAAGCGTAGAAATCTTATATTCCTGTTATACGTTTACTTATATCAGAAGTATGAGTGTTTCTATTTTACGTAAATATTTGTTACCGACTTTAATTATGTCATTTAGCCTTAATCAAGATTTTCTTTTTGGGCTTATCGTATACAAGACTTATACCGGATAATTACGTATGAATAAGGATTCATAGCATATGTGTTATATTAGTTGCACACTGTTGATTCATTCTTTGGAAGTAGTTACAATGATATATCAATATTGGTTAAATATTGGCTTTACATAAGAAATATTTGGAATAAATATCATTGTTACAAGAATATTGGCTTTACATTGAAAGTATTTGTAATGAAATGTCACTATGTAGAAATATTGGCTTTACATGGGAAATATTGGCAATAAAATGTCAAAATGTTTTTGCCAATATTGAAACTACACTAGAACTTTTATTTAACGAACTTCTATTCAGCGAATTCCTCTTTTTAGCGAATTCATTTCCAGAACTTTGAAAAAAAAATACATGTAAAATAACTTTTATATAGCGAAACAAAACCTCTATTTAACGAAGCCGTGCGACGACTATTCAGAAGAGATTGTGCTTGGGAATCTTGTTTTCCTTTTCCCTACTCCCGTTTTCCTAACTCTTGAGCAGACCATTCACTATATCACTTTGCTGTCAAATTACACACATTCCACGAAATAAAGAGGAAAGTGAATGTTTTCTTAAATCGTCACACGATGACATGATCAAAGGGTTTGAAACAATTAGACATGGATTTCAATTTTTAAAAAATTTGCCAGATGACGTATTTAATTCCTTACAAATATGTGAATTATTTTTTGAAAAATTTGAAACTGCTTCGAAAGTCCAGCAGAGAATAACAGACTATTTTTCAGCATAAAAACAGTTTCTTGTCTACACGAACACCATTTATGATGCTTTCGTCATCCCCACCATTATGCATGTTTTTATGTTTATTTTTAATAATTTAAATATTTTTTAATACATCCTGGAAGATTAATCGGCAAATACTAGTACATTAAATACCTGTGTTGATTTTAATGCAATAAATCAAGTTGAAACAGATTTTTTGAGCAGTATCTATATTAAATAACCAACCTCTATTTTATGAAGTCCTCTATTTAACAAAGTTTTGGTAGGATTTAGAGACTTCGTTAGTTAGAAGTTCTACTGTATGTTGGTTAGTTTATCGAGACCAAAATTCTTGAAAAAGGGGGCAGTGTGGATTAAGATATGGCCAATATATAGCCAGGGGACCTTTATGACTAAAATAAACAGAAAAAATATTCGTTGATGAAAAATATTACAAAATGCATAATAGGAACGCAAGTTAACCTTTGATGTCTTTTAGTTTTCTTTTCATTTGAAAACTTGTCGGAAATTTTATAGAACGTCTCGCTTTATGTTTACAACAATTAAATACGTGTTTAAATCGATTCAGTTATAAATCTACTGTACAAAGTGATATTGGTAAGTCATATCTTACATTTTCATCTATATACAGGGTGGTCATAAAGACTTTTCTGGTATATGAAGCCTTATCAACGTAGAGTTTAACGAATTGATGTGTAACTGTTTCGAAGTATGCGCTCAAGAATGTGATGAAGTAGAAAAATCGAGCTCTTACAGTTACGGTTATGTTTAAGAAAATTTTAAAATTTCAGATGGCAAAACCGACTTTTTTGTATCGCAAAATGATCTAAAGAGTGAACGAGAGATTAAATGGCGTTAAAACGGTACCTCGAGCACTTAAAACGGCATCGTAAGACAAATTCAAAAAGAGAAGTGAGTGCTTCACGTGTGATGCAAGCGTACTTTGATGACGCTGTTATCTGCCGTCATTTCTCTTTTTCGAGATCGCCATTCACCGTCAAAAATATTCCAATAGATTTTGGTCTCCTAGGATATATAAAAACAGAGAAATTCACGACGAATGCTTGAAGTGCAATTGACATGAAAAACACCATTAAAGCTGCAAAAACAACAACACTGAACTGAAACACAAAGACTATACGAGTTATGAAATCCAATTAAATTTACGGAGGGCATAAACTATTATCATTGAAATTGACTCACGGAAAACAAAATGGCGCTTGATTGAAAATCGACTTGCGTATTTCGCTGTTTTGTCAATTGATGATTTTTGTCTTTGAAAAAATATGTAATAGTTTTTTTTATAACATTAAGTAAGTTCATAGATTTTTAAAAACAATTATCAACCCGATTACTTTTTTGATTATCGGTGGATTGGTTTATACGCTAAGTTGCACTGTGTATATTGAAAAACATGGTTTTGAGAAAAACGGACCATTTTCGACAAATTACCCGCTTTTCAGCAAATGTGCGTTGCCGTTCAAAGGGCAGTAACTTCATAAATAATTTGAATAATCCAATATCGTTTCACGCACATATTCTACACACTATATAGGGATGCATAAAAGTTAAAAAAAAAAGTTTTTTTAAACTCAATAAATTGGATTTCCCTTTAAGAGTAATTACCTGCATTTTATGAAAATGTAGGCCAGGCATATGAGCAGGTATGCACCTTATTGCTATGGGAAAATTTAAATGGTTTTCATAGATAAAAAGTCTTACTTACCTTTTTTTTATTTTTATGAAACATACTAATTTATTTTTCGTTGCATTTGTGTATTAAGCTACTTAAGGAAATAGGGTAAAATGGTATAGAACATTGGTAATGTTACAGAGCATAGGGTATGGTAGAATGTGTCATTTTAAAGATGAATTTTGAATTTTCCAGATTCCGACATCTAACAAAATATTTCTTTTTCATCATTGTGCTCAGCTTTATAGCCAATCTGTAAGTAAAGCCTGAAATGTTTCTTGGATAAATAAATTGGCGAAAAATACCTGTAACGAAATTATGCATGTAAAAATAATACAAACAAAAAAACTATAATTAAAGATGCTTTATTTTTCAAGTAACAAAAAAAAGCAAACTTCATTAGCTGAGAATTTAAAGCAGAAAAAAAATCATTTCACCTCCAAATCCACTAAAACATACTAAAATGAAGATTTCTGTCTAATTAATATTTTCATAATTAATATTTTCATGCTGTTTTAAGTTTTTTATTTCCCAATTAGCATTTTAAAAATTCATTTGATTCCATACATAAAAAAGTGTGATTTTATATTAATTTTTATCACATGATCAGTCATTAATTTTTATCACATGATGTCAGTGAATTTGTTTAAATGAATTTGTTATTCATTGATAATTATTCAGGCCTAAATTACATGACGTAAAATTAATATTTTCATAAAATTTTAAGTTGTAAAATAATATAAGTGGACTCAAACCTTTATTTATATGTTTTTAGAAGAAGTGTAGTTAAAGAGAAAATGTACATTGTATCTGTTTAAAAAGGGGAAAAAACTATAAATATAAAATTTCCGTATATATGTTCTTGAAAGGATACAGTAAATAAAGCTTGATAAGCTAAATAATCAAAATAGAAATAAAAATTCTAATTTCATATTTTGTCATCTTTAATTTTTTTTCTCAAGTTTTACAAAACTAAAATAAACATAGTCATTTCAATGGTACCTAAACATTAATTTATGAAATAAAAGTTCTTAATTTGAATGGAGAAAAGTTTCTGGTTATATTTACTCTAACACTTGAAAATATATTTAAACTTAATTCAAAATATAAGTAAATTTTTAGTACAAATGCAAAAAGCTAGAGGTAAACAATTTTATGCTATTTTTCTTTATATTATTACAAAATAACATGCATACTGTTTGGTAATTTATACAGTAAATTATTTCTTATTGTATATTATTATCTGAATTTCTTTCTTTTTTACATTGCCAGCTGATAATCATAATTATGATACTCAGAGTTTATGGCATATCATTATAAATTAAGTTATTGCATTAGTAAGAAACAAATACCTGTAAAATTAGTGTTCTAATCTGAAATATCACATGCATTTTCATTTTAAAATGATGGGTGTTACAGTTAAAAGTAATAAGCTTCCGCAATTTTTTCTCAATTAATGCATCAAAAAATAACTAATAGGGAATTTGAAAAAAAAACTTTATTAAAAGAAATAAACAGAAATAAATGTTTCGAACTTAAAATTAAGCTTAATAAAAACCTCTCGCAAGTGTTTAAGCGGGTACTAACCTCCACTGTATGTTTTTTTTTATGTGCAGAAACACACACTTTTTAGTTTGTTTTAAATATGCCTTTTCAATTTTTTATTATTTAATCTTTTCACCACTTGTCGGGACATATAAGTCCCAGTGGACATTTTTTAAAATTCTAGTTGTACCATTTTTTTCATTTCTGCCATACTTTTAAACTAGGATACTTTCAAGAGATATCTGCAAGAAATATATATATATTTAATATTATGGCACGATTGAATATAAAAATACTCGCCAATCCTAGCTTGTAATCAAAGGGTTTATTATGACTCAGGGATTTTCAGATCTTTTTTTTCAGTGTCTAATGAATTAATATTCTGCCCTTTAGAAGTTACATATCTTTAAAACAGGGAAATTTCCGGTATTGTTTTACATATTTTACACTTAAAGTTATATTACAATGACAACTTAATAGTTTCTTAATTCTTCGAATCAGATTCTTCAGATTCTTTGAATTTATGAATTTAAGATTTAATTCTTGGAATTGCGACTTTTTTTTTTTATTATTTTGTCCACCACTATTTCCTGAATAAAATCATTATGGCAAATTTCTGCTCATTTTTGAGATAGATTATTTTTGTTTGATAATACTAGCGGAAAAAAATAATAGAAAAACATATTCATCAATGGCAGACCTGCTCTGCAAATCATTTCACTCCTTCACTTTTGTGTAGAACTCAACCATTTTTCTATGATGGTTATCTTTCTAAATTGTATCTTAGAACATCTTAACCATCAGGTTTTAGAGAAACATTATAACTCAACATAATGATTCTGCTTATGAGTGTTACGGCTTCACATTTCTTTTTTCAACAATATTAATTTCCCTGATTCATGAATACACTGCACATAGTGATTCTTATCAATATAAATGGAAAAACAGTTATTTAACTATACATACATGATTCCTGTGTATATTTTTGTTGAATAACGTGGTATGGATTATTCAAATTTCAGTGGAGAAATTAAAAGTGCATAAATAAATAAATAATATAAACGAGGTCCTATTTTATACTTTAAAAACAAATTCCGTTGATTTTCGATACAATTTCTGTATTTTTACGGATTTTTTTCTCCGATGAAATGGGTTCGTGAATGTGTGATAAATTAGCGAATAAATATTTAAGAATATCTTTGACAAATGATAGTGCTAGTCAATAGCTAGTGATAGTCTAGTTAATTTGTCCTTTCATCTAAAGGTTTGGGATTTTTTAATAATTTTACACTCTAAAAAGAAATTCCGTATTTTGACAATACATTTTCTGGAATTTTACGGATGTTTTCTTTTGCAGTGAAATAATAAACATAAATCCCACAGCTTTAGATAAAAGAAAAAAATAGCATTATTTGTCAAAGATATTCTCAAATCGATACTTTTTTACACATTCACGAAATCATTTTCATCTGAATTACTTTTCCGTAAAAATACGGAAATTGTACTGTTAATTAACGGAATATTTTTTACAACGTAGATCATGAAATGTTTAAAGGGAATAAAGTAACAGTAACACAGTTGACTATGGACATAGTTCGTATGTATAATGATATTTTAATAATTCTTTACAAGAATAAGATAAATGAAAAAAAAAATTTTAATGGCAATGTTTAGAAAATTACGGAAAACTGAGTATAATTTTTGTAATACTTCCGAGATAAGTAAAATAAATTTTTAATGAATGTCATACATGTCTCCTGCGAACAAAAGAAAAATGCTAACGATATTATACTGCCTCAGCAAGAATTGATATTCGTAGTCTCAGAAACAAACAAAAAACAATTTTTATATAGAGATAAATAACTTTTATTTATAAATAAATAAAATTAATATTTATACAAATAATTTATAACTCTTCGTTTATCTTCCAGATGATTTTCTCGCATATTCTTGCTTCCCGCATTAATATATATATATATATATATATATATATATATATATATATATATATATATATATATATATATATATATATATATATATATATATATATATATATATATAAGGAAGTATAATTATTCTTTTGAGATTCTTCCTCTTTTGAAATTGTAAAAGGATTCATTGTTTCTCAAAATAAATTGATTTTTTTTCTCAATGTAAAACTTAGATTTAATTAACTGGTTATGAATTAAAAATGTAAAAATGTAATTGATCTTTCTCTTATTTAATTTTATCAAAACGACTGAAACAAGTGTAGCATTTTTTATTAATTGAATTCTAATTAAAAAAATCTTTGCTTTTTGATAATAGAAATATGTAAAGCGCCATCCCTTTAAAGTAAAGTGTTAATTAAGTTTGATAAAAAAGAAACGGAAAATATTTTGAAAAATATCGCGTACATTTTTTTAATCTTTTGTTGAATAATTACTATCTTCGGAAGTGAATTGAACGATGTTAATAATTTTGTGTGATAATTTAACAAATATTCTTCTATGAAATTGAATAAACATATCATATATACTCTTGCATAAGTCGATTTCCCTACTTTAAGAAGAATATTGCTTCAATACTAGTATTTACAAATAGTTATCTTCGCGTTCTAATCGAGGAAGTCGTAATAATTTTCTTCTATTAAATAAGGCAAAAGAACAATTTGGAAATACTGGTATTCAAACGATATTCCTCTCGAAGTTGGGGAGTCAATATGTACGCGAGTATATACGGTAAATGAATAAGGGTTAGCTTTCCATCATGTAACTTAAATGTAAATCAGAAGGTTTTACTTGAATGTTACAGGTAAAAAAAAATTTTGCAATGAATTATCGTAGAAAAACTTTGTATATAAAGAGCGCGAATTATAAAAAATAAAAATGCATTTTATGAAAATAATTTTAATGGCTTTCACTGTCAAAAATTTGGTGGTGAGTTGAACCAACTTTTAGTTTTGCTGTAGCTGGTGAGTCCTTGTTCCAATATTTGATGCTCCGGTTCAACCATAAAACTTGTGTAGATTGAAATATGAACTGGTATAATATTGAACCAAGAATTGGTAAAATGCTTAAACTAAAGCTTGTATAATGACAAACAATAAACATATGAAATAAGGAACCATAAAGTTATCTCCATTATTTTCTGCGTCGTCAACTTCAAACTGGAACCACAAAGAAGAGCTTTTGAAAATCAAGAACGATATTTTGGTTCTTCTAATCTTCTTGGCACATCATAGAATGAATGGTTCAACTTGAAACTTGAATGTTAATTGTATACAGTCCTGGAAAATAAAGTGATCACACCTACTAACACTACCGCAAATCTATAAAAATGTGACTGGCACAAGTCGAATAGTAATAACGTCTACTAAATAATGCTAAACTTAAATTTTACTCAGGAGTCGTCTACATATAAAACCTGCATGAATATTGAAAAAGTCTGATACTAAAACATGCTCTTCACATCATATTTGAATTATTCGGGACATTAAACGAGAAGTCACTCGGTTAGGTAGTTTTGGAGTTATGAAAATTTAAAATTTGGAACTCTTAATGTTAAATTCCTTTTTAATCCTTGCAATAAAGATTTTTAACGATTACGCTTCCACTTTCTTTATAAGGAGAATTCTGAATAAGACTTTTTAATTAGTGACGTGGTTATTGATTCATAACCATGCGTTAAACTTCGCGTGGGAAGCTGGCGTAGGCCGTTCTTGCCAGGTAGAGACAGCAGAAATATCAAATAGCCGTACGGAATACCTAATATATCTGAATTACTTATAGTGCCTACAGGAAAAAACTATCATAATTTTCCCTTAAATTTTTGTTTTTTGGATTAATAAAGTATAGGATATTCGTTCCTAATTTTAGACTGATCTCTTACACTGTAAAAAAAAATGGGTCGATCTACTAAAAAAATTTTAGTTTTCCTCATTGATTTTTCCAGTTACTAAATTTTTTTTTGTATTCTTACCCAGTTACAAGAAAATCTGTAAGAATTGCTAGAAAACAGCTAGCAACGTTTCCGGTTTATAATACTGGTTACTAAAAAAAAAATATGTGGAATACAAATATACTAGAAACATTTTAGTAACCTCAGGATTTTTTTACTGTGTAACAAGCTGTAAAAAAGTTGTTTTCATTAATCTTTAGTTGGTGCGCCTAAATTTATTGCACATGCACACTAGTTATGCTATTACAAATGCAAGAAATTTCGTAACCGTAATACGAATCATCGTAGAACAGCAATTATATATATCAGTAGTGAAATTTGAATTTTAATTTCCTAACCTTTTGTGAGATCAAAGTTTCGGAAAAATCACGTTTGTCGCAAAATTTGCGATAGCACGCCCGCTCAGGGGCTAAATAATTCAATGAAATCACTAAAATGGTGACATCTTCGTTTAAATGATTTTTGCTTTTATTACTAAATCTTTACAAAAACAATCACATCTCTATTCTATTTACTCTGTAACAACAATTATTAAAAATAATGCAGGAAAAGTCGAAATGTCACAAAATGTGCAATGTTCTGTAATTTTACATACATTGAGTGTCTGTAAAAATTTTATTATTTTAGTCAGACTATGATAGAGCTAAAGGCAAAATGTTAAAAAATAGTGTTGGATCTCGGAAGTATTTCAAATATAGATGTTTTGAAAGAAATTGTTATGTAGGAAATTCTGATCTTCTAGACGAAAACTTCAACTGTCTGAATAAATACCATGTAAAATTTCCAGTTCATTTTTCAAATATTCAAATATTTTTATCAAAAATTTCTGGAATTTATTTTTATTAAATAATATAGTAGAATTATAGATATAAAATATTTATATAAGAAATTTAATGTTAATAAAAATATTACTTAATATGTAATATTTTCTTGTTCTGAAACATGCATAACGGATATAAAGAATGTTCATTTCAACCAACATTACATTAGCGATATATATGAAGTATATTAACTATTATGGTTTATTTTAACATGAAACCCTATAATTCAATAGCTAAAATTTTTATTTTAAATAAAATTTGGTTTTTATTTGAAATCTTAAGGATAAATCAAAATATTTTCCATTCATTTTATTTAGAAAATCTAACATTTTGTTACGACTATCGCTATAAAAGCTATGGAATTTGCATCTGTTTCTATAGCCATCTTTAGTATATGTAAAGCATTTTACTAATAAACTTTCATTAAAAATTAAGGCAGATCGTGTAAATATAAGCAAAGTTTATTATGAATTGAAAAGAATGTAAGTAGTTCAATTTGTAGAAATCGTTAAAAGTAATTTCTAATTAATTTGTTTCTTACTATCTCCTATATCATTAGAAATATATGTTAAATTTTAACTTTGATAATCAATGATTCATGTTAAAAATAAGTAAACACTTTTTTTTTATCCATGCATAAAATTTCAGTAAAATTCTGCTTATTAAAAAATTCTCACAGATTAAAATGCAAGAAGTTTTATAAAGTAGTACAGAATATATAGAATGTATGAAATTTATAAATTTATTTAGCATGCAAATTTAACTTCATATCGCATGCCATTAATAAATCTTATAAGATAATGCCAAGTTAATAAGATTTTTAAGTATTAATTATGCTTTTGTAATATATGTTAAATTTTATCTTTGATAATCAGTGCGTCATGTTAAATATAAGTGAACATTTTTTTTTTAGAATCCATACATAAAATTTCAGTAAAATTCTGCTTATCTAAGCTTTTTAAAAATTTCCACTGATTAAAATGTAGGAATTTTTATAAAGTAGTACAGAATATGTAGAATGTATGAAATTTATCAATTTATTTAACATAACATGCAAATTTAACTTCATATCGCATGTCATTAATCAATCTTTTAATATAATGCCAAGTTAATAAGATTTTTAAGTATTAATTATGCTTATCTAATATATTTAGGCTTATGTAATATATGTTAAATTTTACCTTTGATAATCAGTGCGTCATGTTAAATATAAGTGAACATTTTTTTATAGAATCCATACATAAAATTTCAGTAAAATTCTGCTTATTGAAGCTTTTTAAAAATTTCCACTAATTAAAATGTAGGATTTTTTATAAAGTAGTACAGAATATGTTGAATGTATGAAATTTATCAAATTACTAGTATATAACCCCGTCAAAAATGACGGATTGTTGATCTGCGTTTCATTTTCATAAGACTTCATACAGACAAACAGAATGGAGATTTATTATTAAAAGGTTTGTATTGTAGAAAAATACATTTTAAAAAGGACAAATGATTTCTACAAATAAAAATAATAAGGATATATATATATATATATATATATATATATATATATTTTTTTTTACTTAGTATTAAATTTCTGAAATAGTTCAACGATTGGACAAAATCAAATATTAACAAATAATCCATGTGCGAAAGTTTTTGTAAAAAAGTGTTATCAATGAGTTTTTAAACAGCTTGACTTACCATATAACTCATTGTTTGATTACATAAGCAAAATTACATGGAAATTACGCCGTACTATGCATTTCTTATATTTTAATTACGTTTGATAAGAAAGAATCATTTTACAGTATATGACCCATTATCCGAAAATCCAAAATCCGGAAAAACCCGAAGTCCGGAAAGAAAAATTCGAAAATTTTCTAAATTTGTAAATTTTTACTAAAATTTTAGATTTTCTGAAATTTTTCGAAAATTTTACCGATTCCTAATTTTTTTTTTCAGTCCATTGTGTTTCAATGTTTAATCACTAAAATATTGTTACTTCAGTGGCGGGTGAACACGGTCCCCCCCCCCTTCTCTTCCCGAAATTAAGAACATATAATTTTTCTCTCAAATTTTAGTTTAAAATTAATTTATATTACGATTCGTTAGAAAAAAAAAATAGTTATGTATTTATTTCATCAGGGGTGATTCTGTTCAAGTTTTCCTAAAAATTTAATTCATTCGATTTCGAAAATTTAAGTCTTCAGTCCAAAATTTCGAACATAAATATCTCGAATTTTGAACGATAGTCGCCGAAAAAAATCAATTATGTCTATCGTTCGCAGAAAAAATAGAAAATTTCATCAAAGGATTGTGGAAACAACGTGAATTTCGTCAAAGTACCGAAAATAAAAACGCAAATTTCGTTGCAGGATTGAAAAAAAAAAAAAAAAAAAAACGCTAATTTTGTTAACAAATTGCAGAAAAACGCGATTTCCGTCAAAGGCTTACGAAGAAGACGAAAATTTCTTCCAAGGACTCCGAAAAAAATGTAAAATTTCATCAAGGGATCACAAAAAAAAAAAAAAAAATTGGTTAAAGGATCGAAAAAAAAAAAAAAAAAAAACTGTGATTTCGTCAAATAATCGCGGAAAAACGAATTTCTTCAAAGGGTCTAGAAAAAAAAAAAACACAAATTTCTTCAAAGCACTGCGAAAAAATGTCTAATTTCGTTAAGCGATCGCGAAAAAAGTGAAATTTCGTCAAAGGATCGAAAAAAACAACCGCTAATTTCGTCAATCTCAGAAAAAACACGAATTCTGTCAAAGGATCGTGAATAAAAGGCAAATTTCGTCAAAGAATAGCAAAAAACGCAAATTTCCTCAAAGGATCGCAAAAAGAAAACGCAAATTTCTTCAAAGGACTACGAAAAAATGAAATTTTGTCAAAGAACAGCAGAAAAAATGCAAATTTTGTCGAAGAATCACGAAAAAAAACATGAATTTTGTCAAATAATCGTGAATTTCGGGAGGACCCGCATTCCGGAACGATGGAAGCAATTTCAAAATCCGCCAGTAGATGGCGACAGTATACTGAATCAACCTCAAATCTCTCCCAAGGAAATAAATCACCGCATTCTGAAAAAAAAAGTGCTTACAGAATTTTTTTTTTTTTAACAGAAATGTTAATATACATTTTTTTTTTTTTTTTTTTTTATGAAATAGTGTTTTAAGGTTTTAAACAAAATTAAAAGATTTAAAAGCTTGAATATGCTTTTACAAATATTTAAACGACGAAAGTAGATAATATAACTTCTTTTTCAGTAAGCCTAACATGGCGTTTAACTACGGTCGAATCGCAGAGTGGTACAACCCGGTACCGTTACAGACACTTTCTCGCCTTTGGATTTTATTATAAGTAAGATTTAATATGCAAATTTAACTTCATACTGCAGTTCATTAATCAATCTTTTAAAATAATACCAAGTTAATAAGATTTTTAAGCATTAATTATGCATTACAGTGTGATGTTCATTAAAAATGTAAAAAAAAAAAAAAAAAAAAAAAAAAAATTACAGATGCATCAAGGTAATAAAAATGCTTCCCTATTGGATATTTCTGAAAGAGAGGTGTCATACGACGATCTTCTACAAATGTTTTTTTTTCTTTTTTTTTTTCTTTTGAAAAAAAGAATAACATTAAGATTATTCTTTCAAAAAGCTTAAAATTAGATTACAGGATATCACTTTCCACAAGCATTATACTGACTTGACAAGTGACGGTTTTATCTGACAGCAAAAACCACCATACTCCGTTTTTATATTTTAGAAACTGACAGTTTATTAGAATGTTGTGATTATTTGTTTTCTTATAACGTATTATGTAATAAGCATCGACGTTTATCTCTTTCTGTCAGGTGCGTGGACTGAAAACTAATTTATGCAAAGAACGTCAAAGTCAAATTCTTTGAAATGATAACATTTAAATAATATATGCATTTTACTGCTGTAGTTAAAAGAAAAAAAAGTATACTTTTCTTTGATATCTGTATTTGAAAAATAAATCATTTTTTTTTTCAAAACTCTTAAACAAATGATATTTTTCTCATAAACTAAATTGAAAATCCTTAAATTTATTTAATCAGTGGACACGTTCGAGGCTTTTGCAGTGTAATATTTGTGATTATTTGCTTTTATATTTTTCTTTAATTTTTAATTATATAATATAAGCAAATATAAGTGTATGTCAAAAGCCTGTTCCGAAACATTTCGTATGATACCTCAATCAGCTTTTTGCGTTTTGTATGTGCATAGAAAAAGGGATGTTGACATCAGAAATAATGCGTAAAATTATTACAATCAGAAATTTTTTCATTAGAATACATATAAACAAGAACAAAAATGACACTTTCAAATCTGAGTAAATCGATGTTTTCATTTTGTTATCAAACTTTTTATTTCAAATAGGGCAACCCACTGTTTTCAATTCTACAATTCCACTGTTTTCAGTTCAAGTACCAGAAATACTCAGAATATTGAAACATGGATATGCTCAAAACTGTGCCCATAGAGGTCAGTTCATGCTCATTTTTGAAACACAGACAAACTCAAAAATGATTAGAATCAGTTCAAACTCATTTTTGAAACATGGAAATACTCACAAATGAGGTCATAGAAATCAGTTCATACTCATTTTTGAAACATGGACATACTCAAATAGGAGCACATGATGTTTTATTCATGAGTGTGTACATGTTTTCAAACTTGAGTAATTTTGATTCGGAGTCATTTTGACTATGCGACATACTCAGATTTAAATATTTTTTGCTCAGTTTTGAAACTGTCGTTTTTAGAATGATGCATCCACAGCACAGATTATGAAACACTTTCCAACACTTTCGGAACATTGTTAAGGAATTTTAGTTTTGTTCATATAATGAAATGAGATAGCTAATTAAACATGAAAAAAAAAATACAACGCAGTAAAAATTCAGTTACAGCGATAGCTATCCATAGCCAGTAATGTGTGCAGTTCTTTCATACATCCCTGTATATGATATACACTCCTCGTAATACACTACAAAGAAGATAAATTTTTAAATGCATATCACAGCTGAAAACGCACATCCAACAGGTATGGCTCATAGTCTGCCCTGTAATCGAATTCTTTTGAGTGTCTCTGTAAATAAACGATAAATTCTACTCTCTACAGTCTATAGAAAACGTGTTGCAATGCACCCTAGTAATGTTTCATTATGTTTGAAATAGTTTAACATCATTAAAATACACTGCAAACGATTTTTCCCCATACATCAATGTAATGGAATTATTTTGTTCGTGTAAACGAACTATAAATGCTACTAACTTGAAACTCTAAAGAAAATATATTGCTATCCACATCAATAGGGAATATAAATTTCATTATGTTTCAAACTGTGTAACATCATTAAAATGCACTAAAAACGATTTTTCTCCATTCTGTAACGGAATAGTTTTGAGTATCCCTGTAAACGAACAATAATTGCTACTTAATCCATACTCTATAGATAACACGTTGTTGTCCAGCTCAATGATGCATATCATTTTTTTATATTTGAAATAGTGTAACAACATTAAAATGCCCCGAAAAACTTCCCTCATTGACTGTAACTCAACGGAATACTTTTGAGTATCCCTGTAAACTAATCAAGAGTGTATACACACTTCATTTTCAATGTTGAACATGGCCATGGTAAACCTCAATAACATATATAAATTACATGACAATCCAAATATATGTATGCGAGTTAGAGTATGGACAAATGGGAGATAGCCTGACGACTTCTTAAACACATTTCAACTATGTTAGAAAGTGTTAAAAAAGAAATTTTAAAATGTGTGCTGTCAAGTAAATAAAGTACTCGAGACGTAGAAAACCATATTGAGTTCAAACAAGTTGCAAATTCTACATCAAACGTGACAAATAAGGTGCGTTCTTTCAATAACTTGTTTTATAATTATTCAGATCTTGGTGTAATAGCTGTAGTACTCTTGCATGAATACAAAATTGCATGAATACAAAATGCATGAATACAAAATTTATTTTAAGTGCAGATTTTCATATTATAGATATGAATAGATCTTAATACTATAGATCTTATACTATAGATCTTAAATATGACGTAATCAACGTGGCAACCTAGAATCCTGACCTATCATGGGATATCATTAAATTAATTACGTATGATAGAATTTAATAGAATGAAGAAAACTTTTATTAATATCTTTTTCAGTTTTGATTCGATTTTCCTAAAATTTGAAATGACTCGACAAAATTCTGCAACGATTATATATATTAAATTTCAAACCATTGTGTCGGGTAATTTTTGCGATGCTATATTTGCGCCGTTTACTATAACACGATCGCTATTGAAAATTAAGTGTGAAGCATTTATAGTTCTTTTACAGGGACAGTCAAAAGTATTTCGTTACATTACATTCAATGGGGAAAAAACCTTTTCTAGTGTATTTTAATAATGTTACACCATTTCAAACATAATAAAATTTATATATATTAATGAAGTACATTAAAACACGCATTCTGTATAATATGGGGTGCAAAATATTTATTATTCATTTACAGGGCACACAATAGATTCCATTAAATAATGATTACGGGGAAAACAGTTTGCAGATTATTATGTAACACTATTTCAAATACAGAACGTCGTTCGATCTTTATGAAAACGATTTTCACAATTAATTTCTGAACATATATTCCATAATCTTCGCGACAATTTTACTCTATTGTATAGCCCTGACTCTTGCTTATAACACTGGATCGAAATTTTCATCATTGTCGATTTTTCTCTTAGTACAGTCCTATCAATTTTCTCCCCCACCTCTTGGAAAATTTTCCAAATTCTTCAAATGTGCAGTGGATAGCGCTTTCTAACGCACGCTTTAACAAACACATAGGTGGTGATAACTAAAACGTTATCGTAACACTGGATGAAACATCGCTTTATTTAAGCGAGTGTATCAAAAGAAGAGTAATTTTTATCAATTAATAGAAAAAAAGAAATAAACGGGTTTGTGAATGTAAAGAAAAAAATTCCAAATGCAGTAAAGCTCAGGTTATTAAACTTTATTATCAGTAAAATATTTTAGAACCCATTTTTGAAGAAGAAATTGCAGCTTTATATGAAAAAGACATTAATTGAGCTTCATATGAACGAAGTCTCCCAGCCGTTCTTCCATAACTCAGCTGACGCATATTTAACAAAGAAATAATCCCAAACGGAAATAAATTGTGTATTAATTGATGAAATACATGTAAAATCACCTGACGCCCTCCCCCCCTCACCAAGAGACTTTTTTTGCATTTGGATTTTTTAAATGAATTCACGTACATGGAAAAGACCTTGGAAAGTTTTTACAAGAGGTAGCGAGAAAAACTGACATGAATGTGACAAGTAAATTCTATTATTATAGAAACTTCGAGCCAGAGCTATAGCCAAAAGTTAAGGCTATCAACAAAGTCAAATTGTTGAAAAGAATATGTAATATATGCGTAGAAATTAACTTTGAAAATTGTTTCCATAAAGTGCAAACGACCTTCTGTATAATGAAATTGATATCCATTACTGAAGTTTAAAACAAGATACTTGCTGTACTGTCTATTAGCGACAATTGCTGGAAGTGCGTTTTCAGTTATTGGATGCGTTTTAAGTTTAACTAAATTTTTCAATACTACGTGGTGTGTATAAATGCTGTAGACCTTACACAGGGATACACATAAGGTGTATTACGGTGTATGAGCGTGAATAGTATTATAAGAGGTGTTTGTAGGATATAAATAAAATCATATACAAGATCACGCAAAGAAATGGGCACATGGCTGCCTTTGGATGATAATTTTTGGAAGTGTGATTTCAGTAGTTTTAAGCGTGTTTTACCCTGAATTAAAATTTAACGTAATGTGTGGCGTGTATAAATATCTGTAGGTAATATACAGGGTTGTAAAAATAATTCAAATATGTTTCCGTCTATTGGTAGAAATTGCTAAAAGTGAATTTTCAACCTATTATGCGTTTTCTTAATAAATTAAATTATAGCGTATTATGTAATATGTACCCAAATATATAGTTCAAATACAGGGATGTACAAAAAATTGGATTGCTTTTCCGTCTATGGACTGCAATTGTTGAAATCCGGTTTTCAAATGTGTTATGAGTTTTCTAAAATGTTTATTTAGATAATTTATTTACCTTATTAAACATCGAAGTTTTGTTAAAGCATTCTGAAAGTGTTGGAATGTGTATCATAATCTATCCTTGATGCATGATTTTTATTTCTTGTTATTTTTATCAAGCATTGAACCCTTATGATTTCCCTTTTAGTTATTTATTAAGACTAAAAGTACACAAGAAAATCGCCTGTATACATAAAATTAAATTTTTTGTTGACTTTTTCTACTTTTCTAATTATACGTTTTTGAAATTAAAAACAAACTTTTTCAACGTATTGATCCATTTTACAAGAGATTTTTTTTTTCATAACTTACAAAAATTTACATTACTCAGTACAACTAATGAGGAATACCTTTAATGAAGTGAAAAGTAATACAAACAGAGAAAAATAATTTTTAGGGATATTTTTAATTCTCTCGATAAGAAAAAAATAACTGCATACGTAATTTTCTAAGAAAGATTTAAAAAATGATTCTTTCCATGAATACATACGCTACAACATTCCAGTAATGAAGATTTCTGTTTAATTAGAATCTTCATCACTCTGTTTTTATGAAGTTTTATTTTTCTAACTTCCTAATTAGCGCTTAAAATTTTCACTAGATTTTTATTTAAAAAAGAAGTGTGAGTTTATGTTAATGCCTAACATAAATATGTCGAACGTATTAAATGATTTATGTAAGAGAAAAATAATAGTATATTGCACAAGGTGTGTACAGTTTTTCTATAGAATATTTCGCCTTATTTAATCACATAAAAATATTACAAAGTCCGGAGTGAAAAAAGGCGACGACAAAGTTTGGTATTTTAATATTAAATTGTGACTACCAAGGAGTTGATGCCAAGGAGTTGATTACAATTATGTAAGTCATGCATTTAAATCTATATATTTAAATTATATAATAAAATTAATAATTCATAAGAGTTATTTATAGGTGTACTATTAGATCAAATATCTTTAGTAAGTAAATTTATTACATTAATTTTCTGAAAAAAAAACATTAATTAATTTTGCGTTTTTTTTTTCTTTTCATATTTTTTCTGCAATAGATGCAATACATTGTAATACATTTGATTAAACGTTGTTTATACACGAATAATTTAAATACTTATTTAAATACTAGATGTTTCTCGTTTTCAGAAAAGCGCGAGGTTATTTTTTATCGTAATATTTTAAATTGCATTGCTACTCATTTTAAATAAGTGAATTTTAAAAATCTCAAAAATAAATGGAAATGTCCTTTTTTTTTACAAAAACACTTTTCAACTGTGTTGGAAAGTGTTTATGAATTCGGTTTGTCTGTCCGTCTGTCTGCCTCTCTTTAAATAAAATCGAAAATATGGGATAAAAATGCAACCGGTATAGATATTTTTTTTTTCCATTTTGGAAATCTAAGTGAAAGATTCAAAACAATCTCTGATCTTATGTTTTAAATATATTGTCCTTTAAAATATTGCCAATGGAAACTGCTGATTGAAAAGACTTACACAATGGATATCATTTTACGAAATCGTCAATATAGCATGTAACTATGATATAAAATTATAATATTTCTAGTCACAATTAAAAAACATTATATTCTTTATTGTGATTTTGTAATAATATGTAAAAAATAACAAACTTGTTGCTTTAACGAATTTCGTGAATATATAGTGCAATGTCCAAATTATAATCGTTAACTTAACACAATAGTTTTAATAGAGGCAAAAGAAAAATAATTTTTTCTTAAGCAGTTTATGTTAAATGACAGCTTGAATAGATTTAATATGTTTGTTTCTCTGATTATATTGTGAGGTATGATCGAAATAATAACGGTAAAGAACAACTGAAAAATCTATTTTTCAATCCAAATTTGTGAAATTTACTTATAGCATAATAATTTAAGTATCTATTGCAAAAATAGTAATTATCAAATAAGAATCAATTTAAAAGTAGATAATTTTTTTCCTCCGAAAAGGAAAAGTAGTATTTTCTTCAAATACGAGAAAATAATTTATGTTAATTTTAAAATTTCACATATAGCTAAAAAAATTAATAACATTTCTGTCAAAAAATGAAACATAAAATTTGTTTTCACTTAAATAATAATACAATGAAATTCTCCTGCAACAAATTATCTTTTCATGGTTTCATAAGGTATTGTGAGTTTTTTACTTCTAGTACATGCGAATAATCGCATTTTTCAAAAAATTTCTTCTTTGCCAAAAAATTCTTTCATTATTTTTTTTAATAATGCAGTTTATTTTTACTTACCGTAAAAATGAATTTTAAATAATGTTACTTAAAAATGTAAAAAGGATGCTTGGTTTAAATAATTTCACCAAAACGACTTTGAAATAAATGGTTATTCTCTGTTCAAAAGCAAAATTTTCATTTTCATTACTTTTTGAAAGAAGATAATTTTGCAGATCAATTTCTTAAAAGCAAAGTGTTTATTTGATTTACAATACAAATTTTTAAAATAATTTTTGTTTTACCTTATTTCACCAACTTATACTAGATTTCAATTTTAAACAATTACATTTTGTCACTAATTTACTTTTAAAAAAATGCTCCGAAATTAAATTTTACCTTAAACATTCTGCCGCAGTCCTTTGAAATCGTGGATTCTCTTTTAAAGTTGAAATTTACTTTTCAAATACTACAAAATAATTGTTTTCCCTTTAACTACGTTTCTGGAATTATTTTTAGTTTATTTTCTATATTATAATACATATTACTTTTTACGCTAGATGCGCAGAAAACAATATTTTGTAGAATTTTTGAAATAAAGAAAAAAAAATTCGTGATTGGAATCAGCCAGAATTATATCGCCTGATGACTAGTGTATTTAAAAACGCTAGTTTCTGATTTAAAAATTAAAGTAGCGATGATTTAAATTAGCAACTCTTCTTGTCAGAAATTTTTCCAAATATTTATCTTTCTTGAGTATTCCACCATGTTTTTTTTTCAAAAATGATCCAAGAATCTTTGTATTAATACTTTATAACAATATAAATGAAATGTACTACTTAAGACGAAAAATAAATGATGTGCTATAAGAAAAAAAATCGAACAATCTAGCGCAATTTTTGAATATTTTAAGTGAAAACAGAGAGAAGAAAAAGGTGAGAAGTGTGAAATATTTTTCATATTTAGAAAATCTAATTCATCTCTTTTGTATTAATAAAATTTTAAATATTTGCAAGTGCAATTTTCGTCGGCATTTATGTTTAAAATAAAAATTAATCTGCTATCCAAGCTAATTGTTTATACAAAGTTTTTCACGGATTCCATATTTGACAATTAAAAGGATAATTCCTTTGTTTTACCGTATTGACCAGTTTTGTAATCAATCTGCAAGCAAACACATTCCTGATTATTGCTTACGAGGAAGAATATCTGTAATTAAATGGCGCGTGTGAAAATAATACAAGCAGGGAAAATACTTTAATTAAAGTTACTTTTAATTTCCATGTAACGAGGAAAAAAGTGCCAACCTGATTGGCTCACAAGTATTTTTTAAAAATAAGAACCTCATCAAAGAATTTAGAACAAAATATCAGAAATGAAGATTTCTGTTTAATTAGAGCCTTCATCATCCTGTTTTTATGCATTTTTAAGTTTTTAATTTCCTAATTAGCACTTCAATTCACTTCAAGCGATGCTTAAAAAAAGAATAATTTTATGTTAAATTCTTAGACTATAGTCAGTGATTATGTTGAAATAAAGAAATTATTAACCGATAATTACTGAGCACACACATTAAGATAAGCAAAATATTTAAAATATCCATTATTATTTAAGCTGTAAAATAAAATTAGTGGTCTAAAATAAATTTATGGCATTTTAATGGGTAATGTTAAAGAAAAATACTAAATTACATTTGTTTAAAAATTCTCCTTTTGCTATAATTACGTACTTAAAGTAAAACAGGGAAAATGTTTATCAACTTAAATATTTAAAAATAATAATTGTCCTAACAACATATTTTGTCATTTTTGTTTTCTTCTTGACTGTTTATATCAAACTACAATATGTATTATAGAAGTTGAATATTTTTCCGATTGAAAAAGTATGTCAATCGAACCCAGAACCATTAGCTGAAGTTACCGATTCTCTTCTTTATCTACCTATAACGACAACAGACGGACACAATTCACTCAGACAACCTTTTTCCAATAGTTTCTAGACTGCTGTGTAAACAGGTAAAGGAAGTCCAAGAAACGGTGGAAACGTAGCAACACTTTATTATTTTAATACTGATTTATTATTTTAATACTTGATTGGTAAAGATATCCAACAAGATGAAAAATTTTACAACTGAGTGATAAAGTCTCCTGGCCGGAAATCAAGCCCAAAACCTTTGGCTTAAATTGCCATTGCTGCATCCATAATATCATATTAGAAGAGCGTTGGCAATTTAAGCCGTAGGTTCTGGGTTCGATTTCCGGCCTGGACACTTTACGAGGAAAAAAGTTCAACTTGTGTGATATTTTTACCATTAAATATGCTTATGTTAAAATAATAAAGTAAAATATGTATTGCTAGTAAATGAATCTGGGAAATATTAATTTAATTTATAATATTTCTTGATTTGTTTTATCCAAAATGCCTGATTATTTTTAACGGCACCATTTGTATTGCTTCATATTTTAATTTGTTTAAAAATTTCAAACCTTTCGACATAACTCTGCAAATAAGATGATAAACAAGTGTGAGCCAATTTATTTTATTTATTTAATTGCAAAATTAATCGGGTAATTACAGAAGGTCGTTCGCACGATTTTTACAATTAATTTTTGAGCATATATGCCATATTCTTCGCAACAATTTTACTCTACTGTATAGTCCTGACTCTTGATTATACACTGTTAAAAAGTTGCAGCAAACTGTCCAGTGTCCAGTCATTCGGCCGTTTTTATAAAAAACGGTTACATAACCGTAATTGAACTTTATTATGACCATAATATGGTCGGAATAGAGTTAAATTACGGTTATGTAACCGTTTTTAATAAAAACGGTCAAATGACTGGACAGTTTGCTGCAAATTTTTAACAGTGTAACTTTGGATCGAAATTTCCATCATAGTCGATTTTTCTCTTAGTACAATCATATCAATTTTCTCTCAAACCTCATGGAAGATCAAGAGTAAGGACTATATAGTAGAGTAAAATTGTCGCAAAGAATATGGCATATATGTTCAGAAATTAATTGTGAAAATCGTTTCCGTAAAGTGTAAACGACCTTCTGTATTGACTCATTTTTATTTCTTTGAATATTTGTCCTTTACAGTTTTTCACAATATATTTTCTGAAAATATTCACCTATAAGCTGGTTATTCTTGTTATGCATCTTAGACTCTTTTCCATATCATTATTTATTAACTTAAATATATGATTACTTTTGGAATTTGTTGAAATTGTCTCAATTATATAGCTGTATAATAAGAGATAGCCTTTCGGCGAGATATCGCATGTAATTTCTCGAAAATATGATCTAATCTCAATGCAATACGTTGAACTAAGAATCTATTAGTCTAATTTGGATTTCCGAGACAGCAGAAACAATAAATAAAGAACTATGTGTGTCAAAAAAACGCATATAAATATATAAATGCAACCAACGCTTCGAAAGCAATATTTAGGCTGTACTTTCACAAGTTAAGAAACATGCATCGCAGAACATCCTCTCCACATGTGCAATTTAACCTGAAGCAGGGCTACTTTAATTGTCCATCTGAAACAGACTCTGTAATTTTTTTTATTAACATACTTTATTTTTTTAATAATATACTTTTCCTACTTAACTATTATATGATTAATGGTTTTTCGGGGCGTTTTCGTATTTAATTATCGTCTGTCCGTCTTTCACAACCGTTGTTCTTGAAAACTATGGAACGTGAAAAGTTCAAACTTGGCAGGCTTATAAAGGCCATTATATATCCACATATTTATAGATTATAACCTTTCACAAATTATTTTAGGAAAAATATAGGGGGCTAATTATGTTACTAGAAAGATTTTATCGTGTGGGTATCGTTCGAAAGTTCTCGTCACACCGAACTCAAAAATGTATTTGTTTTAATTTTAGGTATTATATTTCCCGAGCTATCGTTGAAAATGTACTGCAAAAATATATCCCCCTATTTCCAAATCTACTGAAACTAAACTTATAAAAAAAATTAAAGGAATTTATTTAAAACTTGCAGGAAAACTATAGTGATTATCCTAGGTCACATAGTTTTTAAGAAAATTGCATTTTTCCGTAACACACAAACTTTACTTAGCGGGCGCTAAACGGTGATGTTGGGGGTATCTCAAGGTACTTATAGACGCAGAATTGTCCAAGGATTGTTGATAATGATTTTCGAAAAATAATGTCCGTAATTAGCCGATATGTTAATTAAAAACCTATCTACAGGGTGTGGCCAAAAGTCATAAGAGTTTTTAATTTTTTTTTTTTTTTTTTTTTTTTTTTTTTTTTTTTTTGTAGATGAAAGTTTCCTTTGAATTACTATAAATGTACTGTAATAATTAAATTATGTCTCTATAATTTAAAAAAAGTCCTGCATCATAGGAAACTTTCACCTACAAATTAAAAAACAAATAAAAAACTCCTCTGATGCGGGACTTTTGGCCCACCCTGTAGAAAAACGCGGCACGGAACAAGGTGGCGTTGTAACTGCGCTTGGCAGAATGCCAAGTTTACACTTTGTACAAGATCTTTAATTTTGGTAATGTGAATCATAGTGATAAACAATCTACGTTTTACATCTAATCGAATTCAATTACATAGAATAATACTAAGTTGTTTACAGTGTTTTATTATTATTTTAGCAACGAGTTTTTGTAATATTGTAGTTTGTAATTAATAAATATATTGTACGGAACACTTTGTGCGCGAGTAAAACTCGCAGTTGACCGATTATTTTCTAAAAGGAATTTGCACCATTTTCAAAATTAACGGCTCATTTTAGCAGCTGAGATTTAGAGAAACGCGTCGAATTATCTCTGTGCGTGGTTGTTACGGATGCATATTGAATGTTTCAACTGTACTTGTTCATACTTATACTATATGTGTATGCATGAAACAGAGATAACGACACTAATTGACAGATTTGTATGCATAGTTCATTTCACCGAATAATAAGATTTTTTGCGTTTTTGCTACTTTTATTTATAGCAACAATCATGTGCATAGTAATTTAAACCTATGAAATAAACAGATGTCCTGTTCAGGAATTGAAATGTTGATAGAGGATAAAGTAATTTTGGCACAGTTGTGATGGTTCATATGGGTAGTTAAGATTAAGACCAAATGAGAATCAACTTTGCTAGCAGGAGTTTTTTTTTTTATGTGTTTATGTTAACCTGCTTATAAGATATTTTTGTTAAATATTCCTTTGATGAGTTTTCTTTTCCGATTTTTTAAAAGGTCTTCCCATTTGTATTTTGTCAGTTAAAAAAATATTACATATGCGACGAATTTTTAATTCAATTCGAATTACTTTTTCTTTTATTTTTCTAAATTTGATGCTTCTAATAAAAAATACTAATATTAAACTTCAAAATTACTGCTGTTATATAGATATTATTAAGAAGCTATTAAAATCTCCACTTATGCATTTTACAATTTGCAATTTAAAAATTCTTCCTGTGCTACAAAAAGCTTACATAATTTATTTAATCACATTATTGCTCGTTAAAACTTTACTTGTTACAGTACAAAGTTTGTACTTATTTATTTTATGAATACTACTTGATGCATAATTGATACATACATTCGTAACGAAAGTAGGATAAAACAGCATAGTTGAATCCAGAATTTCCAACATAATTTAATGTTACTTTGCGTACTACATACGCGTTTTTTTTTTTTTTTATTTACAGCGAATTTCTGACAACAAATGTTCTAAATATAAAAAAAGTAATAATTTAACTTTGAATGTGAAAATCTTGTGTGACAACAAGCCTCTCTTCAGGGTTCAACTGTTGCTAGCCTAGATAAAGGGTCCCGACCTAAGCAAATTTGATATCTCAGATTATTTTTTGAAAGAACTGTTTTTTATGATATTTTTAATGAGTTTTAATATACCATCTAATTACCGATGGATTCAAAATTTTATGATTTGTAATGTGACAGGAGGTATTCAGCTGTAGGTACACAAAATTTCAAGTCTCTAACTTTTACAGTTTCCGAGTACGAACTCTGTGACGGACGGAGAGAGAGACAGACAGAGGAGTGAGACGAACAGGGTTTCGTCAGATGAACGAAACCCTAAAAAAGCAAAGCAAAAATGAATGTTGAAAACTTTTACACTGTATCGGCTTGTTTGACACACATACACACACAAAAAGAAGAACGCGTCAGGAATCATATTTTTTCTGCTACAAAAAAAAAAAAAAAAAAAAAAAAAGAAAGAAAAAAAGAACGTGACGTGCTAATTACATTAGATAAGCAAAGAAAGGGTTAATATACAGAATTATGCAATTGAATAGATAAATAATCTTTTATAAACATATAAATGACTTT
Source organism: Maratus michaelseni (assembly GCA_963931845.1). Classification (NCBI taxonomy): domain Eukaryota; kingdom Metazoa; phylum Arthropoda; class Arachnida; order Araneae; family Salticidae; genus Maratus; species Maratus michaelseni. The sequence continues at coordinate 39,197,991 of OZ007586.1, read as the reverse complement.
CCGTTAATAAATAAATATAAAATATAAAGTTTTGCATAAAAGATTAATGTTAAATGTTCGTTTATATTTCGTATGTTTATCAGGAATTCTGTTCATCCCACCAATTTGTGAATACACAGTAAAAAATTCAAAACAAAACTCCCTTAAAGCTTCCTTTTTTATAAAAATGAAAAATCATTCAATGTATTTCCAAAATGATTGATTCTCTTAAATTAAAATATCTTTAATTTAACTGATTATGATTTCGATAAATAATTTATTAACGAAACAAAGAAACAGAAAACAGTAAAAGAATATAAGTTGGAAAATTTACTTTTCAGTGACAATACGTTTACTTTAAATCTGAAATATTTCCTTCTACTAACTTCAGAAAACTGACCATGAAAAATCTGCAAAATAGTGTAGAATCCCTGAATTATTTGGAGAGTAGGTATTTGAAATGGAAAACATTATGCAACAAATGTTGATCTTCTAGATGTAAACGTAAACATGAATAAATTTCATGCAAAATCTCTTTACTTTGTAAGCATAAAAAAAACAGTTATATGTAAAATAATATATAAATAAATAAAATAAAATAAAATATTTTTCAACTGATACAAAAACAATGTCATATTTAAACATGTGTAAAAGTGAAATTTAATCTAAAAAAAGTAAAATAAAATAAAATGTTTTTCAACTGGTACGAAAAAATGTCACATTTAAAAATGTATAAAAGTGAAATTTAATATAATTACAAATAATTTGTCGTATTTTTATTCATGAAGCGTACATAATTAAAGTTCATCTACTCAGAGCCATCTGTAGTCGAAACTATTCATCAGAAAAGTATTAAATTTGCTATGCACCTAAATGAAGAGATGCGAAAGACATTTAGGAGAAAACAAATTTAAAAAATGGCCACTAGAGGGCGTATTATTGATTTTTTGTATAATTTATCAAAATAGACACTTACACACTGAGACAAATGACTCCTTCAAATCTGAGTAACTCGATGTTTTCATTTTGTTATAAAACTTTTTGTTTCAAATAGGACGAACCAATGCTTTTCTATTCTGAAAAACAAGAAATATTGAGAATATTGAAACATGGGCATACTCAAAACTGAGCACATAGAGGTCAGTTCATACTCATTTTTGAAACATGGACATACTCAAAAAGGACGAGAATCAGTTCAAACTCATTTTTTAAACATGACCATACTCAAAAATGAACACATATAAGTCAGTTCATACTCATTTTTGAAACATGGACATACTCAAATAGGGGCGCATGATGTTTCATTCTTGAGTGTGTGCATGTTTTCAGAAATGAGTATATACATGTTTCAAACTTGATTAATTTTGATTCGGAGCCATTTTGACTGCAGATTTTAGTATTTTTTACTCAGTTTTGAAAATATCGTTTTTAGATTGTACACGGTAAAATTGGTTCATCAAGACAAAGTGTTCAATTTGTTGACCACTATTGTCAAGTACCATTTGAAATCATAAAATACCATATTCAACAGTCACGCGAAGCAAATTCTTGGAAATATTAAGAGCGTGACGGGAAATACTCCTTGAGTTCTGGCAATGTTGTGTTTGCAATCATTGCACATCTGCAAATGTTTTTGTAAGCTCGAAACCTCCGTAATGCTTCTGGTGCGGAATAACCATTTTGATAAAAAAAAAGTTTCACCAGTAAAGCACGATCCTGTAAACTGCACATTTTTTCGTGGAAAAGACATACTACTGACAAGACATTCATTGCGTCTTTTATTTAACATTTTCATTGTGCGCGAGCAGATGCATCAAGTGATTGCTAAAATTTGCATAAAATGCTGAAATTTTATCAGAAAACGCCCTTCCGGTGGCCATTTGGAAAAAAAAAATCTGCTAAATGTCTTTTGCACCCCTTCATTTAGCCGCATTCCAAATTTTGTAATTTTCTTATGAATAGTTTCGACTTCAGACAGTTGAGTAGGCGAACTTTAATCATGTATTATATATTTAAAGATAATGGGAAATTAATTTCATCCAGTATTTCATAAGTGACGTTTTGACCACTAAATTTCATTATTATAGGATTAACAATGGAGTTTCATATCTTTAATACCTATTCTTGTTAAATTGTGTTTTTTTTAAATAATTTATTTTAGATTTTTTATTCATCAAATTTAAATATGGCTGTTACTTTAAATCAAATCAATAAATCAAAATTCGTTTGAACATTTTAATTTAAGAAAAGGGAAAATACAAGTCACAAACTTTAAGCTTTAGAATATATGTATAGTTTGTAATTTTATGTAACATAAACACACAGGCAATTTTCTTAAGGTGGTTCTCAAACGACCTGCTCAGCAATGCGAAACTGTCTGACACAGTTTCTGGCTCAGTTTTAAACACAAAGGCATAAAATTGGCAGGACTGACTGTTGAAGTGATTTGGAATGGAAATGAGTTTTTCATTTTTTGATAAACAAATTACTTATCGAGTTATAAACGATTCTCGTCACACGAGGATAAATTTTTCGCCTATCTTGCGGTGCCCCATCGGGAATTCGGTTAAAACCGCTTACGGTATTTTCTGAAATCCTTTATGAAAACATGGAAGACCTGTTTCGATTACATAGTTTCTGAATAAGAATACCTGACAATTTCATGCCTTTACAAACAAAAGTGAATTAAAATATGTCTGAGAGTTTGATAACAGCCTAATATTAAAAAAGGAATACAAAATTCCTTTACTAAAAAAAAACATTTGGCATAAATATCATTAAGTATTCTTTTGATATTACGTTCATTAAAAGAAAAGTAAGATTTCCGCTGTTATCAGAAGGGTACCTCAAATTATGCTTTTGATAATTGATGCATCATATACACGAAAGGAAAGACGGGGAAAAAATTCCTCTTCGCTTTTTCTAATAAAATATGAATAAGAATCTGCATTGTAGATTTTGCTACCCTTTTGAAAACTCGATGTTTTTATACTGAAATAAAAGGTAATGTTTTAAGAATTTATAAATAATCCCTATTGCTTATTCGTAAAATTCTTACACAAGTAATTTTAATTTCGCATTACATATCATTACTGTTTTATGTAAAATTATCTTATCTCTAAAATTATGCATTATGATGTAAAGAGCACGCAAACAAAAAAATCTACATTTTTTGCGATAGCAGAAATTCGTTGTTGTTAGTTGTTTCTGAAAAAAAATGTCATGATTTTAATTATCTATGGATGGTTTGAAATTGATAGAGAAAATATTTCTTTTTAACATTCCTAACATTCCGTGTGGTAATATATATATATATATATAATATATACTAATTACAATCAAAATCTCATCGGCCGCATTTGCACACAAGTGAATAATACACTGAATAACTAATTAGTTTCCAAATTCTTTGGGAAATTATGTGAATACGCTTGAATTTGGACTTCTTAATATCTTATGTCTTCCCAAGCAAACAAATTCTTTCAAATTAGTGAAGAATTTTGTATTAAATCTGCATTATAATTTCTATATTATATAAACTATTCTTACCGCAATTTCTGGGGGGTATAATACTCGTATCAAACAAACATCATTAGAGATGGAAATTTTACTTATGAAATAAGTGAAATAATAACAGCACAGGAATAAGTTACAAGTTATTAAATTCAATTTCTTGTTCCAAACACCTTTATTTGATACGTGGTTTATTCGCGGCAAGTTACTTAATGTCCTTTAACCGTATATACTATATATAATATCTACATTTATAAAGATATTTATTGTATTTTTATTATTTCATATCCATTTTATTATATACATTACATTTATTTATTGTTAACCTATGTATATTAAAATTTGATTTATCGTAGAATATAAAACTACATATCTGTCTTCTAGAAATATGAATTAAAGATAATTAGAAAAGTTTTTTGTTTTTCGTTTGTATTTCGAGATATGTAAGCCTGATTAAATATGTATAAATTATAAATAACATGTATGTTCAATATTTTTTAAAGCTATTTCCCAAATTCTTTAAAAAATTGATAACCTTCAAAAAATTTTCTACAATTTTAAAATTAAATTATGTTTAATAAGAACTTCTTTTATCTTATATTTTAAGGAATGTATTACAGACATTTTCTGCATGCTCAAAATAATACTTTTTCAACATATCCTGAATTTACATTTTTATTTTACTTTTGTTTATTAGTTCAGAATAGTAATAAGTAGTTAAATAACAGTAGGCACCGATAGGAACGGCTTTTAATTTCATAATCTTGTTAATATCACGTTTTATGAAAATGAATGAAAATCATAATTTTTTTTTTTTTTTTGGAGAATTACAAAATAGCCTGATTTATATTTTATGCCTTCATCTATTCAATTCAATATACAGATAAGCGCTGGGCAATTCATAAAAAATTAAAAATAATTATCTGTCATAAAGAATAAATAGATTATTCATACTAGAAAAAAAAGCACGAGAACGAAAAACTATACTTCACATATTTAAATTATTGAAAAATTTATTCTTTTATTGTGATATTTTCTATTATATCTTTTATTCAAATGCGAAATGTTTCTTTTTTTAAATTTTTATTAAAGCAAAATATATTTATTCAATCTATTCAAACACTTAAGTGATATTAATGTCTTACAAAAAAAAAAATCTATTTTATTTTTTTATGACCAAAATGGAATGAAATATTTTATTTCATTTTACATTTAATGGAACATTACTATTTTTATGTTAAACTTTTTTTTATTAAGCTCAATTTATTTCTTGCTCAATGTATAGGCGCACTTACGACTATGTGTGGTAGAAAATATTTGCAACTTTTATTTTTCGTTAGTGGTTTCAATTTTAAGGCGACAGAAACGAAAATGTATGATGTTAAGTAATTGGATATCTTCATCATTAAAAAAAAAGTCCTTGAAAAATTTTTGAAACATTAAAAAATTTAAGATTTTTAACGTTTCTCATAAGCAATAAAACACTAAACTAATCGAATGTCCCAATCCCAAAACTTTTGTCTATATCATACATGATAATGCTTCAAAAAGCACATTTTTCTTTAAATTATGCATTTTAGAAAGAAGCAAGATGCCGTAGCATCTAGCACGAGAATCTAGCACGAGCATTTTGCACAAGCATCTACATCGACTTTGATTTTCATCTTAAATTTCTGCTTCATTAATCGGAGTGATGCGGATCTATATTATAAATAACCATGAATAACGCTGACATATTTATGGGGGCTATACCTGACAAATAAATTTCTGCATTTTTTAAATTTCTAAACATCGCACATTTTCAATTATTAGAGTTCCGTACTTAAAAAGTGAAAACAGAATCATTATAAGATTACCCGTGTGTCCGTCTGTCGTCTGTCATAGCCGTTTTTCTCGAAAACTATAGGGCGTGGAAAGTTCAAACATGGCAGACTTATAAAGGCTGTTGATCCACATATTGGGGTGCACTTTTAAACGTATCTATTTTTTAGTGTATTACGTTGTGTGTAAATTCTATAGATCATATACAGGGCTTCCCAAAAAATTTCGTACATACTACCGGATATCAGCAGCCATTACTGAAAATGGATTTTTATTGAGCTATATGTTTTCTAAACTGCTTATGTAGATATTTTATTTCCTTGTAAGAAAAAATGAAATTACTTAATAGAGGGAAAGTATATTCAACTAGATAAATTGTATCCAATGGTTGGAGTATCATAGTTGAGATTTTTCCAACAGAGAGAAAGTATGCCGGGACCAGGACTCGAAACTGGGTACTTTGGTTTGCCGTACCATCACTCTACTTAGTGAGCTATCCCGACGATATCGTAGCTGGCATATTTCACTCTTATCTGTTGGACAAGTCTGCGAACCACAGCGCTAATTTCATTCATCCAAGCTATAACTATAGCATTTTACATGATAATGAAATAGTTTCAAGTACTAGTAATGCAAATGTTTTCCAACAGAGAGAAAATACGGCAAACCAAAGTACCCAGGTTTGAGTCCTGGTTCCGGCATATTTTCTCTCTATTGGAAAAATCTCCACTATGATCCTCCAACCATTGGATTCAATTTACCCAGTTGAATATACTTTCCCTCTATTCATTATGACCTAATTACATGGTATACAAGAATTTCCGTGCTATTTCAGATTCATCATGTAAAATGGTATAGTTATAACTCGGATGAATGAAATTAGCGCTGCAGTTCGCAGCCTTGTCCAACAGATAATAGTGAAATATGCCAGCCAGGATATCGTCGGGATAGCTCAGTAAGGAGAGCGTTGGTACGGCAAACCAAAGTTCCCAGGTTCGAGTCCTGGTCTCGGCATATTTTCTCTCTGTTGAGAAAATCTCAACTCTGATACTCCAACCATTTTATACTTAATAATGTTCTGCTAGTTTTTGGAAAGTGTGTTATAATCTATGCATGGTACATGATTTTTTGTTTTTTCGTTTTCCTCACATAATTCAACAATTAAAATATGAAATATTAGGGTATATCAAAGTAATTTTCGTCTTTTGAATACTTTTATACGAAACCATGTAGCTGGCAATTTCTCACCCCTATTGTTGAACATAAAATGTTATTTAAGCGGATATCCTTCTGCATTCTATAATCATACATACTTCTTTCTTTCAATCTTAGGTCATAAAGAGTGATAGAAATGTTGAGATTTTATACATCTTAAGGCATTATTTTAAACTACGCCTTAAAAGCAATAAAGCTGTCCGCAAAATTCGTGCAGTTGGATGTCACGACAAGAGTAACGTCAGGACAGTTCAAAACAAATCCAAACGTTTTAAAGAAGGGGACATCCGCCTTGAATTTAAATAATGACAAGCCATGAGTTAAGGAAATTTGACCATTTGAAGAGGAAAGTAGGGAGAATCCACACACTGACATCCGAAAACTAACGGAGGAACTAGGACACACATAGCACATCATATGACGTTTCACAGAAGTTTAAACAAACTTGCAGGGAGTCAAGAAAATTTAAAAAACGAAAATTCTTCCGATATATCGTAATAGATAAAATAGCGCTCACTTGAAACAGTTTTAGTTTCAGAAACACGAAATAGTATAATCCATTAGAAATACACAACAAAAAAAATTATTCGAAAGTAAAAGCAGTGAAAGGCCGAAGTCCATGAATAAATTAAAAAAAAAAATTATTTTCTTAAAAAGTGGTGGGAATTTATTTAGGTAGTAAACAGACTCTGAGTCTTACACTTCTGTCGGAATATCAATACGTCGGAAAATATCATTTTACTCGTATGCCGGGACTATTTCTCACCAGAATATGTATATATATGTACGAAAAATGTATATATATGTACGAAAAATGTATACAAATTTCTGTAGATTAATTTGGTACCATAAATTTTTGTAAGACATTTAACAGTTTAAAGATTACAATGAAAAGCCGAGAAAAATATGTACAGGATGCGTCAGAAAAATGTATATACACTGTGAATGATTTTTATTAACATATAATTAATATTTTAATTGTAAAAGAATCTACATACAATATATAACTTTTCCTCTTACTGCAGATCTTCAAAATTATTACCGTTTTAGTCAACACACTGCTTATAACGGTGGTAAGTTTTATTAACATGTATTTAATATTTAAATTGCAAAAGAATCTACATAAAATGTGTACCTTTTCCTCCTACAGCAGATGTTCAAAATTATGACCGTTCTGGTCAAAACACTGCTTATAATATTGGTATGTTTTATTAACATATAATTAATATTTAAACTGCAAAAGAATCTACATAAAATTTATAACTTTTCCTTCAACCACAGATGTTCAAAATGATTACCGTTCTGGTCAATACACTACTTATAATGGTGAGCTATTGATTCACAAACTTCAGCAAACATTTCATTGGATGTTGTTGTGCATTCTTGCTCAGTTGCGGTTCCGGAACGTTGTCTATGAACATCCATTTCTTTCAAACTAATCTTTTATCCGATGAACCGTAAGTCGCATGAACTCCCTGCCTGAAACTCCCTGCGATATTGTTTTTGTACTTCTGCTACATTTTCATACTTATAATGGTATTTTAAAGTAACTTTTCTTTTTAGGGTTTCGTTCATCTCATGAAACCCTATTACTCCCGCTCCGTTGTCTGTTCGTCACAGAGCCATTCTCAGAAACTATATAACTTACAGGCATGAAAATTTGTGTAGTTATAGCTAAATAGCTACTATGAAGCTCAAAATGCTAAAATTTGCAAAAATTGTATTATTTCAATAAATATAGATAAAAAACCAAAATTCTCACAGCTTTTTTCTATTAAATGTGAACATTTTTCGTTATAGCAGTTGCCAACAATTAAAAATCCACAATAAAATTCTTTCTACAATAATTAATTTTCTAGATTTCCACGTGAAAAATGAAATAAAAAGTTTCACCACTTGAAAGAAAAATTCGTATGACGTCATAATGGTAATAAAACGGAAATTTTCAAAGATTTCTCAATAATACAAGGAGTATGAGTATGTGTATGTACAGAAAGCAGATTAATATCACGTCATTAGAGAATGAAAAAGAAAATTAATCTGACGTCATATTGGAAGTTTAACGAATTTTTCAGAAGTTTGAGAATAATATAAAGCGAGTATGAATATGAGTAACAGAGAATAGTAAATATGATTTTGAGGAACTTATTGAATTATGATAAAAACCCGCTTTTGGAAATATTCGAATATTTTAACATTTTGCAGGTGTACAACATGTTTAATTTTGAAATTAATTTTTTTTAAATATCGCATTTAGTCCACATGACAGATATTATTATGACATAGTATAATAGCGCGCTTCGCCCGCTATCGGGCCTGTTCAGATATTTAAAAAAACGGAGTTTGCTATAAAGAGTACATATGTTTTTAATTATCGGGATTGAAACGTTTTCCTTAATAAATGCATTTATTTTTCTTTTAATGTTACATAAACGACGTCACGGATAACAGCTAGTAAAATATAAAATAACTAATCTTCCGTAATCTATAGGCAAGGTTAGCTTCAAACATGGGTGTTTGTTAGCAACAATATACTTTAAAATCAATAGATACTTTTAAAGAACTGTCACAAAATGTCTAACTTTCAAAAATACGTAATTTGGCTGTAGGACCTGGATTACAGAGGATTACGCAATAGGTTTAAATATCTATTAACATAAACTATTTTTTTGTAAATTGCATTTAGTCCACATGACAGATATTATTATGACAGAGTATAACAGTGGGAAACGAGAAAAATAGACCGATAATTTTTTACTTTATAATAAACATGACTTGTTTTTTATTATTGCTAAATGAAATGTAATTGTATTTATTAAAGAAAGGATAAAGTGTTTTGAAAGGAATATTAAACGAAACCCTTTGTGCGATCTTCGATAACACTTACCTACTTCCTTCAAAAGTTAGTCTTGATCCACTCATTATTTCCAATCATTTACACTTTGAAAAGAAAGAAAAATTATAAAGTTATGACCCGTTAAAAAGTGTATCTATACATTTTTCTGACGCAACCTGTATTTTCTATGGTTTCTCGCTTATAAATTGTAAGCACACAACTTACGAGGTCACAAATTTAAAATTCGTGTTAAGGATTCCGAAAAACATAAAATAAAAGAAAGAAAAAACATCTCCAAAACTTTCCATCCAAGAGCCATTTACGCTACCATTTGAGTGGACTATTATATTAAAGTACAGCAATGATAGAAATTCGTGTAGTTTTCCATATTTTGAATTGCATACACGAAATATGTCTCTTTCCTTTTATAGATGGCCCACATATGTACTTTTTTGGAGCTACTTAAGGGGTCATAGGACTTTAAAAAATTCAAAACATTAAATCTTTGAAAAAATGTATACATAAAAGAGTAATATATATATTAAGAGTGTTCATTTCTGAACACTTCAAAACAGAATGAATTAAACTCTTAATAGTTGTTAAATATGGAATATTTTCAAAGAGAGGGCTTTAAAGTCATTTTTGTCAAAATGTGATTTTGGGCCATTGCGCGCAAGATAGTTTAAAAACTTTTCGATATTTTTTCCTGACATTGTCAGGATATCTAGCCTATGATAAATTCTATAAAGTGAACCCAATTTTTCATCTATTTTTTGGAGAAAACATTTTTTCTTGCACTGAGAAAAATGACACTTTCAAATCTGAGTAAATCAATGTTTTCATTTTGTTATGAAACTTTTTGTTTCAAATATGATGACCCAGTGCTTTAAATTCAGAAAAACCAGAAATAACCAGAATATTGAAACATGGACATACTCAAAACTGAGCACACAGAGGTCAGTTCACACTCATTTTTGAAACATGGACATACTCAAATAGGAGCACATGATGTTTTATTCTTGAGTGTGTGCATGTTTTCAAAAATGAGTATATACATTTTTCAAACTTGAGTCATTTTGATTCGGAGTTATTTTAACTATGCGACATTCTCAGATTTGAGTATTTTTTGCCCAGTTTTGAAAATGTCGTTTTTAGAGTGTGGTGTTAGATTGCTAAACATTTGGAAATTGTATATATGCAAGATGCAGTTTTCTTTTTAAAACATAATACTGCTATAAATAAACACTTTTTTTAGGTTCAGTGAAAGCATAAATGTATAATTATATGGTAATTTTTTTTTTTCTTTTACATGCAGAAATTCTTTTGTAATCATGCACGGAACCTGTGATTTCATTTGTTGCTCGACAAGTTTAAAAACCCCTATAACAACTAATTTTCCCCATTAGGATCTAAATTAAAATATGAAACAAAAGTTGAAACATGTGTCTATTATACCTTCAAACAGTATGTTTTTGTAATGTATACTTTTCAAGATATAAAATGACAAAAATGGTCATTTTTTTAACTTTTTGACATTTTGAAATACACTATATGGCCAATGATGACCAGTCACTTGCGATTTTAGACGTTTTGTTCACTATCTAGAAAAATACATTAGGAATTATCCTGGAACTTGAGGCGTGTAAACAGCATAGTTGACGTCATATATTTCGGTGAAGATTTTTCCTCCAAACTCCATAGGAGGCCGTTAATAAGTTGAAGAAAATCGAATATCTTTTGGATAACCCTGTAAAAACTAATATCGCAAAAGCGTTGAAACGGTAACACGTGCTTAGGAGGCTTTTTTCTAATAAACTATGTTCATTTTTATGAGGATAGCACATATACTCGTGGAGAAATTAAGGTTTTTATAAAAACAATCCCAAATTTCACCAAGTGTTTTGCTTATAATTTCCAGAGTTCTTAATATAAAAGAATGTTCTTTTCAGGAAAAGTGACAAACAACATTATATGCAATACCCTGCAATCCGAATTAAAAAATAATAAGTATTGGATGAAAAATGAGTAGGTTTACTAAATATTGTTTCACTGCGCACGCGCGAATGCAATCAAAATATACTGTACATAATATATTAGATAAATGTATAGAGTAACTTCTGTAAAAGTTTCAAAAACATAGCTTGAAAATTCTGATAGTGATAGTCGATAGAATAAGCTTGAAATTCGCTGTTCCCAAAAGGAAGCAGAAAGATGAGAGGTGGTATCCAAATATACAATGAGAGACACGTCATTCTTATGTCAACTTTCATAAGCTAGTGTATTTGGATACAACCCCTCATATTTTTGCTTCCTTTTGGGAACAGCGAATTTCAAGCTTATTCTATCGACGATTACTATCAGAATTTTCCAGTTATGATTTTCAGACTTTCACAAAAGTTGGTCTATACATTTAGCTAATATATTATGCACAGTATATTTTGATTGAATCCGCGCATGCTCAGTGCAACAATATTTAGTGAACCTGTTCATTTTTCATCCAATATTTTTTATTTGTTAATTATGAATGCAGGGTATTGTATATAATGTTGTGTGTCATCGTTCCTGAAAAGAACATTCTTTTATATTAAGAACTCTGGAAATTATAAGCAAAACACTTGGTGAAATTTGGGATTGTTTTTATAAAAACCTTAATTTCTTCACGAGTATACGTGCTATCCTCATAAAAATGAACATAGTTTATTAAAAGAAGCCTCCTAAGCATGTGCTACCGTTTCAACGCTTTTGCGATATTAGTTTTTACAGGGTTATCCAAACGACATTCATTTTTCTTCAATTTATTGACGGCCCCTTATGGGGTTTCGGGAAAAAATCTTCGCAGAAATATGTGACGTCTATCATGTTGTTTACACTCCTGAAGTTTCAGGATAATTCCTCATGTATCTTTCAGATATTTAACAAAACGTCTAAAATCACAATTGACCGGTCATCATCGGCCATATAGTGTACTTATGACCCGTTAAAGAGACTAGTTCAGTTTCTTGAAAAGTAACACTGAATCACAAAAATTTATTCTATGAAGTTTTAATAATTGATATTTATTGCAGTTTTCATTTTATCTATTTCAACTATATTTCCCGTTCATGCAACTGAAATTTTATAAATAATTTTATTTCGTTATGCGTTTCTTGTTTTCTTAAATAAAAATTCAGGTCAACATATTGAATGCTTAAATTGCCTTTTATACTAGATTTTTCAATAATTTTTTTTCACCAAAATATTAATATTGTATCAAAAAGATTGCTTTATTTAAGTGGGGAAAATTATGAAGTATGTTATAGTCTTTTACAGAATGTATTGTGTTTTACGTTCTCTATCATTTTAAATGTGTTTAATGTAATCTTCTTCATTACCATACTGTAAATTTAACATTTTAAGATGTATGTTTTTAAATTAAGACAAGCATTAAGAACTTTCATACCTATCTTATTACTGAAAATTTTATCAAATGAATGTTTATCATTAGTATTGAAAATCTGTTCTTTGTAAACATATCAACTCCACGAAAGTGTATATCTTCCATACAAAAAAAAAAAAAAAAAAACATATATTCCATATTATCCTTGAAATTTTCATTTACAAAGAACAAACAAAAATTAAAACAAAAATAAACTGGAATTGCCAGTGGCAGGCGAATATCATGCAATATTCTCTGCGGTAAAGTTTGACACTGAAATTTGCAATTAGTTTTAGAATGACAAATTACATAAACTCAAAAAGACAGGAAGATTTGCCAACACCATTTTAGACGCCAGTTCCTTAAATTATGTTATGTACAGGATTAAAAAATACTCCTTTCAGACTTAGAATAAATCACTTATTGTTCTTGAAGTTTATAGGAACTCCTACATATTTTGCTTCACTACACTTTCACACTTTAACAAATATATTGTCCTAATCTAAAGCTTAAGGCGGTTGGTTCTCAAAAAATATATTTCCATTCTTAATAGAGCTAAAATTTCTGACACATTTTCTGACTCATTTTTAAACGTAAAAGCGTGATACTTGCAGGAAGGATTGTAGAAATGATTCATAATCGAACAGTTTTTTCATTTTTCGGTAAATTACGTTTTGAGGTAGAAGCAATTGTTGTTTTTGAAGAAATCTTTTTCCGTTGTCTCCTCCGGAAATTCCGTTAAAAACATCAACTTTGACAGCATTTTCTGAAAGGGTTTCTGCCTTTACTAAAAAATGGTTATACACTAATGTGCAAAACTTAAGCAACAAACACAAAATGCTAATTTCTGAACACGTGAGTAATCAAAAGGAAATTCTACAAACAGTAAGTCTAGAAAACAGGTACTACCCTAACAGCACAGCCAGTCGATGCAAAGCCTTCTTGACATCACAAACGGTCACAAGCGTCACAGTCACTACAATGAACTGAAATGTGATATCTTTCATTCGTCTGATTCATACTGTCATTTTGGTCACTGCACTGAGAAGCCACCATGAATGCTGCTTTTTGACGTGTCACCAGGTGGCTTTACAATGAAGTCACCTTGTGACTCTCATGTGACTCATTTGGACACTCCATTGTAAAATCATCATGATAGCTGTTCTGTGACGAGTTCCCAAGTGACAAAAGATGAAATCATCTGGTGACTTTTCACAAAGGATTGCAATGGTGACTTCACAGAAGAGTCTCGGTCACCTAAAAGACACCATGCAACTTCATTGCGACATTATTTGGTGACTCATCACAATGCAATGCTCACGATGACTTCAAAGTTGAGTCTTCAAATGACAGTCACGTGAGAATCACAAGGTAACTTCAGTGTAATGTCACCTGGTGACCCATCACAAAGCAACAGTCACACTGACTTCTCAGTGATAACAATCATTTGAGAGTAACAATGAGACGAGTGAGAGATCCCATATTTTGATTCACCGTGTGGTGATTGGGACACTTTTAATCATGTGTGACGTCAAGGAGACTTCACATCGACTGGCTGGGCTGTTAGGGTAGTACCTATGTCCTACACTTGCTGCTTATAGAATTTCCTTTCGAGTACTCACGTATTCAGAAATTAGCAGTTTGTGTTTGTTGCTTAAGTTTTGCATACTAGTGTATTACATTGTTTCTGTATAAGATAATTTTATGCGTTTACGAACAAAAATGAATAAAAAAATGTCAGAAAGTAGCCAGTTTGGATTTGAGAACAGCCTTAATGTATATTACTGTTAATATCTTCTGATATATCTGGAGCCCGTTCTGGTTGACAGATATCGCTTAAACTTGGATATAAGCTATATGGACCATGGGGAAGAAGAAATATACAATAAGAAAATAGTTCAAATTTCGACCACCAGGTAACAAGATTGCGCCTAAAGAAGCAGAAACACAAATTGGAAACATAAAACTTTATTTAATCACAGCATTTGTTCAATACGAATTCCATTTGTGTCAATAACATGTTCAAAGTGTGTTAAAACATGTTCAACAGAAGCACGAGGTGATTCTTCGGGAATTGAAGCGACATGGCGCGTTATGCTTGCTTTCTTTTGAACATTTATAACACGCTTTGAACGTGTCATTGACACAAATGTTGTGATTGGATAAATTTTTATGTTTCCAATTTGTGATTCCGGTTCTTTATGCGCCATCTTTCACCTGGTGGTCGAAATTTGAACTATTTTTTATTGGATATTTCTCTTCCCCCATTCTTCCCTCAGCCAGAATGGGCTCCAGATTTTTCTGAGTAGTATAACTTTAATTATAGCCACCCAGTACCAATACATTTTTAACAAGTATATTCTAAATTCAGTTCCTATATTATAAGGGAATATTCTCAAGGCATCTATTACATTACCATATGTTCAAAACACGAAATTAAAATATCCTACGATAAAGAAAATCAAACACATACAAAATATAAATTGTGAAGCAAAATTTATAACAGCAAAACGAAAATCTATATATTTAAAAAATGGACATTTTTGTGTTTGCATATATTTCTGAAATTCGAGATGACAAGATGAAATATGCTAATGATTTTCACGCTTTAAATTCTCTCTTTGATCGCTCGCTTAAAAAATGGCCATTAAGGAGACATCTTACAATTGATCCATTTATTTTTCGACCTTTAGAACACATTAGTATAAAGAGAAGCAACAAACATGCTCATTTCTTTTTCCAAAATCACTCGAGGAAAGAAATAAAACATGTTGATGAAACGTTTCTCTGGAACTTCAATGATTATCTCTCCTAAAAGATAAATAGTGCCTTGGGTTTAAAATGTTTAAAAGCACTAAGACGTGTTAAAAAAACAGTTATAGCATTATGCTACTGTTTTAATGGTTATATCATCTGTAAATATGGGTGCATCTCTACAAAACGTTTACGACACAGTATTTAGACATTTATATTATTTCATAACGAAGTGTATTAAGAATGCAACAGAAATTTGTAATAACTTTATATAAAAATACATTACTTGAGGAATGTTATGTGCGTGTTTTTAAAATTTCGATGAAATTGTTATCGTTCTATAGTAGATTGAATGCATTTTAATTTGTGTTTCCTTTTTTGAAAAAGTACATAAAAATATTTAATTTTATATTTAAGGAACTTTCATAATATTTAATTCATTTAGAATATATTAGAAAATATATGAAAAAAATTGCATTAAAAAATGATTTTACTTAATGCAGAATATGAATATCTGATACATTTTGAATTTGCATAAAATTTATCATGTAGACAGCAGCATTTTTCAGGAAAATAGTATATTTAATATACGAGGGTTTTCGAAAATTATCTATACAATGCCTCGTACTCATTCAAAAAACTTTTAATTGATAAAATGTACATTACAAATTAATTACTGGTATTTTCCTTATTTTTCGACGTATTTGCCTTTCATTTTCTAAGCGTTTGTTAAGTCTAGGTTCAAGCTATTGGTTCCCACAGTCATAGAAGTTCACCGCCTGTTGTCGAAACCACATTTCAACTTCGATTTTGATCTCATCATCGTCGTGAAAGTTTTGCCCTGCAAGATGCTTCTTCAGGTAAAGGATTAAGTGTTAGTCGCTGGGGGCATATCAGAGATCACAGATGGCCTACCTGTTCTGGGTTCTTCATAAACATTGATCCTACTTCCAGAAAAAACACAGCACCCTTTTTTTACATTTTGGTCGATTCATAATCTTCCCATAGACGGAAAAAATTTATTTGTGAATATCCACTGGACTCTCATTTTTTGCATAAAGAAAACGTATGACAGAACGTACATTTAGCGGGATTATGAATTGACGCAGCCATTATAAACACGTGATACACGAAAAAGACTCACTGTACAAATAACGAATGACTGCGTGGGAAGGGTCCATTGTTCAAGGTTACAATATGTGTTGCCAATTCGCTCATTAAAACTTTTTGTTTCCTGCTTTTTGAGGTTTATCTTTACTTTCCGAAAACACCTCGTACATTGAAGAGAAATTTTACTATATACAGTAGTACTGGGATCAAGCAAATTCACAAAAAGTTTAATCTTGTACTTATTATCTGAAATTTTGCATAAATAATGTGTTGTATATTAATAAGAATTTGGTTGGTAGAAAAAAGAAAGCTGTCATCAGTAAATGAAGCGATTTAAGCGAGATTTATCATGAACAAGTATAGTCCGCGCACGATGACTTGGACGATATGTAACGTAAATTTAGGGGACATTTTTCGTTAATTAAGGGGAAAAAGTTTTAAACAATATTCGTTAATTAAAGTGTTCACTGTTAGGAACAAGTAGAATCTAATTTTTAATTTAATAATGCATTTCAATCTCTATCTGTGTCTTTAATCATTTTTTTTATATAGTATCGTGAACTCGTTCAAAATCATTGTACAAGTTATCATGCAAGTACTACAGTAGGTGCATTCAAAACTAGCTGTGCCATTCTAGTGACCATCAAACTTTTGGGTATGTCTGCAAAATCATATGAGTCTGTAAGAACAGTGAGTCAAATTCGGTAAAAATTGTGTTCAACGGAAAAACTTTGGAAAGAAGCCAATAGTTAATAACCCAGGTCAACATAAAACTGAGCCACATATCTCAAAAGAGAAAGTCTCCATTGCACATCACTACAGATACTTGCACAATACATCACTGCAGATAATGCAGGTGCCTCTACAAGTGTATCCACAAAGGCAGGATTCCTGCGTTTATAGCGTACGCAGCTTTCGTCATTTTGTTCCTGAATGGTGAAAGATAGTTACAACAAACCGACGACTGCATTGTTTTCTCTTTCTGACGAAATGGAACAAAGTTTTGAGCATGCAGTTTACAGAATATCACATGCACTGGACCGTTGATGATTGGAAACATGTTATCTTTTCAGACGAATCAACTTTGTTGATGGAAGATTGCTGAAACCACACGAAATGGACCACTCGTTCCAGAGGGGACTCTCGAAAAATCAAAACAACATGCCTTAAAGATGCATCTTTTAAATTTGACGTATTGATAAATATTAGCTTTATCAATCTATTATTTACCTTGTTGATTTATTAGTAAAACTTAAAATATAAATGCAAAAGTGTACTTTTCCGTTAAACGAAAACCAGTCGAAGTTTTGCTCACAAACGTCAATTGCAGTAATCTACTTATTTCTTGTCGAAACGTGTAATAACCCGATTATAAATCGTCTCTTATAAATTATTATTTTCATTAGAAATTTCCTTTTTCTTTCGAAAGGTAATTAAAACAAGTTTAATATGGTTTACACAATTTGGCATTTGTCTAATGATTAACGCTCTGCGTTTGAACTTTTTCAAGGCAAAGGTATAATTCATATTGTGATATTTGAAATAGATCTCCAGGGTTCTAACGCAGTCACATAAGCGTCATTGGACTTAGTCACTGGACCATAACCTTCCAATTTCAATGCAAAAACATGGAGTCCAAATATCACCAGGAATAGTCTTTTAAAACGGATAACTTCTGTTGCAGATGATGGATCTAGGAAGAACCTTATTAGAAGAGAAAATCTGGAATCTGGCGTTTCATTCGGTTTTAAGGAAGATGATGAAGAATCCAGTTGATTGAAAGCAGTGACGTATTCTATACGCAAGAAAGATCGTGGTGAATCATCTCTGTTTTGACTGCGACGTCCATAATTTCTTCTGCGTACTAAAGGGTATAGAGATCCTTTCTCGAATATTACCCATCTGAAAAAGGAGAAACACACAATAAATAACAGCTATAATAGTCAATTTTTAAGTTATTTAAAAAATTATTACATAAAACACATTCTTATCGTGAGCAAAATCTCTTAAGGCGGTTCTCCAAAAATCATTTTTTTCCCTCAACAAAGTCAAAATTTCTATTGATTTCACGAAATCAATTTTATAAATAACCTAGTAAATACGCCAATTTGTAGATGACGCAATTAAGGAATATTAGTCTAATATATTTTTAAAACCTTCAAAAAGAAGAAATATATGCACAGAAAACTAAAAAGAAATAAATGACGACATTTGTTTTAAATGTGTGTGACAGACATTTACACTAAAATTTAAATATGTGACTCCATTTTTATAATATTAACTGCTATTTATATAATTTACATTTTATTATAAAAAATTACACCAAAAATGCTGTCGTACACTTCCATAAACACCATTATTGTGAACGTCACACGTACCGATGTCATGCTTATGCTTTTTTGGCTTAAAATCAAATTATTTGGCGACAAAAGTAAAATAAAAACGTAAATAAACAAATAACATGTAACTCACAAGTGCAATCATTTTTATAATTACATCTGCTATAGTTTCTTCTGTACATCACATGATGGGGAACTTAGATAAACATAAAAATTAAATTAAAAGAAAAAGAACAAATCAAAAATCAAATTGTTACTCAGATTTTATCTACTCAAATTTTCAGATGCTTTTTCCTGAACTTGGCGCAAACGCTAATTCGCCAAATATGGTTTCAATTACAATATTTCACAGTGAATAATTTTTTAAGCATTGCGAACATTCCCTTTCACGTTCAAATTTAGTGTTTTCGTTTTATAACATTATCTCGCATCGTTTATCTTTTTTCCCCTTTTTTATTATTTTAAATAAAATTGATAATTTTTTTCTTTTATTTTCAAGGTGTTTGTATTTATTTTAGTAATGATATAACCATTTCAATTCTTTCACCAACGATAATGGTCGCCAAAAGATGACCAATGGTAACCTTTACGTCCAAAATAACAGAACTTTCCATTATAATTCTATAACTAATCTACGTAGAACGATGTGCTATATACTAAAACCTTTCCTGATACAATAATCTATCGAACAGTGTAAATGCCATCAAAATACATTCAGTAGAACTCGAGTTATAAGCGGTCAGAACGAAATATCCGTTTGTATTTTATATATACAGTAGATACGTGAAATGTAAAAGCCTGATCACTGAAATGATTTAGAATCAAATAACGTTTTCATTTTTCGATAAATGTATTGAATCTTGCGTCTTATGACGACTTTTTCCGGGATGTCGCGTTTCGAAACCCACATTACAATGTCAAGTTGACAGCGTTTTATGAAAAATCATTTGCCTTTATCAGAAAATGTAAACGTTATTTGATTTCTTAGCTTCTGAATGAGGACATCTACAAATTTCGTGTATTTAAGAATAGCAAGTTGGAAATTGTACGTCAAACGTGACAAATGGGGGTGCGTTCGTACTATAACTAGTTTTATAAATTAAGATCTTGGTGCAACAGCTGTTGCACTCTTATGCAATAATACATCAATAAGAAATTTATTTTACGTGTAGATTTTCATATTGCAGATCTTAATTTTATTTAATGAAATTAAATGTCAATACACTTTTACAAACAATTAATTACAATTCTGTTCCATTAAAATTATACTATGCGCAAATATTCAATACAGGCGCAGTATATAAAAGACAATGTAAAAAAATCTTATTATTATTATTATCAGTAAAATGAATTCTATCGTCTGTTATTATGATATGATTAATTTTCGTAATAAAATAAGTACAATTTAAGATGGCAACATTTTATTTTTTGCTGACGTTTACTTAAAATTTCAATGGTAAACTTATGCCTAGCTTTGAAATTTTCAAAACTTGAAATCCATATTTAAACTATTTTTCCATTTAATATCTATTTCTCCGGAAACATCTATCCGAAAAACTGTCGGTAGATTATAAGGATTGCTATATTTAAACAATTTTAGTATACAAATTCGGTTTTTAAATTCAGTAATACGGAAATAATAGGACTCCATCTTAAACCGGACGTAATCACCATGGCAACCTAGGATCGTTACCTATCATGGAATGTCATTTAATAAATTACATATGATAGGATTTAACAGAATGAAGAAAACTTCTATTAACATATTTTTAAGTTTTGATTCGATTTTCATACAGTTTGAAATGACTCGACAAAATTCTGCAACGATTATATATATTGAATTTCAAACTATTCGGTTGGGTAGTTTTTGAACTGTTATATGCAGACAGACGGACGGGCCAGACGACAACTATATGTGCTACGTACTTATATAATTACGAACGCACCTAAACATGACTTCGTGAAGGGATTTCCCAGTTTGAATTTAAAAATTAGCAATAAGGCTATTTTTGATTTTAAATTGGCTACTTTCTGACACAGTCCTGAATTCATTTTTATTCGTAAACGCATAAAATTGACAAATTTTATTTTTCAAAACCTTTGAAATCGAATAGTGTTTTATGTTTTGATGAAAGGGAACGATCTTACAGAAAATTATGTCTAATCTCGCATTTAGGAACGCAACAGTCCGGGAAAGGTAGTTTTGAACCAGCCTATCTCCGTATGTATTACATTTATCGAAAAATGGAACAATGGCATTCGATTTCAAATCACAATATTAGCCATACCTTCCAACATTACCTTTACGCTTAAAAAATGAATTTGTGGATATGTCAGAAAATTTGGTGTTTTTTTTTTTTTTTTTTTTCCCCTGTTTCCAGTTTGTTAAAACGAAGTTGTAAATTCAGAATGTTTTGTGTAAATTACTTAAGTTTATTGTGTATTTTTCAAAAGAGTATATATATATATATATTTAACTGGATCGAGATTAAATCTTTTTAATTTCATTTATTGTTTGGTATCATCAACCTTTAAAATGTGCTTAATATTCTTAAATATCACCGTTAAAAATTTTGCGCTGGTTTGAACCATGCTTTGGTGATGCAGCCATAAAGATGGATAAATCTCGTTCAACATTTGAAGCTATGTTTCAAGATGATCACCACACGGTGCAACGAGATTTCCCCATGTTATGGTTGCAGCTACTGCAGCACCAAAAGTTGGTTCAAACAAGAACAATAATTTTAACAGTGTTCAGTTTTGACATTCATTTTTTAACAGTGTTAATCCAGTTTTGGGTTATATTAGGTACATATACGATATAGAATCTAAACTAAAAGGGACAGTCGGACAAAAGAAGAAAAAAAATGTGGGTCAGTGTGATCCTAGATCGCACATAGGGTTTTGTTTAATAATCCTTTCAAAACACTTTATCCTTTCTTTAATAAATCAAAATAAATTTCATTTTCAAAAAAAAAAAAAAAAAACAGTCTTGTTTTTTTTTAATGTAAAAATTTACCCGTCTAATTTTTCGTGTTTCGGATATATGAACCGACCCAATAGCGAGCAAAGCCCGCTATTATACTATGTCATAATAATATCTGTCATGTGGACTAAATGCGATATTAAAAATAATCAATTTCAAAATTAAACATGTTGTATAGAGAACTTCAAAATGTTAAAATATGCCAGTATTTCTCTAATTGGGTTTTTATCAATGATTCAATATGTTTTCAAGCTCGAGGCTAACGAAAAAGAAAGACTACCGCGGTGCTTTACGCATATCTTTTTTTGCAGACCGCGGGAGTCACGTGATGCTCGAATGCACCAATGCAGGTGTACGAAAAGAGCATCACGTCACTCTAGCAGTCTGTAAAAAAAGATAAGTGGAATGCACCGCGGTAGCTTGTCTTTTTCTTTAGCCTCGCCTCAAACTCATATGACGTTATAATTACTTACTGACGTCATATCTAATTGCTTTCTCTATTACTCATATTCATACTCTTTTTGTATTATTCTGAAACATTTGAAAAAGTCCATTAAACTTCCAATATGACGTCAGATTAATTTTCTTTTTAATCCTCTAATGACGTTATATTAACCTGCTTTCTGTACTTACATATACTCATATTCTTTATATTATTGAGACATGTTTGAAAATTTCCATTTTATTACCAATATGACGTCATATTAATCATTTTTTTTTGTAGTTCTTGAAACTTTTTATTTCATTTTCATTTTTCACGTGGAAATCTTTCAATAGAAAATTAATTATTGTAGAAAGAATTTTATTGAGGATTTTTAATTGTTGGCAACTGCTGCAACGAAAACTGTTTAAATTTAATAGGAAAAGGCTGTTAGATATTTGTTTTTTTATCTCTCTATATTAAAATAATACGACTTTTTCAAAGTTTTATGATTTTCAGCGTGACAATAGGTATTCAGCTGTAAGTACACAAAATTTCAAGTCTTTAACTTATACAGTTTCTGAGAACCGGCTCTGTGACAGACAGACAGACAGAGAATCGAGCAGAATAGGGTTTCGTGAGATGAACAAAAACCTAAAAAGAGTATATTTTACTCCATATATATTAATCTCCTTATAGATTATATCCCCCCATATCTGGGCTTGACAAATGCGGTCGCCAGGTGGCCACTGGCGACCAACTTTTTCCATCTGGCCACTAAGTTTTTTAATCTGACTGTTGTTATTTATTTATTTTCATTTTTTACAAAAATTGAACTAAAAAATGAGAAACGACATTTTGTCTCTTCAACAACCCTACTCCTGCGGGCAGCAAGCGCAGTAATCGCCCTCTTCTCTCGTACTTTTAATGGAAAAGCCAAGTTTAAAAGGCATTTTCCATTTCATGCACATAAAACGCCATTCTTTTCCGTTCTAGTTGGCTTAACGTCTCACGTGATTAGAATGTGGAGAGAGGAAGGGGGGGGGGAGGAAGGGGGGGGGAGAGTTTGAATAAGAAATATTGTCAATCCAATCTATGTGACATCTAACAATTGGACGCAATGATTAAAAAGGCTTAACGCTTGTTTGTAACTTTCAAATCTGATTTTTGTGCTCAGAATTAAAATTGATAATCTATATCACATTCATTTTAAAGAATAGAAGCATACATAGAAGAATATAAGCAATTCATTCGAAGTAAATCTATAAAACTTAATTAACACATCAAGAATAATTATTTTAATAAAAATAATATGCATTTTTTAAATATTTCTTCCCCACTTAAAATATTTGGCGCCTAGCACCTGTTTGCATTACACACGTACGGCGTCACTCTGTCTTGGAGAAAAGTGTCTGGTACTGGGTTGTTACTCGAGAATATTTTGTAATTACATTGTTTGCACCCGGATTATGTAATCCCAGCGCGGGAAAATGCTTTCTTTTCTTTTTTTTTTTCGTTATATCAATGTATATTACTGCGAATGCCGCAATGTTTAATTAAATTTCTTGTAAGATGTCTTATAAGATATCTCATTATAGATGCTGCAAAGTTACAAAATATTACGGAATAAACTTGAAATTATATTCAAACATTAAAAAAAAAAAATCATTTTTTATTTTTAATTTGGTAAAAACTAAGAGAGTTCATTAAATGCAAATTTTGAAAATTGTTTCAGAAAATCAGAATTATTTGACTGATTTCGATACGCTTAAATAGGCAAAAAATCGTTTTCCGGTTTCACTATTTTATCGATGCTCTCTCATCAGATATAGATTTTGTAGCACTCAACTATTCGGACTTATGAAGCATCCGGCAATCAGCATTTCCCGAACATGTCAGTTATTCAGAGTTTACAATATTTCCGTTTTCTTTTTTTCAGAGATATATAATTTTGGATAAGTTTTCTTATAAAACTTTGTTTTGTTATCTTTTTTAATTAAGTACTATTCTGAGCTATATAACTAATAATTCTAAACTAATGATTGTTATTTTTTGTCACTTAATTCACAGGAAAAAAAAAAAAAAACATTTGTGTTTTTGAAAATCAATAGCGGGGGGGGGGGGGGGACGGTAATTTTTTGGAATTTATACCTGGCTACCAGATTTTTTTCAAATTTGTAAAGCCCTGCCCCATATAGTTCAGTCACCAAACTGTAGCAGTAAAGAAAAAGACAGTAATCATACAATTGCGAATTGTGTCTTTTTTCAATAGAAACAAAATAAAGAAAGAAGAAGCTTAGTGGGTACGTATAACCCCATATTTATATTCAAATAGTAAAAAAAAAAAAAAATTCTAATACTGACACACGAATTCAACTTCGTCTTTTGATTTAGTATTAATTTTTAACAAGTAAACTAGAGTAACTTTTAACTTTGGATACCAAATATTCGAACAAGAAACTTGAAAATTATAAAGATTTAACTTCTTAATATTAGATTCATTTTTAATATTTTCATTCATATCTTCTGTAATAATTATTTTTTCATGCTAATTTTTTTCTGTGGTATCAGTAATTACCATCCTAAACATAACTTATGCTGATTTTGATTTATAAAAAGAAAATCTGCCAAATATAAATTATAAAATTAATATTTGAAAAAAATCGTAAATTTTAACTTATAAATTTTAGAACATAAATCGATTTTTAGAAGCTTCTAATTTGCATAAACAAAATTATATGTCGATCCAATAAGTAATTTTCGAGTTATGCTTAAAAGCCACCGGCACAATTGTGTCGAAATCCATATTAATTATTTAAAATAATAATGATTTCATAAAAACGTTTAGTAAATGTTAAATGCTTTATTCATTAAAATGTTTAAACGATTTATTTAACTTTTTTCTAACACAAATAATATTTCCCATTCAAAAATATTTATAATTATTTTATTAACTATGAAGTTTAAAGTATTTTCTTTTCTGATACGATCCCCTCCCCTTTTCCCAAATTAGCTCAATTTTCCGTATTGAATATCGCTGCAACTAATCACAGACACTTCACAAAAACTTATTTCTAGGCTAATTTGCGAGTCAGGAAGCGTAATATGCTGTCAAAATTACATGTTCCTATTCAAAATTTCAAAGTTTTATTACTATTTCAATATGGAAATGGCACCTTAAGAGCCTATATCAGTCATGCGAAAAAACGCGCAAACTAATGTTAAGTCTATGGAAAGCTTCTTGGCAAATTTCTCGCTCGCATTTTAATATTTTTAAATGCTTTTTTTTGCATAGGAAGCTGAGGTCAATCTCCAACGTTGTTAGTTTTTACTTTAGATTTTGGTTCCAGTTATTTTATATAAGACTACTTTCACTTTCAGAACCGGTTCCAACCGGTCCCAAAATTGAAAAAGACCGCTTATAACAAAAACTGCAACAAAAATCGAAAAAGTAAAAACTAACAACGTTGGAGATTGACCTCAGCTATCCTATGCAAAAAAAGCATTTAAAAATATTAAAATGCGAGCGAGAAATCGCGCTAGAACCTTCCCATAGACTTAGCATTAGCTTGAGCATTTCTTCCCGTGACTAGTGTAGGCTCTTAAACTTATTTTTTAATATAAAATGAAAAAAAGACATAATTCCTAACCGAAAGGATATGTGCAGAAACTTAGAGATTAAAATGACTGGGATGTTCGTTTTTTCCGACTGTATCTTTTTGGTAATTTTAAGATTTAACCGGGTAGTCCCGAATATGATATATCCAGGGTGCGTAATGTGTTTTCAATTGTTACCACTATTTTTTGAAAGTAATCTTCAACTTACTTTATCGCAGAATTTGTAACAATTGTCTCTGACTAAATAAGGTGAAGATAATTATTTGTATTTATTGATGGCAATGTAAAAATTATTCATACCTGGGTATATGCGATTTCTCTTGTGTTAAGAAACCTTTTGCTAAATGTTTTATTTCTATCCGTTTCACATTTGGTGGTGTAAGTAGCTAAAAGTTTTTCCTCTCAATTACACATTTTAAGAATTGGGTGGTATTTTTTAACACCGCATGTTTCTCAAATGGTTAACTAGTTCCATGTTAAAATCTTATTTTACCCGTGAACTCGACACTAGTGCGAATTCCTACCGCCTAAAAATTCAAATGCCAGCGTTTTTTGAAAACACGTATTCATTATTTTGCATTTTTCATAAAAAAAAAAAAAAAGAAATTTGCGATAAAAATAAGTATTACAGCTCGAATGAAGTGTGGAGTGCGCATATTCTGAACCGAAGTGTGGAGCCACGGGTTAAAGCGTATGGCTAGAATACTTTTAACCCTTAAGGCTGCTCGTCAGTAAATTTCCCGGTTAAACTCGCTAATGTTATTCCTATGGGCGTAGGATGCATTCGCATTTCGCAACCTTCAGATACGATCAGAATCGTCATTTTTTTTCTCTTTTTAGCTTGGAGAAAGTTGATAATTCTTTACAGATAAAAAATCTTAATTTTAAAAGCGAAGGGTGGATTATTTATTATTCCGACATTTTTTTTAGACTTTTTTCCTTTTAATTTCATTTTTTATGCGTTTTTTAATATTTTGTTCATGTTTTGCAGCGTTTTTTATTTCAAATGACGTCACAAATTGCCCACTACAAGTCAAACGCCATTGGAGGCAGTTGGATTGGTAGCTGATAGGATTGTAGGCACATGTGGAAGTCAACCGGGCATTTGTGATTGGCAGATGAAAAGTTCGTCAGCTGCTTGCAATTCGAACCGCGAGTTGTGAATTTCTGCGATTTGTTTTATGCGATTTTTAGAGTTTTTTCATGTATACGTCATTTATGTATTTGATTTCAGAAATTAACAACAATAACTTACTATTTTTGTATGTATAAAAAGAAGGTAATTTTGCTTCTGTTTCAAAAGTTAATGATAATTCCTAATTTTTTAACGTCGTTGGTTTAATTCTGTGGGGAGGGAGTAGTGAGTGTTTGGTTGTAGTTTAAATATCGCGTTAATGCTCTGTTCGAAACTCCCTCCTCCCCCCCCCCTGCCTCCAAAATGAAACTAATTAATTATTAGTCCGATTCAAACGAAACCTTTTCTCAGGTCCCCAGGTACTAGATAAACTTCGGTATAATTTTTTCAGCCCTTGGTTACCACTATTTCTAAAAATTAATGACCATTCAGGGGTATTTTCTCGGGTTCAATGGATCCAATTTCAATGAGAATCAGTTCATTCAACTTAACACGAACTAATTAAGATATAGATAACTAATTAAGATACAGATTTGGCGCCACCTGGCGGTAGAAAATGAAACTAAAAGATTTTGCAGCACGTGCGCAGCACGTCTGCTATACGGTGTCGTAGGCAGCAGGGACACGTGCCGGAGTTTCGATCAGAAAGAGTTTAATTTAGAACTGAGTGCACCCCCTAGCGGTGGGAAGTGGAACTAAACAATTATGCATTTAAAATTTGTCCGATTCAAACAAAGGGCCCGAATTCAACGACAATTGATTCATTCAACTCAACATGAACTAATAAAGATATAGATAAATAATTAAGACATAGATTTGTCGCCCCCTGGCGGCGGAAAGCGGAACTAAAAGATTTTCTGCGCGTGCACAGAACGCCTTCTATACTTTGTCATAAGCAGCTGGGACACGTGCCGGAGTTTCGTTCGGACAGAGGTTTCTTTAGATCAGAGTGCACCCCCTGGCGGTGGAAAATTTAACTAAAATATTTTGCATTTAATCTTGGTCCGAATCAAACGAAATCTTTTCTGACATTTTTCCGAGGCCTCCCAGGTACTAAATGAACTTCGGTATCGTTTTTGGACTTTGGTTACCACCATTTTTAATATTAATACCCAGGGGGGTGATTTATTTTCTCGAGTTCTATGGGTTCGATTTCAACGGGAATCGATTCATTCAACTTAACATGAACTAATTAAGATATAGCTAATTATTTATGACATATATTTGGTACTCCTTGGCGGTAGAAAGTGGTACTAACAGATTTCTTGTGCGTGCACGGCACGCATTCTACACGGTGCCATAAGAAGTAGGAACGAACACTGGAGTTTCGTTCGTATATAGGTTTATTTAAAACAGAATGCTCCACCTGGTGGTAGAAACTGGAACTAAAAGATTTTGCAGCGCGTGCCTAGCACGTCTTCTATACATGGTATCGTAGGCAGCGGGGACACATGTGGGATAATTTGTTTAGAACAAAATGCATCCCCTGGCAGTGGAACTAAAAAAATTTCCTGCGCGTGCGCCAAAAATGGCTATTTTTATTGAAACCGCAAAAGAAAGTTATCTATTTGATAATCCCAGACAACGAAAAAGTTTCATTTTCACTCATCCTCGAGTATGACGAAAAGTATCGGATTATTTGAATCGAAACTCAGTTTATGTTTCTGATTCCGAAAATACAAATTTTGTGAAAATCCGTAGGTAACCTTTTTTAAAATTTTGACCAAAAACTCGCACGTTTTTAATCAAATGATTTAGACATTTGAGCAGGTGGTATTAAGTTTATTTCTACTTCGGGTCCATCTCTCTATTTAATTTCCGAAAGACAAAGAGTTACCAGAGGAAGTGTTTCGTGCAGCGATTTTTAGTGATTTCGCATTTCATAGTATTTTTTGATGGGACCGGGCAACGCCGGGCGGATCTGCTAGTAATGAATATTTGTGTAAATCCTGAAGACAAATTCCATTATTTCTTTCTGTACTTAACAATGAAAACAATATTCAGAATCAGTTATTTTTTCGAAAAATACATCAAATTTTAAGTATTACTGAAATTTGAAAGTTTCAATTTGTTTTAAGAATTTATATTTGAACAGAAATATACATATATAAATATGCATTTCAAGAAAACAAATGAGTAAAAAATATATACTTTTGTATCCCAGGCATGGGCGTCGACAGAAAAAAATCCAAGAAGAGGCAAGATTTTTAAACAGATCTTTTTGCGTTCCGCTGAGTGTTTAGTTCTGTTCAAAATTAGACGAAAGAAACCATTTCTGAAACTGATCATTGAAAGTCCGGAAAATTAAAATTGCAAAAATAATCTTCCATCGAGTGTTTTCAAAATAGAAAATTGTAACAGGGTTTTTTTTTTAATCAAGGGGTCAGACTCCTTGAACCTCGCGTTTAAAGTAATTTTTCAAGAAACAAACATAATACAAAATAAATAAATAAATATATATATATATATAATTAAAAATGAACTAATATATTTTTTTTATTTTAAACTATTTTATGTTTATATTCTCTATTTTAAAAAACAAATAGGTTTAAACCCAGGACGGTAGTATATTATGTATACCACTTAATTTTAATAAAAAATTGTACCAGAATTGTTTAATGAAATTTGACTTTTATAAGTTACGTGATTTTTTTAAAAATCGATTTTATTTATTTTGAAATGAAATTGTTCGCAAACTGGGTCCAGTTTCCACCTTTGCAGCAACTTAAATCTGTTCTTAAATCTGAACTGGCTACTTTATGACGTATTTTTTAATTCCATTTTGTTCGGAAACCCATGAAATTAACAGGTGTTCTAATGCAGAAACTATGTAATCTAAACACATTTTCTATTTCTTTTTGTAAAATCAGAAGATCTTCCAAAAAACAATGTCAAAGTCGGCATTTTAAACCGAATTCACGACGCGGCATCGAGAAAAGCAGGAAAAATGTCTTGTGACGCGACACGAAACTCGATAAGTAATTTATTTATGGAGAATTACAAATCGCTTCAATATTCAGGCCTGCCAATTTTATGCCTTTGCGTTTAAAAATGAGTGAAAAAATGTGTCTAGAAAGTTTCGCGTTTTTGAGCAGGCCACTTGAAAACCACCATAATTACTTGCCCCTGAAAGACTTGATGGAGTTTTGAAAGTTGTGGCTATTTTGAAAACAGAAATAATACATTTTGCTACTTTTTACAAAATCATTAAAGATAAAGAAAAATTAGTTAATATAGTTACCAAAGATTAGGAAGAAAATTGTGTGTGGATTTTTAGTGTATATTTATCCACAGAAGATTTTCTTCATAATCTTTGGTTTCAACGGACCTTTTCGGGCGTTTTTATCATGTCTGATATTAATTGTTTTTACAAACTTAGAATAAAGCGTGAAAAGCTTTTGAATCATTTTTATTTTTTGTGTAGTTGTAAACGTCTTGTTGTTCTTCCTAATTTTATTTGTTTAGATTTTAATCTTCCTTTAACTAAACGTCTCTCTAAGTCTATACACAAATGTAAATTACTATTACTTCGCGCCATTATTCAAGTTACTTGTGGTAAATTGGCTTTTATGGAGAGTGAATTCTTCTGTTTACATATTTCACTTGGAAATTCAATGACAGATTTCGACGCACTGGATTGTTCATCATGGTTCCGTACTATTAAAATTTCTGCTTATCATTAACTTTCGTTGGTTAAAAAACTTTCAAATTTACTCCCTCATTCTTCTACACCCCCTTCGGTGCTTCCAGTTGTTATTAATAATGCTATTGTCAACCTTTCCTCTTTTCAATTGACACCAGTACAAGAAGAAGCACTTAAGTTTAATTATAATTTTTTTTTTAGTTAACGTCCAGACTCGCCTAACCTTATTGCTCCAGTAATAAAAAGTTTTAAATTCAGTAAACTATCTGTTTCTCAAAAGGATTCCATTAGGGTTCTTATTAAAAACACAATTGAACATAACGCAGAAAATTTTACACCGAATATAAACAAAGATCTTAGTAATGCTTTACTTACTATAAAGTCCAACGATGACATTGTTATTTCTAAAGCTGATAAACATGGTCAAATACATATTTTACAGTTTTATATCATGTGCAAATTCTAACCATTACCATAGTGTTACGAAAGGTCATTCCTGCTCCCCTTATATATAAAATATTTATATATTTACACCAGGGGTCTGTTCAAATTCTTTACACAAGATCCTTTTTTATTGAAATTGTGAGCAAATTTTTATATTTGAAAAATTTTAGTCATAATTTTGTGAATTTGAAATTAACGTTTTATTCATGTCCTTGTTTATGCATTTTTAAGATCCTTTATAGATTTAAAAGCTAGATTTTGCTTCAAAATGATAAATATAGTAAAAGGTTCAGTTTGGAGGTGGAAAACTTTTATGAAAGTTTTATTTTTAAGACGAAGTATTTTGTGAAGGAACCTGTTTTAGGATGAAAAGTTTTGTGTAGGGTCTTGTAAAAGAATCTCCTGAACTGATCCGTGTATATATGCACTGTTAAAAATCTATAGCAAACTGTCCAGTCACTCAAACGTTTTTAACCCTAAAATGACACACTGGAGTCTCGCAAACCCCACGAATTTTTATTTTGTCAGTTCCTAGACTGACATACTGGGGTCTCACACACCCCACAATTTATGACTGCAATTTCGTACGATACACACTTTTAGAATAAAGGCGTCCTTATTGTTCTAGTGGATTGACAGCTATTCGACTCCAACTTCGATATCGTATGGAATCGATGCGAACATTTGAATAGCTGATGGGGAGAGTCGGAGATATGCAAAAACTTGCTAATTAATGCAAATTTTCACTTCGTGTTTTCCTATCGTTTAGTCTATATAAACGTAACATCGTTTAGCCTAACACAATTATGTTTTTATCATTAAAAAAATTAAGCAAAAACTTTTTTGGATTTTGTAGACCGTGTGTCAGATTTGTTCGAAATATATACAGTGTCTCACAAAAGTGATGGGACACTTGTGCTTTATAAAAAGAAACTGCAATAAAATAAATAAACAAACATGTGCAAAAATTTTTTGGGTGTGTTTCATATTTAAAGTTAGTAACAATTATTACATAACATATATTTTGTCAAAATATTAAAATATTAATTTAGTAAAAATACAATTGTTCAGAACGGAGCAAAAAATGGCTCACATAAGTGATGGGACACTTACTTTTCCATCAAATATTTATCCAAAAATTTTACTTTTTAAAAGGTTTTAATATTTTGTTGGATTTCCTTTTACTTTTAAAACATGATTTAATCTTTTTGGGATGGATTCGACTAATTTTTTTGTGATTTCTGGAGTGATTTTACCCCATTCTTCTTGAAGCACCGATTTTAGTTGTTGTTTTGAAGAAATGGTGTGTTTGCGAATTCTTGATTCCAATTCTTGCCAAATATTCTCTATGGGATTTAAGTCTGGAGATTGTGGTGGTGTTTTTATTATTTCAGGACAGTTATATAGCAGCCAGAGTCTAACGTTCAGAGCAGTGTGCTTGGGGTCATTGTCCTGGTAGAATTTAAAATCGTTATGAAGGTTCAATTTTCGTGCTGAAGATTTCAAATTTTGCTTTAAAATATCAATATACTTGTACTGATCCATTATACTGTCAATAAAAACAAGATTACCAACTCCAGCGGACGACATACACCCCCATACCATAACTCCTCCTCCACCATGTTTTACTGTTGGTACCAAGTTCTGTTTGCGAAATTCTTCCCTGGGTTTTCTGCACACCAAGATTCTACCGTCAGAACCAAATATATTAAATTTACTCTCATCAGCAAATATAACTTTATTCCAGTAATCAGAATTCTTATTTATGTTGGATTTTGCGAAAGCTAGTCTGAGTTTTCTATTCTTTTCACTTACGAAGAATTTTTTCCTGGCTACTCTACCGTGATATCCGGCAGATCGAATTACCCTTCTAATAGTCTCAGGATTAACAATTATTCCATATAATGCTTGTAAATCAGCAGCAACTTTTGAAGCACTAATTCTTGGATTTTTTTTAATATTTCGAACGATAATTCGCTTTATTCCATTGGATAGCTTTGATGGTCGGCCAGGTCTTCTTTTATCCTGAATCATATGATTCTTTTTATATCGTTTAATGATATTGAAAACTGTTGAACGACTTAAGTTAACTGTTTCAGCAGTTTTTCTAATAGATTTTCCACGTTCAATATGCAAATTAATAACTAATTTTCGAATTTCAGGCGAAGTTTCTTTTCGTTTAGCATTCATGGCTACACAGAGCTAAAAAACACAAAAATTCCAAAACAAACTGGAGAGAAATACTGCAGACGATTTTATAAATTATTGCCAATTGCTTTTAAGTAAAAATAAAACCCCAAAAAATATTTTTATTGCTTATTTCAGACGATTTTTGTTGCATATATAATGGTGTCCCATCACTTATGTGAGCTATTTTTTGCTCCGTTCTAAACATTTGTATTTTTATTAAATTAATATTTTAATATTTTGACAAAATGTATGTTATGTAATAATCTTTACTAAATTTAAGTATGAAACACACCCACAAAAAAAATGTGTACATGTTTTTTTAATTTATTTGATTAGTTTCCTTTTGTAAAGCACAAGTGTCCCATCACTTATGTGAGACACTGTAGATGTGTCATTCAAGGGCTAATACACATTTTTTTTCTGACAAATATACTTTTTTTGCTGTTTTTGTTTTCCTCTTTTTTTCTATTGTTTAGCCTATATAAAACCAACACAGTTATGTTTTTATCATTAAAAAATAATTTGTTTTACTCAAAAAACTTTTTGGGATTTTGTTGAACCCAGTGTGCCAGATTTGTTCGAAAAATATATATCAGACAATATTATGGTCATAATAAAGTCAAATTACAATTATGTAACCGTTTTTAATAAAAACACATAGCGCAATTTGTGTTAGAAAAAGTGTAAAATTTTATTATGGTTTTGTCGTCTTTTGCGGTCACCGCAGTACCTCTTCTAGTCTTGAGACCTTAGTAGTACGGTATTTGCTGACACCACCGGTATTAAACCGATACCGGACACGTTGTGAAAAGAAGTTCTCACTTAAAAAAATAACTAATAATTTATTGACTAAATTAGCATGAAAAGAATGTTAGAGTAATAGTCCTTATTGGTCCATATATATATTATTAGCACTTGCCGTATACGACTGTCGAATGACAATCGCCTTTATCGCACGCTTTTCACTACTACGTTACGCACCCCTCATATACGCCGTTCCGTCTACGCTATAATTCGTCCATCAAAGACCAACTGTCCGATGCACGTTCTCTCTGCGGTCTACCAGTCTACGCAGCTGTTCTCTCTCTCTCTCTCAGGACATTCTCGTCCTACACTCTCCGCTGCACAATGGAAAATGTCCGTATACGCTGCTACTCTCTCCCAGGGCACTCTGGTCCTACACTCTCTGCTGCACACTGGAAACTGCGTCCTACACTCTCCGCCGCACGCTGGGAACTGCGGTGCTACACTCTCCTCTGCACGCTGGGCTCTGCCGTCCTACACTCTCTGCTGCACACCAACGACTCTCTCGTGTCACAAACTTCACGCCACTCTCAAGATCAACGGGGCCTGTGGTTCTTCCTTCACGGACTTTCCACACCTGTAGATACATTTCTCTTGAACATTCCCCCTTTCTATTATCTTCTCAACCCAGTTCGCTAGGAATTCAGTGCTCATTGTAACCAAACCGGATAAGTTCCTTTTACAATGACCCCAAGAACATCGTACAAATATCTGCGCGAATCAGGGAAATTTCATTGTCAATCACATACAGAAGTTTGCAGAAAAAAAATTACATGTCTGAATACACTAATATATAATAATTATTAAATATAATTGATTAAATTAACTAGATATATACAACATAGGTTCTGTTAAAGTCAGAAACCTGACAAATTTGCAAATATTTTTATTGGGATAGCAAACAATCGAACAGCGTTTCCTATTTTCCTATGAAAACAGAGGTTATTTCAGAGAATGGTGCCATGATTTTTTTTATCAGATAGAACACGAAAGATCGCTATTGAAGATTAATTTATTATAATGCAAGACATTCTACTTTTACAGGAAAATGAAAAAAGCTGTTCGATTTGTTTGTCACTTTTAATTATTTTTTACGAATTTTATGTATTTACTTATAATAATGAGTTTAAAACATTTTTTCGTTTTTGAGTTGGGAAAATGAATAAAAAAAGCTTATAGAGAGTTGTTTTTAAGTGAACATTTTATTATTGTTAATGTAATCCTAACAATCATTATTTTCCCTAGGAATCCATTTTTATTCTAAGCCACTTTGATTAGAGCTAAATGTTAGAATCCTATGTGGGTCAGGTTATGTACGACATGAAATTAAAGTTCTATTTCCATTTAACCCGAAACCGATAGACTCAATTTAGAACACGAAATGGAAGGAATTCATCCCATTTTTTCCTACATTTTTGGAAAAATAGTTTATAATTAGATCTCCAATATCAATTTTATCTTTTGTATGTGAAAATAAATATGCGAGGATTATTTTTAATAAAATATTAATTAAAAAAATCCATTAAAATTTTGAAATTTTTCTATTAAAGTAACAGTATTTTATGCTGCGTAACATTAAAAAAATGATTTATCTAAATTAAAAACAAGAATAAAAGAAAAGTAAAATTTACATTTAAATTATGAGAAGTTTTTTATTGAAAAAAAAACGTTGCCAGGATTTCTCTTTTTTAGGGGCGGGGGGGGGGGGGGGGGCGGGTCTGAGCAGTGACGACCTTACTTGGGTATGGAAAAGTGTAGAATGCGACATTGATTAGACGAAAAGCGTTAATTTCAAGGAGCCTACTAAGCCCCCTCCAAACCTGGCTACCCACCTGTATTTCTAAAAATTAGTTTAAATTAACGATTTACATTTTCTTAATTCTCCACACATTGGAAACAGTACTTTTATTGTAGAATTCCGCTTTGTGAGTCAAACGACATTTTCCCACCAATAATGCAAATGTTTTGTTTACAAATAACTTCTGTTTAACTGATCCACCCCAAGGACAAAAGAAAAACGATAATCCCATCAATCAAAAAAAAATGAGGAGAGATTGAGTTTTTTTATTGTCTCCAAGGATAGATTTGAAAGTTGTTGAGAAGATGGGAAAATAATCTGCCAATTTTTCGCCTTTAGGTTTGGGTCATGGAGCTAAGAAGATATCTTCGAGATATATAACAGAATTTTCATAACTCCATGGTTTGGGTTTACTTGAATCTTTTTTCCAAGATTCTCTGCAGAAAGAGATTTGACATGCTCCTTCAATGAAATTTTTGACCAAAAATGGGGATGTGCCACATAGGATCATAGAATTACCAAATAATCCTCCTTTTTCCTTAGCTAAAACAAGAGGGGAAGATAAAGTAGCTAACGAATAGGATATTTCTAATAATATATATATATATATATATATATATATATATTAGATCAATATATATATATAGAGATTAAGATAGATCTTATTTGGAGCCTTTCCTCTAACTCTGTCTGTGAGACTTTCTTTCTCTTCAAGAGTCGTGTTTGTTTTGATTAGTTATATTAGCTTTTTGCGTCACGTGATTACCGATTTTGTTTATGAATATTGATTATGTAAGGGCGAGACGATATCTGAGGTAGATAGTTTTTATCTGTCATTAGATTTGAGTCGCATTTCTCAACAGCAAAGACAGTTATTCAATAACCTGAAAGTTAAAAGGGATACTTCGCAGCATGAATGATCCAAATCCAAGTGAATCAATAGTGGATAGACAGAATGAATTTACGCAAACTGCAGTTTCGCCTGAGACTGAAAACGAGCACTGCCGTTGGAACCCTGAATGTGTTTTGCAGCATTTAAAGAACAACCAAAAAAATGTCTTGCAACGACATTGTGCTCCCATTTTTTGTGATTCTTTGACTGAGCTTCTTGAAAAAGATGCAAGTAAAGACGCTGCTGTTTCTTCTGCGATCATTGATATAATAACAATATTACTTTTAGAAAATGATAATCGAGAAACTCATGAAATTATGAATATTGCAGATCCTTACGAGTGTTTCTTTAGAAGCAAAAGAGAAGACGACTTAACCTTAAGTATATTCTATTGGAGTGATAAACACAGAAAGTGTTTTCCCTGACAGAGAAAATATACAAATTGTTAACGCATTAAAAACCGGGAATCATCGATTGATGCAAGTTTTAGCTACGAATGGATATAATGGAACGATTTCCGACGACTCTTTTTATGCAAGAGAAGTAGCAGCTAATATGATACGAGATTTCATGTAAGAACTATGTCTATGACTTTTTAGCTTATTCACTTATTTTGGTTATTCATTTGTGTTGTTGTTGTTGAATGCGAAAGACCAAAACTAGGATTTTCTTCAATAGAATAAAAAATCTTTCGCAAGCATAAATTTTGGTGTGTGTACACCCCCCCCCCCTTCACACACACACAGTCCTAGTTTCGGCTCTGTGCGTGTATGCAGAACCAGAGCAATCCACAGAGAATTTCTGGACTGGTATTTATTCGGGGCCCCTTTTCTATATTAAAATCCCCCCCCTGACTTCCTTTCCAAAATAAATGTATAAAAAAGAAGTTTTCAATGCATTTTATTAGTTGTATTTTAAATATGAAATATTTGTTAGGAGTATATTAATCTTAGGACATTCAGTTGATTTCTTGAGAAATCGACGTATTAACCATTATTACGTCTTAATTCGGATTGTCCGGTTCCATGACATTTTTGCATAAATTTCGTTATTTTATTTTTTGTACAGAAGAGCAAACCAAATCTTATTTTGGTACCCCTTTCGGCTTAGATGCTTTACACTGACGCTAAAAAAAATCTGTTAAAAAAAAGAAAAAAGTCGCCAAACTTTGGGGACTGTTTTTCTTTTATGGCAACCCGGCTATTAAGCTTGTATTTAGTTACTGTAGTAGCTTGGCGCAGTCTTGGAAATCGCGCCAACCAAACAGTCGCCAATCTTTTGTTTACATTTTAGCGTCAGTGTAACACATCTGTTCCGATATTACTATTAAGTTTTTTGTAAATTAGCTATATTCATGGAACAGATGTGTTACACTCACGCTAAAATGTTAACAAAAAATTGGCGACTGTTTGGTTGGCGCGATTTCAAAGACTGTGCCAAGCTACTATTTTCCGTTGCCATTTTGGAAACAAAAAACAGAACATTTATAAATAATGTACTCGAAAACACAGAAAATCTTATTTCTACACAACAATTAAAATAAACCAAAAATACATTTTTTACAGCATAAATTCAATGGAAAATGTTAATTACGTCATTTCAATCATTTAAAGTGCACTACTATATTACAGTAATCCTTCGCTGATGCTAATTTTAATTTCACACAAACTTTTAGTTAAAATCATTACGTCATTTCAATCTTTTAAAGTGCCCTCATATATCAGTGTAAACATTCGATTATTTAATTTCTAATTTCATGACGAACACAACATTTATAAATAATGACGTATTAGTAAAATCAGAAAATAAATATCAAAATAAACGAAAAATAAATTTTTTTAACATAAATTTAATAGAAAATACATTACCTACGTCATTCTTCTAAAGTGGACTGCTATAGAGCTCCTATAATACAGGCTGACGCATCCTCGCAGATTTGGGTCTCAAATTGAAGTTCAGTCGAAAAACCAAGCTAATCAGAACCGGTTCAGCCAATCACAACCGAGTCTTAGGCAACCACAACACCGGCTGCGGTAGATTGATGCTGAATTGAGCACGAATAATCCGAAACAAAATGGATATGCGTCAGTTCCTATTATAGGAGTCTTAGACTGCTACAATCAGAATAATCATTCGATAACGGATTTTGTAATTTCGCACAACCCTTTAGATCGAGGCTGACGAAAAAGAAAGGCTACCGCGGTGCTTTCCGCTTATCTTTTTTTACAGACCGCGGGAGTCACGTGATGCTCGAATGCACCAATGCAGGTGTACGAAAAGAGCAACACGTCAATCTAGCGGTCTGTAAAAAAAGATAAGTGGAATGCACCGCGGTAGCCTGTCTTTTTCGTTAGCTTCGCTTTAGATAAAATTACGCCATGAGCACTACTATATCAGGGTAACCATTCGGTAATTCAAATTCTAATTTAACACAAACTATTAGATAAAATCATCGCGTTATTTCAGTTTTGAAGTGCTGAACTTGCCTTTCTGCTTCCTCATAAAAACTTACCTGGTACTCTTGAAAAATGTTATCCATAGCCACGGACATTTTCCAACTTCTACCAGCAACTACAAACGTCAAAACAATTTTGATAAACAAAATAGAATGATAAATTCAATTCTGCCACTGTAATAACCGCCACTGTAACCGCCAGTACGTAATAATTCACATGACAATTAAAAACCAATCATTAACTCAACAGTTATTCAAATTTATTTCCCTTCCATATATAGTTCTATAATACGCGACTCTGCAACCAATAACGTGCAATAGAAAGTTCTTCTACAACCAATCACGTTTTCTCTACTTTTCATCATCAATGACGTAATACAGACATGCACCGAGGCTAACGAAAAAGACAGGCTACCGCGGTGCATTCTGCATATCTTTTTTTACAGACCGCGAGAGTGACGTGATGCTCTTTTCGTACACCTGCATTGGGGAATTCGAGCATCACGTGATTCCGCCGGTCTGTAAAAAAAGATACGCGTAAAGTACCGCGGTAGCCTTTCTGTTTCGTTAGCCTCGGACATGCACAAACATTTCCCTTAACATCCACGCAAATACGGATTACAATAACAAATTTCAACACCAGTAACTAAATACAAGCTTAGTAGCCGGGTTGCCATAAAAGAAAAAACA
This sequence comes from Maratus michaelseni, assembly GCA_963931845.1. Lineage (NCBI taxonomy): Eukaryota > Metazoa > Arthropoda > Arachnida > Araneae > Salticidae > Maratus > Maratus michaelseni. Next base: position 39,157,933 of record OZ007586.1, on the reverse strand, counting down.
GTCCCCAAAGTTTGGCGACTTTTTTCTTTTTTTTAACCGATTATTTTTTTTTTTTTTTTTTTTTTTTTTTTTTTTTTAGCGTGAGTGTAAAGCATCTAAGCCGTAATATCATTAAAGTAATGCCTAATTGTTACTCAGAATACCTCAAATGTCACTCAGACATTGGAGAAAAAAGTTTGTTATATATCTTGATTTGACTATTTGATCAAATTTTCAAATTGAAAGACCTCAGAAATTCAAAAATGTGGCTTGGCACTCTCTTGTCCCGGCCCCTTCAATTTTAAAAGTGTAGCTTTCACTATTCGCAATATGCGCTTGTAATAAAACCAGGTTTATAGTGCTATTTCTGACATGTTAGCTAATATCTGAAATTGAATATAGAGAAAAATGAAAAAAAAATTAACACAAGAGTTACTAAGTAAAACTGACACTCTATTTGCATGGTGGAAAAAATATAATAAAACCTTTCTCATTATGTGCAAGCTTGTAAGAAAATTCATATCTGCACTTTCAAGCAGTGTTTACAGCGAATGCATTCTTTCTGATGTAAGCCAAATCCACAATAATATTAAAAGAAATGCCATCTCTGCTGAAAATGTGGAATAATTGGTGTATTTCCACCATAATTTGTGATGTAACAAATTTAATTATTAAACTATTTCTAAATTTCATTTATTTCATTTTCTGTTTCTTTATACAAAATCATGGTCTTTTCCTAGTTTTACAAATTAACCTATTTTTATTCGTATAAATGCAAAACTAAACGTTGATCTACATTAATCTTATATATATAAATCTACATCAATCTTATATATATTTTGATAATGTTACACCATTTCAAGCATAATGAAGTTGATGTACAATTTATGAGGAGCACAAAAACGTGCGTACTGTAGTAAATGGGGTGCAAAGTATTCGTTATTCATTTACAGGGTGACACAAAATAATACTTTTACATAATGCACTAAGGGAAAATATCACTTGCGGCGGATTTTGATGATACTATTACGGTAATTCATATTGCCTACATAATGAAGACGACAGAACTGAAGTGCACTACAAGTGTTATTGAAAAGTATTGTGTACATTGCATTTATCGTTCATTTACAGGGACACACAAAAGAATTCGGTTACTGTACTGTCTAAAAGCTGTAATTGCTGGATGTGCATTTTCAAGTTTGGTTAGCGTTTTTAAGTTTAACTAAATTTTTGCATAGTATGTAGTGCGTACATATACAGGACAACACAAAGGATATCGTAAATAATATTGCCTCCGGTCCTGAATTGCTTAAAAGTAGTTTTTAATTGCGTTATGCATTTTCCTGCTGAACTGTATTTAGTATACTAATAGAAGTTTGTAGATTGTAAATAACTTCATATGCAGGGCTACGAAAGAACAAGATACATTGCCTTTTATGGTTGGTAGTTACTGGACGTGCGTTTTAGTTGTGTTATGTATTTTTGAACTGAAATAAATTTTAGCTTAATATGTGATGCATCTAAAAATCTTTTAGATAATATACAGGGTTGTTCAAAATAATTCAAGTGTATTTCCAGCTACTGGCAAAAGTTGCTAAAAGTGAAATTTTTAACTGAACTAAATTTTAGCATGTTATGTAGTATATATGGAAATCTATAGATATATTCAGGGCTGTACAGAATAATTCGGCTATTTGTTTGACTATAGAATGTCATTGCTATAACTGGACATTTGAATGTATTATTTCTTTTACAAATTTACTTACAAGTTTTCTGTCACCTTATTTAACGGGGAAGTTATGTTGCAGATTTCTGAATGTGTTGGGGGGGGGGGGGGTTACATAATCTATGCGTGATGCATGGTTTTCGGTTCTTGTTATTAATGCTGTGCGTCTGAAATTGCTGAAAAATATTTGTTATTTTAATTACCCACCAAAGATTTCTTCTTTTTATTTTTATTTTCTTCATGTATGTGGGATAGAGATGAGACGTTTAATGTCCTTTGTATTGTATATTCATGCTGTATATATCATGAGGATTTCTTTGAAATAAGTGCTACACACTTCAGTTGAAATATCGAGCATGCTATGGTAAACGACAATAACATACAAAAATTTCAGGGCGATCCAAGTATATTTATGCGAGTTAGCGTACAGACAGGTGGTCAGATGGCCAGACAAACCGAAGTCATAAACACGTTTCAACTAGGTTGGAAAGAAATCTTAAAATTTATCTCATAAATATATGTTGTCATATTGTATGGAAAAAAATACCAGTGGGAAATTTTAAAATATGACGATTATTCGTTACTTTAAAAATAAAAATTGAATTAGTTAACACCTTATTTTAACACCAAATTTTGAATATATCTATTTCAGCTTGTTATTTACGAGCCTGCCAATTTTCAAATTATTCCATTGAAAACTGTAGGATGTCCACTGACTCCTTAAAGAAATGCGCTCAAAAATTATATATTTTGGATTGACTTAACAATCAGCATATACATAGCGTTAATAAATAAATAAATAAATAAATAAATAAAAAATAATTGAAGTAGTACACATTGTACTATTAAATACACAAGTTTTTAGCACTTTTAAGATTTTTTTTTCTAAACGAATTCTTACATGAACTCGTTTCGGATTTTAAATTGCAACATTACAGTATAAAAAGTGTGCTAAAAAGCAGACAGAAGTAGTTGAATGTTTTCGCAAAATCCTAATACAATTCAATGAAATTAATAAATATAATCATATCTTCAATTCCAGTTCTTGCATTAAATTATAGTAGCATTCTAGTTTTATTCTTCTGGCTGTAACTTTTGAGGGTTTCGTTCATCTCAAGAAACCCTATTACTCCCTTTCCGTTGTAGTCCAGGCATTTGGTAGAAAATAAAGGAAAGTTTTGGTGTAGTTTTTTTTTGGGGGGGGGGGGGCTTTATGTTTTTTGGGTCGCTGAACACGAATCAGAGGTTTTCCAACAAAATTTTTTCGGGAAATATTTTTTTTTTACAAAAAACGTGTAAAAAAACGGACTTTTTTTCCGTTTTTTCAAAATAATTCCAAAATTATTCATTTTACGTGAAAGTCGGCAATATATGAATTAAAGAAAATAAAATTTCTTACATTTTATGTAATGAAAGTTTTTTTCTCTGATCAATAGTTTAGCCGTGAGAGTGCCTCAAAAATGGGTGGAAAAAACAAAAAACTGTAAAAAAAAACGGGAATTGCGGTACTGTATGTCAATGTAACATAGAAACTAATCCTTTTACGCAAACGGTAACTATTAATGTTAAAGATTATATGTTTGACTATATTTTATGCATTTGAGGTAGAGGAAAAGCGCGGATCCGACACCAGGGGAAGGTGGGAGCAGTGGGGCAGATCCAGCTACTCTCATGAGTCGAAGGTGCTACTCCTCCAGAGAGCTCGTATTCTAAGAGGCGGTAATATTGTAGTCCAGTAGAAATAACATTTTACCTTACAAAAATTCGGGTAGTTCTGATTTTTGGGTATGTTGTAAAGGTTGACCCTCTAATAAAAAAACCAAGTTTTCGACCTTCTAGACCTTGGGCGTTTTTCACAATATTGAAAAAACCAATATTTTTCGGCACTTTTTTCGATTTTTCTTTAACTCAATTTTAGTGCATTTTACAGAAAAAAGCACAGCTACCGTTTTGTAGAGCATAAAATTCTCTACAACATGCAGTATTCATGTTTGTAAATTGTCCAAATAGGGGGTAAGATACGGAGCCGGGAAAATAGGGTTAAATTTGGAAAAAATGTAAAAATCCACAAATGACGTTAGTTTTTGCTTAATAGCCTACTTTTAGTGCGTTTTAGAGACAAAAGCACTTTCACCATTATGTAGAGCATAAAATTCTATACAACATGCAGTATTCATGTTTGTAAATTGTCCAAATAGGGGGTAAGATATGGCAAAATCTAACGTCATTTGTGGATTTTTACATTTTTTCCAAATTTAACCCTATTTTCCCGGCTCCGTATCTTACCCCCTATTTGGACAATTTACAAACATGAATACTGCATGTTGTAGAAAATTTTATGTTCTACAAAATGGTAAAAGTGCTTTTTTCTGTAAAATGCACTAAAATTAAGTTATTTAAGAAAAATCGAAAAAAGGGCCGAAAAATATTGGTTTTTTCAATATTGTGAAAAACGCACAAGGTATAGAACGTCGAAAACTTTGTTTTTTTTATTAGCGGGTCAACCTATAATAAATGAAACTACCGACTATCTCATGCTTTAAAAAGTTGATTATGACAATTTTGTTTCTAAAATGCACTATAAGTGGGTTATTAAGCAAAAACTAACGTCATTTGTGGATTTTTACATTTTTTTCCAAATTTAGCCCTATTTTCCCGGCATATCATCTTACCCCCTATTTGGACAATTTACAAACATGAATACTGCATGTTGTAGATAATTTTATGCTCTACAAAATGGTGAAAGTGCTTTTGTCTCTAAAACGCACTAAAAGTAGGTAGGAGCACTCCGGCGGAGGAGCACCTTCGACTCATGAGAGAAGGTGGAACTGCTCCACTGCTCCCACCTTCCCCTGCCGCAGGATCCGCACTTTTCCTCTACCTCAAATGCATAAAATACAGTCAAACATATAATCTTTAGTATCATTAATGGTTACCGTTTGCGTAAAATGGTTAGTTTTTATGTTACATCGACATACACTACCGTAATTCCCGTATTTTTGACAGTTTTTTGTTTTTAACACCCTTTTTTGCGGCACTCTCACGGCTAAACCATTGATCAGAGAAAAAAACTTTCATTACATAAAATATGGGAAATTTTATTTTCTTTAATTCATATATTGCCGACTTTCACGTAAAATGCACAATTTTGGAATTACTTTGAAAAAACGGAAAAAAGACCGTTTTTTTACACGTTTTTTGTAAAAAAAAAACATATTTCCCGAAAAACATTTTGTTGGAAAACCTCGGATTCGTGTTCAGCGACCCAAAAAACATAAAGGGACAAAAAAAAAAACTACACCAAAACTTTCCTTTATTTGCTCTTTTTTATCCCCTAATGCCTGGACTATTGTCTGTCTGTGACAGAGCCGTTCTCAAAACCTACATAACTTACCGAGTTGAAACTTTGTGTATATATACCTGCTTTGAAGCTTCCGGCCATGCATTTTTGCGAATATGTTCAAGTGATGGCGTATAAACTTGTTGCGAAAAAGATTTACCGATACCCGTATCACCATTACCATATAGCCCATCTATAATATGTAAATAAGATTTAAAATGTGAAAAATTATGGTAAATTGTGAGTATTTGTAATTGTCTTAGTTTACTCTTATTTAATTAACAAATAATTGATATTTATTATTTTTCCCCCTTTTAGGCGGATATTCGCAAAACAAATCCTTTTGCTTCATATACCTGAACGACATTCATCAGACACCTTATTTAATTCAAGTATCCTTAACGTGCAACCACACTTAGGATATCATGACCTTCTACATTTTAGACATGATCCGTTATGGCGACCTAAAACTGCAAGTTTTAAGAGACTGTTTTTGCTTATATTTGGAATCTATGCTCTTTCGCTTAAATCTGATAACAATCCTGAGTTTAACTTCGTTAAATGCCTGGACATCTACTCAAGGACAATAAGCGAACCGTATCCCGCAGTCATTGAAGTGAGAAGCCTGTTGATAATTAAAGGCTTTTGTAGCCATCTGAGTATTTTTAGTGGATGAATGGTGCAAGGTTTTCGAGAATACAATGCCTTTCTGTACTAGAAATTACGAACCTCGGAGACTATCTCAACTAGCTCGTTGCCAGGTGAGACAGAATCTGTGCAACAGTGGAGGTAGCAGTACTTTACCAGCAATTTTAGACGAAATGGAAATGCCAAAGAAAATAACGGATTTCCTTTTATGTAAACCATCAGAAAAAGAGACACAATGCTTTTAAGAATAGCTTTTAATTATACAATAAAATCTGTCAGTTTTTAAACCTAGATTTGTTTCTCTGTAGTTGGTTATTTATTTATACTCTCATTTTTTTATTCTTATTTATTGACCTGTTGTCTTTTGTTCTTAAACACCGAAAAAAAAGAACACTATAAAAAGCGACAAATGTTTCTTAATTTAAGTAAATATAATGTAAAATATAACCATGCACGAAAACATGCAATAACCTCGTCCGAGTTACTGAGGATTCCGAATCTTTGGAAACCACAGAAACCATTGTATTTTCGAGAATTAAAAAAGCATAACATTTATATGAGAAAACAGTTCAGTTCTATTTTTTATTCATTTGGCATGTACATCCAGTATTTGTTGTGAACTTCTTTAATATCGCAAGCTGTCAAAAAACTCATAACAGCTTCGAAGATTAACCATTCTCCGTCAGTATCCTTCTGCCTCTCTTTCCAAGGCAATTCGTACATCTAGATATTCTTACTCAGTACATTAAACTAGAAAGAAATAGCCTATAGTTACAGGTAAAAGTATAGAGTGCCTTTACGACCAAAACAGAGACAAACACTGGTTCGGAATGACATCCAGCGTTGAATTCAGACACTTTTCTCCGGGAGGGATTTATGTGGCTCCGGGGGGGACATTATAGAGTTCCGGGGGGGAAATTACACATTTTGACCATTGAAAGCATAAAATTTCAAATCTTCCGGGGGGGGACATTTCAATGCTCCCGGGGGGGACATTCCCCCCCGGGCCACCCACTGGATTCAACACTAATGACATCACTTCCGAACACACCACATAACAAAATTTCTAGGGCCAAAAATTTTGTCCAGATTTCCAACAAGCGGCCCCATCGGTAGTAAATGCACTGTCCCTCCCCCCTCTTTTTTTAATAATCAAATTTTTACTCAAAAATATTACAAATAGCTTTAGGAAAATTTACTTGCAGAAGAGGTTTCGTTAAAAAATCTGCCTTATTATCTTTAGAATTTGCATGTTTTAACTCAGCAATATTTTCATTTATTATTTGTCTAATAATTTTACGTATTATATCAATGTGCTTTGTATAATCTTTTCTTGGCTATTTTTAGAAAAATAAATGGCTAAAAAAAAATTATAGATAGAAGAAAGTAATAAATGGCAGATTCATTATCACAGTACTGAACTGGTTTTATTTTATCACATAAATCAAGTTCCTTCAAAACTCTTGAGTACCAAGTCAGTTCTTTTACACTCTGAGTTAACGAGATAAACTCAGATTCCATAGAACTGAGTGCAATACGTTTTTGCTTTGATGATTTCCAAGCAAAAGTTACCAAAGTAAATTGTAAAGCCACTACTTGAATGTCGTTTAGTAAGGTGACATCCCCAACTAGCATCTGAATATGCACATAAACTTAATGATTTTACATCTGACAGATTTATTTTAAAACTTTTAGTAGCAAAAACATAATTCATAATATCTACTACTATCAACCAGTATATGTATACCCATTACAAAAATGTGATATTATATTCACAGCAAAGCAAGTGTCAGGTCTTTATCTATTTTATAAAAATACAAACACCCGATTAAAGTTCGGTATGGTAATTTTTTCATTAATTCATTTTTTACAATTTCATTTTCGTTAAGTTTATCTGATAAATGACTGCCAATTTTAAAAGGTAGTTTAACATAACTTTTAGGTAAATCTTTAAATTTTAATTCTTATCTTTCAATATAGGTTTTTTGATGAAGAAATAATGAATCGTTAATCTTTTCAATATTAACTCCTCGCAAATATTTCCTTTAACCTATTTCAGTAATTTCTAAGCTCTTTTTTAGCATATCAGTTACAGATTGCAATATATTTTCATTTTCAGCAAATAAAATTAAATAATCTACATAAACAACTAAGATTGCATTACTATTCAGTTTATATACACAGTTTAAACCAGTTTAGTTTACAAAAGCCTAGATTATGCAATATATTGTCTAATTAAGAATTCCATTCACGACCACTTTGCCGTAACCCATAAATATATTTATTTAGCAGACATACCTTATTTTCGGCACCTTTCATTACAAATCCTGGTGGTTGTTTCATAAACAGTTTCTTTTAAAGACCCATATAAGTAAGCAGGTTTTAGATCTAATTGAATATGGTACCAATTTAACATAGAAACCAATAAAATAAACATTAGTTTTATAATTAAAAAAATTACAACTGGGGAAAATATATCATTAAAATCAATACCAGGTTTCTGTTTAAACCCGTGATCTACGAGACGTGCTTTGTACTTTTTACCATTTTTTCTGTGTTTTTTATATAATAAACCCATTTATTTTCTACTATTGTAGCGTTTTGGGGTGGATCAACCAACCGCCAAACCTTTTTTTTTTGTTCATGATCTCAAGTTCTTCCCTCATTGCAGCATTCCATTTCCCCCTTTCTCGGTTTACATGTGCATCCTCAAACGGTTTAGGGATTTCAGTACTGTAATCTTCATGTTGGAATATTTCACTTAAATTTGAATAATCTGAATCACTAGTAGAGGATTCATTTAAAGTTTCAATATTAGGATGAGTAGTTTTAGGTTTAAAGTCAAATTTATCTGATTCATAAGCGATTTTACTTTCCTCACAATATTTTTTAACATCATTTAAAGATCTTTTATTTGTTATTGGAATACAGTAATACACGTCAACCCTGTTACATTTTGTTCTGGGTTTTTCAATCATTTTCTATTTCGAAATATTTATTGAACTTAATGTTACATCACTTTGATTTTTATCTTCATCTTCGTTTAAGCTTTTTCCTGGTAGTTCATGATTAGGATCTAGAGTCGCGTTACTTAAACCATTTGTTTTAACTAGAGACTCATTAAAATTTGGATGCCCAGTAACTTTTATTCGTTATTGACTATTTCTATAGCACAATATCTATAGAAAATGAAGTGTGCAGAATTTATAGTTTGTTTACAAGGACAGTCAAAAGTATTTTGTGGTGTAGCAATGGGAAAAAAATCGTTTCAATTGTATTTTAATGATGTTACACCATTTCAGATCGTATGAAATTGTTAGGTATTTCTGAGGTGCACTAAGGCATTGCTTTCTGTAGAATATGGGGTGCAAAGCATTTATTATTAATTTTCAGGGTCACACAAAAAAATATTCCTTACATAATGGTCTACGGTGAGAAATCGTTTGCAATGTATTTTAAATATTACATTATTTCAAATATAATTAAATTTTTATAAATTACGGAGACGTATGGTGGGCATTGCATTTAACGTTCATTTACAGGGATAAACAAAAGAATTCGATAATTCCTGGAAATATGTTTTCAACTTTAGTTTACGTTTTTAACTAAATTTTTGCATACTACGTGGTGTGTATAAATGCTATAGATCATATACAGGGCTGCAGAAAAGAATTCGAATATATTTCCGCTCATTCACGGAAATTGCTGAAGGTGATTTTTTAACTGTGTGATGCATTTCTGAACAGAAATAAATTTTTGCTTACTATGTAGTATAAGTACAAATCTATAGACCATATACAGTGCTCCAGAAAAGAATTCGGACATCTTTCCCACTGTAGACGGTAAATGCTGAAATCGGATTTTCAAATGTGTTATGTGTTTTTAAAGCATCCCCTTTCACCTAATAAACCGGTGTGAAGTTTTGTTACAGTATCCTGAATGTTTACGAAAGTGTTTCATAATCTATGCTTGACACTTTATACTTCTTTTTGCGTTATTAGTTAGGAAAAATTATAAGACGAAAACGGAGTCTCTCTATTCTAAAAGAAAAAGTAACTAATGCTGCCGCTGGCGTAACTGAATTTATTGTGACGGAAAAACCCACAGTTAAATGTTTCCTAAAAAAAACCACTCTAGTACTACGTCAAATATTTCACAAAAGTCCCTTTTTTTGTAGTATTTTTCTGCACCATTTTGAATAATAAAAATAGTTAAAAATACGTAAGGAGTTCATATTTAGTTTTAAAATAATTTAAACTAACAATTGCAGTATTCTGGCTAAACATGAGCTTCATTTTTACAGATTTTCTTATTATAAGAAAATTTTAGAATATCTACATGAATTTTTAATTGTTTTTATGTTAAACCATTAATAGGTAATAAAATGCATCATTTTCAGCTGATTACGTCAGATGTGGGTTTTTTTTTTATAACATGGGTTAATTTTTAGAAAAGTGGGGTTTTGTTTCAAATAAGAATTAAGTAATTAAGCAAGAGCTTAATTGTCTGCCATCTATACTAATAAAAGAAAGTTTCGCTCTGTGTGTGTCTGTCTGTTTGTGTCTGTTGGCGATGGCTAGGAAAATCTAGCCCACCTAGAAGGCTGTAAATTTAGATTTAGGTAGTCCAAACCCTCTCCTGGTGTACCTGAACGTCAGAATTTTAATATTTCAATTATTTACTGAAATATTAATTAATATTCACAAAGAACTCTCATCAAAAATACGCTTTTATTCTCTTGGGTTGGTTGGTTCACTGGTTGGTTGCATCGATTCTTCACAGAAGTAATTAAATAAACCAGAGTAGCGATGCATAGATAAGGATTTCTAACTAATTAGTGTCAATATGGATTGAAGTTATCAGCGTAGAAGAGCCATGCGAATGTCGCGCCACCTATACATGACAAATTACACATACGTCCCACTGATTGAAATATTTTCCAGGCACATTTTTCTTCATGGCAATTAGTCGGGTTTAAGTTTATTTTTTATTTTTTTTTATTTTTTTTTTTTTTTAACATTACATTTATTATTATGATGGAGATTGTTAATACAGAAAACTTTATTTAACAGAATCTTTTTTATATTTGCGGGAATGAAGAGGGGCAAGGGTCTAATTACATTTAAGCTTCAAGGTGTATTTCTAGAAAGCAGTTACCAGAATTTCCGAATAATAGTGTAAGCCAAATTTCAAATTAAGTTCCTAGCTTAACCAAATGTAGAAAAAGATGTTAAAAAATAAAAGATGTATTGTGATCCTCCTAATTAGTTATTTGTTGTAGGCCACTTGAACAACCCCCCCCTCCCCCTTCTCTCGGCCAGTCCTTCAAGGATTTTTCTCTAACTATGCTCCGTTTCCATATCTCAGAAACTATTTTTCCGATTTCAACGCAAGTGGTTCCAAACATTATAATTAACTTAATAGTCACCCTTTATAACATTAAACTAAATTTATGAGTAGCGGTTACCACTATTTCCGAATAATAGTTTAAGCCAAATTTGTAATTAAGTTCAAAGCTTAAGCAAACGAACGAATTTTGAAAGATGCATAGTGGTCCTCCTAATTAGTCATTTGCCGAAGGACACTTGAACACCCCCTCCCCCCCCGGCCCGTCCTTCAAGGTTTTTTCTCTAACTCTGCTCCGTTTCCATATCTCAGCAACTATCTTTCCGATTTCAACACAAGTGATTCCAAACATTATAATTAACTTAATAGTCACTATTTATAACATTAAAGTAAATTTATGAGTAGCGGTTACCACTATTTACGAATAATAGTTTAAGCCAAATTTGTAATTAAGTTCAAAGCTTAAGCAAACGATCGAATTTTAAAAGATGCATAGTGGTCCTCCTAATTAGTCATTTGCTGAAGGGCACTTGAACAACCCCCCCCCCATACGGCCCCTCTTACAAGGATTTTTCTCTAACTATGCTCCGTTTCCATATCTCAGCAACTATCTTTCCGATTTTAATGCAAGTGATTCCAAACATTATAAATAACTTAATAGTCACTCTTTGTAACATTAAACTAAATTTATGAGTAGCGGTTACCACTATTTCCGAATAATTGTGTAAGCCAAATTTGTAATTAAGTTCCTAGCTTAAGCAAACGAACGAATTTCGAAAGATGCATATTGCTCCTCTTAATTAGTCATTTGCTGAAGGGTACTTGAACAACCCTCCTTCAAGGTTTTTCTCTAACTATGCCCCGTTTCTATATATCAGCAACTATCTTTCCGATTTCAACGAAAGTGATTCCAAACATTATATTTAAATTATTTTTTATTGAAATAATCACCCTTTATAACATTAAATTAAATTTCTGAGTAGCAGTTACCACTATTTACAAATAAGAGTTTAAGCCAACTTTGTAATTAAGTTCCTAGCTTAACAAAACGAACGAATTTTTATGCATGCATAGTGGGCCTCCTAATTAGTAATTTTCTGAAAGACACTCGAACATCCCCTGCCCTCGGCATCTCACTCAAGATTATTTTCTCTAACTGTGCCTTATTGCAATAACTGGGGTAATAATGTTCCAATCTTCTCGAAACCAACTCAATTTTGTAGTGCGCCTACTTTACAGTAACGTAGGCAGCGGGGACCTGTCTCAGAAGTTCGTTCGGGAAGAGGTTTGTTTAGAACAGAATGCTCCCCTGGCGGTGGTAGGGGGAAATAAAAGTTTTTCTAGAGCGTACGAGCATGCCGGGTATACGGTTCCGAAGCCATCGTAGACCGTGCCAGAGTTCCGTTTTTTAAGAGATTTAAGTTTATTACAAGGGCTCGGGCAACGCCGGGCCGGTCAGCTAGTTTTGTAATAAAGTGATAAAATGTAAAATACTCAACTGTTTAATTTTAAAAATTCTTTATTATACTTTATATCTAGAGAAAATTTCAAAAAATGGGTATATTTTTTAGAGGACAGTACAATAAGTGATTCCTGTCATGTGACAACATTTTTCTCCTTTCAAGTGCTGCGGCATCGGAAAATCGGTTCAAAATGCTGACTGACTTTTCTGAAATATATTCTGCCTTTATTGAAAACAACTTTTGATTACGAACTTTCTAAATAAGAACACCTGCCGATTTCATGCATTTCCAATCAAAATGAATGAAAAAAATCCCTGACAGCTCGGCCTATAGGCAGAGGTAAATTTTGAAGACACAGACCGTGGGGCGCCTGTTTATGGGGAATTACAGAAGAAATGACCCTTTTGCCATGATACGGCAGTTGAGTGCATAAGCTATTATATTAACCCACTTCGAAATCTACCTGTGTCTGTAGGCAGGGATTTTTTTTTTTTTTTTTTTTTTTTGCTATAAGTGTTGGTTCTATAAAAAACTTGTCAAAGTAAAAGTTGTAGATAATATTAAGAGGATTTATAATAAATTTAAATGGATTTGATATCTTGTGAATTGAGGAAGTTTTGAATTTTTTTCTTCTTAAACCCTATTCCCCCCCCCCACCTCTTGAGGCCATTTTTAATGATATTAAAAATCTGTTCTACATAAATTTTTTGCCCTTTTCCTAGAAGTAATAATAACTTTAAATGGATTCGATACGTATCGTAATAAGAAGTTATGGGGATTTTTCTGTTTCCACAACCTCCCTAGCTTTCCAAGCAGAAATCTCGAAATATTTTGGGTTATCGTACTTAATATCTTATATCACTAATCAAAAAAATATAATTTAAGTAACATCTATTACAAGGGCAAAGACATTTTATAACATTAAAGTAAAATACAGCAGCAAAAAAAAATAAAAGGAAAATTCATCCAGAAAATTAAACAATCCTTTTTTCACCTGGGGGGGGGGACTATCATAACTTATTTCTATCCTTCCTCTTTGAGATTAAATCCTAGAATAAGTTAACAGCAGGAGCAACAGTTTGGTTTAGCTTTCATTTGTGTACGGTTATTTTTATTAGAAAGCGATTACCGCCAAAACAGACAGCTTCTAAAGCGCCAAATCCGAGCTGATCCTGGGACCAACTTTTCGATCAAATAATAAATGAATCTGGTCTCTACTAATTATCCTTCCTCTGAGATTATAATGCAAGACGTTCTACTTTTACAGGAAAATGAAAAACGCTGTTCGATTTGTTTGTCACTTTTAATTATATTTACGAATTTATATATTTATTTATAATAATGAGTTTAAAACAGTTTTGCTTTTTTGAGTTGGGAAAATTAATAAAATAAGCGTATAGAGAGTTAATTTAAAGTGAACATCTTTATTATTGTTAATATAATCCCAACAATGATTATTTTCCCTAAGACACTTTGATTAGAGCTAAATGTTAGAATTTCACGTGGGTCAGGTTATGTACGACGTGAAACTAAAGTTCTATTTCCATTTAACCCGAAACCGATAGACTCCATTCCGAACACGAAATGCAAGAAATTCATCCCATTTTTTCATGCAATTATGGAAAAATATTTTACAATTATATCGCTAATATCAATTTTACCTTTTATATGTGAAAATGAATATGCGAGGATTATTTTTAAAGTTCTGTTTTGAAATTTCGGCATGGCGGCGGTGCGATATTCATTCTGCGCGTGCGTGCTGTTTATCTCCATCTGTTGGCAAGCCAACTCGGACATATTAATAAAAAACATCGATGAAAATTTGAAAATTTTCTATTAAAGTAACAATATTTTATGCTGCGTAACATAAAAAATGATTTATCTAAATTAAAAACACGAAAAAAAATAACGTATGTGTGAATGATAATAAAATTTACATTTCAATTATGAGAAGTTCTTTTATTAAACAAAAGCGTAGCCAGGATTTCTCTTTTTTAGGCGGAGGGGGGGGGGGGGTCTGAGCAGGGACGACCTTACATGGGTATCGAAATGTGTAGAATGTGACATTGATTAGACGAAAATCGTTAATTTCAAGGAGCCTTCTAAGCCCCCTCCCAACCTGGCTACCTACCTGTATTGCTAAAATTTGTTTAAATTAACGATTTACATTTTCTTAACTCTCTACACGTTGGAAACAAAGCTTTTATTGCAGAATTCCGCTTTGTAAGTCAAACGACATTTTCCCATCAATAATGCAAATGTTTTAGTTTACAAATGACTTTTGTTTAACTGATCCACCCCAAGGATAAAAGAACAACGATAAGCACATCAATCAAAAAAAAAAATGAGGAGAGATTGAGTTTTTTTATTGTCTCCAAGGATAGATTTGAAAGTTGTTGAGAAGATGGGAAAATAATCTGCCAATTTTTCGCCTTTAGGTTTGGGTCATGGAGCTAAGAAGATATCTTCGAGATATCTAACAGCATCTTCATAAATGGCTTGGGTTTACTTGAATCTTCTTTCAAAGATTCTCTGTAGAAAATGAAACGAAACTGGTTTGACATGCTCCTTCAAGGAAATTTTAGACGAAAAAAGGGGGATGTGCCACCTAGGACAATAGAATAACCAAATACTCTTCCTTCTTCTATAGTTAAAATAAGAGAGGGATATAGAGTTGCTATCTAATAGGATATATATATATATATTAGAGGATAGGCTCTCTACTTGAGTATTTACGATCCATGCTCACTTTTTGGCTCCGTTTTCTCTTGGCGATTTTTTTGGCGCCGATTTCTTCAGATAGATTTTATTTGGAGCTTTTCCTCCGACTCTGTCTCTCTTTGAGACTTTCTTTCTCTTCAAGAATCGTGTTTGTTTTGATTAGTTTTATTAGCTTTTGCGTCACATGATTACATCACATGTACGAGATTGCGTCACATTATATATACAATTAATATATATATTAGATGATAGGCTCTCTACTTGAGCATTTACGATCCCTGCTCGCTTTTTGGTTTCGTTTTCTCTTGGCGATTTTTGTGGCGCCGATTTCTTGTGATTGCCCAACAATCATATTTGGAGCCTTTCTTCCAACTGTGTCTCTCTTTGAGACATTCTTTCTCTTCAAGAGTCGTGTTTGTTTTGTTTAATTAGCTTTTTTTGTCACGTGATTACAGATTTTGTTTATGATTATCGATTATGTAGGAGCGAGACGATATCTGAGGTAGATCGTTTTCATCTGTCATTAGATTTGAGTCATATTTCTCATCAGCAAAGACTATATTCAATAACCTGAAAGTTAAAAGGGATACTTCGCAGCATGAACGATCCAAATCAAAGTGAATCAATAGTGGATAGACAGAATCAATTTACGCAAACTGCTTTTTCGCCCGAGACTGAAAACGACCACTGCCGATGGAACCCTGAAAATATTTTGCAGTATTTAAAGAACAACAAAAAAAATGTCTTGGAACGACATTGTGTTCCCATTTTTTGCAATTCTTTGATTGAAGTTCTTGAAAAAGGTGCAAGTAAAGACGCTGCTGTTTCTTCTGCGATCATTGATATAATAACAATATTACTTTTAGAAAATGATAATCGAGAAACTCATGAAATTATGAATATTGCAGATCCGTACGAGTGTTTCTTTAGAAGCAAAAGAGAAGAACACTTAAACGTAAGTATATTGTATTGGAGTAATAAATGCAAAGAAAGTATTTTCCCTGACAGAGAAAATATACAAATTGTTAACGCATTAAAAATCGGGAATCATCGGCTGATGCAAGTTTTAGCTACGAATGGATATAATGGAAAGATTTCCGACGACTCTTTTTTTGCTAGAGAAGTAGCAGCTAATATGATACCAGATTTCATGTAAGTACTATGTCTATGACTTTTTAGCGTATTCACTTATTTTGGATATTTATTTGTGTTGTTGTTGCATGTGAAAGACCGAAACTAAGATTTTCTTCAATAGAATCAGAAATCTTTCGCAAGCATAAATTTTGGTGTGCATACCCCCCCCCATCACACTCACACTCACACACACACACACACACACACAGTCCTAGTTTCGGCCCTGTGCGTGCATGCAGAACCCGAGCAATCCACAGAGAATCCCTGAACTGGTATTTATTCGGGGCCCCTTTTCTATATTAAAATTCAGATATGAATATATAATTTAATATTTATTTAAAAATTTATCAGACTCTAAAAGTACAAAATGTGGATTATATTCAGCAAAAGATTAGCTTTACAAAAATTAAATATTAAATTGGGGGTCCCCTAAAATTACGAGGTCCCAGTTAGAGGTGTATCGAGTGGTACTTTGGCCGAGTAGTTGTGTATAAAAATGAACCATTGTTGCGCGCATGAAGTGAGCTTAAGGGTAACATGTGTGCGTGCTTGTATATGAATGCAGCTTCAGCATATAATCATTTTTTAATGTTTTTAACATTTTTAAAAATTAATTAAATTTGAAATTGTGCACCTTTTTTAAAAGATTTTGGAGCACCTTTTAAATCGGATGTCGCACCTTGTTGAAGGACTTTGCCGTACAATTAACCAATATGAAATTAAAACCGATTCTTCAACCCATCCAACTCATTCTGATACTGGAAATCTCACTATCAAAGATGGTTATTGGTTGCTATAACAATTCAATGAATAATGCAAAATGGTAATTGCAATAATGGTCAGGGCAAGAAAGTGCTGAGCCACATTTTTGGGGAAATAAATCTAACACTGTAATCTGTTGCTTAATAATGTAAGTTATAATATCCAACATATAATTTGTTTCTAATGTTACTTGGTGGCAGCCTATGTGACAGGTTTCGTTTTTACCCCAGATGTTTATGCCCCCAATGAATATAGCTAATTTACAAAAATCGTAACAGTAATATTATTAAAGTGATGCATAATTGTTACTCAGAATATCTCAAATGTCACTAAGAAATTGGCGAAAAAAGTTTAGGTTATATATCTTGATTTGACTATTTGATCAAATTTTCAAATTGAAATACCTCATAAATTCAAAAATATGGCTTGGCACTCTCTTGTCCCGACCCCTTCAATTTTAAAAGTGTAGCTTTCACTATTCGCAATATGCGCTTGTAATAAAACCAGGTTTATCGTCCTAACTTGCTATTTCTGACATGTTAGCTGTATCTGAAATTGAATATACAGAAATAAGAAAAAAAAGATTTTTTAACTCAAGAGTTACTAAGTAAAACTGACACTCTATTTGCATGGTGGAAAAAATATAATAAAACCTTTCTCATTATGTGCAAGCTTGTAAGAAAATTCATATCTGCACGTTCAAGCAGTGTTTACAGCGAATGCATTTTTTCTGATGTAAGCCAAATCTACAATAATATTAAAAGAAATGCCATCTCTGCTGAAAATGTGGAATAATTGATGTATTTCCACCATAATTTGTGATGTAACAAATTTAATTATTAAAATATTTCTAAATTCCATTTATTCCATTTTCTGTTTCTTTATACAAAATCATGGTCTTTTCCTAGTTTTACAAATTGACCTATTTTTATTTGTATAAATGCAAAACTAAACGTTGATCTACATTAATCTTATATATATAAATCTACATCAATCTTATATATATTTTGATGATGTTACACAATTTCAAGCATAATGAAGTTGATGTGCAATTTATGAGGAGCACAAAAACGTGCATTCTGTAGAATATGTGGTGCAAAGTATTCGTTATTCATTTACAGGGTGACACAAAATAATACTTTTACATAATGCACTAAGGGAAAATATCACTTGCGGCGGATTTTGATGATACTATTACGGTAATTCTTTTGCCTACATAATGAAGACGACAGAACTGAAGTGCACTACAAGTGTTAATGAAAAGTATTGTGTACATTGCATTTATCGTTCATTTACAGGGACACACAAAAGAATTCGGTTACTGTACTGTCTAAAAGCTGTAATTGCTGGAAGTGCATTTTCAAGTTTGGTTAGCGTTTTTAAGTTTAACTAAATTTGCATCTGTATCAATTATGTTGATCATATACAGGACTACATAAAGGATATCGTAAAAAATAATGTCTATGGTCCTGAATTGCTTAAAAGTAGTTTTTAATTGCGTTATGCATTTTCCTGCTGAACTGTATTTAGTATACTAATAGAAGTTTGTAGATTGTAAATAACTTCATATGCCGGGCTACGAAAGAACAAGATACATTGCCTTTTATGGTTGGTAATTACTGGACGTGCGTTTTAGTTGTGTTATGTGTTTTTGAACTGAATTAAATTTTAGCTTAATATGTGATGCATCTAAAAATCTTTTTAGATAATATACAGGGTTGTTCAAAATAATTAAAGTGTATTTCCATCTGCTGGCAAAAGTTGCTAAAAGTGAAATTTTTAACTGACCTAAATTTTAGCATGTTATGTAGTATATATGGAAATCTATAGATATATTCAGGGCTGTACAGAATAATTCGGCTATTTGCTTGACTATAGAAAGTTATTGCTAAAACTGGACTTTGAATGTATTATTTGTTTTACAAATTTACTTACATGTTTTCTGTCACCTTATTTAACGGGGAAGTTATGTTGCAGATTTCTGAATGTGTTGGGGGGGGGGGGGTTACATAATCTATGCGTGATGCACGGTTTTCGGTTCTTGTTATTAATGCTGTGCGTCTGAAATTGCTGAAAAGTATTTCAGTTATTTTAATTACCCACCAAAGATTTCTTCTTTTTATTTTTATTTTCTTCATGTATGTGGGCTAGAGATGAGACGTTTAATATCCTTTATATTGTATATTCAGGCTGTGTATATATCATGAGGATTTGTTTGAAATAAGTGCTACACACTTCAGTTGAAATATCGAGCATGCTATAGTAAACGACAATAACATACAAAAATTTCAGGGTGATCCAAGTATATTTACGCGAGTTAGCGGGCTTAGATGCTTTACACTGACGCTAAAAAAAAAAAAAAAAATTTATCGGTTAAAAAAAAGAAAAAAGTCGCCAAATTTAGGGGATTTTTTCCTTTAATGGCAACCTAGCCATTGTATTAAGTTATTCGTTTGGCGCAGTCTTGGAAATCGCGCCAACCAAACAGTCGCCAATCTTTTGTTTACATTTTAGCGTGAGTGTAACACATCTGTTCCTTATGACTATTATTCGTTACTTTAAAAAATAAAAAAATGAATTAGTTAACAACTTATTATTTTTTAATACCAAATTTTGAATATATCTATTTCAGCTTGTTATTTACGAGCCTGCCAATTTTCAAATTAATCCATTGAAAACTGTAGGATTTGGGTTTTAATGTCCACTGACTCCTTAAAGAAAAGCGCTCAAAATTATATATTTTGGATTGACTTAAGAATCAGAATATACATAGCGTTTAAATAAATAAATAATAATAAAAAAATAATTGAAGTAGTACACATTGTACTATTAAATACACAAGTTTTTAGCACTTTTAAGATTTTTTTTTTCTAAACGAATTTTAATATGAACTGTTTTCGGATTTTAACGTGCAACATTACAGTATAAAAAGTGTACTAAAAAGCAGACAGAAGTAGTTGAATGTTTTCGCAAAATCCTAATACAATTCAATGAAATTAATAAATATAATCATATCTTCAATTCCAGTTCTTGCATTAAGCTATAGTAGCATTCTAGTTTTATTCTTCTGGCTGTACTTTTGAGGGTTTCGTTCATCTCAAGAAACCCTATTACTCCCTTTCCGTTGTCTGTCTGTCACAGAGCCGTTCTCAGAACCTATATAACTTACAGAGTTGAAACTTTGTGTATGTATAACCTAATACCTGCTTTGAAACTTCCGGCCATGTATTTTTATGAATGTGGTCAAGTGATGGCGTATAAACTTGTTGCGAAAAACATTTACCGATACCCGTATCACCATTACCATATAGCCCATCTATAATATGTAAATAATATTTAAAATTTGAAAAATTATGGTAAATTGTGAGTATTTGTAATTGTCTTAGTTTACTCTTATTAAATTAACAAATAATTGATATTTATTATTTTTCCCCTTTTAGGCGGATATTCACAAAACAAATACATTTGCTTCATATACCTGAACGAAATTCAGCAGATACCTTATTTAATTCAAGTCTCCTTAACGGGCAACCACACTTAGGATATCATGACCTTGTACATTTTAGACATGATCCGTTATGGCGACCTAAAACTGCAAGTTTTAAGAGACTGTTTTTGCTTATATTTGGAATCTATGCTCTTTCGCTAAAATCGGATAACAATCCCGAGTTCGACAACTTCTCTAAATGCCTGGACATCTACTTAAGGACAATAAGCGAACCGTATCCCGCAGTCATTGAAGTGAGAAACCTGTTGATAATTAAAAACTTACGTAGCCATCGCAGAGTATTTTTAGTGGATGAATGGTGCAAGGTTTTCGAGAATACAATGCCTTTCTGTACCAGAAATTACGAACCTCGGAGACTATCTCATCTAGCTCGTTGCCAGGTGAGACAGAATCTGTGCAACAGTGGAGGTAGCAGTACTTTACCAGCAATTTTAGACGAAATGAAAATGCCAAAGAAAATAACGGATTTCCTTTTATGTAAACCATCCGAAAAAGAGACTCAATGCTTTTAAGAATAGCTTTTAACTATACAATAAAATCTGTCAGTTTTTAAACCTAGATTTGTTTCTCTGTAGTTGGTTATTTATTTATACTCACATTTCTTTATTCTTATTATTGACCTGTTGTCTTTTGTTCTTCAACACCGAAAAAAAAGAACACTATAAAAAGCGACAAATGTTTCTTAATTTAAGAAAATATAATGTAAAATATACCCATGCACGAAAGCATGCAATAACCTCTTCCGAGTTACTGAGGATTCCGAATCTTTGGAAATCACAGAAACCATTATGTTTTCGAGAATTAAAAAAAGCATCCACAAAAGCAAGGTTTTTTCCGCTGCCACTGCTTTTCAGAAATATTAGGATGATATCAATTCTCAGTTAGCATTTTCAGCTGCGTAACTGAATTTATGCATGCAACAGTAACAAAATAATATTAATTTAATTGTTAATGTTTATTATGTTAATTTATCATTTTTATCTGTAAAACAATGTGATGAATTTTGTGCAGAGTATTAACCCAGTGGCATTTTAAGGCATTTGGTGTGACTTCAAAAACATTTATATGAGAAAATAGTTCAGTTCTATCTATTTTTTATTCATTTGGCATGTATATTTGTTGTGAACTACTATAATATCACAGGCTGTCAAAAAACTCATAACAGCTTCGAAGATTAACCATTCTCCGTCAGTATCCTTCTGCCTCTCTTTCGAAGGAAATTCGTACATCTAGATATTCTTACTCAGTACATTAAACTAGAAAGAAATATGCATACAGTTACAGGTAAAAGTATAGAGTGCCTTTACGAACAAAACAGAGACAAAAACTGGTTCGGAATGACATCACTCCCGAACACACCACATAACAAAATTTCTAGGGACAAAAATTTTGTCCAGATTTCCAAAAAGTCGGCCCCATCGGTAGTAAATCCACTCTCCCTCCCCCCCCCCCCCGTTTTTTTAACAATCAAATTTTTACTCGAAAATATTACAAATAGCTTTTGGAAATTTTACTTGCAGAAGAGGTTTCGTTAAAAAATCTGCCTTATTATCTTTAGAATTTGCATGTTTTAACTCAGCAATATTTTCATTTATTATTGGTCTAATAAATGTACATATTATATCAATGTGCTTTGTATAAACTTTTTTTGGCTATTTTTAGAAAAATAAATGGCAGATTCATTATCACAGTACTGAACTGGTTTTATTTTATCACATAAATCAAGTTCATTCAAAACTCTTGAGTACCAAGTCAGTTCTTTTACACTCTGATTTAACGAGATAAACTCAGATTCCATAGAACTGAGTGCAATACATTTTTGCTTTGATTTCCTAGAAAATGCAAAGTTACCAAAGTAAATTATAAAGCCACTACTTGAATGTCGTTTAGTAAGGTGACATCCCCAATTAGCATCTGAATATGCACATAAACTTAATGATTTTACATCGGACAGATTTATTTTAAAACTTTTAGTAGCCAAAACAATTCATAATATGTACTACTATTAACCAGTATATGTATACCCATTACAAAATTGTGACATTATGTTCACAGCAAAGCCAATGTCAGGTATTGGATCTATTTGATAAAAATAACAAACACCCGATTAAAGTTCGGTATGGGAAATTTTTCATTAATTCATTTTTTACAATTTCATTTTCGTCAAGTTGATCTGGTAAATTACTGCCAATTTTAAATGTAGTTTAACATAACATTTAGGTAAATCTTTAAATTTTAATTCTTATCTTTCAATATAGGTTTTTTGATGACGAAATAATGAATCGTTAATCTTTTCAATATTAACTCCTCGCAAATATTTCCTTTAACCTATTTCAGTAATTTCTAAGCTCCTTTTTAGCATATCAGTTACAGATTGCAATATATTTTCATTTTTAGCAAATAAAACTAAATCTACATAAAAAACTAAGATTGCATTACTATTCAGTTTATATACACAGTTTAAACCTTTTTCATTTATAAAAGCCTAGATTATGCAATATATTGTCTAATTAGGAATTCCATTCACGACCACTTTGCCGTAAACCATAAATATATTTATTTAGCAGACATACCTTATTTTCGGCACTTTTCATTACAAAGTCTTGTGGTTGTTTCATAAATAACGTATCTTTTAAAGACCCATATAAGTAAGCAGGTTTTAGATCTAATTTAATATGGTGCCCATTTAAAATAGAAACCAATAAAATAAACATTAGTTTTTATAATTAAAAAAATTACAACAGGGGAAAATATATCACTAAAATCAATACCAGGTTTCTGTTTAAACCCGTGAGCTACGAGACGTGCTTTGTACTTTTTACCATTTTTTCTATGTTTTTTTATATAATAAACCCATTTATTTTCTACTATTGTAGCGTTTTGGGGTGGATCAACCAACCGCCAAACCTTTTTTTTTGTTCATGATCTCAAGTTCTTCCCTCATTGCAGCATTCCATTTCCCCCTTTCTCGGTTTACATGTGCATCCTCAAACGGTTTAGGGATTTCAGTATTGTATTCTTCCTGGTGGAATACTTCACTTAAATTTGAATAATCTGAATCACTAGTAGAGGATTCATTTAAAGTTTCAATATTAGGATGAGTAGTTTTAGGTTTAAAGTCAAATTTATCTGATTCATAAGCGATTTTACTTTCCTCAAAATATTTTTTAACATCATTTAAAGATCTCAGTCTTTTATTTGTTATTGGGATATAGTAATACACTTCAACCCTGTTACATTTTGTTCTTGGTTTTTCAATCCTTTTCCATTCCGAAATATTTATTGAACTTAAAGTTACATTACTTCCCTTTTTATCTTCATCTTCGTTTAAGCTCTTTCCTGGTCGTTCATGATTAGGATCTAGAGTCGCGTTACTTAAACCATTTGTTTTAACTAGAGACTCATTAAAATTTGGATGCCCTGTAACTTTTATACGTTATTGACTATTTCTGTAGCACAATCTCTATTGAAAATGAAGTGTGCAGAATTTATAGTTTGTTTACAAGGACAGTCAGAAGTATTTTGTGGTGTAGCAATGAGAAAAAAATCGTTTCAGTTGTATTTTAATGATGTTACACTATTTCAGACAGTATGAAATTGTTAGGTATTTCTGAGGTGCACTAAGGCATTGCTTTCTGTAGAATATGGGGTGCAAAGCATTTATTATTAATTTACAGGGTCACACAAAAAATATTCATTACTTAATGATCTACGGTGAGAAATCGTTTGCAATGTGTTTTAAATATTACATTATTTCAAATATAATTAAATTTAAATGAATTAATGAGACGCACTATAAGTTGCTTACTGAGACGTATGGTGGGCATTGCGTTTAACGTTCATTTACAGGGATAAACAAAAGAATTCGATAATTCCTGGAAATATGTTTTCAACTTTAGTTTACGTTTTTAACTAAATTTTTGCATACTACGTGGTGTGTATAAATGCTATAGATCATATACAGGACTGCAGAAAAGAATTCGAATATATTTCCGCTCATTCACGGAAATTGCTGAAGGTAATTTTTTAACTGTGTGATGCATTTCTTAACAAAACTAAATTTCTGCTTACTATGTAGTGTAAGTACAAATCTATAGACCATATACAGTGCTGCAGAAAAGGATTACGACATTTTTCCCAATGTAGACGGTAAATGCTGAAATGGGATTTTCAAATGTGTTGTGTTTTTCAAGCATCCCCTTTCACCTAATAAACCGGTGTGAAGTTTTGTTACAGTATCCTGAATGTGTACGAAAGTGTTTCAAAATCTATGCTTGACACATTATACTTCTTTTTGCGTTATTAGTTAGGAAAAATTATAAGACGAAAACGGAGTCTCTCTATTCTAAAAGAAAAAGTAACTAATGCTGCCGCTGGCGTAACTGAATTTATTGTGACGGAGAAACCCACATTTTTTTTTTCCTTAAAAAAACCCACTCTAGTACTACGTCAAATATTTCACTGAAGTCTTTTTTTTGTTGTTTTGTAGTGTTTTTCTGCACCATTTTGAATAATAAAAATAGTTAAAAATACGTAAGGAGTGCATATTTAGTTTTAAAATAATTTAAACTAACAATTGCAGTATTCTTGTAAAACATGAGCTTCATTTTTACAGACTGTCTTATTATAATAAGATTTTAGAATATCTACATAAATTTTTAATTGTTTTTATGTTGAGCCATTAATAGGTATTAAAATGCATCATTTTCAGCTGATTACGTCAGATGTGGGGTTTTTTTTTTTATAACATGGGTTAATTTTTAGAAAAGTGGGGTTTTGTTTCAAACAAGAATTAAGCAAGAGCTTATTTTGCCTAGAGTCTGCCATTTTGTAATAAAGTGATAAAATGTAAAATAGTCAACTGTTTAATTTTTAAAATTCTTTATTATACTTTATATCTGGAGAAAATTTCAAAAAATGGGTATTTTTTAGAGGACAGTACAATAAGTGATTCCTGTCATGTGACAACATTTTACTCCTTTCAAGTGCTGCGGCATCGGAAAATCGGTTCAAAATGCTGACTGACTTTTCTGAAATATATTCTGCCTTTATTGAAAACAACTTTTGATTACAAACTTTCTAAATAAGAACACGTGCCACTTTCATGCATTTCCGATCAAAAATGAATGAAAAATATCCCCGGCTCGGCTTATAGGCAGACGTAGATTTTGAAGACACAGACAGTGGGGCGCCTGTTTATTGGGAATTACAGAAGAAATTACCCTTTTGCCTGTCGTAGATACGGCAGTTGAGACCACCCACTTCGAAATCTACCTGTGTCTGTAGGCAGGGATTTTTTTTTTTCTATAAGGGTTGGTCCTATAAAGAACTTGTCAAAGTAAAAGTTGTAAATAATATTAAGAGGATTTATAATAAATTTAAATGGATTTAATATCTTGTGAATTTAGGAATTCACATTCATTTGAATTTTTTCTTCTTAAACCCTATTCTCCCCACCCTCTTGAGGCCATTTTTAATTATATTAAAAAACTATCCCACATAAATTTTGGGCCTTTTTCCTAGAAGTAATAACAACTTTAAATGGATTCGATACGTATCATAATAAGAAGTTATGGCGATTTTTCTGGTTCCACAACCCCTCAAGCTTTCCAAGCAGAAATCTCGAAATATTTTGGGTTATCGTACTTAATATCTTATATCGCTAATCAAAAAATTATAATTTAAGTAACATCTATTACAAGGGTAAAAACATTTTATAACATTAAAATAAAATACAGCAGCAAAAACAGAAAAGGAAAATTCATCCAGAAAATTAAACAATCCTTTTTTCACCAGGAGTGGGGGAGGGGGACTATCATAACTTATTTCTATCCTTCCTCTTTGAGATTAAATCCTAGAATAAGTTAACAGCAGGAGCAACAGTTTGGTTTCGCTTTAGTTTGTGTACGTTTATTTTTATTACAAAGCGATTACCGCCAAAACAGACAGCTTCTAAAGCGCCAAATCCGAGCTGATCCTGGGACCGACTTTTCGATCAAATAATAAATGAATCTGGTCTCTACTAATTATCTTTCCTCTGAGATTATAATGCAAGACGTTCTACTTTTACAGTAAAATGAAAAACGCTGTTCGATTTGTTTGTCACTTTTAATTATATTTACGAATTTATATATTTACTTATAATAATGAGTTTAAAACAGTTTTGCGTTTTTTAGTTGGGAAAATTAATAAAATAAGCGTATAGAGAGTTGTTTTTAAGTGAACATTTTATTATTGTTAATATAATCCCAACAATGATTATTTTCCCTAGGAATATGTTTTTACTCTAAGCCACTTTGATTAGAGCTAAATGTTAGAATCCTACGGGGGTCAGGTTATGTACGACGTGAAACTAAAGTCCTATTTCCATTTAACCCGAAACCAATAGACTGGATTCCGAACACGAAATGGAAGAAATTCATCCCATTTTTTCATACAACTATAGAAAAATAGTTTACAATTATATCTCTAATATCAATTTTATCTTTTATATGTGAAAATGAATATGCGAGGATTATTTTTAAAGTACCGTTTTGAAATGGCGGCGATGCAGTGGTCATTTCGCGCATGAGTGCTGTTTATCTCCATCTGTTGGCAAGCCAACTCAGACATATTAATAAAAAAAAATCGATGGAAATTTTAAAAATTTTCTATTAAAGTAACAATATATTATGCTGCGTAACATTAAAAAAAAATATTTATCTAAATAAAAATAAAAATAAATAATAACGTGTGTGTGAATCGCAGTAAAATTTATATTTAAATTATGAGAAGTTCTTTTATTGAACAAAAGCGTAACCAGGATTTCTCTTTTTTTAGGGGTGCAGGTGTGGGGGGAGGGGGGGGTTGGTCTGAACAGGGACACCTTACTTTGGTAAGGATATGTGTAGATTGTGACATTGATTAGACGAAAAGCGTTGATTTCAAGGCGCCTCCTAAGGCCCCCTCCAGACATGGCCACTCACCTGTATTGCTAAAAATTAGTTTAAATTAACGATTTACATTTTCTTAACTCTCCACACGTCGGAAACAAAGCTTTTATTGCAGAATTCTGCTTTGTAAGTCAAACGACATT
This sequence comes from Maratus michaelseni, assembly GCA_963931845.1. Classification (NCBI taxonomy): domain Eukaryota; kingdom Metazoa; phylum Arthropoda; class Arachnida; order Araneae; family Salticidae; genus Maratus; species Maratus michaelseni. The sequence goes on along the minus strand of OZ007586.1, from coordinate 39,130,231 downwards.
TCCCCATCAATAACTAATTAATAATTCTGTTTAACTGATTCTCCCCAAGGACAAAAGAACAACGGTAAGCACATCAATCAAAAAAAATGAGGAAAGATTGAATTTTTTGGTTGTCTGCCATGATAGATTTGAAAGCTGTTGAGAAGATAGGATCTGCCAATTTTTCGCCAGTAGATTTGGGTCATGGAACTAAGAAGATTTCTTCGAGATATCTAACAGAATCTTCATAACTCCATGGTTTACTTGAATCTTCTTTCCCAGATTCTCTGTAGAAAGGGAAACGAAACTGGTTTGGCATGCTCCTTCAAGGAAATTTTGGATGAAAAAATGGGGATGTGCCACCCAGGGCCTGATTACCAACGTGGCACACTTCCACCAGTAAAAAAGAATAGATTTTTTTCACTTATTCATAGCAGTAATTTTGCATGATAATAAGACGAATTTTGCATTTAACAAGACGAAAATTTCTATTAAATTTTACTGGTGGAAGTGTGCCCCGTCGATAATCAGGCCCTGGTGCCACCTAGACCATAGAATTTCCAAATACTCTTCCTTCTTCCATAGCTAAAATAAGAGAGGAAGATAGAGTGGCTATGTAATAGGATATCACTAATAATATATATATATATATATATATATATATATATATATATATATATATATATATATATATATATTAGAGGATAGGCTCTCTACTTGAGTATTTACGATCCTTGCTCGCTTTATGGCTCCGTTTTCTCTTGGCGATTTTTGTGGCGCCGATTTCTTCATATAGATCTTATTTGGAGCCTTTCCTCCATCTCTGAGCGTGTTCAGCTTACAACGACCATGGTCGAAGGAGACTGGAAAATGGAGTTGTTCTTTAAACATACAGTTACAGTGAACTTGAGAATCAAATGTTCAAATCACGCATTTGCCTACTTATATTAATATTTTGTTGCATGTTAGTTGTGTACTTGGTGGGTGAATGGTTAAAGCATCGACTTTCTATCTAGATAGTGTGAGTTCGAATCCCACGCTTTCTTCAAGTTTTTTCTGCTTTTTTATTTAAAAATGTTTTGTCAGTTGCTATATATTTTTCATGCTAAATGGTAAATTTTGACATTAATAACAGTTCCAGATTAATATTAAAATAAATTAAATTAATTAAAATAAAATACTTATTTAAATATTGTATTTCAGATATATATATATATTTTTAAGTGTTTATTGGTTACTTTATGTTTTTCATGATAAATGGAATATTTTTAATAAAAGTAAATTTTGATATTAATAACAATTACAGATTTATTTCTATTGTTATTATAAAATACTCATTTAAATACGATAAATGGGCAATCTCCCGATTAAAATTTTCTTTTACAGCGCTTTATAATATTTAAATTTTTATTCCAATTCGTTAATATTTTTTTAGCAAATAAGAATTGTGCAAAAATATCTGTGCGCATACGATTGGTGTGTGTTTTTTATGGAGTACCTTATTGGTTTATTATTACTAAAACTAAAATGTAAAGCATATTTTACAATATAAAATACTATAAAAATAAAATTATACGTTTAGCGTTAATTTTTTAAAAAATCAAATTAAAAAATAAATTTTGATAATTAAATATTTAAGTTTCAAACAATTTGTTACCGAAATAAATGTTTTAATAAGAATATTAGAAACTCTTTTTATCAAATTTTAACAAATATTTTAATTTACTAATACAAATGAAAGTCATAACATGTTGATATCACAGTTTTGTTATATTAACAGTATTCCATTTTAATGAAAATATAAAGCAACTGATGAAGCCCTTTTATATATTAATAAAAATTGAAAAGAAAAATCTAAAATAAAGAAGAGGCTTATGATCCAGGTTCATTTGTTTAATACGACAAAACATCGTAAGTGTATGTAATATTTTTTATTTAATTTTTATTTTTGAGTGCTTCTGTCTAATTATTTTAAGGCTTTCTGTGTTAGACCTGTTGGGAGACGACTTTCATATACGATCCTTAATTATTTTAATATGTGTATTTCCAAATAAAAACGACTGACATCTCTAAATCAGTTTTAACTTTTCAGATAAATTATTTGCATAGAACAAACTTTTTAAAGTTCCAAACTTCCAAACAAAAACTATAACTTTAGAGTGCTGCCAAATTTGAAAAGCAAAATTACATAAAATTATGAATTAGATAAATATAATACAACGAGCTACACATAATATGATGACCGTATAAAGACTATAAATTATGCTACAGCAGACCCACTGAGTTATATAGAATTATATTAGAGCTCAGTGGTTAGGCCAAAAGCTGACACAAATCGGTGATCGAACATCTGACCTGTCATCAACTTATATGTCACTAAAACTGATATATTAATCGTACTCCGGTATTGTTATATTTTATATACTGTTTCGTTAAGAAATACGAAAGTTTAAAAAATCAGTTATAAAGTTGAAAATTGTTAGATTTCCGATCAAACTGTTAAAGGTGTTCAATCAACCTTCCAAACGAAAAGCCCAATCACGTGATCAAATCGACCACAAAATTTTTTGGGTCAAGAGAGCGAAGTTTGCGCAGGCGCATCGGGCTAAATCAGATCACGTGATGCTTTGTTGTGTCACGTGATGTTTTGTGTTCATGATTCCTATTATGATATTCCTATTACAAGAGCCACTTTTTTGGAAGGATAAGGGCTTATAGTCGCTGGCTTCGATTATTATAAGGTACAGAAACAGAATATAATTCAATTATGGCTTATTTCCATGCTTCTAAGGTGACTCACTCCATGTATATTTTCTCCTTCGACCATGGTCGTTGTGGTCGTGTAAGCTGAACACGCCCTCTGTCTCTCTCTGAGACTTTTTCTCTTCAAGAGTCGTGTTTGTTTCGATTAGTTTTATTAGCTTGTTGCGTCACGTGATTACCGATTTTGTTTATGAATATAGATTATGCATGGGCGAGACGATATCTGAGGTAGATCATTTTTATCTGTCATTAGATTTAGGTCGCATTTCTCATCAGCAAAGACTAATATTCAATAACCTGAAAGTTAAAAGGAATACTTCGCATCATGAATTATCCAAATCAAAGTGAATCAATAGGGAATAGACAGAATCAATTTACGCAAACTGCTGTTTCGCCTGAGACTGAAAACGAGCACTGCCGTTGGAACTCTGTTTTGCAGTATTTACAGAACAACCAAAAAAATGTCTTGGAACGACATTGTGCTCCCATTTTTTGCGACTTTTTGATTGAAGGTCTCGAAAAACGTGCAAGTAAAGACGCTGCTGTTTCTTCTGCGATCATTGATATAATAACAATATTATTTTTAGAACATGATAATCGAGAAACTCATGAAATTATGAATATTGCAGATCCTTACGAGTATTTCTTTAGAAGCAAAAGAGAAGACCACTTAGCCTTAAGTATATTGTATTGGAGTAATAAATGCAAAGAAAGTATTTTCCCTGACAGAGAAAATATACAAATTGTTAACGCATTAAAAATCGGGAATCATCGGCTGATGCAAGTTTTAGCTACGAATGGATATAATGGAAAGATTTCCGACGACTCTTTTTTTGCTAGAAAAGTAGCTGCTAATATGATAGAAAATTTCCTGTAAGTACTACATAACTTTTTAGCTTATTCACTTATTTTGGTTAGTTATATTTGTTGTTGTTGCATGCATGAAAGACCGGAACTAGGATTTTCTTCAATGGAATCCGAAATCTTTCTCAAGCATAAATTTGGATTTGTGTACCCCCCCCCCCCCCTTCACTTTATTTCCAAAATAAATGTATAAAAGAGAAGATTTCAATGCATTTTATTATTTGTATTTTAAATATAAAATGCTTGTTAGGAGTATATTAATCTTAACATTTTCTGGTCGATTTCTTGAGAAATCGACGTATTAACCAATGTCTTAATTTGTATTTTAAATGCGAAATATTTGTTAGTAGTATATTAAGCATAAGATTTTCAGGTTGATTTCTTGAGAAATCGACGTACTAACCAATACGTCTGAATTTGGATTGTCCGGTTCAATGACATTTTTTCCTAAATTTCATTATTTTGTTTTTTGTACAGAAGAGCAAACCAAATCTTGTTTTGGTACCCCTTTCTACTCTGGTGCCCGGGGCATATCCCCCCTACACACACACACAGTCTTAGTTTCGGTCCTTTGCGTGTATGCAGAACCCGAGCAATCCACAGAGAATCTCGGGACTGGTATTTATTCGGGGCCCCTTTTCTATATTAAAATTCAGATATGAATATATAAATTTAACATTTATTTAAAAATTTATCAGACTCTAAAAGTACAAAATGTGGATTATAATCAGCAAACGATCAAAGGAGACAAAATATCAGCTTTACAAAAATTGAATATCAAATTTGGGGGTCCCCTAAAATTAAGAGGACCCAGGTAATGGTGTATCCAGTGGTACTGTGGCCGAGTGCCGATTAGTTGTGTATAAAAAAGAACCACTGTTGCGCGCATGAAGTGAGCTCAAGAGCCTACATCAGTCATGCGAAAATATGCTCAACCTAATATAAAGTTTATGGGAAGGTTCTAACGCGATTTCTCGCCCGGATTTTAATAGTTTTAAATGCTTTTTTTTTGCATAGGATAGCTGAGGTTAATCTCGCACGTTGTCAGTTTTTACTTTTTCGATTTTGGTTCCAGTTATTTTATATAAGGGTACTTTCATTTTCAGAACCAGTTCCAACCGGTTCCGAAATTGAATCGGTCCACTTATAAAAAAACTATAACAAAAATCGAAAAAGTAAAAGCTAACAACATTGGCGATTGACCTCAGCTATCCTATGCAAAAAAGCATTTAAAAATATTAAAATGCGAGTGAGAAATTGCGCAAGAACCTTCCCATAAACTTAACATTAGCTTGAGCGCTTCTTTGCGTGACTAGCGTCGGCTCTTAAAGGTAACATGCCTGTGTGTTGTGCATGCATGGGTGTAAGCATGCAACTTCAGCATATAATCATTTTTAAATGATTTTTACATTTTTTAAATTTAATTAATTTGTGCACCTTTTAAAGACTTTTTCTTTTAAAATCAAAAATTTTAAAACAGTAGCAGTATTTAAAAAGTACGAAAACAAATTACACATGAAAAGTACAATTAACCAATATGAAATTAAAACTGATTCTTCAACCCATCTAACTCTTTCTGATACTGGAAATCTCACTATCAAAGATGGTTATTGGTTCCTATAACAATTCAATGAATAATGCAAAATGGTAATTGAGGGGGTCGGGGCAAGAAAGTGCTAAGGCAAATATTTTGGGAAATAAATCTAACACTGTAATCTGTTGCTTAATATTGTAAATTATAATATCCAACATATAATTTTTTTCTAATGTTACTTCGTGGCAGCATATGTGACAGGATTCGTTTTTGCCCCGGATATTTATGCCCCCAATGAAGATACCTAATTTACAGAAAACGTAATAGTAATATCATTAAAGTAATGCCATATTGTTATTCAGAATATCTCAAATGTTTCTAAGACATTGGCGAAAAAACTTTAGGTTATATATCTTGATTTGATTATTTTATCAAATTTTGAAATTGAAATATCTCAGAAGTTCAAAAATGTGGCTTTTAAAAAGTGTAGCTTGCACTATTCGCAATGTGCAGCTTGTAATAAAACCAGGCTTATCGTCCTAAAGTGCTATTTCTGACATGTTAGCTATATCGGAAATGGAATATAGAGAAAAAGGAAAAAAAGATGATTTTTTAACACAGAGTTACTAAGTAAAACTGACACTCTATTTGCATGGAGGAAAAAATAATAAAATAATAAAACCTTTCCCATTATGTGCAAGCTTAGAAGAAAATTCATATGTGCACGTTCAAGCAGTGTTTACAGCGAATGCATTTTTTCTGATGTAAGCCAAATCTACAATAATATTAAAAGAAATGCCAACTCTCCTGAAAATGTAGAATAATTGGTGTCTTTCCACCATAATTTGTGATGTAACAAATTTAATTATTAAAATATTTCTAAATTTCATTTATTATATTTTCTGTTTCTTTATACAAAATCATGGTCTTTTCTTAGTTTTTCAAACTAACCTATTTTTATTTGTATAAATGCCAAATGTATATGCATTTGTATAAAAGCTTAGCACTTTCTTGCCCCGACCCCCTCAATTACCATTTTGCATTATTCATTGAATTGTTATAGCAACCAATAACCATCTTTGAAGAAACGTTGATCTACATTAATCTTACATTGGTTTACTCTTAAGGCTGTTCTCAAATTCAAACTGGCTACTTTCTGACACATTTTTTAAATTCATTTGTGTTCGCAAACGCATAAAATGGACAGATGTTCTTATTCAGGAAATGTGTAATTGAATTATGTTTTCCATTTTTTAGTAAAGGCAGAAGATCTTTCAGAAAATAATGTCAAAGTTTGCGTTTTAAATCTAATTCTCGACGTAGCAGCCCGAAAAGCACAAAAAACGTGTCGCCACATGACCAGAATCACTTATAACTCGATATGTAATCTATTTATCAAAAATGAAAAACTCGTTTTAATTCCAAATCTCTTCCTTAGTCAGACCTGCCAATTTTATGCCTTTGCGTTTAAAAATTGGTCAGAAGATTTCGCGTTGTTCAGCAGGTCATTTGAGAACTACCTGCATTTTGTAAGACATATTTTATATACCAAGTAAATTCTGTTAATGAATAATTGCATATATTATATTAATATTCGAATAACTTTTTACAGATGATAAATTATCAATTCCTTTATCTTCAATAATGCTTAAAAAAAATGAAATTCTTACAACTACTCGGTATTGGCGGAGTACTCTGATAAAATTTAGCTGAATACAGAGTATATACAGAGTATTAGGTTACGGCTCTAAACCCAGGATTACGGCCCAGTTAGCTCTGGCTTTTCTTGAGAAAAAGTTTCTGAAAACTCTTGTGAAGGAATATTTTAAGTTTTCCCCTTAATATTTAAAGATAGATTAGAAAAATTTTAGTTAAGTGCATTTTAGAAATAATTTGTCTATTAAAACTTGCTTATTAAATCGGTAGATCTTATTTGTCAGATATGGTACAACATAACTAACATTGTGTATATTTTTTATATTTTCAGTCAAAACAACTGTAGATGAATTTTTCAACTGTTATTGACTGTATCGTTCTGTAGATACAGAACTTTAACTCTGGCAGTGACTTTTTCAGCCCCCCCCCCCCCAAAAAAAAAAAAAAAAAAAAATCCGAAGCTGTACCGAATTTAAAACCGCTTTCCAAAAACTTAACAAAAAATTTCAAAAAAAGTATACTGCAACTAAAATATTAATATGTTGAATATTTGAGATATAGGTATTTGTATGAAATAAATTTTAACTGCGTATGCGCGAACTACAGCAAAGATTTTTTGTCATGATTTGATAGTCAATACTATACGGCAACTCATATAAAAAGACCAGTGCAATATCGTGAAAACTTAAACCTATCGAGTTTCCTCCTCAATTTCACAATTATTGCTGTAACTTTTTGAGTTTCTTTTTCAAAAAAACTTGCTCCGAACGCTCTCAGATAAATTAAAAATAACAATTTGTGGTCAATCCCTTATCATTTAGCGATTTTTAGTGAGAAACTAAAAAACAGCTCACTCTAACGCAGATATCCCTCTGAATTTTTACGATATTTGACTGATTTTATTTAATAAGTTGCTACATAGAGTTGACTATTAAATTATGCAAAAAGTTCCTTGTTATCGTTCGCGCATGCGCAGATAAAAATTATTTCATACAACTGCCCATATTTCCTTAAATATTTAATATATTTATATTCCAATTGCACAATATTGTTTCTACTACAATTTGTCAATTTTTCTGAAACTTGCGTTAAATTGGTTAAAAACCCTGTAATGTTATAAGCAAAATACATGCATGAATTTTTTTAATTTTTTAAAACAATCGCTACATCTCTATTAATATACATGCTATTCTTACACAAATGAATACACATATTGTACAATGTCTGCCTATGTATATTCTGTAGCGATAGATGATTTCGTGCATTTTATTTTACAGGGTGATACCAAGTATTTTTATTCTTTAATTTTTGTTGGTCCCCTAATTGTCCTTCTTATCAAATAGACATTGATAAATATGAAGTCAAACTTGTTCTTTTGAATCCTAAAATTTCAGAAGAATCTGACAAGTATATTTTTAAATATTCGACAAAATGTCTAAAATTGAAAGTTGCTGGTCATTAATATCATATATATATATATATATATATATATATATATATATATTATATAGATAGATAGATATAAATCAACATTTGAACGAAAGGTCGTTTGGGGATCTGGGGTCATGATCGGTAAAAATATAGCAACATTTTTGGAATTGCTTTCTTCCGAACTGCTGCATTAGGTAGGTTTTTGTAATGACTGCTACCTAAAAAAACTTTCCGGCCATGTATTTTTATGAATATGTTCAAGTGATGGCGTATAAACATGTTGCGGAAAAGATGTACTGATACCCGTATCACCATTACCACATAGCCCATCTATAATATGCAACTAAGTTTCAAAAGGTTAAAAATAATGGTAAATTGTGAGTATTTTTAATTTGTCGTAGTTTACTCTTATTTAATAAACAAATAATTGATAGTCATTATTTTTTCCCCTTTTAGGTGGACATTCGCAAAACAATACCATTTGCTTTATGGACCTGAACCAAATTCAGCAACGACCTTATTGAATTCAATTGAAGACCCTAACGTACATCCACACTTAATATTTCATGACCTTGTACATTTCAGAGATAATCCTTTATGGCGACCTAAAACTGTTAGTTTTAAGAGACTGTTTTTGCTTATATTTGGAATCTATGCTCTTTCGCTTAAATCTGATAATAATCCCGAGTTCAGCAACTTCGTTAAATGCCTGGACATCTATTTAAGGACAATAAGTGAACCGTATCTCGCAGTCATTGAAGTGAGAAGCCTGTTGAGTGGTGAAGATTTCATTCGCCCTCGAAAAGAATATTTAGTGGATGAATGGTGCAAGGTTTTCGAGAATACAATGCCTTTCTGTACCAGAAATTACGAACCTCGGAGACTATCTCATCTAGCGCGTTGCCAGGTGAGACAGAATCTGTGCAACAGTGGAAGTAGCAGTACTTTACCAGCAATTTTAGACGAAATGATAATTCCAAAGAAAATAGCGGATTTTCTTTTATGTAAACCATCAGAGAAAGAGACTCGATGCTTTTAAGAATAGCTTTTAAATTTACAATAAAATCTGTCAGTTTTTAAGCCTAGATTTTTTCTCTGTAGTTGGTTATTTAATTATTTCTACTCACATTCTTTTATTCTTATTTATTGACCTGTTGTCTTTTGTTCTTGAACACCGAAAAAAAAGAACACTATAAAAAAGACAAATGTTTCCTAATTAAAAAAAATATAATGTAAAATGTAACCACGCACGAAAACATGCAATAACCTTTTCCGATGTTACTGAGGATTCCGAATCTTTGGAAACCACCGAAACTAATATATTTTCGAGAATTAAGAAAGCATCCACAAAAGCAAGATTTTTTTGGGGCTGTCACTACTTTTCGGAAATATTAGAATAAATTGTCAGTTAGCATTTTCAGCTGCGTAACTGAATTTATGCATGCAAAAGTAACAAAATAATATTACTTTAATTGTATGTATTACTTTAATTGTAATTTATCATTTTTATCTGTAAAGCAATGTGATGAATATATGTTTCGTCTTCAAATTCTATCCGGAATGTTTAATTTCATGGCAATTTTCGAATATTCAATTATAAAATAAAAGCTATCTGTTGGAAGAACGATGTAGAATTTTCTCTAGTTCTGTGTAAAGAAAATTGTTAATCATTATTTTTCCAAGACAAAAAACAGATATGCAATAATAAATTGTTAAATCAAAATAAACAATCTTGATGTATTCGGAATTCAATTGTATGTCAATATTTGTTAAAAACAACTATGTTATCATTAGGGGTGCCACTTGTTTTGCTGTGAAATTTGTTACACACGGTTGCTGTTTCTTTAGGGATAAGTGGATAGATTTTGCTCAGTATAGGCCATATTGCTATAGGAGAGATACATTAAAAGAGAAATTTTGAACGGAAGGTGGTCCAAATTACCGTTCCTGTACAAGGAAGGAAAGCCCTGAAAACCTTGAAAACCATAGTAAAGCCTTGAACCACAGTCAATCTGATTAGACTGGTTTCAAATCCATGAACACCGGCCCAAGCTCCTCATTCTGTGCGCAGTTTCTTTTGGTCTGTTAGTCGTTTTTCTATGAGGGACATTTACAGTGATCGCTATGATAAAAAAATGACAATTTCGTAAAACGGCAACAGAAAGGGAAATAGATTAGGGGAAAAATAGTTAAGATACAGGTAACATCATTCGGAGGAAGAGATAGAGATTGAGGAAAAAATTGCGTTCGTCCCCATAAGTTAAAAAAAAAAAAAAAAAAAAAAAAAAAAAAACTCTGCTTTTGAAGCTCTAATTTTTTCCATTTATAATGAAAGAAGTCATCTATAAGAAAGTCTCAGTTTGCTTTTTTTTCATGAAACTATGCTAATTTTAATAATACCGCACTTTAAAATGAATTTGAGGAATATGTTTCAAGCAATTTATTTTTGTTCAGATGGACATTATCATTCACACTATATTAACAGAAACAAAAACTCCTACCCAGATGTCTAACTGATTGTTTGACAGACAGGATAAATCCTCATGTTGTGGGAGTGAAAATGTATCAGCTACCAGCAGAACATTGCAACACGATACAATATATATATATATTGTTACAGTGTTTGTACTTTTGGGGTTGCATATTCTATACGTAGCGTTGGATTCAGCACCACGGGAACTGTTGTACTCGCGCCAAGTAGCTTAGAACGTGAGGCTTTCTGAAAAAGCATCCCGGGGAGGAGGGGGTGTGCATACTGCAATTACACTAAATTTGACATGCAGTTTTATATTTGAGTTGATATTCGTCGATGCAATTTATAACATTTTAACAATTGTACATTTCTCTATACGTACATTTTTATGGTCAGACACATGTTACTGTAAAACATCACAATTAAAACAAATTACAATTTATAATTATATTTATAATTTAAATATATATATATATATATATATATATATATATTTCTCTTACGTGTCGTGGAAATAGGTATGAATTTCTAGGTTATCGTTGACAACAACCGTAATTTCCAGAGCTCAGACCAATCAGCAGACTTGATTGTGTTATATAGATCAGCCCGCCTCCAATATGGCGGTCAGTGTCAGCACAATGAAAATCAAACTAGCAAATATTAAAAATAAAATAACATGTACGTAATCCAAAGCGTCTGAGATGATTCCTCATTTTAGTTATGAGTGTAATATTGTTAATTTCAAATGAATTCTCAACTCTTATTTAGAATTTATTTACGAATGTCACTCACATGAAAAATCGGATATAGTTAAAATATCAACTGTCTAGGTTGCACCTGCTGTCATCTGTTGCTGTATTGATGAAGTAAAAATAAATTATTTTGCAGAATCTATAATCAAATAGTAAAAATGTCGAACGAAATTTAAACAATCATTGATGATAAACTATCTTCCTATCACGTAGTGTTTTTTTTAATGAATTTAAACCGTGCTGTACAATATTATAGGTGCAATAAGTTTTAAGCAAATTATGGTTCCAAGATACTTTTTTCATAGCATTTTAATGATTTATATGCTCATTAGTAGCTCCAACTAAATGCATTTTTAGTTGTCTTCAACGGAGTTTTCAATTACATTTTTACATTAAAAAAAATTGTCAATTTCTTATGTTCAAATGATTTATGGTAGTACTTATTCCGGCTAGAATTACTGCAAAAATAAAAAGGGGTGAGCGAGCGAAGCGAGCTTGGACCACGTTGCGGTCTCACTGTGAATTGCTTTGCAATTCACGGGGGGGGGGGGGGGGGGGTTGGCGAGCGTCAGCGAGTAGGGGGCTGAGCCAACTAGTATATATATATATATATATATATATATATATATATATATATATAATATTTACACCTTTACTAACACTACTTTTCTGTACAACTATGGAATTAAAGGAATAAAAACGCACATGTATATGTATTTGTTTATTTGGGACTAGTTTTGAAGTATACATAATTCCCATCAGGGTTGTCAATTCGCCCCACTCCCCCTTTATATTCAGAAATTCCGAATTCATATAGGGACTTCCGAAAGAAGAATTTTAATTTTCTGTAATCACGAAATATCTGTCATTAAATAAAGCAAATATCACTATTCGGAATTTTTTATATGAATTCGGAATTTTGAATTAAAAAAGAGGCCAAACTGGCAACCCTGATTCCCAGATAACGTTGATATAAACGGAAAAAAATAAACTCTAAAATATTGGCAGTGTTTCTATAAATACTATATCTGCAACATCAAAATTAGAAACTTACTGTACGTTGGTAAAGGCGTAACCATTACAGTTTACGTATAATGTCTACCATACGTATAGTTATAGTTCAATTGTGAAAGTTAAAATAAAGATAAGCGATTGTGTTGAAATATTTCTGTGCGATCTTTAAAGGGATAAAACTTATTGTCTACTAGTATTGGCGACTTCCCTTTTTTTCCTAATTTTTTGGCTTACTCCAGATAAAGCATTGTTTTTACTTTTATCTTTCTCAAAACGATGTTTTATTCGTATACAACTATGCTATGATCTTGCACACACTAATCTATTTTAAAAGAGCACGATTTGGCTACATTGCATAATAAAACATGATAGTTAGTATTCCCCTTTAAACATTAAGTCAAGCTTTTGATTTTAGAAAAGAGAGTATCGCAAATATTATATATAAATGCTAAGTTTAAACGTTAAAGTTTTATTAAGTTTCCATTCAGTCATAATACTTTTGTGAAAGCCTTCTAAATTTGGCTTTTCAATGATTAATGCCTCTGATGAGTAGAACATTAATACATCAGATTGAAAAATGCTATTTAGACAACTGTTTTATTACTCTTACATTTATCATAGGTGAACTCATGTTATTCCCTTATTAAATCTACATTATATATTTTACAAAAATTGCGGAATATTTTCATGAAAAAGTGTTGGACCTATCAATTACGGGGGGATGTCTCAATTGTATTATTAACTCATCATTAAAAATAAATTTTATGCTGTCGTTGTCATGTATTTAGATTTCTAATGTCGCTGTTTCATGTTATGTCGAAATCTACTGTGAAATTCTGAATAAAAGTCTTCGCTTAAATAAGCTGATTGCAAAAAAAAAAAAAAATATTTTTCGAAATAGTACGCAAATAATGGGTGAAACATTCAATATAAAAGACCGAGAAACTAATACGTTAAAAACTTTTGAAATATTAAAGTAGGATAAAGCATCATATCTTTGCTTTCTGACAAGTGTAAGCATTTCGAAAATTTACTTATAATTTAAATTAAGGTGGAACATCAATTAAAATTTTACAATAAAAATACTGAGGTGAACATTAATAAAAGATGAACTCATTTTACCCCCTTATTAAATCTACATTAAATATTTTACTGAAATTGGAAGATATTTTCATGAAACACTGTTGGACATATCAATTTTGTGGAATATCTCAATTGTACAGTATCTGTTCACTTAAAATAAATTTTAGGTTGCCGTCGTCATAATTTATATTTCTATGTCTCTGTTTCATGTTAGGTTGAACCGGATAATAAAATTCTGAAAAAAAAATAGAAAGAAAAACACCTTAGAATTACCATTAAATCATATTACCATTAAATCAATTGATTGCGGTTTAAAATTAATTCTCTTTCAAAATAGTACATGATAATAGTAAGTAGTTTTCGATAATAGTAATGAATTGAAAGCATTAACTAGAAAATACCAACAAATTACGTTAAAAATCTGTGAAATAAAGGAAGATAAAAGCATCGCCTCCGCCAAGTCGAGGAAGCACAGCCGTAAGCATCCTTTTCTGGAAACAACTCAGGGCACTTTTGACCCCCCCCCCCCTCTAAATCTTTGCACTGGAGTTTTCCAAAAACCTGAAACTTCGTTTATCTAGAGTACGTCGCAAATAGGACTAAATTTTCAAATTTCACGTTCCCATCTTTTCAAGTTCAGAAAATATATGAACTCAATGTTTCAATTTTTGTACAGTCACTGAGAGATCGTCAAAAAGATAAGGTACATCCCGTTGCCCTAGAAACTTGAAATTTGGAATAAAGGTAGTGTTTAGGATACAAATTAAAAAAAAATAATAAAAAATCTGGAAAATTCGAAAAAAAAATTGGAAAAAAATGAAAAAAACAATTGAAAAATCAAAAATAATTTGATCTTGTAGACTTAGAAACTTACAATTTAGTGTAATAGTGGTGCTTAGGATTCAATAAAAGGGAAAATTAAAAAAAAATCTGATAACTTGAAAATAAAATCAAAAAATTAAAAAATAATTAAAAGTTTAAAAGTAATTTGATTATGTTGTCCTAGAAACTTGAAATTTGGCATAAAGGTAGGGTTTTGGATACAAAGAAAGAAAAAATTGGAAAATCTGGAAATTAAAAAAAAAAAAGAACAAAAAATTTGAAAAATTCGAAGAAAATTGAAATATCGAAAGTAGTTCGATTTGTTGGAATTTTCCGAAAATTTTAATTTTGCCTTAATTTTTATCCTAAACAGTACTTTTATGCCAAATATCAAGTATCTAGGGCTGCGATTAATAACTCGGATTGATAGCACCTTTACTGGAAGCAATTGAGCGTATATTTGACCCCCCCCCCCAACCATAACTTAGTGCTTGCCTAGGAACCTGAAACTTCTTTTTATCTAGAGGACTTTGCAAACGGATATAAAGCTCCAAATTTTGTTAACTTCAAATAAAAAGGACATGCTGTGGCCTTGGCGAAAAGCAGTGGAGGAAAGGAGGATTACTTACAAAATGAAGTAAAATTCCATCAACAACATCACATGTAAAAAATGTAGCCAAGTCTGGTGACTCTTTTACCGAATTTCTGAGATCGTGTTGCCAAGTTTAGCTATCTTATTATCTCTGAAATTTTCATTCACAAATCACTCCTAGTCTCTATATCTTTAGTTAATGAATTATTTGTGACTTGGCAATTACGCAGCACACATAAGTTATTACACCTTACTATGTTATGGGATGAGATGAATTATTTGATTTGACGTCACCTTCCCCTGCCGAGGCTAACGAAAAAAACAGGCTACCGCGGTGCATTCCACTTATCTTTTTTTACAGACCGCTAGAATGACGCGATGCTCTTTTCGTACACCTGTATTGGTGGATTCGAGCATCACGTGACTCCCGCGGTCTGTAAAAAAAGATACGCGTAAAGCACCGCGGTAGCCTTTCTTTTTCGTTAGCCTCGCCCCTGCTGCGTAATTGGCAAGTCACAAAATAATCATTAACTAAATATGTAGAAACTAGGAGTGATTTGTGAATGAAAATTTCAGAGTTAATACGACAGCTACATGATTTCCGAACTTTTCACGGTAAAAGAGACACAAGACTTGGCTACATTTTTTACATTTGATTTTTTTTATGAGATCTTTTATTTCTCATATGTGTAACCATTTTAAAAATTTACTTTAATTATTTAAAGTAAGGTGGAACATCAATTAAAATTTAACAGTAAAAATAACCTCGCACATTTAAGTAAAGTTTCAATTTTTAACAGAATTAGTGCACGAAAAATATAATATGAAAAAAATTAAAATAGTCACATGACATTTCATTTTAAAAATTTTAACCCATCAAGTTTTTTGTTTGTAAACTGTAATCACAATTCAGGACAGACTGAGAATGTTTGATGTACTTTTTACTAAAATACTCGTAATTTGTGTTTCAGATACAATAGCAATTTAGTCTGCTTCCTATAATTAGCCCATTATGTATTCTATCTTTTACAGAGTCAAAAGGCGTTTTTATGTTTTTTAAAAAGATATTTCCCATAACGCTGTAAACTGTGTCAAACTTCCTCACTTCAGAGAAGTTTGGCCTATTGTAAGGAAGACTTAACACACTAAGACGAAAAAAAAGGAAATTCACA
Organism: Maratus michaelseni; assembly: GCA_963931845.1. Classification (NCBI taxonomy): domain Eukaryota; kingdom Metazoa; phylum Arthropoda; class Arachnida; order Araneae; family Salticidae; genus Maratus; species Maratus michaelseni. The sequence goes on along the minus strand of OZ007586.1, from coordinate 39,114,096 downwards.
CCAGAAATTTCACACTGATGCTCATAAGTTGAGAATAATGTACGGACACTTTCGATTTTAGACGTTTTGTCGAATATCTACGAATCGCTCTTGAACTTCTCTTAAAGGGAATGCATATAACATATTTGACATGATATTTTTCAGTGAAGATTTAATCACAAGGTCAGTTAGGGCCCAAGAATAAACTGAATAAAAAATATCTGTGATCATCTTGCAACAGATAATGCTGAAATTGGTCGTGATTGTAGCAAGTGAATATGAAAGCCCTGTAGAACATTTCTATGCATTTGTTTAAGAATAGTAGGCATAACCGTTTCTGCAAATATATCAAATGTTTTTATTTACAGCATGCAAAGTTTTCAATCAAATTTAAAGCCACTTTCCGAAAACTTGACAAAGTATAGTAGAAACATTATACTGCAATTAAAAACTTAATACTTGCATATTTAGTATGAAATATGCATTTGTATGAAATAATGGTTAACAGTGGCGTAGCCAGAATGGGGATGATCTAAATACCGCTAATTTTTTAAAGTTTTCTTTGCCTTAACTAATCGGATAACTTTCTGAGATAATCAAGGCGAAGAAAACTTTACAATATTACTGGTATCCAGAGTATTTGGACCGCCACTCTAGCTACCCCACTGATTTTAATTGTGCATGCGCTAACGATATGAAAACGGCTTTTAATAATTTGGTAACCAAGAAGATAGGGCAACTTATATAAAAATGCCAGTGGAATATCGTGAAAATTCAGAAAGATATCGGTGATACAATGAGCTAATTGCCAATTTGGGGAATATTTCTTGTTATCCAGCTACTTATTGAAAGGAACTGAAATTCAGCTCAATATATCGCCAATATCTCTCTCAATTTCCTCGATATTCAACTGCATTTTTTTTATAAGTTTTCTTATAGCTGATTACCAAATTATGAAAAAAAAACTGATGTAGGTTAAAAATTATTTCATTCAAATGTTCTTATTTCATCAGCTATTCAATTCATTCATTTTTTTAATTGCAGCTACTGGACTTAGTTAAGTTTTCAGAAAGTGATGTTAAGTTTGGTTGAAAATTCTGCCTACTATAAACGGAAAAACTTTTGAATATTTGGCAGAAACGTTTATATCTTCTCGATTATGCATTTGTTTTTACATAAATGCATACAAAAGTTGTACTGGGCCTACATAGTCATTTGTTACAGTGACGGACCATTTTGAGCATTTTCTGTTACAAGGTAATCTCATTTTTTTATTCCATTTATTTTTTACCTCCAGTTGCCTTTGTGACTAAATCGTCACTAAAAAATGTGAGATTAAACATGTTTTTTACATCCTCAACAAAGACGATTTCTCAAGCTTTTATGTATAATTATGTAAAATTGAAATTGTCTGACCATTATCCGTAATTTTTGAGCATGAGTTTATTTAATGAAAAATAACATGCATATGTACGGTATTGCTGAATTTCTTTATTAAATAAAATTTTTGGTACGAAACATATTTATTTAATCTGGACACTAGGTAACGTTTATGACTCTGAATATGTTAATATCTCGCATTCACAATTTTACAAATTAATCCGACAGTTGTCACGTACGGCCCCTTACAAATACAATGGGAAAATTCCACGTAGTTTACCTTAAATGTTTCTCCACCACCATAGTAAAGTAACAAAAGGTCTCTATCTTTTTTTTTTCATGTACATTTTTACAAGCAAAGTTGAAATTCGTGGAAAAAGCCCGCGATACGATCACTAATATTAATTATTTTTTACATTTTCCAAATTCAAAAGTTCTTGAGAAAAATTTATAATTTAAGTAAACTGCAAATTTATAACTACATTGAAATGTGACATTCCACTATTAAATGACAATTGTTTCTTTTTTTCCATTTTCTGTATGGTGGGACCAGACGCGAAAAGACCGAACGTGACCAATAGCGTTCTGAAAAAGAACGCGACTACTCTGGGGTTAATAAATATTATCATAAACAGCGAAGTCAGTTAGAATTTTTAAAGCTGCTCTTTTTAAACCACAAAAGATAAAAGAATGTGGAAACTTAAAAAGACCCTCAGAAAATTAACGTAATATTTATTAGCACAATTTGTGGTGTATATATATATATTATGCATAAAATACAGATAGGGGAAGGCCGGCAAAGTGAACAGGGTGGACAAAGTGGTCACCCAATATAATGACGTCACCAGAGCGCTGGCATTGCGTGGTTTGTTGTCAAACTATTTCGTTTGATTTTAGTGAGTTCAACAATGGCATTGTTAACATTCGTTGAACAATGTGGTTCCATGCTTTATAATTTTAGAGCCAGTTTTCCAGTTTTTGAAGTTTGTGATCTAAAGTAAGTGACTTATATTACCATACAATTAAAATTAACCTGTTGTACTTACATTTGTTTATTTAATTTATAAAGAAAGAACATGTTTTCAGCTTCAAATTGGTGAGTGGCTGATCGCTGACTGTTCATTAGTTTACACTGTAGAACGTATTTTCTCTCATGGCTCTCAAACGGGCAAAGTGGTCAGGATAATGGCCGTTCATTGGATCAAGTGATGAAGGTTAGATCAGGTGCAATGTTTGTCACCTCTGGGCTCATGAGGCCTGTTCACTTCGCGAAGAAGATGCCGTGAAGTTTATTTGTGAAAAATGCAGTGCTTGATTCTAATTTATAATTGTTAATATGGGTTTGTCAAACTCTTATTGGATTTTCATACCATTTTCATCATAATGTTTCATACAATTTGTTATGACAATAAAGATATTCAATAATTCAATAAAAATATTCTAATCATTTAAATAGTGTTTTCAATCTTTTTAAACCTGTAGGAGAAAGTAGCCATAGAGTGACCACTTTGTTCGACCTAGACGGGCAAAGTGGTCATTTTGACCTTTTTTGGAGAAGAAAATCTCACTTCCACTTTATTATTTTGTAAAAATTATAAATACCCTTACACTTCTAAGTTGTCACTCTAGTTCAATGAAAATTGTCATTTATGTATATGCATTTTAAGGGGTAACAAAAAATCACAAAACCTTAGGGTGACCACTTTGACCGGCCTTCCCCTACCTAAGTTTGTGTAGCTCTATTCTAAATAATTTGTTTCAAATTATAAAACATATTTGTTTGAATTTATACTTCGTATCATTTATAAATAGACTAGGGAACTCAGCCCCCTACTCGCTAACGCTCGCCAATCCCCGTGAAATGCGAATCAATCCACATAGACAGCTACGTGGTCCCAGCTCGCTTCGCTCACTCGCCCCTTTTTGTTTTTGCAGAAACTCTAGCCGGAATAAGTATTATCATAAACCATTTTAACATATGAAATTGACAATTTTTTTAATGTAAAAAAGGTAATTTAAAACTTATGTTGAAAACAGAATTAAAAAAACATTTAGTTGGTGCTACCTGTGGGCATAAAATTATGCCCACAGTATTTAAAATTAATATTTATCAAAGTATTTAAAATTATTATTTTTAAATACTATGAAAAAATAATCTTGGAAACACAATAAATTTAAAACTCATTGCACCTATAATATTGTAAAGCACGGCTTAACCCCTTAATCGTCGCGCTTTTTAAGTGTAAGCTACATTTTAATAATTCAGATTGCTTGGTTACTACCAGTTTTTTTAAGTAGCAGTATTCGCCTTATTTAATAGGCAGATAAAATAATGCGAGAATAAAGCCAATTATACTATTTTAAAAACTGGTGGGAATGAAACAATCTGAATAAAACAGGCGTAGCCTACACTGCCCGTGAATGTCTCGGGCACGACGATTAAGGGGTTAAATTCATTTGAAAAAATACTACGTGATAGAAAGATAGTTTATATAAATCAACAATCATTGTTTAAATTTCGTTTGACGTGAAAAATACAGCCTCTCTCAGACGTAAACACGTTTTCTGCTATGTGTAAAAAGCACAGTACAATGCCGTGTAGCTGATTTGCTGAATGCATCACGTGACTGTAAAACGAACCAATGACATACTTCTCCGAAAACAGCAACATCAGCCGATAGATGACGCTGTGTTTAAAAAATGATCCGGCTCTGAATTTAGATTTGCTGAATGAAACATATGACCGTACAAATGAACCCCTCAAAATCATCGCTCTAGAAACTAGGGTTATTTCCAAACGGTAAGCTAGAATTTCATCCTTTTTTCCGCGCTACGTATGATAAATATATATAGAGATATTTTTGCAATCAGTTTCAATTGAAATATTGAATTGTAATACTTATTAAAAGATGTTTGTGTGCAATTTGTGGAAAATTACGGAAATAAGTTAATTATTACTATTTTGATAAAATAAAACCTAATTAATAAAATGTGTCCAATTACACTGAATAAAACGTAAGAGATTTTACTCGGGACAAATATCCCACAGCTGACATTTTGAAAAACAAAAAACTATATAAACACATCGCACTACCTATACCATGTACTGTAAGTAACTATCTTATCTTGTATATCATTAAATAAAGTTCACTATAAAGGAAAAATGTCGTCTTTAAATTTATTTACAACAAGCATAGACTCTTACAACTGGCAAATGGAAAGTTTACTTTGCGAAAATTGTAAAATTGCACTCTATTTTTTATAGAAAGGACTGAAAAAAACACATAAACAAATAGAAAATACTTCTAATATGCTTCTATATTGTTCTTATTAGGAAAAAAAATTAAACAAAATAAAGTCAGTGGGTTAATCCTCCCGTACGGAAAAAAATTCCCAGTTTCTCCTATAATATATCTCAGTAATTATACAGAATATTACCATAAAAAATAATGTACTTGTATTTTTAAACGAATATTGTTAAAGATTAAAATTTTTACAATACATTTTTGAATCTTATAATTTATTTATGCATACTTTAGCGTACTTATGCATGCTTCAAAAAATACTTAGTATTTCTATAAACATTTTTCACAAGTATGTATTACTCAGAGTAATCAATGACAATGTTCCAATTATTGGAAATTAACACGATATACCTCTTTCTTTTTAAATAATGAATCGAGTGACCTTTTTTGAAGCGTAAATTAAGAAGTTAAAAACTTAAAACTCTATAAAAACAGGCTGATGAACACTGTAATTAAGCAGAAATCTTCATTTCTAGAATGTTGTAGCGGATGTGTTGATGAGGTGAGTTTTTTTTTTAATCTTCCTTAGAAAATTGCGTAAGAAGTTGTTTTCCCGTTAACAAAACAATTAAAAATCTACTTAAAAAGTTAAAATGTCCTCCATTAATATTATTTTTTACATCCATCATTTCATCACAGATATCCCTCATTAGTTATAATCAGTGACATAAATAAAAAAAAATTAGGAACAAATGAGTTTTAAGACAGATCAATATGTTGTAAAAAATCCTTTTTTAATTTCGAAAACACTGAGTTAGAAATCTTGAAACTTTGAACAACAACAAAAAGAAACAAGAACGAAAAATCATGCGTCAAGCACAGATTATGTAACGCTTTCCAACACTTCCAAAATAATTTTGCAAATCTTTACCGTGAGGTGTAAGATGATATCTAACTAAACAATTTTGAAAACTCATAACATATTTAAAAATCCAATTTCAGGAATTACCAACAACATTCGGAAAAATACCCGAGCTCTTTTGTGCAGCCCTGTATAGGATCTATAGATTTGTATATATACTAAATAGAATGCTAAATTTTAGTTCAGTTAGGAAACGCGTAGCACAGTTTAAAATTTCCCTTCTCCAATTTACCACAATAAACGGAAGTGTACTCGAGAACTTTTGTGCTACCCTGTATACAATCTATACAATTTATACACACCAAGTAGTAGGCAAAACATGAGTTAAATTAAAAATTCGTTCAGCAACTGAAAAAGCATTCCCAGCAATTATTATTAGTAATACGCAGTACTTTAACCGAATTTTTTTGTGTCCCTGTAAATGAACGATGAAAGCTATACATACAATGTTCTATAGAAAGCCTCTTGTAATCCACATTAGTGATATATATCAATTTTAATATGTTTGAAATAGTGAAACATTATTAAAATAAACTGCAAACGATTTTTCTTCATAGACTGTAATGTAACGGAATTCTTTTGAGTATCCCTGTACAGGAACTATAAGTGCTATGCACACTACATTCTATAAATAGTCTCTCTCTTGTAGTGCGCCTCAGTGATATATATAAATTTCAATGTGTTTGAAAATGTGTAATATCATTAAAATAAACCGCAAATGATTTTCCCCCATAGACCGCAATGTAACGGAATTATTTTGAAAGTCCTTGTAAAAAAAAAAAAAAAAAAAAAAAAAAAAAACTATAAGTGCTACATACTTCATTTTCAATCCCGAACATGCCACAGTAAGCCTCAATAACCTATATCAATTGCATGATGATCCGAGCATATTTACGCGAGTTAGAGCACGGACAGACGGATGGAAAAGAGACAGACAAACCGAATTCATAATAACTTTTCAACTATGTTGGAAAGTGTTAAAAATGGAAGTTTCATTATACGCAGACGATTTTTATGCGTAATTCTAATCGTAATAAAATTAATAATTTTTTTAAACATACCTTCATTAAAATTCACAAAAAAGTCGAACTTATATTATAAAGCACAAATGTGTGCGTCGCTCAATGCTGACGTCATAATGTTGCGGGCAATAATGGGGTGAAAATGGTTGAATGTTGCAACAATGGAGCTATTTTTCAATTAAACAATCTTCACGTTAATTCTATGGGGGAAATGCAAGTTTTGGGCCGACGTTGACCCCCCTTAGGGATAATGTCCAATTCATGTATTGCCTTCAGGTATACAGATGTATTCCAAATTTCAAAGCTCTTCGTCAACAGGAAGTGGGTGAAAAATGAATCACAAGATTTGACTGCCACATACATACATACAGAAATGTAAGTTAAAAGAAAGTATGTGAAGATAAGTAAAGGGAACATTCATAAGCATTTAGTGTTTTATTAAATGTCATAATACGATCCAATTATGAAAAATATTTGATTTTTTATACTTCCTTTCCTCTCCGATTTATTCATACTTGTTAAAATCTAATGTAATTTTCTTTAGAAAATTACATTTTGCGATCAGTTTTAACTGAAATATTGTATTGTAGTACTTGTTAAAATATAATTATAAACATTTTGCTATTAATTAATGAAAAAAGTTAATTATTAATATTTTCAATAAAATAAAACCTAATTATTAAAATGTGTTCAATTACATTAAATGAAAAATGAGAGATTGTACCCGTGTCAAATATTCCGCAACTGACATTTTGAAAGAAAAAAGTATAAAAACACAACGCACTACCTATACCATGTACTAAGTAACTATCTTATCTTTTATATCATTACATAAAGTGCACTATAAAGGAAGAATATCGTCTTTAACTTTATTTACAACAAGCATAGACACTTACAACTGGCAAATGAAAAAATTATTTTTGGGCGAAAATTTCAAATTTCCAATTTATTTTTCTTAATAGCTGAAAACGTAACATTAACAAATAGAAAAACTACTAATATGCTTCCCTATTGTGCTTATTACAAAAGAATATTTTGAAAACAAAATAAAGGCAGTATGTTCAACCTCTCGTACTGTCAGACATTACCAGTTTTCTTTACAATCTATCTTCGTAATTATACAGAATATTTAGAAAAATCATGTAAAAAATTTAACATTTAACTAAATCGTTTAAAAATGCAAGTCACATAATATTTTTTATATTATAATTTATTTGTGCACACTTTTATGTACTTCTGAATACTTCAAAAAATATTTCGTATTTCTCTAAACATTTTAAACAATTGCTTTAAGTAGTATGCATTACTCAGAGTAATGACTGACAATGTTAAAATTAATGAAGATTAACATGATATCGCTCTTTCGTTTTAAATAACGAAACCAGTGACCTTTTTTAAGCGTTAATTAGGAAGTTAAAAACTTAAAACTGCATAAAAACAGGCTGATGAACACTCTAATTAAGCAGAAATCTTCATATTTGGAATATTCTAGCGGATGTGTTGATGAGGCGAATTAGTTTTTTAATCTTCTTTAGAAAATTACGTAAGTAGTTGTTTTCTCGTTAACAAATGAATTAAAAATCTCCTTAAAAAGTTAAATGTCCTCTGTTAGTATCATTTTTTACATGCGTCACTTCATTGCAGGTATCCCTCATTAGTTATAATCGGTGACGTAAATTAAAACAAATTAAGCTTAAATCAGTTTTAAGAAGGATCTATATGTTGTAAAAAATTCTTTTTTAATTGCATAAACGTTGAGTTAGAAAGCTTGAAGCTTTGAAAAAAAAAATGCAAGTTTTCATTATATGCAGACGATTTTCATACGTAATTCTAATCATAAAAATAAGCAAAAGAAACTTTCATAAGCGTTTAGTGTTTTATTAAATATCATAATACGATCCAATTATTAAAAACTATTTAATTTTTTATACTCCCGTTCCTCTCAGAATATATGGTTAAAAACTAATGTCCTTTTGTTTGTTAAATTATTGTTTGCAATCAGTTTCAAATGAAATATTGCATTGTAGTACTTATTAAAAGATAGTTATATACATTTTCCTATTAATTACTGAAATAAGTTAATTATTATTATTTTTAATAAAATAAAACCCAATTATTAAAATGTGTTCAATTACACTAAATGAAAAATGAGAGATTTTACCCGGGTCAAATATTCCGAAACTGACATTTTGAAAGAAAAAAAGTATCAAAACACATCGCACTACCTATACCATGTACTAAGAAACTATCTTATTTTTTAGATCATTAAATAATTTACACGATAATGCAAAAATATCGTATTTAAACTTTATTTACAACAAGCATAGACGCTTACAATTGGCAAATGGTAAATTTAAATTTTGGGTCGAAAATTGCCAAATTTCAGTTTATTTTTTATTTTTCATACAAATGGCTGAAAAAATAAATATTAACAAGTAGAAAATACTTTTTATATGCTTCAATATTGTACTTATTTGAAAAAACATTTTTATAACAAAATAAAGGCAGTGCGTTAAAGCTCCCTTACTGTCAAACATTCCCAGTTTCCCCTATAATCTATCTCAGTAATTATACACTATATTAAAAAAAAGGTAATTTTCCATAAAAAGTAATGTAAAAACGTTAATATTTAACTATATTCCTTTAAAAATGCAAGTACAATCAATTTTTTATCTTATAATTTATTTATGCATACTTTTATACGCTTATGCAAAATATATTTCGTAATTTTATGAACATCTTTAATAATTGCTTTCAATAGTATGCATTACTCAATGTAATCCTTGACAAGCTTCAAATTATTGGAGATTAATATATCTCTTTCTTTTTAAATAATGAATCGAGTCACCTTTTTTAAGCGTTAATTAAGAAGTTAAAAACTTAAAACTGCATAAAAACAAGCTGATGAAGACTAATTAAGCAGAAATCTTCATTTCTGGAATATTGTAGTGGATGTGTTGATGAGGTGAATTATTTTTTTAATCTTCCTTAGAAAATTAGGTAAGCAGTTGTTTGCTCGTTAACCAAAGAATAAAAAATCTCCTTTAAAAGTTAAATGCCCTCTATTAGTATTATTTTTTGCATGCATCACTTCATCACAGGTATCGCTCATTAGTTATAATCAGTAACATTAATTTAAAAAAAAACAGGAACAAATCAATTTCATGACGGATCAATATGGTGTAAAAAAGTATTTTTTAATTGCAAAAAAGTTGAGTTAGAAAGCTTCAAGCTTTGAAGAAAAAACGGAATTTTCTTTATACACAGACGACTTTCACGCGTAATTCTAATCATAAAATAAAAAGCAAGAGTAACTTTCATAAGCTTTTACTGTTTGATTAAATATCATAACTAGGAAAAATATTTCACTTTTTATATTTCCTTTCCTCTCAGTTTTTATTCAGACTGTTTAAAACTAATGTAATTTTGTTTATAAAATTGCTTTTTATATGGATTATTTGCTGTTCTTACATTTTAGCATACAAAATTTCAAATTTGTAAAACAATAAATTAAAATTACAAAAACAATGAAGCAAATTAATTACGTACAACTGTGGTCTAATGAACCAATGTACTGCATAAATATTTCAATTTTATATTTTCTTACCCCTGTGATGTTACCTCAATAATACTACTAACTTATAATGCTGCAAAAAAGTCAAGTTTCCGCTAATTTGCACCCAAACAGTAAACTGAAAGAAATAAACTTATAGAATAAAAATGAAAATCTGACATACTTTGTGCCATCGTAAATTTGAGCAAACTCTGTAAAACCCAAGCTGGTAACGTTATTCGCAACAGATTTTAAAAGATATATCTAAACTATGCATTTTGCGATTACATTTGAGCATAAAACGTATTTTAGATATAATTTTTGAAGAATAAATATCATTTAGATTATGTAACATTTTGAGCATATTTAGTATATTGACTATATTTTCTATCGATATGTACACATTCTGAAACAAAAAAATCCGCAAAAATTTAATTATTCTACAAATCTAATCGTGGATACTGTTGCCAGCAAATTTACCTTTGTACATGAAGGATCGGGGGGAAGGGTGATTATAGTCACAGATAGCTAGATGACAGCAATTCAACATTCTTTCTTTTAGGAGAGTTGACTTTCGTCGTTTTTCCCGCTTTATACCAATCTTCAACTGACGTCTTCAAAGTACTTTCATGTTTCTTCTTCAATTATATTCAATTGTTTTTCAAAAGATTACTTTAATTTTTTTCATAAATCAAGGGTTGCCAGAGTGCTCTTCTCATGCTAACAGATGCGATGTCATCTCAAATTTCATAAAATGTGGACTCTCATCGATTTTTCTTTTCCCCTTTATATATACACTTGCTCAAAGCATACTTGCAGCGTCACTCGTTACATATATATATATATTTTTTATGAAGAGACATTAACTCTTATTCTTTGTCAATAATAAGTGACTGGCTTTAAAATTACCGTATATTTCGGCGTATAATGTGCACTTTTAAATCAATTTCTCTAAGAAAATTGCAACACGAAAATAAAAATAAAATGTTAACAGGTAACAAAAGATAACCATAAGAAGTTAGAATTTGACAGTAATGAGCAACAAAAGAAGACATGGCCAATTGAATTTTCCAATGAACGATCTCAAATGCTTTGTGGGAATTCAGACTTTATCTTGTATTTTGGATTTGAATTCGTAAATATTTACTTTGTGTTCGTACAAGTTATTATACTTTTTATCCTTATTACAATTTCGTACTAAATGAATCGAAAGGCTTTTATGCAAACAAGGGGGTCGGCGTAATACGACAAATAGAGCTAAAAATAGAAAATTACTGTCTCAAATCAAGGGTGTGCGTTATCCACTATGCAATATATAGTAGATATATATTAGACAAATAAAAGGTGCCTAAAGAAGCATACTTTTACTGCAAAACTTTTCAGAGTAAATATAATAGCTGTTAACAAACGTGTGATGTTTTTTTTTTTTTTATTAAGAATAAAATTACTGCTCACTGTTAAATATCTGCAGCAAACTGTGCAGTCATTCTACCTTTTTCACAGAAAAGAGTTACTTGAAAATAATTTGAATCGTTTTCATTCGTCAGAATAGACATAATTACGGTTATGTAACAGTTTCCTAAAAAAACGGTCGAATGACAGTACAGTTTGCTGCAATTTTTTAAAAATGTAGAAATAGTATTTTATTTCCTGGACAATAAAAAAATTTCTTTTGAAGGTTTTATTTTATGCACTTAAAAGGGATTAATTTTCAGCGAGTTCGTTGGAAATATTTAATGTATTAGAAAGGCGATAATTAGTTTTTTAAAGCAAATATATTTTCTTCAATAAGCTTGATGAAAGCACTTTAATTTTTTTCAAGAAGTATCAATTACAATACTGACAGTTTATCTTTCCGATGTTTAGCCAGATTTTTGTGAGTTTTCTTTGTACTTCGTACTGTTGCACCTCTTAATGTTAGATTATTTGCAAACTCCAACAATGTCTACATATAAAACATAGAATTTCAGTTTTCCCTTGAGTATAATTGTATTGTAAATCACCTTTTAAAAGAAAATCTGCGATGTTCATCTTCAGTTTATTATATTTATTCCCAGTGTGTTAAAAGCTTTAACATATTATTTTATAAATCCTGGGATGCGTGAGAGTATGCCAATAAAATGTCTGTATAACAATAAAGAATTAAAGAAATATCATGCAGGATTTCTTAACAATATCACAATTATTAACCTAAGTAATGGAAATAATTAACTATCTCAAATCTAAAATACATATGTTCGACTAAAGCCCAAATGAAGAACCTGGGTGACATATTCGGGGTTTTTGTCTCGAGCACAAACGTGATAATTTGTTGCACTTTTAGAGTGACTTATTTAAAAGCTATTTAATATTATATTTTGATTTTTTTTTAATTTTAACTATTCTAAATTACTTCCGAATTTTATTAATTTTACATTTCTTAGTATTTAATAAATACAATATATTATTTCTTAAAGAGGTGTAAAATCGAAGCGAGTGATAAAATCAAGTATTAGTTTCGACTTAAATAAAAATTATAAGTAAAATACTGTTCGTGCAAACAGTATTTTCAGCATGCGTTTTCTAACAACTAAATTAAACAGAAGTAAAATGACAAAGGCTTCTCGGGCCACACATAAGTTGTCGGCGGGCCAGTTGTGGCCCGCAGGCACGTGTTTGACATGTCTGACTTAGACCAAGTGTTAAAAAATATTCCGACAGTTCATTTCTAATTTTATTTCTGAAGATGACATCGAAATCACGTGCGATAGTTGAATATTGACATACCTCAACATACCTAGTAATGTCTAACAGATAGGAATTTGATAGAACGCAAGACATTTGAAAAAATAAATACCCCAAAAATCTTAATAAAAAAAAGTAGATAGTTAAACAAAATATCAGAGCTGTTCAAACACAGTATACTCGTATACGCAAAACAATACCACATGTCATAATTGAATTCTATTGGAAAGAAAAAAGATGACTATTTCTCACTCTAAAACAAAGACCTTGTACAAAGTTTAAACTTGGCAGAGAGCCAAATACGCTTAGGAAAGAAGTCGCAGAGTTTTTCACGAAAAATCACCTCTCGATCATATAACGACGTAACAGTAGACAATTTTAAGACAATTTTCAAAAAATGAAATACACTCAACAACGCAAAACTTTCTGGCCCATTTTTAAACATAAAAGCAGGATACTTGCAGGCATGATTATTGAAGTGATTTGTAATTGAAAAGTTTTTCATTATAAATGAATTAAGTATTGAATTATAAGCGATTGTTGTCTCAAAACTACTGACTTTTAATGTCTTGAAATTATTCTATGAATTATTTTTCAATAATTGCCCTCAATAATTGAATTCAATTGGAATGAAAAACGTTGACTATTTATCAATATGATTCGCCTTACCTAAAACAAAGGCCTTGTATAAAGTTTAAACTTGGGTTTGTGATACGCGCGCTTCGAAAAGAAGTGCCAAAGTTGCAACGATACCTTTGACCGTGCCGCGTTTTCTAGATAGGTTTTTAATTAATATTTCGGCTAATAACCGACAATTTTTTTCGAAAATCATTATGGACAATCCTTGGATAATTCCGTGTGGATAGGAACCTCTAGTGCCCGTCAACAGCCCCGCTGAGCGCCCCTAAAGTAAAATTTATGTGTAACCGAAAAATGCGACTTTCTCGAAAGTTATGTGACCTAGGATAAACGCTATAGCTTTCCTGCAATTTTTAAATAAACTCCTATTACTCCTATTTTTTTTCATAATTTTAGTTTCAATACATTCGGAAATGGAGAAGGAGGACATATTTTTGCAGTACATTTTCGACGATATCTCTGAAAGTACAATATCTAAAATTAAAAATCAGATACTTTTGAGTTCGGTGTTTCGTGTTTTTTCGAACGATACCCCACGCAATATATATATATACATATATAAACTTCTTTTCAAGTAAATTAATTAATATCTCGGCTAATTACCGACAAATATTTTATGAACAAAAATCTTTTCAACAATCCTTGGATGATTCCGCGTCGATAAGATACCTAGAGCGCCCATCAACTCTCTCGCTGAGCGCGCAAAGTAAAGTTTGTATATAACGGAAATATGCGATTTTCTCAAAAACTATGTGACCTAGGATAATCAGTATAGTTTTCCTGCAAGATTTAAATTAAACTCATATTATCCCTAATTTTTTGGAAATAGAGGGCGGGGGCATATTTTTTCAGTACATTTTCGACGACATCTCTGAAAATATACCTAAAATTAAAACATATATATTTTTTAGTTCGGTGTTACTAGATCTTTCGAACGATACCCCACACGATATACAATTATTTTTTTCAAGTAACTTAATTAGCCCTTCTAGATTTTTCATAAAAGTATTTGTGAATCGCTAATAATCTATGTGCGTCAATAGCCTTTAAATCTTTGCCAAGTTTGAACTTTCCACGTTCGATAGTCTTCAAGAAAAACGGCTGCACTGTAAAAAATCTGCGTAATGTTCCTGACGTTTATTGTGTAACATTCATGGGTTTTCTCGAATTATTTCTGTAGATCTGGGAATACCGAGAAAGTTGGTGTAACAACTGCTACAATGTTGTGTAACTTTTCGGAATACTTGAGAAAGTGGAATTTACTGATCAACTGCGAAACGTTCCATATGTTTTGTGTGTAACATTCCTTAGTTTTCTCAGGTATACTTTTGAACTTTTGTGTAACTTTTCCGAATTATTGTAAAAGAGAAATTATCGGTGATCTGTGTATAAAGTTCCATATGTTTTGTGTGTAACTGACTTGTGTAAATTTCCTGGCATTTCTTTGGTGAAAACCTGTGGCAGAATAGCTGCCACAGGTTTTCTCAGGAACTTTACACCAAATTTTTTACAGTGTGTGACAGACGAGTGATCTTATAATGGTTGCGTTTTTACTTTTTAAGTACGGAATCCTAATAATATGATAATTATTAATTGCTAAATTTTGATCAATAGTCACGTAACTTTTAACTATAGAAGCAAAATCACTTATCTATTTAAATATCAAATTGATTATCTTGTTGTTCGTTTTCTGTTCAAGATATATGCAAAAAAATGCTAAAACGAAGATTTAAAATTATGATTGGCTGGATTGCTTATGAAAATATTTGCGCATTCTAATGAAATTTTTATGAGCGTATAACATATACTTATATGTTTTTTATTTTATTTTTTATTTTTATTCTTTTTAATGACGTACGTAGTTAGATTATGTAAAGAAAATTTATAATAACAAAACAATAATTGACAATATTTCACAATGTGTTTTCTATTTTTCTTCAATAATAAATAGACATTCTCATAAATTATTTAGACAGTCTGAAGTATACAGGGTATCCCTTCTTATTGTTCACAAATAACTAATTACAAAACTGTTAGTTTTAGAGATAGAGTTCAAATTGCAGAAACTTTTCAAATATTGTTCTTCATCGAAAATCTCTTTACGTCACAATAATTATTTTTTAAAAGTTACAAAATATAATTTTTTATAGACACTACAGGCCATTAAAAATGCTACACCATGAAGGAATGCAAATAACAGAATGATATTTATTGGACAAATACATTATAGTGGGAAGGACAAGTGATTACATTTTCAGAAAATTTGGAGGTATCTATCCCGAGAAAACACTACCCAAAGCAGTTACCTCTTGCCGCAATAACAGCATTTATCTGCCTAGCCATGGAGTCGAACAGAGATTGGATGTCATGTACGGGTACATCAGTTCATGCAGCTTCAACACTATGCCACAGTTCATCAACCGTAGTGACGGGCGTGTGGTGGCGGGCCAGTCGCTCAGAAGCCATTGACAGGACTATTTCAATTGGTGAAAAATCATGAGAACGTACCGGCCAGTTTAACAGTCGAACATGTTCTATATCAAGGAAGGTCAGGATAGTACGAGCAACATGCGGTCGTGCATTGTCCTGCTAAATCGTAGAGTTGCGGAGGCATCGAAGATAAGGCAGAACCACGGGCCGTAACACATCAGAAATGTAACGGCTGCTCTTGAAATTGCCGGCAATGCAAACAAGAGGTTACCGAGACATGTATCCAATGGCACCATACCGTCAATCCAAGTGATATGACAGTATGACTATTCGGATGCAAGCTGGCAATGTGCGTTTTCCACGATGCTGCCAAACATGGATGCTAGCATCATGATGCTGCACACAGAACCTGGATTCATCAAAGACGACGTGAGACACCATTCCTACTTCATTCCTGCTTCACCATTCCTACTTCATTGAAAATGTCCTGTCAATGGCTTCTGAGCGACTGGCCCGCCACCACACGCCCGTCACTACGGTTGATGAACTGTGGCATAGTGTTGAAGCTGCATGGAGTGATGTACCCGTACATGACATCCAATCCCTGTTCGACTCCATGGATATGCAGATAAATGCTGTTATTGTGGCCAGAGGTTGCTGCTTTGGGTAGTGTTTTCTCAGGATCTATACCTCCCCAAATTTTCTGAAAATGTAATCAATTGTCCTTCCCATTATAATATATTTGTCCAATAAATATCATTCTGTTATTTGCATTCCTTCATGGTGTAGCATTTTTAATGGCCAGTAGTGTACTTTCTAGGTCCTAATATAAGTTACATTTAAAAGAAAAAAATCTTTCTCTAACAAGTAAAACAGTAAACATTCCATTCTTCTGACTCCAAAACTCAACAATTTATTATACAGCGTGTTCCAAAATTCGAACAACAAATTAAAAGTGGTGATAGTAGGCATCAAGAGGATGAAAACTTGCATAGAACATGGGGTCGCAAACCACGTTTAGTGGGAGAAAATCGCAAAAATATTTATGAAGGGTGTGACGTACTGTGGAACAAAAAGGGCCAATAATAAATAGAAAAAACATTTATTTGACGTAAAGAATGATTACAATGCACTACAGTTTAATGTCAGAAATAGTTCAACGTCAGACGAGACATTTTTATAGGAATATGTTTTAACGCGTCCGGCAATCCTTCGTCCGTCGGTGTCGGCTGTGCAATGACCTCCGTGGCCGCAACTTCCAGCAATTTCTATAAAAATGTGTCGCCGTATCCTTTCTGGCGATAAACTGCAATGAATTGTAATCATGCTTGACGTCACATAAATGTTTTTTTCTACTTATTATTGTCATTTTTTGTTCCACTCGACGTTACACCTTTCGTAAATATTTTTGTAATTTTCTCCCACTAAACGTGGTTGGCGACCCCATGTGCTATTATAGTAAGTTTGCACCCTCTTTATGCCTTCTGTCATCCCTCTTAATTTGCCGGTCGTGTTTTGGAACACCCTTTGTATTGAATCTTATGAAATTTCGTAGCTTTCCATCACTAAAAACAAAACAAAAATATTATTTAGTGCCGGAAATCACCGAAATAACATAAAATTCAAAGCATAATAATTGGATAAGTTTGGGTCGCAGAATGTTAGAATTCTGTCTGTTCTACTTGTTAGAGAAAGGAGAAAGTTTCTCGAAATATAACATAGGTCCAAAAGGCCATATAAAAATTTTAATTTATTAACTTTTCAAAAAATAAATATTTTAATCTAAATGGATTTTTATATGATGAAGAACATTTGAAACATTTTTGCATCTGGAACTGTACTTCAAAAACTATCGGTTTAGGAATGGGCTATTGATTAATGATAAAAAAAAAGACACCCTTTATATATTGTAAAATTCCTCATTGTAACAATTAACCAAACAAACCTTCTTTGATTCAAGCTAGAAATCGATAGAAATTCTTTTAAACTATTATTAAGTTTCATAGCTTCTGTTTCTTTCTTTCTTTTTGCAGAAAAGGGTAATGGTAAGCAATAATTGAAAAATAAATTTTTCAGTTAAAATTCTTATATTTTATCTTTTAATTTAGCTGAAGCACAATACCAAAATAACAATAAATTTGTAAATATCAAATGCCAGTCAATTTAGATTTCGAGATATTATATTGTATTATATAACGTGTAATAAAAGTATTAAAAAAGGATATATTTTTCTTAACTCAAGAAATATATTAATTATTTTCTACTGACAGACAAGTTTCTGACATGCCACAAATAAATAGAGAATAAATAAGTTTTTCTTCATACATACTCAAATAAAATTTCTATTAAATTAAATAAAAATTTATTTATATCCATAGTTTAAACTATTGTTTTATATATGTATCAGTTTTTATTCATGCAATATCTTGACTGTTCTAACATTTGAAAAATAATGTTTTTCAAAATATGATACATCTAAATTCCTCTCTGCTCAAAATTTTAACTTCACTCAGTACTTTTCAAAAACAATTCTTTTTTTTACATAAGATAAAAATGAATTTTAATTAAGTGGCTCTAAGATTTAAAAATGCAAAAAATCTTTTGCTCAGTTAATTTTATCAAAAGGACTTAGAAATAAGTAGCATATTTTTATTTAATACTTTTTCACTCACGGAAATTTAGTTTCTTTGCTTTTTCAAAAGCAGATATTTTTGAAGATCACTTCATTAAAGATAAAGTGTTAATTCAATTTAATAGAAATATACAGAAATGTATTTAGAAGAATACCTTTTTTTTTCTTTGTCATTTGTTATAGTTTTTCAATTTTTGAGAGGTGGTGTTAGAAAAACGTTGAAGTTGTTATAGTGACATAACATAAAAAAGAATATTACTTATTATTTTTTTAAGATGAAGATTGCATAGTGATTTTATTATCTACAGGTTTCAGTAAACGAAATGAAATTTACATACCATTTTTTTATTTTAGAAAGCGGCACAATTTAGCGTATTTTTATAATGCCTTAATACACGGTATACTGAAACCAATGGGTTTGCTATTTAATCAAACTTTTCTTGCAACAACATACATGAAATATTTTAAATATTTCTTTGACTAGATTTAAAAAACAAAAACAAAAAGTACTTGAAATTTCGATATTCTATAAATAATGAATGAACCACTTTCTATTATTCGATACTGAAAAAAACTTGTTGTCTCAACAAAATTACCATTGGATTATATACAAACAGCAATGTTGTTGGACCAAGCAATTTTTTGTTTGTGTCAACAATTTCTTTTGAAGGTATATTTATCGAAAAAAATTGTGTTTTGTTCAAAAGAAGTTTCTGTTAAAACACGATCAAATGGAAATTGTATTGGGGACAATACTACATTTTTCTTGGTATATATTTAAATGGTTCCATATATATATACATTATGCAAGGTGGCCATAATTGAAGTTGTGCTCAATTGTAAAATATGCTCTGTGCAAAACACAACAAAATAAATTTGGTATAAATACTATTTAGACCGTGGGAAATAGATTTAAGAAGAGCAGATTATATTGAAATATGCAGTAATAAAATACTCAATTTTTGAAGTGTTTTTGGTCCAAAAATTGAGCAGTCAGAGGTTTAAAAGTATAGAAAACAGGAAACTTAAAAGAAGAAAATTAGGCTACAACTTTAGTTGAGCACATGATGGTGAATTTTATAACTGGTACTGGAGAGTAGCTTAAAGCTAAAATTGTTTCGTCGTATAGAAAATCTTTGTCTCAATATTTGTGAAAATCTCAATATTTGTTGATCAGAATTCTAAATTTTTTAATTCATGCCTTTCTTCTTTTTTGATTTAGTTTATTTAATACTTGGAAAGAACTGGCTTCCTTTCTAAGAAAAATATGTTTAAGGCGGTATTCAAAAAAATAAATTTTCCACGCTCAACAACTCAAAATTTTGAGAGACATTCCCAGACTCATTTTTAAAAGTAACAACAGGAAACTTGGCGGCGTGATTTATAAAGACATTTATAAGGGCCCCATGTTTTTATTTTTCGTTCAATTAATTAGAAATTGATTTGCAGACAATTATTTTCACAGTACGATCATTTTTTTTTGTTTCCAGCGCTATCGCTTCGGGAAATTCGGTTCAAAATGTCCACTTTGACAGCCTCTTTTGAAATATATTCTGCCTTTATCAAACAATCGAGACAATACGGACATTATAAAGTTTCTGAATAAGAGAACCTGCCAATTGGATGCATTTTAGAGCAAAAATGAATTTACAAATGTGTCTCAAAATAAGCAGTTTGGATTTGAATACACCCTTAAGCTGAGCAAAATCATTGTTATTTAATATTGAGTAGCTAAAACCCAAGTTTTATGATAATGAATCATAAATATTTATAAATTGAAATTAATAAATCTTGAAAATCTCAAATGTTAAAAGAAAAATTTAATATTTTCTTAACAATCTTAATCACATTAAAACCAGTTTCAAACCACAAAAATAACTATTGAAAAATTAAATATAAGTTAAAGTGCTTATTCCAGAGAGAATAATTAACTATTGCCTCTAAAATAACTCATAAATTAACTGATGAAGAACCAATAAATTGTAACAAATTGTGAGAAATAAACCTTTATATTTAGAATCATTCTTTTTTTTTAAAATAAATACATCAATTACCTATAACAATACTTTGCATGTCGTCAAATGCACGTAACATAAATATTAAAAACATTATTAAATCTTATTAATATTACAAATCAAAACTATGATTTAGACTTTAATAATTTTAAATTTTCACTGAAATTGTTACGTCTATTACGGTCATCTTATAATTTTACTTCATATATGCATCTATTTCAAAAAGGTAATACTGCTGCCATGTATGGATTTATTATAACCTTTTTACTTTCTCGGCTTATTCTGTAAAAATTATTGCATATAAAAACGTGAAAATTGATAGTTTTATAGATAAATGTATGCTAAACACATTGAAGCACAGACAGTTTTAAACCGAAGAATTTTTTTAAGAGCTATTTAATGTTGAAGTTGATCAAGGTAGTTTCGTTACATAAGTTTTACAGGATGAAAATCTATGCATAGCATTTAAACCAGCTTTTGCAGGCCTATACTTGACTAGATTGTGGTGTGCAATGTCCAATCCTTTTTTAAATTTGTGTAAATTTTTAAGTTTTTTTTTTCGTTTTTTATTCAAAATTTCATTATCTGTATAAAGATTTAATTCTCTGTTTGAAGTAGCCGTTTATATCTGCTATTATCAGATTTTAAACAGCTCAAATAGCGCAAGATCAAAGCACTTTTCAATGGATCACGTGATTATTAAAAAAGAAATAATCTTTTACCATAATTACACTATTACATTACATGCAAAAAGTATTTAATAGTGAAAATTACGCCATATTTAAAACGATTTTCTTATAGCGTCTAAAATAAACTCTTCTTCTAGATTTTATAAAAGTCTAGGAAGCAGTGGCATTTTTTACTTAATCATTTTATACAAGCTGATTTTCATATGTGTAATTGATCTTACGTAACCAATAACGAAAACAGCCGTCAGCTGTTGCGATAGTTTTGGGTGCGGCCTTCGGAAAAGAAAAATTCCCAAGTCAAAGGGATACGAATGGCAATCCAACTGTAGAAGATCGCCACTGGTAGTGAGAAAATCATTTAATCTTCCGTAATTGGGTAAAATTTTGAAAACAGAGCAAATTAGCGTGTTTTTAGAGCAAGAAGGAAGGGGGTTTGGCGAACGTAGCTCGCCCTAGTTATTTAAAAAGAAAATTATATTTCAGTGTTACAAAAGTTTGAATTTTACAGTACTCAAGAGTTAAAAATAATTCATTGTGCCTCAAAATGCATCTATTCTTAGATTTAAAAACTAGCTGGATTTGCCAATTCCAAAACTTTCTTCTATCTTATATATGTTAATATTACAAAAAGCGTATTTTTTTTAACTATGCATGTTATAATTTAAAATATATTAGCATATAAGCTCTACCTGTTGATTTACACGAAAGCATAATCAGCACCAACTTATGACATGGTCTAACAGACTATGCAGTTTGCTAAAATTCCATGCATAAGTTCTTGATATAGAGCTATTGCGGAAATCGTGAAAAATGCACCATAGCACCGCCACCTGTTGTGCGATTTACGCAAAAAACTAATCACTACCAATTTATATCAAGGTCTAACATAAACTAAATTTTATTAAATTCCGTGCACTAGTTCTTGATAAAGAGCGTTCACAATTTTTTTGTCACATACAGACACACAGACTCACGGTACAGACACACAGATATTTTATAAAAACAGTCAAATCGTGTTCAGGACTTTCTAAAACGTATAAATCTGTTTAAACCTGAAGTCGAAATTTTTCAGGAATCCTGTACTTTCTTCTTGTAAAGATAGAAGAAAGTAAAAATTGAAAAACAAAATTCAGAATAACCTTATAGATAATAAAATATTCCAAATTTTGAATTTCTTTAATTAAAAAACAATACGGAAGAAGGATTTCCACTTTTAATACACAATGGAAAAAGATTCACGGATACTTTTAGAAACATCAAAAGTAAGTTCCTATATAAGAATTAGTTATAAGAATAAGAACTGCTTTCATCCAATTTTTTCCAAAAACAAAATGTTTTAAAATGCTTCAGCCCAGAAATTATTGACTTTAGTATGTTAATAAATGTAGATTGATTTCTAACTAAACCACCGGACTAAGATTTTCTCTCCTACTTATATTTCGGATGCAAGATATTTTTCTTTCCTATATTTTCTTATTATACATTAAAGTAAGGAATTATGACGTTCAGTCTTTGAATTACAATGAATATTTTTCTCTTCGCAATTGATCAATAAAATTGTGGAGAACAGTTTTCTATACGACAACCAAGTAGTTTAAATATAATTAGGTATAATTTTACATTGGTAATTCTGTATAAATTACCTCAAAGTTGTATCTTTACTTCTCTTTTTTTAATTATATTTTGATTATTCAATCTCTATCAATTTGCTAACATTTCAAAATATTCTTCATATTCGTCTAGTGCAAAAATAGATATTTTTAAAGTATTCCTATTTTCAACTTTATTTTATTCTTATATCTAAATAAAAGAAATAAATCGTTATCCTCAAATTCAAAATTCTCATACGAATATTTATTTTTAACAGGATTTGTGAATAAGCAATTTTTCTGAAAAGTTATTTAAAATCCTAAAAATTTTAAAAAACGATTTGTTATATAAGTAGCATACTTTATATTTTAATTGTATACGACAAAAGTATAGTTGTATAAGCAATATCTTAGTTTGTAATAACACTGTTAATTCCATGTTTATTGAAAAATTTAAATTTGTTGATTTTATTTTATCTTATCAATTATTATATAACATGTTCTTTATTTTAAAAATACGTTAAATAGATGAACACTGACAATTTAATGTCTAGCGGTACATTCATAAAACTAGTGTGATGTGCCAATCCCAAAACTTTCTTCTATCTCATACAAGTTACACACACAACAAAAGCGAATCAGCACCAATTTATATCAAGGTCTAATAGAATCTAAAGTTTTATTAAATTCCGTGCATTAGTTCTTGAGATATGACTATCACTAAAATCGTGTAAATCCTGGAAAATACAGCATAGCAGCATGATCTATATGGAGAGCCCAATCAACAGCTTACGTCAACGTCTAACTGAATCTCAAGTTTGATGAAATTCTGTGCATTAGTTCTTGAGATATAGCTATCGTGAAAATCTTGAAAAAAGTAGCATAGCAGCGCGACCTGTTGGGCTGTTTACACGAAAACGTAAACCAGCATTTATTTATGTCATGGTCTAACAGAAACTAAAGTTTGATGAAGTTCTGTGCTTACTTCTTAAGATATAGCTATCGTGAAAATCATGAAACAAATAGTATAGCAGTGCCACCTGTTGAACGATTTACATCAAAAGCTAATAAACACCAATTTATATTAGGAAGTAACTGAATCTAAAGTTTTATTAAATTCTGTACATTAGTTCATGAGATAGAGCGCCCACAAATTTTTGTCACATACAGACAGACTCACAGCCTCATTGACAGATATTTTCTAAAATGAGTCAAATCCTATTCAATTTCCTCTAAAACGTATAAATCCGCCGGAAACCAGAAGTAAAATTTTTTCACTATTCCAATACTTTCTTCTTGTAAAGATAGAAGAAAGTAAAAAACATGTAACGTTGAACTGGATTGGATAATAAAACTCATTGACGAAAAAAAAAACTAAATAAAAAATATTTCAGACCTTTCAAATATTTCTTAGTTTTATTCTTTTCTTCACACGCAAAGCGATATTGACATTTTATAAAAAACTGCCCATTTATTCTAGCAATTAATATATTTGATTTTGTTTAATAGAAAATTTTATTTCATTTCTCCAGAGTAAATGAAAATTTTTATAAATTATTGACACAATGGACTTGCCGTTGTTCGAATGCTGAACCTCTCGTTTTGGAACTGGAGAAGTTACCTCCACGCCACTAATGCTTGAAGAAATCATCGAAATTTTTATCACTTATAAACTGTCACATTTACTTCATTATTTACCTATAGAATCGGTCTCAAGATGGTTTCAAAATGGTTTAAAAATGGATAAAATACCTAATCAGTAAGCCGATTTCTTCGAACATCTATATGGTTCTTGCAACAGTGTTTATAACATATTCGCAAATGGGAGCTTAATCGAAAGTACTGTTTGGGTGTTGTCGTTTTCACGCACACAAATAATGAGTATAACACTTTCCTTACACTAGATGTTTGAAAAATAAAAAGGTTCTAACTTTCAAGTTAATGTCTTATATTTATCTCAAAAGCGTTAGTTTATACTCATATTAGAATTTTTGTAATAAAATGAATGATAGAGAATAAAACATAAGAACACATACAGGGTGTCCGAAAAATGACGAGTACATTGAAAAAATGAAATAAAGAAAAACGGAAAGCGATAGAAATGCCCCCTTTACTGCATTCTACTTTGGAAACCAGTAAATTTTCATTCACGCAGAATGACAAATTTAGTTAATCTTTTTACCAACAACTGGCGCTGCTAAGTGGTAAAACTAAAAAAACTGTATGAACATGTTGCGAAGAATTCTTCAAAGATTAAATAACGATATCTTTAATATATCCACCATTTGCAGCAACAACAAAACGGAGTCTGGCAACAAAATTCACAGAAACTTGTGCTAACGTTACATCCGAAATAGTCTCGCATGCAGCAGGTACTATGTACTATTTCAGTTCGGCAGTGGTTTGCGAATTTTGACGGCATACCTCGTCTTTCAGGTCATCGTTCATTCCTCGTCTTCCCCCCCCCCCCCGGCAAAAAAAAAGAACACAGGGAGACAAATATTGCGAATAGGAAGGACAATCCATGTCGCTTTCCGTATGCTTTCAATAATCCAGGACAATGACACGAACATCGAAATGTTCATTGAGGAAATGAAAGACTTCAGCCGTTCGATATGAACAGGTACCGTCTTGTTATGAACCAATATGTGTTCGCACGGTACCCTAAGGCACTTTGTACCACCATAAACTCAAGTAGACTGTCCAGTGGTTGCTCTGCAGCAATCGTTTGGCGTCAGAAGATGGAATCAGTACTTTGGAGAAAATGCAGGAATGATGGTATGGCAATATGGGGATTTTCCGTTTCTCGTACGCACCAGTTCTGCTTATTGACGAATCCGTCTAGGGAAATATACGCTTTATCGGATAACCAAATGTTTCCCATATTGATTTCGCCAGCATCTAGCTGCTACATCATAGCGTTTGCAAACGAACCGCAGCACTAAGAGATTGGCGAGTGTGAATTCTGTGTGGAAAGAGTTGGAAGCTGTGGCACATAATACGGTGTTAGGACATATGGCGTCATACAAGCTAGCTAAATATTTCGTTTCCAGATTTTTCCCCCTCATGGTTAACAATATTTATACGTCTAAAAATTCGGTTCAATTTGCAAATAAAATTCGTACCTTTAATCCAACATTTTATACTATGGTTTCTTTTGATGTTAAAAGCGTTAGTTTATACTCATATTAGAATTTTTGTAAAAAAATGAATGATAGAGAATAAAACATAAGAACACATACAGGGTGTCCGAAAAATGACGGGTACATTGAAAAAATGAAATAAAGAAAAACGGAAAGCGATAGAAATGCCCCCTTTACTGCATTCTACTTTGGAAACCAGTAAATTTTCATTCACGCAGAATGACAAATTTAGTTAATCTTTTTACCAACAACTGGCGCTGCTAAGTGGTAAAACTAAAAAAACTGTATGAACATGTTGCGAAGAATTCTTCAAAGATTAAATAACGATATCTTTAATATATCCACCATTTGCAGCAACAACAAAACGGAGTCTGGCAACAAAATTCACAGAAACTTGTGCTAACGTTACATCCGAAATAGTCTCGCATGCAGCAGGTACTATGTACTATTTCAGTTCGGCAGTGGTTTGCGAATTTTGACGGCATACCTCGTCTTTCAGGTCATCGTTCATTCCTCGTCTTCCCCCCCCCCCCCGGCAAAAAAAAAGAACACAGGGAGACAAATATTGCGAATAGGAAGGACAATCCATGTCGCTTTCCGTATGCTTTCAATAATCCAGGACAATGACACGAACATCGAAATGTTCATTGAGGAAATGAAAGACTTCAGCCGTTCGATATGAACAGGTACCGTCTTGTTATGAACCAATATGTGTTCGCACGGTACCCTAAGGCACTTTGTACCACCATAAACTCAAGTAGACTGTCCAGTGGTTGCTCTGCAGCAATCGTTTGGCGTCAGAAGATGGAATCAGTACTTTGGAGAAAATGCAGGAATGATGGTATGGCAATATGGGGATTTTCCGTTTCTCGTACGCACCAGTTCTGCTTATTGACGAATCCGTCTAGGGAAATATACGCTTTATCGGATAACCAAATGTTTCCCATATTGATTTCGCCAGCATCTAGCTGCTACATCATAGCGTTTGCAAACGAACCGCAGCACTAAGAGATTGGCGAGTGTGAATTCTGTGTGGAAAGAGTTGGAAGCTGTGGCACATAATACGGTGTTAGGACATATGGCGTCATACAAGCTAGCTAAATATTTCGTTTCCAGATTTTTCCCCCTCATGGTTAACAATACTTATACGTCTAAAAATTCGGTTCAATTTGCAAATAAAATTCGTACCTTTAATCCAACATTTTATACTATGGTTTCTTTTGATGTTAAAAGCGTTAGTTTATACTCATATTAGAATTTTTGTAAAAAAATGAATGATAGAGAATAAAACATAAGAACACATACAGGGTGTCCGAAAAATGACGGGTACATTGAAAAAATGAAATAAAGAAAAACGGAAAGCGATAGAAATGCCCCCTTTACTGCATTCTACTTTGGAAACCAGTAAATTTTCATTCACGCAGAATGACAAATTTAGTTAATCTTTTTACCAACAACTGGCGCTGCTAAGTGGTAAAACTAAAAAAACTGTATGAACATGTTGCGAAGAATTCTTCAAAGATTAAATAACGATATCTTTAATATATCCACCATTTGCAGCAACAACAAAACGGAGTCTGGCAACAAAATTCACAGAAACTTGTGCTAACGTTACATCCGAAATAGTCTCGCATGCAGCAGGTACTATGTACTATTTCAGTTCGGCAGTGGTTTGCGAATTTTGACGGCATACCTCGTCTTTCAGGTCATCGTTCATTCCTCGTCTTCCCCCCCCCCGGCAAAAAAAAAGAACACAGGGAGACAAATATTGCGAATAGGAAGGACAATCCATGTCGCTTTCCGTATGCTTTCAATAATCCAGGACAATGACACGAACATCGAAATGTTCATTGAGGAAATGAAAGACTTCAGCCGTTCGATATGAACAGGTACCGTCTTGTTATGAACCAATATGTGTTCGCACGGTACCCTAAGGCACTTTGTACCACCATAAACTCAAGTAGACTGTCCAGTGGTTGCACTGCAGCAATCGTTTGGCGTCAGAAGATGGAATCAGTACTTTGGAGAAAATGCAGGAATGATGGTATGGCAATATGGGGATTTTCCGTTCCTCGTACGCACCAGTTCTGCTTATTGACGAATCCGTCTAGGGAAATATACGCTTTATCGGATAACCAAATGTTTCCCATATTGATTTCGCCAGCATCTAGCTGCTACATCATAGCGTTTGCAAACGAACCGCAGCACTAAGAGATTGGCGAGTGTGAATTCTGTGTGGAAAGAGTTGGAAGCTGTGGCACATAATACGGTGTTAGGACATATGGCGTCATACAAGCTAGCTAAATATTTCGTTTCCAGATTTTTCCCCCTCATGGTTAACAATATTTATACGTCTAAAAATTCGGTTCAATTTGCAAATAAAATTCGTACCTTTAATCCAACATTTTATACTATGGTTTCTTTTGATGTTAAAAGCGTTAGTTTATACTCATATTAGAATTTTTGTAAAAAAATGAATGATAGAGAATAAAACATAAGAACACATACAGGGTGTCCGAAAAATGACGGGTACATTGAAAAAATGAAATAAAGAAAAACGGAAAGCGATAGAAATGCACCCTTTACTGCATTTTACTTTGGAAACCAGTAAATTTTCATTCACGCAGAATGACAAATTTAGTTAATCTTTTTACCAACAACTGGCACTGCTAAGTGGTAAAACTAAAAAACTGTATGAACATGTTGCGAAGAATTCTTCAAAGATCAAATAACGATATCTTTAATATATCCACCATTTGCAGCAACAACAAAACGGAGTCTGGCAACAAAATTCACAGAAACTTGTGCTAACGTTACATCCGAAATAGTCTCGCATGCAGCAGGTACTATGTACTATTTCAGTTCGGCAGTGGTTTGCGAATTTTGACGGCATACCTCGTCTTTCAGGTCATCGTTCATTCCCCGTCTTCCAGGGGGGGGGGGGGGGGGTTCGACCATCCTGAAAAATTGGAAATTTTATTTTTATGCCGCCCTATGTAAGAAAACATACCCAATTATAAAATATTCCTTGCTCTCACTTATAAAACAGAAAAATAAAATAAACGATTATCTTTAATAGTCGCTTAGATATCAAGGTGAGAAAAAATAAACGTTGATTTAGGGAAGGCGTAAAATAATTAGTTTGTAATTTGAAACGAAACAGATTCATAAGTAACTTCGACATCTACACGTCAGATATTGACGTTAAGTTCCAAACAATTTTCTAGATACTGGTAAATATTTGAAGAAGTTTTTCATAACAGGATAGAACTCCGATATACAGCAGATTCAGATATAACGAGAAGAAAAACATGTTCCGAGTTTAAAAAAAAATATTAATTTCAGTGAAATTTTTAATTAAAAAAATTATTCTTTTAAAATTTTTTGAACTGTTGCTGTTTACACACGTTGGTCAATAGTCCACAGTCCCAATAGTAGTTTTTCTTCACTTTATAAAAATAAACCAATAGAGTAAGAACCCAAAAATGTTCTTGACTTTTCATATTTTTCCTTCCTGTATCGCATTTACCGCTTTATTTTTTTTTTCTCGTATCCGGATACATTCTTTTAAATAATCATGCATACTCTAATTTTAAAGAAAAATACTTATGAAAAAAAAAACATGTAACGTAATGAATTTATAAATTTTCTTTTTTGAAATTTTTAATTATGTTTAAAAATTCTGCTTGCTACCAAAATTTATAGTAACATCAACAGGAAAAGTTGTTTGAAATAAATTGCTTACAAGCTTGTAGACAATTTTTTAAATATTCTGCGATGGCAGCGTCTAAATGATTTTTAAATTCATCCAGAAGTTGGATACCACTAAACACCATGATTACTGAATTTACCTTTACATTATTATCGCTTGCAACAAATGTATAATATTACATTCTACTGCTATTTCATAAAATCATTAAGTTGTTATCCGTTTGCGTCGAAATAATGACTACATTCAGCAATGAAGAACTTTTAGAAATGATTATGGTACACGCTGAGTGCAACAGAAACAATTTCAAAACGTCACGAGTGTTTGGACGTCGATTTCCCAATTTGTCAAAGCCTAATCGTATGTTTATTTATACGTTAATTAGACGTTTCAAAACGGCGGGATCGTTACAGGGCGCAGTCGTCAGTATAGTTACATGAAATAATTTATGTTTTATTCTATTTTGCAACGAATCCCATGCTAATGCCCGAATAGCAAGTTCAGTTATAAATATTCCACGCTCTACAATTTGGAAATGCTTCATGTGGCATCCGTATTGTCTACATGAGCTAAAACCGCTGAACACTTCTGATTAAGCACGTCGTGTGGTTATTTGTGATTGCTTTTAATACAAGATGCTGTAAATCCACGGTTCGTATGGAATATTATGTGGGCTGATGAATGTTTGTTCACGGAAGACGGACTGCCGTTAATGATCATTATTGGTACAATACCAATCCATTTTTCGTTTGTGAAGTAAATTACCAACAGCGATTTTCTACGTCTGTCCATAGTATGGAGTCTGCAACAACACATTAATTGTAACCTATTTTTATCAAGTAGCAATAACAGGCAATAGGTACCATGAACTTATTCTAAAAGTTGCTGACAAAGATTTTATAGAAAATATAGTACCATTAAAGGATTGCAATTGTGTTTGGTTTCAACACGACGACGCTCCACCACATAATACTCAACTAGCGAGTAATTTCATTAATACAGAGTTCGGGAATAGCTGGATTAATTTCACAGGGAACCACAGAACGGCCACTTCAGTCACCGGTTCGAACGCCACTAGATTTTTACTTGTGTGGGCGAATTCGTGCTTTGGTGCCTGTTCAACGGCCACTAAATACGTAAGATATGTTGTATGTCAGAATAACTGATGCACAAAGTATCACGCACCATCAACCAGAAAGAGTTTAACGCAATATTTTACGAATAGCATAGTTTGGTATTGGTGCTGGCGGCAGATACTTTAAAATAACCTTGCATATTTTTGTTTCACAAAATCAAACCTTGAAGCAACTTAGTGCACCCGAGTGTGATGAATAGGCCTGTTCAGTCGATAATTTTATTTTAAATATCCTAGTATGATTTTTCACATAACTTTTCTTATGTTTTGAACTACTAAATTATTGTAACTTGTTTTAGAAATTCATGTATAAACGCGTACAATCATCTTATATTGGGCTTTTACTGTAATAAACATTTTGTTGAATAAATTCTATACTCCAGTCTCAAAGCCCATTGAGTAGATGATTCTATTAAAAATTTAAATATGCGTCTTTCAATACTTATTACCATTTTTATACATTTCAATATTTACAAATTGGTTTTTTAAATTCATGCATCAATGGTTCAAAACTGTAATAAAGTACGCAAAAATATTTCCTTTGCATTTTAGAAAGATAATCAGAAAAATAAACATGATTGATCTAGATGTCACAATTATAGATTTCTAGATGATCCCTAATTTCGCCTAGGTTTTGCGGTTTTAATTTTGTGGAAAAGTGAGGCAGTCACGATTTTTGGCTTTCTATAATTCCATGATATTTGCAGATATTCAAATAAAAAATTTTTGATATGAATGAGGTTGCAACAGTAATCGTTTTTGCAATTGGGTATTTTATTATATATATATATATATATATATATATATATTTATATATATATATATATATATATTTATATATATATATATATATATATAATAAAATACCCAATTGCAAAAAATATCCAAAATTTTTGACCCACTCATGGTAATGAAAGTATACTCTTTGGATGAAAATATACTCACCTTCCTATGAACATTTACATTTTTTATCTATCTCTTATACTTACAGAAAAATACGTGTAACCACCTTTTTGGACTCTCTCTCTCTCTGTATATATATATATATATGTATAAAAAATCCAATTAAATTTAGGACTGTAACTATTGGGTGCAATACATATAATAATATAGCCAATAAACATCTATTAAAAATTCTCAATCAAATTTATACACTGACAACATCCACTGATAATACACATTGTATAAAAAAAAGCTATCAACTCGTCAATATTTTAAAAAATCTTAAATGTGTTAACAATATAATGACTTATGATTTCAAAGATCTTTTTAATAATATCGATTTATTAGATCTACATAATATTATAAATGCATTATTTAATAAGTATCATCATACACTAAATTTACCTATTCATATAGATACTGCTTATTTTAAAACTTTAACAAATTTCATTATATATAATAATTTTATAATGCATGATAATACGTTATATTTACAGAAAGTCGGTATACCACAAGGGGGATGTACATCTAGTATACTATCAGACTTATACTTGTATCACTATGAACGTACTTTTATTAACAGTAATATACATTTATATCGTTATATTGATGACATAATTTAATTGCCACTGATCACACTAATGTATCTATATTTCCAGTTAATTATCCTGCTAATTTAGAATTAACGGAAAACCACCTTTCTAACAATACTATTAACTTTTTAGATCTTAAAATTACACTTAAAGAAAACAAAACAATAATTGATCTTTTTGATAAACGTAAAGAATTTAAATTTAAAGTTAATACATTTACTAATTTTAAATCCTGTCTTCATAATTCTGTATATCGTAATATACTCCTTAATCATATTTACAGAATAAAGAGTTTATGTTCTTCTCAACCCATTAACAGCAACATTAAAAAACTAATCTATGATGCATTACAACATGGTTTTCCAAAAAAAATCATATATTCTTTAATATATAATTAGTACTTATATGATCTAAGCAACCAAATTAACACATGCGTTAAAAAATGTATAAAAAACATAATATTATTTAAAAAAATAATTAATTAATTAATTGATTAATTATAATAGAACGGCTGGGTGGGTAGATGTTGGATTGAGGAGGTGTGTGGCGGAGTTGTATGGAAAAAACGCATGGTTAATTTATTTTACAAAAAAAAAATGGGGGCATTATGATTTACACATACGTTTGCTAATACAAATTTTATAATGGACTTTGATGTAGTACTTTTATATGCGAATTACTGTAGTTATATTTAAATCTTCATTAATTAATTTAAATGTATTATTCACTGCTATTAAGCATGTTTATTGATTAATTGTATTTACTTTTATGCCAACGGTGAACAATATCATATTCTAATATAATGTAATACTTTCTTAAACGCTAATATAATATGTATTAATTTAAACTAATGTTCTTCCCTAACCACTTATATCATGTGTATTTAATTTTTAACTTTGTATGCAAAAACGTAATATGTTACTATTAATTTCAATATTTAATTAATATTATTTTTAAATCCATAGCATCTTAATTCACATAATTTAGTATTTTAATTTGCCCACGGTGGACAATATCATTTTCTAATATAATGTAATACTTTCTTAAACGCTAATATAATATGTATTAATTTAAATTAATGTTATTCCCTAACCACTTGTATCATATGTTTAATATTAAATTTAACTCCATAGCATCTTAATTCACATTTAGTATTTTAATTTGCCCACGATGGACAATTTCATATTCTAATATAATGTAATACTTTCTTAAACGCTAATATAATATGTATTAATTTAAATTAATGTTCTTCCCTAACCACTTGTATCATGTGTATTTAATTTTTAACTTTGTATGCAAAATGTCATTTCTTGGTACATGTATTTATTTGTAGTATTAATCATTAATTCTTAATTTTAACACATTACATCCTAATTTTTAACATAGAATTAATCATTACTACATCCATTTTTACTTTAATGTAATTGGATTTATTATTCATTTTATTTTTAATTTCATATATATTTATTAACTAAATATTATTTATTTTATTTTTAATTTCATTTATATTTATTAAATAATTATCACTTTAGATAGTATGGTTTCATTTTTAATATTGTTTTTTCCATTGTATATTCACTACATATTCAGATAATAGATGGCAGCACCATGGTTTGTTTGCTTTAAAATATTCCATATATCCATGTAATTCATTTTCTAAATCATAGATGGCAGCACCATGGTTTGTGATGCTTTAAAATATTCCATATATCCAAGTAATTCATTTTCTAAATTGTTTTGGCAACAGGGTTTGTAATCTTCTAAAAAATTCTTTGGCAACATTTAGAAATTTTTTTTGCAATTCATTGCCTTTATATTTTAATTATAATCAGAGGTCTTCATGTATCTGGTCAGTGTTGTGAGCAGAAATCCATCTTCATCGCGTAGTTTTTGGTATTTGGAGATCTATTATCAAGTGTTTCTCTTATAATTATGCGTAAGGTTTCTCTCCTTTTTTGGTATTGTATTAGTATTGTATTTGTTTTATGATCTTTAAGTTTTTTTTTCACTAGATGGTTATGTGTCTAAGAGTGGTCGTCCCAAATTCATATTCTTTAGCAATTTTAATGCCAATATGAAGATGAAACCACTCATTTTATTTGTGGAATTTATGCATTTAGGACTTGATAATTCTGTGTAAATTCCACAAATTTCATTCAATTTTTAATTTAATTTCTACTTCTTTTAAATAAGTATTTAATATCTATATTCATTGTGCTGGGGTTAAAATTTCGTTGTCAATAAATTATTACTTCCTAAATCATTATTTCATGTTTCAGATGGTGTTTCGGTAATGTTTCATTAATGGTTATATATATATATATACAGGGTGCCCGAAAGACATTGACCTCTGCTTTTATTCCTTAAATATTGATCCTAGATATATTATAAATTACAAAGTTACGCAAAGAAAGTTGCAGAATTTTATTAAATCGATTAAAATTTTAGGGGATTAAATCTGAAGAAATGCAAAATTTAAATTTTTATACGGTCCCCGTACAACAAATTTCGCCAATGAGTAAAATGTGCCCCATACACTAATAAGGTCATCTACAAAATTTCAGCATGTTATCATAAAAAGTCGCAGACATGTGTTTAAACAAAGTTGATGAGGGGTTAATCATAACTACATCATCACAATTACTATTTATTTATGCAATCATTGTTTCCTTTCGTAATTTGTGTACAATCACTGTAAGCGCGATCATCCGACATGATTTTTCCCGTTTGCGAACTCATATCCAGGCACCGAAAAGTGGTTTAATTCAGCGTTTATGTATTTTCATATTTTTTTAACTTTTTATGATAAAATACTGAAATTTTGTACATGATTTTATCAGCGTATAGGGCACATTTTACTCATTGGGGGAATTTTTTTGTTCAGGAGCTATATACAATTTAAAATTTTGTTTTTCTTCAAATTTTATCCCCTGAAAATTTTAATCGCTTTCATAAAATTCTGTACCTTTTTTACTTGACTTTGTAATTTACAATATATGTCTATGATCCATATTTAAGGAATAAAAGGCAAGGGCGATGTTTTGGGACAACATGTATATAATAAAGTTTATTACTTATCGATCATTTGTGTTAAAGTATTTAACTAATACAGATATATATAAGATTCATAAGAAATAATTAAGTACTTTGACTTTAATATTGATATGTTACTTTCATCTAACTATTGTCGGACGTGATCAAGGTGATATGCCTAAAAGAATTCAATGCATCTGAAAACATCTATCAGTTCAATTACTAAAGGCGCAGACTTATATATTTCCACATTCTTTGCATAAGAGCAAATATCCCTCTGTCGAGGAATGAAAAGAAAAGTAATGAAGAGGAAAACTATTTTCGCTACATTTTATATTATCTGAGATGTCTTGTAATTTTGCTAACTAATCTTCCAGAGTAATAGTAAACGCTTGTAAATACTGAAATAAAATATTGATGATTCTGAATATTATCAAAGTTTATAAATTCATAACACGCTGAATCATACTAATTATAACTACAGTCTGTAAATCTATGCACATATATAAAATGAGAGTGTTTTTTAACAAAAAACACCTGTTTAGACGACCTAAAATCAAAAATAACATTTTTTTCTATCTATCTGTGAGTTTGTCCGAAATAGGATCGCAAACGGTTGCATAGCTAACACTAAGTTTATCAGAGGCAGATAGACAACATTTCTGGCGACAATCTTCAGTTTCTTCCATTCCGATATCTAAAATAATTTTTGTGTAAACAGGGAAAAAAACTGGAAAAATCAATCAATCAACCAATCGTTCAATATTTAAAAACTCTATAACAAACTGGTGCATTTTAACGAAACTTACGGTGATTGAACGGTCTAATTAAGATTTATAGATGATAATATTTACATTTGTTGCTTAAGACACATACATTTTAATTTAAAAACTGGATTGGTAAGTATATAAGGAACTAATAGTCCATAATAGAATCCAAAGCCAAGTTTCGCATCATTGGTAAGCAAAGAAATTGTTTTTAGGATTTTATTAGCTCACAGGCTATCAAAGCCTGAGAGCTTATGTGCCCGCCGGTTCTGTATGTATGTACGTACGTACGTATGTATGTATGTATGTATGTACGTAACGCGATAACTCTTGATAGAACTAACCGTTTTACTTTAAATTTTGTTTATAGGTTCCTTGTGATAAGGCGCTTCCCTGATTAGTTTTGGAGGTTCATTGGTTAAGCATAAAGGGGGGAAACGGGGGGCTAACCCCCCATAACTTAGATAAACGGGTTTTTCATGCAGAATTATCCCATTTTCTTCAAATTTTGTATATATGTTCATTTTGATAATGTGCTTCTGTCAATAGTTTTGGGGGTTCATTGGTTAAGTATTAAGGGGGAAAGGAGGGGGATACGCCCCCCCCTAATTTAGATAAATGGGTTTTTCATGCAGAATTATCCCATTTTCTTCAAATTTTGTATATAGGTTCATTTTGATAATGCGCTTCTGTCAATAGTTTTGGGGGTTCATTGGTTAAGTATAAAGGGGGAAAGGGGGGGGATAACCCCCAAATTTAGATAAATGGGTTTTTCATGCAGAATTATCCGATTTTCCTCAAATTTTGTATACAGGTTCATTGTGATAATGCGCTTCTCTGAATAGTTTTGGGGGTTCATTGGTTAAGTATAAAGGGGGAAAGGGGGGCTAATCCCCCCTTAATTTAGATAAATGGGTTTTTCATGCAGAATTATCCGATTTTCTTCAAATTTTGTATATATATTCATTGTAATTATAGACTTCCCTGATTAGTTTCAGGGGTTCATTAGTTAACTATGAGGGGGGTAACGGGGGTATGACCCCCCCCCCTTAATATATTGTTGATTTCTTTATTTTTCGAGGGGCATATTTCAAATTCTTTGAAATAAGAGTATAATATGCAATTAGTGTGAATAGCCTGTGAGCTCACTGCCCTCAGTTTAACTGGGCAGTTTTCTTTTTATTATATGTTTAGTTCATACAAAAACAAGCCTGGTTACAACAATGCACTAAATTTTGCGCCAAACCACGCTATTTGAACTAATCTGTCACCAATTCGCTTTGGACCCGATTACGAAAATTTTTAAAATGATAAGAATTTTATATTGATCCAATCTTTTAGCTTACAATTTATTTATTTAAATTTAAAACTGTAAGAATAAATATCCAATATTTAATTTTTATTTCCACAGCACATGTTGGTATCCACACATCAAATATCTCTATAAAATTAGAGTGATTCTCTGCGAATTTCAGAAAATTACCATATTCTAAGTTTATTCGACTATTTAGACGACGTATAGTCACAAATAACATTTAAAAAAAATTTGTTTCTCCGGAATAGATTCAGAAACGGTTCCATAAAACACAATAAACTTATTAGGGTCAGATTGAGAATCTGTTCAGGCGTACTTCGTGCCGTCTGTGCTCCGCTGGATCGTCTGCCCATTAGACAACCACCTGCTTTTGCTACCACGATGACTGGACCCCACAGCCGCCGCCTCCCGTGGGAGTGTGTAGGGTCCGCACGATGTTGACATGTTGAAGGAATCTCCGACCAGACTTGCACTCGGTGACTGCGCCAAGACAAATCTCGACACAGTCACAAGACATGTACACCCGCATTCTTCTGTCAGCCCGCTTAACCAACCTTCCAAACATGGTTTGTACCGCTATGGCGTCCTCGGCTGAGCTCCCGGTCATCCTCCTGCACGGAATTCAAGTTGTTTCGTGACCACTCGGAGATGCACTTGGCCGCCGGCATAATAAAGAAATAAATCTGACACATAAGTATCCTCGAGTCTTAATAATAGATCATAAGTGCTATACTTTAACGTTTCATTTGTTTTGATTGTACTATAGGGACTGCTCAAACAAGGAAACCAAGTCTATAGAGCATTGTATCCATCCCGGTCCCTTTATTAAGGTCTTAAATGGGAGAAGAAGAAGTTACAGTGTTCAGTCGCAGCTGAAGCCGCCGTAAAACGCGACAATGGGCTGCAAAACGTAACGTAAGAATGAGAGAAAATCGGGCTACGACCGGCCCTGCCAGGAATACTCCAATCGCGAACAAGTGACAGAACCTGATTAATGTTTTTAGAGTAGTGGGCCATCGCACACACTGCCGGAAAACAGATTTTACCACGCGACACTGGGCAGCGAGGGGCATCAGTAGTAGGTAGTGGAAGCTTTTAGGTGCGATGGAGAAACCCCTTCGCGACAAGCGCGCGTTTCTCTGCCAGACTGTACACACGACAGGGGGCAGAAATTTGAGAAAACGTGAACCGACAGACAGGCTTCCTAAGTTAAATTTCAGAGGTAGGTTAGGTGGTCATACGTGTTTTTTAGTTTCCTCTTAAGAAGTAGGCGAGTGAGGACATTTGTGAGTCAATTTTTTGGAGGGTTTCGAGTGTATTTTATTGGCTTGTCAGTGTGCAGTGAAAATACGGGTTCGACGCTGTACCTTGTTCACCGCACTCGCATCGGTCTGAAGGTGCACATTTTGATTTGTGTAGCTACTGGCGGAAGGGTTTATGACCAGTAAGAAAAGCTTTAGTATGTGGGGTAAAATAGTGTGTAGGAGACTTTGGAGATAAGCGTATGTGTATGACGGCCTGTTGTTGATGTGGTATACAATGTATTTGCCAGTCTTTTAGAATATTTGATTTTAATTATCGATTGATGTAACTAGGTGAGAGTGGAAGGTGGTGATCAATGTTGGGAGTTTTGTGGCTTGTTTTGCTTGACTCTCCACCAACTAGTTGCCAAATATGCCCTTGTCAGCAGACACATGACCAATTCGAGCGCGACTTACGAGAGTTAATAGACTTTCCTTGTTGATTTGATTTAATTGCCTAAGAGGGACTGCTGCTCAGACAAGGAAACCAAGTCTGTAGAGCATAATATCCCTCCTGTTCCGTTGATTAAAGTCTTAACCCCCCCCCCCAAAAAAAAATAGAGTTCAGCCGTAGCTGAAGCCGCCAGAAAACGCGACATTGGGGGGCAATTACATAATTACAAGAATGAAAGAAAATCGGCCTACGGCCAGCCCTGACAGAAATTCTCCAATCGCAAGCAAGTGACTGAGACTGATCGAGGCTTTACATTAGTGGTCCGTCACTGTCAGAAAACAGATTTTCCCTCGCAACACTGGGCAGCGAGAAGCATCAGTAGTCTGTGGAAGCTTTTGGGTGCGCCGGAGAAACGCCCTCGCGGCAGGCGAGAGATGCTCTGCCAGAGCTCTACGCGCGACAGAACCGGCAGACAGGTTTCCTAAGTTAAACTTGACAGGTAAGTTAGATGGTTATATATGTTTTTTAGTTTCCTCTTAAGAAGTGGACGTTTGAGGCTATTTGTGAGCCAGTGTTTAGGAAGGTTTTGGCTGTACCTGAGATGCAATTGGCTTGTCAGTGTGCAATGAAAATATGGATGTGACCGAGGCTAACGAAAAAGAAAGGCTACCGCGGTGTATTCTTCTTATCTTTTTTATAGACTGCTAGCGTGACGTGATGCGCTTTTCGTACATCTGCACTGGTACATTCGAGCATCACGTGACTCCGGCGGTCTGTAAAAAAGATACGAGTAAAGCACCGCGGTAGCCTTTCTTTTTCGGTAGCCTCGATGTGACGCTGTGCCAAGCTGTAGTGTGAGGGGTGAGGTAAAATAATGTGTAGGATACTTTGGGGATTAGCGTATGAGTATGTCGGCCTTTTGTTGAAGTGGTCCAATGTACTTGCCAGTCTTTTAGAATATTTTTTTAATAATCGTTTGATGTAGCTTGGTGGGAGTGGAAGGTGGTGATCAATGTTAGGTTTTTTGTGGCTTCTTTTGCAAGAGTATCCGCCAATTCGTTGCCAAATATGCCCTTGTGAGTGGATACATGACCAATTCGAGTGCGGCTTACAAGAGTTAGTAGACTTTTCTTGATATCAAGAACTAGCGGGTGTTTCGTTCTGTGGGAATATAATTACCTGCAGACTAGACAGACTGTCGCTATATATCCAGAGCAGGGTTGTGATTTAAGCGTAAATTGTAAATAACGCTAATGACTGCTTACATTATTTAGAAAGTGAGATGTTTCGAGTAAGGGACTCTGTTTTATATGCCAATACAGTAGTCCAATGTTATTCAAGGCCTTATGGCAAAATTATACCTCTTTGTCTTTCTGGTAGGAACAGGAGCAGAATATAGTCTTACTTCGTGTTATAAATTTGTAGCTATTAGTCCTTTTTTAGGTGCGTTCGTAATTATATAAATACGTAGCACCTATTGTTGTCGCTTGGTCCGTCCGTCTGTCTGTCCGTCCGCATATAACAACGCAAAAACTACCCAACCGAATGGTTTGTAATTTAAGATATATTATCTTTGCAGAATTTTGTCGAGACATTTCATTTTTTTTAAAAATCGAATCAAAACTTTAGGAGATATTAATAAAAATATTTATTAAGAAATTTGAATTTTTTTTAAAAAATCGGTGCTTTCTTGTTAGAGGAGCTTCCGAGGTTAAATCGTCAAGCGACCGAGATACTTATTTTATGACAGAAATTAATCTGCAGACGATATAATTTATTTCACAGAATTAAAAATCATCAAGATCTGAATATTTATATAACTAGCTATAGTACGAACGCACCTCATTTGTTACGTTTGACGTACAATTTCCAACTTGTTTTTAATTATCAATGTCTGCTTGACGTCATCAACTGAATGTTTGCAATTCAACTCGCTCAGCTCAATTTTCTGCAGACTCTGCATGTGCTTTTTATTTAAATAATACTAAAATTTTAATATATTCTAAAATATTGCGAATATTACACATTTTTCAACATATCTTTTTTCTAAATATGCATATTAAATACAATTTTCTTATTATTTACTTTCTTAGCTTTACACAAGAATTAATGGGATAAAGATTTGTTCTTAAAACTTAAGCATTTTCGCGTAAAATCTTCTTACCAAGATACTTAAGGAGATTAAATGAACAACATATTTAAAAATCAACAAAATCGATTTTTTACATTTTTAGCTCGCCCTTTGTTAGACATGGATACTTAAAACGCGTTTCTCTGAATCATAATACGTAAAAGATAGTCTTCTTGAAAATGGATTTTTTTCCCCCATTACTAACATAGGTATTAACTTTGAATTTTAATGTTTGTAAAATAAATTTAATTTTCTTTTAGAAAATGACTCTTAAAGAAAATGTATCGATTTTTTTGCAAAAATTTTAGACTTAATAGGCTTATATATTTTTATTTTTAAATATAACTTTTGTGTAAAGAGGAAGAAACAAACCATGTTCAGAATACATGTTTGAAAATTATTTTACGCAAAGATATTTTTTGAATCTACAAGTAAGCCTATACGTTGAGTTTTAGCTATTTAAAATTTTATAGAAAGAAATCGCAATAAGCGAAGAAGAAAATTACACAGATAATATTCCGCAGTTTACTCTTACTTAAATTGATTTTCTCTTTCGTATGAACTGAAAGAGCATTCATCTAGAATAAGCTCATTAAGCTTTTTACTGTTATTAACAACAAAAAGCAGAAGGCATAACGTATTGACCAAAAATGCTCTTTGTAATATACTCTATAGATAATTTTTAATCCAAGTCGAACATTACAGCTTTCTTTTAAAATTCTTTCTCAGTTTTTGTCCCTCTATCTCTTATTTTTGTTTGTTGGTAAAATGTTTCATATAAAAAAAAATAACCTGTTCGTCAAAACATCAGTTTAATTACGTTTCATGCATAAATTTCACTGTCTCCTTTTCAGATATTTTCTGGAAAATAGATGCTTATATCTAATTTCTGATAAACATCAATCTGAATGTATGAAAAAATATTAATATGTACAATTTGGTTGAGTATGAGAATCGCGTCGCTTCTGTCGCCTATGATAATCACGTTTATTCAACATTTTTTTATTTTAAATTTTATATTTTGCATTCTTAATTTGTTACATTATAATCTGGCACTTTTTCTGTCCAATCATAATAATGGCAAATGAACGGGGGTGTTCCCAGGTGTCCCAGTTTAGGTGAGATGTCCCGATTTCCAATGCATTTAAGACCCTTGCCGCGGAACCAGTGCGCAGGACGCCAAAAGTCTTAATTTTTTATGATGTACAAACTCTTTTAAATACCTAATTTTAAGTATTATGCTATTCGTTAGCCTGCATCGAGTGGAACTTTATGGAGTAAATCTAATAAAACACAATCTGTGTAAAGAGGAAAAAATTCACAGTTAGGTAAAACCTGTCTAAAACGGAATATTTTTTCAGTCCCTATTGATTCTTTTTCTAAAGGTTTTACTGTACTTAATTCAGTAAATCATGTAAAAACCGGATCTGCCTATAACTAATCCCGTCTTATACGTAAAACATTCATGGTCCCTGGAGGAAAGACTACCGTATATTTATAACAGTTCAGTCGAAAACCTCTCAAATAAATTATTTTGCTTCTGTAACTAGCGATTCCGCTTTTACAGATTTTACTCTCTAAAGTTATTGTGTTTAGTTAATATAGTAAAACCTACAAAGACGGAATCTCAAAACACCAGAGGAAAATTCCGTTTTAGACAGGTTTTGTTTTAGCAGG
The DNA here is from genome assembly GCA_963931845.1 of Maratus michaelseni. Lineage (NCBI taxonomy): Eukaryota > Metazoa > Arthropoda > Arachnida > Araneae > Salticidae > Maratus > Maratus michaelseni. The sequence goes on along the minus strand of OZ007586.1, from coordinate 39,071,137 downwards.
TAGAATTGTATGATAGTCTTCCCGTCGGGACCATGGACTTTATACATTTTAGACAGGATTCCGCTATAGACAGGGTTTGTTTTCATAGGATTTAATGTATTTTTATGTCCCGATGTAGAAGCCACTGTCCCGTATTTCTGGCTCCATGCCCCACTTTTTTGTGAGTGGATCTGGCAACACTAGTTCCGATGAACAGGGAATAGCGGCCCAATACAGCCATTTTGGGATAGTTTTAGCGTCTGGTAAATCATATTTCTACGTTTGAAACTGTAAATATGTATATTTTTAGGTGCGTCCGTAATTATATAAATACGTAACACGTATAGTCATCGTCTGTTCCGCATATAACAGCGCAAAAGCTACCCAACCGATTGGTTTGAAAATTAATATATATGATCGTTGCAGAATTTTGTCGAGTGATTTAAAATTTTATGAAAATCGAAGCAAAACTTAAAAAGATATTAATAAAAATATTTATTAAGTAATTTCAATTTTTTTTAAAAACGATACTTCCTTCTTATTGCAGCTTCTGAAGATTAATCGTCAAGCGACCGAGATGTATCGCCAAGTTATCTGACATGTATGACGTTATAGTCATATACACTGGCCTCCAAAAGTTAAGGTACAAACAGTTTTTTGACGATCACTATTAAAAGAATGAAAATAAAAGTAAAAAATATGGTTTATATGAATGATCATAAGTAACTTCAATTAAATCTTTTGAAAAAATTATACCCATCCCAATAATTTTAATGTATTGGATACTTATATGTTTGTCAGGAGGAAAAGCAAATATCCCACTTTGGGGGGAATTTGTGTGAAATTTTTTTATGGTTGGTGATCTTGAATAGTTGGCACTAAAATAGTGTTGACCATGTCTAGGAGATGTCGTTTACTTGATTCATTAAGATGGCGGGCAATCTGATGGGTGGAAATGGGGTTATCACAAGCTGGTGCTAATAGACGTCTTAATGTGTCTCGTAGTGTGGCCCAAAGGCTCTGAAATCATTTTGAATCCAAAAATTCAGAATCAAGAAGACTTGTTCCAGATAGCTCTTGGGTTACAACCCCTGTACAAGATCGCTTTCTAGCTCTTTTGCCCTGAAGGAGGAGCATTACTACTGTAGCTCAGCTCATTTCAGATCCTCGTAAAGCAACGGGGATGACAATAACGGCGATTACGATGCCTAGACGTCTTCACAATTAAGGACTCTACGCAATACGACCCGTCGTGTGTGGCCCTCTTAATCAACAACACAGAAGTGCCCGTTTATGTTGACCAAGAGAGCACGTTACCTGGAACACACAACAATGGGCTTCCGTACTGTTCATAGATGAGTCCCGGTTTGCTTTGGAGAGTGATTCAGTTCGTGTGCTGATCGGGAGAGAACAAGGCATCAGATTCTATCTATGTAACATTGTTGAAAGACACGGTTATAGAGCAGGTGGAATCCTGATTTAGGCTGGAATCGCTCTTTTGGTCACAGTAACTTCCATGTATGCCATAGAAGAATTCTGACTACTGTGAAATATCGGGACGAGATCCTGGCTCCGTTTGTCACACCGTATGATAGTGCTATTGGTGATGAATTAATCTGAATGGTTGATAATGCCCGATCGAATTGAGCTAGAGTCATTGATGAATATCTAGAGTATCAAGGTTTAGAGCGAATGGAATGGCCAGCACAATCTGCGGATATTGATCCTATAGAGCATCTGTGGGGCTATCTCAGCAGGCAGGTGGCAGCCGTAAGTCCTCCTACAAAGTCGTTAAATGAGCTGGAACAAGCGTTGCTCCATGTATGGGAGTTATTTCCCTTTCCAGTGTCCGACAACTTAATTGACAGTATGGAAAACCGATGCCACAAATTCATTACAAGTAGGGCCGGACACATGCCTTATTAAAATCCGTTTATTTAATATTTTTTCACAAAAAACTGCTATTTATTTTTTTATCAAACAGTGGACTTTTTCATAAAATGCAATTTTTTATTTGTAAATCATGCTTGATGTTAAAATTAAGTAAAATTCGATAAATGACTGTTTAAAGCACAATTCTTCTAAATCTCATGTTTTTATCTTCATTTGTTTTCAAATTAGACACAAAAGACTGGTTGTACCTTAACTTTCGGAGGCCAGTGTATGACGTATATGACATTTTATAACCTCTATGACTAAGTTATAGTCACATTCTGCCTTCTATTACATCCTATCATACGTAATTAATTCAATGATATGCCATGATGGGGAATGATTCTACGTTGCCACGGCGATTACGTCCTATTTAAGATGGAGTCCTATTATTTCCGTATGAATGAATTTAAAAACCGAATTTCTATATTAAAACAGTATAATTATAGCAATTCTATAATCTACCGACACTTTTTTGGATAGATGTTTCCGGAGAAATAGATATTAAATGGAAAAAGTGTCTAAATATGGATTTCAAGTTCTGAAATTTTCAAAGCTAGGCGTAATTGGACATTTCAGTAAATGCCAACAAAAGATAAAATGTTGCCAACTTAAAATGTACTCATTTTATTACAAAAATTAATCCTATCATAATAATAGACGATATAATTCATGTCACTGAAATAATACGATGATTTTTTGACATTGTCTTGTATTGGATATTTGTTCATAGTATAATTTTAATGTAACAGAATTGTAATTAATGGTTTGTAAAACTGTATTGAAACTTAATTTCATAAAATAATCTTAATATCTATAATATTAAAATCTGCACATAAAGTAAATTTTGTATTCATTCATTTTTTCATAAGAGTGCAGCAGCTATTGCACCATGATCTGAATATTTATCAAACTAGTTATAGTAAGATATTTGATACTAACAACTGTCACGTTTGACGTACTGTTTCCAACATCTTGTTTACACAAATTGTAATTACATTAAAATTAGAAAACATCAAAAATATTTATACGGAAAATGTTTTATATCTTCTCTTATGAAGTGCGATCATTCATTGAAAAATTAGAGAACCAAATAAAGCAGGATTTTATGGAAAATGTTTTGCACGTTTTGGCTCTGATATTTTACGTATGTTAAAAAAGTTTCATCATGCACTTTCAACATCTAGACTTTCGTGACCTTTTCTTATGCATCTTTACACTACATATACCGTGTATATTGAAAATATATACCGTGTATTTCCACTGCCTCTGATAGTTTTATGATTTTCATTGCTTTTTATTTTTAACCATCTGATTGTTCAATTTATGGAGCAAAAAACTTCAAAAATTGTGTATTTGTTTATTGCATATTTCAAATCTATATACAGGGTGCTTCAGAAAAATACATGCATACATACACTGTTTAACGAGTCATAACTGTCTATTTTTTCTTTTTTTTTTTCAAAGTGCAATGAATTGGAAATAATGAGTGGACCAAGATTAACTTTTGAAGAAAGAATATGTATTTTAAAGTACTATTGTAAGTATGAAAATGTAGCAAAAGTACAAAAAATATATATGGCAGGGGGTTTAAGGCAGATCCACATATGCGACTTACAATTCATTGGATAAAAGATAAGTTTGGAACGAATAGATGTTCATAGACAACGTTCCAGAATCGCAATTGAGCAAGAATGCGCCACAACACCAAATGAAATATTTGTTGAAGTTTCTGAATCAATACTCCACCTTTATAAGCAGAGTATTGACCTGAATGGATATAATTCTGAACATTTGCGGTAGGAGAAAACGTTATACATTTTATGTAGATTCTTTTGCAATTTAAATATGAATTATATGTGAATAAACACTGGAGTTATAATCATTCAAAATGAGTATACATTTTTCTGAGGCACCCTGCATTTTTGGGGATTAAAATATACAATTCTTTTTTCGAAAAGAGATTTTTTATAGATTTAGATCCTCAGAAGAGAGCAATTAAAAAGTTCAAAATACTCCAATGTACTTGCATTGTTAGACATATTCACAGCTATTACTTGATTTCCCCCAAAAGGAAATAAGGCAAGAGGTGAAGGAATATCTTTCATATCAATTTCGCACCACTGCCTAACACTTTGCATGGATAGTCGTCTTCAGATTCATCGTTATCTTGAGAGGAATCTTAAAAATTACAATCTATATGACTATTATCACTGTCTTCAAAACGACTAATATTATTTTCAGAATCCGATAAAAAATTAAGAATATACACTCTGTCACTTGCTAAACTCTTTCGGCCACAAGGTCTCGTCACCTGATCAAGGTTCTAAATTAAGAGACCAATTCCTTTCTCTTCCTTAATTTTCGCTTTTTTTAAATCTGTCAATTAAACAAAGTTAAACAGAAACCTTGAACCGGCAAACAAAGAGAACTGTAGCAAACCACTAGAGAGAACTGCAGCGATGCCAACAAGGCTATTGTCAGATGTATCACAGCCGTGTTGTGATCAGGCGAATATCGCCCAGCACCCAGGTACTAACTCGTCAAGCTAGGCACTCATGCCGGGCAGGTCACTGTAAAAAAAAATTCGGAACGTTTCAGGAAATTATCCTGAAACATTTCGCACATTTTAACGGAATTTCAAATTTCTTTATGTCCCACGTTAATTATGACAATAATTCGTGTAATATTTTTGAGAGGTTTCAATTTTTCCGTAAACTACATTCTGCGCATGCGTGCTTCATGTTTTATGTTCCATTAGCCATTTTGATAACTAAAGAAGAATAAAAAACAGCTGCTTAGGTACTTAGAGACAAATGCAGTCTGAACAAATGCCATTCTTTGTTTGGATATCAACCGATAAAGTAAGAAGAAAATTTAAATCTTTTCATGCTTTATTATTTGAATTTTCATTTTATCTGTAATAAGAAACTTTAAAATTTAATTGCTTAAATATGACACTGAATAAAAAAAGTATATTGATTATTGAAAATTGGAATGTTTCACTACTTTGTTATGAAACGTAACAGCAAAAAGCCGTGGCATCCTAATGCCACCACTTTTTTCCGAACCTTCCGGAAATTTTTTTACAGTGTAGGGCCTGGTTAGCGGTATATATATATGAAACAAACTCTTTTGACCAGCCATTTCTGAATTGAAAATAGCGAACAAATATGAATAAGATTGCTTGAAAAACCAGATAAAGAAATGACTCAAATTCTACCAACTGCAGCTATTTTTGGCCAAGATCTAATTCAAAACCTAAATGTTTTATTTAAAGTATTATTACTGATTAAACGGGGAAAACACGGGAGGCGCTATTGCTTCAAAAACCAGATAATGAAATGACTCAAATTTTACCAACTACTTTTATTTGTTGGCCAAGATCTGTATTTAAAGTATTATTACAGATTAAACGGGGAAAATGTGGGAGGCGCTATTGAATAAGGAAAAAAGACTGTGCAGCCAGTAATTGCGGGATGAGCGACTTTTGCTACATTTGCATTGTACCCGAAAATAGCGGGATAAGCAATCAGAGGGTTAACTTCATAATGACAAAGTGAAACCACAAAAATATTTTATGGAAATTATCTATTTTTTCTACTTTCATAAAAGGAGACCATTTACTTTAAAATCAGAAAATAAAAAGAGGACTTTATGGAAAATGGTTTACACATTTCTCTTCTGAACAGACCTTTAAAGTCATTCATAGATTTAAATAACTTACGAAAATATGTAAGCATTTAAATATGCAAATTGATTATGAAATCCATTACGTTTAATCGGAAATGTTGCAGAGCGAGGAAGTGCATGCTAGAGTATGAAAGATAACATAAGGAAATGAAAGTTAGATGCATAAATTAAATGTATTATTCATTCCTGTTATTGAAACCATAAATAAGGATTCAGTAAGGAAAAGGCCATCCTGTTTCATTTCTTTTTCGTATGAGAAATTATGAAGATTTATGGATCACAATTATTTTAGTTAAAATTGAATGGAAGGGAGATATTTTGTTTTAAGTGAAAAATGTTATCGCGTATTACTATAAATAATATAAGTAAAAACTAATTAAAGACAAGTTTTTATTATAATGTACTAAAAATAAGGAAAAAAGTTGAAGGATAATTGATTGAAATAAGTAACTTTTTTAAAAGAAATAAATTAAATTGCGAGTGACTTTTTTATCAATTACTTTAAAAAAATAAAAGGATATACAATTTTAAATCCAGTTTCCTGGCAAGGAAAAATAGAGCAATATTTTCCAGAGGAACGAACCCACATCCATTCAGTCCCTGTTTGGAAGTGAAAGATGGCGAATTTACCAGCCATGCTGCTGTTTAATTGAAGAATATCAGATTATTTCTGAAGCAATCAATGCCATTTACGTGATCACATACGTCATTACATTTACGTATCCTTATTGGACATATGTTTTTGTCTACTGGTAACGGAAGCAAATTTCCTTTTTTTTTTTTTTTTTTTTTTTTTTTACAGAATATTTTATTGTCACTGGAAATACGCGCCACACTACCAAAAATAAGGTCAATTGTAGCACAAAAAGTGTGTTAAAATATCAAGATTTGAGACGAACGAACATACAAAAAAAGTTAAATTGTAATGCACAGGATGTCCTATAAAGGATGCCAAATTTTAAAAAATAGATATTTTTTAACTATAACAAATATAAAGATAAAATATGTGAGATGTTTATAAGATAGCTTATAAATTTAGTATATAGTAATTTGAAAATTATTAGAAAATTTCCTCAATAGATGGGCCCTGTGTTGTATAATCTTGTTATATCATCTTGTCTCAAGTATCATACAGTTTTTACTTTTCTCTGTTTTCAATGTTTTAGTGCATTTGAACTAATAAACTATAGAACTAATCGTAAAGTCATGCAAGATTGGGTATCTTCGGGAAACACATACACCTGCACAAAAACATATTCCAATTATTTTTAAGTATTCCATTGATGTTAGTTAGCCATAATGGAACTTATCAACTTTTTATCTAGTTGTAATTATTGCATCTAACTGTACTGGTCCTTATAATTTATCATTGCGAACCAACATCTCTAGATACATCTTCAATATTCCTGTGAGATGTTATATAAGCTGGAAAGATGCATAATATAATATTAAAAACCTATTGAAACACCATAAAAGTAATAGAACTACTACGCGTGTCCAATGAACGGTGTCATTCTTCCTCAGGTTCAACTCTGGAACAACAACCTCATGCTACCACTCTGAAAACAAGAACAAGATGGAAAAAATGGAAAAGAAAGGGTCAGGCACGAACAAACAATCAATAAAAAAGTGGAAAACATGCAATAATAAAGTTGAAAAAACAGTCAATCAAATAAAGATCAACAGCTAATATAAGAGAACACAACGGATCAGAAAGAGAAGTAAAAGGAATGAAAAAAATATATATATAAATCATAAAAGTTGGTAGACGATAATTGTAGAGTTAGAAATTAAGAAACAAAAAATAAAAATTCAAAAATACAATTCCGAGCATATTCTGATGCAATGCGTCTTTTAATCAATTAAAATTATCTTGTTATTAATTTTATGTACAATATAAAATGAAAATGTATCGTTTCGTTGACAGATTTTAGTTCAGCCCAAAATGCGGTATTTTTGGTTAATGCAATCTTATGGTTAATCTGCTTTTCTCTCTTTTTAATTTGTTCTGGGCAATCAATTGCCACACTTGAGGTCTGCTATTAGTTATTTTAAATTATTGTAGAACACAAATGTTTATTGTTGAGATAGATATTTGAAAATCATATTTGAAAATTATTTTAACCCTTTTTATCCTGACGGTACTTATACCGGTTTTTCAAATGAGAAATTTTCACCTAATTGAATCGCAAAAATGCTATGATTGGATAAGGAAAACTTTACAAACAAAAAAAAAATAACTGGTGGGAATAATCGAGAATTCTGAGCATCTAAAAATTAGCTTGAAAATTAATTCAGAATATAAAGGGTTAAAGGATATAAAAAGTCGCTAAATTGAGTTACAGTTTTCAAACATATTTCATTCGAAAGTACATCTTTTTCCAATTTGCTGACATAAAAAGTAAAATTATGCGGCATTTAAAAGGGATGTAGGAGCCATAAAAATAGCAACTGGTTTTTCGCAGCCACGCAAAAGTCGGCAATACATTTCTGGCTACAACAGAAAAGTCGTCAGTGAAGGAAGTACGACTTGTCGTAAATAATGCCAGCTAAATTTGAAATCGCACAATAACATACGATGGTCTAAATCGAGATAATAAATGTTTGCATTACATTCATTTTTTGCACGTCTTAAGTTGTGTTCACTTGTTACACTTTTTAATTGAAATCTAAATACCAAAATATAGTAATAAACAAAGCCTGAAATTGGTATTTTAAGATAACATACTTTGAAATCTTTTATACAGATTCTTAAGTTCTTATATTCGAAAGCACATAATGTTAAGATTAAAGTCATAATAAATTAAAAATGTTATTTAAATGGTGACTGCAATTAGTGAGCTCGAAGCCATCCGACGTATTAAATACCTTTCTTATATGTGTTAGTTTTATTATAATTAGCTTCAAAACCTTGTTGAAGTGAAAACTTCCATAGGCGAACCGCACAATTTTTTTCTAGGCCGCGAAAAAAGCTGATTAATTACACTTGAAAGTGAATCGCTTATTATTTATTTACAGTAATACTAACGAAGTCCTCCTTACCATCTATATGGCATGTTCAATAACGCTTCATCTATGAAAAATGTTGTTGTTAATGTGTTTTCAATGACTGACAGCCCCCTTACCAGAAAAATCACTAGAACTGCCTGGGAGCGTATTCTGACTCTAGAGGTTCTATGACGTGTGCAATGACACTTCGCCTACGAAAAATATTGTTGGCTGTTAAGCCTTTTGTTTTCAAAGACTGACAGTTCCTCCTATCAGTAAAATTCAAGAATACGGCATTGAGAATTCAGATTGAGAAGGTCTTATAGATGGTAAGGAGGTCTTGGTAATGACGCATATTCACGCACACACACGAGTGCTTTCCTGCGCCAAATTGTCGCCATGCTTGCCGATATTTGGCGACAAAAATATTTTCCCATAAACATGTCAGAAATTGGTGATAATTGGCAAGTTTTGAGAAATTCTCATTCAAATCCATAACTGTAATCGGGTTCCATGTCAGAGTGGCGTATTTAGGCTGCCGTGTTTTGAGGAAAAATTAATTGCATTCTTGTAACCAGGGGTGGATTTTTGTGACCAACATTCAATGTTATACGAATTATAATTTTGATTACATCTTTTTTATTTCCAATAACAATTAATTAATATGTTTTCGAATATAGCTTGATATTATGAGAGTAATAAATAGTTTAATATTATGAGTATGTGTGAATATTCATACATGTGCATGTATAATTATTTGAATAGAACTTTTTATAGATTGGAAAATTAAAGAAGGATCAAAATAGCGATTAATTGAAACGAAAATGCTAATTAGTACGCTTCATGTAATATGAGGATAATTACTTCAAATTGATTACAATCACCATGAAAGTTTTAACTTATGTTGTGCGGTTAAGCACACAATTTTTGAAACGACAATTTCGTATTATTGTACAACAAAAAACATCACTATCTTTAAAAAAGTCCAGGAAATCATCTTGAAATTTCTTCGCTCGCCAAAACGGAGACATCATAAAGTTTGTATTTATAAAATTTAATGCCACTAAAACATATTAAGAGAAAAGTTGCGTAATTAATTTAATTTCCTTTCTTGTAAAACTTTGTGTTTCTTCGAAGTAATCTTTTGTTGTATCGTGCAAATATAAGAGATTTTTAAAGCTCCTTTTTCAGAAATGTTATTTTCTTCTTTTAATACATATAAGTGTAGAGAGGCGTGAAATGAGAAAGTCTAAACAATTTCAAACCCTAAATAGGAAAGGAAGTACCTGAAGAAAATAAGGGATGACACATCAGAAAGGATTTAGGTTACATGAGAAACTGTTATCTCTGAAGCAGGATGTGAACTTATGAACATGTTTATTTTTTATATAGTTGTCAGAATATTTCAGTCAATTTTACGCTCTTTTCCTTTTAAACAAGCTTAACTAACAGAAGAAAATGGAACTATAAAATAAAGTTTTCTAATGTAATATTTTTTTCATGATATATTATTGAAATAATTTATACGTTATTGTTAATGGGATAAATTGTTAAATGGATAAATTGAATATATTAGTAACAATTTAATAATAAACCTATATAACCATTTAATAACCATAGTTTATGGCAGTATTTTCCAATTGCTGGGACACGACCTGGCACCGGGCTTTGAAAACAAAATTCGGTTACGCGTAATAAAGTCTCGAAAGAGTGATTTTCAATTTCAGTTTTTTTTCTTATGTAAATAAAACGTTTAATAAATATTAAAGATATATAGAATAAAAATGGAAGTAGATATATGAAGTAGCCGGACATTAGAATTAAATTATCAGCGTTTCTCTAAACCTATAGAATATTGTTAATAAGAAAAAAATAACATAACACTTCGCATTACCTAATTGAATTGTTTCATTATTTTTATATTCTTGTAAAGGTAAATTATTTCTTCTTATTAAAATATTTGATAATTTTATGTTGTCTTTTAAATGAATTTGATTTTACAAAATGATTTATTTTATCTATAGTTATTATTGCGCCGATAAAAATTGGGATTAAAACCTTTTAATAAGTCGCAAAAAAAAAAAGTGACAGCGAATCGAACCGAGAGAAAATATGTTTGAGAAAGACGGGAATGTCCATGTTTACGGGAATGTCCCAAACTATGGGTCGTGACCCACCATTGGATTGCATGTGATTTCTGGTGGGTAGAGGAATGATAGATCAGTTCTTACAAAATATGGCATTAATATATGCTGTAAAAATATAACGAAAACTATGCCCCACACAACCACAATCCTTCCCCGGACGTCTTATGAATGGACGTCTTGGATGTCTTGGATTATGAATGGACATCTAAGAGATCCTGAAGTTGTCATATCCCATGAGAACTATCTACTGGATATCCTGAGGATATGAAGATCGAATTATCCAGTTAAGTTCCATGGACCATTAACTGTACAAAACATGTCATAAAAAGTTATCCGCTGGACGTCAATAGGTGTGACATTTTGACAGCCAGACGTTATTCGGGGACTATCTATAGGGCACTGTAAATCATCCAGAGTATATTGATTATCCTGAAAACGATATATTATGGATATTTTTATGATGTCAGTGCGTTGCCTGGTATTTTAATCTTTTAAATAAAAGAACAAGAGGAAATATAGCTAAAGAACTTCAAGAAATGAAAGTGTTTTATTAAGGGAACTCGGTAACCCCCACTTTGCAAAAAATGACGAAAGTATGAATTTTCCAATTTTTTGCTTAAATTGTATTTACAAATAGCTACTATAATTTGGGTAGTTACATAAAGGTTCGGCGATTATAAATATCGGAAAAAGGCTTTTTACTGTATCCTTTTAACACATTCACTGCCATGCGACACAACTATCTGTGCCATATATATTTCCTGGGGCACCATACCACCCGAATACGCGTGAAATCAATATTTTCATTGAAGACAGTTAAATATTAACCTGAGGATTTAATTGTCTTCAAGTTTAGATTTCCAAAAGCTTTATTGCTATGAAACGAGACTATTCCTAATTTGCTACCATGTAATTAAAAAAATAAACCGTGCCCCCCCCCCCCCCCCAGGTCTGCATGGTGTTTTACGTTTAGCGTTCTACGTGTAAAAATAACTAAAATTGGATATTTTAAATTTTAAATGTATAAAATTAACACTTTGTATAAAATTGATAAACATTGCCGCAAATGAGAATTATGAATGAACTCGATAAACACTGAAATGTCTGACTTCGTAAATGTCTGTTAAAAAAAACTCTTTAAATTCCTTTTTCTCAGTTCAAGCTTTTTTTGATATTTTTATATCTTTAACATGCTTAAAATTCAACAGACACGTATGAAACGACACATAATTGAAAACGTGTATTCAATAGAATTAAGACTGAATATTACAATACAATGAATACAATTTAAAAAAAATGTAAATATAAAGAAAGTGTGTTTATTTTACTCAACTTTAGCATAGATAATTACGTTTAATTTTTTTCTCATAATCTAATGGGTTTATGGAAACATCAATCCCTAAAATTATGAAAGATACTGCTGCGAATATAAAGACAAAACCTGTGTAAAAATATTTATAATTGAAAAGGTTTAGCCGTTTTGTAGTGAAAATAATTTTGTTTAACAATTCCATTATATGAAATGTAAAGTAATTACAATGAAAAGCATAAGCAAAAACTTTTTTAAAAGGGTATAGAGTCCTCTTAAAGTTTGTTTAAACAGTGACTTACAGCTAAACTCAATATTTCCAAAACAATGTTATAAATGGCATTGACGTTTAAAGCGCAATTTTATAATACTACTTTATAATACAAAGCACATTTTTCATGCGTGTTAAAAAATGGTTATATTTTACGATTCCACCACATTATTAATATTATAATTCACTTTAGAAATATCTTTTGCTGTTTTTGTTTCTAATGCTTTGCACAAAATTTCGTCTTTTACGTGGGCAAGATTATACGAAAATCTATATGTACCTGCATATTAGATAGGTCGCGAAATATTTTCAGACATTAAGATGGATCGCCCAAAAACGAAGTTTGGGTACCACTATATTAACCCTTTCAAGAATGATGTTTGCATAGCGAGAATACTTAATTTTAATTCCGAACTGCGAAATGACGCCTAGAATTTTTTAATAAAATTTTGCTGTCATAATATACTTGAAGAAAAGCTTTTAAAAATAATCAAATAAATATGTTCGTAAATTCTGGCGTCATTCAATTATTTCAACAATTTTGCAGCAGAAGTACTTTGTCATTAAAAAGGTTAAACTACTGCAAAAAAATTACACGAATAAAATGACATGGGATTAGAAGGTTTTATAAAAAAATTCATTAGACTAAAATTAAACCTGTATACGATAGATTACGGATTGCTTTATAAGATTTCAGTAAAGTTTTCGAAACTCAAATTAAATAAAAGTTAAAATGAATTTTCATCGGATCACTAAAGATCTTTTGAAGTGGTTTGCCTTTCTTGAAATTTCATAAGTTTATTACGCTATCATATCGATTACATATCTACATAGCATCAATCACTCTTTTAAAAGGTCCAAAAGGCAAAATTTAGATAGTTTATTGGTATGAAGTATAACATTAACTGAAAAATTGTACTTCATAATGATGATAAATTACAGAAAAACATTGTTACAAATATTTCGTAGGGTTACTTTGCTAAGTTTATATCTAAATTAGTTTTGAATATGTAAGCAGGGATGCCATTGGCAACTATTTTTTTGTAATTTTACTACTATTAAAAAATAATCTACATGGTAGATTTCTACTAACATTCAAAGTAGTTTATTTTTGCTTAGAAACAGTGGTAGACAAAATAACACCAAAAATGTCACCAGTGGTAGCCCTGCGTAAGTCACGTTTTACACAATTGTATATTTCTTCTTAATATCTTAAGTTGCCTAATATTTATTCTGAGATTGAATTCTGGCTCGCTATTGGTGTTATCATTAGTTGTATTATATTGTTCCCTTCAGTGACCCTTAGCAAGAACCTTAGAACAAATTTATTTGATATATACAATAGAAATATATAGTGAAGATAATGGTTTCGAAACAGCGTTAAAAACAATAAAATCTTTCTTATACGTTTCGAGCTCTAAGATTGTTTAAACGTTTAAGATGAAATAAATCACAATGCAAAGGAACCCCACCTTAAAAAAAACCCTCCTTATTTTTAGGTAGCTTTTATTACAAAAAGCTACCTATTGCAGCCGTTCGGAGGAGAGCAGTTCCAGAAAATTGTGGTTTATTTCCACCGATCATAACACCCCAGACCCCAAAACCACCTTCCGTTCAAATATTGATTTATATATATATATATATATATATATATATATATATCTGACATTTGACATTTGTCATGCAGTAACTCTCTTATTTATGAACCGGTTTGGATGTGACTGAGTATGTGCATGGGATATACCAAGGTCTCAATCGAGTTTGTTGGCCAGCTTCATCCGCCATCTTGTTTCAAAGTGGCGGCCAGATTAAAAAAAAAATATTTTAAAAATTCAAAAACCTGTACAAAAAATTATAAGTTGAAAACGTTATTTCCTTTAAGTGTTATATCGTGATACAAAGATTTCGGAGCATTTTTTGTTTTGGCATTACCTTAAAAAATGGCTGACATATGGCAGTTTGAAAGTTTAGGGTGGCTGACATTTTGAAACAATCTGAGTTTTGTTGTGCTGTAACTCTCATGCTGAAATTCAAATTCAGTATTAACGAAAACCGGTATTGAATCTTCTATAATCGGGCTCCAAGCATTTTAGCTTCGGTTGTTTGAGTAAAATAAATTGATTTTTTAAAAACATGGAATATGGCATCTACCTTTTCTGCACGGTACTGGCCGGAAGGACTTTTTATTATGGTGACAGTTGACATTTGAATATATATATATATATATATATATTAGAGATAAAAGGAGAACTTTTTTACAATTTTTATATAAAAAATGAGAAATTTCGCTTTAAAAAAAAAAAGAAAAAGAAAAATCAAGACATTTTGGATTTTCTTGTTCTCTCTCTCTCTCTCTCTCTATATATATATATATATATATATAATAAATTCTACATTGTAATGCGTGATTAGCAATTTTCGTTTTGAGTCACTACACTCAAGCATATAGAACTACAAAATATGAAAAAATGTTAAGTAATAGCATTTGTAAAATATTATATGCTAAATGTAGGTCAGTATAATTAACAACAATACTGTAATATTAACAATTCTTATCATGATGCAATATAAATTTACTTCCACATCCGCATAAACGAATGTATATTAACTATTGCTGATTTCTGATGATCTGTAGAGCTTCATATAAGCCCTTTATTATTGAAAAGTAAACCCCTTAGGGCTGCAGAGAAAGATATATAGATTACATCATTCATAAAGCCGAGTAGTAATTTATTACGGCATATTGTCCATTTAAATAACTATAGAAGTCCGGAACAAAAGCCAGATACAATGCTTTTTCAAAGGAAATTGCTAAAAATTCTGCGTTCACTTTTATAGATCTGTGTAATTTTCAATTGGTTTTGTATGTTTCTTTCTTTTGTAGAAGGAGTAGGGAACAAATAAAATTAATCTTTTAAGTAAAATGGAACAGGAAAAGCTGAAATTGTTCTAAGCTTTTCCACAAATTAAACAATAAACAAAAGAACAAAATTATAGAAATTAAGAATTAATACAAAGCTTTATTTGAATTATTTAAAATTTTGAATCACATTCCTTTAAAGTTTTCTTACTGTTATAGATTTTCAGGAATTTGATTCCACGGAAAAGTCTCTGTGCTTAACGGCTGAATCTCCATGAGAGGGTGATTTCAGTATCCCCTAAGAATAATTTTCGGGTAAATTTATTTAATATATACAGCAGAAATATATAGTGAAGATAATAATTTCGAAACAGTATTAAAAGCAATGACATTATTCCATACGTTTCGAACTCTGATAGTAACGCTAAGATTGTTTAAAGCTTTAAGATGAAATAATTTGCAATGTAAATATACCCCTCATCCACCCCCCTAAAAAAACACCCTATCTTTGTTTATGATGACATTTGATATTTGGATATATTTTATGAAAGATACAAGTAATCTCTTTTTACAATTTTTATATAAAAAATGAGAAATTTTGCCTTTTTTATGAAAAAGTACGAGAATTTTTGGATTTTCTTGTTAATTGTTAATATATAGTAACTTAAGAAAAAAAATTAATAAATTCTCAATTTTATTGCGTCTTCAGCGTAACTGGCTTTTTGAGATACTATGGTCAAGAGTATAAAGAACTACAAAAGATGAAACAGCATTTGTAAGATATTATTTGCTGAATATAGGTCAGTAGTTGTATAACCTAATGTACATTAACGACTACTGTACTCTGATGATTCGCAGAGCTTCATATAAGCACTTTATTATTATAAAGAGTACCCCTTTATATTGCAGAGAAAGCTATATATTCATCATTCATGAAGCCGAGTAGTAATTTGTCACGGTATATTGTCCATTTAAATAACTATAGAAGTCCCAAACAAAAGCCAGACACAGCGCTTTTTCAAAGAAAATTGCTTAAAATTCTCCGTTCACTTTTATAGATCTGTGTAATTTACAATTGCTTTTGTATTTTTCTTTCTTATGTGGGAGGTGTAGGGAATGAACAAGCTGCATTAGAAAAAATAAAACTAATATTTTAAGTAAAAGGGAAAAGGAAAACCTGAAGTTGTTCTAGCCCTTCCACAAATTAAGCAATAAAGCAAAGATAAAAATTAGAGAATTAAGAATTAATACAAGGTTTTATTAGAAATATTTAAAATTAATTTTGAAGCACATTCCTTTTACGTTTTTTACTACTACAGATTTTCAGGAATTTGATCTCACCAGTATCCCCTAATAATAATTTTCAGTAAATTTATTTAATATATACAACCGAAATATATAGTGAAGATAATAGTTTCGGAACAGTGTTAAAAAAAATAATAATAACAATACGTTTCGAACTCTCATAGTAACTCTACGCTTGTTTAAAGCTTTCAGATGAAGTAATTTGCAATGTAAATATACTCCTCATCCACCCCCCCCCCCCTCCTTAAAAAATCCCTTCCTATCTTTGATTATGATGGTAGTTGATATTTTGATGCATTTTATTGGAGGCAGAAGAAATCTTTTTTTTTACAATCTTATATAAAAAAAATGAGAAATTTTGCCTTTTTTATGAAAAAATACAAGAAATTTTAGATTTTCGGGTTAATTATTAATATATAGTAACTTTAAAAAAATGTAATAAATTCTCACTTTTAATGCGTTATCAGTGTAACTGGCTTTTTGAGTTTTTTGAGATACTATATGTTCAAGAGTATAACTACAAAAGATGCAAAAATGTTAAATAATAGCATTTGTGAAATATTGTATGCTGAATGTAGGTCAGTAGTTATATAAACTAATGTATATTAACTACTACTGATTTCTGATGATCCGTAGAGCTTCATATAAGTACTTTATTATTACAAAGAGGACCTCTTCTTGCTGCAGAAAAAGATATATAGATTGCATCATTCATGAAGCCGAGTAGTAATTTGTCATGGTACATTGTCCATTTAAATAAACATAGCAGTCTCAAACAAAAGCCAGACACAGAACTTTTTTAAAGAAAATTGCTTAAAATTATCCGTTCACTTTTATAGATCTGTGTAATATATTACAATTGCTTTTGTAGTTTTCTTTGCTATATTGAAGGTGTAGGGAATGAATAAGCTGCATTGAGAAAAATAAAATTAATCTTTTAAGTAAAATGGAAAAGGAAAACTGAAATTGTTCTAGCCCTTCCACAAATTAAGCAATAAAGTAAAAACAAAAATTTGAGTAATTATGAATTAATACAAGATTTTGATAGAAATATTTAAAATTAAATTTGGGGCACACAATCCTACAATAACATTTTTTACTACTCACAGATTTTCAGGCATTTTATCCCACCAGTATCCCCTAACAATAATTTTCGGGTAAATTTATTTATTATATACATCAGAAATATATAGTGAAGATAATAATTTCAAAACAGTGTTAAAAACAATACAATCTTTTCCATACGTTTTGAACCCTTATTGTAACTCTAAGATTTCCAATGTAAATATACCCCAATGAAATAATTTCCAATGTAAATATACCCCTATCCCCCCTCCCCCCCCCCCCCCAAAAAAAAAAAGCTCTCTATTTTTATTATGATGATAGTTGATATTTGCATATATTTTATTAGCGATAAAAGGGATTTTTTTACAATTTTTATTTAATAAATGAGAAATTTTGCCTTTTTATAAAAAATGCAAGAAATGTTGGAATTTTCTTGTTATTATTAGTGTATAATAACTTAAATTTTTTTTAATAAATTCTTAATTTTATTATGTCATCAGCGTAACTGGCCTTTTGAGATACTATGGTCATGTGTATAGAACTACAAAAGATGAAAAAATGTTAAGTAATAGCATTTGTAAAATATAATATGCAGAATGTAGGTCAGTAGTTGACAAGAATACTGTAATAATTATTAACACTTCTTATTATGATGCAACAAGAATTTACTTATAAACTATGTTTATTAACTACTACTGATCTAGAGCTTCATATAAGTACTTTATTGTTACAAAGTGGACCCCTTCATGCTACAGAGAAAGATATATAGATTGCATCATTCATGAAGCGGAGTAGTAATTTGTCACGGCATATTGTCCATTTAAATAACTATAGAAGTCTCGAACAAAAGCCAGACACAGTGCTTTTTCAAAGGAAATTGCTTAAAATTCTCCGTTCACTTTTACAGATCTGTGTAATTTACAATTGCTTTTGTATTTTTTCTTTCTTATGTAGGGAATGAATTAGCTGCATTAGGAAAAATAAAATTAATCTTTTAGGTGAAATGGGAAAGGAAAGTCTGAAATTGTTCTAGCTCTTCCACAAATTAAGCAATAAACAAAAGAAGAAAATTAGAGAAATGAAGAATGAATATAAAGTTTTCTTAAAAAGATTTGAAATTAATTTTGAAACCCAATCCTTTTAAGATTGCATATTTTCAAGATTTTGATTCCAAGTCATTTTGTGTGTGGATATGAAAAAATGAAAAAAAAAAACCTCATTTAGTTCTACTTTTAATATGTTTCATTTCGAACTATTCGTTTAGCATCTTTTTAACCGACTTTCAGCGAAAGAGGTGATACAGTTTGTCTCGATGTGTTTTTTATGGATGTTCACGCATAGCTTTTGAACGAATGTTTCATTTTCATTTTTTTGGACATTTCTCGTTCATCAAATGGTACCATTTCAATTTTATTAGTATCTAAAAATGATAAGTTGGTCTGTATGTCTGTTTTCCTCCTTTTCTTTACTTTATTGGCTTTAACTTTGATAAAAATTGATCAATTATCATGATCTTTGACAATGGTGTTAATATTACATGGTCCCAATATTAGTTTACGTTTAAAACAAGTAATATTTTCGTGTATAGTTTTTTTACAAGGACACGTCAAAAGTTTTAATATATTTTTGTCTACTTCACGTCAAAATAAGCGAAATTGGCAACAATGAGATTTAAAATGAATGTGAATTAGATTACTGCATTAGGTTGGGTCAGCAGATTTTCCCCCAATTGGAAATAATTCTTCTTCTTTCTTTGGGGGGGAGGGGGGTGCAGACATATGCAGGACTTTGGGAAATGTTGTAAATGAGTAAAGGAAATAATAATATTAAATGTGGATAATATTAAAGTATTGCCACAAAACATGAAATTAAGAAACAATTCTTTGAAGTCGATTTTATTTCTTAGTTAGAAATTACTTGTTATATATTAATTTACTTTAACTGGTACTGAATAAAGAGTTATTAGCTGATTACAATGCAAAATGGTGGATTTATTCTTATCCTTAGTTTTCATTGTAATATTAGCACTTTCCTTGCTATCTAATTTATTGGGTTGGAAACTAAGTTCCCACCGTTTTTTTAAATAAATTTTTTCTACCGGAATCTACATTTTGTTTTTGTTTTGTTTGAGTTAATTTGTCTTAAATTTCAGATCATTAAAATGGAATGTCAACTATGGAATGCCAACTGGGTTGGCAACTAAGTTCCCGCCGTTTTTAAAAAAAAGTTAAAAGTCTATTTTTCAATAAAAATTAACAACGAATTAATCAATAGCATATTCTCCCTTGTTGTTTACGACATCTTCACCACGTTTAACAAGATTTACACTACCTCGGTGGTAGAAATCACTCGGTTTCGACTCGAAAAATTCATCCAACCATGCTCTCAATTCTGCATCAGTACTGAACAAAACTCCGCGCATAGTATTTGAAAGAGATCGAAAGAGGTGGAAATCCTTTGGTGCCAAATCGGGAGAGTACGGTGAGTGTGGCAGCACTTCCCATCCATGCGTTTGAATGGCTTCCTTGGCCATATTGGCGATATGAGGGCGAGTGTTGTCGTGCAGCAAAAGGACTCCATGCTGCCAATTAGGTTTTTTCTCTTGAATAGCCGTGTTGAGTCGTTCCATCTGTTGAACATTGAGTTCCGCGTTGACCATTTGGTTTCGTTCAAGCAATTAGTAGTGGATAATCCCTTCCTAGTCCCACCATACGCACAATATCGTTTTACGCGGATGAAGATCTTGTTTCACGCGCGGCGACGCTTGTTTACCGGGGATAACCATTTCTTGGGCTGCTTCATATTAATGTATAGGCACCATTTTTCGTCACCAGTAACAATTCGGTAAAGAAATCGTTGCTTCTGTACATGAGTTGAGCGGTGACAAGCAAACAAACCAGTGGAGATTGCGGCTCATTGATTTATGTTGTTGTCATGTAAAGAATGCGTAACCCATGCTCTATTGTCGTTTGACGCAAATTTTCGTGCAAAAATTGGTTTAATCGCTCTTCATCGAACTTAACTGGATGGCCAGAACAAGGTGCGTCTTTGAGGTCAAAATTTCCATTTTTGAACTTGGCATACCAATCACGAGCGGTTCTTTCAGCTATGGCACCCTCTCCATACACAGCACAAATGTCGCGAGCAGCTTTTGAGGCCTTACAACCTTGATTTAAAGCAAAAAGAAGGAGGTGTCGAAAATGCTCCTTTTTTCAACTTGACATTCCGTTTTAATGATCTGAAATTTAACATAAATTAATTCGATCAAAAAAACAAAATGTAGTTACCGGTCGAAAAAATTTATTTTTAAAAAAAGGCGGGAATATAAGTTGCCAACCCAATATTGGAATGGGTATATATTAAATTTAAAAAAAAAAACCATACTATGTATATTATTTGAATGTGGTTATAACATCTTTTTTCGCTTTTCTCTACACAATTCTACACTGTTAAAGATTTTATGCTAGTTTGAACCAACTTTTGGTGCTGCAGTAGCTGCAATATTAAGATGGTGGAACCTCGTTCTAGCATTTGGAGACCCTGTTGAACAATAGCTCCAAATATTGGCAGCTGGAAAATTCCTTTTTTTTTTTAATTCATTAGATTTATTCATAAAGAAGTTATCAAGGTGTTGTTTGGCAGTCTCGAAAGAAGTGAATTCCTGGTTCCGAGAATTTTGGAGTGACCTTAAACGATAAAAATCTGAGGGGACCAGCTCGGTGAATATTTTGGAGTGACACAAAATATCTCAACTCAATATACTCAATACTCTCGTATATACTCAATAAGTCGTTGCCTGACATTCATCGAAATGTGGGACTGGGCGTTGTCAGGCTGGAATACAACACCTCGACGATTGGTAAGTTCTGGCCGCTTTTCTTCAATTTTTGCTTTCAAAACTGCCATTTAGGAACAGTATTTTTTTTTCGAATTTATTGTCTGATTTCGTTGCAACAATTCTTAATAAATAATTGCTTTGTAGTCCCACCATACACAAAGCATTATTTTTTGGGATGCTGCTCCCCTCTCGATGTTACTTGGGGAAGTTCATTTGGCTTACCCCATCATCTTTTCCTTGTAACATTATTGTATAGTATAAATTTTTCATCTCCATTAATTAAGCTGGTTCAAAAAAGCAGCTTCTTCATTTCGTTTCAGTAAAGACTTATATGCCGAAATTCGAGCAAGCATATTTTGCGGTGTTAAAATATGGGGGACCCTCACATCATAGCGGTTTACATTCTTAATCTTCTTCGAATGATCATGCACTGTACTTTTTGAAATATTTAGTCTGTGTGATAGCTCCTGAACTGTGTAACGTGGAGTTTCAGCGACATCTACTCTTTAAGAGGTTGTCCTTTACAGATGAGGGTCGTCCAGAGCCGAGATCATCTTCGAGGCTGAAATTTCCGTATTTAAACTTCTCAAACCACCTTCGAACTGTGTCATCGGAAACAGCACCGAATTTACATATCTGGGTCATTCAAGATCATCAGTAGTAAAATATCTAGACGAAAACGCGCTTTGCTTTGAAAAACCGCAGAACTTTTCGGATGACAAAATACTTTTTAATTTTTTTAATTATAAATAGTTAAAACATATATTTTGTTGTTAGTTATATAAAAAACATATATTTGAATTAATTGTATGTATACATATATACATATAATCCAAATATATAGTATTAAAAATTGTTGCACAACAGGCGCAGAAGCAGCACATAACATATGCAACAAGAATATACTTCCTCAAAATATGAAATATTTAAACTTTATGAAAGGTATATATAAAACTTTTTTATAACAATTAACTATAAACATTTATAATAATTAACTATAAACACTTATTACGTTAAAACATAAAACTACAAAGGCGAAAGACTGTTTGTTTCTCATCAGTGGACGGACAGACAGAATTAACTATGGCTGTGTAGCCTGCGTAGTTTTTATGTTTTAAACTTGGTGCTTGTAGTTAATTGTTATAAAAACGTTTTATATACACCTTCTTTCATAAAGTTTAAATATTTCATATTTTGAGGAAGTATATATACATATATATACAGATAGTTTTTAAATGGGACAAAAAGTAGGTATTTTAGTACCAAATTAATAGTAACCCCTTTTTTCACATAAATATAGTTTTTTTTCTTCTAGATTAATATGCATTTTCAAGTTCTTAGTCTCAAGTACACATGTTTAATTTAGTGACTTAGTAAATACTATTTTGAAAATGGTATATAATTTAAATATCATTGAAAATGAACCAGTTTTTATAGAAGATAAGGCAATTTTTATTAAACGAAATTTTTGTTACATAGCCGTAGTAACCTTTGATATTTAAATGCACAAATAAAAGTTAAAAATACACCAAAAATGCAAAATTTCTGCATAAGTAGATTTTCCCGAGAGGAATATTCAAAACCATTTTGTATTCAATAAAATTTACAAAATGAAATGTGTCGGATTTTATTACAAGAGATGGAATTTAAATAATTTAAATACTGAACAGCATTACAAAAAATACCTGAATAAATTTATGAAATGATGCAGCTGCATTTTTATTATAAATAGCACGTAAATTTAATTTTGAATACTATGAGATATTTTAGAAGATAAAAATTAGAGATTAATTTAAATATAAACAAAGGCAAACCTGTTGTCATAAAAGGTACTGAAATGTTTATTAAATATTACTTTTAATAAAGTAAAAATAAACCTATGCGATAGATTAATTTTATCAAATTAATTACACTAAAACTTATTTTACATTTGCAAAATAAGCTAAGCTTATATTTATGGAAATGTCGAAAATATAATACAAGCATGAAAGAAAAACATAAATATGAATATTATTAAGAACTAAAAATTCAAAAATTGTATATAGCGAATTAAGATAATCACGGAAAGATGAAATAGATAAAAGAATTATTGTTTTAACTGTAAAGAATATATCATAAGTGGATAGAATGTATCTCAATTTTTACATACTAAAATAACGAATGTAAATTAATTGCATAACACAATGGCTCACAAGAAAATTTCTAAAGTAAATTATGCATATTATATCTCCGTACAGCCTAGATGGAAAATAAAAAAAATCTAATATTCAATATAAATGTTTGATAAAACTTCCATGTCAAATTTGCATTACTAATTTTTTAAGCATTATGTCACCTTATAAATAACTTCACAAACATTTCTAAAACATACCTTATTTTTTAATAGAAAATTTGAGTTATAAAATGAAAACCTCATGTATTCCATTGACATTTTCTAATTTAATTTCATAGTTTTAAACTATGGCATTATAAACATGACAGAACTTGAGACTTTCTTTCGCCACACGAGAAAAAAATATGCGTGATTTTATTTTACGCCAAAATGTCATTAGTCCGCCCTGATTATTAAAATTCAAGATCAAATCTCAAATGATACTTAGAGAATCTTTCTGGTTTGATGTATTAGGTGTGTTTGGGGAGAGGGGGGGTGGGGTGGATTTAGACAAACGAATTTAATAGTTATACTGATGATTCACTATTTTCCGAGACCACAGTGTGAAGTAAAAATATCTTCAAGTGCCCGAATAAATTTAGATTTATTTTGTATAGTAAATACTAATTATTAATTGAGGTAAGTATTCTTAGTGGAAAAAGACCGAGTTTATGTCAAAGGTCTGCCGACTTTCGTAGTGATTCCAAAATACATTTTAAGCCATAGATCTCGGTATAACAATCTTTCAATTTTGTGAGTCGTAAATAAATAGTAGCATCACCAAATACAAATATGTAAAAATCCACTAAAGTAGAAAGCGCTGAAAATCCGTAAAATCCAAAGTATCATAATTTGGCAAGTTTTTGTTGTAAAAGAACGGAAGATTTTAAATGTCCTTAAACGCAGAATATATTTTTTTTCTAAATATAACTTTTAGAACCCAGGAGTTGTATAAAAAATTATATTTCGCATTTTAATATGTATACAACCCCTTTTAAAATAAATGCTTCATATAAAATTTATACATGATTTGTATACTTTTTCATTTGTAAGAGTGATTCTATTATCAGGAGATAATCTATTACATCTTTTTGAATCACATGGTATATACAGACAGAAAGGGCGAGAGAGTGAGCGAAAGAGTCTGAAGAATTTTGTGATGTAAAAGAAAACAGAAAGCTGAAATTCGTGAAATGCTAAGAAAGATAAGAACAAAAAAATCCTTCCGGCCTCTACTGTGAGGAAAAGGTAGCTTTCATAATATATGTTTTTAAAAATTCAACTCATTTTACTCAAACACCCGAAGGTAAAGCTCGATTATAGAAGATTTAATCCCGGGTTTCGTTAATACTGAATTTGAATGCGAATTTCAGCATGAGAGTTACAAAATAACAAAAGTCAGATTTTTTTTCAAATTGTCAGCCACCCTAGAATTTCAAACTACCAAAACAAAATCTCTCTGCCATTTTTTAAGATAAAACCAAACCAAAAAAAAGATTCCGGAATCCTTGCATCACGCTCTAACACTTAATGGGAACAACTTTTCCAATTTATAATTTTTTATACATCTTTTTGAATTAAAAAAAATTAAATCAACTTGCTGCCATTTTAAAACAAGATGGGGCATGAAACTGGCCAACGAACTCGGTCGAGACCTTGGTATGTTCTGTACACATGATCAGTCACATTCATATCGGTTCATAAATGCAGAATAACAAATATCAGATTGTTTCAAAATCTCTTCCACCCTAGAACTTCAAACTGCCATATCGCAGACATTTTTTTAAGATATAGTCAAAACAAAAAATGTTCCAGAATCCTTGTATCACGTTCTAACACTTAACAGAAACAAGTTTTTGAATTTATAATTTTTTGTACATCTTTTTGAATTTTTAAAATTAAATTTTTTTTTAACTGGCCGCTATTTTGAAACAAGATGGTGGAGAGAAGCTGGCCAACGAACTCCATCGAGACCTTGGTATGTCCTACACATACTCAAGTCCCATCCGAATCGGTTCATAAATAAGAGAGTTACAACATGACATATATATATATATATATATATATATATATATATATGACATATGTCATGTTGAAAAGTGTTTATGACTTCGGTTTGTCTGCCGTATGGCCGTCTGCCGTCTGTCCGTGCTCTAACTCTAGTAAATATGCTCGGATTGCCCTGAAATTTTTATATCTTATTTTCGTTATCTGTAGCATGTTCCCTATTTCAACTGAAGTGTGTAGAACTTATAGTTTTTTTACAGGGACACTCAAAAGAATTCCGTTACATTATGTTCTATGGGGAAAAATCCTTTGCGGTTTATTTTAATGATGTTACACAATTTCAAATACATTGTAATTCATATATATCACTAAGGTGCATTACAAGAAGCTTAATATGGAATAGCATATGGTGTGCATAGCACTTATAGTTACTTTAAAGGGACAGTCAAAATAATTCCGTTACATTACGTCTATGGAGAAAAATCGCTTGCGGTTTATTTAAATAATGTTAAACTATTTTAAACGCATTGAAATTTATATATATCACTAAGGTGCATTACAAGAGGCTTACTACAGAATATTGTGTGTATAGCAGTCATCGTTCATTTACAGGGACACACAGAATTCTCTACTGTCTGTTAACAATAATTCCTGAAAGTGCGTTTTAAGTTGAGGAACGCGATTTTAAATTGAACTCGCTTTTTGTCTATTACTTGGTGTGTATAATTTCTGTAGATCCTATACAGGGCAGCACAAAAGTTCGCGAACACATTTCCGTTTATTGACAGAAACTCCAGAAGGAGAATTTTAAATTGTGCTACGCGTTTCCTAACTAAATTAAAATTTAGCATCCTATGTAGCATATATACAAATCTATAGATCGTATACAGGGCTGAATAAAAGTATTCGGATATTTTTACGAATATTGTTGGTAATTCCTGAAATTGGATTTTTAAATATGTTATGCGTTTTTCAAAATTGTTTAGTTAGATATCATCTTACACCTTACGGTAAAGATTTTCAAAATTATTTTGGAAGTGTTGGAAAGTGTTACATAATCTATACTTGACGCATGATTTTCCTTTTTTTTTTTAATTGCTTTCCTCCGAACGGCTTCAATAGGTAGCTTTTTTAAATGAAAGCTACCTAAAAGAGATAACGAGCAAGAAAGAACAATCGTTTTGAGAGATGCAAGAGTTTACCCAGGGCTCATATGGGTGCTTACTTTTGAATACCAATATTTACGAAATGTACATTTCGCCTTATGCACGTGACGTCTCACCCCAGAGATGGCCGTATTCTGATCCATTATTCTAGCAACTGCACCGTCAGAAATCCAGAATGCGCAGCCGTAAATATCGCCAGTAGGCGACTTCTTGCCTCGACCCAGGTTGCGTGCTTAAGATTTAACCATTTTTTTTTTTCAATTTTAAGAATGTTCTTGGATACAGAACAACATTTTGAGTTTATATTACAAAATATTAAGCATCTACAACCCCATCAATGAATTTGTTTGCGGAATGTTTAACAAATAAACATTAATAAGACATATTTCATAAAGCACTATGCTAATATTCAAAAGTATATACCTCCATAAGATGAATTTTTGCCTCGACCTTAGGTCGCGTGCATAAGCTCTAGTGCAAGATTCTACAATTAAATAAAAATAATTTTTTAGGGAAATAGTGGTATCCAAAAGTAAGCACGCGTACAAACCCTTTAAGAAGCTAAAGCTCCTGTGGACAAATTTCAGAGGCGCAGTAGCTTAAAATAAATGTGAGTTACATTTATCTTATGATTGTAAAGGATTTTTAAAATCCACCTCGATACGACGGCAGTTATTTGATAGTCTGGAATTCCACAGACATAATAGAATTTTAGCTTCAGAAGTGAGAAAACTAGAGCATGCGTATTATTTTAATATGACACGTGCCTTCCTATACTATACTAACTTCCACTTCTACATTGGGCTTCTCCCATGCAACCACAATACTCCTCCGGAAGTCCTATAGTGATCTTACAGATCCTGTATTTATCATATCCCATAAGAACTATCTACTGCAGGGATTCCCAAACTTTTAGACTGACGTACCACTAAATCAAAGTTCATACTTCCGCGTACCACCAGGTAACAAACATTACAGAGCTACACTGAAGAATTCGCCGCACACAAGTGTGTATCTCAAATGTAATTATTTGCAAGGGGACTACGTTGAAAAGTAAAATTAAAAAAATCAAAAATCTTATATTTTCTTTTTCATGTCTAAACCGAATTATTTCCCCGGTCTTTTATGCTTCCGTCTCAACAGGTTTTGCTGTACTTCAAAATGCACGGTTACGTTACTAAATTGTTACTTAGATTGACTGCTTTATATTAACATTCAAATAAAAAGTATTATCATCATTACAATTTAATAATGCCTACAATATCAAAATACATTGTTTTGGTTGAAAAACTACTACAAAATTTAATGACTTATGACTTATCTGCATACATAGTAGCTTTATTGCAGTACTTTCCTGGTGTCGTTAATGTAAAGGGTAGACTTGCTCTATCAAGTACAACTTCCTCATGTCTGGTTCAATATTAGTTAGTTTTAGTCGTAAGTTAGATTCAATGTTTAGTTTATTCCTGTATTTGTTTTTCATATAAAGAGTTGAAGAAAAAGTACATTCACATGGATATGTCGTGCTAAAATCTAGTAACAAAAAAGTAAATAGCGTTTACAGTCCTTAAATCGCATTTCAAAATTTCCTGAGTGATAAATTTAAGCCGTTTCGATTTCATAATAATATGCTGTATTTCATTTCACGTACCCATATCACAATTTTGCGTACCAGTAGCCAGAGCTTCCGGTACCAGTTCTTGTACGCGTACCATATTTTGGGAGCCCTTGATCTACTTAGATATCCTGAGGATATGGAGATCGAATTATCCAATTTCATTCTCTTTAGAAAATCATGTAGATTCTATTTTCTGACAACCAATCACATTAAACTTGTTTTTCCATTTATTTTCATCTTCATTAATTCACTAACTGTTAAAAAAAAATCGTAAAAAATTATTCGCCGGACCTCTATCTGTGTGACATTTTGACATCCAGGGGATATTCTAGGACTATCTATAGGACATTTTCTATCATCCACAGGATATTGGTTAGCCTATGTATATGATACCTTTTTACGGTGTCAGTGTGTTGTTTGGGTGTATATGTGACATACTTTTTAAAAAATTTCCCATCGCTCCAAACTATTTAAAAAGTTTAGAAACAATTAGTACGGTAAATGATTTGCAGATTGAAATAGGAAAAAAAATGTTAACTTGAAAATTGTAGCAAAATATATAATTATTAAACTCTTCCCGATATTTATACTTGAACGTAACGTAACTCAATGTTTTCAAGAATCATTATGTAGATTTAAATGTATGTATAAACTCGGCCTTTATTTTTATCGATTTAATTTTCTGAGATTGCATCTCTAAATATATGAAAATGTTAAGCTATTACTGAAAACATTACTGATCTTTTACTTAAAAATATATAATCCCAGTCTACAATAATTTGTATATTATTTTTTTAAACAAAGTTCGGAACTCCAGAGCTAACAACAAACTCATAACTTACAAAAAGAAGAAAAACAAAGAAATCTTAGGAACGTAACATTTCCAGATTACATTTGTTTCAAATAGAAGACATGTCTTTATTGTGAAGAAACTTACGAGACACAAGCATAAATTGTTTTCTTTTAACAAGATTACAAAAAGAAATATTTTAATAGAATAGATCTGAAGAAAAATAAATAAATGCGTAGTGTTTAAGCATTTTTTATGTTATTCTTCTATTATGAACATGAATGTTTTGTGAAAGATTTAAATGATGCAATTTTGCTCAAATACATAAGCTAAAAACCTTTTCCTTTATATCATTTTACGATTCATCATTTAAGATAATCCCTCTACTGTTTTTCTTGCAAACACTTTGAATATTTATTTCCCCCTCCGGTATTTTCATAAGCAATCTGTAAAACGTCCTCTTTTGGAAGACGCAATTTTTTTGCCTTAAATTATTTTTCCTTTATTTCTTGAAAGTAATCAAAGTTTAGCCTCAAAGTTTTAGATTTTTGCGGATGTACGGGGAAAATCTCTCAGCAGTAGTATTTGTTCGTTTTAATTTTGTTTCAGGAAATGCATGAGCGATGATTTGAAATTCTTATTTTACTTTTTATAAGCTGATTAAATTACTACTGTAAAGTCTCTGAAAATTTAAATTTGAATTATAATTACATAATTATATATTGTATTAGTATACCAGATCATCAGGCATTATTATGAATTGTGGGGAGCATATTATTTTTAACTTTAAAAAACTTTCCTTTTAAAAATTCTTTTATATCATCAGTAAAAAGAAAATAATTTTAATTTTTCTCATTATTTCCCCTTTTTAAAAGGAAATAATGTGTGTTTTAAAGATAAAAATTATATAAAAATGTAAATCTATACAAGTATTGCTCTCCAAAATTATTATATATTATATTAGTAACCAGATCATCAGGTACTAGTATTAATTATGGAGAGCATATTATTTTTATCTTTAAAAAACACATTATTTCCTGTTAAAAAAAATTATATTGTCAGTAAAAAGGAAATAATTTTCCCTTTTTCCCATTATTTCCTCTTTTTTAAAAAAAAAAAAAACATAATGTGGTTTTTAAAGATAAAAATAATATGAAAAGGTAAATCTATACTATTATTGTTCTTCATCAATTAATACAAATACCTGATGAACTGGTATAATAATATAATATATAATTGTAATATGGGCATTATAAAAACAGGATGTTCTGTTTTAGACTATATGAATTATAATTTTAGTTATTAATAAAGTTTTTTTTAAATGAAAATTTAAATTACTTTATTTCTTGAAAGTAATCAAAATTTAGCCTCAAAGTTTTAGATTCTGGCGGATGTACGGAGAAAATCTCTCAGCAGCAGTATTTGTTCGTTTTAATTATGTTTTAGGAAATGGATGAGAGATTATTTAAAATTCTTATTTTACTTTTTATAAGCTGGTTAAAATACAACTGTAAACATAAAGTCACTGAAACTTTAAATTTTTTAATTATAATTATATAATTATATATTATATTAGTATATTTCATCATCAGACATTGTAACAGCCATGTCGCTGATAGTGTTAGTGAACAAAGCTAGTCAGTCGTAATAGAGCACAAGACGTGTAAAATTCAAAAGTCAAGTTCCTTCTAGACTCTAGTTCCTTCTATTCTAGTTCCTCTATGTTTCAGTTCTAGCTTATTTTATTTTCGAATTACAATTTAAAAACTTAATTAGGCAAAGATTTTGAGAAAGACACAACTAATTTTCGTTATGTCAAAAGAAATCAGCTCCCCCGAAGCGTCAATCAACAAAATTCAACTTAAATATCAATTATGAAGAACTCAAAACGTAACTTACAACTTTGAAGACCCAGCAAGTCAAGAATGCCTTCAGTAAAATCCAATCTCCCCGATGCAAGCTAGTCAAGCATTGATTGCAAGATGACCGCCTAGACTACTACTGAAAATGGCACTCCGTGAGCACCAAAATTAACTTTATTCAATTAGCAAGAAATATCGTAATAACCGCTTACCAATTGCTATTCTCCTTCTCAGCTTCAGATAGATAAAAATAAACAGTTTAAAAATAAAGTTTCAACAACAATGGAGTTAATTATGCTGCTAACGATGCTCGCTAAAATATGCCAACTAACTTAGAAACTGCAACATTGAAATATTTTAAACACTAAAACATATAAAATAAATATAAAAACAAAATAAAGTGAGTAATATATATTTTTAAATATACGCTTTTATTTCGTCTGTAGTTTCTAATATGTACTACTTCTTATCACAAGAATTATTTATTATGTTAAACAGATTCTGTAATTTATCTAATACTTCTTTAGCTTAAATTTCCCCTTTTTACATTCTTACTAAAGTTAAATTTAAAATGTTGTTAAAATTTCACATGAAAATGTTTCAGTTCGAGTTTATTTTATTTTCGAATTACAATCTGACTTTTCACGCAGATTATCTTGTGATTTATAAATACTTTGTCAAAGAGCCGAAGATAAAGGTGGGGATTATCAGTTTGATTGCTAGTCTCTCGTTTTAAGCATCGTATCAGTCTACACAAAGTTAAAACTCTTAGATTTTTAAAATCTTTCACTTGTTTTCCTTAAAAATGACCTCCGTCTTATCAAAAAGTACAGCACTTCTTTGCAGCATTGCTAAGATTAGTCTTTTCCAAAACAAATATTTCTTTCGCGTAACTATTGAATTTTTTTCTTTATACTGAATATTTTGAACAGGAATCGTTAAGTTTGGATAGTTTTATTCAAGTGTATCAGTAATTGTGATTTATCAGTACTTTGTCATAACGCCGAAGATAAATGTGAGAATTATCAGTCCGTCATTTTAAGCATCGTGGTAGTCTATACCAAGTTAAGTCTTAGGTGTTTTTAATTTTTTTCACTTGTTTTCCTTTAAAATGAACTCCATCTTATCAAAAAGTACAGAACTTCTTTGCTGCATTGCTAAGATTAGTCTTTTCTGAAACAAATATTTCTTTCGCGTAGCTATTGAATTTTCTTGTTTGATACTGAACATTTCGGACAGGTATCGTTAATTTCGGATAGTTTTCTTCAAGTGTATCAAATACAGTATATAAGCATATACGTCCATAGGTAGATTTCCTATTTTGTAAGCACGAATTTACAGGGTGTACTAAATAGGAGAGACTTTTTTAAAATTCAATTATAAGTTTATAGATTTCACAGCATTTTCACTGCTTGGTAGCTGAAGATCAAAATTAGGAAAACAAAATAAAGCTTTCTTTCGCGTAACTATCGAATTTTCTTGTTTGATACTGAATATTTCGGACAGGAATCGTTAAGTTTGGATAGTTTTCTTCAAGTGTATCAAACACAGTACATAAGCATATGTGTCCATATGTAGATTTTCTATTCTGTAAGCACGAAATTACAGTGTGTCATAAATAGAAGAGACTTTTTTTTAAATTCAATAAGTTTATAGATTTCATAGCTTTTTTTATTGATTGGTAGCTGAAAATCAAGATTCGGAAAAAAAGATGATGCTTTTTGATGAAAAAAAACAATGCCAATAATCATATTTCTTTCGCGCAACTATTGAATTTTCTTGTTTGATACTGAATATTTTGGACAGGAATCGTTAAGTTTGGATAGTTTTCTTCAAGTGTATCGAATACAGTACAAAAGCATATAAGGCCATATGTAGATTTCCTATTTTGAAATCGCGAATTTACAGGGTGTCATAAATAAGAGAGACTTTTTAAAAATTCAATAAGTTAATAGATTTCATAGCTTTTTTTACTGATTGGTAACTGAATATCAACATTCGGGAAAAAAGGTAATGCTTTTTTATGAAAAAAAATATGCAAATAATCATATTTCTTTGGCGTAACTATTGAATTTTCTTGTTTGATGCTGAATATTTCGGACAGGAATAGTTAAGTTTTGATAGTTTTGTTCAAGTGCATCAAGTGCAGTACAAGAGCATTTAAGTAGATTTCCTATTTTGTAAGCAGGAATTTACAGGGTATCCTAAATAGGAGACACATTTTTTAAAATTCAATAATAAGTTTATAGATTTCATAGTTTTTTATTGCTTGGTAGCTGAAGATCCAAATTCGGAACAAAATATGATGCTTTTTGGGGAAAAAAAATTCATATGTTCATACATAAAAGCTCAGACAGCCTATAAATAAATAAATTATCCTCTACAATTTTTGAAAGATTATTTACTAAGCATTAATGACGTTTTACATTAAAATGTTAATCGTCATCATATTTTAATTTTTAAACAAATGATATCTTTTAAATTTTGCAATGTTACATTCTTGTTAAATTGAATTACAAAAATGTCTAAAGTAACATTACTGAAATGCAAAATTTTGTTTTCGTTTTATAGATTTTCTTAGCTTCTTTTAACTACTTAGTAGCTAATGATCAAAATTCGGAACAAAAGATGATACCTTTTGGTGGAAAAAAATGCAAATAATCATAAATAAAAACTCATTTATTAAGCGTTAATGACATTTTACCATTAAAATTTTAACTGTCATCAGATATTGATTTTTGAATCAAAAATATTCGTTAAGAGCACTACACTAGACACAAAAACATTCACAAACTAATGTTAATACTGTGGGAACTCTTCAAATTTATCGCTTGCATTTTTAATTGCTTTTTCTTGCATAGGATAGCCGAGGTCGATCTATAACCGGACTAGTTTTTACTTTTTCGATTTTGGTTGCAGATTTTTTTATTTTATAAATTTACTTTCACTTTCGAAACCGGTTCCGAAAGTGAAAATAGTCTCATTTAAAACAAAACATCAACCAAAATAAAAAATATGAAAACTAGCCCCATTAGAGATCGACCTCAGCTATCCTACGCAAAAAAAAAAAAAAAAAAAAAAAACATTTAGAAGTATTAAAATGCAAGCGAGAAATTTCAAAAGAACGCTCCCATATGATTAACATTAGCTTGTGAATGTTTTCGCGTGTGTAGTGTAGATTTTAAGAGTCAATACTATGTTACGGGAAGACACTCTCAAACTAATGTTAAACCAAGGGACACGTTCTTTACAAACTTCTTGTTTGAATTTCAATATTTTTAGATCATTTTTTTGCTGAGGTTGATCTGTAACCAGATACTTTTTTACTTTTTCTATTTTGGTTGGAAATTCTTTTTATGAGGTCGTTTCCTATTTCGAAACCGATTTCGAAAGTGAAGCTATCCCCATAAAAAAATCTGCAACCAAAATTGAAAAAATAAAATAGTACAAGAACTTCGGGTATTATGGAATAGTCTGATAATATGGAATACCAAGTTTTCTGATTGGTAAGTGCTGCCACCAACCGGCAATACCCTAAACTACTTCCAGAATATTTTTCGTGTTTGGAAAATTTCAAGGGATAATTTCTGAATATTTTTTATCCATTATTAGAAGTAATATTTTTAGCTTGAATTTAAGCATAATGTACACTGAAATACTAACTTATACTTATTATGTAATTAGCAATCGCTTTCTTAGCTGGCGATTCACACCAATAAACATAGAGTATTTTTTTTTCCAAACCGGCAGTGTCGGGTCATTTTGAATACCAATATATCATAATACGGTGGCTCAAAGACAGATCCTCATATTTGTGATTTGTACAATTCTGAAGCATGAACTGAACTATATTGGCTGACTACCCAGATATATATTTTGATAATGATCTCTTGGCACCATTACATCTGTTTTTTTTTCCAAATTTTGTTCGTTTTCTTCATTTTAACACCCTATTCCATTTTTACCGACTATCTCAGAATACCCTCAAAATACGTTTATTACTATTATTATTTGTTTATAAGTGATGAAATTTCGTAATATAATTTTTGCCTATAAAAACTATTCGCAGATAGTTGAAGTTTTGAATTGTATTTGGTTTTCGTGTTTAAACAATATCGGGATATTGTATTGCCCCAAATGTAAATAGTATTCCATAACAGCCGAAGTTTTTCTACGCGGTAAGAAATATATTCCACCTATCGCAAGCAAAAAAATAGGTTTAAAAATACGGAAAATCCAAACAAGAAATTTGAAAAGAATGATTGTTGTCATCGGTTTTATATTAGCTTCATCCCCTGGAAGGAAGTCCAGAGGTGACCTTTGTATGTGCTCCTCCATTCCGACCGGGGGTATATCAATTCTTGTTTTGGGTCTCTGGTTCTCCTACGGGTTTCCAGAGATGCCCGGGGACGATGATGTCACGAGCCAACTCCACCTATAGATAATGCCTTAGAGCTCAATTTTGACGTCACGGCAGATCGGCTAATGATTCTGTAGGTAGTGTTGAACGAGCCCCCTCCTTCCCACCCCTCTCTTTCTGAGGACCGTACCTGATCCAGTCTCTGTCGTACTCATGAGTGGGTGCCACTGTCGCGGCGTTCGGATCTCAGTATTAGTACAGATAATTCGAAGTATTTCGCGAGTATCAATGGCCAACACGTCTAATATTAGCTTGCGAGTGTCAGCGCGTGACTATATAGCGTAGGCCCTTTTGCTTAGAATGTTAGTTCTAAATGGATAAATGCACAAATTGAAAATTATCCGAATATAACATCAAATATGAGAAAATATTTTGAATTTAGACTAGTGCTAATACTTAATTTCATTTACTGAACATTCGTGTATTTTAACGATACAATTTGGAATGATAAATATTCCATGCAATGGTCAGATTTTTTGTAAAAGTGCTTTTTTTTTAAAATTAATTCTTGATTAACACTCTCTTTAAGTATCTCAAGCACAATTACATTTTTTTTTTTTTTTTTAAGATTTTTGAAAAAAACTGGAATAAGAAAAAATGTAAAGAATATTAGTCTGAGCCTGTTTTAATTAATTTAGATTTTAAAATATTCTTATATGAACAAGTTATGTTAAATATTTTTACTTCAAATATTATTTCATAAATGTTGAAAAAGAAATAAAACACTATGACTTAAGGTCTTTTATTTTATATGAATTAATTTGATAAACAATTTTTAATACAACACTTATGTGTTAAAACGATTTATTTCTCTGTTGCTAAATATAGATAAATCTTTCACTAAGAGATAAATCTTTCACACATTTTACCTACTCTGAGACCGAAACTACTATAACTCTATAGATGGAAATTTCATTCCATATATTTTTAATGCTCAATAATTCAAGCATTTCGATTACAATCTATAATTGGTATAAGGCTTCAACCAGATTGCTGCATTCAATACATATCGCGTCATTTACAATTATGCCATAAAGCACTTTCTAGATGGATTAATCGGTGAGCAGTTAGTTAGATGGGATGATTATTACAAATCAATATTCTCGTGTTCGGAATATTTAATTCACGATTTTCACTTACAATTGTAAATATTATTTTATGACCGGATTTTTCTTAGATATAAAGATACAAGTATCGATTACTAATTTAGTAAGATATAAACGAATAAGATTAATCGTGCACTTACGCCCACTGACGCTTTTACTTGCGCCCGTTAAGCCTTTATCTATTTACATATATAAATATGCATAGTATCTTAAAATGGGCTGAACGTTTCAAAATTTGAATAACAAAGAAAAAATGACAAGTTATTCTTGCAGTAGAATGATATGTGAGGTAAAAAAATTCTTTATTACAAGTCTTTGTTTTAGTTCCAAATGTTACCGATAGAGTGAGTAGCACAGTGTTAAAGTATAATAGTGGACAGAAATTTCCTTCATTATATTTTTATTTCTCAATAATGCAAGAATTTCGATTACAATCTATAATTGGCATAAAGGTTCAACCAGGTTTTTGCACTCAATATAAATCGTGTCATTTACAATTACGCCATAAAGAACTTTCTAGATGGATTAATCGGTGAGCAGTTAGTTATATGGGATGATTATTACAAATCAATATTCTCGTATTCGACAGTTTTATTCGCGATTTTCACTTACAATTGAAAATATTGTTTTATGACAGGCTTTATGTTAGATATAAAGATCAAATTATCGATTAGTAATTTAGTAAGATAAAAACGAATAAGATTAATCGGCTATAACTCTAAGGTAAGGGTCATGAATCCCAATCAAACTACGGGTGCACTAGCGTCCACTGACACTTTTTCTTGCGCAAGTGAAGCCTTTATCAATTTACATATATAAATATACAGAATGACAACTTTCTTAAAATGGACTGAACGTTTTTTAATTTAATAGAAATAAACAGTAACATATATTGAAGTTATTCTTGCAATTGAGTGATAAGTGAGGTAAAAAATTCTTTATTACGATGCTTTGTTTTAGTTCAAAATGTCACCAATAGAGAGAACCCCACTGTCTTAAAATGTAAAGGTTTTCAAATTACGCTCACGATTTTTCAACTAAAATTTTTCGCCCTTTGAACAGCTAATTAGGAAGAAGGCTAAAAGCTAAATGAATTTTGATCCACTTTTATAAGTCCGTTTCAGTCAGCAGAACGCCACGTACCGCTGACATTTGGAAGTAAAACAAGAAGTTCTAAGGATTTTCTAACTTTATACATGACTCTCCTGCCGGAATAACTTCAACAGCTAACGTTAGGATAGCCTATATATATTTTGCTATCGTGGTATATTAAAAGTATGGATTTTGATGGAAAGAAAGATAACGTCTTTTATGTGTACAGTTTTGTTCTGAAAATGAAATGTGTAAACAAATTCATAAATTCTCATTCCGCACTGGGATAAAGGGAAGTTTTTGAACCCTTTCATACTTTATATCCTTTACAATTGCAAAGAAGCTGCCACTTTCAATTGAACTATTTCGGAAATATACATCTATATGCATCTAATACCTATTCCGTGTGATTCAATATCGTAATTATGACGATTATCTCTTAAACTTTAGATGGTAGAAACATCCAATTGCAGAATATATGTTAATTATGGAAAATATATACAGAAAGTAAATCAAGTATATTTTTTAGATATGGGATTAGTTTTACATAGAGCTTATATGCATTAAAATATGAAATTTACTTTTTGTATGATGTCTGCGGATTATAAGTTATGCATTGTGTACATAATTAAATTTCACCTACTCAGAACTGTCTGTAGTCGAAACTATTCATCAGAAAAATATGAAATTTAGAATGCGTTTAAATGAAGGAATGCGAAAGACATTTAGCAGAAAAAATTAATTTCAAAAATAGCCACCAGAGGGCGTTTCTGGTAAAATTTCGGCATATATTCAAATTTTAGCAACCACGTGATGTATCTGCATTTCTTGCAGTACATAATTTTGCAGTATCTACATTTCTCGCATAAATTTCTGTTGTATAATGATTAAATTGTCTTCAGAATTTTTTGTAATGAGAGAAAATGTTGAAAGTATGATCCTCGTAGTAAAAAATGCTCATAAAAAGTGATTTGAAATATAATTAAAGTATTTTGAATAAATGTTTATCAAATTCAGAAGACAAACTAATATTTATTCTTTTCTGTATTCAAAACCCTTTATCCTTTTATCCTTTAATCAACAAATCTAAATCATTAATTTATAATTATGAAATACTTATCATTTATCAATACATTTTATCGACAAGAAAATAGACGGCAGCACCATTAAATTTAATAGTAAAGTGATAAAAAGAGGAAGCTATTTTTTAATCAAATTAAAATTATTCAAGAACATCTTTTCAGACAATCGTAACAGCATATGTTTGTATATTTGTAAATATAAGATTCAATTTTAGCTAAAAAATGGAAACCCTTAAAATAGCCCAAAACTAAGAATGTTCTTTTAATTAAAAACATCGGACAATGAAATGTAGTCCAAGGAAAAAATCGAAAATTTCAACTTCCGTCGTCGAGAATAGAACCAGGAACCTTTGGGTTAGAAGGGAAACGCGCTACCACTGAGGGGCCTAGCCTACGCGAAAAAGACAGAAATTAAAATGTTCTGTTTTGAAATCTAAATCACGAAAATCGTCGTACGTCATTAAATTAATTAATTAATTTAAAATATAATAAGACTTTTTCAAAGTTTTATGATTTTTTGTTTAATAGGGGGTATTTAGCTATAAGTATGCAAAATTTCAAGTCTCTAACTTATACAGTTTCCAAGAACGAACTCTGTAACAGACAGACAGACAGAGAAGTGAGACGAATAGGGTTTCGTCACATGAACGAAACTCTAAAAAGCATTATTTCTTCAGACGATATATATATACTAGCCGCCACTGGCGACCAGTTTGGTCTCCCTTAAATGTATGTTAAGCATTGTAACACGTTACTTTTATTCAGAATTTTTTTCCTCTTAAAACTTCGCGAAATCAGAAGATTCTAATAGACAAATCAAGACCTTTTGCGATCATGGTAGCATTTCGCATATTTTTTGTTGTTATGTATTTCATTTTTCTTAACAAAAACCGCTTAACCCACCTAAGCATTTATGCTTCATGTTCGTGTGCTTATTGGTTACAATATGTTCGCTAATACGGAGATTCTGAAACATATTAAGTAATTTTCCGTAATTGGGTCCGTTGCCAATTGGTTGGTTGGTTGTATAGGGTTTAATGGCACAAGGTCCCATTGGGGACAAGCTGCGCCAACCATTGCCAATTGGCGTATTTTAGTTAATACGATTAGATGCAATGAAGTCTATTTAAGTCTATTGAAGTGCCCCTATAACATAGAAGTATCAAAATATCTTACATAAGTCTAAGGTGCACTGAATTTTACCACAATCTTTTAACATACATTTTTGTCGTATTTAATCGCAGAAAAATATTGCAAATTATACGATTAAACGCGGTGATTGCAGGTTGAAATATTAAATAGAAATTTTCCAATCTGAAATAGTGATGTCCGATTCCTTGGATATTTGAAGAAATGTACGTACCTTGATAAGTCAGTTAGGAATATTAGAAACTTTTGAAGTAAAATAATTATTGTTAAAAAATAATATTTACTTTAGCGATTTCACTTAGAAAGAACTGCAACACTGCAAATTCCTAGCACATATTGGGAACACATTTGAAACATTTTGATTTAAAAAAAGTGTTCCAGTTACTTTAATGTGTATTGAATGTGTTCCGAATATGCATCGCTATAAAGAAAGTATTCTGAAGTGTTCTGCTCAGGATATTTGTTAAATCTAAACTTGGGAACACATTTGAGCACGCTTGTGAATTCATCGCTTTCAAAAAGTGCGCTAGAAAGTGTGCTGAGCAAAAGAAGTGTTCTCAGAAGTATTAAAAAA
Source organism: Maratus michaelseni (assembly GCA_963931845.1). NCBI lineage: Eukaryota > Metazoa > Arthropoda > Arachnida > Araneae > Salticidae > Maratus > Maratus michaelseni. The sequence goes on along the minus strand of OZ007586.1, from coordinate 39,030,732 downwards.
CTGTTCTAAAAAGAACGCTTCAAAGTGTAATAAAAAAAGGTGACAAAATAAGTATTCTAAAAAGTGTTCTGGAAAGGGTATAAAGGTTTGCAGTGATGTTATACTCAGGGTTCATACGAGCCAGTGAATTCAGGGAATTTTAGGGGTTTGAATACCAGAAATTTCGTAAAGTAATGGTCGTCATATTTAAACACATAATTGTTTTTATTAAATAAGGCAAATATTACTTTACAAAAAAATCTGGTATTTTTCCCCTGGGGCGTACGATCCCTGATACTGTACCATGAAAAATACAAATGTTTCTTAATCTACGAAAATATAAAATATTCACGAACGAAAGTATAAAATAACCTTTTCCAAATTACCCATAATTCCACAAAATGTTTTTTATCATTAGAAACCGCAGAAAACGATATATTTTTGAGATTTGAAAATGCATTTATAAAACCAAAATTCCTGTTTCTGCGACTGATTTTCGGAAACGTTTCAGAGTAGATTTAAAATGTATTAATCAGTTTTCTGAAACCAAAATATCGATTTTAGAATGCTATCAATTCTCAATTAAACATTTTCAGCTGCGTAACACAATTTGTACTTGCAGGAGTAACAAAATAAAATAAAAATTCATGTCAATGTTAATGCTGTTAATTTATCTTGTTTGTCTGTAAAACATGTTTTTTGAACATGAAAAAACATACTTAAAAATTGATAGCATCTGAAAAACTTATATTTCGGGTTCAGAAAACTGATTATTACACTATAAAAACTATGTTTCCGAAAATTAGTGGCAGTAAAAGAAATTTTATTTTTATAAATGCTTCTTTAAATCTCAATATGTATTAGTTTCTGAGGTTTCTAACGATAAAGAACACTTTTCGGAAGCATGGGTTACTCGGAACAAGTTATTGTGTATTTTCGCTTGTGGTTATAATATATATTCTTAGATTAAGAAGCATTTGTCTTTTTTATAAAGTGTACATTGAAATTAGAAAAAAAAAATATTGTACACGAACAGCATAAAATCACGGCTTTGAAAGTTATATCTAGAAATATTCGTTTAATCCTATATAGGCCAGTTATCAGCCTCTGTGAGCATAAGCTATCTTTGCAAATCATAATAGTAATTTACGGATTGGTAGACATATTTAGATAAATCGACTACGGATCTTCAGTAATTAGCTTGCAACTGCCTCTTATGAGATTAAATACGATAATATGCAATGTTCGTATTACAGATTATGTACTTGAATATTATATATACAATGTATCTATTTTAATTTATCTATAACTCGTTATAATACACAATGAAATTTAAAACTGAACGAAAAAACGTCTTAAAATATACCTTAAAGTATTGAATAAACTGGTTTGATACAATATAAACATAAAAACTTACTAATAACACCATAAATTAAGGAATGCACTAGGCCTTTCGAAAGAACTTTGTCTTTCTTCGTCAGGCGCAAAGAAGACGTTCTATCACTTTGAAGGCAGGAGCAAGGCTGAGTATTTTCTGTTTTATTGAGTCTTGCTCCTGGCTTTAAAATGGTAGCTCATCTTCTTTGCGCCTGAGAAACACAGACAAAGCTCTTTCGAAAAGTCTAATGCATTCATTATTTTATGGTGTTATTTTTATGTTTTTATTTTTAAAACATAGAAAGTTGTATTTTATGTAAACATAGAAAGTTGCACTTAAGCATAAATGAATATCTTATTTAATAAGTGTCAATATGTCAAAAAAATATCATTTCTCTATCATATCATTCCAGAATGAATAATATAATTTCTATATGTTAAAAAATATCTCATCTTCGTGCAATTTTTTCAGCTTGATTTATTTAAACCATGAATAGTATTTAAAGTTTTTGATGAATCCGTATAAACTGTAAAAAAAGACGAATATTTCTTAATCTAGGAAATATAATATAACCACCAACTGAAATATACAATAACCCCTCTCGTGTTACCAAAGATTACGAAAAGCGTCTTTATCTTTAGAAACCTCATAAACCAATATATTTTCGATCGTTAAAGAATCATTTATAAAACCAAAGTTTTTTTTCTGCCACTTATATTTGGAAACGTTTCAGAGTAGTTTTTATAGGTTTTAATCAGTTTCCTCAACACGGGATATAAGTTTTTCGAATGCTATCCATTCTAAAGTAAATATTTTCATGTTCAACAAACATGTTTTACAGAAAGACATGATAAATTAACTGCATTAACATTAACATTAAAATAAATATTATTTTGTTACTATTGCTTGTATAAATTAAAATACGCAGCTGATAATGTTTAATGGTGAATTAATAGCATTCTTAAAAACAATATTCTGCTTTGAGAGAACGAATTAATTCAGATTTTCAGCTGAGTAACTTATTTAAACTTGCAAGAATAACAAAATAATATTAATTTTAATGTTAATTTTAATGTTAAGGCTGTTTATTTATCATGTTTGTTTGTAAAACACGTTTCATGAACATGAAAATGTTTACTCGAGAACGGATAGCATCCAAAAAACCCATATTTTGGGTTGGGAAAACTGATTAGTATACTATAAAAACTATCCGGAAACGTTTCCAAAAATAAATCGCAGAATAAAAACTCTGAAAAAAAGACCTTTATAAATTATTCTTTAAATTTCAAAAATATCTTGGTTTTTGAGGTTTATTATGATAAAAAACGCTTTTCTGAATCATGGGTAACTTGGAAGAGGTTTTTGTATATTTTCGTTCATGGTTGTACTATATATTTGTAAATTAAGGAATATTTGTCTTTTTTTTTTACACTGTAGGTCCGTGGCAAGAACGTTCGTTTTTCACAATCATAGAATATTTTGAAGTTCAAAGTCTCAACGGTACACATACGCTGAATGTGCAAAGTTAGCAAGGCTGATATTCGTAGATTGCAAATTTCTATGCAAATGAATGCAATTAGGATGGGTTGGGTTGATTGTTGACGGCCAATTGTCTACACTTGGGATATAGGCCCAGGGGGAGTGCCCTTCCTGGGGGTCTTTCTAAGGGTCCAACCCGTATTTACGCATGGATAAATCCACGGCTCGAAGAAAACCACGAAAACTCCGAACGATTAGGCCGACGGGCGCGATTGGGATCGAACCCAGCACCTTCCGTCTACCAGCTTCGAGAGCCGAACCTCTCAGCCACTGGTGGGGCGAATGCAATTAGGAATTATCCCAGAAGCGTACATTTTCTGTACTAAATTTTCTGAAAAGTATTTTTCCAAATTAGGGCAAAAAATAATTTTATATCGCTTTGAACTTACCTAACATAACGCAATATTTTCGTAGATCGTGAGTAACATGTTATTAATATTGGGTGTTTTCGTTACGTCGATTCTGTGTTCGTAAGCATGATGTTCCGTTCACCTGACAGTCTCCCGTAAATTATTTCTAACGCACTAAATATTACACTGTTAAAAATTTGCAGCAAACTGTCTAGTCATCCATTCAACAGTTTTTACTGATAACGGTTACCTGACCACAATTTGAAGCGTTTCAATTGTTAAAAATAGAGATAAACTACGGTTATGTAACCCTTTTTTATAAAAACGGTTGTATGACTGGACAGTTTGCATCAGAATTTTAACAGTTTAGATTAAATTGTACGATGCTTCTGAATAAAGGTATAGGTGATCAATATTACTTATTATTATCTATAATTTTAATATTTTATAATCACGAAACTGATGATGAGATCTTTAATGTTATGATACTTTCACTGTTTTAATTTTTCAATTATTCATTTTTACAGATAACACTTGCAACTTATTGCTACGTTCAAAACGAATAACAGGCATTTTTTCGCACTAAAGTTTTTTTGCTGTCATCTGATGAGCTATTTAAGCAGATAACTTTCTGCCCATGTACATGATTCAATTTATTGTGAGAGTATTTATTTAAGAAACAAAATTACAAATAAGCAAGATTACTCTTTGACATTAAATCAGCGATGATATTTAAAGTGCACTGAATTAAAAACCAGGAAGTGGTACAAACTAGAGTTGGGACAGTCCACGTGCAAGATTTGTCCCGTTCTGTGAACACATTGTTTATGAAAAATTAATAATTGTTATTATTTAATTCATTGCATGCATTGTACGGTTATACATCATCACATTTCCGTTATAACGTTTTAAATTTCAATTACCATTAAATAAATAATTCGTAATATCATTTTGTACGTTTCGTTGTGAGTAACCCAATTACCCGTACAACCACAATCCTCCTCCGGACGTCCTATAGTGATCTTAGAGATCCTGTAGTTCTCATATCCCATGTGAACTATATATTCTGAGGATATGAATATCGAATTATCCAATTTCATTCTCTTGAGAAAATCCTGTGTATTTCCTTTTCTGACGCCCATGCACATTAAAATTCTTCTTTCGTTTATTTTCATTTTCTTAACCCACTAATTTTTCATAAAATTTCATAAAAAGTTATCCGCAAGTCACCTATAGATGTGGCATTATGCCAGCCAGAGGATACTCTGGGATTGTCTGTAGGACAATTTCAATCACCCAGAGTATATTGGTTATCCTGAATATGATATATTCTGGATTTTTTTAGGATGTCAGTGCGTTGTCTGGGACTTTAACTAATGTAAAGTTGTAGATAAATATCCTTTCCCATAAGTACTTTAATTTTTGATGGATCTGTATTTGTGGGGAAGGTAATACAGTAGAATTATACAAATATTAGAGCAGTGCAGTTGATCAAGGTAAGATTTGGGAGTTTGAAGATGTCTGTATTTTTACTTGTACGAAGTTTAGAGCCCAGAATGTTTATACTGAATTAAATTTTAATTAAATTCTAGTAAAGATTTCATTGTGCAATAAGTTTGAGTAAGAATGTTAACCAATTCAAATTATTTCATTTTGTTGCAGGTAGAGGTTATTTAATAAACGGAAACATAGTTAAACTTGATGACAATGCTAATCTTGACTTCTCTAATGATTCTCATACAATTTATAAAAAAAAATGATTTACAATGAAATGTCATTCTTAATTTTGAAACTCGGTTACAAAATTGATTTTTCTAAATTTTAAAAAGATATTCTAGTTCTAGCGAAGTTGCAGTAAATCAGTTTACTAAATGCTTCATATTTAGATTAAACTGGTAGCGATCAAATAAACAACAAATTCTGTACTAATTTTACTAGTATAAAAACCCCTTTCTTAATAGACTGTAAAGACAGGAATAAACCAGGTTTAAAATTGGGAATAAGCTAGGTTTTGAGAATGAACCAGGTTTTTCACAACACTGCTCTTGAAAATAAATCCTTGACTTTTATAAAGTTCACCAGATTAGATCCTCTTTTTTAGAACTTCGTATAATGTTATTCTAGATTTATATATGCACTCTGAAATTTGATCTATTTAGTACTTATAAAACACGGCAATGCTAAATTATTGAACATTACCCTTTAATTCGTACTAAAGAACAAAACTGTAAAATATATCGGATTATTATTTTTCAATACGGAACAGCTGACCCGTTTGAAAATTGCACTCGTGTGGGAAAATTAAGAAAATGCAAAAAAGACAGGTTTAAAGAAAAAGGAATAACCATAAAGGAGACTAACTGTCACTTGTATTAACACGAATTCTAAGTTCGGTATTCTTATGACAACAGTTCGAACAGCAATAGTTGACAAAAGTTCGGATTGGTGCAAAAATAATGCATGATTTTTCAATTCAAATTGAAAACGCCAAATTTTTTTTTCAAAGTAAATATATTTAAACAAAGTAAAAACCATTACAATCAACACATTTATTCCAGAGAAACGAGCTTAGTGATTCCTGTGACATAAAAGTCTGGGCTTCTGGAGGCGACAAATTCTCGGAAGGCGTTTCTGACATCATCTTGATAAACGAAAATATTTCATCCCAAGAAGTTGTCTAGGTGCTTAAAGAAGTCGTAGTCGGTTGGCGAGAAATCTTGTTAGTACGGTGGATGAGGTAGTGTTTCGTAGACCAACGTGTGTAACATTTGGAGGGTCAATTGTGCGACGTTAGACTGGGCGTTGTCGTTAAAAAGTTGTTAACTAATGACGGACAAATACGGCCCAGCTTCCGGTGCATTTCGTCAATTTCTAGGCAATACTTTTCCGCTGTAATGGTTTTGTCGGTATTCAGGAAGTTTTAGTGGATGACGCCGGCAGTAGACCAACAAACTGTCACCACAACCTTTCTTGGATGCAAACTCGGCTTCGTGAAATGTTTTGGTGCCTCATCCATGTTCAACCACTGACCAGATCGCCGCCTGTTATTGTATATCATCCACTTCTTGTCACATGTCACAATTCGATCGAGAAAAGATCGAATCTTATTTCCATTGCGCAGTATAAGCGCAGAACAGATTTCATAGCGGCATTTTAAACAATTCTTAGCGAGAAAATTAAAACAATTAATTTACAAAGGAAATACTTAAAAAAAATTAAGTATATAATATACATACCATTAATATTAAATTATGTATACAAAATACTATAATGCATTATTTTCGCACCAACCTAAAGTAATAAATATCATACTCCAAGACAAGACAAGCTAATACAAAGTATTATCATCAAACATTCTTTTTTGGACAACGATAGCTTCGATTAAATTATTTTGATACGTCTACTGAATTTGATAATTTATTAAGAAATGAAATTGAATATGAGATCACGAAATAATTAATGTTTAAACAGATAAGCATTTGAGAATACATCCAAAACATTTTCGAATTATCTGAATTAAATACATAAAATATTTCTTATTTAAAAAAACGCAAAAACAAAATGTTAAAATAACGCATTTTGAACTATTTCCAAAAAATACATGAATATACCGGGTGATTCAAAATAGATACCACCTCCATTATCTTTTAATCCCTATGAGACTAACGGGACTTAAAACTACCGGTCAATTTAAATTGATTTTCTTTTGTCTTAAGAATTATTTTTGTTATTATCTACATGTAGTATTGATAGTATATGTCTATACATACTTTATTATCACTTCATTTATGTTTCAGCATTTAGTAATAAAACAAAAATAAACGCTTGTTTAAAGCTTTTTGCAGTGTTGGTAATTCTTTTATTTGAAACATGCATTTCATTCCTTATATTGAAAATAGATGCTACTTTTCCTAACTAATAAGTTATGATAAGAAAATATAAAACACTGGGAAGGTCTACTTACACTGGGTGTCTACTTAATATTGTTGTAATTTAACATTTTCTAAATGTCTTCAAAAAATCTTCCTTCGCCTATTGCCATATTAATAGAACGCAAAATAACTATATTCGTTAAATTTCATTAAATGACATATTCGTTAAATTTCGCAAACCATAACATTTGTGATCTGGATAGCTACTTTTAATTTTTTTTAACCTAAAAATAATTTTTCCCTAAAAAAAAATATGGCATTTGTTTTACAAATATTTAAAAAAAAAATATTTTTATTTAGCCTAGAGTCCTATAAATTATATTTAGAAGAATGTTGTCATGCATCTGAGATTAAAAGAAATCGTATTATTTGACGACCAAACCGAATTATGATACTTTGCATTTTATGAAATTTCACACTTTCCAGCACTTTCCATTTTTAGCGGCACAAAAATGGAAAATTTCACAAAATTTAAAGTATCATATACTCGCTAAGTCTTCGTCATAAAAGTAGAGGAACTTTTTGTGCCTTTCTTAGGTGCATGATAGATGTTTATATACATGCATATAAAATTCAAAATATCATAAATCGGTTTAATCGTAAAAAAATACGATTTTTCTAATGTGTTTTTCAGATGCAGGACAACATTTTTTTCAAATATAACTTATAGGACTCATGACCTGTAAGAAATATTAAATTTTGCATTTTAATATGTATACAGCTCTTGTAAAGCAAATGCCACATCTAAACGTCGTACGTTATTTGTTTAGCTTTTGTAATTGAAATAATGTATCTGTCCTCAGCGGTTGAAGAGATAATCGAGGAGACATTATTTTGAATCACACGACATACATAAAGTATTTCACAGATACTTTGCGTTTGAGAACTCATATATATACGACGGGTTTCCGAAAAGTGAATATACAACGCCGCATACTCATCCAAAAAAAATTAATTGATAAAATGTCCATTACAAATTACTTACTGGTATATGTCTTATTTTTCGACATAGTTGCTGTCATTATCCAAGCGTTTGTTAAGTTTTTTGTATCCCACAGTCATAGAAGTTTACCGCCTCTTGTCGAAACCACATTTCAACTTCGATTTTTATCTCACCATCGTCGTGGAAGTTTTGTCCTGAAAGGTGTTTCTTTAGGCAAAGGAATAAATGGTAGTCGTTGTGTCCAAGGGGGCTGGGTACATCAGAGAGCACAAAAGTCTGCCTGTTCTGGGTTCTCCATGAACATTCCAGAAAAAGCACACCACCATATCGTTACATTTTGTCAATTTATAATGTTTCCACAGACGGAAACAATTTCTTTCTAAATATCCGCTGGACGCTCACATTTTGCATGAAGAAAATGTATGACGGAACGTACTTCACATTTGGCGGAATTCTGAATTGATGCAGCCATTATAAACACGTGCTATACGAAATATACAAATAACGAATGAGTGTGAGGGAAAGGTAAAATATTCAAGGTAACAATATGTATTGCCAACGCGCTCATTAGCCCATTCGGGACCATGGGTGCATATATGCACCCTCCAAAAGAGCATACAAAATTTGTTTTAGTCACCAGTAAAAAATAAAAGTAATATTTGCTTTCTCTAATTAGAGCATTTTTGTGATAGTTTAAGTAAAGGTAGCTTTTTCAAAAAAAGTGGTGCCAACCGAATAAATTTTGTGTAAAAGCCGCCGGTCCCGAAGGGGTTAAAACTTTTTCTTTCCTGCTGTCTGAGGTGTATCTTTACTTTTCGAAAACACTTCTTATTTATAATTTTGCTTTACTTAGATCGTTTTTCCGAAAGCAAAGATATTCATTTTTTCATTTATATAAAATTCAAAGTGTCGTAAACTCGCTAAGTCTTTGTCATAAAAGAACTGCATAATTTTTATGCCCTTCTTAGATGCAGGGCAACATTTTTCCAAATATAACTTATGGACACAGCGCCTGTAAAAAAAAGTTAAACTTCGTATTTTTATATATATATACAGCATTTGTAAAACAAATGCCAAATCTAAACGCTGCGCTGTACCTTAATTGTATAGCTTGTGTAGTTTGAAACATGTATCTATCGTCAGCACTTTAAGAGATAATCGAGGATACATCTATTTTGAATCACCTGATATACATACATATATATATATATATATATATATACATAAAGTATTTCACGGATACTTTGCATTAGATTACTCACATATATATTTCAAATTTTTCTTTTTATGTATACTTACATCGTTTTTCTGAAAGTAAAGATATTAATTTTTTCACTCAACGTATAAGGATTATGAATAAAGCTTATTTTTACAACCTCTAATAACGTCCTCTCGCATATTTCCCATAAATACTGCAGTGTATCCATTATCGCTACTCCCCAGCATTCTGATGAGACACAAATTCTATTATTTTCCATCATCCATAAGCGAAAGCAGCCACTTATGCAAGTAATACATTTTACATAATTTTTCTTTTTTGAAAGAATTTGCACAAATCTTAATCACTTACATGCACCGGAAAATTATGTTTAATATTTTGCAGAAGGGCAGATTAGATTTCGAGATAAATATGTTATTATTGAAAATATATAGAATAAAATCATTGATAAGAAATGAAAAAAATGATTAGGATTTACTTTTAATTCGTTTTAATTAAGTAAAAAATGATTCTGTTTTTAACACTTTCCAACATAGTTGAAAGAGTTTATGGTTTCGGTTTGTCTGTCTGTTTGTCAGAGCTCTAAGTCTTGTAAATATACTCGGATTTCCATGCAATTGATATATGTTAATGAGATTTACTATAGAATGTTCGCTATTTAAAAGGAAGTGTCCATCTATCTGCACTCTAACTCTTGTAAATATTTTCGGATTGCCATGTAATCGATATATGTTAACGAGGTTTACTATAGAATGTTCGCTATTTAAAATGAAATGTGTAGAATTTACTGTTCGATTAAAGAGACACTGAAAACAATTCCGTAAGATTACGGTCTATGGAGAAAATCGTTTGAGGTGTCCTTAAAGGATGTTACACTATTTCAAACATAATGAAATTGATATGCATCATTGAGGTAGACTGCAACATACGCTTTAAAGAGAATAGAGTGAGGGGAATTTATATTTCGCTTACTGGGGCGCATAAAAGAATTCTGTTACATTATGGTCTATGGGGGATAAATCATTTCTGGTGCATTTCACTCATGATATGAACTTTAAACATAATGTAATTGATATGCATCACTGAGGTACCACTTTTTAATATATGAATTACATATTAAATTATATAAATTTCAGAAGCTAAGTAAATTACAGATTAAAAGATTTCTGGTATCAATGAAAACTATGCTACACACAAGTGCTTATTAAGAACTCTTTTGCACTTACTACATTTATTAAATCTTTAAATTGGTAAATCGGTAACCAGTTATTTATTTTAAAATAAATAAAATAATAATAATAATAATAATAATATACCATTTAAACTTAGGTTGTTTTTACTAGAAATGGGATTTAGTATTTTAAAAACAATTTTAAAAAGTTATCAATCATATTTTTATAAAAGATTTGACATAATAGACACAAATCTTTAACGTCTGCATTATAAGTGTTTGTATTAGTGGTCTTCTCCCCTCACGCGAAAACACCCGCTCGCTAATGTTAATCTTGAGGGGCATCATTTTTCTAATATCTCGTTTGCATTTCAATATTTTTAAACGATTTATTTTGCATTTGATAGCAGAGATCACTCTCTATTTCCGTCGTTGATTATTTTTTTAATTTCTTTGCGGATTTTTTTTTTTTTTTTTTTTTTTTTTACGAAGATATTTTCACTTTTGAAACCAGTTCCTATCATTTTTTGAAGCTTCTTCACGTACCATATGAATGTTTAAAAGAGACTTATTCTCATAAAATGTATATTTGTTATAAAAACATTATGGTAAACATTTAAACGTTGTATTTTTTTTAAAATAATTAAATTTATTTAATGAGAAATATTCATATTTTCTCTAAATATAGTTCAAATTTTCTCAAAGCACTCACTTATTTTACAGCCATATAAAATTTATTTAAAACGCTGCAGTTTCACATTAACGAAAGTAAAGTCACAGCTGCCGGCAAAATAACATTCGACGAATGCTATTTGTACAATACTCTGCATTGATTTGCTACCTCCGAAGTTCATTGAAGAAGACTGATTTATGAACACACCAACACGCAACACCGTTTACTTGGCTTTTATCTTTAGTAAAGCACAGAGGAAATATTGAGTTTCGAATTGGTTTACCAAACAGACAATTTTATGGAGACAAGATAATTGGATTGAGAGAATTTCTAGTACGCAAACATAACGAAAGATGATCGAAATGTTTTCCAAATACTATTGATACTATTGATACAATGGAAATTAATGTGTATTCAAGGATTAAGTTTCTTTCGGAGCGTACGTACGTCCTTTAACATTTTTAAATCTCAAAGAATGCGTGTTTATGTACAGTAACCTTTTGTTAAAACTTGAATTACTTCAAACTGAATTATTTAATTTTCTATCATATATATATGTGTGTGTGTATTTAATTTGTAAGACTACGATAAATAATTTTAAATAAACTTATTAAAATAATAAACCAATGTTATTTATAATAAGAGGTATAATAATTGTACAATACTGCAATCAAGGATTATTTTGTTACAAGTTTAGTATATTTTCCAGCTGTTAATAGTCTAGATGTTGTCTTTTGAATTAACGCAGGTATTGTAAAATGGGCTGAATAAGAATGGCGGGATGAAAATGATCAAAACTTCATTATAAAACAAAAACTATCGTCTTAAAAATACACTAGTCCTTTAACCCTTTCCGGCACAGTGGTCCCACTCCGGGCACACCTAATTTTAATTCCAAACTTGCATACGGCACCAAGAATATTTTAATAAAATTTTGTTTCTATAATGAAAGCTTAAAATAAGGAGTTCTTATTTTCTAAAAAAGTCGTTTGTAAGTTCCGGTGTCAGTCAGTTAATTCTCTTTTCACGAAGAGAATTTTTCATTGCCGGAAAGGGTTAAAGATCTTTATTGTGTGTCTGTTTGCTATATAATACATATTGAATCTCACTAAATATTAAATTGAACTTACTTGTATACTTAAGAAATTTCAAGTGACAAGGTTGTAAATAAAGGGAGTCATTTCCGATAAGGTATAGCTGAATTGATTTAGAAAATGCTGCTGAGGATAGGTTGAAATGATTGCAACGCGTATAAAGGCTATTATTTCATAGACTTAGTATTTTAAACTATAATAACATTGATTGTTCAATCGGACGCAACGGCGGCGGGGAGCATTATGTTAGCTGCTAAATCGACGTAGCGAACGCAGTTCAGAATAAAGTCGAGAAACAAATATGCGTGTTCACGTAAACATGGTGTTTTTCCTAGAAAAATCTTGTTGTATTATGGGAGTTTACCGTTCTAACAAAATATCGTTCAAAGAAGCGATAACGCTGTTTCGTGCGAAGTCTGGTGAATAGTCATCGAGTCAATAATTAATAAAATAATGCAGCGATTTCTTTATGGTCATACAATGACCTGACATGCTAAAAAGAGCCTTCGTGAACAATGCTAAGAATGCAAATGCGAGTCCAGAAATTAGAAGAGGCCAATTTGAACATCTATTGTTGTTTAGAATAAATAATATACGTTTTAGGAATTTCTTTGTAATTTTTCCGCAATTTCACTAGCTTTTTTTAGGAAAAGGGGGGGGAGGACACCATGCGTAAGATGTAAATGTGTAGTTTTACATACCCCATTCAGAAAAAGGATACAGTTTGATAAGAAAACACAGTTTAGTAAACTAACTTTGCTCGAATCAGCTTTTCTCAGAGCTTTCCAAAGAGAATACTTCTAGCAAGATGGATGAAAGTCTCTTTTGAGCATAAAAATATTTATACGGAAACAAAACAGTTGAAAATTATACATATGTTGTGCTAAAATGAAGTTTAATATGTTCACTAAAATTTTATTTTACATATCGTGGAAGCATTAACACTGAAGTTTTTAAACTGACTAAAAAACTCAGGCAAATATTCAAGGAATTTGTAGGAAGGGGGGAGGAGGACCATCTGTAAGATGTAAGTGTGTAGATTTACATACCCGATTCAGAAAAAGGATACAGTTCGATAAGAAAACACAGTTTAGCAAATTAACTTTGCCCGAATCAGCTTTTCTCACAGTTTTTCAAAGAGAATACGTCTAAAGCCAAATGGATGAAAGTCTCTTTTGCGAATAGAAATATTTATATTGAAACAAAACAGTTGAAAAAGTTACATATGTTGCGCTAAAATGAAGTTTGATATGTTGGCTAAAATTTAATTTACATATCGTGGAAGTATTAACACTGAAGTTTTTAAACTGACTAAAAAACTCAGGCAAATATTCCGGGAATTTAAAAATAATTATTTAGAATAAAGTTTTCAGATAGTCATAATAGACGATTAAATATTTTTATTATACTACAATGCCTTATAATTATTTTTATAATAGGATTTAAGACTTATAATAGATAGTTATTTTTTTGTAATACTAGAAGGGCTTATGATTATTCTGAAAAAGCAGGAGAAATTCATGCATTTTCGTATTTAGTGTCTGAATCACAGACTGTTTTTAACCAACTAAAAACGTAGACTGATTTTTCTGAATCTCAAAATTGAAAATAATGAGAATGAACGCAAAATATAGCAATGATAGATATTTAACCAATTTTTTATTCAGAAACTCAAAAAAATATATAATCATTTGCAAGAAGTATGTCGAACTTGTATTTTTTTAACGCCCTTCTCTCGGAAAATGTTTTAAAAATATATTTCTTTGTTTAAAGGACACATTAATGAATATTTTGTAGTTCACAAAATATTTCCAGCTTACAGATTTTTCCAAAAACGTATGTTACATTTACAAATAAACGAGTACATTTTTGTAAAATGTAATCGAATCCAAATGTAATAAGAGTAATTCGTAAAAGAAAGCAGAGCAAAGCAAAATTCAACTACCTTTAATATTTCTAGAAATAAGTCCCTTGGACATCGATACAGTGAATCTAGCGTTCTTTCCATTCTTCTAAACATTAACCGAATGCTTCTTTCAGGATGTTGTGCTAACTTCTGGCCACGGTTTCTTAAGTGTTCACTACGGTGCCAAAATTGTGTCCTTTAAGGCTGTTGGTCAGTCAAATCCCACCTTCTCCTCACTAATGCTAAACATATAGGCGTGGAATATATTCGTATATTTACAATATCCCCTCAGAAAATTGATATTTTAAATTTTTTTTTTTCCTGTGTACTCTTCTTAAAGGATGCCTTATTTTTTCTTAGTTGTCAAAATATTTCTAAATATACACTTAATTTTATGTGAAGTGTTAAAAACTTACTTATAGCTTGTCAGCTTATAACACACAAGATATTACAATAAGCTTGTATTTTAGAAATTTTTTGATAACTAAGCAAAAAGAGACATCCTTTAAGAAGAGTACCAAGAAAAATGAAGTTGAAAATATTAATTTACTGAGGAGATATTTCAAATATACAAATGCATTCCACATCCATATGCATTCCACGTCCATATGCGAGGGAAATTGGGGAGCTGACTGACCAGTAACCTGAAGGTCTTTGATGACTTTTAAGGATGGAACAGACTACGTTTGGACTGCTCATCGGAACGTCCCATGTGGTCAGGTGTTGCCTTTCATGTTTTATGACTCCTGTCGGTAGTTTAGAGGTCAAAGGTCAGCGGTGGTCTTCGTTGATATGTTTATCTCCGTCTCCTTTTCGTTCAGACTCCCCTTTCTTTTGTTATGATGACCACAGAACCTTTTGAAAAAAGAGCCCAGGGAAATAATTTATGACTTTATTAGCCTGGGTTATCTGAACGCAGCCTTACGAAAGACGTCACGTGGGGCCAAGTTAGGACGCCAAGGCGGTTGAGAAAGCATGGCCATATATTTTTGAGCGATATACTTCTTCACCAACAAAGCGGGTCAGCAATCGCGTAGTCATCGTGAAGGATCCAGCTGTCGGCGATCTCCCATCGTACTCTTACCCTTTTCCACAATCAGTCTAGTACTTCCACGTAGGAAATCACTTTTACTGTTTGCTCTGGTGGCATTAACTCCTTATGAATTACTCCTTCTGTGAGGATATTCATACACACAGCATACGTATTTCGCCGTTGTGAAGGATCCAATTGTTCGATGCAGAGTGAAGCCGTTGCTCCTCAAAGTTATCTCCGGCAACGACGTTTCTCGACAGTTGTTCGACTCCAGGTGCGTGGTAAAAAAATATTTCATTACTTTTGGAACAGACCCTGTATATATTTCTCCTTGGAGATCGTTTCAAGGTACAATAAAAAAATTTTGCAAATCAAAAACTGTTGAATAATTATCAAAACTAATGTTTAAATCAATAAATTTGGTAATATAACAGAAATAAAGAAGACATTAATTCCATAATTTATTAGAAATTTTTCTCAAACAAAATTAATTTATTCTCTCGAAAGTTTAATAAATATTGATGATAAAAATGCTGGAAAACGCAGAAAATGTTTTCTAGTAATGATGAAGACGAATCGCGAAATGTAGAATTTAGCTCTGGGCTACACAGTTTTAAATGAACGATCCTTAGATGCATTATCTGAATTATTAAAATGGAATTTCGTATTTTTAAGATATACTGAATGAAATGACAAATTATATATAATTTTTTAATCTTACAATTCATTGAATGAACTGACGTTTTCTTCACTTCTTACTGTCTCTATCTGTTGCCACCTTCACGTACAAATATATACGTGTGTGTGCGTGTGTGTGCATATATTATTTATAAATATACGATTATATAAATATTTGTTTATACAAATATATATATTTATATATATACTAATTAATTTTTCTGCGGAGCTGAATTTACGTTGTAAATTACTGAAATACAAAGGATGTAAATTATCACTTTATTAAACAGCGTACAACCAACAGAGTGAAAAAATGTCCAGACCGGGTTTCCAGCTCCGGATGGCTTAATTGGTAAAGCACTTGGTGCGCTATACCAAGGGATCTGGGATCAAACCCCGGTATGGACATTTTTTCACTCTGTTGGTTGTATGCTGTTTAGTTATTTATTTATTTACAAGATATGAATATTGAATTAAGGTATTCAAACACGTTTTGCTTCTTCAAAACCATACTGCAGATATCGTGAAAGTATTTTTTTTTTTAGCTTTCAAATTTTTAGATATGGGTAGATCTATTTTCTGCAAATTCAAATCGACATAAATAACAAATAAATTTATTAAAGTATAGGTGCATTGAAAATTAAGTACATGCTCTTCTCTAGAGAATGTAATATTGTCAAGAATTTTCTCGTAAATAAATGTTTAAAGATAGTAAAAGCCTTATTAGAAAAAAATAAAGGGTATATGAATGTATGTAAATCAATATTCGTATGTTTAAAAATTTTGTTTTCTGAAAGTTTATAACATACAAAATTAATAAGTGTTTCTCTTACTTTTTGTATCGTTGGGTAACACACCTCTTTAAAATAGGAAGACCTTCCATGCAGCTACAAAACATTGTATATTTGAACACACACGATCATGTGTATTTAGTTTTAAAAGACTATAATCTAAAGAAATCACTATAATTTTTAAGCTTTGTTAATAGATAAATATTTGAGAATCCGCGGATTTAGGTGAGTGGGATTTGTTGCAACAAGCTACCATAAACAACATCGTTAACAGTATTAGGGCTTGTTGTATGACCTATATTGTACGTGGTGTTTACACTTATATAAGTCGGCCTGCTCTGAAAATATTATATAAAGGGTTATCTCCAAAATTTCTAAACGCGCTTTAATTTTTTCCCATACAACACAGTGACATTCTAAAAATATCCAGAAAATATCATATTCAGTATAACCAATATCTTCGGGGTGATTTAAATTTCCTATAGACAGTACCGAATATTCTCTGGCTGTCTCTGGCACACCTAGAGCCGTCCTGTGGATAACGTTTTATAAACTTTTTTGAACAATTAATGGATTAAGGAACATGAGAATAAACCAAGGAAGAAGTTTAACATGCATGGGCGTCAGAAAAGAGAATACACAGGATATTCTAAAACAATGAAATTGGATAATTCGATCTTCATATCCTCAGGATATCCAGAAGATAGTTCTCTTGGAATACTGCAATTATGGGATCTATAAGATCTCTAACGAAATTTGTCGATTTTAATGATGTGAACAGACTTATGGGATACTTTGAACTATTTTTGTCTTTTTCGATGAAAGATCCCCATCTTTGACGAGTTTTATGGTTAAAACCATACTCTGGTAGTACAATTTGTCAAATCTATATGAATATCTGAAATCTGAAATTACTTAAAGATCTCGCAAAACAATTTTTCTCTTTTACCATGAAAAATCTGACTTTATTACAACGGCTTTATTCAGAGTGCAAACCCATTCCGATAAGGGAATTTGTTGATTTTTAATGATGTGAACAGACTTGTGGTACACTTTAAACTATTTTTATCTTTTGCCACGAGACATCCCACACTTTTACAAGTCTTATGGTTCAAACTAAACTCTGGTATGCCAATTGTAAATTTTTTATGAATATTTGAAATCTGAAATTACTGAAGTGTCTCTCAAAACTACTTTTCTCTTTTACCATAAACAAATCCGACTTTGTTACAAATTTCATGGTGTAAACCGCACTCCGATACGACAATTTGTTGATTTATTATTATTTTTTTTAATGTGCACGGACTTACGGGACACTCTGTATTCAATGAAACAATAAATCCAAATTTCCCTTCTGGACAAAATTGATCATTTTAGTGTATTCCTCTAAATAATCCATTTGTTGAATTTTAAATTTCTAAAATTTAGTAATTTCATTTACTTTGTTAGTAAACTTTGAAATAAAGTTGAAACGATTTATTTAACGTTCTGTCAATTAAAATTGAACATCCTAAAGCTAAATACTAAATGGGTTTTATTAAATAAAAAGATAGTTCATTTCAAAACTTTATTTAAATGAAAGAGAAAATATTCAATTCAGTTTAGATATACTTTCTTCCTATATAATTATTAAACTAAAGTAAAATAATTGTGTCAGAAAAAATTTTCAAATTCAATCATTTTTTTCTAACTGAATTTACCTCACTTAATAATTTACGATTCATTTTGATAAATATTTAAATATTGCTGACTAGACAAAATCCTTGATTATATCTTGAAGCATAAGGAGTTTCACTATTCAAGCAGAAATATGTTTCTTGATAAAAATATTATCTTGTAAAATTAGAAATTGATTGATATTAGAGCATATTTAATATATTTTCTTATTTTATCAGATTATGTAATATAGTTTCTTTCTCTGCCTTTTAAAAGAAAAATAAGTTTGGTGTAATTTTCTAACATTTTATCAAAAATACCTGAAATAACTTTTAATTGGAATACATTAAAAATATTTATGTTCTGCTCTTTGTATACATTTTGAGTGATCAGTTTTTAATGAAGCTCTGTTGATTTTAGACGTAATTCTAAATTACGAAAAATAATTACAAGGGTCTATAATCAACAACTTTTATGAAAAAAATAATAACAGTTGTTAATATACAGTGTGTTTAAAAAAGAAAGCCCAATTTAAAAAATTAAATAGCTAAAAAATTTAATGAAAAGTTTCATATGTTTTTAGTAAGGCATTTATTGATATTTAGTTACAAATTTTACTGACAGATAATTCTATAATACATCATCGTTTTGATTTTAAGGTAAATTGGTTTTAATTCCATGTTTTTAACATCTTCCAACCCAGTTGAAAAGTGTTTATGTCTTCAGTCTGTCTGGCCGTCTGGCCGTGCTCTAACTCCCGTAAATATGCTCGGATTGCCCTGAAATTTTTATATGTTATTGTCATTATCTATAGCATGTTCCCTACTTCAACTGAAGTGTGTAGCACTTACAGATTTTTTACAGAGACAGTCAAAAGTATCCCGTTACATTACAGTCAATGGGGAATAATAATTTCAAAATCATTTTGATGACGCTACGTCATTTAAAACTTAATGAAATGGATATATATTTATGAAACGCATTAAAACATGCTTTTTGTAGAATATGGGATGCAAAGCATTTATTATTCAATTACAGGGTCAAACAAAATAATTCTGTTACACATCGTTCTACGGAGAAAAATCGTCTGCAGTGTAATTTACTGATATTTCACTATTTCAAACATAAGGCAAATTATATGCATTATTGAGATGCACTATACATTGCTCTCTTGTGTGCATTGCGTTTATTTACAGGGACACAAAAAATATATTGGTTATAGTACATTTGCGATATTTACAGTCTATGTGTGATAAGTGCGTTTTCAGCTTTGGTTTGCGTTTTTAAGTTTAACAATTTTTTTTTCATAGTACGTGTGTGTTTATAAACTCGGTTGATCATATGCAGGGCTACACAAGGGAATTCGTAAGTATTACAGACTATGAGAGTGAATAGCTTAAGGGTAGTTTTTAATTGCATAACAATTGCACAGTTTTTAATTGTTGTATTTTCCTGTGAATTATATTTATCAAACTAATAGAAGTTTGTGGAATATAAATAAATTCATATACAGGGCTACGCAAAAAAATATACAATATGGTTTACGTTTGATAATTGCTGCAAGTGAGTTTTAACTTGCCTTTTAGCTTAATAGGTGGTGTGTACAAAAGTCTTCAGATAACATACAGGGCTGTACAAAAGATTTCGAGTGCATTTCCATCGATTGGCGAAAATTACTAAATGTGAATATTCTAGCTGAACTAAATGTTATCTTACTATCTATCCACATATATTGATCATATATAGGTCTGCACAAAACAATTCGACTACTTTTTTGACACTGGAAAGCAATTTTGAAAACTGCATCTTTCAGTGTGTTATATGTTTTCTAAACTTTTTTTTACATAACTTCTTTCACCTTATTTAACGGTGAAGTTTTGTTACAGTTTTCTGGCTGTGTTGGAAAGTGTTTCTTAATCTATGCTTGACGCATGATTTTTCGTTCTTTTTTATATTGAATCAATGCAGGTTTATGTAAATCCTTATAAATGTTTCATCTGGATCACTTAAAAAATGTTCTAATGGAAAAAAACCATAAACTACTTTAAAATGCTAAACAATCCAAATAGTCCAAGTGCTACACGACAAAAATAAGTTGAAAACTGCACATCGTGATACAGTTATATCGATTGGTCAGTATCTACTCTATATTAATACAAAGCATATAAGAAGGGGAGGCATCGCGTAAAGTCAGGGGAATTTAAGATGGCGGCTGTTATTCAAAATAGCGTCATTTTCGGTAATTATTGCAATTTCATTTCTATTCACCGTATAAAAGCATGTTTCATGGAAATTTCGATGTTTTTAAATAAAAAATAATATTTGTAACACTTTACAGCACAGTCGAAAAGTATTTATGAATTCAGTTTGCCTGTTTGTCTGTCTGTCTGGTCGTCTGTCTAGTCGCGCTCTAACTCGAAAAAAATAACCGGATATCCAGATAATTAAAATATGGTATTTTAGTATACCGTAACAAGTTCGGTATTCATTTTCAAGTGTGCATCATTCATAGTTCATCTACAGGGGCAATCAAAAGTATGGCGTTACATTATGGTCTGTAGACGAAAATCGCTTGCAATGTGTTTTAATGATGTTATACTCTTTGTAACATATTCAAATTAATATACATCAGTGCGGTGCAGTAGAAGATACTTACTGTTGAATATGCAGTGCATAACAGTTTTCGTTCATTTCCAGGGGCTCCCAAAATAATACGGTTACCGTTACATTAATGTATCCGAGCACAGTGCCTTTATAAGTTGTGTATAAATTGTATAGATCATCAGCTAAATCGATTGTTATTAAGGGAGGTGTTAGGTATGAAATAACTGCAATTTGTAATAATAATATCCCTATAGGTCAGTATCTTCTTTATATTAAAACAATGCATAGAAGAGAGGCATAATGAACTGTCTTAGGAATTTAAGATTTAAGCTGTTATTCAATTTTTCCGTTTTCGTCATATAAAAGTGTCTTTGATGTCATTTTCGATTTTTTAAAATAAAAAATGTTCTTTTTAATATCAGAAATATGCTTAAAATGAAAATA
Source organism: Maratus michaelseni (assembly GCA_963931845.1). NCBI lineage: Eukaryota > Metazoa > Arthropoda > Arachnida > Araneae > Salticidae > Maratus > Maratus michaelseni. The sequence goes on along the minus strand of OZ007586.1, from coordinate 39,009,342 downwards.
GTTCAATTATTAAAGTATATTTTATTGTATAGTGAGTAAAATGAATGGACGCGTTTCAGTATATAATCGTGCATCGCGCTATAAAACTACATATAGAACAAATATTTCATAAACAAAAATCATTTCATTTCAATTGTCAGATTGATCGTCTGCGCACCAAAGATCGTCTGCGCACCTGAGAGTAGGGTAAGAAATCGCAACATTAAAATGAAGTAGGTGATGGAATTTTGGATCAAAACCCCATATTGAATGCATCTCATTTTGGGTGGTGCCTCGTCATCAGAAGTACATTGTAATAAATATATAAATACACGCTTCGTTGTATATTTATATAAAAGAAAATGTTCATGTGACAATTTGCAATTCTTTCATATCTAGCAAAGTTCAAAAACACATTATATAATTAACAAGAACGAAAAATCATGCGTCAAGCATAGATTATGTAACACTTTCCAACGCTTCCAAAATAATTTTACAAATCCTTACCGTTTAATAAGCTGAAAGATAACATCTAAGTAAACAATTTGGAAAACACGTAACATATTTAAAAACGTAATTTCAGGAATTTCCAACATAGACAATATTCGGAAAAATATCCGAATACTTTTATTCAGCCCTGTATATGATCTATAGATTTGTATATATACTACATAGGATGCTAAATTTTAGTTCAGTTAGGAAACGCGTAGCGTTATAATTCTCCTTCTGGAGTTTCTGTCAATAAACGGAAATGTGTTCGCGAACTTTTGTGCTGCCCTGTATATGAAATACAGAATTTTTACACACCAAGTAATAGACAAAAAGTGAGCTAAATTTGAAATCGCGTTCCTCAACTTAAAACGCACTGTCAGGAATTATTGTTAACAGACAGTAGAGAATTCTTTTGTGTGTCCCTGTAAATGAACGATGACTGCTAAACACACGTTATTCTGTAGTAAGCTTCTTGTAATGCACCATAGTGATATATATAAATTTCAATGCTTTTAAAATAGTGAAACATTATTTAATTAAACCGCAGACGATTTTTCTCCATAGACGTAATGTAACGGAATTCTTTTGACTGTCCCTGTAAAGTAACTATAAGTGCTATGCACACCCTATTCCATATTAAGCTTCTTGTAATGCACCTTAGTGATATATATCAATTACAATTCGTTTGAAATTGTGTAATATCATTAAAATAAACCACAAATGATTTTTCCCCATAGACCGTAATGTAACGGAATTCTTTTGATTGTCCCTGTAAAAAAACTATAAGTGCTACACACTTCAGTTGAAATAGGGAACATGCTATAGATAACGACAATAACATATAAAAATTGCAGGGCAATCCGAGCATATTTACGGAGTTAGAGCACGGACAGACGGCAGACGGACAGACGGCAGACGGCTGACGGCCAGACAGACCGAAGTCATAAACACTTTTCAACTAGGTTGGAAAGTGTTAAAAACGCGCATAGACAGCATTGTGCTTATTGAAAGTCATGTGAACGTATTATTTCGTGAGCCCCTGTAAATGAATGAAAACTGCTATGCACTGCATATTCTACAGTAATTATCTTGTACTGCACCGCACTGATTTATATTAATTTGAATATGTTACAAAGAGTATAACATCATTAAAACACATTGCAAGCGATTTTCGTCTACAGACCATAATGTAACGGAATACTTTTGATTGCCCCTGTAAATGAACTATGAATGATGCACACTTGAAAATGAATACCGAACTTGTTACGGTATACTACAATACCATATTTTAATTATCTGGATATCCGGTTATTTTTTTTCGCGTTAGTGCGCGACAAGACAGGCGACCAGACAGACAGACAAACAGGCAAACTGTTTTCATAAATACTTTTCGACTGTACTGTGAAGTGTTATAAATAATATTTTTTATCTAAAAACATCGAAATTTCCATCAAACATGCTTTTATATGGTGAATAGAAACAAAATTGCACTAATTCCCGAAAATGACGCCATTTTGAATAACAGCCGCAATCTTGAATTCCCCCGACTTTACGCGATGCCTCCCCTTCTTAAATGCTTTGTATTAATATGGAGTAGTTACTGACGAATCGGTATAACTGTATCACGATTTGCAGTTTTTTCACTCCTAGCATATGGACTAAAAGCTATTTCAGGTATTTTGAGTAAATGTCATCAAACTTACTTTACAGCAGCGTGTATCATGGCTTCAAACTGTAAATACTTCATGCAAACTTCACATTTTTATCCAAGCACAATATTGCGAATGATGGAAAATAATAAAATGCGAATTTAGTTATTTACAGTTTACGGTTTAACAGGTAATAAGTTACAGTGCCATCAATTGGTAAAATTTGTAATTAAAATGTACAGTACGAAAAAAACGTAAAAAACTTCGACCGGAGGCTAATTTATGTAACTAATTGATGACAGAAAGAAAGAAAACAGCTTTTTAATTTTTAAGCAGATCTTTATAATTGTGTGTAATTTATTTTGTTATCTACATATTAAAACTGAACTCAATATTTAAATTTAATCGCAACAGTAAAATGCTATTATTATTTAAATTGACCGTGTTCAATACCATGAAAATAAAAATGGCCATCAGTTTTCAATGTTTAGTTTGTAAAATGTAAAATGAATCAATTACTGCTAAAAAGAAAACTTATGTAGAAACAAATTAAAAGTTAATTTATGTATTTCATTAATTTTTGATTTATACGATGCTTTTAAAAAAGCCCAAACACAACGCGTTTGCATATTTTGGATTAAACGTTTATGAAATATTAATTAATAGTTAATAATATGATTATTAAAAAATCAGAAGAAGGAATACGCATTTATTTTCATCACGAGTGCAATCTCGTGTTTACAAAATCGCGAGTGCAATCTCGTGCAATCATCTCGTGTTTAAATTTAAAGTTATTTTTTCTCAAATTATTTTTTTTAAATATATCAACCTTTATTACGATAGCTTAAGTAATAGTCAAATTAATTGAATAAAACAGAATCCTATCTTACCGAGAATAAAAATAACTAAAAATATTAAATAGATGCTATTTTTATCTATTTCTAAATGTTTTTGTCTCAAAAGAAATAAAAAATAAAATATATATGTTATAAATTCGATGAAATCGTTGAAGAAGATTGGCGATGAGCTGTACAGAATTGAAGTTGAATTATATAAGTGAAGTGAGTTGATCTTTTGATGAATAAAACTGGACGCAGTCGTCGATTATCCGAAGAATAAATATAGTGGCAGTCGTCGTAGCGGATTCAGGCAATGAATTGACATCATGGGTGTTTCTCCAGTATGAAGAAAAAACAACTTATTCTCAGAATTCCATCTTTTATTTTAAAAATCGACATGGAAGCAGTCCTCACATGATTAAATGTGCAGCGCCGTCTCTCACTGAAATAGTTGTCTCAAGCTGTTATTAAAAAAGATCGAATATGATCATACTTCGACAACTATTAGGTTTAATTATTTAGAATACAGGATGAGTAAAAGGCGTAGCCAGGGGACTGTTAACATTTGCAAAATGGCCGTAAAACTGAGGGAAGCACGGTTACACTCGCTTTTTGTGAGTAAGCGGAAAGGTACCAGATCATAACGTAGCGCGTGTTCTAACCAATGAGAGAATAAGGAATACGTGTACAATCTACGTCATGACCAATGAGGATGATAAAGTAAATAGTTCTAACATATTCTAAGCGGAAGCATTTTATAGTGAAAAGAAACGAGCGCGGGAAAACTCGGAAAGAGGAAAAGGAAAAATAAAATAAAATGGCTTTCGAAAAAACATTCGAATTCACAGAAATGATCAGAATTTATGATATAATTTAAGTGTAACTGAGAGCTTTATATTTAAGTATATTGGGCAAAATAATAATGAATTTAAGGGGAATTTAATAGAATTAAATAGAATTAATGATAGATATTATTAAGGAATAAGGAAATAGTGAAACTGTGTGTGTGTGTGTGGTGATAATTTATTATAAAACAGAGAAACGTCGCGAAGGAAGATTTAATAATGTAACATATATATATATATATATATATATATATATATTACATTATACAATCCCCTGAAGTTTTCTTGAGGTTTAAAATATCTCTTAAAATATTTAAAAATATATTGTCTTAAAATATATCTAAAGAATATCCCAGTAACAATACAACATTGGCATATTAATTGCCCAATATTCAGAAATATTACATCCATTGTCATAAAATATTGCGCCAAAATTAGGTGTGGACATTTTGCTAATATTGGCAAAAAATATTCAGGCAATGTAAACTCAATAAAAACAATATTTAAGTACTTGGCGTCGCACTGTATATGTTTCAGATGCAGTATTGTCTGAATATTGAGTTTACATTGAAAATATTTCCAAATAGCTCGCCCACCTGGCGTTGGCGGACGCGTGATTATAATCTTAAATATACCTAAAATCAATGTTGAATAATTTTATACTTTTAAAACAAAATATTTCCAAACAAATACAATGTTGGTTGCCCCTCTGACTTCGGTAGCGTATACAAAGATAAAAATCATCCAAACAAACCTAGAGCTGGGGGCCCCATTGCATTAGGCAGCATACATCAGGCGTTCTACACATGCTCTGGTTGATTTTGATTTTATATATTTAAACGAAAACTTTTCCAAACAAACCTTATGTTAAAACCCACTGACTTCGACAGCTTTACCCTCTAATCTGTAATTTTTTATATTTTAAATGAATATCTATCCAAACGAGCCTAGAGTTGGGGGGCCCACTGCATTCGGTAGCGTACACCAGGCGTGCTACACACGCTCTGGTCTGTTTTCATTTTATATATTTAAACGAAATTTTTCCCGAACGAACCTAATGTTGGACCCCCAATGCCTTCGGCAGTGTATACTCTCGAATATGTATGATTTTATATTTCAAAATTAAATCTATCCAAACGAACCTAGAGTTTGGGGCCCCACTGCCTTCGCTAGCATGTACCGGACGTGCTACTCACGTTCCGGCTTGTTTTGATTTTGTATTTTTAAACGAAAATCTTCCTAAACAAACCTGATGTTGGGTCACCCTGTAGATTTTAATGAGGTTTAATGGCCGTTATTCAAAAAAGTTTATTATATATATGTATACGGGGTGTCCGAAAAGTCTGGAAACGGTCGAATAACTCGAGAAATATACGTCGGATTGAAAAACGGAAAAATGCATGTTCACTAGTTTTAGGAAATGCCCCCCCCCCCACTCTGCCCCCTGGAGGGAAGGGGGACCACTTTGAAATCTTAAGGATAACCTCCCTTTTTTATTGCAGATTCGGATTTTATGGGGAAAAATACGTATATTTTGTATTTAACATTTTCTTCGAAAAATCGTAGATGGTGCTGTAATCGAGTAAAATGCAGTGAGAATCATTTCCATTGAAATGTCTGAAAACGGTCGAATAACTCGAGAAATATACATCGGATTGAAAAACGGAAAAATAAGTCCTCAATATTTTAGAAAAATGGCGACTTTTATATCCATAAATATATTTTTCTAAAATATTGAACACGTATTTTTTCGTTTTTCAATCCGAGTTATTTGACCGTTTCCAAACTTTTCAATGGAAACAATTCTCGCTGCATTTCACTTGATTACAGCGCCATCTACGATTTTTAGAAGAAAATGTTAAATACAAAGTTACATATTTTTTCCCGTAGAATCCGAATCTGCAATAAATCAGAGGGTTATAATTTAAGATTTCAAAGTTGACCCCCCTTTCCTCCCAGGGGGCAAAGTTGGGGGGGGGTGTCAACTTTGATATCCCTAAATAGATTTTTCCAAATATTGAACGTGCATTTTTCCGTTTTTCAATCCGATGTATATTTTTGGAGTTATTCGACCGTTTCCAGACTTTTCGGACATCCTGTATATAATACGCCTAATCTCATTTCTTGAAAATTTGAATTTCATACATTGTTTCATAATTATTTTGTTTTGCATTTTTTAAGAACTACTTTTTTAGCGCCTATATTTGCATCCGATATATATATATTATATATATATATATTATATAATATATATATATATATATATATATATATATAATATATATATATATATATATATATATATATTATATTATATTATATTATATTATATTATATTATATATATACAACCCTTGGCACAAAGTTTCCGATCATTACACCAACACTACCATTTTTTGTAAGAAAGGATTATTTATTCTCACTGCATAAAAATTAAACGATTATTAGCGATAATACATTTGTATTATATATAATGAACAACAATATGCAATAAAGAAAAATTATTATACATCAAACAGAAAAATGGTGATTGAAATTTAAACACCAAAGAAAATTATCCAATCAGGCTTTGATTTGGAAAAAAATAACCGATCACTGTAATCAATATTTAGTAAAACCACCTTTAGGTCGGATGACTGCCGAAATTCTTCGTGGAATGGACTGAATAAGCTTTTTACACTCATTGGGAGCAATTTCACACCAGTATTCCCTTATAGATTTACGTAATTCTATGGAATTTCTGATCTTTTGAAAATCGATTTTTCTTTTTAATATATTCCACTGATTTTCGATGGGATTAAGATCCGGACTATTGGGCGGCCAAGTCATGGTTTTAATTGGATTATTACCTACATTTTGTAGAAATTTCTTCACAGATTTGGTGCGATGGGGAGCTGAGTTGTCATCTTGAAATAAAAAGTCATTTTGATTCCCGAACCGTTGATCGATGCTGGGAATAAAAAAATTATCTAAAATATCAATGTAAACTTCAGAGTTTACTGTACGTAACACAATACACAACTTTCCGACACCTTGTGATGTCATACAACTCCAAACTATAAATGCAGGTGAAAATTTAGTCCTCGTATTGACACACTTATCATTGAACTTTTCTTCAAACAAATGTTCCACAGTCATCACCTGTTCCGAGAAATATTCGAGATTCATCGCTAAAAATAACTTTATTCCATTTATCAAGTGGCCAGTGTACATGTTTTTCACACCATTGTAAGCGCTCTTTTCTATGCTTCTTTGTCAAGTAAGGTTTCGTTTTAGCTTTACAGAATTTAAATCCTGATGCATTTAGACGATTACGTACAGTGCAGTCACATACCTTTACGCTATACTTAGACCATTCCGCATTGAGTTGTTTTGAGGTTACTGGCCGCTTTCTTTTCGCTATTTACACATGTTTTCTGTCCTCCCTAGGCGTTGTCATTCGTGGACATCCACTTCGAGGTAAATTTTCCAAGCTGTTAGTCAACTGATATTTTTTCCAAATATTGCATACCGTAATTTGAGCACAATTTAATAAAGCAGCCACTTTCGTTTGTGAATTTCCCTCTTGTAAAAATTTAATCATGCTGATTTATTAATCGCAAGACATGTTTTTCACACGAGCCATTGTTCAGCACTTCAGAGCTGCTTTTGATCTCGCAGCTGGAAGATTTCTTCTTTAAAATAGGATTCAGATATTGTACGCATGCGCAGGCTCTTTTATCTGTCTTCAATATGCAAATTTCAAACTTTTTTCCTCAGTGATCGATTACTATTTTCCAACTTCCGTCTTAATCGGATATTTTTTTTCTTACGAGGAAACTTTTTCGCCTGCAGTATAATTATAAATTATATGATTGTTATATTGAATTCACTTTTCATTTATACCTTAATACGTGTTCTTTTATGTGGCATATTGTAAAACGCCCCTATGCTCATGAATCGCAAAATATATGCTTCGAAATGCAAAAATCTTAAACTTGATAATACTGATCGGAAACTTTTTGCCAAGGGTTGTATATATATATATATTATATTAGATATATATATATATATATATATATATATATATATTATATTATATTATATATAATATATATATATATATATATATATATATATATATTATATTATATTATATATAATATATATATATATATATATATATATATATATATATTATATATGTTTCAATGTATAAATTTTACATAAAGTTATATATATATATATATATACAGGGTGTCCCTAAACTCATGGTACATACGCTAGGGGGTGATAGAACACATCAAGACGAGTAATAGTAAATAGGAAACCTAGGGTCCCAAACGTCTTCCGAAGGAGATAGGCGCCATTAAAGTTTAAGCTCCAAAATTTCAAATAATTATAAAAAACGGAAAAATTGGTCGATTCACTTGCGGTTTTCGCTAAAACTATTCTTTATGTCAGTATTTTCTTAAAAATAAATTTTAAAGAAAAAGTTTTAAAAAATGTGCACAGAGGGCGCTTTAGACTTTGGAGTAACGAACAACTATTTTTACCGTTATTTTTTGTATCTGATTAAATGCTTTCAAAAGCTTAGACTTAAATTAATAGCTCAATATCTGAATCGTTGGGAGTGGTTAAGTAGCACAAACTGAACTGTGTTCAGGAGTTGAAATTTGAACCCCCCACAACACAGTTCAGTTATTCCCGATCTTGGTGTCGTAGACCAGGCAGAAACTACTACCCCCTACACGTAAAATAAACGATAGAGGGATGACAAAATTAAAGAAAATAAATATTAAAAAATAAATTTTAAAGATAAAAGTCAAAAATGCCGATAGAGCGCGCTTTAGACTTTGGAGTGATGAAGAACTATTTTTTACCGTTGACTCCGACGAGGACCTGGTTGCGAGGATTGCCGTCGTAGCAGGCGATATCCGGGAGATGCCCGGGGTATTCACTAATGTTCGCAACTCCCTCCGCCGGCAGCGTGAGGCCTGCATCGTTGCTGGTGGGCACTCTTTCAAGCAGTTTTTGCGACATCATGCGTGTGCCATTTTCTACGTGTCAACCTTCATTCATATTGCGCACTACATGCATAAATCAAATTGTTTCTTTTTATTTTGTGCGAAGAAATTGCTCATGTCTGTTATGAATAAATTTTCTGATTAGTTTTGTCATTACTCTATCGTTTATTTTACGTGTAGGGGGTAGTAGTTTCTGCCTGGATTAATTTTAACACAATTATTCAAATTGGTAAAGAAATCATATGAATTGTAATTTTCCAACTGCACGAAAAATGTCCGGGCCAGGATTCGAACCTGCGATCTCTTGGCTGAAGCTGCCATGCTCTACCAACTGAGCTATCCCGGCATGAACTGGATGAATTATGCCCTCCAGATTCAACCGGGATAGCTCAGTTGGTAGAGCATTGCAGCTTCACGAGATCACAGGTTCGAATCCTAGCCCGGACATTTTTCGTCCAGTTGGAAAATTACAACTCATATTGTTTCCGCCTGGTCTGCTACACCAAGATCGGGAATAACTAAACTGTGTTCAGGAGTGGGAGGGGGGGAGGGAAGTGTTTCAAATTTCAACTCCTGAACGCAGTTCAGTTTGCGCTACTTAATCACTCCCAAAGATTCAGATTTTGAGCTCAAAATTTAAGTTTAAGTCTAAGCTTTTGAAAGCATTTAATGAGATGCAAAAAATAACGGTAAAAAATAGTTTTTCGTTACTCCAAAGACTAAAGCGCCCTCTATCGGCATTTTTTGAACTTTATCTTTAAAATTTATTTTTAAGAAAATACTGACATAAAGAATAGTTTAGCGAAAACCGCAAACGAATCGACCAATTTTTCCGTTTTCTATAATCATTTGAAATTTTGGACCCTAAACTGTAATGGCGCCTATCTCCTTCGGAAGACGTTTGGGACCCTTAGTTTCCTATTTAATATTGTTTGTCTTGATGTGTTCTATCACCCCCTAGCGTAGGTACCATGAGTTTAGGGACACCCTGTATATATATATATATGTATATATAGGGTGTTTCACTATAACTTTTACAAAATACTAGGAATAGTAGAGCACACTACAACAAAAAAATTCTGTATAGGAAACCAGGGTTGCAACCTGCTTATTCAGCGAAAATTACAGGAAGCTTAACTTCAATATATCGCGAACATTGTTTAATAAGTTTAACAGTAATGACATTTTTTAACCCTATTTACAACAGATTTAATTTTTTGTGTCCAAAATACTATGAAATTACGAAAAGTGCAAGAAGTGTATATTATTCGGTCGGTGCACTTTAAGTAATGTCAACTTCTTTCCAAAAAATAGATCATCAAATATACTGCTGATTGGATGCGAATGATGTCCAGTTTCACCACATCTTTTGATATTGTTTCATATGAGATGCTGAACGTGCGGCAACAATCCGTATCTAATCAGCACTAAATTAGACGATATACACTTTTCGGAATACAGCTGACATAACATAACTGTGTAGGGGAAGATCGGGTAGCCCCGGACGGCGGCAGGTAACCGGGGACATTTTAATTTCTACGAAATTCAAAGTGTTGCGTAAATAAAGAGTTATTGTAAATGAACGCCCTCTAGAGTCGAAATAAATACAGTTTAATTGCGACGTGGGCGCCGAGTAAGTTAGTCGTGAGTGGGTGTTTTGTTTTCATCAATAAATTTTCCTTGCATTTGAGACAGAATGCATCATATGCGGAGAAACATTTGAAGAATACTAGATTCAGTGCCAGGAATGCAAAGACTGCGCCCATGAAGATTGTGTTTATATAGATGCATCGGATTTTTATTATAATTGTGATGTTTGTAAAGCTAAAAAAAATGTTGGGACACCATTGATTAATATTTCCGGGGCTAACCGCCGTTTCTTGTGACGCCAAATAATAAAAATAAAAATAAAGGCACACTATTTTCAATGTATTTCGTTAAATAATTCGATATTATTAGCAATGTTTAATTAAAATCATTAAAGAAGTTCGTAATTTTATTTTAAGTATAAAATAAAGACAGAAATTTCATTCATTTGTTTTTATTTGCAATTTATCCAAGTGTCCAGGGCTACCCGATCTTCCCTACTTCAACCTATTTTCGTGATTCATTCGCGTTTTGGAAACATCAAGATTTTTATATATAGAATTTTATATATATAATGGTATTTTAAATTTCTCCTAGTCACAAATAAAAATTTCAATTTACCTATTGTTGCAACGATAACAAAATGACACATGCACAATATACGAAGGCCTTCAACAAAAACTAAAAAAAAATGTTGCTTCAAATTTTCTGTAGTACATTCATTTTGTGCGAAGTTAATATTTTAAAACCCTTAAAAAGGGCAGCCGACGACGTCAGCTATAATGGACCCTTGACCTCTTTCTAACATGGTGATAGTGATCAAAATTGAAAGAATAAGGTGGAATAAAAGTTTCCCGTAAAGCATATACTATAAAATTTCCCCCGAGTTATATTTGTATTTGTTATAAAGTTACGCAAATTGGTGATTTCATAAAAAATAGGTACTTTGTGAAGATTTTTTGTATTATTTGTCTAGTGATGGTAATCCAAAAATGCTGTTGCATTCAAAACAAATTATATCCAGAAACGCACATACACACACACATAAGAAAAGAAAGATATAGAGATGTTAATAGCAAAAGTGGTTTAAATAAAAAAAAATATTTTTTAAAAATCTTCGAATATTTTGTGTTTAAAGTTTCATTATTAGTATTCTGAAAAAGAAGAAATGTTTTTAAATAATGAACCGGTGATTAGAAGAACTACATAAGTTTCGAAATGCATTTTTTTTTGTTCAAACGTATACTTACATGTACGCTCATACACGTAGTCAAAAGTTATATAGTTTCATTTATCCATTGCCATTCAAAATTGTGGTTTATTGAAAAAACAACATTACTCAAGAGCAATATCAATATATTTAATCGCATTATATAATCGCAAAACTCTGTCATTTAATAAGGTGAATATGCTTATTCGGAAATAGTGGTATTCAAAATCCGTAATATTTGGCATCTATGCACTTAATGTCAATACTTTAGCGCGAAAACGCTTAATTAATCGCGCTAGTGTTTATTGTACATCATTGGATGTTTCAAATTGAAATATGCTTGTTTCTAATTTACGTTGTGTGATAATATTGCCTATGGTAAGGGTTTTGTATAATATTGTCCTACAATTTGTACTACAATGGTTACTATTTGTGTTCATGTGAATTTGTGTATCTATACCTACAGAAGAATCAATTACAGAAAATTTTATTGATTTAAATTTTGTTTTTCTACACATAGAAAAAATATTAACTATTTAATTTTCTGATATTTTTTGCATATATTAGTATACAAAGAAACCAAATTCTTTTTAGTGAAAAAAAGATTTTGTAACGCGAAAAATTGATAGAAGTTAATATTTTTCATTTAAAACTCTATAAAATTGTAACCAACCAAGCAATCAATCAACTTTCAAGTATAAATTATTTCAGCTATTAACTTCTTCGTTTAACAATCATATGTCTGATAACTTATGGAAGTTATATTTTTGGTGCTCCAGAAGTGGGCCAATTGTGCACCGATTAGTGACTCCTGTCCTTTTAAAAGTTCTGTAAAAAAACTAAATAAAGCATCACAAAGGCTTACAACCTCAAAAAATAAAGCTAAAAATAAAATTTCGCATAGGCTCTAGTGGGTCCCTATATATACTGTTGGTACATTTTAAGAAATAGTGATCCAGAAGCAGCCCACCACTCAAAATAAATAAAATGCACATTTTTTAAAGTTTTCGGCTTACGTAAAAATTATTTAGATTGTAATAGAGTATATCAACGGCACCAGATTAATTGGGTCAATAAGATTAACTGGATGAATTAGGTTCTCCAGATTCGACCGGGATGGCTCAGATGGTAGAGCATTGGCAGCTTCAGCCAAGAGATTCCATGTTCGAATCCTGGCCCAGACATTTTTCGTCCAGTTGGAAAATTACAACTCATATATCAACGACAGTACACTGTTAAAAATTTGTAACAAACTGTCCAGTCATTCGACCGTTTTTATAGAAAACGGTTACATAACCGTAATTTAACTCTATTCTAACCATATTATTGCCCATATTATGGTCAGAACAGAGTTAAATTACGAATATATTACCGTTTTCTATAAAAACGGTCGAATGACTGGACAGTTTGCTGCAAATTTTTAACAGTGTATAATACTAAAACATAATATGAAAGAAACAATATTTTTAAAAAATATCTGTTTGAGGAAGACGTTTTTGAAGACATTCTATAAATTTCACCTCCAACAGAAAAAAACAATTATTCGAAACAGTTTATAGACAGTTAACAGTTAAGGGTTTTAGTCAATCAGATTTATTTCAGTCGTTTTTGGGAAATGCATTGGGGGCTTGTTTTTAAACTTTAAAAATTAGTAGTTGACTCTGGTATATGGCACTACAGATAAATTTATATTATTTAAGTGCATATTTAGAAAAATAAATTCTATTCTTATATTATATTTATATACATTTTGTGTAAAAAGTACCCGGAATTGTTAAATAAAACACAAAAAAGTTAATTTACTCATCAAAACTTATTTGGTCGCCTTCAAAGTAGGCTCCATGTAGTCCAATACAACTATGTCACCATGAACATCGAAACTGATAAGGACTTCCAGCGAAATAGTGTTAATACCGAGTCATGACTTTGGAACAAAATAGCAGCCGGCGTATAACTTTGTTAAGGTAGCGCCACGTACAAACAACAATACGGTTATCTACCAAACGATTACCGTCAATCAGACGATTTGAAGAAGCAGGCGAACTGATACAACTGTCCTACACAGGTGCCACCTACACTGGTTTCCAAAAATTAAAGAAAAATCACAAAAATAGTGATAACTCAAAAAGTTACATGTAGATTTTAATGAAACTCAGCCACAATATACAATGTATAGTAAGGTATAAAATAACATGAAAAGAAATTACCAGACAATTATGGTGTTTCAAAAAATAGCATAATTATAAAATTAGCAAAATCAATTTGTCAGTTTGCTATAGGAAAAGTACCTTTAATATGCCGTATGATCACCCCTAGTAGCTATACAGCACATACAGCTATGTGTCATACTGTCAATTATGTGGTTGATGAGTTCGCTGGGAAGTGCGAGCCACTGCTCTTGCAAAGCAGGTTAAGCGTGGCAATGGTCTGAGGAGGGGGATTGAGAGCAGCAACACGTCTTCCTAAAGCATCCCAAACATTCTCTATGGGATTCAAGTCTGGTGATCGAGCTGGCCATTCCATGCTCTGAATTGTCTGGTGCTGAAGATAATCTTCTACGAATCGAGCCCTGTATGGTCTAGCGTTGTCATCCTGTAACAGGAAATCATTACCTATTGCACCGGCATAAAGGCACACATAAGCATCAAGGATGTCATCTCTATAGAGGTAAGCATTCACAGTTCCACGTGGAGAGACAGGGAGGCCTGTGCGTCCATCCAAAGAGATACCACCCCAAACGCAGACACTGCTTCCTCCGAATGAATCTCTCTCACGAATGTTAGATGAATGATAACGTGTTGTCTGTCCTCTCCAAATCAAGCAACTGTCGCTTTGGAGGCTAAGTGGGACACATCCTTGAAGAGAACGCGCCTGCATTGATCAGCCGTCCAGTGGACATGTTAACGTGCCCACATCAAACGTTCCCTCCGATGACGTGAGGTGAACGGCACACAAATTGCTGGTTACCTTACGTAAAGTCCCCCTTCGTGAAGCCTTGTACGTACAGTAGACATTGACCCCAACCTTCCAGTGGTTGCAGCAATGTTGAATGTAAGATGGGTTGGGGTTGCGATTCTATTCCTTCGTACACATAACTGCAAATATTGGTCATCAGTGATTGTCGAAACCCTTGGCCGTCCTTGGCTGAACCATCTTGAGCCCGAACCAGTAGTTTTAAATTGTGGCCGAAGCCTATGAACCACAGTAGGACTCACATTTAACCATCTTGCCACCTGTGTCTGACTTTGTCCTGCCTCTAATCTCCCAATACCTCTAAATCGAAGTTCTGCAGGCAAATGATGCTTTTAGGTCATTGTAATGAATTGGCTATCCCAGATTTATAATATCACTATCACAGCGACAACTGCAGCCTTACTCCCTAACGTGCATTTTTATGTTCCTTACAGATGACGCAATGCGATTGCAGCGCCACTAATTTGCATTTGGTATTTTTATTCAGCATATTTTATTTAACAATATATGCAATTTTCATACGGATTGCTTTCTTTTTGAACGAGTTATCGCTATTTTTGTGACTTTTCCTTAATTTTTGGAAACCAGTGTATTTGAAACATTTTTCGAGGAAAAAATTTCTTTTTCGAAAGGTTATTTCGTTAGAAGTCCTTATCTATTTCTATGTTCATGTATATCAGGTTTGACCCAATCCCCCATACATTTCTGATTGAGTTATGGCCTTCAGCTTCCTCGGATAATTTTCTTTTATGGCCCCAATTGACTCGAAACGCCTTCCTCGAAGTAGTGATTTTTATCTTTCGGAACAGGAAAAGTTACACGGAGCCATATTTGGTGAGTACGGTCCTTAGTCGATGGCATCCGTTACGTTTTTGTCCAAAAACTCTTGCACAGCCATAGCTTTGTTTGATTGTATATTATTGTGGTCAAAATCCACACAAAATTTTGGAGATTGTCATAATGTTCGGCACACGAAATTTTGTTTGAAACACAAAATTTAAGGAAAACTCTTTGTTCAGCTAATTTTACCATTGTCAAAAATAGCAGAGCACTCAAAAGTATGACAAAAAAAAACTGCTTCTGTGAAGACACTAAGTCATAGATGGCGCTCAGACTACGCTGGTACCAACTTACAGAAGAAAAATGTCGTATTTATGCGCGTCTTTTAAATGATAAATTGTGGATACTTTCTACACAGAATGTATATAAATATGCACGCACGCATACATACGAGGAAAAAATCCTTAAACAATGCTTTTAATTTCACGTTTATAATATTAATAACTTTATTCATTATATTTGCAAATTAAGAAATACATTTTAGATTATCAAGATAATTCGTTTAACGGCTCGTCATTCAAAACTGCATAGCCTTAAGCTAAATTCTAGGTATATTTAATTAAAACAAAAGTAGTTCATTTCAATTATTCATCTTAATCAACAGGAGAAAAGGAATATACTTCATTAATTTTTTTCCGCGTTTTTATCATCTTTAACTATTAAACATTCTTCAAAAGTAATTTAATTTTGCTCGCGAAACATTTCGAATCAATTACAGAGTTAATTCACGCTTTTTTCTCTATCAATTTATCAGATTTATTAATTTAAAAGATTTCTTTTAATAAATATCTATGAGTTGCTGACTTGCGAAAATTTCTGATTATATCTTGAAGCATAAGCAATCTCATTATTTAAACAGAAATACTTTTTTCTGGATATAAAATTATTTCATGTATCTAGAAATTGAATAATATGGGAATGTTTTAGAAATATGGTCATTATTTTATTAATTAATGAAACGTAATTTTCTTGAAAAACTGTAGATATCAGGGTTTTTTTTTTTTTTTTTTTTTTTTTTTTTTTTTTGCAGGATTTTAAAGTACATGATTAATTAATAACTTTTTCTCATACAGAAAAAAAACCTTTAAAATAGCTCATTAAAAATACTTAAAAGAATTTTTCAGCTACATATTGAAAGTTGTGAAAGTTTGACAAAATGAGCATTTATTGGTGATAGAATAGGTTTATTGGTGATATAATAATGTTAGTAATACATTTATTGTTGATAATTATTAGTATGTACATTTCAATTTTTATTAATTGTAATTATCACTTTATGCACAAATGGGATAAGACATGGTGGTGAATATATAGTATAAGTATATTAAAATAATGCTTGGAGCATCAGAAAATGTACTATAAGTGCAGACCTGTTTCAGTAGTATTAAGATTACCATCGTGAGTACAAAAAAATAGTGGAATGTTTCTCACGAGTATGGTAGAGGAGAGAATTAAAACCAGAGTTTTTGCACCATCCTCGTTGTAATTTTGAGTTATCCAATATAAAAATCTCTTATTTATTTTGAAACCAAGAAAAAGAAAAGTTTGTTGATTCAAAAACACTCTGAGTTAGCAATAATTTTTGAATGAATTAAGATTAGACTTAGAGCATCTTCAATTGTTAATTTTCAACAATCTTCCTTATCTCATTTATCTGACCTGAGATTGAACGCCGTCTTATAGTCCTACATTTTTCCTTTTCATTTTCACCGTCTTCTAACATTTTCTTCCATCGAGAGTCAATTATCGCATGTGTCTCGTACCTCTACTTTTTATGTACTGACTTCAATGGTTTCAGGTATCAGAACATTTTGTATATTATCATAGTTTACTATTTTTTTATGTTCAAAGTTTCGAGCTTTATGGGAGTTATTCTTTTTTGTTAGCAAGGGCTGTAGTCTGTGTATAAAATTTAAGGTCTTTAAGGTTATAAATTCCCTCCTCCCATTCTCCCAATTAAACCATACAACAACAAACCTCCTCCGTACGTCCTATAGTGATTTTTAGGATGTCAGAATGTTGTCTGGGTAAACGTCATTTCTCAAAATCAGTCAAATACCTCCTCAGAAACATGTGTTTCTTTCCACACGCGGAAATTTGTTCGAGTTTGGATATTTCTGCGTAGTGAAATTGAATACCATTAGACTACGTTGACCTTGAGATACTAGCCAATTACCTTTCAATTCACTTAATAGAGTTAACATAAAATGCATTTTTTTATGGTTGTTCTTTTAAATTTTTTTCGTCAGTGTACATTCGCGCTTTCAAAAATTGAAAATTTATAGTAATACCTACGTTACTTTTACAGACTATTTGAATTTCGAAAGCCAGTTCTAACAATATCTGATCACGAATCTGATCCCGTATTGCTACAAGAAATACTTGTTAAAGATTTTTCAACTTTCAATTTCTGAAGGGTAAGTTTTTAAAAGATACACACTTCTACAATGAAAGGCATTTCTATAAAAAAAACAAATCCTTGAACAATACTACTAGTTCAATAAAAGTTAAAATTTCAGTGCAAATTCACCTTATTTAATAACTAACATTCATTAAGATACAACTAAATGTAAATATATTGCTTGAAGGTGCGTAAAAACATACATAAAAAACATTTAAAAGCACATTAAAGTCCTTTTAAAAAATTCCAAAACGTTTTCAACCGAAACCCGGCCATCATCAGTGGAAAAAACTAATTCTGTTGAGTTGAGTCAATTCAACTCAACAGAATTAGTTTTTTCCACTGATGATGACCGGGTTTCGGTTGAAAACGTTTTGGAATTTTTTAAAAGGACTTTAATGTGCTTTTAAATGTTTTTTATGTATGTTTTTACGCACCTTCAAGCAATATATTTACATTTAGTTGTATCTTAATGAATGTTAATACTACTAGTTATAATGAGAAATTCCCTCCTTCCATTCTCCACAACCACAATCCTCCTCCGGACGTCCTATAGTGATCTTAGAGATCCCACACTTGTCATATCCCATAAGAACTATCTACTGGATATCCTGAAGATATAGATATTATCCAATTTCATTCTCTTTCGAAACTCCCGTGGATTCTGTTTTTTGACGCCCATTCACGTTAAACTTCTTCATTCGTTTATTTTCATCTTCCTTAATCCATTCATTTTTCAAAAAATGTCATAAAAAGTTATCCGCAGGATGTCTACAGGTGTAACATTTTGCCAGCCAGAGAATATTTTTGCACTGTCTATAGGAAAATTTCAATCATCCAAAGGATATTGGCTATCCTGAATATGTTATCTTCTGGATAGTTTTAGGATGTCAGTATGTTGTCTGTGGATACGTCATTTCTCATAATCCGTAAAATGCCTTCTCAGTGACAGGTTTCACTTTCCACACGTGGAAATTTTATCGAGTTTACATATTTCTGTGTTGTGAAATGGAATAACCATTGGACTATATGATAACGTTCACCTTGAGATACAAACCAATTAATTACCTTTCTCTTCACTTAATAGAGATAATATAACATACCATTTTATAATTGTTCTTTTAATGTTTCCAGTCAGTGTATTTTATTTTTATTTATTTTCCACATATAAACCTTATATGCAGTTGATTGCTTGTTAAATACAAAATAGATCGTAGAGTAATTCTCTTTTCAAATATTCAGTTGAGAACTCCACCTTTGGCAAATATGGTTTGTGTGAGCAAAGATTTTCTTTAAGAAATATCCTCTTGTTTCAACAGAAGAACATAACAGAAAACTTTTAGTACATTATATATTTTGTTAATCTATCCAAAGTTTAAATTAGCACAAAAATATATTTAATAACTATTAATAATAATTTTGTCGTGCTTGTAAACCTTATGTAATGTTTGTCTTGTATTTTTGTAAAAAAATAATGCAAGATATTTAAAAACCCAATATTGTTTATTTTTAAAAATCCCTTTTAATTCTATTTTAAGCGTAGGATATGTTTTTATTCAAAATAGTTAGTACATGACATGATTAAAAGATTTAAATATTTAATTTATTTTGAAAAGAAATCATTTTTAATGAGGTTTTTTTTTTCAGCATTTTCAGCGTTCTAAACAATTGTTAACTTGTGCAATTTAACAAATGTTAGGATTTACACATATATGTATTGCTAAGATTCATTTATCTTATAGTAAATGGTTTATGATTTGAACAGCGTTATGGCATACATTGGTATGAAAATATTCCTTGAAATACATTACTTTCCGTTGCATCCATTGTAGTATTTAAAGCAGATTTCGATCATATTTCGCTATGTTTGCATTCTAGGGATTCACTATACTGTTAGTCTCTCTTCGTGTATTGAACTGCTTAGTAAACCGATCTAAATCTCAATATTGCCTCTCCGTTTTACTAAAGCCTAAAGCTTCACAGACGGAGTTGCGTGGTCGTGAGTTCATAAATCAGGCTCCTTCAATGCATTTTGGAGTTAGCATATCAATGAAGAATATTCTGTGAGCCTTGCTAAGTGAAATGAAGATTGTTTCATAGGAAGTTCCTATATTTTGTATGATATTAAAGACCAAGTTTTATTAAAAAATAATTTAACATTAAAAATAACTAGAAATTCTGAATCGATTCCAAATTATATTTAAAAGAAGTGTGGATGGAACTGCGAAAGCAGTTGTTGTATTAATATTTTATCTTCAAATTTTGGTATTTAATTTAAAGCTGCTCTCGAATCCAAAAAAGTTACTTTCTGACACATTTCCGAATTTTTTTTTTCGCAAACTCATGAAATTGGCAGGTGTTCTTATTCAAAAACTACGCAATTTTTTTTTTCATTTTTTGGTAAAGGTAAAATATTTTTCAGAAAATACTGTGAAAGTTAGCGTTTTGAACCGAATTTCTAGACGCAACAGTTTGTGAAAGGGAAAAAAACCTGTCGCCACGTGACATCAATCGCTTATAACTCGATAAGTAATTCATTTGTCTAAAAATGGAAAATGCCAATCGATTCCAAATCGCTCCAATAGTCAGGTATGCAAGTGTCATTCTTTTGTGTTTAAAAATGAGTCCGATGAGAATCTCCTTAAGTAGGATAATTTAACTTAAAACGTTTATTTTCTGAATTTTAATGGATCGCAAGGAAGAAAAATATCCTTAGTTTTTCTATCACATCTAACTTCGACATAACATGAACTAGAATTAACAATGATTTTTAATTGAAACAAGGCATTTCTCAGTTTTTTTTCGGTATACATTTTATTAGTATGTGATCATGACCTACTGATATGTTAGGTTCGTTACTTAGGTTCAGTTCTAATATGTATATGTCCCCTTAGGAGAAAACAAGTTACATAAGGAACTTTCGAAAATCAAAATACTACTTCTTTCTCATAGTGTCAATCAAAACTGAAATTATAGGCAGCGTTTAGATTTTTTTCTCTTTTCCGCATATTTTACCTTTACTCATTGTCAGACTGTGGCGATTAAAAAAAGCGTGATAAGAGGTAAAATAAATAGACTTAAAGATCAAAGAACACTATACAGTGTGCATAAGCATTTTGAAGCTCATAAAACCATTCTTTTCTTCAAGTATTTAACTATTCAGCTAATATTTATGGAGGAGATTTTTCAGTAAAGCGTGGCGAATAGCAAAAAACAATAGTGGAAAAATATTGATTATATTGGCTACATTTTCGATAATATTCGCTATATCTTCTCCAATATTAGTGCAGTATTGTAAAGACATATTTCGCCATTTCATTGTCAGTGTAAAAAGAATATTTCTTTAATATAGCATTTCATGGCAAATGTTTCCAATTTAAAGAAAATGTAACCACTATCAGCATTTTATTGAAAGTATTTTTGGTAAATACAATTTTGGAGTAATATTCAGGCTCAATATAACTAAAATAATCAATATTAGATTACTTTGGAGGGATCACGATTCTGTTATTTTCAATAAAAAACAGGCCTTGGATTCAGATAAGGGAATCTTTAGACAGATGCAACAGACTAAGCATGAGTGTGTTGCTTGGAATTGAAATATTTCTAAGTCCTACGTAGCTAGTTAATCAAATCTGTAGGTCTATTGCACGAGGTAATTTCCATATCTCATAATACTATAATCCTGATTTTCAACAAGTTTTCAGCATTTTAATGTAGCAATACTGACTTCTTAAAACTGGCGGATTTAAATTGAAAACTAATGACTTCCGGTGTTATTGATTAAATTTGTTTTAAAGTTATTAGAATGAAGGAAAACACAAGAGATATATCTTCGGGAATCTAGCAAGTGAATAATTACCAAGTGTCCCTTTAGTCCGTACATATTTTAAAATTTTATTAAAAATAACATTCAACTCATCGTAATACATGTCAAAAAGTAGGAAATTTTCAATAATTCTTATATATTTTAATTGCGTAGACCTTAATAGCGTCACTTATAGCTGAAAATTTCAAATATGTTTTTCTTCTGTCATAAACAAATCTAACTTGTGGACAATTTTAATCCGGCAAACCACATTCCTGTAGGACAAAATACTAATGTTTTATGAATTTTTGAAACGTGAACGATCTTCTGTGTCGCCCGAAATTTTATAAGGAAGTAAAAGCATATTTGTGAATTTTTACGCTTTTATGTTACCATTTAAATTTAATAGAACATTTTCCCTTATTTAATCGCATATTTTGGCAATTAAATAACACAAAATTTACTATTAAATTTCACAGGAGTGAAAAAACTGTAAATGTTAGCAGCTATGGTAAAAGGCAAATTTGATTACAAAAAGTTTTTTATTTTCTAATTTTTCAATAACAAGAGCAAAACTTCTAACTTAAAAAATAATACAGTCTTTCTATCTATGAGTAAATGAAGTTTTTCCTTGTATTTAACTTGATTTTGAATTCAATCTAATAAATTTGCCCATGAACAAAAACATTCAAAAATTTTATGAATGCAAGTTAATAAGTTTCTTAACCTTATTCTATATCATTTAAATATTAATAAATTCTTATTTTGAAAGCTTGCTTAATTTTGTCTGATTTTGTATTCAATCTAATAAATTTGCTCATGAGCAAAAATATTCAAAATTTTTAGGAATTCAAGTTTATAGGTTTTTTAACCTTATTCTGCATCATTTACGTATTAATAAATTCTTACTTTTAAAAGTTTTCTTACGTTTTCTTGATTTTGAATTCAGTGTAATAAATTTACTCATGAGCAAAAACATTCAAAATTTTTATGGATGCAAGTTAATAGGTTTCCCAACCTTTTTACATAATTCCATTCCATTCCATTTACATAACCCATCATTTACATATTAATAAATTCTTACTTTTGAAAGATTGCTTACTTTTGCTTGATTTCGAATTGTATCAAATAAATTTTCTCATGAGCAAAGCATTCAACATTTTTATGGATGCAAGTTAATACTTAATATTGATCTTCTTCATCATTTGAATATTAATCACTTTTAACTTTTAAAAGCTTACTTACTTTTTCTTGATTTTGAATGCAATCGCATAAATTTACTCATGAGCAAAAACATTCAAACTTTTTATGGATGCAAGTCAATAGGTTTCTTAACCTTATTCTACATCAATTAAATATTAATAAATTCTTACTTCTGAAAGCTACGCGCCAATTTCTACGTTTATTTTTTTAAAGTGTTGTAAGATTTCTTCAAAGTTATTCAACCGTAATGTCTTTGCAATAAAATCTTTTGGAAGAACGGCTTAATACTTCCGAATCCTTCATAGGTTCGGTGCAATGTTTGATATTTCCTTTCCAATGAACATACAGTGTGCAATTTTAATAGAATGCTCTCTTTTGCACGAAATCCTATCACCATTTTGGAGAAAAACGTGCTAAAAAGGAGCCATTCTATAAGAGAGCGAATGAAACTCATGTTCTTTTAGTGCATTTTCTGAAATAGAAAGCGAAAACTGAATTGATATTGCACCGCAATTTTATAAAACAGACAGTTCTCGCGATAAACCTGGAAATGAAAGGTCAGTTTCTGTTTCGCGTATTACTTTTATTGATTTCTAATATATTCTTGCAATGAAAATTAATATTGCAAAAGGTATTACTACTTTTTCACTTTCTGGAGAAATAACTTTAAATTAAACAGTATCAGAATAAGTTTTCCTATACATCTTTTTTAGTGTTCCCAAAATCGGAAAAAACTGAATCCTTATAGTCTCGCTTAGTTGTCCGTCTGTCCGTCAAGACCATTTTCCTCAGGAATGGCTTAGTGCATCAAGTTGAAATTAATATCAAATAATAAGATCCATGATCCCATTGTTGTGTAAAAAGTTTGAGCTTCTAACTTAATGCAATAAAAAGTTACGACCTTAAAACAACGATTTTGGAAATCCCGATTACGGAAAATCGCGTAATAAGTCGACATACAATTATAAATTAATCATTTTCGGGTTTTTTCCTTTACATGTGCTATAAGACCCTCCTTTGTGCCAAATTTCAAAGTTCTGGGTCGACCAGACGTACCTCATAGATTTTAAGAGTAAAACCTATAGGATACTTCCCGTGGCTAATGGCAAAACGCATTCACATATACATAATTCATGGATTCATATTCTAAATAATGGTATCAATCTCATTCATTCCTCGTAAAACCTTAGTGGACTAAAATTTCAGTTTGCTTTTGTATATAGGTTATAACATCTTCAGTATTTTTCTTTTCCTCTTAGCTTTTGTTTAAGTGATATATCACTACAGTATGATATATCGTTAGTGGCGTTTTCTGTTATTTATATCTCTTCTTTAATGCATTTTTCTCATAACGTAACTTAACTTTTCAGCTAAAAATTTTACTTGTTTCCAAAAATTGTTTTATTAAATATTAAAAACAACAACGACAATGTAGGTTGACAATAGATCTCAATTACACTTTTACGCGGTGTCTTTTAAAATCCTATAAATAATTTCAACTATATAACTCTCACACTATGCAATTAAAAAGATCGCCTTCTGTGATACAATGCTTCTGAGTATTTGTTATTTTATTATTACATATACTTTTTTTCAGGCTGTTAAAGACAAGCTATTAATCTAAAATTTCAGTATTGTTGGGGGATAGATTATTTTCCAAGTACAAAGTGTCCCACAAGGTACGCAGTGTTTAATATGTACAGATTCGGATAGAGCACGTCAATATGAGTATTTTGAATGGTAACATGTGGGTTCCCCGAATAGAGCGTGATAGTGTAAGTAAGGTGTGAAGCTTGTCATGAAAAACACAAGAAATGAGAAAAAAACCAAGTGAAAATCAATGTTTATTGAGAACTTTCAATACAACAGATTTTCGAAATGTCCGCTGTTCGAACAAATAACATTTTGAAGTCTGGAATGGAAGTTCGTAATTGTTTTTTGCAATAGATCTCTTCCAAATTCCTTCATCTTGTTTTCAATTGCTGCTGTCACGTCGTCTAATGTTTTGGGCTATGTGCGATATACTGTGTTTTTCAGGTGTCCCCTTAAAAAAATCACACAGGTTAACATCCGGGGAGTACGGCGGCCACTCTATACCATTGCCTGTTTTCGTAATGGAGTCCAACCCGATGATTCTATCGTGAAAATTTTCCGTTAAGAGATCGAAGTTACGCTGAGTGCGGTGATGTATAGCACCATTTTGCATAAACCAATAATCGCTTATCTTATCCATGGCATGCAAGCATGGGATGACACAGTCATGCAACACGTCAAAATAAGCGTCACCGGTGACATTTCCGGTGAAAAAAATTGGTCAAATGATGCCTTCGGCAGATAACGCACACCACACTATGAGTCTCAGTGGGTGCAGTGGCTGAACTATTGCATGATGGGGATTTTCTTTGGCCCAGAACCTCCAATTCTGTTTGTTAACATATCCTTGGAGGTGGAAGTGTGCCTCGTCACTGAACCAGATCCGATTAAAATCCATTTCGCCATCTTCAACCTTACTAATCATCCTGTTTGCAAAATCAAACCTCCTTAAACCATCCAATTCCGTAAATGGTTGATTGATTTGGATTTTGTAAAGGAACAAAGCCACATTCCTCCTCATTACCCGATGCACCGTGCTTTTGGACATGTCGACTTTTTGAGCTACCTGTCGTACCGAAGCTGATGGGCTTTCTTCGCACACTTCTGTCACTTTCTTAATATTAACTTCGGTTCGTGCACACATATCTTTGGTCTCCATCGCTTGCACATTGTCCAACACACTGCCAGTGTCCTTAAATTTGTCATACGTTCGTTTGATCGTCGTGCCGCTTATGTTGTGGTGATTGCCGAATTTTTTTTTTTAATTTTCTGATCATAGCCGCTGGGGATTGCAATTCATGGTAAGTCCTTACCATGAAAATACGATGCTCAATGGAATATTTGCTCATTTCAGAACTGAAACGGTAACACAACAAAACGAAACAATAACGATACAACCCTACATTCCTACCGAGTAACGCCCAACTCATTCTCTTCAAACCTCTTCTCAAGCTTTATAGTATGCCGCGGAGGGATATTGCATATTCACTGCCAGACGCGCTTTTCCTCTCATTGGTTGCCACAAATTTGCATAGTCATCTGGGGAATCTTTCATGTTGTGCATTCGTCGTACACATCGTCATTTAGAATACCCACTATCGGATTCGTCAATAAAGTTCATCCTGTAATTAGACTATCACGCTATATTCGGGGACCCCACATGTTACCATTCAAAATACTCATATTGACGTGCTCTATCCGAATCTGTACATATTAGACGCTGCATACCTTGTGAAACACCCTGTATTTGAAAATGTGAATTTTATTTTAAAAGAAATGTAACAACAGTCGAATAAACCATTTGAAGCAGCTCTTTCGTGATAATTGTGTGGATAAATTTTCATTTTCGTAAAAGTGTATTGTTAGGTTTCTGTATATATTTATTTCTGCATATATGATATTTTATCCATCCCTGAAATCCCGTGGTTTAGCATAAAGCAATCCTGGAATTTTCGTCCGGGATCCCGAAATCCCGGGACAAAATACAACCTTTTGTTTTTGCGTTTCAGCAGCTAAATAGAAAAAAAATTAAACACTAAATTACCTTTGATCTAGCTTTTCATATTTGTTTAAACATTCTTACAGGTTGAAACAGCGCAGCATCATCTACTGATGAGACTTGAACTATTTTAAAATTTACTATTTACAAAATTTATGAGGTACTTTAAACATATATCACATTATTTCATATTTATATTTATTATAATTAAATAATTGTTGAATTTTTGTCTAGGTGTCTCTATTGGGACTCCTTGTATTTATTCATTCATCTTAGTGATAAATAATGAACTAAATGTTACGACTTTTGAATGTTAGGATACATACAGTTGTGCACAATTTTGGATGTTACATGAATGTAAATACAGCAAACTCTGTTTTAAGCGGGCTCTATTTGAGATGGAAATCTGTCTAGCACGGAAATATTTCCATGTAACGGTGATCTGCTCCACCCGTCCACCCCCGACTGGTGTCCTCCGTTGTATTAGCCAAATAGTCCAGGGTAAATGTACATGTTACCTTGCAAAAGGTCGGGTAGAAGATTTTATTTTTCCAACTTGTATATGATGAGGAAAACCGAATTATCCAACAAAATTTCTTAAGGGAGAATTTTCTGTGGCCAAAAAACAACAAATTTTTGGGACTTTTTTTGTTGTTTTTTAAATATCTCGAGACTTGTTGTCGTAGCGTATTATTTCTTAATTACAATGTTAAAGAAGATAAAATTCTCTACAACTTTCATATTTACAACTTTTTAATACACTCAATAGCAAGCGCAGTACGATATTTAAAAAATAAGACATTTTTTTCGATTTCCTTAAAAACCGTGAAAAAACGTAATTTTGTCCCGATGATTCAATGTTCCCCACGGATATAATGATGTATGTCAACTTCTACATATTGACAGCAGAAAATTATCTGTTATTTGCACACCCTCTTCTTCATTTTCATCACAACAGACATATTTTATATTCAATAAATCTATATAATTTAGCAAGTATAGGGGAGAGTGTGGATGACTGAGACAATTTTCATATTTAGACAGTAACTTTAAGTATATACAATTGTTAATTTTAAAGTATTGTCTAAAAGAATATTTCAGCATTTAGTAATTTATTGGCACGACAGTTTTAATAAAAAAAAACTTGTTTAATTTTAATAATTATTTTTAAAATGCATACATATTGTTCATTTTATTTCATAAACATTTTATTCTATAGTACAATGGTATATTTTATTTATCAATTATTGATGACATATGTTTTAATGTTTTACTGTTTTAAGTATAGAAAACATTGAATTGTAGTTCCATATAAAAGGAGGGACTCAAAAAATAAATATATATTTATTATGTAACAAAAACTTTTACCTTAAAGTTCTAATCTACAATAAAAATTACAACAGATTATTTCATTAACTAATATTATGCATTTATATCTATTGTAAAATTTAAAAATTCTATCAATAAAGTATTTGAGATCACTATTTTCATAAAAATGTTCAAAATATTAGTTTTAGTAAATATTGTTAATATTTTTCCACTTTTATTATATAAATATTACAAGATATTATAACATTTTAGCGTGCAAAAATATATAAAATTTTATGTTTTATCTATTAAATGCCTTAAAGCTCAAACAGAGAAACTTACTTTGGTTGTTGAAAAATACACTTTGTGGAATATTCTAATCTTCTGTAAAATGTACTGTTTTGAAACTATATCTGTTGAATGATCTCAGTGCTACCATTTATCAAATGAAATACCAAGTTATTTATGATTGTAGATCACATAAACATTTTTGTCGTTACATTCATCACCTATCTCATTCAAGTCCACTTTCCCTACACAATAAAGTAAGGTACGCTATATGACTGCATAAGCTAAATGAAAAAATGTATTTTAATAATAATAATTTCTACGGGATATTTAACAATATTTTTGTCTCTTTGATGGGACTGTTGTAGGATTATTAGCATTAAGTTATCCTGAATAGAAGATATGCCACGATCGTGTTCCTCTACAGCAGGTGTTCCCAAACTTTGAGACCGACGTACCACTAAATCGAAGTTCAAAATTCCGTGTACCACCAAGTAACAAACGTAAAGCTAATATAGATAAACCTATGAAAAGGAACCTGTCTAAAACGAAATATATCCTCGGTCTTTCGTGTTTCCGTCATAGCAGGTTTTATTGTATATAAAAATTAATGAATACATTACTAAATTGGTACTAAGATAGACTGCTTCATAATAACATTCAAGTAAAAAGTAGTATCACCATTAAATTTTAATAATGTATGCAGTATAAAAAAGGGTGTTTTGGTATAGGAAAAAAGCCACAATACTTAATGACATATTGGCGGTCACTGATTCAGATACTGTTACAGTAGGCCGATTACACTAATTTGCGTCTATCGCTAATGAAAGGGGTGGACTTGTTTTATCAAGCACAGCTTCCTCACGTCTGGCTCAATATTAGGTAGTTTTAGTCATAAGTCAGATTCGATGTTTAGTTTATTCCTGTATTTGTTTTTGATATAAGGAAAGGGGAAAAGCACATTCACAGAGATATGTTGTGCTAAACACAAGCAGACTTTGACGATATCAGACGGTACTCTCACATTCTCACCAACAAAAAATCTGTTACATTCATCTTTTTGAATGTGGACTCCAGTAATCCATCACAGGAGAACTGAATAAGTTCACTTCTTTCGTCTATCGTGAGATACAGTAGCAGGGTGTCTCAAATGAGAAACGAATTTCTTATCCAAAGTTTAGTTCGCGCATTTAACATTGGCTCGATACAACTGTATTAATAATAAATGCGACAATAATATCGCGCATTAGCACTTGCAAGTTTTTTCATACATTTATGTATATACTACCTCAAAACATATGTATCTTTATGTAGTTATATGTACCTATGTAGCTTTATCTCTTTATTATGTATCTATATGTAGCTTTACCTGAAATCCGCACTGCATATGATCACAGTTTTTGTTTGATTTCAGATCACCATTTTAAATAACCTTACTCTGTTAAAAACTAATTTTCATTAAATGGAAAAAAATTATGCACATTTTGTACAAGAGAAGAAAAATATTTCAACAACAGAATGAATTAATTTGTGAAATATGTTTGAAATAAAACTTTTATTTCAACACCGCCTAGAAGCCCTTCCAGTACAAAGAGAACAATGTGTTATAAATTACACTTGGAATTTTATTTTGTTTTAACTGTTTCTACTCACACAAGCTACTCCTACTTCCAACCATCCAGACTTTACCTTCAAATAATTCAATTTATAAAGAATATTTAAAAAAGTTCTTATGCTAATTAAAAATACTTCATTCATTAATTTTATAATTCAGTCTTTATTAAAAAATTCAATTTTTATCCATATAAATCTAATAATTACGTTTTTAATTCTGGAAAACTGATTGTATCATAAGCGGTGTGTGCAAATTTCAGCAAGTCTGCAATAACAAACATTTCTCGTAACAAAAAAAAAAAAAAGAAAAGAAAAGAAAAAGAAAAAAAAGCATTTGCAGATCCAAAATCGAACTTTTTTTGAAAATTTCCAAGCAATAAAGACAAGCCGGTTTTGATTCCATAATAATATATGCTGCATTCTGCATTTTTGATTCCACAATAATATGCTGCATTCTGTATTTTATTCCACGTAAGAGTATCGGACTTCTGCTTACCAATAACCAGAGCTTTGCGTACCATAGTTTCAGTTTGTACCAATACTTGCTCTAGAGGTATTTTTTGTTTTTCCTTGCAGTTATTTCTCTTTCTAATAGCCACTTTATCGAGCGGGTATGTAAGTTGGAAAAATAGCCTCATTTTTGAAAGGCTGTACTGCACTTAAGAAACAGGGCGTGCAAATAATATATAATTTACTGCTATGAATATGTACAAGTTGACATCCATGATTAAATCAGTGGAAAACATTTGAATAATCGTTGACAAAACTATGGTTTTCACGGTTTTTAAGGAAATCGAAAAAATTGTCTTATTTTTGAAATGTCGTACTGCGTTTGCTATTGAGTGTATTAAAAAGCTGTAAATATGAAAGTTGTAGAGAATTTTGTCTTCTTTAACATTGTAACTAACAATTAATACGCTACGACAACGAGTCTCGAGATATTTAAAAAACAACAAAAAAAGTCCCAAAAATTTGTTGTTTTTTGGCCACAGAAAATTCTCCCTTAAGAAATTTTGTTGGATAATTCGGTTTTTTCATGCTAGCCTCATTATATACAAGTCAGAAAAAAAAATCTTCTACCCGACCTTTTGCAAGGTAACGCCTTTTTTTGGTACATTTCCCCTGGACTAAAACCCGTTGGTCGATATCGTAAACTTATCGAATTTAGCTTTTAAAATTTTCGTATAAGATTTTGCGCGATCACATCTGCCGCTACCGTTCCGGTCAAGTGTTGGTCAAGTCATCTCTTATGGGTGAGCGGCCGTTTTCTGCGCGAAGTAGTAGCGGTCTACCCTGACCGTCTGAAAGAAATATAATGATCTCGAAGCGCTGGAGTCGTCCGATGTATTAAACGGCCCAGCCCGCCCGAACCTGCAGGTCGATGTGTTGAACTGAACGAATTTAGCTTTTAAATTTTTCCTGTGGGTTCTACAGTGATCGGGTCTGTCGCTACAGTTCCGGGCAAAGTGTATACACTCTTAATTCAAAAGAATGAATTATTCACTCATTAAAAGAACGTAATATTTAGGGGGGGGGGGGGGGTTCATTCCTTCTGAGTACCGACTTTCTCAAAAAGGAACGCTTTCCGAAAACAACTGGTTTGATAAATCATCTGCATTGGAGCTATATGCAAAAATACTCCGGTTTTGAATCGAAGTAGGGAAACACTCTAAAAGGGGTGATTTGAGAACTTTTCTATTGGTTGTAATTCTGTCACGTGATATTTGGTTTGGCGGGGGATCCAGTTTGAAAAGTGAATGGCTAATGGATTCGGCATTCGGCGGCTTGTCAGGCATAAATAAGCATGATTGCCTTGTCACTGCTCACCGTTAAAATTACGTTTTGTTAAATTAGTGCTACTCTGAAACATATAAGTGCATTAGTATTTTTATTTCATGGATTTAAAAATGGGGTAGACATATCGTGTCAGCAAAAGAAAGAATAATTATAATAAAGAATAGAAGAAATTTACATTTCGTTTCCCCCAGAAAAAAAAGCAAGATGGCCACTAGACCATACCAGAAAAAGTTTTTTCTCCTAAGGTACATTTTTATTTTATCGTTCGTATAATGATATTTCTTGTTCTATTTTTACATCGTATATATAATTTTGGCATTATTTTACGTTGTTACTATTAAACATGAAACATTAGTTTCTTCAATTATCGTTTTTTGTTTTATTAATATAAATAAAATGCACTCAAAAATGTTTTCTGAGTGTCATATTATGATTTCGTACAATTAATTTTGAAAAAATTAAAGTGATTTATTATAATTAATAAAATATTCTTAAAAATTTAGTTTTATCGTATTCAAACTGTATACTAATTTAATTCAGATTTACTTTATGTAAACAAATATTATTTGCTATTTATATTACTGTTTATCTATACTAATATTATAAAGGAGTAATGATTGTTTGTTTGTTTGTTTGTTTGTTTGTTTGTTTGTTTGTAGGGGGGTAATCTCTGGAACTACCGAACCGATTTCAAAAGTGATGGTGGCAAATTGATGGTGACAACCCCTGCTCCAACATAGGCTATATCTTATGTCGGTGCCACTACCCCAGGGGGTGCAGGAGCGAAAAACGTTCTAAAATTGCGATCTTTTCTATACTGAAGCAGCTAGAAATTTGAAATTTGGCGTTGTAGTTACTTATAAGATGTAAATGCGCTCTAAGAACAAAATAAAAAAAAATTCGAAATTTAAAAGGGTGAAATGAGCGAAAAGCGTTCTAAAAACATTCTAAATTACAATTTCTATGGAATCTTTAGAACTACCGAACCGATTTGAAATTTGGCGTTGTAGTTACTTATAAAATATAAATGCTCTCTAAGAACAAAATAAAAAAAAATTCGAAATTTAAAAGGGTGAAATGAGCGAAAAGTGTTCTAAAAACATTCTAAATTACAATTTCTATGGAATCTCTAGAATTACCGAACCGATTTGAAATTTGGCGTTGTAGTTACTTATAAGATGTAAATGCTCTCTAAGAACAAAATAAAAAAAAATTCGAAATTTAAAAGGGTGAAATGAGCGAAAAGCGTTCTAAAAACATTCTAAATTACAACTTCTCTGGAATCTATAGAACTACCGAACCAATTTCAAAAGTGATGGTGGCAAATTGGTGGTGACAATCCCTGCTCCAACAGCCTCTTTAATAAAAAAAACTATGCGTTTCTGACGACTGGGTTTTTCGCTAATTGTTGCCACAGATTAATCTCGGAAAATGAAACATTTGAAGTTACTGAAAAAAAATAGTAGCTCGAAAAGTATTTGTCAGAAAATTGTTAGGCAAACTGCGTTTGAAAGGTAAAAAATTGTATTTTTCTTGATATAAATTTCAAATCTAATGATTATGCCATTTTTAAAATACTGGGTTTGAAAAATTACCAAATTTCACAATGGAGTACCATAGCGAAACCTTCATGCGTAAAAAGATAATGATAAGGGCGACGTATCCTGGCGTGTATATTGGCTATAGCACGAGTCACAAATTATAGTAGCCTTATTATTCTGTTAAAATATAAAAGTGAACTATGAAATGTCAATATTTTGTTGGATTAAAAGTTCGTTATAAGAAATTGACCAGCGTAGCGGGCGTAGCTTGCTAGTTAACATATATTGCTCATGACATGGAGAAATATTAGTGGAACACAGAACCCATGATATTAAAAATTAGTATTTAACTATTATTATATTAACATTATTTTTTAACTAGGATATATGTTCTATTTTTCTTAAAATATTTCCAGTACGTACAAGTATTTATTAGAATCTGTTACTTTATCCAATCTATACTAATATTATAAAGGAGTAAAGATTGTTTGTTTGTTTGTTTGTTTGTTTGTAGGGGGTAATCTCTGGAACTACCAAACCGATTTCAAAAGTGATGGTGGCAAATTAATGGTGACAACCCTTGCTCCAACATAGGCTATATTTTATGTCGGTGCCACTAACCCCAGGGGGGTGCAGGAGCGAAAAACGTTCTTTAAAATTGCACTTTTTAGCTCACAGGCTATCAAAGCCTGAGAGCTAATGTGCCCGCCCGTTCTGTATGTATGTACGTATGTACTTAAACATCTTCAAATTTTGGTTATATGTTTATAGTGATAAGGCGCTTCCCTGATTAGTTTTGGGGGTTCATTGGTTAAGTATAAAGGGGGGGGACGGGGAGCTAACCCCCCCTTAATTTAGATAAATGTGTTTTTCAAGCTAAATTATCCGATTTGATTAAAATTTGGTTTATAGGTTCGTTGTTATAAGGTGCTTCCCTGATTAGTTTTGGGGGTCCATTGGTTAAGTATAAAGGGGGAAACGGGGGACTAATCCCCCCTTAATTTACATAAATGGGTTTTTCGTGAAGAATTATCCAATTTGATTCAAATTTTGTTTATAGGTACATTGGGATAAGGCGCTTCCCTGATTAGTTTTGGGGGTTCATTGTTTACGTATAAAGGGGGGGACGGGGGGGGCTAATCACTCCTTAATTCAGATAAATGTATTTTTCATGCCAAATTATTCGATTTGATTAAAATTTGGTTTATAGGTTCATTGTTATAAGGCACTTCCCTGATTACTTTTGTTGGTTCCTTTGTTAAGTATAAAGGGGGGAACGGGGGACTAATCCCCCCCCCCTTAATTTATATAAATGGGTTTTTCGTGCAGAATTATCCGATTTGATTCAAATTTTGTTTATAGGTACATTGGTATAAGACGGTTGCGTGATTAGTTTTGGGGGTTCATTGGTTACGTATAAAGGGGGGGGACGGGGGGCTAATCCCCCCTTAATTTAGATAAATGTGTTTTTCATGGTAAATTATCCGATTTGATTACAATTTGGTTTATACGTTCGTTGTTATAAGGCGCTTCCCTGATTAGTTTTGGGTGTCCATTGGTTAAGTATAAAGGGGACGGGGAGGGTTAATCCCCCCCCCTTAATTTAGATAAATGGGATTTTCATGCAGAATTACCCAATTTGCTTCACATTTTGTATATAGATTCATTGTGGTAAGGAGCTTCCCTCATTAGTTTTGACGGTTCATTGGTTAAGTATAAAGAGGGGAAACGGGGGGGCTAATCCACCCATAATTTATTGTCGATCTCTTTCTTTTTCGAGGGGCATTATTCTTTGAAATAAGAGTATAATATACAATTAGTGTGAATAGCCTGTGAGCTCAATGCCATCAGTTTAACTGGGCACTTTTCTTTTTATTTGTATACTGAAGGAGCTAGAAATTTAAAATTTGGCATTGTAGTTACTTATAAGATGTAAATGCTCTCTAATAATAATAATAATAATAATAAATCGGAATTTAAAAGGGTGAAATGAGCGAAAAGCGCTCTAAAATCATTCTAAATTACAATTTCTATGGAATCTCTGGAACTACAGAACCGATTTCAAAAGTGATGGTGGCAAATTGATGGTGACAATCCCTGCTTCAACATAGACTATATTTTATGTCGGCGCAACTAATCTCAGGGGTGTGCAGGAGCGAAAATGCTCTAAAATTGCAATTTTTTTATACTGAAGGAGTTAGAAATTTGAAATTTGGCATTGTAGTTACTTATAAGATATAAATGCTCTCTAAGAATAAATTTAAAAAGAATTCGAAATTTAAAAGGGTGAAATAAGCATAAAGCGTTCTAAAAACATTCTAAATTACAATTTGTATGGAATCTCTGGAACTACAGAACCGATTTCAAAAGTGATGGTCTCAAATTGATGGTGACAATCCCTGCTCCAACAGCCTCTTTAATAAAAAGCTATGCGTTGCTGACGACTGGGTTTTTCACTAATTGTTGCCACAGATTAATCTCGGAAAATGAAACATTTGAAGTTACTGAAAAAAATAATAGCTCGAAAAGTATTTGTCAGAAAATTGTTAGACAAGTCGTTTGACAAGTCGTTTGACAATTGTTAGACAAGTCATTTGAAATGTAAAAAATTGTATTTTTCTTGATATAAATTTAAAATCTAATGATTGGGCCGTTTTTCAAATATTGAATTTCAAAAATTACCAAATTTCACAATGTTGTACCATAGCGAAACCTTCATGCGTAAAAAGATAATGATAAGGGCGACGTGTCCTGTAGTGTATATTGGCTATAGCACGAGTCACAAATTATAGTAGCCTTATTATTCTGTTAAAATATAAGAGTGAATTATGGAACGTCAATATTTTGTTTGATTAAAAGTTTGTTAAGAGAAATTGACCAGCGTAGCACGCGTAGCTTGCTAGTATACTCTAAAAGATTACTTTTACACTTAAGCATTTGTAAATATACGTTTATATAAAAACTAGAAAATAATCGCATTCCTCTGATAATAGTAAACTTTATATTGTGAATCGAACTTTATATTATGAACATCTAAATTTTATTTATTTATTTTCGAATTTACATAATACTATGTAAATAGTACGAAATGTGAAATACAATTTTAAAAATTGACAGAAAATAATAGATTAATAAAAAATGTTGTTAATTTGATTTTTGGCACATCTAACTTTGACTTAAATATGTATATATATGATTTTTTGAATTATTATTTTTTGTGTTTATAAGTTATGCATATTCAAAAGTCTAACTGCACTAACAACATTTGTCTCAGATTGCTATTTCTACTCGCTTTAGTATTTCATACCACATTGCATAATATTATGTAAATTCCAAAACACATAAAGTATAGATGTGTACCTTTGTATACATAATAAATACGTGTATTGATTAAATATTTTAACAAACATAGAACGTATATCCTAAATTTAAAACGCAACATAAAAACATGTTTTATTATTATGGATTCTATGTTCCACAAATATTTTTCTGTGCCATGAATAAAATATATTAATATTAATAATATAAAAAATAATTCAAGAAATTCATATTTTTATGGTTAAAAGAATAACGTTAAGTAATTCTAAAATTATATATACAATGTAAAAGTACAAGAAATAATTTTAGTATAAGGAAGATAAAGTAAAAACAACGAATCTTATAATATTGTTTTAGGAAAAAAATCTTGTCAATATATGTATAATCATATTTTATTTTTTTAAATCCCTAATGTTAAAAATTTATGAAATCTCTTCTAAAATTTATCTTCAATTATGTCATTTATGCATATTAAAATACAAAGCTAAGATAAAAATAAAAGAAAAAAAGTACCTACAACAAAGCTAAAAAAAAAAAAAAAAAATCATTCCTTTTGTATTAAATATGTTAAAAAAACAAAAAGTAGTTTCTCAAAATAAGAGTGAAATCACCCATTTTGCCTATTAATTTAGTCGGAAAAGAGTGAAAATGACTTATCAAAAAGGAATGGAAGTAACCACTCCGCAAAAAGGATGAAATTCACTCCTATAGGATAAGTGCATTTTTAATACTGGAAAGGATTGAAAAATTACTCAGTCTGAGTTAAAATCGCTGGATTTTTTTTAAGAGAGTAGGAACATCTGATGGGCGCGCGGTCACCTTTTTCGTGAAATAGCGTCGGTTCATATTCCTAGAAAATAGCATTAATTGTTGCTGCATAAATAGAAATCAGTCCACCGCGGAAATGTGGATGTTTTTTAGGTTCCACGGAAACCAAAATGTTACATAAGATAGAAAAAAGGATAGATTTTTTTCTATATATTTTTAAAATGAAAAGCATTTTTTTCAATTATGTGCGTGAGTCAAAAAACAGCCTACGACGGAAAATTTTCTCGATCACGATCGTTTCCGCCTTAGAGGTAGTTTAAAATCATCTCTAATTTCTACAATTCCAATTTTTATTGTTAAAGAAAAAAACCTAACACAAAACAGCAAACATATCTTTTTCAGACAATTTCTTTTTATTTAGCTCAATGTGGAAATTTTAAATATACATATAAAATAAACTAGATAGAGAATTATGCTTTTCATAGTATTTCATGCTTTTCAGAATAATTTCGGCTTATCTTAAAAACATCAAGTTATATTTCTAAAGTCATAAACATTATTATTAACAAAGTACATATGAGAGATTTCTTTCATTTGAAAAAGCGTTTTATCCCTAGATGAAGATCCTTTTTACCCATAGGTAAAAAAAATTCCAACAAAATGTATGTAAGAAATGGTACTTCTAACATTTTCTATTCACGGAATTTTTCTCCTACTTCAACAAAAATTATATGGTTCGTTAGTTAAGAATTCAGAAAATAAGAAACTTAAACGTGTCGAATGTATTGAAATAAGATGCATAACAGTGACCCGAGTATGGCTTGTTTTTCCTTTATAAAAAAGACATTGAATTGAGTTCTTTTTTACTTCTTTAAAACCTTTACTACTGTTGGAAGAAATTTTATTAGTTTAGAAATAGTTTTGAACGCTGTTGAAATAAAATATAAATTGAGGAGAGAACAAGCATTAAGTCCTGCGTTTTATTCTGGTGAAATATTTTTAATTCAATAGAAAGAGGCTGTGGATTCATTTAATTCTATTTATTTATTTATTTATATATTTATTTTCCAGCAAAAGTCGAGTTAATTTTAAACTCACACAAATTTTTCTATTTTGTGTTGAAGTAATATACATTACTTTTTGACAATAGAATTTTACCAATATAACAACAGCAGTTCTGGAATAATATTTTCACAAACTAAAGTTTATTAAAATAAGGTGTGTAAAAGTAACTCGAGTGTGATTTATTTACCTTTTAAAAGAATGATATTGAATTAAAAAAAGTTTCTTCACTATTTAAAATCTTGACTTCTATTCAAGGAAATTTTACACTGCTTAAAAAATGAGGGAAAATAAAACATTTAATCTTGCGTTTTGTGTTTGTGAATTATTTGTGAATTTTGTGAAAAAAGCAGCAGCAGGTTTTCTAATTTTTCATGCAAAAGTTAAGTTTATTTTAAACTGTCGCAACTTTTGTTATTTTCTATTAAAGTAACGTATATAAACTATAGGAAACATGATTTTACCAATATTAATAGCAGTTTTGAAGTATCGTTTTGCATAAGGTGCAGGGATGCAAGCGCTGCGCTAAAAATGGCCCCACTAAATTTTAATGGTTTTCTTCGGCTTATTAAATTACAGAAAAACTGTCATTAAGTAAGGCGACAAATACTATTAAAATTTAGTGGTGCAGTCGGCCATTTGTGGCGCAGCGCTTGCATCCCTGAAGGTACATAAAAAGTAATTTGAGTATGATTTATTTGTCTTCAAAACAGAAGGACATTGAATTAAATTCTTTTTTTCCTTTTATTTAAACTTTGACTACTATTAAAAGAAAGTTTATATCGAAAATAATTCTGAACACTGTTTGAAAGATTTGATAATGTAGATTCAGAGAAACAAAAATATTAAATCTTCCACTTTAATTTTGCGAAATATTTCCAATTCAGTAGTAAGAAAAAAAAGGCAAGTGTAGATTTATTTTATTTATTTATTTATGTGCCTTGAAATGTTAAGCTTATTTTAAACTGTCGCAAATTTTGCTATTTGCTGTTAAGTACTATACGTAATTTTGGAAATAGTAGTTTACCAATATTAAGAGGTCACAGGACTTTTAAATTGGAAAAAAGTGAAAAGAAAATATCATTTTAAACATTTAATGTCTTAAATTGTATAAGATTTAAAAACATGATTTTTGTAGGGATGAAATATGAAAAACACGATCTTTCATTCTACATATTTAAAAAAATACAATATGCATATTTATACGGGCTTCAAACTGTTAGACATTTGTTGAGAGAATTATTGAATTTGGCTTTGAAAGGTTACGCGCAGGATTACAAAAGAAATTTTGCATCTAGAACAAAAAATGTGGTGCTTAATTGTACTTTAGATTGTAATAATTACACTGAACCTAAATAACTTTGAATTTACAGCATTGTTATATTTTTAATACAAAGTTGTATTTAAATTATACAAAATTTTGAAAATTTCAACAGTATAACCACCAGAAACAGTATTTTTTCGAACAAAAAATATGAAAAATTAGAATTTAACACTCGATTGCTATCGTCAAAAAAATTGCTGTCGTCGTATCTGTGATATCACATCACGTAATTTCCATATTTATACACTTTGTACAGCGATATTTCGGGGAAAGGTAGTAATTAACTACAAATGTATGTTCATTTGCCTTTAATCACAGAAACAACAACAACAAAAATAAGCGAAATTCACGTCTCCAAAGACGCCTTTAAGGTCAGAAAAAAGTCACTGTAACTGACAGATACAAGGATAGTAATCGAGTGTTAACATTTCGATCAGTAAATATCTGTGCCATCCATTTACTGATTTCAAGTGTTTTTAGGAACTTATTTTACGTGAATAATAATGTAGGTAACGGTACCAATGGTTGACACTGTACCAGTAATAGATACATTTTAAATTCGAACTAAATAACTAGGCTTTGAAACTCGCACAAAGGTTTGTGTCAATCATCAGATTGCTGATGTAGCCTTAGCCAGTAGCTGCAGTTCAAGCTATCAGTTTCGGAAGGTGATCGTGGGGGGAGGGGGGGGGGTCAAACAATACGAAAATGCGGTCATTTTATCACGATTTCTTTTGTCGAAAGTTGGAATTCTTGTCGCAAGGAACGATATTGTGAACATTTTGCAAGAACTGAGGATGATACCGGATCAGAAGAACGTATTTTAGGGATGACCGGTTA
This sequence comes from Maratus michaelseni, assembly GCA_963931845.1. Lineage (NCBI taxonomy): Eukaryota > Metazoa > Arthropoda > Arachnida > Araneae > Salticidae > Maratus > Maratus michaelseni. Next base: position 38,969,059 of record OZ007586.1, on the reverse strand, counting down.
GAACACAAATGGTTTAATGCCTTTTTACGGAAAAATTCGATAATTTCGTCTCGAGTAGCTCAGAATTTAACAGAAATAAGAGCTGCATCAATGAAGAAAAGCTTTTGAAAAGGTTCGAGGAAGCCCACAACTATTTGTCAGAGATGTTTGTTCATTCGATAATTGAAGAATCAAATACAGTGTTTAATGCCAACGAGTCAGCATCCTAAAGCTAGTTAATTTCTCCCTTAAAAAAACATGAAAAGCGTTGAAAAGGGAGGAGTGTTGAAACTCGATTAGAAACCTCCGTGAAAATCTTCCTACAGAATCAAGATGGAGAAAAAAACGTATCTTTAAGGATCTGAAAATTTTCGCCGAGGTTTCTAATCCAGTTGCAAAACTCCGCCTTTTCAACAAGAAGTTCCAAAGGGTTATATATAGAGGGGAAATATCTTAGAAAGGCTTTCAAAGTTTCTTAAAATTGTCAATATTAATACTTCTTTTATACCACAAAATTCGTTACATGGTTTCTTCAGTGGTTTTAAACATAAGTATCCTAAAACGCAAGAAAAGTGGTTGTTTACAGCATATCATGCAGTAATTGTAATTCAGTTTATATAGGCGAACAGGCCGCACTTCAGATACCAGATTAAAATAACACAAGCATGCCTTTGAGACAGGTTCTTTAAACCCAAAGATCTTGTTCCATGCCTTGGAAACTGATCATATTCCGGACTTTGCAAATGCAGTTGTAATTAAATAGAAATGCAAAAATTACACAAGTCGCGTGTTCCTCGATAGGTGGCACACGAAATTAGCTGATTCAACAATGAATGAAGCAAGCCCATTCCATCGGAATATTTGGCGCAGCATGTCCCTAAAGGGACTCTGTGCCATAAAAGCCCAGTTAACCAACCACCCATCGGAATATACAATATTGACTTAATATTTCTGACTCTGACTTTAACTGTTGGATGGCAGGTTCTTGTGTACAGATTGTATATCATCGCTTTTCATGTCCGTTACGTATTTACTGATGAAGGGCTGAGATAGAGAGATCGCAACGTCTAATTTTTATTGTTTTTAATTGTATCTTAAGTGTGTGTCTGAAATAATTGTTGTTTATATATGTAATTATTATTGTAAACTTATTTATTAAAAAACTTATACTCTAGGGGATATTATAAACCACATCTTAAGATTATCTCTGTCGCATGATTTCTGGCTGCATAACTATGATATTTTTATTCATAGTTGCAGTACATTACATTTTTTAATTTTAACAAAAATAAAAAAAAGACTAAAGAATAGTTTAAAATGAATCTGATGTGAAAATAATACAATGTTAAAAGTATAAACTCTAACTCAACAAAATGTTTCAATATAGGTAGATCTGATGTGAAAATAACATAACATTCGAATTACACAGGCCTACAAAATAATACTTTTTATTTTTATTTCCTGCACCATTTCAATTGATTGTAATGTTTTTATGCCTTTTTATGCGATTTTTTAGTTAAAAAATACCGAGCTTTTCCCCCTATAACATGACCTTTTTCCTACAAAGTGAAAATGAAAATCTAATGGAGATAGAAATCTTTATTGAATCACACCTTGAAAACAAAGCTTAATCTTTCTTTTTTAACATTTTCCAACGTAGTTGAAAAATGTTTATGAATTCGGTTTGTGTGTCTGACTGTCCATCTGTCCGAACTGTAACTATTCTAAATATACTCTTAATTCCATGTAATTATTATATGTTATTTAGGTTTACTATTAGAAAGTTTGGTATTGAAAATGAAGTGTGTGGAGTTTATAGCTAGTTTACAGGGACGCGCAAAAGAATTCCGTTACATTATGAACTATGAAGAAAAAAACGTTAACCATGTATTTTAATGCTGTTATGTTACTTCAAACATAATGAAATAAAAAAGGTTCACTGATGTGCACAATAACATATTTTCTTCAGATTATTGAGTACGTACCATTTATCCTTCATTTAAGGAAATGCATTAAATAATTCGGTTACAGGAGGGACTATGATCGATTTTATTACATTAAAAAATAATTTTTTAATACAAGTCTGTTAATAATCATTTTTAATACAATTCTGTCAATTTTTTAATAATATCCTGTTAGTGTTGGAAAGCGTTTCGTCAACTATGCCTCATGCATGATTTTTTGTTCTTGTTTATACTGATATTGGGAAAAATACCCAACAAATTCCATACCGTAAAGTTTCGATACCAATTGAGAATTTCTGACTGGTCATACAGGAGTTAGAGATAAACATACCAGGTACCAGTAAATATTATAGAAGGCGGCTGCGTGCTGCACGAAAAACTGCTGCAAGCAGTTCACAAGACGTTTCAAAAAGGGTGACGGACTACATCTTTTTTGGAGGTGCAGAAAAAGTATTAAAATGATTTTACACTTTGTGACAGCTATGGCAAACGTAACAAACAAATAAATAAAAAGAAAGAAGGAAGGGAAGAATTGTCTTTATACTACTCAGTGCTAATTTATACTTCTTACATTCAAAATTAATGAACCCTTGAATTCCAATTTGACGCCCAATGTGATATTTCCTGAAATAACCTTTGGTAAAATACATTTTACTAGATGGAACCCGTCAAAATATGACGGAAAAAAAATACTATAACAATATCAGTAAAATAAGCTTCTTTATTATTTAAAAAGGGGTGCGTATGAAACAGCCTTTCAAATATTTTATTATTACAGTTTTTTCCCCAGTCAAATACAGTACTATTTAGAATGCAAACTCCCAACAAACAATCCGTAAACAACTGTGTAATGCAAATCAGTATGACATTGTCGCCATACTCCCCACGGCATGAAAAAAATTTCATGGACCTATGAAGTATATACAAATAGTTTATCCTTACGGTCATATCATATTCAGTAAATAAAAGAACATAGTAAATAAAGAACACATCCCCCCCCCCACACACACACGTGATAATGCAACCGAATGAGCTCCTATGCGCATGTGCATTGCATTTTATGTAAAGATGAAGAATTTTTTTACAGTAATAAATCAATCGGCCGATGAGGGGGATTTTTAATGTTTTCAAGTGTTATTTATTTGTATTTTTTCTTCGGTTCCTTTACATAATCAGGACGATTATCCCTTTTCCATCACAGTCGAGGATATTTTTCCTCTTACACAGTTGGCAAATGTAATAAAATATAAAAATACAATTCCTAGCATATTCTGATATCTGATGGAACATATACATCAACGAATTCAACATATCAATTTTATGTTCATAAACTAAAAATAGTTTTTTTTTGACAGATTTTTGTTTAGCGCTAAAATGCTCTATCTTATGGATAATCTGATCTTATGATTGATCACTGTTTTTATTATTATTATTATTCACTTTTTATGATGGTTTGAAAATTCTTCTTTCAATTGTGGCAATTTTCCCAGGGGCTATTTTATATTATTGAAGCAAACTGGTGGTCATTGATAAGAAATGATTGAAAAACTTTTCATGCTTGAAAATTATTTAAAAAATCGTTAAATTAAGCGGCAGTTTTCAAATAACTTTCAATCGAAATCTAATTTTTTTTCTAATTGATGATGTAAGAATTAAAATTGTAAAATGTTGTAAAATGTAGTAAAAAATAGAAATTTGGAGTATTTAGAAGTGATGTAACCGCGATAAAAGCTAAAGCGATAGCACCGTTTGTTGTCACAACCGTTGTACATTTCTAAAAATTGCCACTGTGTTTTGGCTGGCGTCCAAAAGTAGACTACCATTTTTTGACATCGAAAGAGAAATTCACAGGGAAAGAAATATGCGCTAATAAGGAACTGTTAAATGAACTTATAATAAAATTACCAAAATAATTCCTATGAAATATTAATCTTACATAGTTTATTCTAGCTAAAAATACAATCATTATTTCAAGATTTTTTTTCTACCATAACACTATTTTTAATCATTTTAAATTTCCTGAAATCCTTTACTTTTGTGATTTTGTTTAATTAAAAAAGAAATCTTCTAACCTATCATTAAAAAAAAAAAGTAATTGGTAACATGTAATCAAGGTATGCAATCAAGATGAAGAAATCAATCACGGCTCCAATTCTACTCTTTATAATTATGAGTGGAAAAATCAGTTAAAATTAAGTCATGTTGACACAATAATAACCAATACATTTTTCTCTTCAGTTTTATCAATGTTAAAATGCATTTCGAGGTAAGCATAACGTGATTATCACCGGCGCAAACTTTTCACACGTACTTTATATCCATTACTTTAACGCTTAAACACCATGCATACAAATAAAAATATATTTTGCATTTAATTAGAATGAAAAAATAGCATCAACAAAGTTATAATGCATAATGATAAAATAAACCCAATGGACAATGTTCCCGTGACGTCATAATAAATATGAAATTTTATTCGCTTTGAAAACACGCGGATAAATATTTTTAGGGAAATTTAACTTGCAAATTAAAAAATTCGGCCTAAAAGCCGCGAGCTTTTAATATTCATTATTTCTCTTAATATCCTCGCAACCACTGAGTTCAGAGAGTAAACTCTATGCCTTGCAACAGTGGGCGTTTTCCGATTATGACGTCATTAGCAGAAGTAAAAGTTTAATTGAAAATTACGGCTAATTAATTAAATTTTCGAACAAACGAATGCATGATAACAAATCTGTGTCCAAATATCTTTCATTTAAAAAAAGAATGATGTAATTTGATGCAGTAGTTTGTTCTCACGGATTAGTCGGAAGAAAGTAACGGATTTGTCGAAAGAAATCGCTTAGCGTTTTAAATATATAGATTGTGAGAAGTTTGTGTTGCTATTGGTCAACGAATTTGTAAAAAGTAGGAAATACATATTTAACAAAACTTTTAGCAGTTGAACGAGCGCTGTGGTCGGAAGCAGCGCGCTACAAAAAAGCGAAATTACATTTGTCGCTACTTTTTACAGTATTTTGTAGTGTAGCGAGCTATATTTTGAAAAATGTACTGTAGTGAGTAGTCCGATAGAAAACTCAGTAGTTTGTAGCAAGAATCGACGCTACTTTTAACGCCTCTTCAGGGAAAAAAAGTGTTCCATTCTGCAAATCACGCGGCTCAAATTTGCTTCTTTTGTACAAAATTTGTTCTGCTCAACAATTTACGAATCTCAGCGACAAATCCCAGCTGCAGTGTATAGCAATGCATCGCATAAAGTCATCTGCTGAAATCAAGTACTAATCAACCAAAGAAATCAGTAGTTTTCTTGCTGGAAACACTTGTCTATTTACTCGTTATTAAGTGTTCATATTTTGACACCGAGTTTCTTATTTTCCTAATTGCTTTATTTACAGATTTATTTATTGTTTGCATTTAGAGTTATTTTCTGTAATTTTCCAAATTATATCTCTCGTAATTTTTCTACGAAATTTGTAATGTGTGTATAAACTAACACTTTCCTGTATGCTATATTGCTTAACTTTTTAATGCGTTCTGTTGTGCCGCATTTATCTAACTGTACCCCGGCAGGCACGATATAACAAGGGGTCGCTTTATTATTTAATCTGTATCTTCAATTTGTAGTGTAAATTGAACCCTTTATCAAAATCTGAAAGCAGCGAAGGAGTGTGACTACTTTTGAAAAGCAGTTTGTAGTCGCTACTTTTTAAAACAAGTAGTTGTAGGTGTAGTTAACTACATTTTCGATAAAGTAGTTGTAGTTTGCTACAGTAAAATAGTAGTTTTTCCGACCCCTGAATCAGCGTACATTAAATTCTACAACTTACACAACACATATCGAGAATATACACATAAACTGAAATCAACAGTATGAACAATATTGAATCTTCCGCAATATTTTGTAATAAATATATTTAAGATTGTACTTTAATAAAAAAAAATTAAAAATTAATATTAAACGATAAGGATATTTCTGACAAAATCAGAACGCCATTTTTGTAAGTGCATGTAATTTATAGATATTAATATTCACATGTTTTGGAATGGAATAACGCTTTTCTTTTTTTATAAATGCATTACATCTAGAGCTGTAATCGATTGTTCCCCAGACTTCAAACATAAATTAACGTATTTTCACACTATATTGCATTTTTAAAAAATGCACGCCATGTTCTTTTAAAATTAAAATTTCGAAATATTCGAATTATTGAAAATTTAGAATTAGAAGTCGGATACACATTTACTAATAACATTAACACAAGTAATCAAGGTACAATTCATGTTAATAAAAAAAGGTTAAGTATGCTCAATGTATCTACCACATCCTGAAATGTATATAATGCATGCTGTATGTAAGCAAGGTTTAATATATCCACCAAGGTGCTCAATATGTCCACCACAGCCCGATATTCCTAATTCATGCTGTATGTAAAAGGTTCAATTCATTTTAATAAGAAAATCAAGTTAAGTATACTCAATGTGGCCACACCAACCAGAAATGTATAATGCATGCTGTATGTAAGCAAGGTTCAATAATAATCAGTTTAATAATAAAATCAAGTCAAATGTGCTCAATCTGACTACCATAGCCAGAAGTGTATAATAGATGCTGTATGTAAGCAAGGTTCAATTCATTTTAATAAGAAAATCAAGTTAAGTAAGCTCAATGTGTCCACTACAGTCAGAAAAATGTAGTGCATGCTGTATAAAAACAAGTTTCAATTCATTTTAATAAGAAAATCAATTTCAGTGTTGTCAATATATCCACCACAGCCAGAAATTTATAAATAAAGGTTTAATTAATTTTAACAAGAAAATCAAGTTAATTATGCTCAATGTTCACCCCAGCCAGAAATGTATAATACATGCTGTATGTAAACAAGGTTCAATTCATTTTAAAAATAAAATCAAGTTACGTAAGCTCAACATGTCCAGCACGACCAGAAATTTATAATGCATGCTGCATATATACTGATGATAGGTACTTAACTTGATTTTCTCAATGAAACAGACTGAACTTTGCTTACATATTTTATTTTTATTAGTAAACTTGCAAGCTACGCCCGCTACGCTGGTCAATTTCTCTTAACGAACTTTTAATCAAACAAAATATTGACATTTCATAATTCACTTTTATATTTTAACAGAATAATAAGGTGACTGTAATTTGTGACTCGTGCTATAGCCAATATACATGTCAGGACACGTCACCCTTATCATTATCTTTTTACGCATGAAGGTTTCGCTAATGTACTCCATTGTGAAATTTGGTAATTTTTGAAATTCAATATTTGAAAAACGGCATAATCATTAGATTTGAAGTTTATATAAAAAAAATAATCAATTTTTTACCTTTCAAATGCAGTTTGTCTAACAATTTTCTAACAAATACTTTTTGAGCTATTATTTTTTTCAGTAACTTCAAATGTTTCATTTTCCGAGATTAATCTGTGGCAACAATTAGCGAAAACCCAGTCGTTAGCAACGCATAGATTTTTATTAAAGAGACTGTTGGAGCAGGAATTGTCACCATCAATTTACCACCATCACTTTTGAAATCGGTTCTGTGGTTCCAGAGATTCCATAGGAATTGTAATTTAGAATGATTTTAGAACGCTTTTTGCTCATTTCATCCTTTTAAATTTCGATTTTTTTTTTAATTTATTCTTAGAGAGCATTTACATCTTATAAGTAACTACAATGCCAAATTTCAAATTTCTAGCTCCTTCAGTATAAAAAAGTCGCAATTTTCGAACATTCTTCCCTCCTGCGTCCCATTGGCACCGACATAAAATATAGCCTATGTTGGAGTAGGGCTTGTCACCATCAATTTTCCATCATTACTTTTGAAATCGGTTCTGTAGTTCCAGAGATTCCATAGAAATTGTAATTTAGAAGGTTTTTAGAACGCTTTTCGCTTATTTCACCCTTTTAAATTTCGATTTTTTTTAAAATTTGTTCTTAGAGAGCATTTACATCTTATAGGTAACTACAATGCCAAATTTCAAATTTCTAGCTCCTTCAGTATAAAATAAATTGCAATTTTAGAACGTTTTTCGCTCCTGCACCCCCCTGGGATTAGTTGCACCGACATAAAATATAGCCTATGTTGGAGCAGGGATTGTCACCATCAATTTGCCTCCATCACTTTTGAAATCGGTTCTGTAGTTCCAGAGATTCCATAGAAATTGTAATTTAGAATGTTTTTAGAACGCTTTTAGCTCATTTCACCATTTTAAATTTCGAATTTTTTTTAATTTTGTTCTTAGAGAGCATTTACATCTTATAAGTAACTACAATGCCAAATTTCAGATTTCTAACTCCTTCAGTATAAATAAAATCGCAATTTTAGAACGTTTTTCGCTCCTGCACCCCCCTGGGGTTAGTGGCACCGACATAAAATATAGCCTATGTTGGAGCAGGAGTTGTCACCATCAATTTGCCATCATCACTTTTGAAATCGGTTCTATAGTGCCAGAGATTACACTCTACAAACAAACAAACAATCTTTACTCCTTTATAATATTAGTATAGATATGTATCTGCCTTATAATGCCACAGTTTTGCATGGAGTTAGTGGTGTATTTAGGCTGGTGACTGGATATAAAAATATTCAGGGCTCCTAAGAAATTTATTTTTACTTGTAAATCATCATTTCATGCAAAATCGAGGACGCTCTACAACTTTGTAATTCATATTCCCCTGTATCTCATACCGTTTTCGACATAGGAACGCTATCTGCACAGTTTGCCGCTAGGGTAACCGCTGGCGCAGTTTGCGCTACCACATCGGGTAGCGCATAACCCTTTTACTATCTTTTAATATACCTAGACCCCACGTTTATAGTTGTAGCTCTAAGATTCAGCAGTTATTTGAGGCGAAACGGAATTATGATATCAACCTATACATTAATTTAAAAGTGCAATATAAATTGATAGATTTTTCTATAACTTTATCAAATTCGTCGTATAGGTTACAATCATTATATGCATGGCTTACATAACGTAGAAATGTGATTCTTGTGTTTTGTTATATTTTATACATTTTTTTTTTCTAAAATGTATATTCTTTCTTAAATAACGTAATATGTGTTATGCTATAGCAACAATCATGGGCGGAATAATTTAAATAAATACGAAATATCGATTTATTTATCAACGAAATATCGTGGAAATTTTAATAAAAGCTAAAGTAATTTTGACACAATTCGTAGATATGTTTCATATGCGAATTTAAGGTGAAATAATAATTCATTTTCTTGAACAGGATAGTTAAAAAAATATTCTTTCTATGATACATTGGTTACATTATCAAAATAAAAGCAAAATTACAAGTAGAGTATTATTATTGAAATTCTTTTGATAATTCTAGAGAAATACTGCACACAGTTCTTTCAATTACATTTTATCAATTAATAATTATATAACGTCAATGATGAATTTTATAATTTTCTTGGAATTACATTCAATTTTTTTCTAAATTAGAAGTATATAATGAAAAGATTACAGCTTCAAACTTACTTCTTTCTAGTACATAGCATTACAAATTAATTTTGTAAATATATTGCAAAATCTTACATTTTTAAGACATTACAAATTAATTAATAAAGCAGCTATTAAAAGAATCGTTAAGGTATTATTCAGATTTTATATTTATCAATTTAAAAACATATCCGGTACTGAAAACAATTAAAATAATTTGTGCTATATAAAAACCTGTTAAAACACAATTTTTTATTTTTATTTCCTTTAAGATAAGAAATATCAATATAACAAAAATTTCTCCCTTGAATGTTATTTATTTAATTATTTACGTATAATTATTCGGTTATTTAATTATTTACGTTTTTCTTAAATCTGTAAATATAAATGAATTATAAATGTAGACTAATTCCCAACTTCAAAAGAATCTTTTACAATGTATCGATTTGTTTTTGATACGAATAATGTTTCAAGAATGTCATTTTTTTACTAATAGAAACACGAGAAAAATGTTTATTTATTTTATATTGGTATAACAGGTACCTCAATATGGGTATTGGTAAAACGAAATGTGCATAAAAAATACGTAATTTTTACTCAATTGTAGAATTTATTTGTTTAGTTTTATGAATGAGAATGTATATTTATAACGGATGGAAACTTTCCGTTGTTGCGAGTTTAGGACCCTAAGAAATACTATCTAATATCCACAATTTAGTATATAAACAATCATTTATAAATAAATATATAAATTCTTTCAAGTACACGAAATATGTATGGAAACATTCCGCTTCTGCGAGTTTAGGACCCTAAGAAAGAGTACTTTATATGCACAATTCAGTACATAAACAATCATTTATAAACAAAAAAATAAATCGTTTAAAAGTAAATGAAATATGTATGAAAACATTCCGTTGTTGCGAGTGTAAGACATTAAGAAATACTACCTAATATTCCCAATTCAATATAGAAAGAATTATTTGTAAATAAATATATTTAAAAAATTTAAACTAAATTGAATATGTGCTTTTACATGTGCTATTACGTGTGTTTTTTACTAGATTTTCATTTAACTATCAGCTGTTTGTCAGGAATTGCTCTGAATCCCTCCAGTTGAGAAAACATGTTTTTCAAAAAAAAAAAAAAAAAAAAAAAAAAAAATTCCAGCTTCTTCTTAGTAAGAAGTTACCAACTTCATTCAATTCATTCAATGTTTTTCAAAACAATTGATTTTCTTTCTCTGAAAATAAAACATAGTTTTAATTAACCGGTTATAATTCAAAAACAAAAGAAATTTTATTGATCTTTCTGTTAATTAATTTTATAAAATGACTCATAAATAAGCAGCATTTTTTAATGTAATTTGAATTCAAACAACAGAAAACAAATTTTCTTTACTCTTTGATAATATAAATATTTGCCGCTCGATTCATTCGTATTTTTTTTTTTTTTTTTTTTTTTTTTTTACACACACACAAAAAAAAAAAAATTAATTTGTTTTGATAGAAATAAACAAGCAAATGTTTTAAAATATATATTTCACATATTTTTAAAATAATTTGTTGAGTGATTAATATATGTTAATTGAATGATATAAGTATTTTTCTGTTATAATTAAATAAGAAAGAAAAATAAAGCTCCGGCATAGATTAAGAAACACTTCAGATTAGAAAACACTTTCATTTGTATACAATAAAATGATATATCTAAACAACTTGGAATTGTACGGTAAACGTTACAAATGAGATGCGTTCTTACTATGACTAGTTTTACAATGCAAAAAAAATTCGTTATTATTTCAGTGAAATGAATTATATCGTCTGTTATGAGGGAAATGAGCATGCTTTTCTTTTCTCTTATTACGTATGCCCCGTTTACAGATGCGATTTTTTTTTACACCAGATAGCACTGCAAAATTCGCCGTGGAGATTTTGCTTTGCGAATGATTACCTCCATGGTTTAATATTTCTATGATTCACGATGAACGAATCTCTTGTGTTTTTTTTTACTTTAATGGATATTGGAATTAATATTGGGCTGTTAGACTAATTTTAACTGAAGTTATCTCAGAATCTATACATTTTTTAATGTAGCTCATCTCTCAAACAAACAATTTTTTTGAACGATCTTTTTAAAAATGTAATTTTTCTGCAATTTTATTCGAAAAAATAATTTTGTATAAAAATGGCATATGAAAAAAGAAATGGTGAGTCCGTATTTGTTTTCCTCAGTCACACGACTTGAGCTTTCATTATATAGATTATGGATAATAGAAGTTATATAGATTTATGATAGGAGGAGTTTGTCAAAACTTAAAAAGATAGTAATAAAATTTTTCTTTATTCTAAGTGAAGAAAAATTTTATTAATATCTTTTTAAGTTTTGATTCGATTTTCATAAAATTTGAAATGACTCTACAAAACTCTGCAATAATTATATATCTTAAATTTCAAACCTTTCGGTTGGGTAGTTTTTTCGCTGTTATTTGCGGACAGACGGATGGACGGACAAGACGGTGACTATAGGTGCTATGTGTTTATATAATTACGAACGCACCTAATAATCAATTTAAACAAGAACACTAATTAAATTTAAAAAATCAAAAAACCCGACTGCGTAAAAAGCGAACTAATTATTTCTCATCAAATGTGAAACTATTTTTCATATTACTTGCCTATTTTTTTTATTTACTTGTACTGGTGACTTTTAAGTTGTGTTTAATTGTTAGTTCCTATCTATAAACACTGTTTTGATGAGGCCTATAGATGTCTATGAAGGTTAGAGTTACAGTTAAGTTAGAGATCCTACCTACACAACTTTCAGGTTGTGTAATATTTAAACGGAACTTTTGACTGTAAAATAGTCTAGGAAACATAGTCTTCATTTTGAAAGACCTATCCAAGGATATGCCACTCAATATGGTGCGTAAAATGTTTTTTTGTCTCTACCACCATTTTGTATTTTACGGCCGCCATTTTGAATTTATGAAACCAAGACCTTAGGCTATAACCATCGGACGGTTAAGTGTCCTCTTCATGCACTTGAAACCCCCCGCTCGCTAATGTTAATTCTATGGGGCGTTATTTTTCCAATAACTCGTTCGATTTTCAATATTTTTAAACGATTTTTATTGCATTGGATAACAGAGATCAATCTCTATTTACGCCAGTGATTACTTTTCGATTTTCTTTGCGGATTTTTTTAGGACGATTTTTTCAATTTCGAAGCCGGTTTCGAAAGTGAAAGTATGTTCATAAAAAAAAAAAATCCGCAAAGAAAATTGAAAAAGTTATCAACGGCGGAGATAGAGATTGATCTCTGCTATCCAATGCAAACAAATCGTTTAAAAATATTGCAATGCAAACGAGATATCAGAAAAATAACGCCTCATAGGATTAACATTAGCGAGCGGGTGTTTTCAAGTGCGTGAAGAGGACCCTTAAGACGGATTCACGGATTCGGAGAGACATCATTCATTAAAATCCATGCAACCGTTTGGATGTTTCGAGGGTATAAAGAAATCAACATACCCACATACATACTTAGATACGCGTCAAACACATAACTCTTCTTGACAGTAGGGTAAAAATACATAACGCAGTAAAAATCCATTTTCTGTAATTTTTGTCCATATCCAATAATGTGTGCGAATTCTTGCGTGGATCCCTGTATGTGATCTAAAGAATTTATACACGCAACGTAATATATTAAAAATTAGTTAAATTTAAAATACATACCACAGCTAAAAACGAACTTCCAGCAATTCTCGATTATAGTGCGTCATGTTACTGAACTTTTTTGAATGTCTCTGTAAATAAACGATAAATTCTACGCATTCTATAATCTAAAGAGAACATGTTACAATACATCTCAGTTATCCATATTAATTTAATTATCTTAGAAGTATCGTAACATCATTAAAATACTACGCAAACACATTTTCCCTGTCGACCATAATGTAGTCCAATATATTAACGGTCTTAAAATTTAATATACATAATTAAATTTAGTTTTTATTTTTGTATTTTCTTTAGTTTTAATTAGTAATAATTTGTAGTTGAATAATTTTAAATTAATAAATTACTTAAATTCTTGCATTCAATCTTAACTGTAACTGTAATAATTATATATCTTCAACTTTCACATTCGACTCTTCTCTGCATATGCTTGACTATATGGGATTTCCTCCCGAATTTGTCAATTAGCTCACTGAATTGCTGGTATATATCTGAGTTTTCACGGTATTTGATTGGTCTTTTTATATGAGTTACTCTATAGAATGTACTACCAAATCATAAATGAAAATCTTTTGTATAGTTCGCTCAAGCGCAGTTATAAATTATCTCATACAAATGCCCATATCTCATTAAATATTCAATATATTACATTTTTTTATTACACTACACTGTTTTTACTGTTCTTGAAGTCAAACATCTGCTTTACATCTTCGAATTTCAAGAACACTTTGTCAAAATTTTCAGTAGATATTCGGCAAACCGTGTAATAAGCGAAAGCGTCCGGTCACTGCAACTTAATTTTTGGATAGTAGTGTATATGTTACGGCCAAAACCCGAAGTTCGGCCAATTCGCGAAGTGGCCGGCCAGTTCGCGAATTGGCCGAGATTCCTGGCCAAAACCCGAAGTACGTGAATTTTTTTTTTTCGATTACTATGTTTTTTTTTCTATTATAGATAGAAGAAAGTAAAAATTAGATTAGAGTTACATCTGTTCGAAAATCTTGCCCCTTCCTGATATTGTTCTGCGGAATCCCATGTTAACAAATAAATATATCCAGTGTTTTGTATATGTAAAATTAGTTTCATGATGAATATCTAATACATAAAACCAAGATAAAGAAAAGCACAATCACATTTAATTTCGATCATATGCGTTGGCCTTGCTATATTTCCTTCTCCTTTTTCCCTACTAAAAAAGGCCCCACCAGTGGCTGAGAGGTTGTGCTCTCGAAGCTGGTAGACGGGAGGTGCTGGGTTCGATCCCAATCGCGCCCGTCGGCCTAATCGTTCGGAGTTTTCGTGGTTTTCTTCGAGCCGTGGATTTATCCATGCGTAAATACGGATTAGGTTCCCTTAGAAAGACCCCCACGAAGGGCACTCCCCCCGGGCCTATATCCCTAGTGTAGATAATTGGCCGTCAATAATCAACCCAACCCAACCCTACTAAAAAAGGTTTTCTTATGAAGTCTGGAAATATTTTAATCGAAAATTTACATTTTTTATTCTGCTATTTACGTTGCTTTTTAAATGTCGCATAATCATCCTATCGCAAGAGTATTTGTATTTATCATATTGGTCACTTTGTGCACATTTATCGTTAATAAGGTAATCACTGTAATAGAGTCACTTACAAAACGGGACTTTGTGCAATTAGCACTTATAATTTGTTAATGCGGAAATCACTGTAACGTGGTTTCCTGAAAAATAAGGATCCCTGCACGTTGCGCTCATGAACCGTTAAAATAATGATAATTATAATGGACACCTTTTATATAATAGGCATTTTAGGCTTCGCGCCTATTAACCTTTTAAATTGTGATCTGTATAATAGGGTCCCTTAATTGAATGGGATTTTTTGTGCTTCGCCACCATTAAGAGGCTACTTCAATCACGGAAGAACACCCGCTCGCTAATATTAATCCTATGGGAGATTTTTTTAAATTTTCTCTTTTATATGTCAATATTTTTAATTAAGTTTCTTTTGCATTGGGTAGCTGAGGACGATGTCTACGCAGGCCGTTTTTTGCTTTTTCGATTTTGTTTACAGATTATTTTTATTAAGATACTTTCACTTTCGAAACCGGTTCCAAAAGTGATAGCAGCCTCATAATAATAAAAACATGTAAACAAAATCGGAAAAGTAAAACAAATGACCTGAGTAGAGATCAATATCTGTTATCCAATGCAAAAACAATCATTAAAATTATTGAAATGTCAATGAGATATTTAAAAAAAAATCTCCTATAAGATTAATAATAGCCAGCGGTTGTTTTCGCGCGAGTGAAACATCCTCTTCGTTTTGTGCTCTACTAGAATTTTAATCTTTATACGACAATCATTGTAACGAGAAACCTTTCTGTAACGGGTCTCTACTCTTCACGCCCAGAAATCGTTCATATGGCAAACATCAATTTATGGAAGAAAATGTGCGTTTTCGCTTAAAAATGATTCCATTTTTTCTGATAAAAACATATTGGATCTAATGTCAATATCAGAGGAATGAAATACCAATCAAAATTTTGTCATTTGAACACAATCGTAGTCAAATATTGCGATTTTCTGAATAAAAAAATATTTTTTCAGTCGAATGTCTTTTAAAAATGACGTCATTATCACAGGTGAAAGCAATTTCTTCTATTGAAATTTTGGTACCTAATTTCAGAGTAGGCAGAATGAAAAAATATGAAAATACTTTCATTTTGACGCAATCATACGAAAATGCTGCAATTTCATGTTTTTAAATGAATGTTTTTTTTTTTATATATGATGTTAGTTCAATTTTAATGCCCTTGACAAACACCATTTTTGCAAATTAATATTTTATTTTTTATCGTTATAATAAAATGTCATCAATGAAGATACAAGAAAGAAAAATCATATGCGTCAAGCATGATTATGAAATACTTTGCAATACTTATAGAATATTTTAACAAAACCGTTTAATGAGGTAAAAAAGATACTCAAGTAAATATTTTAGAAAACGTATAACACATTTGAAAGCCAGATTTCAGCCACTACTGTGCATAGCCAGAAAAAAAACTGTAATTGTTTTGTGAAACCCTGTATATGATGTACTGATTTGTATATATTCTATATAGAATTCTAAAATCTATTTTAGTTAGAAAACGCGTAACATAGTTGAAAATACACTTTCAGAAAATTCTACCAATAGGCAGAAATGTACTTGAACTATTTTGTAAAGACCAGTATATTACCTACAGATTTTTATACACGCCAAATATTAAGCTACAATTTAATTTAGGCAAAAATACACATAAAACTACTGAAATCACATCTCCAGGAATTACTTTTCATAGGCAGCCAAGTATCAAGTTCTTTGCATATATCTGTATATGATTTAATTCATATTTAAGAAACTTCTTTTAGTAATCTAAATACTATATTTGTGCTTGAAAAATAGTTAAAATTAAAAAGCATACTTAATGTACCTTTTTTAAATCACATTAGTAAAGCTTAAGAATTATTTTGTTTAGCCCTGTATAGGATTAATAGAATTTATACACACCACGTAGTATGCAAAAATTTTGTTAAACTTAAAAACGCATAACTGAAAACGCACTTCCAGCAATCATCCCTAATACATAATACTTCCGATACAGTACTGTATTCGAAATCAATTATGTGTCCCTGTAAATGAACATTATATTCTACAGAAAAAATCTTGTAGTAAAAATCAGCAATGTATATCAGTTTCAGCATATTTCAAAAAATGAAACATAATTAAAATACGCTGCAAACATTTTTTTCCATACAC
This sequence comes from Maratus michaelseni, assembly GCA_963931845.1. NCBI lineage: Eukaryota > Metazoa > Arthropoda > Arachnida > Araneae > Salticidae > Maratus > Maratus michaelseni. The sequence continues at coordinate 38,952,123 of OZ007586.1, read as the reverse complement.
CATTATGTAATAGAATTATTTTGTGTGACCCTGTAAATCAACGATAAATTATTTTTGCTCCTTATTCTACACAAGCAAGTTTTAGTGCACCTCAGAAATTCTTATCATTTTATTATATTTGTAACATTGTAACACCATTAACGCACGACGCAATTGATTTTCCCCATAGACCATTAAGTCACATATTACTTTTGAGTACTCCTGTACATGAATTATAATCTCTACATACTTCATTTTCAATACCGAACTTGTCAAGCACCTACATTCAAACTGACCAACTACCCATAGCTATTTCGGGAATTGGCCAACGGCATCTGGCCAATTCGCGAACTGGCCGACAGCCTCTGGCCATTTCGCGAATTGGCCGGCCAATTCCCGAATTGGCCAATCAATTTAAAACAAAGTTGGCCAATTCACGAACTGGCCGTCCAATTCGCGAACTGGCCGTCCACTTCGCGAATTGGCCGATTTCGGGTTTTGGCCGTAACATATGTATATATATATATTATACAAGTTTTTAAAATTTCAAAATGTTATAAAAAGTGAAGGAATTGATTTAGTTGATTGCGGTTTGCGACAAAATTATTCTCATATGTGGAGATATTTTTTTTGGTAAAGAAAAAAAATCAGAGAAAATGTTTTTCAATAGAGGGCGTTTCAACATTCAAATCCCAAATTTTCGTGGAAAATTACGGTTATTTACATGCAAATATTTATAAGCTCATAGCAGAAGATGCTCTACGTGTCGGCCATCACAAGCAATACACTTTGTAAGCGAGTGTGACAATACCATTAACTGACCCATGTAACATATCAGGATGGATGTGGAAGATTTCGTGGAGTATACAATGTTAAAAATTTGCAGCAAACTGTCCAGCTATTCGACCGTTTTTATAGAAAACTGTTATATAACCGTATTTTAACTCTATTCTGACCGCAATATGTACACAAATATGGTTAGAATAGCATTTAATTACAGTTATATAAGCGTATTTGATAAAAACGGTAGAATGACTGGACAGTTTGCTGCAAATGCTTAACAGTGTAGCGTCCTTAGGAGGAGCTACGTAAAGAAGACTGATTCTCTAAGAAAGACTAATTACTGCGATAGTCTCGAGACTTTACGTAACCCGTAGCAGAAAATAAATTCTGTAATTAAAATGCGTGAAGCGTCCTCTATTGACAAACATTTTCACTATTTTTTTCTTTATGAAAAAAATCCACCCGCATGAAAATAAGTCGCAAACCGCATTCAAATAAATCAATTACTTCACTTTTTATGAACATTTTTGTAATGTTAACAAATTTATGGAACACCCTGTTAACACACATTTAAAAAACACGATACAAAAATTTATTTTAAGAAAAGCTAAAATTTTGTACCCGGACTACTTTAAAAGAATACTTTATGAGTTTCAATAATTTACCCTTGGCGACATGCTTCAGAAATGCACTCCTACTCAAAATTTCTCAGCTAAATATTTAGTTTTAATATATACCCTGCGGCAAACATTTTTAAAATTCAAAGCATCTTCTCAGCTTCCATAATTTGCTCCTGTTTGTAAATGGAATCTCCGGCGGCTAGCATTTCACGTTCTTGTATTGTTTTACGTAAGTTTGCGGAAATCGACACCTCAGATGCCGCGATATTACGTTAAAAGAACATTAAGGAACAAACTTCGTTAAGTCTCTTTTAGAGTGCGTGTCTAGGTTGTCGCATATGGAAATCATCTGTTCTCAGCCTGAATGATGGGTAGGAATTCCCACATTAAAAGGACATCATTAATCTTTCGCGAACCTAAACATTAAATTCTTTCAAAAGTTAGAACTATGAAAGAAGATCGGTTTACTGCTCCGCTAAATAATATTCACAAACTTTTAATGATATATTTAATGACTTAATTCATGTTATAAATAGAGATATTTTTTTAATTTAATCCTGCTGTAAAACCAATTACTGCTTTAAAGAATATTCTTTTCAACAAATGAACGATTTAGAATATTATCACATTGGAAATAATTTAAAACATGCATGTCTATTAATCATTGTGTATTTTTAATGTACTGTATAATTTCTGCTGATAATTTTATTTATTTGTTTATCGTCATAACTTTTAACTATGGTTTAAAAGTGTATTTAGCTTTATTGTTTTAGTTTTCTGAAATAAAATTGTATATGCACAGGGTGTTTCGCATTAACTTTTCCTAGTAGATAATTATTTAACCAATAGTCATAGATATATACTTCCAGTTATCAATCATTGTGTATTTTTGTTGTACTGTATAACTTCTGCTGATTATGATTTATTTATCTATTTATCAAAATAACTTTTAACTAAGGTTCAAAAGTGTTTTTAGCTTTACTTTTTTAGTTTTCTGAAAATAAAACTGAATATGCACAGGGGGTTTCGCGTTATCTTTTCACAATAGATAATTATTTAACCGATAGTCATAGATATATACCTCCAGTTATCACAACGTTTAAAATGATGTACAAATTTAATATAGAAACCGTTTGATGCAGCAGATGCATTTCTGAAATATACGAAATTTAATTTAAATATTCTGCAGCTTAGAGAGAGGTAAAGAAATAATTGCAAAATATTTCTCATAAACTAGTACGTCAAAACATATATTAATATATAATATTATGACGAAAACAGAGTTGCAGCTGTTTAAAACAAACAATATTTTAACATTAAAAATTTTCATTACCATCATCATCAAATAATAATTATAATGCCCTAACAATTTCATCTTTTCTTATTTCGTAGCAATAGATCTCAATAAAATTAGCTTATTTTAATTTAGATGGATTTTTTTAAATACCTGTGTAATTTCAGTGTATTCTTCTAAATTCAAAGTGTTATTGATTTGGCTGTTTTGTGATTTCCTAAAATCTGCATCTGTAACGTTTTCTGAGAAACATAAACTCATGTAGTATTTGTTAACCCTTCAAGATTTTTTAACATGCGATGACCGGAAATTCATGTATGATTCCACGGATGTAAAATATTAATCATCTGATAATAAAAAAGAATTCTTTTTTGTTTACATAAAGATTAGCTGAAATGTTATTACCACTCCCCAAAATTCGTGTTTTTAAACTTTCCCATGCAAAACGCTGCAAATCGCCGAGGATTGATTATGTCAGTCCTTACTAACTGATCTGGGGAATATTGAAACAGTTTTGAAAACAAAAAGCACGCAGTTAATATGAAATATATGGGGATAGATGGTGAATTCAGAACTGTAGCTCCATGACGTCCAACATGTGCCAATAGGGTTACTGTCCGGTGAATTAGGAGGCCAGGACAGCATCTGGAACTCCTCAGTTTGACCATGAAACCCCATTCGCATAATACGAATTTTTTTATATAGAGAAATGTCTGGTCTCACGATTTATTTTACCTCATTTCACACCCAACCTATAAAATCTTCAACAGAAATTGATTTCTAGAAACTTCAAATATGTGAAATTACAGGTCATTCCACATAGTAGTGTTCTTAAACTACTTGATTAAATGACTTCCCTTTTAGTATTCGAATGTAAAATTTTGCGAAGAATCCCAGTATGAAGTCAAAATTAGGTGTTAGTAATGAAAATTTTACAGTTTTTTTTTATAATCTCAATGTGTAGACGACTTCCGAAAGATAATTTAAGTATGGCATTAAATAGTAAACATTATTGCTAATCGATTTGAGCCAGTTACATTTTATACGATGAGTTGTTAGTAGAATTAGTAAGGGTGTCCTTTTTGTCACGACTGTACCTAGCCAGCAACGATATTCAGATATTCCGCAGCTTTTTATAACAACATCGGTATCAATGTCGGGAGTCAGGAGTCAGCTGGATGGGGAGGCCTACCAAATGGCTTAAGCACTCACAAGCCCCGTCCAGAAAAGTTGGTCTCTTAATTTTGAACCAATACAAGATGAGAGACTTGCACCTGGATTGGCACCCCCAGAGGTAACGCTTAGTCTAAACATGGAGAACATTGGAGCCATGAACAGATTTTACGTGCACCAGACATCCCTCAAAACATAAAATCTCCCCCAAAAGCCTTTGCACCACATGCGGAATATGAGTGCAAAAAATTTTCGAATGGAAAAAGTGTTTCTCTGACATGGCCATCCACATGATATAGCAGAAATCACGAATCGTCGACGCAGACAACTCTTTGCCATTATTCCATGGTCCAGTCATGATGTTCCAATAGACAGAGGTATACGAGTGTTGAGTCTCCTGCGGAGTCTCATATCAAACGGGTGCAGTGCGTTTTGCAATATATTTATTCTTAGTCCTACAATGATTTCAACTGCGAATCGTGCCACTGTCAAGCAGGCGCTTTACATTTCGCCGAATGTGTCAATCTTCGATGTTCCCAATCCTTAATCAGCCATAGACGTCTTATGCCTTGCCGTCTGCTACCTGTTTCACCATCAGTCTACCGCTTTCTACACGAACATCCAAAAAATAGTTGCGTTTTGGAGATACTTCTGGCCATCACAATCTGTCTTTTGTTGAAGTTGTTTAAATTACCAACCTATTACCCAGCGTTATTGAACAAAATTAAGCTTCAAAATTCCCAGCGTCCCTAATATAGCAATCTTACTTTGTCACGTGCCATCAATTTTTCTGATGGGTGTATTCTCACATTGAAGCGAAGTTCATAGCATTATGCCTCTTTAATATGCATAATCTATAACAGATTGTACATTGTTTTCCCAAAAAGATGCTATATTGATTAGAAACGCCATTTTTTGGTTTAGATTAAATTACTTAAATACATTTGAAAATTGTAGATTGCTGTCTAGCCATAAATTAGCTAGTTACTAGGTTATATTTCTTGTAATTATTCATATACGTTATTTATTTTATATTAAATATAACCAGCTAACTTTTGCAATAGATTCGTTTGTAGAAAACTTTAATTATGTATGCCTCAAAGTTTCAGTCTATAATTTTTTTTATTATATATATATATATATATATATATATATATATATATATATATATATATATAATTTTCTGAAAATTGGATTTTTTTCTTAATTTCTGCACATTTCTTCATACTTTATTTGTTTCGTCATTATTTCATTTTGAGAATCTTACATTTTTGGATGTATGTCTTTGTATTGTATTATAGTATCGGTTCATATTTTGTCGAATTTTTATGTGATTTAATGGTTATTATACACAAGTTTTATTATATTTTATATATATATATATATATATATATATATATATATATATATATATGCATACATATGACTATATTGTTTAATTTATTCATAGAAAATTTTGTTTTCATATAATTTGACATGTGAATTTTTTTGTTATTGTTAAAGATAGAATTATTTTTATTTTAATCATATATTTAACTTAAATTGCTGAAATTTTTCAGGACATTTTGTAAAGTGAGAATGTGAAACGCTGAAATGTTGCGACTTCCAAGCAATGAAATGCATACATTTCTTTTACGTCAAAAAAGTTTTTTTAATGAAATTTCGAAAGTATTATAGCAAGTAAAAATTTCAAAAAACAAAAAATTTTCTTAAAATTATTTTTAGCAAAAATTATTTTTTTTTTACAATGTACTTTTACTTACTTCAAAAATTGCTACAAATTGCTACTATGTTACGTCATATAATTTTAAAAGACGGGTTGTTACGTTGCTCACGATTGTCCTGTATTATTGATCCAGAAGGATGATAGAAAAAAAATATCAACCCTAAAATTTCGAAGATGATTTATGTAAGAATTGCTGAAGTTTTCCTTTTGTAGGCAAGGCAATTCACCTAATTCCACTAGGATATCCATCATGTAGGATATTTTTCTCTACTTTCATAATATTCTATGTCACATTTCTGTGTCACGTGACAAGAACCAAAGAAATAAATGGAGCAATCAATTTGTATACGGATCTGATTCAGTGTATGAAATTCGTCTTCGGAAGAACACAAAAGACGAAAATATATCTTTTGTAACAGGTTTATACTGATTCTACATTGCATTATATTCCGAACAAAAAAGATAATCGTTTTCTTTTTAGGGATGCATTATATCAATCTCCTGTTACCCCCCCCCATTAAATTAGAATAAATTGTGTTTCCTTTTAAGATTTCGACATTAAGGGGAGGAAGGTATTTTCAGGAATTTTTTTCTTCTTTAAATAATGCACATAGAAAAAAATGGTTTCGGGCAGTGAATTTATAGTACATAATTAAAGTTCACCTACTCGGAGCTATCGGTAGTCGAAACTATTCATCAGAAAAGTATGAAATATGGGATGCGTCTAAATGAAGGTATGCAAAAGACATTAAGCTAAAAAATATATTAATTTCAAAAATAGCCAGGGGTCGTATTATAGATATTTTTAGTAATTTAACAAAATACATTCTTATACGCTCTAGAATTGGTTTATCAAGACAAATACTGTTCAATGTGTTGAACATTATTCTCAGGTACCGTTAGAAATCGAAAAATAGCATGTTCAACAGTCACGCGAAGCAAATTCTTGGCAATGTTGAGGGCGTGACGGGAAATACTGTCCTTGAGTTTTGGCAATGTTTCGTCTCCAGTCATTGCACTTCTGCGAATGTTTTTCAAATCTCCAAACCTCCGCAAAGCTGCTGGTGCGTAATCACCATTTTGATTAAAAAAAAAGATTTACCAGTGAAACACAATCTTCGGAACTGGACGACATTTTCCGTGGAAAAGCCATGAGACTGACAAGAGATTCGTTGGATCTTTTATCTAACGTTTTCATTGTGAGCCAGCAGATACATCACGCGGTTGCTAAAATTTGCATACATGCCGAAATTGTATCATAAACTCCCTCTGGTGGTCATTTTTGTAATTATTTTTTCTGATACATTTCTTTCGCATCCTTTCGTTTAGATGCATTCCCATTTCGTATTTTTCTGATGACTATTTTCGACTACACACAACTCTCCGTACGTGAACTTTAATTATGTACATTAAGGCTCCTACAATCCAGGCTGACTCACGCCTCCATTTAAATGCCCGTAGGAGAAGAACAATTGGCCACGACACTTCTATCCGCGTGGACAATAATGGCTGATTGGTCTATGTCGGCAAAAAAATGTTTGATGATTCAGCCCCTGTGCTTTCGTATAGGTGCGTGAATATTGTCATTTAAAAATGTTGATATTTTAATTGATCTAAACTCCACCATAGCTCACTATACACGGCGGGCACAGTAAACTGTTGTAAGTGATTGCAGTCGTAATAATCATCAGTACAAAAACCCTTAACGGGTTAAAAGTTGTGACGCAGCACTTTCTTTTGGCTCTAAGAATTTCAAATATGGGTCTTAAAAGTAATGATATCAAATTTGACTGACGCTATGTTAATTTTTTTTAAATCATCATTTTCTTTTTAGTTTATTTATATTCACAGGTGCAATTATTATCTTAACATGAAAATACATATAAAATTTATTCGCTAAAGCTTTTTCATTCAGATCTCTCAGGAATTCAAAATATGGGTTTTAAAAGAAATGATATCAAAATTTGAGTGACACCTTGGCGTGAATTTAATAGGATTGTTTTAAATTTCAATTTAAATTATTTTTAGTTTCTCTTCTAAAGTATATTTACACATACAAACAATACTTTTCATTTTTCAATACACTGTTAAATATATTACTTTCACAGAGCCTATATTATGTATTGAAATGTATTTATTTCAATAAACTGATTTATGTTTTGTGCCACGCTATCCAAAATCATAAGTAAAATTTATGTAAATGATTATTTTGCGTCATAGTATCCAAACAAAGGAAAATGCATGCAAGTGGATACTATGACGCAAAATAATCATTTACATAAATTTTACTTATGATTTTGGATAGCGTGGCACAAAACATAAATCTGTTTATTGAAATAAATACATTTCAATACATAATATAGGCTCAGTGAAAGTAATATATTTAACAGTGTATTGAAAAATGAAAAGTATTGTTTGTATGCAGGGGTCTGTCCAGACTTTTCCCCCTGGGTCCTGTTTTTGTGAAATTGTGAACAGCTTTTTATATTTGTGAAAAATCTAGTCATAATTTTGTGAATTTGAAATGATCGTTATATTCAGGTTCTTGTTTATACATTTTTACAAAGATATATGGATGTAAAATACATATATTTTCTTTATATGTGTAAAAGTGACAGGTCAGATTTTACTTTTAAATGATTAATTTGTGAAATGTTCCGTTTAAAGATGGAAAATTTTTCTGAAAAACCTATTTTTGAGATAAAGAATTTTGTGAAGGGTCCTGTTTTAGGAAAAATAGTTTTGTGAAGGGTCCTGTTTCAGGGAAAGTAGCTTTGTGAAGGGTCCTTTAAAGGACCCAATTTTTTCCTAAACAGATCCCTGGTATGTGTAAATATACTTTAGAAGAGAAACGAAAAATAATTTAAATTGAAATTTAAAACAATCCTATTAAATTCACGTCAAGGTGTCACACAAATTTTGATATCATTTCTTTTAAAACCCATATTTTGAATTCCTGAGAGATCTGAATGAAAAAGCTTTAGCGAATAAATTTTATATGTATTTTCATGTTAAGATAATAATTGCACCTGTGAATAGAAATAAACTAAAAAGAAAATGATGATTTAAAAAAAATTAACATAGTGTCACTCAAATTTGATATCATTACTTTTAAGACACATATTTGAAATTCTTAGAGCCAAAAGAAAGTGCTGCGTCACAACTTTTAACCCGTTAAGGGTTTTTGTACTGATATCATTACTTTTAAGCGGTTATTGATGAAAATTTCATTCAGTCGAAATTAAGCATTAGGGTATAAAAGAACAAAACTTAGTGGCTTCGCCCGCTAGTGGGCCTTCAATTTACATCAGAGCCTCGAATCTAACTGAATTCTCCATTTGTATGATAATCCCTTAATTTCCACATGGAATAGTATAAACCTCTAACCGAACGAACCACCAACCCGGGTCCCCGCTGCATCCGGCACCGTATACCGGTCGTGCTATGCATGCACCGGATAATACCTTAATTTGCACATCGGATAGTATAAACCTCTAACCGAACGAACCTCTGGCTCGGGTCCCCGCTGCCTGCGGCACCGTATAGCTGCTGTGCTGCATAATACGATTAAGTGGTCACAGACCTTTTAAACAATATATCACATGAGGGGTGTGTGCAATATTTTAAAAAGTACCCCCCTTGTGGGAGGGGCAAAGTGGGGGGATGGATACTGGAGATGCATAACATGACTAAGTGGTGACAGACCTTTCCAAGAATATATCACATGAGGAGTGTCAGAAAAATTTAAAAAGTGCCCCCCTGGAGGGGGCAAAGTGGGGGGATGGACACCAGAGGTGCAAATTCTAATTAAGTGGTCACAGACCTTTCCAACGATATATCACATGAGAGGTTGTGCAAAATTTCAATAAGTACCCCCTTGGGGGAGGCAAAGAGGGGGATGGACACCAGAGATGCATAATATGACTAAGCGGTCACAGACTTTTCCAACGATATATCACATGAGGGGTTGTGCAAAATTTCAAAAAGTACCCCCTTGGGGGGGGTAAAGTGGGGGTGTGGACACAGGAGATGCATAATATGATTAAACAGTCTCAGACGTTTCCAACAATATATCACATGAAGGGTGTGTGCAAAATTTTAAAAAGTACCCCCCTTGGGGGGGGAAAGTGGGGGGATTGACACCAGAGATGCATACTATGACTAAGCAGTCGCAGACCTTTCCAACGATATATCACATGAGGGGTTGTGCAAAATTTCAAAAAGCACCCCCTTGGGGGGGCAAAGTGGGGTGTGGACACAGGAGATCCATAATATAATTAAACAGTCACAGATCTTTCCTAAAATATATCACATGAAGGGTGTGTGCAAAATTTTAAAAAGTACCCCCTTGGGGGGGAGGGGGGAAAGTGGGAGGATGGACACCAGAGATGCATAATATGATTAAACAGTCACAGACCTTTCCAACAATAAATCACATGAGTATCAGCAAAATTTAGAAAGTACCACCCTTGGGGGGGGCAAAGTGGGGGGATGGACACCGGAGATGCATAATATGATTAAGTGGTCAGAGACCTTTCTAACGATATATCATATGAGGGGTGTGTGCAAAATTTTAAAAAGTACCCGCCTAAGAGGGGGGCAAAGTAGGGGGATGGACACCAGAGATGCATAATGACTAAGCTGTCACAGACCTTTCCAACAATATATCACAGGAAGAGTATCAGCAAAATTTAAAAAGTGCCCCCTGGAGGGGGCAAAGTGGGGGGATGGACACCAGAGGTGCATAATCTAATTAAGTGATCACAGACCTTTCCAACGATATATCACATGAGGGGTTGTGCAAATTTTCAAAAAGTACCCCCTTGGGGGGGGCAAAGTGGGGGTATGGACACAGGAGATGCATAATATGATTAAACAGTCACAGACATTTCCAACAATATATCACATGAAGGGTGTGTGCAAAATTTTAAAAAGTACCCCCTTGGGGGGGGGAAAGTGGGGGGATTGACACCAGAGATGCATACTATGACTAAGCAGTCGCAGACCTTTCCAACGATATATCACATGAGGGGTTGTGCAAAATTTCAAAAAGCACCCCCTTGGGGGGGCAAAGTGGGGTGTGGACACAGGAGATCCATAATATAATTAAACAGTCACAGATCTTTCCTAAAATATATCACATGAAGGGTGTGTGCAAAATTTTAAAAAGTACCCCCTTGGGGGGGGGAAAAGTGGGGGGATGGACACCAGAGATGCATAATATGATTAAACAGTCACAGACCTTTCCAACAATAAATCACATGAGTATCAGCAAAATTTAGAAAGTACCACCCTTGGGGGGGGGCAAAGTGGGGGGATGGACACCGGAGATGCATAATATGATTAAGTGGTCACAGACCTTTCTAACGATATATCATATGAGGGGTGTGTGCAAAATTTTAAAAAGTACCCGCCTAAGAGTGGGGCAAAGTAGGGGGATGGACACCAGAGATGCATAATGACTAAGCTGTCACAGACCTTTCCAACAATATATCACAGGAAGAGTATCAGCAAAATTTAAAAAGTGCCCCCTGGAGGGGGCAAAGTGGGGGGATGGACACCAGAGGTGCATAATCTAATTAAGTGATCACAGACCTTTCTAACGATATATCATATGAGGGGTGTGTGCAAAATTTTAAAAAGTACCCACCTAGGAGGGGGCAAAGTGGGGGATGGACACCAGAGATGCATAACGACTAAGCTGTCACAGACCTTTCCAACAATATATCACAGGAGGAGTATCAGCAAAATTTAAAAAGTGCCCCCCTTGAGGGGGGCAAATTGGGGGGATGGACACCGGAGGTGAATAATCTAATTAAGTGGTCACAGACCTTTCCAACGATATATCACATGAGGGATTGTGCAAAATTTCAAAAAGTACCCCCTTTTTGGGGGCAAAGTAGGCGTATGGACACAGGAGATGCATAATATGATTAAACAGTCACAGACCTTTCCAACAATATATAACATAAAGGGTGTGTGCAAAATTTTAAAAAGTGCCCCACGCGGGGGAGGGGGGGGCAAAGTGGGCAGATCGACACCTGAGATGCATAATATGACTAAGCGGTCACAGACCTTTTTCAACAATATATCACATGAAGAGTATTAGCAAAATTTAGAAAGTAACCCCTTGGGGGGGGTCAAAGTGGGGGCATGGACACCGGAGATGTGTAATAGGATTAAACGGTCACAGAACTTTCCAACAATATATCACATGAGGGGTATCAGCAAAATTTAGGAAAGTATCCCCCTTAAAAGGGGGGGGGGGCAAAGCAGGGGATGGACATTATCATTAATTTCGTCAATTGGGCATGAAAAAATCATGAATTTCGTTGATGGTGTGTTTAAAAATCATGAATTTTGTTGATCGTGTGTGTAAAAATCTGTAAATTTCATCAATCGGGCACAGAAAAAACATGACTTTTGTCGATCGGGGGAGGTGGGATTATATATTTTGTCAAACGGGCATGTAAAAATCATGAATTTTGTTTATCGATCGCATAAAAATCACGAATTTCATCAAATGGATACATAAAAACCAAGAAATTCTTCGATCGGCACATTAAAATCATTAATTTCGTCAAACGGATGCATAAAAATCAAGAAATTCGTGAATCGGGCACATAAAATTTATCAATCGGTGAGTAAAAATTATGAATTTCGTCGATTACGTACGAAAAAATCATGAATTTTGTAGAACGGACGCATAGAAATTACCAGTTCGTAGAGTAGTCGCATAGAAATCACGAATTCATCAAGTGGGTGGTTAAAAATTACAAGTTCAGCAAGTAGGTGCATAAAAATCACAAATTACATCAAACGTTTGCATAAAAATCAATAATTTTTGTCGATCGGGTTCAGAAAAATGAAATTTCGTCGATCGAGTACGAAAAAATCATGAATTTCGGTGATCAAGTGCGTAAAAATCATGAACTTTGTTGACCGGTGTGTAAAAATCATGAATTTTGTCGATCGGGTGTGTAAAAATGATGAGTTTCATTAATCAGGCACAGCAAAAACATGAATTTTGTGGATCAGGGAGGGGGAGATCATAAATTTTGTCGAACACAGATGTAAAAATCATGAATTTCGTTTATCGGTGCATAAAATTCATGAATTTTGTCAAACAGGCACATAAAGATCAAGAAATTTGTTGATCGGCATGTAAAAATCATTAATTTCATCCATCGGGCATGCAAAAATCATGAATTTAGTCGATCAGGCATGTAAAAATCACAAATTTTGTCAACGGGGCACATAAAAATCAAGAAATTTATTGATCGGCATGTAAAAATCAGAAATTTTGTTGAACGGGCACATAAAAATCACGAATTTCGCCCATTTAGTGCAGTAAAATCATTAATTTCATCGATCAGGTTCAGAAAAATCAGTAGTTTCGTCGATCTGGCGAGGAAAAATCATGAATTTTGTCAAACGGACATGGGAAAAAAAAGAAAATCCTGCATTTGTCGGGTTTTCTCCGTATTTTTAATCGCCAGTTTTTCAAGTTTTATCGCTGAGTGCCTATTTTCACCTTTACCCAAAAATGAATAACATCGAATTAAAAGGGACAAGTTATTAACTATATATGGGAAAAAAAACTTTAACGGCCATGTACTACGCCAAGGTCTTAACTGGAGCGTAAAAATGAGGAAACGTGTTTCCTTACAGATGCTCAACTACTGTATAAAGTGTCGACAAAAAGGGGTGACAATCCCATGCAAATGAACTATGAAAACTTCCAAAAATGGGTGTTGGAAAAACTTCTTCCAAATTTGCAACCGAATAGTGCCCTATATATACACAATGCTCCACATCACATGCCTGTTGAAAACCGCACTCCTGCAAAGAATTCTATAATAAAAGTTATGAGAGACTGGCTGAAAAACAACAAAATATACTGTGGCGAACAAATGCGAAAAGTAGAACTTTTCTCTCAGAGAGTAATCGTCCAAAGAAAATCGTCTATAAAATTGATAATAAAATTCTAGTTTAGAAGGTATTATTATTATTTTTTTTAATATTTTAAATGATAAAATTTTATCCACCCTTCCAAATTGTTTAAAAATACAAGCTGCAATTTGTAATAGATAAAATACTCCCTCCCCCAGGTATTTGGTTTATTTATTTATTGTTTTTTTATTTATTTTGAATTGATGGTTCTCCATTTCAAAATTTTCATTTAATTTGATACTTTGATGGTCTATAGTATATTGTGTATACTACTACTATGTATTGTGTACATAATATATATAGTATATATTGTGAAGCTTCATGCATGTTTTGCTGTTACTGTATATTAATTTTTCAAATTCATTTTTAATAAACTTATGCAAGTAAATAGTTTTAGAGCCCTATGTTGTTTTCTACATATTCAGACAATTTCAAACTTTGCACTCACCAACACTTAATTTATAAGATCTGACTATTAGAAAACATTGCGAAATAATTAACAGTGGTTTTCTCTAAAAAAATTTTTTTCTTCTATATGTTTTCAAAATACACCGCTGTACAAGAAACCGTGCTTGGCTGCAATATAATTTCAATTGTGTCAAAATTGTATAAAAACAATCCCTATGTAAAAAATGATATTTATGTAAGTTGTAATCAAAAAATTAAATGTATTAGCAGCAGTTGAAATTTAATAAATTTTCAGAATTTACTTTGAAGAACAAACACTTATTACAGTCAACAGTAAACAGTATTTTATACAAAAATTGGGAAAAGTTTAAGATGATTAAATTTGTGAAGAGTTAATTTTTGGTAGGAAAAATTTTTGTGAAGTGTCCTGCTTTAATATGAAAAGAAATGTGAAATAACCAGTTTTAAAATGAAAAAAAAAAATGTGAAGAGTTTTAAGATTAAAAAAAACTGTGAAGGATCCTTTAAAACTCTTCTTAATTCTTCTTAAACAGAGCCCTGTAATATACTTACTAAAGTTGTATTTTTTATGTGATTTAAGCACATATAAGGTATTTCATACCTCTAAATTAGTAATTTTAAATGATTTTTAAAGTCACAGGTAAGTGATAGAAAAATTGAAAAATAAAATAGCTATTTGTTTACTTTTCAAACTCTGAATTTAAAGCAAATAAGAACTTATTTATTCATTGTATAGTAATATTTTAGAGCTAAAAAACCTATGTGGGTTAAATCGATTATATTAAGTTTCGCAAGCAAATAGCAATTTTTTTACTGTATTTTTTAATAATTTTTTATGTAACATTTGACATTAAAACAATATAGTGCTCGAAAACTATTTAACAAGCTTATTAAAAAATGAATGTGAATAATTAATATAAAGTAAATGCAAAACATTCATGAAGATAGAAGTTTGTCACACAACTGTTTGTAAATGCAATGAGAAAAAAAAATTATAACAATGTAATAATACTGGCAATATGAATGCAATAAGGTAATGCAATGAGAAGGAAAAAAAAAAGCTATTTGTTTACTTTTCAAACTCTGGATTCAAAAGTAATTAAGAACTTATTTATCCATTGTATAACATAAAACACTTAATTCAGAACTAACTTTCTGCATTTTCTTTTACAAAATAACATAAAAGTAATATTTTAAAGCCATAAAAAGATGTAATTGGCAGTTGCTCTGACAAAGACTACCTAAGCACCTTATCAAAACGAAAATTTTCAAAAGAACCATCAAGTCATATAAAATAAAAAACAATGAATAAATAAACGAAATACCTAATAGTAAGTATAATATCTTTGATTTTCTGTGCCTATCTTTTCCCCAATTGCTCAATCTCCATGTTGTATACTCTCGCTCTCGCTAATTTGTACTTCGCGCATTGATACGATAATAGTTGGTTGGTTGTCTTCGTTGCGAAAGAAACAAAGAAATGAAAAATATTTTATCATTAGAAAATGAAAGATTTATTATATTTAGCAGTAAAATTGAATACATGTAATTAAAAAATATTTCCTCATTTTGAAAAAGGAATCGAAATAATTTTTCGAATATATGCATATTTAAAATCTGAAATTATTTCTTTGTAACAAAAAGAGAAAACATATAAACCCCAATTGAATTTAATACATATGTTTTACATGTTTAGAGTATATAATTCATTGTTTTTGCATTTAAAAAAATCTAAATAATTAGCCCGATCAGAAGCTTTATTGATAACGGCAACCGTACATCAATTTTTAACTGTAATGCCCCGCGGAAGAAGGGAGTGAACACTCTATTGCATTTGTACAGCTTGGCTTAAGAAAATAGTCCCATTTTTAAATCGGATTATGTAAAAAACTAGAGTTTTCCTATTTAAGTGGATAGGGGGATTCGCTTCATCTAAAACCGATTAGTATCATATATTAATTTTTAAAAAATCCTTCGGGCGGATTTCGAGATAAGCGCCTTTACACCATGACACCATTACATGCAGAGCGAAAAACTTCCCATTTTACTTAAAAATGGATTTCCAGATCTTAAAATCTACTGCATGTAGAAATCTATAAATTTCAGGATAGAGTTAGACCGGAGATATAAGACAGCTGTCAAAAAATCAAAATGATGTGCCTCATATTTGCTGATATATTAAATGTCGGCTTTTCGCTTTTCCTTTGAACTCAAACTAGCTGTATATATAAGAGTGACGGAAATCTTCGGTTTTGGGCTTTCGGTTTTCGGTTTTTGCTGCGTCACTCGAGAAACTACCGTCTCTCATGATTTGAAACTAAACATTCTTAAGATTTAGAATTCTTAAGATTAAGATAAGGAATTCTTAACATATGTTACATTAATTGGATATGAAACATCAAATTGATAAGACATATCAAAATTTCACAAAATGGTTTGCTGTCGAAGTTGGAAGTCAAATTTTGGCAGTAATGTTTAACACTTTTTAACATAGTTGAAAAGTGTTATGAATTCGGTTTGTCTGCCTGCCGTCTGCTTCTCTAAACGTGCTCTAACTGTCATAAATATACTCTAATTGCCATAAAATTTTTATGTGTTATTGATGTTTACAATAGAATGTTCGGTGTTGAAAATGAAGTGTGTAGCATTTCTAGCTCGTTTACAGGAACACACAAAATAATTCCGGTATATTATGGTCTATAGGGAAAAATCGTCTCCTATGCATTTCCATGATGTAACAAAACTTCAAGCATGATGAAATTGATATGTATCACTGAGGTGGACTAAAACATGCTTTCTAAAGAATATAAAACAAATAGCATTTATAGTTCGTTTACAGGAACACACAAAAGAATTCCATTCCTTTATTAAGTATGGGGGAAAATCGCTTTCTATGAATTTTAATGATGTTATGATACTTAAAACATAATGAAATTTCCGTCAGGTGCACTACAACGTGTTTTCTATAGATTAAGGTGTACTTAGCAGATTTCGTTTAAAGAGACGCATAAAAGATCGAGCTCAATGTATAAAATGTGAAATTTCTTAATAATATTCTATTAGTGTTGGAAAGTGTTTCATAATCTATGCACGATGCATGATTATTCGTTCTTGTTCATCTTCAAAAATGTTTAGCAAATCAAAATAATTAAAAATTTTAATTTTTGAAGGTCCGTCGTCCAATTAGATTTTTTTAGCTTAAATTGCAAAAAATAAAACAACTCTAACGGTTTAAGTGTGAGGACGTATGCCGATTAAAAAAAACTTGTTTCAAGAAAAAAACGTGTTTAAAGTTTTGATCTGTCCTTTTGTTAGCCGCGATACAGGCCCTTTAAACGGATTATCACGATTCAAATATTGTGTCAGATAATATTCTAGACACGTGAAAGATTTTTAAAAAATGCAAAAAAATATTTGATTTTTTAAAACTTTTCCGGTAAAACGTCCCCTTAAATTTTGAAATTGTCTAAACAGCTTTTAAATATACTACGTTTGTATTAAATTGCGTAATTTTATAGATATTTGCACAGTTTTATTTCTAGAATTTTTTTTTATTATTATTACAAATACGTGATCATGGAACGAATTACAAATTGTTATTTCATAAAGATATAACAATCTGATGAGATTTTAAAATCTAAATAAATGTAGCTAGCAATTGCTTTTGAAAATTGTTTTCTCGCCAAATTCAATCTCGCTGTTTTCTCTTTCGCGCCAAAGCCTCTATAAAAAGGAAGTACCGAACAAATTATAAATATTGTCTAAATTAATAACTGTAAAACTTGATCTATAAACATTTGTCCTATTAAACATCCTATGAACCATTCACAGTACTTATTAATATATAAACACATTAGACAATGATAACCACAACAGTTATGAATGCAAATAGTTCAAATTCACGTTTTTGTAATAAACGTTATTTCCCCCCCCCCCAAGAAAAAACACCCATGAATTTAAATTAGATTAGATAATCCCATATGAAGGATTAAATCTATGTCATCAGAGAGTAACGAAACTATATATACCGGGTGTTTTACTGAGTAGTTACCAGTACTGTCAATTTAGTGTAATTTTATTCAAAATATCAACCAGTGTACGAAAAGTAATCTTCGCTTTATGGTATGTGATTAGATAAAGTGAAGATTACTGCATTAGAAAATTCTGGTAGCTAGTTGGAATAAAAAAGTGTGTTAAATTGACAACTCTGGTATAGTCTGTACACGATAACTTGGCCGATGACTAACGTATTTTTATTAATTTATTCGTTAATTAAGGTGAGAATCACTACTAGCTACTAGTAGAATCTAGTTTTTAATTAAATAATGCTTTTCCTGCACCACTTTTGTGTATAGCAAGTAATAGAATCTAGTTTTTAATTAAACAATGTTTTTTCCTGCACCATTTGTGTCTGTTACCAACTTTCGTTTTTGTAGCATCGCTAACTCTTTGAAAATCATCGGCCACGTTTATACTTTCCCGGTAAAATGCATGGTACACATGACTCAAAAATCACACTTTTTGAATTACGACTTTTTTGATGTACGCGTTCAATATTGGCAAAGGACATTTTGCAATAAAATTGCCATCGGATGTTTAAAATTTAAAATGAGATTAAATGTATTTATTGAATATATTAGTCTTTCTTGTAAGAAATTTAAACATTCTGATTCTGTTAAATCTAAGTATTTTCATTTCTTTAAAAAGAAGGTTACAGAATATTTGAAATTTTAAATTAAAATATGCAGAGTGCTCATTAAAGTCCTGTTCACCCCCGTTAACACCAGAACGGCGACAGCTATATTCTAGAGGTGTCCAGAGAAAAGAGGCTGTGCGCTATACGATGAGACCAATTAAAGCGTCATTTAGCGTAAAACTGTGGAGTTAATATTCCTATCGCAAAAATGGCAAGAGATACGGGAAAATATCATTTGCAATGTTCTAGAGAGTCCTCGATTTGGCGTGAAATAATGTTTTATATCTAAAAATTACTGTTTTAGAAGCTTTGAAAAGTAAATTTTTACATTCAATCATTAACTTAAATACGCCACTAATTGCATACAGGTGCGTGGCATTTTAAGGAATACGCAAATGTTCTAATGAAAATAAGATATTTAAGCAAGATACAATATATTTTAATAAGTAAATCAAGTATGCTCATTAAGTATGCATCAACATCAGCAATGCATCATGCATTCTAGATGTGTTCTGTGGTGCCCCCATTGAGCATCCTTAAATTGATTTTCTTATAACAATAATGTGTACCTTGCATATATATGATAGTTTTGTTACTAAATACGCATAAGATTTATAATGCAGAGCATTAATCTTATAATGCAGCACATTAGCCTTATAATGCAACGCATATGCCTTATAATGCTGCACAGCTGCACTCATGCATGCAATTAGTAGCATATTTAAGCTGGTGAAAGAATATAAAAAAAAGTGTAGTATGTATCTTATTTTCAAAATCTTAGCTACATTAGATTGAAAATGTCTTAGTTTCATTAGAAAATCTGATGGTGTCCACATTTAGCATCCTTAAATCGATTATTTTATAACAATAATCTGTATATTTCATAAATATTTTATTACTAAATACGCATAAGGTTTATAATGCAGCGCATAATCCTTATAACGCAGCACATATGCATGCAATTAGTGGCATATTTAAGCAGGTGATAGAATATAAAAGAGTGCATTCTGGGTCTTGATTTCAAAGTCTTAGTTTCATTAGATTGCAAATGTCTTAGTTTCAATAGAAAGTTTGTGTCTGATGGTGCTTACATTCAGCATCCTTAAATTGATTTTCTTATAGCAACAATCTGTACATTGCATATATACGTTAGTTTTATTTCTAAATACGCATAAGCTTTATAATGCAGCGCATAAGCCTTATAATGCAACGCATATGCCTTATGGTGCAACGCATATGCCTTATAGTGCAACGCATATGCCTTATAATGCAGCACTTACGCATACAATTAATAGCATATTTAAGCTGGTGATAGAATATAACAAGAACGAAAATTCATGCGCCAAGCATAGATTATGTAACACTTTCCAACACTTCCAAAATAATTTTACAAATCATTACCGTTTAATAAGCTGAAAGATAACATCTAAGTAAACAATTTGGAAAACGCATAACATATTTAAAAAAGTAATTTCAGGAATTTCCAACATATACAATATTCGGAAAAATATCGGAATACTTTTATTCAGCCCTGTATATAATCTATAGATTTGTATATATAGTACATATGATGCTAAATTTTAGTCAAATTTTCTGGCTATAATTTCAATTTCAAATCTATTAAATGTATATGTCAATTCATCTTAAATATTAATTATAATTTTTAAACTGATTCTTTAAACCCTTCCCAATTTAAACGAGATAACTCTGTCAACATAAAACGTGAGTCTGCAATATTTTAAATTGTTTAAAAACCTAAATTATTTGAAAAAATGTGTGAACTAAAAACTGTATAGTAACAAAAAATGCAAAAGAGATGTAATAAAATATGCATAAACATGGGATAAAATTAAAGTAAAAATGTAATATGTTCCCTTTACGGTAAAGTCTTCTTTGTATGTTTTGTATTTTTTATCGTATATTGTTTTGTAGTATTTAAACAGCTTTAATTTCCTTCATATTTTTTTCTTTCTTAGTTCCCCTTCTTTTTTTTCTGGTGGTGATGCCTAGCATTCACTTCCATACCTTCAAGCCTTTTGTTTTGTGCAGCTCCCCTTCCAGTATCGGAACTGCCTATTTATTCCTTTCCCATTTTTTGCTTTTGTTGAAAAGTCTCTTTTTCTACACATGGGGGCTTTTGTGATCTTATATACAGGCTTTACTTATGCTTTTTTGTTAATAACCCGCACTATCTTTCAGCTAAGAATCAATCCTTAAAACTTTTTTTCTTTTTTGTAGTAATTGTGCAGTAATTAATCTTGTAGTAATTAATGGTTTTTTCCATAACTAATTTCCATTAAACATTTCTAAGTTATTGCACACAAAAAAAAAATTATAGATGTAAACTTTTTATACTCTTCTAACTTTTAAAGAGGAAACATGGTATTATTTTTAAATGAACACAATTATAGTGATTTGTAATTAGTTTCTTAGATTTCAATTCAATGTAAAGAGAAATATATAGTGTGCGCAAGGTAGTGGAGAACACGTACGCATAGCCACAAAAGTGTACATGTGATTGAAAAAAGTTGAGAAACATAAAGAGAAAAATAGATATCAGTCCATTATTCAAATATTTTTATTTGACGCATAACAATTCATCATTATATATACAAAAAATATTACAAGGATAGACTGCATTCTTTAAACATTAGAAAAATAAATAGTTTATTGTTCACTTCAACAAAAGTCTACATACACTGTTAAAAATTTGCAGCAAATTGCCCAGTCATTTGACCGTTTTTATAGAAAATGGTTAAATGACCGTAATTTAACTCTATCTCGACCATAATATGGGCAATAATATGATCAGAATAGAGTTAATTTACGGCTATATAACCGTTTTCTAGAAAAACGGTCAAATGACTGGACAGTTTGTTGCAAATTTTTAACAGTGTATGGTTTGTAGACTGAATAAAATTAACAAATTTTAATAGTGGGTTTTTTAAGTTTTTCATCACCGTTGTTAGTGTTGTTCTGCCATTACGGGAAAGAACATCTCGCAACTCTGTTATACTACATATTCATTTTTATACAATCTCTTTTTTAGTTCATCAAACACATATTCGACAATGTTGTGGTCTAGGGACTGTGTTGTTGTTCGGTGTTGATTTTCAACATCATATAGAAGCCACTTATTATAAAACCGGAAATATACTACAGGTGGTTATCTTGGCTGAAAAGGTAATTTGAAGATAATAAAAGATCAGCTCGACTACTGAGAACACTTACCTGCACTATATTCATATATACCTACTTACCCATTGTTGTGCTTATAAAGCATAATTTTACAACACCATTGAAAGCCCTAAAACCCCAGGCAATGACACAACTCCATCCGTGTTTTATAACGGGCATCATGCTTTTCATTTTCGGATCAGCATTCTATTTTCACCACACTTTAGTTCTTCCATCATCCCCGAATACATTAAACTTTCACACGTTACTGAATATCACTCTACTCCAAAGCTCAGGATATTCTTTGTGAGCCTTATAATACTATATTTTTGCAAAATACAACCTTAATGTATAATTGATTGCACTTACGATTGCACTTTTTCCTTGGAACTCTGCAATGAAGACCCACTTCCCGAGACACTGACGAACAGTTTTAGGATGTACTTCAATTCCCGTTGTCTTTTGAAGCTTAGATGCTAGTAATTTTGTACTTAATCTGGGGTTCGAGTTATCTTTTCTTATGAGGCACATACTCTTTTTCAATCATTTGACTTCAGTAGTCTTCCACTCCATATCTCATTTTCAAAAGTACCAGTGTCCGGAAAATTTCTTATTACTGCGCAGCAGACTTTGTCAATCTACATGTTTATCTACTTTCTTGTATGGATTTTCTTTCATTTTGTAATATTATTATTTATTTTCATACAGCAATCAAAACTTCTTTAATTTTATTGTTCACATTCACCTAACAACTGAAGAATTTCAGTTTTCTTACTTAAAAAAAAACTACTCTAAATACTATACACGAATAAATGATGACATCAGTCTTTTGTTTTCGTAAATTATTTCATTTCAGTTGGGCGTATGTAAATTTTAATTTAAAAATGTAAACTGTTCTTCTGCTAATAATTGTACATATAGTATAAAAATACAACTTTTCAAATATATATATATATATATCTAGAGACGGAGCTGATTTTTATTTTCTTTGTTTTGTTTTTTATATTTTTATACGTATATGTACACTTATTATATGGTACTCTTTTGTGACTAAGTGTACCTTTTTTAGCTGATTCTACATTTTACTAATATAGTTTATTTTTTGATTGGCACAAAAATAAAAGCAGACGCTCAACTGACTGAAGAAATGAAAAGGCGCGTTGTAATTGTAGCTTTAAAGGTTGAGCATAAGGATTTAGAAATATCCCTACTTTTAAAGTTTGCCAAATCGTTCGTATACAAAGTTCGTAACGATTTCCAGACGAAAGAAGGAAACATTTCACAAGTAACAAAGCATAAAATGCATTCGAAATGGTCTAAAATAATCAGAACTTCTGAATTTATTCAGAAAACTCAACACACCATTCATGATAATCCCAGAAAATCAATGGTTACTCTCAAATTAATTCCATGTCTTAGAAGGAAGAAAAGAATTGTTGTCTATGAAGATATCAGATGTAAGTCATGTGTTGATAAAACGTTAGTTTATGTTAGAAAAAAATAATACGCTTAATCAGATCTAAAAGGTTCTTAACAAACTAAAAAATTGAGCAGAAGATAATACGTTTTGATTTTTCTCAGAAGAGAAAAACTTTCAAAAAATGAAAAAACTCCCAGACGGCATGAAAATTTGTTATTTAAAGATACTTATTTACTAACAGTTATGCACACAGAATTTCCTCGAATTGTGATGGATTGGGGATTGTCAGTAATGAAGATCACGGCGTGACGTCTTACGTCTTTTCAGAAGGCATTGATTCCTAGATTGACGTTTTAAATAAGCCTGTGTATGAAATGAAAATCATTATGTGTTTTAGCAAGACTTTACGTCACCACAGAAGGCTTAAATAACGGAGGAATGTTTAGCTTAAAAACTCCAGAACTACATAATCCCTAAAACAATTTGGCCCCCTAATTCTTCAGAACTCAATACATTGGACTACTACACATGTAGCGTTGTTATGTGAGAAGTCAGTGAATACCCTATAACACCAAATATATTTTGAAAGCCGCCATATTCAGAGTAATGGTTAATATGAACCGATAAATGGTTAATATGAACCGATAAATGGTTAATATGAAATTCGATTGTTAATATTTTTCTACTGTGTGCCTTTTCCTATATTTGATAATTTTTTACTGTAACTTTGTTGGAATAAATGAGATGATATTCTGGCGTGACTACTGTAGTTTGCAGATATTTTTATCATTAGTTTTTTATAAAAAGTTTACCACTGCATCTAAAAAATATTGGATAAAATATTAGACAGCTGTGCAAAACCCTCTCACGGATTCACTAATCAAATTATATTTCTTTTTGTTATTTAAATAATAATTTATAAATAATTCTTTTTTTAACTACTCTATGAATTCGAAAGATATTTTTTTCTACTTCGAAAATGGGAATTTTATTTTCAGCATATTTAAAAACTTTCTTTGACAACATACACAATTATTATGATCCAACTCTTTGCATATCTTTATTAAGCTGCAATCATATGTACTCTCTTATCATAGACAATATCCAATTGTTCCTCATAAACGGGATTTTCAGGAGGAAAAACAGTCAAAAACACACCGTGTGATAGTTTATCTCTTGTAATTTCGTCAATTAAGAACTTATCGCTATTTGCATTTCCTACGATAGATATCAGCTCGTATTCCGCCAATCACAGAGCTCTAAGAATAGTTATGTAACTTTTTAAAATATTTAAGTTACTCGCCGAACGTTCTTCGTATTGCTTTCATTAACAGGCTCCATTCAGTCTTCAAAATAACCCTACTTGCAGCGCGAATAAGCCGCTCGAAGGAATCGAAAGACAATAGCATATATATTAGATCGCATGTTAGTATGTGTGTTATTGAAACTTTATTCTCCTATATTAAACCTAAGAGCCTACGCTAGTCATGCGGAAAAACGCGCAAGCTAATGTTAAGTCTATGGGAAGGTTACTTTCAAATTTCTCGCTCGCATTTTAATATTTTTAAATGATTGTTTTTGCATAGGATACGTGAGGTCGATCTCTAACGTTGTTTGTTTTTATTTTTTCTATTTTGGTTCCAGTTTTTTTTATATACAAGGGTACTTTCACTTTCTGAACAGGTTCCAACCGGTTCCAAAATTACATATATTGGTTTATAAAAAAAAACTTTAACCAGAATCAAAAAAGTAAAAACTAACAACGTTAGAGATCGACCTCAGCTATCCGATGCAAAATAAAATCATTTAAAAATAATAAAATGCGAGCGAAAAATTTGAAAATAACCTTCCCAAAGACTTAACATTAGCTTGAGTGTTTCTTCTCGTGACTAGTGTAAAGCGTGACTCTTAAGCTATTGTAGCTGATTATCAATATTTATTCCATGTTTAGGAAATAAGAAACGTGAAATCTTAGATCTTGAAACTTTTTTCTATTGTTTTTGCATTTGATATACCTGTTTCTATGTCTAGTTTCTTCTTCCTTTTAATTTTGTTTAAGGGATTAGGAGTAGTCAGAAGCTTGAAAAATAGTCATTTAAAATTAATAACTGTTGTATAATGTTTTTTATATTACATATAATACTAAGTTTTTACACTATATTTTAAGTAAACTTCACAGAAATTTCTAATCAAAAAATCAATTCTGGACAAAGTTATCCGATTGATTGTTTAACGCTCTCTAAATAGTTCCTTGCGGGGATCATCAGTACTTCTTAATGGTTTATCTAAAATCAATACAACAACAAAATATATATATATTAGTTTAATACTTTATCTAGTGCTTAATCGAAGCTTTTTAATTAAGCAAAATGCCGGCCTCTGAAGGTTCACCTATGTATTTTAAAGAAAAAAAAGCCCTTGTTTATTGTTTATTTTAAAAATAAGTATCGGTAAAATAAAAATACTTCGATTCAGCACTAGTTTTTATGCTTAGAATATGCTGTATAAATATCATTTAAATCCATCGGGTGGTTTTTAAAGTATAGTGGTCACCATTTTTGAAAGCATAGTTTTGAAAAAAAGGCATTTAAAGTTTCATGCTATTAGAATTGAGCTCCTACTACTCTGGTTCATGGTTATAGTAAAATAGATTCTAGTACAATACATAACAATACATCCGATGTATTAACATGTAATGCAGGTAAAAACTAGTTAGTAACACCTGCCGTCAATAAGAGAGCCCTATGGTCATAGAAATATCTCTAAAAATATCCATTGTATCAACTTGAAATTTTCACAGAATATTTTCAAAATTATTATTCTTTAAGGAAATGCAGAAAAAAATCGATTTTTTGACACATCCTTTACCTCTTAAATATCAGCCGATGATTTTTATTGTACATATTTGTAAGAAATGCATAGTTTAAAATGATAAATGAAACCCAGTAGAAAAAGATGAATTTAATGCTCTTGAAATCATAATAACGGATATGTAGTTAAAAAGGTAAAATTATCTAATATGACCTTTAGGTAAAGGTATATTAAACTAAACATTAAAATACAGAATATTTTCAAAATTATTATACTTTAGGAAAATGCAGAAAAAAATCGATTTTTTGACACATCCTTTACCTCTTAAATATCAGCCGGCGATTTTTATTGTACATTTTTGTAAGAGATGCATAGTTTTAAACTATAATAGGTATAGAAATTGAATGAGTACAAATATTTAAATATCAGCTGGCGATTTTTATTGTACATTTTTGTAAGGAATGCATAGTTTAAAATTATAAATACGTTTCCCAGCAATAGCTAACGCGGTAAAGGTATATTAAACTAAACATTAAAATACAGAATATTTTCAAAATTATTATACTTTAAGAAAATGCAGAAAAAATCGATTTTTTGACACATCCTTTACCTCTTAAATATCAGCCGGTGATTTTTATTGTACATTTTTGTAAGAAATGCATAGTTTAAAATTATAAATACATTTCCCAGCAATAGCTAACGCGGCAAAGGTATATTAAACTAAACATTAAAATACCGAATATTTTCAAAATTATTATACTTTAAGAAAATGCAGAAAAAATCGATTTTTTGACACATCCTTTACCTCTTAAATATCAGCCGGCGATTTTTATTGTACATTTTTGTAAGAAATGCATAGTTTTAAATTATAATAGGTATAGAAATTGAATGAGTACAAATATTTAAATATCAGCTGGCGATTTTTATTGTACATTTCTGTAATGAATGCATAGTTTAAAATTATAAATACGTTTCCCAGCAATAGCTAACGCGGTAAAGGTATATTAAACTAAACATTAAAATACAGAATATTTTCAAAATTATTATAATTTAAGAAAATGCAGAAAAAATCGATTTTTTGACACATCCTTTACCTCTTAAATATCAGCCGGCGATTTTTATTGTACATTTTTGTAAGAAATGCATAGTTTAAAATTATAATAGATATAGAACTTGAATGAGTACAAATATTTAAATAACAGTGGATAAGGCAAAAAAACTAAAATTTTAATTTAAAATGCAATCAAAAGAAGGATTTGTGTTTTATCCGAGTAGCAGGAAGGTTAGAGTTTAAAGATCCATGGCAAATTACGTTTCCCAGCAATAGCTAACGTGGCAAAGGTATATTAAACTAAACATTAAAATACCGAATATTTTAAAAATTATTATACTTTAAGAAAATGCAGAAAAAAATCGATTTTTTGACACATCCTTTACCTCTTAAATATCAGCCGGTGATTTTCATTGTACATTTTTGTAAGAAATGCATAGTTTAAAATTATAAATACATTTCCCAGCAATAGCTAACGCTGCAAAGGTATATTAAACTAAACATTAAAATACCGAATATTTTCAAAATTATTATACTTTAAGAAAATGCAGAAAAAAATCGATTTTTTGACACATCCTTTACCACTTAAATATCAGCCGGCGATTTTTATTGTACATTTTTGTAAGAAATGCATAGTTTTAAATTATAATAGGTATAGAAATTGAATGAGTACAAATATTTAAATATCAGCTGGCAATTTTTATTGTACATTTCTGTAAGGAATGCATAGTTTAAAATTATAAATACGTTTCCCAGCAATAGCTAACGCGGTAAAGGTATATTAAACTAAACATTAAAATACAGAATATTTTCAAAATTATTATAATTTAAGAAAATGCACAAAAAAATCGATTTTTTGACACATCCTTTACCTCTTAAATATCAGCCTGCGATTTTTATTGTACATTTTTGTAAGAAATGCATAGTTTAAAATTATAATAGATATAGAACTTGAATGAGTACAAATATTTAAATAACAGTGGATAAGGCAGAAAAACTAAAATTTAAATTTAAAATGCAATCAAAAGAAGGATTTGTGTTTTATCAGAGTAGCAGGAAGGTTAGAATTTAAAGATCCATGGCAAATTACGTTTCCCAGCAATAGCTAACGTGGCAAAGGTATATTAAACTAAACATTAAAATACCGAATGTTTTAAAAATTATTATACTTTAAGAAAATGCAGAAAAAAATCGATTTTTTGACACATCCTTTACCTCTTAAACATCAGCCGGTGATTTTTATTGTACATTTTTGTAAGAAATGCATAGTTTAAAATTATAATATATATAGAAATTGAATGAGTACAAATATTTAAATATCAGCCGGCGATTTTTATTGTACATTTTTGTAAGAAATGCATAGTTTAAAATTATAAATGAAACCCAGTAGAAAAAGATGAATTTAATACTCTTGAAATCATAATAACGGATATATATTTAAAAAGGTAAAATTATATAATATGACCTTTAGCTTAATTTACAAAGGATGCTGAATTTGTAAACATTATTGTAGATGTATAATATTTAGACTAACTTGAGAAGATTTGAAGCTAATAATTAAATTTCAAAATAAACTGCTTATTCAGACTAAGCAAAATATTGATGCCAATTACTACCTATTCGCAAAAGCAAAAATCAAGGCCTTGTTAAATTTTATAATATACATATGAGCTTTTTCAGAAGTACTTAATTTTTTGTGTAAGAAGAATCTTAATATTTTATTTCATTTCTAGTAAAGGATGTTTAACGCACAAAAACACATTCCGAGCTCATAAACTTAATTTTATCAACACTATATATATAATAGATATAGAAATTGAATGAGTACAAATATTTAAATAACAGTGGATAAGGCAGAGAAGCTAAAATTTTAATTCAAAATGCAATTTAAAAAAAGGATTTGTGTTTTATCGGAGTAACAGGAAGGGTAGAGTTTAAAGATCCATGGCAAATTACTTTTCCCAGCAATAGCTAACGCGGCAAAGGTATATTAAACTAAACATTAAATTACATTAAATGTACAGTCCTCGAAAAAAAAGTGATCACCCGTACTAATTCCGTTGCAAATGATCGTAAAAACTCTATAGGTACCATTCGACTAAGGAATAATGTCTACTAATTAATGTTATGCATAAAATATACTTTGGGTAACATATTAAAGTCTATACCAAATTTGAATTTTCAAAGAGAAACACCCATTTTTGATACCATATTTGAGTTCTTTGTATCAAAGGAACCCATAAAAAGGTTTATATACTTTATCTTAAATCTTCATTATGTTTGAAGAGTACAAAGTTTGAGGACGCTAATGTTAAATCCACAAGACAAATTTTAATTTATATGTTCCCCAAAAAATCATCCGATTGAATTTATATTTTTTTAATGATGTACATTGAATAGACCCCAAACATATTTCAGACTTTTTTTCTGTTCAAAAACGTGTGAGTTTTTTAATTATGAAAATTAGTAATAATTTCATATTGAAAAAATTATGAATTATGATCTACATTAATATTTGGATCCGTTCTGCTATATATACTGGAATATATCCGTTCTGCTATAGCAGAACGGATGGTTAGGACGTTATAACGCCCTAACTAATTCCATTTATCTCAGAATAGATTTTTTTCATAATTTGTCATGTTTAAAAGGATATATCTAAACTTTCTTGTAAAATATATGAATAAAATTTTATACAGAGCTTTTATGCTATGTGCCATAAATTGTTTTCTGAATTTTCCATTTCATGTGAAAATTTTAAAAAGATATTCTTCGAAGTAAAATCCCTCTCAAGAATACTCTTTTTTTAATTTTTAAACTTATTATAAATTTTGTAATCAATATTGTTACAAATCCCGTAGTCAAATTAACAAGCAACCTTTTCTGCACACAATAGTGAAAAAAGTAATGAAATTGGGTAAGAAATTTGAGAGTTATATCAAAAATTAAATAAGTTCAAAATTTTAATTTCTAATTTTTTTATTAAAAATTTTTAAAAACTTTTCGAAAATTTTTTATATTAAAAGTAATTTTTATAGAAAGACAAATTTCAAGAAAAAAATTCATTATAAAATGCTTATCAATGAAGAAAATAAAATTTTAATCTTAATTAATCTTAATTTTGACCTTAATTAATTTTACAGATTTTTGTGTTTCATTTTCACGATATCGCTGTATTTATATAAATGATTATCGCGTTTTTCTGTGGCGAGATGTTTCAAACGCCAGCAGAAAATTTTACTTTACTTTCCCCTTTATTTTATTTTATTGAAAATCTTATTATATGGAAAATACTTTTCCTATTTGTATATAGGAGGAATACTTTTAGTGTCTGAATCTGAAAAGCCCATTGATTTAACTACGTGATTTTGAAAGCTTACCTGCCGTGCAAGTTTCTTTTCTCTTGCAATAGAATCATAAATTCGGAAATTTCGTAAGAGGAGAGCAGATCCAAAGAATTTATTGATTTCATTTCGATGTTTTAGAGGGCCATATATTGGAATACCGATATTCAATAGAAAACCTATCAGTTCTCTTCTTGATTTGAATTTGAGTCACATTTCTTGGAATTAGAAAAGAGAATTTGGATATGCTTTTTCTATCTACGATATCTTTATTAAAGCGCATAAAATATTCTGAACAGCAGATTTATAAAGTATAAAAAACTGCATGATTGAATATATGTTGAAGAAATGATAGTAAAGTTCTGCCCATCATGAGAAATACCAGAGAGATTTTATTTCTTCAGATCCTTTTTTTTTGTTTTATCAGAGAGATTTTTACCGTTAGTTAGCATATGAAATGTTGTGAACAAAAAATTATAAAGTGTAAGAAATTGTTTGATTGTATAAAAATTTAATGATGGAATATATGCTAAAGAAATGCTACATAATATTCTACTGCCGATTATGAAAAATACCAGAGTTTTATTTCTTATTAGTAGCTTTAAATGGATCAACTAAAATAAAAGTAAAAATAAAAGTAAAAATAAAACATATTTCTTATTACTAGTATGTGCGATATCATGATATTAATTTAGTTTTTCACTTTTGAGGTTTTAGAGGGCCAAGAGAAGGGAAGACCGAGCTAAGCTCGGTTAAAATTAGCTTTGAGTTGAAATATCATGACCCATGACCAAAATGACCCACTAATCAAATTTTCACGAACATGTGACCAAGCCCAATTATCTTCTCGCGCCCATAACCCGTAGAATATAAAATTTAGTCAAAATAGTCTGAGCTGTTTTTTAGATAAAATTAGCTTGACCAACAGTGACACAAAAATGACCCACTAATCGGATTTTCTCGATCATGTGACCTAGCCTAATGAATTTCTCGTGCCTAAAAATGGTAGAATATAAAATTTAGTTGAAATCGTCTGAGCCGATTTTAAGATAAAAATAGCTTGACCCATAATTACCCATGACCAAAATGACCCACTAATCGAAATTTCTGGAACATGTGTCCTAGTCCAATTGCTTTCTCGTTCCCTAAAACTGTAGGATACTAAATTTAGTTAAAATCCTTTGAGCCATTTTTAAGATAAAATTAGCTTAACTCATAATGACCCATGACCAAAATGACCCATTAATTGAATTTTCTCGAATATATGACCAAGCCCAATTATCTTCTCGTGCCCGAAACACGTTGAATATAAAATTTAGTCAAAATAGTCTGAGCTGTTTTTTAGATAAAATTAGCTTGACCCACAGTGACCCAAAATGACCCACTAATCGGATTTTCTCGAGCATGTGACCTAGCCTAATGATTTTCTCGTGTCCAAGCATCGTAGGATACAAAATTTCGTCGAAATCGTTAGAGCCGTTTTTAAGATAAAATTTGCATATATATATATATATATATATATATATATATATATATATAACCACACACAAGATTCCCTCGCATTAGAATATATGATTTATTGGAATACCGATATTCAATAGAAAACCTATCCGTTTTCTTCTTGATTTGAATTTGAGTCACATTTCTTGGAAATAGAAAAGAGCATTCGGATATGGCTTTGTATCTACGATTTCTTTATTAACACTCATAAAACATTCTGAACAACAGATATATAAGGCATAAAAAACTGCATGATTGGATATATGTTGAAAAAATTATAATAAACTTTTGCCTATCATAAGAAATACCACAGAGGTTTTTTTTTCTTTAAGCTCTTTTTGTTTAGTTTTATCTGAGAGATTTTTACCGTTAATTAGCACATAAAATATTGTGAACAGAAGATTTATAAAATCTAAAAAAATCCTTCATTGTATAAAAATTGAATGATGGAATATATTCTAAAAATATGCTAAATAAGATTCTACTGCCCATCATCAAAAATGCCAGAGAGTTTTTTTTTTCTGATTAGTTTCTTTAATTAGATTAACTAAAATAAAAGTAAAAATAAAATATATTTCTTATTACAACCATGTAAGATACCCTGATATTACTTTAGTTTTTCACTTTTGATGTTTTAGAAGGTCATATATTGCATTACCGATATTCAAAAGAAAACCTATCCGATCTCGGCTTGATCTGAATCTGAGTCACATTTCTTGGAGATAGAAAAGAGCATTCGGATATGGTTTTGTATCTACGATATCTTTATTAAAGCGCATAAAATATTCTGAACAGCAGATTAATAAAATATAAACTAGTCGTTGGGGGCTACCGTAATACTTACCGATCATGGATATGCATAATATAAAATATGAAAATAAAACATGTGTAAACTATTTATAAAATGCATCTCAATTTGAATAAAATGGTGGCTTGATGACGTCATAAACTTAAAATGCTTTAAAACTACAAAATTGATAATCATATTAATTAACGGTTTACTGCGTCGGATTAAGCGTCTCATTTCCAATTAAAATATATCTTTTAATTGAAATTTGAATGAAATACAGGGTCATGGAAAATCAAAGAGTGTGGAAAATATAATTACAAATGTCTCGGCAACTCATTGTCCGATCAACTTCATTCATTATGCAAAATTTGTGTTTTTTTATTGTCTTTTATATTCACTTCTTAAAATAAACAGTTTTGAAAATTTTTATATACCTTTTATCAGGACGAACATTTTGAAAGTCCGAAAAAAAAATAGTTCCGGATAATCGAGGTTACTAAATTTCAATAAGCTTCTTCCCATTATTACATACTAAGTACATACCAACTTTCAAGTTTCTATCTCAATTTGTTCGGGTGATAGAGAGTTTACAGACACACACACAGACAGACACACAGACAGACGGCAATTTTTCTTTCTAAAAATATGTTTTTCGGAATCTCCAGTGTCTGAAACGTGTAAATCCGTCAATTTTTTTTTTCAGTTTTCAAAACGATTACAAGTCTTACCCTATACTACATGTGATGGGTAAGTAAAAACTGTATGATTGAATATATGTTTAAAAAATTGTAATAAACTTCTGTCCATTATGAAAAAATGTCAGAGAAATTTTTTTCTTTAAGTTCTTTTTTGTTTAATTTTATCCGTGAGTTTTCTACCCTTTAGTTAGCATATAAAATATTGTGAACAGAAGCTTTATAAAGTCTAAAAAATTGCTTGGTTGCAGTGGCCGCTCGTGACTGTCATTTTTGGGGCACTAAATGCATGCCTGAAATACATATTATTTTCATATCATAATTTTTTTAAAGAAATATTTTCCTTGTTTAATGACAGAACTCTCTGACAGTAAATAAAATAAAGTATTCCTTTTTAGGTGCGTTCGTAATTATATAAATACGTAGCACCTATTGTCGTCGTCTGGTCCGTCCGTCTGTCCGTCTGTCCGTCCGTCCGTCCGTCCGCATATAACAACGCAAAAACTACCCAACCGAATGGTTTTAAATTTAAGATATATTATCTTTGCAGAATTTTGTCGAGACATTTCAATTTTTTTAAAAATCGAATTTAGAGCTTTAGAAAATATTAATAAAAACATTTATTAAGAAATTTTGATTTTTTTTTTTTTAAATCGGTGCTTTTTCTTTATAGGAGCTTTCGAAGTTTAATCGTCAAGCGACCGAGATACTTATTTTATGACAGAAATTAATCTGCAGACGATAGAATTTATTTCACAGAATTAAAAATCATCAAGATCTGAATATTTATATAACTAGCTGTAGTACGAACGCACCTCGTTTGTAACGTTTGACGTACAATTTCCAACTTGTTTAATAATAGTAACAAGAAATGTAAAAATTTATCAGTCATGCATTTTGTGCCCCAAATAAAGCCAGTGACGAGCCGCCACTGCTTCGTTGTATAAAAATTGAATGATGAAATATATTCTAAAGAAATGGTAAATAAGATTTTTAAAAAACTGCATGATTGAATATATGTTGAAGAAATGATAATCCAATTCTATCCACCATGCGAAATGCCAGAGAGATTTTTTTTTTCTTTTTCATTCCTTATTTTTAGTTTTATCCGAGAGATTTTTTCTGTTAGTTAACATGAAAAATAAAATATTGTGAACAGAATCTTTAAAAAGTGTAAAAAAATTGCTTGGTTGTATAAAATTGAATGATGGAATATATGCTAAAGAAATGCTAAATAAAAGTCTACTGTCCATCATGAAAAATGCCAGAGAATGGTTTTCTTAATAGTTTCTTCAATTAGATCAACTAAAATAAAAGTAAAAATGAAACATTTCTTATTACAACGATATACGATATCCTGATATTAATTTAGTTTTGCAATTTTCATCTTTTACAGAGCTATACAGTAGAAAACCGATTTTCAATAGGAAACCAATTAGTTCTTTTCTTAATCGAATTTGTGTCACATATCTTCGAATTATAAAACTGAATTTTAATATAATATTGTAAGTACGATATCTTTATTAACCTAGAAGTCAGGATCCTGTCAACATATATTTTCAGAGTTCACACCACTATTTTCGAAAATATATAGGGGAGACCGGGGCATGATGACTATGTTAACAATTTTTGTTGTTTATTACTTTATTTTGAAGTAATAGTAAAATTAATTTTACATGAACCGATAGAGTATACCTTTGTAGTATTAAATACATTACCATTTAATTTTTCAAATAAAAGAAATAAAGGATAATTTAATTTTTTCATAACATTAACAAATCGTCATCTTGCCCCAGTACTGGGGCAAGATGACTTTGGCCTTGGGGCAAGATGACAACACTGAAAAAGATTGAACATATTTTATCTTTTGAATATGTTACATGGTTTAACAAATTATAACTGTGTTTTTACATCTTACACAGTATCAAACTAAGCATAATGCATTGATTGTAACGTAATTTTGAAGTGTTTAGTTGTGCAGCTAACAATAGTCACAAATAAAAATGCCATTTTCATAATTCGAACATTCCTCGTGCCACCAACCTTGGCATTTACAGCACTGGATCCATTCTTCTGTTGGTGGGTCACAATGCCGGAAGTTGGCCTTAAACGCTTTTTGAATTTTTTGGGAAGAGGGGGACCAGCGGGGGAGGGGGGAGGTCTTGACCTCGTCGAACGGTACTCTCCTCGTACCGATCGGACGCTTGGAAGTGGAGATACGGACCCCGATAGGGTTTTTCTTTCGGGAGGCTAGGGGGGGGGCTTAGCGGATGGCAAAAATGTCTTCCTCTCGTCGCCCCCTTTCGAACGACACCTCCCCCGATCCCATGCGCCCCTTTGCCCCAGAGGAGATAGAAGCGAAAGTCGTGCGAACAAACACACAGACAAACAAGCGTTTACAGGATTTAAATAGAATGGACAACATAGTTAGTTTAATAAATTCCGAAACACAGGGCCAGAAGACGAGCTCGTCATCTTGCCCCGGACTGCCTGTTTAAAAACATTCGTTTTCATTGCCATGAAGGAAGGCGATTAATTGACATTTATTCATGGTAATAGGTAGTATTTAAACTAAGTTACACATAAATATTAAAGAGAAACGATATATCTTACCTGTATCTGTAGCAAAGCTTATTTACACATGCATAAAAGTTATAACGTGGCAACGGAAAAAAATTAAAGCTTCACAACTGACACAAAAATGGCGATTTCAGCGTCTCTATAGTATTGTTTAACGAACGGCCGATAGGAGAGCCAGTAGTGTCCGGTTGATGCTGCCACCTAGCGGAAAACGGAAAAATTAAGACATTCGTCATCTTGCCCCACTCTTCATCTTGCCCCGGTCTCCCCTATTTGCTTTATTTAGAGGCAGAAATTTGCCATCCAATTACCAGATGAAATCTTACTTTTTGAAAATAGTGTTACTCAAAAGTTCCCATACAACCACAATCCTCCTCTATACGACCTATAGTGATTTTAGAGATCCTATAGTTGTCATGTCACATGAGGACTATCTGCTGGATATCTTGAGGATATGGAGATCGAATTACCCAATTTCATTTTCTTAAGACAATCCTGTGGATTCAGTTACCTGACGCCCATTTCCGTATCACTGAATTTAAAAACCGAACTTGTATACTTCAATTGTTTAATTATGCCAATCATATAATCTATCGACAGTTTTTTGGATAGATGTTTCCGGGGAAATAGATATCAAATGGAAAAAGAGTATAAATATGGATTTAAAGTCTGAAATTTTCAAAACTAGGCTTACGTTTTCCATTGTAATTTTAAGTAAATGTCAACAAATGATAAAATGTTGCCAACTTAACATGTACTTATTTTATTACGGAAATTAATCATAACAGACGATATAATTCATTTCACTGAAATAATAACAATGATTTTTTTTTACATTGTCTTGTATTGGATATTTGCGCATAGTATAATTTTAATGTAACAGCATTTTAATGAATTGTTTGTAAATGTGTATTGAAACTTAATTTCATAAAATAAAATGAATATCTATAATATGAAAATCAATTGTGTATTCATGCATTTTTGCATAAGAGTGCAACAGCTAATGCATCAAGATCTGTATATTTATAAAACTAGTTATAGTACGAACACACCTCATTTGTCACGCTTGGCGTACGGAATGACGTTTGACGAAGGAAAATTGCGATATGAGTTAACGATATAAATAGAATAAAGGGTGAATTTAAAATTAGAAAATTATTAATTTCAGATAACGGAAAATGCTGGGAATAAGTAATTTTAGATAACTGAAAAGTAAGTGTGTGTATAAAATGAGATTTAGTAAAAATTAATATTATTTTGACATTATTAAAATACGTTAATTATTTAGAATATAATATGTGATACGAATTAAATACGAAACGTATTGAAATGTATAATACATTTAGAATCTCTGTCACAAGCTATAATTGGATAACTCGCTCTACGAAATTTTAATCGGTATAGAGTACATAAAATCCATTTTTCTCAATTTATGAGACTTGATTATTTTCTGTTACGTCTGATAACTTATACGAGACGTTCCCATTGTACTAATGTAGAATATTTGGAAAGATAGTTAATATTTATGACAGCCGATTATCTGCGCGAGGAATGTTGACCAAGAGGGGAGTTGTCCTCCGGATAGGGTATTTCTAAGGGAACCTAACCCGTATTTACGCAGCATTACGCAGATTCGAAGAAAATTACTGAAAATGCCGAACGGTTAAGCCGACGTGCGCGACATGATTTCGAACCCATCACCTCTAATCAACCAAATTTTGAGAAAAGATTATCTCTGACGCTGTTGGGGATATTTTCAGAATGAATAATTTAAAATTTTTGAAACGCCAAGAACCTAACTTTGAAATTTTAAAAGCTCTTTCCCTTAACAGATATAGCATTGACGTTAGAAATGCCCGAAGCGTTTTTAATTTGTTCAATCATTTTAAAAAAATTATTTTTACTATCAGACATGAAGTTTGAATGTAAGTTTTCGTAACTTGAAAAATATGCTTGTACAAAATGTAGAAATTATACATATTGTTTTTTTTATCCCAAAAGCCAAATCATCTGTGCTTTGTACGAATATTTTGTTTATTTGTACCTTTTTTTTAAACTATCCCTATTCAACAGGTGACAACTTTAAATTTAAATTGTAATTTTAATAAGTAAAATAATATTAAAAATGATATCATACGATTTATGAAGGTGATGGAATAATTCTAAATTTCACAGAAAGTTTAAATGCGCGTAAATAAAAGAGAGATTATTAAATAAATTTAGAAATTTAATGTAAACATTTAACAAGGATAATAATTATAAAATAATTAAATTCTCGCGTTCAAACACGTGTAAATGTAGGTAGTTTAAAATTCAGTGGAAGAAATTTTTGCGTTTTAATTCCAGGCGAAATTAAATTTTGGGGAATCTCTTAAAGATCAAAGTTAAGAAAAGGGGGACGATCAGCTTTTATTGATTGAGAAACTTTAATAAAATGGCATTAAAAAGTTTCTTTGAATCTACCTAGATCTAAGTAATCCTTGAAGGGTATGATTAACTAATTTTTTTAGAACAAGGAATTTCAGCTGGAATAGAACACCTGTGAAACACGGTTTTCCGGATGATGACTTAATTAAATTAAATCAGAGATATTGCTACTCCTTTTCCTACCACCACTCGGTACAAAATTGGAAAATGCTCACTCGGATGTTCTTTTTAAAAACCTCCAATAACGTTTTATTCCTTCGCAGAAAATTTTTAATGAATTATGAGTTTTACGTTAATACTTAAAGTTACATAAAGATGCTAATTTTGCATTTCTCAAATGCGGATTATTTACGTTGAGACATCAGCAATTTTAAGTTTTATTTTTCTGTACAACACTAATTTTTTTTTAACTTACTGAATGATTAACAAAAGATAACATGAATCACAGCTGTGTTATAAATTAAAAAGAACATTTTGTAAATAAAAAATAGATAAGGTAATTGTATAGTAGGGAGCAGAAAAATTGGCAAAGATATAAATAACATGATTTTGTTGGGAAAACATTTATTGTAACAAAGTTTACATTTTTTGTTCAAGAAAGTCTTATTTATAAAATATATAATCGTTCATTCTTTAATCTTTCCACCAATTCTTAAATTACACTCGTGTAATCTTCTTTTCACGCCAATACAAAAGGCAACGTGACATATTGTCCCATAAACCCACAACAATTAGTTTTCTTTCCATAATACTGGTTGAATTGTTCTTCGAAAAAGATTGTTTACTGATAATTCGCTAAATTTTAAGATGCCTGAGAAGTTTAGGGACCATTAAAGAATTAAATTCCTATATCCTCAAAATATTTTAATGTTAGATTTTTTTTTTTTTGGGGGGGGGGACCCTTTTAAAATACCTAGCATTTTTCAAGGTTCTACGAATAGTTCATGAAAACGTAAAGTATTATGTTTACATTTGAAACTTTTACAATAACTTTTGGCAGTATTGTGGATGAGAAGTTCCTAGTTGCGCCAGACGACGTCGATCAATAGCATGCAAAATGTTCTTCCGTCATGATCCAACCTGTGACTAAATAGCTTCATCCTATTTAAATATTTTATCACTTGATTATATTACACTAGGTGGCTCCACGCTCTGCTCGCTAATGCTCGACAACCACCGTGAATTGCTACGCAATTCACATTCGAACTCCCACGCGGACCCAGATCGCTTCGCTCGTTTGCCACTTTTTGCAGCAACTCTAGCCAGAATAAGTACAATTATAAGTCATTTTAACATATGAAATTTACAAATTTTCTTAATGTAAAAAAACTAATTGAAAACTCGTTCAAAACACAATTAAAAGTGCATTTAGTTAGAGCCACAAATGGGCATAAATCATTTTAACATTATGAAAAAATTACCTTGGAAACACTAATTTAAATCTCATTGCGCCTATAATATTGTACAGCACGGCTTAAATTGATTTCGAAAAACATTGCGTGATATCAATCTAGTTCAATATAAATCAACAATCATCGTCTAAAGTTCGCTCGACGTGAAAAATACAATATCTCTCAGACGTAAACAACACGTTTTCGGCTGTGTGTAAAGGAAACTCTTGATCAAAAAGCTGATTTGTTTGATGCATCATTTGACCATAAAACGAACCAATGACATGCATCGCCGAAATTAGCTACATCGACCAAAAGATCATGCTGTATTTAAAAAGAGATCTTGCTCTGAATTTTGGTTTGCTGAATGTATCATATGACCGTAAAAATAACAACTCAGAATCGTTGCTCTGGTAAATACGGTCGTTGCCAAACGGCAAGCTACAAATTCAGCCTTAATTTTGCGCCACTTAAGAGAAATATATATATATATATATATATATATATATATATGTTCTAAAGGGTATAACTTTTTTCAAACTAGACTCGTTTTTCTGTTCTCATACCTCCCAAATACCGATTTTGTTTAAAAAGTGAAGTATCTTTCAGTTTGTTATTTTCATTACATATTGAGTATAACTTTATATCAATAATTCTTTATTTACGAAAACAAAATTGCTGTATGCTGTCATTAAATTTGCTTATGTAATATGTTTCAATATTAAAACAATGTGTTAACGCAAATATTGATTTAAAACATTTGATTTCCGTATGAAACGAATTTTTGCCATTTTGTTTTGCTCCTTGCTAAAAGTGGCAACTTCAAGAGGATTTTCGGATGTTTGGTGTGGATGTTCTTTTACCTCCAAAGTAGAACACATGAATGTTTGGATCAGGTTCCCGACAGAGATATGGAACTTTATAGCTTGTGAAATCTGTTGTTACTTCATATATAGGAGGACCAGAAAGTCCATATAAACTTTAAAAATTCATAAAAAGGAACAAATAACTATATAGAAGTGCGGTTTACTATAATATAATTTTTAGGATGCGGGATTATTTTAACATAAGGAAAAAAAAGTTGTAGTTTAAACCGTCATCGATAAAGGCGCTAATGTGAATGCATCTTCCAGAATAATGCTACTGAGGATGATTATATAAGAACTGAATATTCTATGGATCAATTATTCCAGTTAATTATCCATTTGTTATATAGTAGAAATTATTCAGCGAATGTTGACCATGAATTTCGTAAATGGAGAAGCTACAATAAATAAGACTTTCTAAAATTCATACCAAAAAAACATCTAAAGAAGAAAATGATTTCTGATACGCAATAACTTATTCTACACTCCAGGGGAATAACTGAGTCGAATAAAGAAGTGACAAAATTGTCAGTTCTTTAATAATCTTCCTTACGGAAGAATAAATCGTGTTAGCTCCTTCTATCAGTGACTTTTTGAACTACTAGTATTTTTGTTAAAAAAATATCGCCTATCATGACAAAGCTTTTAGTGCATAACTCACTTCTGTATCTTTTTTAAATCAAACTTTTAAATGTATATCAAATTTCTGTCGAGCCTGTATTTGGTCTCGCTCTGAAATATTAATCAATATAATATAATACATATGTTACGTTGAAAACCTACCGAAGGTATCTTGGGTTTCTGCATTACTTACACTTTTGCACCACAGCCGTCGGCTTCACGGGGATAAAATAGGCAAAAAATCATACTTCTACCACTAATTTAAAAAGTTTTTTGTCCTATTTAATCACTGTGGTTAATTAAGACAAAAATAACAATTTTAAATTAGTAGCGGAAGTTCGCCTAATTTGCCCCCTTTAAGTCCGTGCCTATGTTTTACATATGTCAAACTATCGAATATGAAAAAATGCATTTTTCATTACTTTTAAAAATGAGCTGATTGCCACCACTAAATTTTATTAGAATCCTCCGCCTAGAAAAATGACTAATACAATTTCTGTGTAAAGCAGGGTTACCAATTTGGCCTTCTTTTTTCTTCAGAGATACCGAATTCATATCGGAAGTTTTGAGAGAAAAATTTTATTTTAAGTAATCACGAAATAGGCTGTCGCTGTCATTGTATAAAGCAAAAATTTCTATTTTAAATTTCTGGTATGGATTCGACATTTTTGGTATGGATTCGACATTTCTGAATGGAAAAGTAGGCCAAACTGGCAACCCTGGTGATGTTGCAACCCTGAAACCCTATTAAAATTCAGGGGTAATCGGCCCAGTTTTAAAAATAATGAAAAATGCATTTTTTCACATTCGATAGTTTGACATGGTAGCGACGATATATTTATCTTCCAGAGTATTAATAAATATCTGATTCTTAATATTATGAGTATAAAAGACAAAATCAAGTATGACCTCAAGAAAATTTAACACGCATTTTAAAGAACATATTTCTGATATTAAATTAAACTTTTCTCGCACCGCTATTTCAAGATTAACCCAGAAAAGTGACGTTAATCTACATTTTGAGAAAGCCAGAATTATTAAGAAAATGTTCGGATTTCACGATCTCTCTATTAGAGAGTGTTCAGAAATTTTGTCCAGGAGTGATAGTGTTTGTAAGGAAACCTTGTCCTATGATATTCCAGCGATATGGATCAACTTATTCCGATAATCATGTCAAAAAAAAATCTCCCACCAACCAACCAGTTTTTATTTGGTAATGTAACAGTTTTTTCTGATTTTGTGTTTTCTTGTTTTAACCCTGAAAAGTGACGTTAATATACATTTTGAGAAAGCCAGAATTATTAAGAAAATGTTCGGATTTCACGATCTCTCTATTAGAGAGTGTTCAGAAATTTTGTCCAGGAGTGATAGTTTGTAATGATGTCCTATGATATTCCAATGATATGAATCAACTTATTCCAATAGTCATGTTAAAAAAAAAATCACCCACTAATTGACCAGTTTTTATGTTGTAATGTAACAGTTTCTTCTGATTGTGTGTTTTCTTACTTTAACCCTGAAAAGTGACGTTAATGTACATTTTGAGAAAGCCAGAATTATTAAGAAAATGTTTGGATTTCACGATCTCTCTATTAGAGAGTGTTCAGAACTTTTGTACTGGCGTGATAGTGTTTGTAACGATGCCTTTTCCTATGATATTTTAACGATATGGATCAACTTATTCCGATAGTCATGTAAAAAATTAAAAAAAATTCACCCACCAACCAACCAGTTTTTATGTTGTAATGTGACAGTTTTTTCTGATTGTGTGTTTTCTTGTTTTAATCCTGATGACGAATGCGATTGCATTTGAAAGTACTTGGTTTTAAACATATTTTTTACCACAAAATTAAACACCTATAAGTAATGCATCTTGTATTGTTATGAAATAATGTGTTAAGTAAAATTTATATTCATGTTAAAGATTTCAAATCTATCGATGAAGTTTGTTTATGAAGTCTTTTTTTGCAAGATAAGGATATTGGCATTTTAGAGAAATACATAAACATGTCAAATTACGAAATAGGAAATCAATCTTAATTTCAGCCTCAATATTCATGAATTTTTCCCATGGTATACATACTTTTTTTTAATGTAGTTCGCATACATCCGTATATTTATAATCTCCAAGATGCAAAAACAAGATATCTTATATTAGAAAATCGCAATTTGCCCTACCATAGCCAAAGAAAAAGTCGGATCGCGATACATTGAGATATCTCGACTGTCACGTGTTTAACACAGGCTGGCTTCCACAAATAGTTGCATTGCTTTTCAGCCTACCTTGACTATATAACATTCAAGTATCACAATCGATCTCTCTCGTTAGAAGCTCCCCTGTACGACTGAATCGCGACCCTTCTTTCTGTTACTATTTATTTTCATTCTTCACTTTTATTTCCATTTCATCGATTTTTGTTTCTTTTTTTTTATATATACCATTACGATTCTTTTATGTTGCTGGCGTAATAGGAGTTTTTAATTCAAATATAGTTATATTGTCACAAAAAATGTGTTATACATTGCATATTTTTATCTTTACGAGAGAGCTGGACACATTCCATGTGTTTCTTTTTTATTCCAA
Source organism: Maratus michaelseni (assembly GCA_963931845.1). Lineage (NCBI taxonomy): Eukaryota > Metazoa > Arthropoda > Arachnida > Araneae > Salticidae > Maratus > Maratus michaelseni. Next base: position 38,908,213 of record OZ007586.1, on the reverse strand, counting down.
GTAAAAGAATGTTTTCTCCTAATCGTTTGTGCTTTAGACTGGCTGCCTACGTTCTAAAAGAACATTTTTGACTAACTGTGTCAATGTTTTATGAAAAAATCTTGTTATTCAAAATTTTCTGTTTTCAAAACTGTTTTACTCTTATTTTTACCTCCATTACTGATAAAGATACAGCGTTTTTAAAAACACTGTCCAATGTTTCCACGATAACTTTACATTTTTAATGCATTTTTTGTTAAAGTTTTTCAAAAGAAACCTGTGCCAATATCATGATATCTGAATATATATTGAAAGTAACTTAATGGAAATATCAGACAATGTTATAGATGTTATTATCAACAAAATGAATTTAAAGTTTTCATATAGATGCGATATATTTCTTTTATAAATGCTTTTGTTTCAAAAGGTCCAAAATTTTGGAAAAATAAACTAGCAGCCTCTTATTATCGGTATTTTCTTTTCAATTTAAAATTAATTTTTCTTAGAAGTTAGTTCATTTTGAAGAATATTATTGTATACAGCATCGGCTAAAAGTATTGATAACCACATTTTGTAACTATATCTTTAAAAGCAATAGTCATATACAATCTCCATCACCAGGCCGAGTATTGTTTGGAAATTGGGCTTCACTCGCGGTTTCCTTACGCATGCGCAATTTTTTAGTAAAACTATTATATCTTTTAAACTAAATTAAATAAAATACAGCTCCAAGTTCAGAAAGAATCATAAAATTAACTAAATAGACTTTTTAATAACGAAAAGAGCCTGTATACACATAAAAATGTGACTGAGTTGGTTACCTTCATACAATTATACATTTCACTTTTAAGTTATCACATATCGTAAAATTAGAGCAAACGAACAACTTAACTTTTAATGAATGATTTTACTAAAACCATTTGCTTCAAAAACGAGTTTAAAGAAAATACTAAACTACTTGACTCTATTCGCTTGCACAGCACAACAACAAAATTTCCACGATTTTGCGAGCAAATGGTTTAATTAGAAGGATTGAATAAAAGTTGAGTTGTTTGTTTGATATCAACTTTTATAAACTGTAATTATTTAAAAAAGGAATTGATAATTTTATGCAGTTAAACATTTCTATCCAACTATTACTTTTAAAGACATATTAAATATATAGGCGTTCTAAATACTTGTAGCCAAGTTTCTATATTTCGATTATAAAGGAAATTCTGGTAATGTCATTTGGATTTATTTTAGAGTGTTAGTCGTTTTGGAAAAATTTCACTGAAATGCTTCATTTTTTCAAAAAGTATTACTTTGATAAATAATATAAAAAAAAATTCCCTATTCTCATTTAGTATTTAATCTACAAATCCACCAAAAAAATGAAAAAAATAGTATTTAAAAAATGGACTGAAACATAGACGAAGATAACTTATAAAAACAGCATAATTATGTAAAATAAAGCTTTAAGTTCAGTCGTAAAATTAACTAGATAGACTTTTTTAATAACTAAAACACATAAAAATGAGACTGAGTTTGTTAACTGCATATAATTAGGAATTTTATTTTTAAGTTATCACATATAGAAAATTTGAGCAAACGTTTAATTATTTTAATTAAAACATTTGCTTAAAAAACAAGAAAATACTAAACCATTTGACTCTATAACTTGTATAACACAACAACGAAACTTCCAGAAAAACAAAGTTGTTTAGAAATTTAAAAGAAATTCGATTTTAAGAGAAAATGGTTTAATTAGAAGGGTTAAATAAAATTTGAGTTGTTTGTTTGATATTATTTTCTACAAAATGTAATTATTTAAAAAAAGAATTACTAATTTTATGCAGTTAAACGTTTGTATCTTACTAATAATTTTAAAGTCATATTAAATATATAAGAGTGCTTAATACTTTTAGCCACGTTACAGCGCCTAGAATACATAGTGTGGAAAACGGTTTTACCGTTTTTTAAATGAAAATTTTCGAATTCAAACCGGAAATTCTGAAACAAGAATTTTTATTTTAAGAAGTCGCGAAATATCTGCCATTAAGTAACCAAAAGAACATTATAGGGAATTTCTGGTATAAATGCGAAATTTCGGAATTTAAAAAAAGCCAAACTGGTAATGCTTTAAAAAGTGCTAAAAAAATGTAGCCGATAAACGTGCAATGATGCACGTTATCGGCTACGTGCATCGTGCAGCGCCCTATTATTGTACTATCTGCTTTAAAAATAGATTTACCTCTAGCAAAAGTAACCGTTTCGCTATTGACAACATGAACATAATTTCTGTTAATAAAATCTTCTTGTAAGCGTATATTTCAGATGTAACTGATTTTGAAGTTAGTTTTTTATTATATCAGGGAATTAATTTTTTACACTCTTCTAGTAGCGATTCATCCTTTTATATGCTAAATAGGGATAGCTTCTAGTTTGCTGTCTTGTATCGAGTACTGCAACCAGGCACAAAAGAATGCGTATCACGTTTTTTGGCCGTGATCAATTTCATTCATATTTTCAAAGCTTGTGAAAATCACTATCCAAGTCAAAAGAAATAGGATATAATTTAATTATTTAAAATATTTATCACCAGCTGAAATGTTTTCTCAGTTCGATTCTTATACAATGTTTGTGTTGAAAAGAGCTAGCAGACAGTGGCGTAGCCAGAGAGGGGGGGGGGTCCAAATTCTCTGGAAACCAGTAATATTATAAAGATCTCTTCGCCTTCAGTATCGTAAAAAATTCTCCGATCAGATAAGGCAAAAATATTTTTGAAAAATTAGTGGTATCCAAACCATCTGGACCTTTACCCTGTCTATGCAACTGCTAGAAGATCCGTTATATTTTCAGCATCGTTCTACATTTATCGGATTAAATTTTTTAGTACTATTTTGTAGCCGTTTTCCACACTATGTAATCTAGACGCTGTAGCCAAGTTTCTACACTTCACGTACAAAGAAAATCCCGGTAATATTTATTTGAATTTATTTTAGAGTGTTAGCCGTTTTTGAGAAATTTTGCTGAAATGTAGGGGAGGGTGGGGCAAGTTGGAACGTTTTTTACTTTTGGATCCTTAACTTGGTAAACCATAGGTATTAATTCAAACACTTAGGGTTATATTTTAGCTTCAAATGTTTGCTACAATTTAAAATAAATTATTTAAAAAAATTCATACTGAAAAAAGTAATGAATAACAATACAACTATCAACAAACTGTTCCAACATGCCCCATGGATGGGGCATGTTGGAACATACTGTGGGGCAAGTTGAAACACAATTAAACAAGTTACAAAATTATTTATAAAATATTTAATTTTAATAATATGAAGTTACAGATAATGAAAAATATTGTAGTGTGATAGTTCCTGTGCTTTTTATTTTTTATAGGCCTTCATAAATTGAGAATTCATATGGAAATACCAGTTTTCTGGTACATCTGTAAGTACTACCAACTGTGAAGGCGGGGTGGAAGGATGAGGCAAAATTTTTCATAGGGGTGTACCATCCACGATCTTCCTTATCAGGGAAAACAAAACCCTTTTCACTATTACACTTTTTCAGAAAATTAATTTCTATTCCATCCGCTTTAACTGCATGTACCATCCTAACAAAATGTAATTTTTTCTTTTTAGTGGGAAGCTTCACGACAACAAAATCATTTATTTGTGGTTTTCTATCCTCACAAATGGGCAAATCAAACTCAATGGAATCATCATCACCTCCTCTAGCGGCATCATACTCAATTTCTTCATATGTGTCACTTTTGAAGGATGTCGTCTTGCTCTTCGGTTTTTTATTTTTATTTAATTGAACTGGATCTAGATGGTTAAGCTTTCTTTGCGCTGTAGCAATGGAGCGAATGGCCTTCATTTCTTTCTGCCGTCTTCGTTTTAATGCTTCATCAATTATTTGTTTTTTAACTGGTGTGTCTGTTAAGATCTTTGTTGAGCTCTTTTTCTTACCCTTATTGGAACTTTTTCTTGGTCCTGCTTTTGGAAAGGGTCGAATTTCTTCCAATGTGACTCCAGGAGAGCTAGAGCCAATAGTTGCTATATTTGATGGAGAGCTACATATTGCAGCTGAAGAAAGAATAGTAGGATTTGTTACTGTCTCTAGATTAGGGCGATTAGTAACATCTGATGGCAGAAAATCAACTTCCGTAAAAATGTGGCGATTCAATGGGTATATTCCTGTGACTGAGAATCCAGATACAGTAGAACTCCAATTATCCGAACTCCAACTATCCGAATCGCTTTCAGAATTTCAGAAAAAACAAATGATGACCGAAACGTATTGTGATTCCCAAAATAAAGATTTGGTCTGCGCGCGCTACTGTCTTTCCCGCCTCGAAGACCCTGGGTTTCAAATTCTAAATGATGATGAACTCATTGAAAGTGTGAGAGAAGAAAGTGTCGAGGAAGAATATGACCTTAATGTTGAAGTTGAAGCATGCACGGGACCATCAGCTAGTGAAGAATTTGCCGGCCTTGAAACTGCGTTGAAGTGGATGGAGCGTCAGCCCGAGTGTAACCACATGCAACTTCTGACTGTCAAGCGGATGCGCGACTTGGCTCCCCGAAAACGGATGAAGACTGTCAAACAGCTTACATTGACCGAGATGTTCAGCAAGTAATGACTTTCATTTACAGTACGGGAATACTGTACTAATGTACAGCACTTGTAAATATGCTTAACATGTAATAGTGTTGCCTTTTCATTTAACTAATTAAAAGCTCTTTTTCTTTAAAAATAATTTTTTACTCCCATTTTCAACATACATACAGTAATTAATTAAAATATACCCCTCTTTTTTGGAAAAAATCCAATTATCCGAATTTTTGATTATCCGAATAGGGTCCGGTCCCAATTGATTCGGATAATTTGAGTTCTACTGTATAATGTTTGCTTGTGTAAATGCTAATGGGAAAGCTACTTTTACAATTCCTGGTATATCATAGATTGTCATAGTTAACCCCGGGTGATTAACCATCCATGCATTACTTGCTGCATTTATAGAATTCTTGAAAGACCTAAATACAGTTCTGGCCCTTGTGGTTTTTCGAACTCTGTTTCGAACCATCTAAAAATACAATTATAAACACATATAAGTTTATTTTAGTATAAACTCTACGTTTGCATATATGAAATACTATATATTGATAATGCATTATTTAATTATTCCGTTAAACTAATTTAATCTTAAATTATTGAAGGAGGAAGATAAAACAGTTTAATTTATAAATAATTATCAATTAATTCCTCTTAAATATTTCTTAATAAATGCTTGTATGCTATTCAAATTATAAATTTATCAGTATAATGTACCTTTGTATCTTTTTTTAATTAAAAAATGAATGCATTTTTATGTTTTAAAGGCAGCATAAAAACTATATCTAATGTAACTTAATTTGCTTTTCTCTATCTAAATTCAATAAAAAGGTTCAAATTTTATCATTATTCAATAAATAATATTACTATTTCAATTAAGAGATAAAAAAATGTATATTTATATACAATATTATGAGCAAGAAACGATATGGGGCATGTTGGAACACTGTTCCAAAATGCCCCTTCCAAAGTGTTTCAACATGCCCCATACTACACTATTACTTATCTGTTACTTTAGGCCTAACATAACAATACCTACTTGTTAATGGACGCTATCAACTGAAAGCCTGATTTTCAAGCAATTTGACAACATAACTTCAGGTAAATTCAATATAATACTTCAAAAGTAAATAAAGATTTTAAAGAATATGGAAAATTTACTTACCTTGCATCAAATAAAAAAAATCCACTTGCCAAAAAAAACCTGAAGATTCCCAGAATCCTCTGCTATTTCCAAAATGGCTACCAAATCAAGTGTTTCAACTAGCCCCATGTTCCAACGTGCCCCACTCTCCCCTACTTGAAAACACTTATTTTTTTTTCAAAAAATATTATTTTAATAAATAATACTTTAAAGTTTTCTTATTTCATTTAATCATTCTTTCATTGCTTTCATCTAAAAATCCTGCAAAAAAAAAAAAAAAAAAAAAAAAACCAAGAAAAAAAAAACATAGCCAGCAATCTGAAATTCCGTATGATTTTTCTCTGCCTTTCAAATGCCTGCGATTTTTAACCACAGATTTAGTAAATTAATTGAAGAAGCTTCAAACGAATACGAAATTGCAATTCTCTTTAAATTCTTGTAAATCAATGGACCATTAAGAAGATTAACCTTTTAACGCACTGTTTAAAATTAAACTGGAATCAGCTATTTTATTTGAATCTATTTTCTCACCATTATTCGAGTCAAGGACGCAGAATATACATGTTCACGATATTCTAAGATTTAATTAATTAAATTTAGCTTGAAGGTATTATTTTGCTTTCATTTTCGTATAATTTAAACACCGTAGTATTGAAAATAACTATTAAACATTGATATATTGGAAACTAAGTAAATTTTTAATAAATAAATAACGATAAAAACAGCATAATTAGAAATGAAATCATAATATTTAACAATATATAAATTATGCATTATACATAAAAACTAGTCGTTGGGGGCCACCGTAATACTTACCCATCATGGATATGCATAATATAAAATATGAAAAAAAAAACATGTGTAAACTATTTATAAAATGCATTGCAATTCGAATAAAATCCTAGCTTGATGACGTCAAAACTTTAAATGCTCTATTACTGAATTGCGTAAAAGAAACATCCTTATAACTCCAAAAATGTAAATCATTTTAACTAACAGTTTACTGTGTCGGATTAAGCGTCTCATTTCCAATTAAAATATAATTTTGAGTTGAAATTTGAATGAAATACAGGGCTATGAAAAATTGAAGAGTGTGGTAAATGGGATTACAAATGTCTCGGCAACTCATTATCCGATCAACTTCATTCTTTATGAAAAATTTGTGTTTTTTTATTGTCTTTTATATTCACTCCGTAAAATAAACAATTTCGAAAAATTTTATATCCCTTTTATCAGAACGAATATTTCGAGAGTAATAGTTCCGGATAATCCAGGTTACTGAAATTTATTAAGTTTCTTTTCAGTATTCCATACTAATTCCATAAAATATTTCAAGTCTGTATATATTTTTTTTTTCGGGAAATAGAGCGCTTACAGACAATTTTATTTTTCTAAAAATAATCTCTAGTGTCTGAAACGTGTAAAAAATCGCTTTTTAAAACGATCACAATATTTATCCGATGGGTAAGTAATAAATCACAAATAATAAATAGATAAAAAATATATAATAATCTTAAAGATAAATTTATTTCAAGCACCATTTTTCCATTGATAAGGAAATTTATGCAAATGAAATCTAAATGCACATAAGGTGAACTGCGCAAAAAACATTTTCGTTAAATTATCTAAAATTAGATTTAAATCTAAGATGCTTTAACACGTGTGTTTGAATTGGATTGCAACATTCTTTTTATAATTAAAAAATTCCGCGTTAACAATTTGATGCTTTACATGTACGAGTAAGCATTTTCAATAAAATCATTCTAAATTCTAAAAGTATTTCAATTTTAGATGTCATCTATTTACATATGAAATGAAATCCAGGACCTTCTAAATCCCAAGTGTTATTGATTTGGTCGTTCCTTATTTCCCTAAAACCTTTATTTATGGCGTTTTGTGAGAAAAATGAAATGTACAAATCATACTAAGAAAAAACAAGATTGTTAAACTGTGGAAATATAATATAACCATGAACAAAAATATACAAACCTCTTCCGAGTTACCTATGACTCCAAAAAGTACTCTTCATCAGAAACCAAAATATATTTTCGAGATTTAAAGAAGCATTTATAAAACAATATCTCTTTTACTACCAAGGATTTTCGGAAACGTTTCCGAGTAGTTTGTAATCTGTATTAATCAATTTCTCAAATTGGAATATCGGGTTTGATGCTATCAATATCAATTCTCAATTAAAGTTTTTCACCTGCTAATTGAATTAATACATGCAAGATTAACAAAATAATATTAACCTCTTCAGCCCTGACGTCCTACTAATAGGACATATCTTTTATTGAGTATTATTTTGTCTTAAACATTATTTTTATTAATTCCAGCACCTAATAGTGATAGTATGAATCTCTACATTTCCTATTATGACTTCACTTATGTTTAGCATTTAGTAATAATAATAATAATAATTTTCATAATTATTAGCAAGCCGTTGGCATTTCTTTTAATTAAAACATACGTTTCACTCTTTAAATAAAAATTTGAGATTTGATTTTGCGTTAACAATTTGATGCTTTACATGTACGAGTAAGCATTTTCAATAAAATCATTCTAAATTCTAAAAGTATTTCAATTTTAGATGTCATCTATTTACATATGAAATGAAATCCAGGACCTTCTAAATCCCAAGTGTTATTGATTTGGTCGTTCCTTATTTCCCTAAAACCTTTATTTATGGCGTTTTGTGAGAAAAATGAAATGTACAAATCATACTAAGAAAAAACAAGATTGTTAAACTGTGGAAATATAATATAACCATGAACAAAAATATACAAACCTCTTCCGAGTTACCTATGACTCCAAAAAGTACTCTTCATCAGAAACCAAAATATATTTTCGAGATTTAAAGAAGCATTTATAAAACAATATCTCTTTTACTACCAAGGATTTTCGGAAACGTTTCCGAGTAGTTTGTAATCTGTATTAATCAATTTCTCAAATTGGAATATCGGGTTTGATGCTATCAATATCAATTCTCAATTAAAGTTTTTCACCTGCTAATTGAATTAATACATGCAAGATTAACAAAATAATATTAACCTCTTCAGCCCTGACGTCCTACTAATAGGACATATCTTTTATTGAGTATTATTTTGTCTTAAACATTATTTTTATTAATTCCAGCACCTAATAGTGATAGTATGAATCTCTACATTTCCTATTATGACTTCACTTATGTTTAGCATTTAGTAATAATAATAATAATAATTTTCATAATTATTAGCAAGCCGTTGGCATTTCTTTTAATTAAAACATACGTTTCACTCTTTAAATAAAAATTTGAGAATCCTTTTCTGAATTGGTAATTTGTGATAAAAGATAAAAAATATTACTAAATTTTTATGCTTGTTTAATTTAGTTGTAATACGACATTTTCCAAACGTCTTCAAAAATTCTTCCTTAGACTATTGTTATATGAAAAACACGCAAAATAACTAGATTTGTGAGGTTTTGGTAAAGAACGCATTCGTTAACTTTCATTAAACCCTAACTTCTGTGATTCCGATAGCTATTTTTAATTTTGTTAGCATAACAGTAATTTTTTCCCAAAATTGAAAAAAAAATCAGGGCCGAAGGGGTTAATGTTAATGTTGTTAATTAATCATGTTTGTCTATAAAATAAATTATTGAACATGAAAATGGACAGAATCCGAAAAACCTATCTTCTGGGTTCAGAAAACGGATTAATACGTTTTAAAACTAATAGGAAACGTTTTCCAAAATCAGTGTTCGAAATCCGTATTCTTTTTATAATTAAAAAATTCCGCGTTAACAATTTGATGCTTTACATGTACGAGTAAACATTTTCAATAAAATTATTCTAAATTCTAAAAGTATTTCAATTTTAGATGTCATCTATTTACATATGAAATGAAAGCCAAGGCCTTCTAAAACCCAAGTGTTATTGATTTGGTCGTTCCTTATTTCCCTAAAACCTTTATTTATAGCGTTTTCTGAGAAAAATTAAATGTACAAATCATACTAAGAAAAAACAAATTCTTAAACTACGGAAATGTAATATAACCATGAACAAAAATATACAATAACCTCTTCCGAGTTACCTATGACTCCAAAAATAAGCACTTTTTTTTTCATTAGAATTCTCGGAAACCAAAATATATTTTAGAGATTTAAAAAGGCATTTATGTAATCACTATCTCATTTGCTACCAAGGATTTTCGAAAACGTTTCCGAGTAGTTTGTAAACTACTCTCAAATTGGAATGTCGGGTTTAGGATGCTATTAATTCTTGATTAAACTTTTTCAGATGCGTAATTGAATTAATACATGCAAGAGTAAAAAAATAATATTAATGTTAATGCTGTTAATTTGTCTGTAAAACATGTTTATTGAATATGAAAATGTATACTTGAGAACAGACAGCATCAGAAAAACCTATCTTCTGGGTTGAGAAAGCTGATTAATACGCTTTAAAGCTAATCGGAAACGTTTCCGAAAATCAAGAACAGCAAAAGAAACTTGGTTTTTATACATGTTTCTTTTGAAACTATATTGGTTTCTGTGTTTTCTAAAGATAAAGAACGCTTTTTGTAACCATTAGTAATTCTGAAAATTGTATATTTTCTTAGTTACATTTTTTACATTTCATATGTCCAGGTCTTAATATTTTTTTTTTACATACACTGATGAATATACAGCCCTGGACAAAATTATAAACTCAAAAAAAATTAAATTTGTTTAAATCATAATAGAAACAAGCTTAGCTTTACATTAATAAAATAAAGATGAACATTTATAAAAAGACATCCAAATTTATCATAGCTCTTAAATAAAATGGAGAAATTAATTTAAATAAGAAAATACATAACTTAAAAAAAATAACATTATGCGAGACCTGGACAAAATTATAAACTCAAAGTTACGAATTCCTATATTCTAGTATCTTTTATCTCAATAAATGCATTTTATGATAAGAAACTAATAAATGGAGTCATTATGGATCAATACATTTCAACACATCAATGCATTTTTAAGTTTTTCTCAGAAACATGTGTAATTTGATTATAGCACATGACTCAACCGAAAACATTAAATTACTGAGTTTAAGAAATGAACATAATTTGAATCCTGGTGCTAAATATTAATGCACACATTCAAAAATCAGCTGAACCGACATTTTTCTGAATTACTTCGAATATGAGGCTCGGCATAGATTGAACAAGATTTTCCAACTGCTCCATTGACAAGTGGTCCCATGCTGAAAGTATAGCCATTTTTAAATCATTTGTGTTTTGATATTGACGTCAATCATGATAGACTATTCGAACCATTGCACCCCAACAATTTTCAATGGGGTTTAGATCAGGGCTGCGGGATGGCCATTTCATGACATTCACATACCTGCGCTCAAGCCACTTTCTTCTAGCCAAATTGTAAATGATTTAAAGCTAAATGTAAGCTTTCGAACTGTTAGACGAATTCTTCAACGAGCCCCGATCATGAAATGGAAGAAAATGAAAGTTAAGCCAAAACATGAGCCTCATCATATCAAAGCCAGACTTCACCTTGTACAGCAGCACATGTCATGGACAACGGAGAGGAGCACAGTCATCTGGTCAGATGAAAAGAAGTGTCATTTAGATGGCCCAGATGGCTTAAAATACTACTGGCTCGATATTAGGCTGAAGAACGGCATATCTTTAGTCAAAACTTTGGTGGAAGATCCGTGATCGCGTGGGCTGGTTTTTCTCAGAAAGGTAAAACTGCTCTGGCTTTCCTTCATGGAAAACAAAAAGCAGAAGACTACCAGTTAATGCTGGAAGATAATCTATTGCCTTATGCACTGTTGATTGCTGGAGTAAACTGAGTTTTTCAGCAAGATAATGCAGCAACACACTGTGCAAAATCTACAAAAGAGTGGCCTGAGCGCTGGCATGTGAATGTCCTGAAATGGCCAGCCCACAGCCCTGATCTAAACGCCATTGATACTTGTTGGGGTGCAATGGTTTGAATAGTCTGTCATGATGTACGTCAGTATCAAAACACAGATGATTTAAAAATGGCTATACTTTCAGAATGGAACCAGTTGTCAATGCAGCAGGGTTGGAAAATCTTGTTCAATTAATGCCGAACCGCATATTCGAAGTAATTCAGAAAAATGGCAGTTCAACTCATTTTTGAATGTGTGCATTAATACTTAGCACCAAGATTCAAATTATGTTCATTTCTTAAACTTAGTAATTTATTGTTTTTGGTTTAGTCATGTGCTATATTAAAATTACATATCTTTTTGAGAAAAATTTAAAAAATGCATTGATGTATTGAAATGTATTGATCTCTAATGACTCCATTTATTAGTTTCTTATCATAAAATGCATTTATTGAGATAAAAAATACCAGAATATAGGAATTCATAACTTTGAGTTTATAATTTTGTCCAGGTCTCGCATAATGTTATTTTTTTTAAGTTATGTATTTTCTTATTTAAATTATTTGCTCCATTTTATTTATGAGTTATATTAAATTTAGATGTCTTTTTATAAGTATTCATCTTTATTTTATTAATGTAAAGCTAAGCTTATTTATATTATGATTTAAACAAATTGAAATTTTTCTGAGTTTATAATTTTGTGCACGACTGTACACGTATATTTCTAATGATGTGAAATATCAATCACATGCTGTAATCACTTTCTCAATTCCAGTTGTTCAAACTGCAGTAATTATTGAGAAAGACAAAACAAAAAAAATTGAATACCGATTTTATGCAAGCACAAAAATGCGAGATTGTTTTGGAAAATTACTTTAACATATGAAAAATCATATAATATTGTACTTTGGATCCATTAAAATAGATTCATGGAAGAAAAGGAAAGAGAACTTGTTTTAAAATTTCAGTTAAAAAAACTAATGTGCTGTACGGAAAACAACAAAGTATTTTGATATGAAGGTAACTTCTATTATTTTGTAAGAATAAAATTTGTGTATAGGTTGTTTCCATCTTAAAATTGCGTTTATCTTTGAAATTGTACAGAATAATACGCTGTACTGTCAGATTAAATCAAAATATATAATATATACTTTTTCGTGCATGTGTGATAATATTTCAGATTGATCTGATTTCGGTACTATACATAGAGCACTAAAATACTGGGAGGTAAAAGTATATATATTCCCTCTTACATGGTACGAAAATAAGGCTGAATTTATAGCTTGCCGTTTGGCAACAATCGTAGTTTCCGGAGCGACAGTTCTCAGTGGTTTATTTCACGGTCACATGATCCATTCAGCAAATCAAAATTCACAGCAGGAGCTATTTTTATACACAACACGATCTTTTGACTGATTTTGCTGTTTTCGGCGATGTATGTCATTGGATCGGTGTACGGTCCGTGATGCTTTCAGCAAATGAGCAAGAGTTTCTTTTAGACACAGCAGAAAACGTGTTGTTTACGTTTTGTTAACTTGGAAAGCGTCTGAGAGATACTATATTTTTCACATCCAACGAACTTAAGACGAACGAACTTTGATATGAAATTATGTACGTTAATGACTATATTCAATAAGTTTTTAATTACTTTTTTTTACATGAAATATTTTAAAATTTTCATATGTTCGAATGATTTATGATAGTACTCATTCTGTCTAAAGTTGCTGCAAAAAGTGGCGAGTGGGCGAAGCGAGCTGGGACCGCGTAGCCTTCCAAATGCGAATTGCGTCTTGATTCACGGGGGTTTGCAAACATTACCGAGCAGAGGTGGATTCGCCTAGCCATAATATTACCATAATGTGCTAGATCAGCGATATTCAGTTTTGTAAGTGCCAAAATAAGATAGAGAAGTGCGTTCGAGGGCTGTCCTTACTTTTTTCAGTCATATATCTATGGATTATAATACATAATAGGTTTTCATATGTAATTATTAATTTTAACTAATGTTAACAATTTTATATTATATATATTATTATTAATTTTATTATATGCAAATATAAAATTGAGTATTCAATATAAGTGTGCATAATTATCACAATATTTTAAATTTTCTCTGTTATTCAATGTTTGCTGTAGATTGTTTAGCTTTTTCTACAATTTTATTATTTTTTTCACGTTCTTTGTTATCAACGTTTCGCAGTAAATTCTCGAGACTTTCCTGTTTTTAGGGTTTTGTACTTAAAAAGTAAAAACAGAACCATTATAAGATCGCTCGTGTGTCTGTCTGTCACAGCTGTTTTTCTCGAAAACTATGGAACGTGGAAAGTTCAAACTTGGGAGAGTTATAAAAGCTATTGATCCGCATATTTATAGATTATTAGCCAATCACAATTATTTCTAGGAAACATTTAGAGGCTAATTAAGTTACTTGATTTTTATTTTATCGTGTGAGGTATCGTTCGAAGGATCTCGTAACACCGAACTGAAAAAATATATTTATTTTTTTAATTTTAGGTACTATAATTTTAGAGATATCGTCGAAAATGTACTGCAAAAATATCCCCCCCTCCTTATTTCCCAATCTGCTGAAACTAAAATTATGAAAAAAAATAGAGGTAGTAGGAATTTATTTAAACCTTGCAGAAAAGCTATAGTGATTATCCTAGGTTACATAGTTTTTGAAAATGTCGCATTTTTCCGTTACACACAAACTTTACTTTGCAGATGCTCATCTTGGTAGTTGCGGAGCGCTCGAGGTACCTATCGAAACGAAATCATCCAAGTATATTTGATGATGATTTTCGAAAAGAATTTTCAGTAATTAGCTGAGGTATTAATAAAAACCTATCTGGAAAAACGCAGCACGGTCCAAGGCGGCGTTGCAACTTTGCGACCTGCTTTCGAGGCACGCTTGACATAATGCCACGTTTGAACTTTGTACGAGATCTTTCTACGTAAGGCGAATCATACTGATAAATAGTCTACGTTTTCCATTCCAATTGAATTCAGTTATTGGAGGCAATAGCAAAGACTTTTTGCAATATTGCAATTAGTAATTAATAAATTTATTGTACGGAATCCTTTGTACGCGAGTAAAACTCGCACTTGACCGATTTTTATTTTAATTGCGTTCCGTACTTGCGGAAAATTAATACATTTGCTAAAATGATCTCGAGTGCCATAAGCGGTCCCCGTAACTACGAAACGAGTACCACTGCTCTAGATGATTATGTTATTGGGATAGTCAATATCTATTAAAACCGCTACTGCATTGTAATGATATCACGTATTGCAAAACGAAAAAAGCTCTCTTCAACAATCAGTTATTTTAAATTATCCAAATGGATCTGATAAATTAGAGCATTAGACTCAACTATCTTTCATGCGTGGATATATTTTATCTAACAAATTATTGATTGTTTAACTATCGCATCATAATTTTCTAAAGTTTCTATGTTAATTTATAGTTTTTTTGTATTTATATTACAAAAGTTTCACACAAGATAATGAAAATTCATGAAAACAACAAATTTCAATAATTGTTTAGTTTTGCTTCGAACATGTTCTGCAGAGGCAAATCATGATTAAAAAGATAGGCGCAATATTCTGTAGTTTGAGATAAATTTTTATGACGAATTTAACATGGGCATTTTATCGAAGAAGATATTTAAAAATTCTCTATCCTTAGAAATAAGTTAGCTAAAACGCGATTTAAACCAAATCAAATTGATGAAATTATGCTTTCTTTTAATATTTACACTATTGCATTGTCCAAAAACTTTTTTCATTATTTCATTTTTAAAAAAATGCATTATTAAACAACATTGGTCATTCAAATGGAATAAATTTTGCGTAAAATTGCTAGTCAAGATAATGAATTTTGCACATATTGCCTTGGAATAACAAGATTTTAACTTTTTCGACCACTTAAAACAAGTTGGTAAGGGTGATCGAAGATCGCACAAAGTGTTTCGTTTAATATTCCTTTCAAAACACTTTATATTTTAATTAAAAAATCTAAATCATTAATTTATAATTTTCCCTTATCATTTATCAATAATCTTTATCAATAAGAACATAGATGACAGCACCATTAAATTTAATAATAAAATAATAACAACAGGAAGCTATTTTTTAAATACGATTAAAAATATTCAAGAACTGCTTTACAGATAATTATAACATCATATGTTTGTATATCTGAAAAGCATATTTAACTATACGATTTAATTTTAGCTAAAAAAATGAAACCCTTAATATGGCAAAAAAATACGAAAGTGCTTTTAATTAAATTCATCGGACAATGAAATGTAAAAATCGAATATTTCAACTTCCGTCGTCTAGAATAGAACCCGAAACCTTTGGGTTAGGAGGGAAACTCTCTACCACCGATCCATCTAGTCTACGTGAAAAAGGCTGAAATTAAGGATCTGTTTTAAGATATAGGAAAATTACAGAAATTGTCCGATGTCATTAAATTAAATCATTTAATTAAAATAATATATAAGACTTTTTCGAAATTTTATGATTTGTTGTCTAACAGGAAGTATTCGGCTATATAAGTATGCAAAATTTCAAGTATCTAAATCATACAGTTTCCGAATACGAACTGTGTGACAAACAGACGGACAGGCAGAGGAGTGAGACGAAAATGGTTTCGCTAGATGAACGTAACCCTAAAAATGAGATGAGCTTCATTTATCCATAGGCAACAATGAAGGGAAAAACTTTAATCTCCCTAGAATGTGTTGTATAGTGAGCTGAAATTCTAGAAAAGACTAAATCAGTAAATGATATTATCGAATTGTAGTCAATTTTGCCAACCAGTACATTTTATTTCCAAGGCAACGATTTCGTAACAAAAAAATTTGGATTCCTGAGAAAATTTACTGAGAGCAATTCGATATCAAGGGGTTAAAACTAGCATGATTTAAATAGAAATTCTGAGATTTGCCTATTGTAGCAAATAATTTCTATAGAATCTTTTAATGGATTTCCGAAATATGTCATGACCACCTTTGCATTGTTTGAATCACCAGAGTCATTCAAAGCTATGTTTATGCTATTTCAGTCTGACAAACAGCATCATTTGGAAAAAATAACACAACCATTTGGTGTTGGATATTTTATTACATGTTGTAAGTGGAAGATAAAGTTGAATATTTTTGCCACATTTAATAGTGTTACGTCCGTTTAAGAAAGAGTGTTATGAAATGTTAAAATGTCCGCACACAGTAGTGTGCATTAAACACTGGAGCAATAATTCTTCGACAATTTTTATATACAAGATCTTTCAAACTATTCAACTACCGATCAACCGTGCAAAAAAGTCAGTACTAATTTTTTAGAAGTCATGGTAAACACCAAACGTAGGCAACGTCGTAGTGTCGCGAGTTAAAATGACACAAGGAAGTTTAGAAAGTTATATAAAACATCAGTTTATAAAATTAAGTGTTGATTAGATATCAACAGCTTCATTGTTCTCTCCAAGAAACTCTTAGACCGTATTCTTGCCTGTCGTATTTTTTTAAGCATTTCAGCGAAAAAAGTAACCACATACTAGTATGTATGTGCATATAGAGTGTTAAAACATTCTGGACTAAAAATGGTTTTCGCGTCGACCTGATGTTTTGCCTTATAATCAACATTGTAAGAAGTCATACATCACAGGATGGCTATGCTTTCAGTGTGGAGGGTATTTCAAACTTAGACTGTTTTTCTCGCACCTACCAAGGAACTAAATAACCAACTGTAATCTGTATTGTTTCTTATTGGACGGTTTGTACGAATCCATCCTCCAGAAAAAGTTAATCGTAAAGATATTGTGAACAATTACGACAACGCTAATCCCACATATGTTTCATTACTATAAACAACATTGGAGCTCAGATGGAACGTGGTGCTATACCCACGATATTCGCCTGACCATGTATCGTCAGAGACCCTTGTTTGGTTTTCTTTAAAACGCCTTGCGTGATATAACGTTAAATTCAGGTAAGTTTGTAAATAAACACTTGGCTTTATATAAATAAATTGAGACTGAAAAATATAGAAAGGAAACGCCATGTCCCTCCCAATAATCCAATAAATTACTATATTACATATTTAAAATCTAATAAATTACATCGATTTGATGTTGTTTATATTAGAATAGCTGAAATACTAACAAGTTAACTAACTAGTAATAATAATAATGGGAAATGTTATTATTCACAAAATTAATTAGTAAAATTGCAGCACTTCGCAATGTAAAACAACTTTCAAGCGCTATATGTTGGAACAGAAAACTAAATTTCATGCATGATTTGCATGCTGTTAAATTGTTACATGATACACATATCTTTGATAAAATTTAAATCTCTCCGTAATTGTTGATGTCCACTTGGTCTTTTAATTACAGTTTTTAAATAGAAAGATTTCAGAATTGTCTCTAGATTATTTAAAATTAAAATACCATAAATTGTATTTATGTTTCTTTTTCATACATTGCTTTTACTTTAGAAAACTCTCGCAAGTTTTAGTAACAGTTTAACATGGCATAATTTTTCAATCATTCGCAAAGGAATTTTCCTTTCACGCTACTTATGTATTCTAAAATCTTTAGAAGATAGATTTTTCATATTTTAGAAAGCTCTTGTAAATTTTTGTCAGAGTTTAATGCAGCATAATTTCTCAATTATCCTCAAAGGAAGAATTTCTTTCATGTTGCTACTATAATCTAAAACCTATAACATATTCCTCTTTCATATTTTATTTAATCCAGATGTTAAATTTTTGAACTAAGGCAATAGCCTTTTTTCATATGACTGAAAGAAAAGAAATGCTTCTCGATCAGTTGTACTGCATAAAGCATATATAATTAATATTTTTTTACTTTATTTTCTAGAAGAATCTCAAAAAGAAGAGAAAGTGAAAATTTTTCATAAAACATTTCTTTTCGTATTATTATATATCTAAAGTATAAGTTTATATTATTGTTTAAAAGGAACATTTTCTTTTTTAAGTGGTAAAAATATTCCTTTGTGAAGCTACTATACTTGGTATACATTCCCCTTATAAGGACATCTTATACTACAGTTTCACTGCAATGTATTCAATTTCTTAGGTTCGATTTCGCGTACTTGATATTAGGATTCATTTTAAAAAAATAGTCGAAATTCAATTACTTGCCAATATAAGTTTATTAGCTCGAAATCCTTTGATAAATTATACTCACCTCGTATGCGAAGTTTTAGTGGAGCTGAAAACGAGTACAAACACACTTCCTGCAATTTTCGCCCATATCTATGAAGAAAGACATACATGCGTGGAATGTGATGATTTTCTTAACATACTTGCTATGATGAATTACATCAAAACAAATTTTTCTCAATTCTGATTTTATTTTGCGAAACGCTAGGCAGTGTAATCACATTATTGAAAATATTTACATAGTTTGTAGATTTGAATGACTATAAAATTTCTGAAATTGCATCACATTAACTGGTGATTTTTCGCAATTCGTTCTAAACATATGTCTAGATTCAGAGGTAAAGTAAGAAGGGCACATTGTTAAACGTAGTTTATAGATTATAGAAAATCATGTAAAATCCGAAATTTGTATTGAGCAAGTGTAATCAATCAAACGTAATCCTTCTTGATCATACAATGCTTATTTTTCTATGATGTTTATTTATAATCTCATAGATTCAATATAAAGCTTCCATTTTTTTTAACGTAAACTGTTACAAATTCGCATGAAGATAAATTTACAGGTAATTTGTAGATTGTTTTAGAAGTTTACGTACTAAATATAACCTTATGTAAATATGTAAAACATATATGAAGCATAGTTATAATAAAATAATTAAGTAAATTGTATAGGCTCAATCGCGGCTATTATACGAAAAAATTATAAAATTTGCACAGTCACTTTCGATCTGTTGACTCAAGACCCAATTTAAAATACTGTAATCTGTGTTTTTGTTCCCGTTATCTATTTATGGATAAAAAATATTGCATGTCATAAAGAGAAAGGTAAAAAAAATAAAACTCTCTGTCATATTACCTCCATGGAATGGATATATCATGAAAAAGCTATGGGGTTAAATTGAGACAACATTATTTTTAAATGGTTGTACTGTTCATTTTTATATATTTCATTTTTACTGAATTTTGACACGTCTTTCACGCATCCGCTATAATACTGATGAAAACCCACTACAATAAACACTCACCCTAATTTATTAAATGATAATTTATGGTAAAAAAATTTGATAAGTAAATTATCTGCAACACTTAAACTATACTTTTATGAGTTTTTAGAAATAAATTTTCGATGATATAACACCCGTTATTAAAAAAGAACAAAATAAAAAATGTAGTATACGATCTTGATTGATTGAGTTATTTCATTGCTCATTAATATTATGCAGCCAGGACAATTACAATTAGTTTTCCTGATTTTTAATGTGGTTTCAGTTGAAAATAGGGTAGAAACAGTATTCGTATTGACCACTGCAAAGATTTCATCTTCTTTATACACGAAATCATTCCTTACATCGTTAGAACGCCTCAAACCTGGAACTATTACCTCTACTTCGCCTTCATCTACTTTGTTTATGAGACAAATGCATTTGTCATGGATGTAGACTTTCTATTTTGACGTTTACAGTCAGCTATTTCATAATATTATCTTGAATATTGGTGTGTCGTATAAAAAAATGGAACAATTTCAAACCATGTGGCATTTACAATGAAATTTGTGAATGATTCTTCAGTATAATCCAGAGAAAGCAATTCGCCACTGTCTGTGCAATCTCCTTTGAGTAGTTTATCAATCAACGTCTTTTTCTTCCTTTTTTTTATTAGATTTTTGTATTTTTATATCTCCTTTAGCTACGGTTTACTCTACTGGTATCTCACCGGCTATCTGGGTAATAATTTCTGTACTAATGCATTACAGTACAATAAATTTGTCTGTCTTTCTTTTGAGTTTTTATGTTTTGTTTGGTTTTAGTTGCCTTCTTTGACTCATTTTCTTTACTCCAAATGTTAAGGGATTTAAGTTCTTTTGATCTTAATTTTTTTTTTCCTGATTTCTATTCTTAATTTTTCTGTCGCCCTTTCATCTTTTCACTTGAAATCATTTTTGAAATACCATATACTGTTCTCCTTTTATTCGTTGCACAATAATCTACCGCATTGATTTTTTAATGTTTTGACTCAAAAAACACAAACATGCAGTGAGGGAGTACAGTGATTGAAGTGTAACGCGACTCCTGTGCAGCAAAGTTGCTGAATCGAGTGATTTTTACGTTCCAAACACAGATAATGTAAAGAAAGTATTGTAATCACAATTTGTAGTGTGTGTGAGTTGAACACGAAAAATCCCAAACTGTACTTCCGAATGAAGCTCCCATTTGGCGACTAAGTTATAGACCACTGTCGCAATAACTGTATTTATTTTCGTAAGCATCGGCAAACGGATTAGGTATTCAATCCATTATGAAACCATTTTGCGACCGATTATAGAAGGAAAATCGTCAAGTAAATGTAACAGGGTATAAACGATAAACATAGATAGCTATACGTAATCAAGTATTAGTTGGACAGATGTAACACTATCATCTCCAGTTGCAAAACGGGAGATCCAGAGATCTGTCATTTTAATCCAGCCGATTCCACTGTGCCAGAAATTTATCTTGGCAGGACTTGTTCAGCTTAAGCCTTACTGGTAGCCCTTGCCCTCCCTGCCTGGCCTGAACGTGTCAGAAATTTATAACCCACCCACCCCCTTTATTGTTTACATTCTGGACACAGACACAAGTGTTCGGAAAGTCGAATGGAGACACTCTAGATTTTTAGGCGCGTTCGTAATTATATAAATACGTAGCCCCTATAGTCGTCTTCTGGTCCGTCCCTCTGACCGTCAGTCCGCATATAACAGCGCCCGAACGGTTTCAAATTAAAAATATATAATCGTTGCAGAATTTTGTCGAGTCGTTTCAAAATTTATGAAAATCGAATCAAAACTTAAAAAGATATTCATAAAAGTTTTCTTCATTCTATTAAATTCTATCATACGTAATGAATTCAATGATATCCCATGATTGGTAATTATTCTAGGTTGCCATGGTTATTACGTCCTATTTAATATGGAGTCATATTATTTCCGTATTACTGACTTTAAAAACTGAATCTGTGTACTAAAATTGTTTAATTATATCAGCCTGAGCAGTTTAATTATAGCATCTACTGACAGTTTTTTGGATAGAAGTTTCCGGAGAAATATATATTAAATAGAGAAAGAGTCTAAATGTGGATTTCAAGTTAATGAAATTTTCAAAGCTAGGTTTAAGTTTCCCATTGGCATTTTCAGTAAATGTCCACAAAAGATGAAATGTTGCCACCTTAAAATGTACTTATTTTATTACGGAAATTAATCATATCATAATAACAGACGATATAATTCATTTTTTCAATGGTATAATAACGATAATTTGTTTACATTGTCTTTCTTGTATTGGATATTTGCGCATAGTATAATTTTAATGTAACATAATTGTAATTAATTGTTTGTAAAAGTGTATTGAAACTTAAATTCATAAAATAAAACGGATATCTATATAGAAATCTGCACATAAAAAAAATTTGGTATTCATGCATTTTTGCATAAGAGTGCAATAGCTATTGCCCCAAGATCTGAATATTTATCAAACTAGTTATAGTATGAACGCACCTCATTTGTCACGTTTGCGTACAATTTCCAACTTGTTTTGTTCTGTCTTCATCGGTGCCAAGCACATATGCATCCAAATATACGGATCCTGATACTAAGCAATTTCATTCATTTTGAGATTCAGAAACAGCAAGTTAAGTTGTCTTAAGGGGAATACGGGGGTTAAAATTCTACAAAAAAAATTCCTTTATTTTTATTTATTTATTTATTTATTTATTTTTTTGCTAATAAAATACTACAATATACTATAAATATTAAATAAAGGAAACCACATATTTCTACGAAGATATCATCAGCTTTTTGTGTTGTACTATCACACCTTCCTCGACCGTAGCTAAAACTTTTAAGTCAGAATGGATTTTTTCCTATTTTGTCATGTTTAAAAGGATATATCTAAAGTATAACAACTACTCTTTCTTTAACGATTACAATTTTATTTTGAGGTATTAATATTGGTGATTGCCTTATTGTATGTGGGCTTTATTGACTTCAAGCTGTCATCGTTATGAATTACATCTTCGTTATTAAATTCTTAATAATTTTTTTGAAAAGGTAAATTTGATTTTTCTTTTCAAAACATTCTGAACATGGTCTGAAAACTTAAACGGTTCTTTGAAATAAAATCTGTTGTAGAAGTTTTAAAATCAGCATAATCAGAGATCTTCATACATAGCAATGTAGGCATACTGAAACATTTCTCGACGAAATTTTATATCCATTTAAACCGCTGAGCAATGATAAAAAATTTCTGAGAAGTATATCATAAGAAAATGATCAGTTACGATTCGATAGTTATACGTTAAAGAATGTTAATTTTAAAAGTCCTTCCGGCCTGTACCGGGAGGAAATGGTAGCTTTCCTATATCTTCGTTTTAAAATTTTAGCTAATGTTACACGAAAACAGCAAGTTAAAATGCAAAGAAACGTTTACAAAAGATTCCTTAATACTGAATTTGAATAAGAAATTCGCCAAATCATTGAGCAATAGCCAAATTGGCTTCATTTATGAAGACTTATTTTGGTCGCCAAATTTGGCCATATTTCGACAAATGTCGCCAATTTTGGCGAGAATTTGGCGCTAACGGATATGAATATATAGTTTTATGCGTATGATTGGGAAAATTATTACAACAATGAAAGAAAATAATTTGCGAGTAATCGCGTTAACCCTTTCCGGCACAGACAAATTCTGTTCGTAAAATGAGAAATTACTGACTGACACCGGAATTTACAAACGACTTTCTTAGAAAATAAGAACTCCTTATTTTAAGCTTTCATTGTAGAAGCAAAATTTTATTAAAATATTCCTGGTGTCGAATGCAAGTTTGGAATTAAAATTAGGTGTGCCCGTAGTGGGACCACTGTGCCGGAAAGGGTTAATGTTCTGTTTTGTTTCAAAATGTCAGCCACCCTAGAATTTCAAACTGCTCTATCTCAGCCATTTTTTAAGATAGAGGTAAACCAAAAAATGCTCTTGATTCCTCGTATCAAGGCTTAACACTAATTAAAAATTAAACATTAATTAAAAATTAACATTAAATTAACATTAATTAAAAATTAACATTAATTAAAAAATAAATTTGAATTTTTAGCTTTTTTGTATATTTATTTTAGTTTTAAATTTTTAAGTGGCCGCCATCTTGAAACAAAATGGCGGACCAAGCTGGACAACGAACTCGGTCGAGGCATTGGTGAGCTTAATACACACAATTAGTTTCATCAAAATTGATTTATAAATACGAGCGTTATCGTATGACATAGGTCAGATATATATATATATATATATATATATATATATATATAAATCAACATTTGAACGGAGGGTGGTTTTGGGGTCTGGGGGTCATGATCGTTGAAAATATTTCGAAAATTTCCGGAACTGCTTTCCTCCGAACGGCTGCAATAGGTAGCTTTATACTTTTTTGTATTGAAAGCTACCTAAAAATTATACAAAACGCGAGAGAATACATATGATAACTAATTAAAATTAATTACTTAGAAAATATAAACTAATGACTAATGAATTAATTTTTTAGTAACTTATTTTATGTTACTTGGTACTTTTTTATGTGATTTTTAATAAAACTAAGCCATTTTGAAGATTGTGATGTTCAAAATCTTTATTTCCAATTCTCCTTTTTTTTTCAGGATCTTCATTTGGTTTACATACACCCAAATACAATAAATATCTAGTCTGATTGATTTTGAATTCGTTTAAATTTTTTCACCTGAATTTGTATTCAATTTATGAATTCAAGTAAAGAAACGTTCTTTTGCTTTCATAATCTAACTCATCAGTTGTTGCACAGTGACAAATTCGAAATACAACTTTTTCAATTTTATATCAATTTAAACCGCTCAGCAATGATGAAAAGTTTCTGAAAAGTAAATCATAAAAAATAAACAGTTACGATTCGATAGTTATATTTTAAAAAGTGTTAATTCTTAAAAATCACACGAAACACAAAATAATACATTTGATAACCAATTAAAATCAATTACTAAGAAAATATAAACTAGTAACTTATGAATTAATTTTCTAGTAACTTATTTAATATGGCTTGGTACTTTTTAATGTGATTTTTAATAAAACTAAGCCATTTTGAAGATTATGATGTTCAAAATGTGTATTTCCAATTCTCCATTTTTTTTTCAAGATCACCAGACCGTCAAGTAAATATGAAAAGTTTTTCATCTGATTTACATACACCCAAATACAATAAGTATCTAGTCTGATTGATTTCGAATTCGTTTAACTTCTTTCACACGAATTTGTATTCAATTTATGAATTCAAGTAACGAAATGTACTTTTACTTTCATAATCTAACTCATTAGTCGTCGCACGGTGACAAATTCTAAATACAACTCAGCTCCCTTTACTAAGTTACAAAACTCCTTCTCTTATCTCTGAAATTAAAAAGAAATACTTGTAGAATCAAATCTTGAATTAGCAAATGTCAACATAAGATCGTACTTTGGGAAAATAAACATATTCTAAGACTCCTTACTCTGTTATACTCAAACAAAAGATTGTGAATTCTTTCAGCTAAACTATTCATTCAAACTATGCAAATAAAGATTTCAGTTTCAGAAAAGTTTTGTTAGTTCTTTCCGGCGAAAATGTTTTCTAATGTAAATTGGAAAATCCTGTTTTCGTCAATAAATAGCGATTAGTGTAATCTAAGTTTATATTTTATTGAAAGATAGTAATTTTCTTTAAAAAGCAAATATATATTTAAAGACGCGATTGAGCAACTAAGTAAATACAAGCTTCAATTCCCTTTAATCGTTTTACATTGTAATGAAATAGAAATATCTATAAAATTTTATTTTTCCAACTAGGAAACTAATCTTTGAATTTAGAAAATGTTACTTGATTTGTTGATGTTTTCCTTATTCATTTCTATTACAAAATATATGCTTGCTATTCGAAAATATTTTAATTTGATGTTTACATTGGACTCTTAATTAATGCTTCATGTTACATATGGAATGTAACAAAACTTACACCTGGCTTTATTTTCTATGAATGCATAAAATAGAATAAAGTTCATTCATATATAACTAAAAATTTTACTAACCAAAGTGCACATTGTAACTTGTTAATAGGTTATTTTTGATACTAAAAAAATTTATCATATTATTTTATTAGAAAATTAAATTTACCACAGTTACTTTATGATGAAAATTTCTGATTTTAACCTATTTCTTCCGAATGGAAAGCTTCCTTGCAAACATATATTATCAGGATTAGTAGTACTAATTTTGAAAAATAATATTTTTCTTATTTAAAGACAGAAATTTACGATTAAGTGAGGAGAAAATTGTTATTTTAAAGCAGTGGTATTCAGAAGTTAAAAACACACAAATCGTTTTTTACACCTATATAAGACATTTCAGATTTAAAATAAAACAGTACTTTCCGGCAAAAATGTTTTCTAATGTAACTTGAAAATCCCTTTTTCGTCAATAAATAGCTATTAATATTATCTATGTTTGTAATATTTTTCATATAATAATTTTCTTTAAAAAGTAAATACATATATAAAGACGCGATTGAGCAACTATGTAAATACAAGTTTCAATTTCCTTTAATCGTTTGGTATCGTAATGAAATATAAATGTCTATAAAATTTTATTTTTCCAACTAGACATAGTCATAGATTTCATTATATATCATAATTAAATATAAATATCTATAAAATTTTATTTTTCCAACTAGACAAACTTCTACAGCATACTACATTTACATCGAACATACATACTATACATTTAGTAGGCAAACTACATCTACAGCAATTCATTTTGCTGTTTATTTGTAACTATGCACAATTACATTTAGGCTTTGTTTTCTGCATAACGTCTGTCATGCAACCAACATTCTTCCAACCCTTTTTTTTATTAAAGTAAACAGAAGTGAAGAGAAGACAGAAGGAATGGTGGTTTGTTCGGAGGAGTAGGATGTGGGAATACATCCGAGTATATTTTGGTTATTTTAAGAAGTAATGTGGTTTTGGTTGAATTGTTATGAATAATAGTGAAAATTTATATAGTGTATATTATTGTAAATACCAGCTCTCATTCTTAATAAACTCTGTATTTAAATTTTAAAAAGAAGAATCAGTGCGTCATTCGGCTGTCATGATATTACAGCCCGCTCATTCTTACGAGAATAAGAGCTATTTCTACGATTTAAAATAATAAAGTACGTGTTTTGGATCGCAGTTTTTGGATTACAAAATAGAGGTCAGCTTTTTTTTTATTATTTGATTGTGTAGTGAGATACTGTTAACTTTATTCGAAAATGTTCAAAAACGTAACTAAAGCAGATTTACTTATTGTTCTGCAAGAAATTGGCGAAGAAGCTGATTCGAGTAAGAGAGTACCCGAATTAAAAGATTTGTTATTGAAATCTAAAGAATACTTAAAGGATAAAGATTTCGTAACTGAATTTTTATCGACTACAGTTTCAGAAAGAAAAAATGGCGAAGAAGTTAATAGATTGCGTTTACAACAACAAATCAGAAGCGAGAATTTATCGCATAACAAAGAGGAAAATAGTACCTCATTATCACTAGATAAATTAATTACAGCTGTTCAAGTTTTAGTAATTCCAGTGCCCAAGAAAAATGAAACATGGAATCTCTTTTTTGATTCTTTAGAAAGAGCGTTTAAGCACAAAAATGTTCCTAAGGAATATAAATCGGACATTTTACTGAAATTAGTAGGTGAGAAAGCAGGAAATGTTCTTGTTTATATTGATGATGAAGAGTTAGCCGATTATGATAAAATTAAATCTTTAATTTTGAAAGAATATGAACCGTCCCCATTTACCTGTTTACAAAATTTTAGAAACGCTAAAAGATTACCTGGTGAAACCCATCAACAGTTTGGTTCCCGATTAAGATCCTGTTGGTTAAATTATTGCAGAATTCGAAATGTTAAAGATTTCGACTAACTTATTAATTTAATAATATCAGATAAAATTTTTGAAACTTTGGATGGTGAGCTTGCAACTCACATTGCAGTCAAACAAGGAGAAAGTTGGCTTTTGCCCGATCAGTTATCGAAAGACTGTGACATTTATTTTACTGCAAAAGGCAGGTCTTTTAAAGAAACAAAATATGAGAAACGACCTATTTATCGTGAAGTGAATAACGAAAATACTAAATATGTTCCCCCACAACTAAGAAAAAATCAAGTTACGTATGAGAACAGACACTTCTCAAAATCGCGTGATTGTTACATTTGTAATTCCCCATTACACCTAGCAAAATTTTGCCCAAACAGAAGAAATAAGTATGATAAATCTTATACTCAAAATGATGATCAGGGTCAGAGAAAACCGAAAATGCAACAAGATACAAATAAATTGAATCCAAATAAAAATAGTAATGCAGTAGTCACTAATGTTAGTTCCATGCATTTACACATGAATGATCAATTAAACGAAGTTACCCTTTTTCCTTTAAAAAAAATCATTATTTATGTAGAAGGAAAAGAAATAGAAGCTACTCTGGATTCAGGTACCCCAATTTGTATTTTAAATACGTCATTAATTCCCAATCTGAAAATCGAAGCTAAAGGTAGTATTTTGTTACAATCCGCTTTCAAAGAAAAAGTACAAGCAAATTTGGCTACCATACCCATCCATTATAAATTACCTAACAGCGGAATTTATGTGACTTTAAATACGCTTTTTGCTTTCACTGAAAACTTAAATGTGCCTTGCTTAATAACTCCAGACGTGTATAATGCTTTGATTGAACTTCAAAATGAAGAGTAGTGTAATAGTCAATTGCAGGAGTTCGAAGGTCACGAAGCTAAAAATAGCTCAGACCCCGCGCTGGCGAAAGAGGAATTAAATGTTTGTTTTATTTCTTCAGAGAATAAACAAAATGACCGAAACGATGAATTTTCAGAGTTTAATAAGTTTTGTAAAGAACAAAAAGATTGTGCAACTTTAAAGAATTCATTCAAGGACGCTAGATTAGGAAAAAATAATTTTTTGATACGGGATAATTTATTGTATCATAACGAAACTATTTGCGGTGATAAAATATATCAGCTCGTTTTACCGGAAAATTATAGAAATAAAGTGTTAGAATTAGCTCATGATTCAATTTTTGCGAATCATTTAAGGATGCGAAAAACTAAAGAACGAATTAAATTATCTTTTTATTGGCCGAATATTTCAAGATATGTAGAAAATTATTGTAGAACATGTAAGAACTGTCAGTTAAAGAGCCCTGAGAAACAAACAGATAAAATTCCGATAACACCTGTTGTCCGCGCACCATATCCATTTCATACTGTAAATATCGATTGTATAGGTGAAATTATTCCGCCGTCAGGAAGGAAGCATAAATATTGTCTTACCTTAATTGATCAAAATTCTAAATGGCCGGAAGTAGTACCATTACGGAGTCTCTCTGCGAAAACGGCATGTGATGCTTTATTAGATATTTTTATGCGCACCGGAATTCCTGAAGTTATCTGTTCAGACCAGGTCACTAATTTTAAATCTGAACTGACTAAAGAATTTGAGAACTGGTTAGGGGCATGTCCTCGCTTTTCAACTCCATCATACCCCGCCTCGAATGGATTGATTGAAAAATTTAATCGTGTGTTTAAACATATGCTACATCATGTAATTCGTACGGATCCTATTAATTGGGATAAACATATTCCTTTTCTGTTTTTTGCTTACCGTGAGGTGCCAAATTGCACAACTGGAGTATCACCGTTTAAGCTCATGTATGGTCGGGAAGCTAGAGATCCCTTGGCAGTACTAAAGTCATCATGGTCAGGTGAAATCCCCTTACCATTTAATCTTAGTAATTCAGCAGTAGACTATTTAAAAGAATTAAAAATAAATTTGGAAAGAGCCGCTGACATTGCTTCTCTAACTGCTGCAGAAAAACAAGAAAATTACACGCGCTATTTCAATCGTCGAAGTAGAATGAAAGAATTTGAAAAAGGTGATTTAGTATATTTACTTATCCCCGATTCTACCAATAAATTGTATGCTAGGTGGACAGGACCCGGAGAAATACTTGAAAGAATAAAAACCACATTCGTATAAAGTGAAATTACCTGATGGGGGTGTCAGACATGTTCATGCGAATAAAATAAGGAAATTTAACGTAAGAGTACAGACTGTTGCGGTCATTTTTGAAGACGATGTAGAATTTAGTGAAATTCACCCAACACCAATTAAAGCTAATACTTTGAATGAAAATAACATAGAAGTAGACCTTAGTCATCTGGAGGTTGATAAACAATTAGAGTTAAGTAAACTTCTACAAAACATACACCATTATTCTCAGGCAAAATTCAAGTTGCCAACGTTGGAGCACACAAAATTCGTTTATTACCAGGTGCGGAAAGAAAGAAACCATATATTTATAAAATTCCGGAATCGCTAAAAAATGAAGTGGATAAACAAATAGAAGTGTTAGAGCATCTAGGACTTATAGAAAAAAGGGAAGCTGAAATAGCTTATCCGGTCGTATGTGTCGCAAAGAAAGATGGTAGCATGCGCTTATGCATAGATTTTCGTCAATTGAACGCAGTGACAAAACCTTTTTGATTACCCTATGGAAAATGCAACTGAATTAATTAATCAAATAGGAAGTGCTAGCATAATTACATGTTTAGATGTATTAAAAGGGTATTGGGAAATTCCTCTAGAAGAACAGAGTCGAGATCTTACTTCTTTTAAAACACATCGTGCTCAATACCGATGGAAATTCATGCTCTTTGGATTGCGCAATGCGGCTGCCACATTCCAGAAATCGATCAACAATGCTCTGGATGAACATCGTGAGTATAGTCGAGCATATTTGGACGATATTGCTATTTTTTCAAATGACTGGGAAAATCATCTGAAACATCTTGACGCTGTTTTATCCAAATTAACTGAACTGAAATTCACGGTGAATGTTAAAAAATGTGTTTTTGCGAAGGCACAGATCAAGTATCTAGGTCATGTCATAGGAGGAGGTAGACATGAGCCCGATCCGGAGAAGTTACGTGCCATTGAGACAATAGAATCGCCTAAAACCAAAACAGCTCTCAGAAGTGCATTGGGTTTATTTAATTATTATCGTGACTACATAAGAAATTATGCTGAACTCGCCAAGCCTTTAACCGACTTGACAAAAAAGAAAATCCCATAAATCATTCCGTGGTCTGAGGTTGAAGAAGAGGCTTTCCAAACTTTAAAACGTCTATTGTGTGAAGCCCCTAAGCTGTATACACCAGATCCTAAAAAGACTTATACTATTCAGTGTGATGCCATTTCTTATGGAGTTGGTGCTTGTCTATCGCAAAGAGATGAGAAAGAAAATTTGTGTCCTATTAGTTTTGTTAGCCAAAAGCTCACTAAGGTGCAACAAAACTGGTCAACTATTGAGCGTGAAGCTTATGCGGTAGTGTGTTCATTAAAGAAATTTGAAGTTTATGTGTTTGGTGCGGAAATTGAACTAATAACTGATCACAATCCCTTAATATATCTTCAGAAATCTGCACCTCAGTCTGCAAAATTACAAAGATGGGCGTTATCTCTACAAAGATATAATATAAATATTTCTCATTGCCCAGGTGCAAAATTAAAAAATGCAGACAGTTTGTCACGACTAGTTACTGTATAAGGATTATTTAAGTGATACTTTCTTTTGTGTTTAATTTTGGTATGCAGTATTATATCAAGTCGTCTTTCCATCTGTTGTGAATTGTTAGTGTTTTTTTTATATGTTTATTATATATTCATTATACCAAGGCTTCTATACATCTGTTTTGAATTGTCACTGTTTTTATATGTTTATTATAACTATTATAACAAGGCTTCTATACATCTGTTTTGAATTGTGTTTATATATATATATATATATATATATATTATGCTGTATAGTTGTATGGTTGCTATTTGTCAGATTTTGCTTCGCTTTGCGTAGCACAATCTTATCGGGGGGGGGGGGGTGTCATGCAACCAACATTCTTCCAACCCTTTTTTTTTAAAAGTAAACAGAAGTGAAGAGAAGACAGAAGGAATGGTGGTTTGTTCGGAGGAGTAGGATGTGTGAATACATCCTAGTATATTTTGGTTATTTTAAGAAGTAATGTGGTTTTGGTTGAATTGTTATGAATAATAGTGAAAATGTATATAGTGTATATTATTGTAAATACCAGCTCTCATTCTTAATAAACTCTGTATTTAAATTTTAAAAAGAAGAATCAGTGCGTCATTCGGCTGTCATGATATTACAACGTCTAACAACTAGTTAAGTCTAATCCTTGTCTAATTCCAACTAGCCAAACATCTACTATATTTACATCGTACATTTCATACTACGTTTCCTAGGCAAACTACATCTACAGCAATTCATTTTGCTATTTATTTGCAACTATACACTATTGCATTTAGACTTTGTTTTCTGCATAGTGTCTAATCACTAGATTTGGGTGTTGTCCCATGAAGTTTCACGTCAGTTGACAGTGCAGTTTTCCACTGGCATATTTTCCTGCTAGCTAGGCAAAAAAAACAACCAATAATTAATCAATAAATTCCAAATATGTTCTCAGGCATTAATAATTGATGACAAAAGAAAGGTTTGAATGTTTAAAATCCAGCACTCGTTGGATCAAACTTGATATATTGAATGGTGTCGATTAACCTAGTGTTTTGTATAAATTAGTGCCGTGTAATCAGTCTTCTACTGTAACATTACATATTATTAACGTTTCACATACATCAGAAAACATTTCTAAATTTTTTATAATGTGGATAAACTACATTTTTATCTCCATCTAAATTACTCAATATCTTATTCTTTTTGGTTGGTTTGTAATTTTACATCTACATCGTTTGTTTCTCACTATTTATCATATCATTTTCACATATAATTTCCTACAATTTTAACTTACTAACACAACTAACTAGAAATATAAAATATTACAGCTAAAATAACTGCCATCACATGATAAAAATCAAATGTATCAAACGTTGCATATAAATTAAACCATGAATAAATTTCAAATTGGAGGATGATAACTGCGATGATCAGTGTCGAAAGATATGTGGAAGAAAAATTGCTTTACAAAACTATTTTTGACAACAAAGAAAGTGTTTAAACGTTTACTTGGAAACTACATTATCTGAAATTAACAGAATCTCGGAATGTATAAATTTTTGAAAATGTCTTTGACGACCGATCAATAGAAGTCTTTTAAAAATATCTCAATACAAATTTGTTTAATACAGATGGTAAATGAAATTCCTATGTTTTATTAGGCACTTTTTTTCTTATAACACATATCATCCATATAAGCTTTGAAACAATTTCTTTTCCATCATTTATCTTTATTTCAAATTTCACATGATATTTAATTTTATACAGACTTTCTTTTTTATTCATTTTTGAGTAGCTATATCATACGAACTTTTAAAACTGAGATTGACTACACATATTACCATAAAAAAATGACTCGCGATAATTAATTTATAAAGACTTTCCTTTATTTCATTTTTGTGTAACTATGATAGCAACTATTAACCTGAAAATGACTCTTCATATTGTTTGAAATAAAATAAACTCACTTGCAATAATTAATTTTATGTACCATTCTTTATTTTTATTTTTGTGTAACTACGACAGGAACTGTTAAAACTGAAAAGGACTATATATTTTATTTTTTAAAATCCACACGTTAGTTAATTTTATACAGACATTCTTTTTTATTCATTTTTGTACACCTATGTGATACGAATTATTAAAACTGAGATTGACTACACATATTACCACAGAAAAAAATACTCCCGATAATTAATTTTATAAAGACTTTCTTTTATTTTATTTTTGTGCAACTATGATCAGAACTATTAACCGGAAAATGACTCTTTATATTACATAAAATAAACTCACTTACAATAATTAATTTTATGTAGTCTTCTTGCTTTTTATTTTAGTGTAACTACGATAGGAACTGTTAAAACTGAAAAGGATTATGCGTTTTATTTTTAAAAATCCACACGTTAGTTAATTTTATTCAGACTTTCTTTTATTTCATTTTTGTGTAAATATGATAAGAACTATTAAAACTGAATAATGATTCTGCATATTATTTAAAATAAACTCACATACAATAATAAATTTTATACAGCCTTCTTTATTTTAATTTTAGTGTAACTGTGATAGGAACTTTTAAAACTGAAAAGGACTGTGCATTTTATTTTTTTTAATTTATGCGATAGTTAATTTTATACAGACTTTCTTTTATTTCATTTTCGTGTACTTATTGTTACGAATTGTTAAAACTGAGAATGAATACATATATTAATTTAAAAAAAATACTTCCGATAGTTTCTTTTATGCAAACTTTCTTTTATTTAATTTCTGTGTGCCTATAACAGGAACTGTTCAAACGGAAAATGACTAATTTAAAAAACTTTTCCATAATAGTTAATCTATCTCTATATAAATATAAATAGACGAGTGTGTCCCTCTATTTCACTTAGCAGCCACAACTACCACTGGTGTTTGTGTTTGGTAAGTATCCTCTAATCTCCCATCGTGCACTATGGTGGTTGCATGCCGGTAGCTGTGGGAGTGTAGGAGATATGTCGACCTAGGGCATCTTCATATTTCGACCAAAGTGTTCTAAAAATGTTTGGAATCTTCTTCAACGGGAATTGATTCATTCAACTTAACATGAACTCCTTAAGATATAGATATCTAAGTAACATGATTTCCTGCCCCCTGGCGGGGAAAATTGAAACTATATGATATTGCAGCGCGTGCTTAGCACGTCTGCTATACAGTGCCGTAGGCAGCGGGGACAAGTGCCGGAGTTTGTTCGGAAATAGGTTTGTTTAGAACAGATTGCATGCCGAAAATGACTATTTTTCTGGAAACCGCAAAGAAAGTTACTGATTTCCGGGCAACACCGGACGGATCAGCTAGTTTTATATAAACTTTCTTTTATTTATTTTTAGCGTAACTATGACAGGAACTGTTAAAACTGAAAATGACTGTGCTATGTTATTTAAAAAAACTTCCCAGGATAATTGATTTACTTTCATATAGACATTCTTTTATTTCATTTTTGTGGGACTATGACAGGAGCTGTTAAACCCGAAAACAAGAAGATTTCTTTTATAGATCGTAACAATGTTTAAAACAATTTTTATAAAACTTTATAGAAAGAATAATTATATATCAAATACATTCCTGAAATAAGCTTTTTCTTACTTTTGCTATACATCATTTCTTATAATTTACTTTTTCTTCAGTTTTTGAAACTTTCTTTTTTTTTTTATTTAACCTCCTTTTCTATATCTCTCTTTGAAATAAAATCAAAAAGTTTCTTTCTAAGGGATTAAAAGCTCTAGAAGAAAATATGAGAATTCATATTAGAAAGAGATCTCATCTAGGACGAAAAATTTATTCTGTTTTATTGATTTCACTTTTAAGCCAGCTATTCTAATCAAAAACCAATTTCATTTCGAAAGTGCTTCAGTATAACCGGATATCACATATATAGCTTTCTTTGAAACGGAAAATTTTGAGAGGTGATAAGAGATTATTTAACCAGATAAAACAACCCAAGTTCTTTTCTAAAATATAATATACTTAACTTTAAATTATTTTCATGAGTCTGATCGAAAATTCAATGATTTTTTTTAAACTCAGAATATTTCATTAAGTAAATTTATTGAATAAAATTTTAGATATTTTCGAGTATAATAAATTTCATAAAAACACACTAGTCATAAAATGATATTTTTCTAAAAAATCATATTTGCTACATAAAAATAGTTGACATTTATTGTAGGGTTCTAGTTTCTTAATGTGTTTTAATATATATTTCAACAGAATTTGAAGACCATACTATTTTTCCAAGTGGTTTATGAAATTGGATTTTAGTGTTTATCAATAAAGAGATCAGTAAATTATAATTTGTCGCTTATTTTTAAAATTTTCTTATTTTGCTTTTTAAATAGTTTACGTTATATTTTCATGTAACAAAATTTCATCTTATTAGTTTTATAAATTAAACAAGAACGAAAAATCTTGCGTCAAGCATAGATTATGTAACACTTTCCAACGCTTCCAAAATAATTTTTCAAATCATACCGTTTAATAAGCTAAAAGATAACATCTAAGTAAACAATTTGGAAAACGCATTACATATTTAAAAACATAATTTCAGGAATTTCCAACATATACAATATTCAGACAAATGTTCGAATACTTTTATTCAGCCCTGTATAGGATCTATAGATTTGTATATATACTACATAGGATGCTAAATTTTAGTTCAGTTAGGAAACGCGTAGCACAGTTTAAAATTCTCCGTCTGGCGTTTCTGTCAATAAACAGAAATGTGTCCGCGAACTTTTGTGCTTCCCTGTATAGGATCTACAGAATTTATACACACCACGTAATAGACAAAAAGCGAGTTAAAATTAAAATCGCTTTCAGTAGCTTAAAACGCACTTCCAGGAATTATTGTTAGCAGACAGTAGAGAATCCTTTTGTGTGTCCCTGTAAATGAACGATGACTGCTATACACACAGTATTCTGTTGTAAGCCTCTTGTAATTCACCTTAGTGATATATATAAATTTCAATGCGTTTAAAATAGTGAAACATTATTTAAATAAACCGCAGACGATTTTTCTCCATAGACGAAATGTAACGGAATTTTTTTGACTGTCCCTGTAAAGTAACTATAAGTGATATGCACACCCTATTCCATATTAAGCTTCTTCTAATGCACTTTAGTGATATATATAAATTTCAATGCGTTTAAAATAGTGAAACATTATTTAAATAAGCCGAAAATGATTTTTCCCCATAGACCGCAATGTAACGGAATTCTTTTGAGTGTCCCTGTAAAAAAACTATTAGTGCAGCACACTTCCGTTGAAATAGGGAACATGCTATAGATAACGACAATAACATATAAAAATTGCAGAGTAATCCGAGCATATTTACGGGAGTTAGAGCACGGCCAGACGGCATACGGCCATACGGCATACGGCCATACGGCCAGACAAACCGAAGTCATAAACACTTTTCAACTAGGTTGGAAAGTGTTAATAAAAATGGCTAAAAAGGAAATTTGCATCATTTTCTTTTTTCTCGTAAAGAATTAGTAAGCGATCTGTCGTATATTTCAAAAAGAAAATTACAGAAAATTTCTCCTTAGAAATTTTTTACTGCATTGTTTACAAGGATGTCACAATAAAATGAGTTTATATGAATTTGTTGTGGGTTTTGGGGTTCTTTCTAAAATAATTTACTTAAACTTAAAAGGCTCATTTGTTACTCAATCTTCACTTGACAATAAAATATTTAAAAAAAAAAATAAGTATACCCTGATTAGCCCTACTGAAATCTGTTGCCATGAAAAAGGGAGCAAATTATATTAAACTAGTCAAAATAACAAAACTTAAGAATCCGAATAGGTCAATACAACAATGATAATTTTGAACTCATCATTTTAAGACAATATTAAATGTAGTAAGGGGCAACAGATTTCTAAATCAAGTAGCATACTGGATTGCATAAAGAACACCCAACTCCACTCCAACCTGATCAAGCTCAAATCTCCATATACATTAAATTAACAAAAGTGTAATCATCATATAATTTGGAAAAATGCAGACAACCTGAAATTCCTCCAATATGAGGACCAAAAGGAGAAGGAGTTAAATCCGTTAATAGAATAGGGATATGATGATGTACTAAAATTTTAGAACAACCATGGAGATTCTGAACAAGATCCGATCGGTTGGCCAAGAATCGTATAGTGGTATAAAATAACTGGAAACTTTTTTTTTTTTTTTTTTTTTTTTTTTTTTTACTTTTTAAAATAAAACATTTTTGGTGTATATTTTAGAAAAACAATGTTTCTGAAAGAGGAGCGTTAAAGCTTAATTTAACATTTATGAACTTAAATTTAATATTACTGTTTCACTTATTAATCTATCCATCCTTAAATCAAGATCAAAAATACGATTGTATAACATTGAGTGAACCTCAATTAATGTTCATTAAAACAGTCAGTTATGAATTTAAACTTAAGAAATTTTAAAGTCCTAATTTAATAAAGTTGGATTCTCTTTTTTTTTTTTTTTTTATATTACTCACAGAAAGGTTAAGCCTTTCTTATAGGTTTACTGTGAATATAAAATATTAATTATTTAGAGATTTGTACAAAGAAAAACATACCATTCTTGATAATAAACAAAAAAACTCAATTTATTTGAACATTTTAGATTATGAAGCAACTAAGTTATCAAAAATAATCTTAATAAGACAATATAACAGCTGATCTTTTAAGTTGAAACCACTCACTGGTTACTTTTAAATTACACATCATATTTTTAAAATTATCATCACATTACCATTTAATGGTCGTTCAATTATACAAACATCATATATTAACCTACAGACTATTTCTATTCTTAATATAAATTCTTATTGAAATTATCTAAAGATATTCATTTCACTTTTAAACTCTGGTATAGCAAACATATTTTTTTTTTCAGAAAGATGTACAAATAAAAAAAAAAAAAAAAAAAACTATGCAAGGAGTACTTACAATAAGTGGAGAGTTCTACAATTTTAGTCAGTGGGCACTTAGGAGCATTTCGTCCTTTTTCAAAATCTGTTGAATACACTTAAGCTGGAGTACTCAGGCTGGGGAAAAATTGCCACTTCGTACCTCTCATCACTCTGCATCACTTGCCATCAACTACTAGGTCCATCATCTTGTCAGGAGGGGGAAATTGTCCCACGATAGAGACCTTTACAGTCAGATTTCACACTACCAACATCAACTATAGGATCACTGAGTTTTCTACTACTGGGTTGACTGAGATGTATCTTTATTCTAAAATAACAATCATGTTAATTTTGGAATGACACACTGACCACACGCTCAAATATTCGCAGGGGCATACTCGGCGTCACCGTATCAGAACTTCACTTAAGTCCTCTTTCATGCTTTTCACGTATCTCTGATACTATCACTTCATTTCAACCTTTCCTCGCCGGACTCCTTTCTTTTTACAAGAATTTATTTTTTCATTCAGTTGCATTCTACCGGTCACGAATCAATAATTATTTAAACACGAGAACCGACTGCCGTCATAAAACACGGGTGTTCGCATGCTATTCCCAGTGTTTCATCCTCCAACCAGCTCACGATCCAAACAACCAGTCAGTTTACGCACCAAGTAATAATTCGTAATTTTTACGAGCCAAACGACAGGTATCACAGCCAAGCAACAACTACTGGCGTAAACATTCACTCTCCCGCGCCGTTTGAAAACGGGACCGATCCACTCTGCCAGGGGTACGGGAGTGGAAACAAAAGGAAAAATGGGCTCTTCCTGAAGACTCCAGCTTGTCGCTCCACTCTGCCGGCCGCTTCGTGGGGGAAGGCAGCCATGCTTCACCCCCATGGCGTGTGCTGAAGGGGGTCCTGTGAGCCTCTGTTTACATGGGCGCCAGCTATCCGCCTGATAGCAGAGCCAATTGAAGCCTGTCGTAAACTTACAAAGCCTAATTGCGTGTATAGTACACTCATAAGATAACGTAATTCTTATACAGGGCGGTCGGTCATTCTTATATCAAAGTCAGACTAGATGACTCCAAATTTTCCACCTGTGCGGTCTTTAACTGACAAAACATCCCTCCCTTGCTGTCTGCTTTTCGTATTTGAAAAACAGGAAGCTACGTTAGACTATGAAAGTTGAAATTGCTTTGCTTAAAAGAAATGGAAAGAAGAGGGAAAAAAAAACTGCTTTTATTATTAATATTACAATTACATTTATTTATATATTTTATTTAAAACAGAAACAAAAAGAAAACTTCTAAATAAATGTTGAGAGAGTGATTTAAGGTAATTAATGTAGATTAAAAAAAAAATTTGGTTGAAACCAACCGTAACAAATTCGTAAATTATTTTTGTATTTTATGTTTAGTTTCGTTTATCTGTACCGGCTGATAAGGAAGTTAAGAGCAACCTTCTTCAATATTATCTACTTCAAAAGAAAAAAAAATAATTACTTAATTACTTATGTAATGACTCAGAAAACTCGAATGCTTTAGAAGAAAGAAAAGTTTAACTTTTTTCTGATTTTCAATCACTTTTATACGTCGCCGTCAAAGCCCATATTAGTTGCAATGGTTTCAACCACGTACGCACAAAACGTGACCGTTGACAAGGGTTTAAATATGAGTATCAAATTAAAGATTTTGGCAAAGCACTCAAGACATAGATTTAACCTTACGGATGTCTTGAATCGCCTTTATTTACTCCGTTTTTTACAGTTTTAAAAACATCAAACAGAGAATAGTATGACCTATTCATGTCAAGTAATCCATCTTAGTTTGGTGTATATCAAAGCTATATTTTTTTTAGTGTTGGTATTTGCGGATTATTTAGTACAAAGTGAAAAAAAATTTGTTAAATGTGTAAGAATTATGAACACGTTCTTACTCAAACATCACTTTGTCTCATTAAATTTAATGATAGCTTATATGTGTGCTACTAATATCTTTTGCAGACAACTATTTAATTCCAATTGTTTCTTATAACTAAAAATGCTGGCTTAGGAAGGCCCGATCCAAATTGTATATCAGGTTTGATCTATGGGACAACCATCATTTACATGGCAATTTTGTTATTATTATAAAAAAGAAATGCTAATGCATTCATTACCTAATTATGTAAGTATAAAAAAAAGTAGTTGTTTGCATTCTTCAGGTAAAGTTTTCTTTGAACTCTGACAAGAACACACACATATACAACAAAAAACATTTAGGACTATTT
Source organism: Maratus michaelseni (assembly GCA_963931845.1). Lineage (NCBI taxonomy): Eukaryota > Metazoa > Arthropoda > Arachnida > Araneae > Salticidae > Maratus > Maratus michaelseni. The sequence continues at coordinate 38,867,518 of OZ007586.1, read as the reverse complement.
ACAAAAATTCTTTCTCCAGACATGTTAAAGTTATACATCAGGAAGAATTATAACAGTTTAAGTATTGTTCCCTTGTTTAAAAAATATTTTTAAATATGTGCATGCTACTTGGAGACCGCTGACCAGGCCCCTACCTACCGGGATTCGACCCAGTCTGACGGGTTTGAGTGCCTGGAGAGTGGGGCGAAATTCGCCTGATCGCCTCATGGGGCGATCCACAATGACAAGTACCCAGGTCGGCTGACCAATAAAGTCCGGATTTTACTGGGTTGATCAGTCCTAGGTTTTAGTATTCTGATATCTATTGCCGCACGCCACATACTCGTCATGATAGTTGGAATGTGACTGGACAATTTAGTGCCGAAACTATGGTACTCAGCTTAGCTTGAAAAAGGGGGGAGAATTTTGAGGGAAGACAATTAAAACCATGCACACCTGAATATAAGAAGATTTGAGACATTTTTATCAAAAATGGTTTTATTATATCGGTGAAGGTATCATGAGGTAATTTAGAATTTGATAAAAATAAAATCAAAAGATTCTAATTAGTCTTGAAGGTAGAAGACATTATTATTTTTTTATTATTTAATGATTTAAACAAAATAATAATAATTAAATGCTATTAAATGTTTTCTAAGACTGTTCAGTACCACTTGTTAACATGTTAAGCATTTTCTACCATGAAGAAAATGAAATAATTTATAACAAAAAGCTATCAGTTCAATTTTCTTGAAATTTTATTTTTTTAATTAACGTAGTTTTTCTTCAGTTTTGCTGAATTTTATTTTAAGCAGCAATGATACCTGATCCACCTATATATATATATATATATATATATATATATATATATATATATATATATATATATATTCATATGTAGAGCTCTAGAGATTATAAACATGAATACAAAAAAAAAGAATATTTAAGTGATAACATTGATACTGTCCTTCACATGTCAAACAACATTTTTTGTAAACTCGTGTTTTTCCTTAAAAACCTGTAATTTTGTTTTTAAATCCGTATCTGTAATATTTTTGACTTTAAAATGAAACTTTTATTAATTGAATTTCAATTAACGTCATCATTAATATTGCTTTACTACGTTAATTAAAATTAAGTCATTATTTTATCAAGGATGATTTAATTTTAAACATTATATACCTGCCTTCCATCATACTAAGAAAAGTGCAGTTTGCAGGAATACATGCGTAATAGACCCTGGACTGTGTCTCTCTCATATTACTAACTTTTCTTTTATTACATGCGATAACTATTCATTGTTGTGTGTGTTATTCTTAAGGCTGTTCTCAAAATCAAAAAACGAGGGTGGGCTGATAAGTTTGAGGCCTGACACAGAGATAGAACAAGTATGACCAAATGACAATGATTATTGTAAAGTATGATCCTTTAGATGACATGGTGCCGAATTTCAGACGCGCGAGTTTATTGGTTATTGCTTGGCGATAAAGTAAAGTAAACAATTTTTGACATTTTCTAAAAATGGAAAAAATACTAAAGTTTGAGCTGTCATAACATACTTTGTTAAAAAAGGTTCAACCCCCCGGACATACAAAAAGAGTTACATTCCACCTTAAAGGATTCTTGTCCTTCATATTCGATGATAAAAAGGTAGGTTGCTGAATTTAAACATGGTAGTAAATCAATTCACGATGATGAACGCTCAGGACGTCCAAAAACCACTACGACCGCCGAAATCGTCTCAAAAATTCACAATGCCGAATTGAATGATACGTAAACTTGCTGACATTGCAAACATCTCTATAGACCTTGTCCACTAAATTTTACACTATGTTTTGGGTATGGAAAAGCTTTCCGCACGATGCGTGCCGCGTTTGTTGAACGTCGACCCAAAACGCCAAAGAATGAACATTTATCAAGAGTCTTCTTAATTGTATTGTGTTGCAAGTTGAAATATAAAATGAAATATTGTCAAAAATATTCTATTTTCTTTGTCAGGCCGATAACTTTTCGGACCACCCTCGTACAAAGCTGCACTAAAGAATTCGCACACAAGTGTGAATCTTAAATGTATTACGTTGCAAGGTTTACATCGAAAAATAATATGAAATTTTGTCAGAATTCTTGTGCTTTCACTGCCAGGCTTCGAACTTATTAGCCCACCATCGTAGCTAGGTTTTGACACATTTCTGAATTTATTTTTTTTTCGGAAACGCATGAAATTGGCAAGTATTCTTATTCAGAAACTATGTAATCGAAAGACGTTTTCCAGTATTTGGTAAAGACATGAGAAATTTCATAAAATACTGTCTAAATCGGCGATTTGAACCGAATTCCCGACGCTGCAGCGCGAGACAGAAGAAAAATTTGTCGTCACGTGACAAGAATCGTTTATAACTGGATAAGTAATTTATTTATCAAAATAATTGAAAACACGGTTAGATTCCAAATAGCTTCAATAAGTCCGGCTTGACAATTGGGTCATTCCATGTCAAGTGGCCTAAATTTTGGCATGATTCCTGCTCGACTCCCTTCAATTTTTATATAATTGATACAGGACATACATATAGGTAACAGATGGACATCTGCAAACGGTCAGTGTCAGAAATAGTATAGTTGGGGCGTTAGGGGTCCTTTTGTAAAACTCACTATTTCATGTTCGCAGAAAAAACGAGAAAATCACCAAGTTTGCCATCTTACTGCTCCTGATACAAGAAACCTTACTTATTGAAAATAGGTGATTTAGTACAACTTTTTGTGTTAAAAAATTAATTAGAGTATTAAAAATCACAAATCAATACCTTTGTCATTACTTGGCCTCAAAGTAGGCCATACAGCCTGTCGCGATAAATTTTATCCGTAATTTAACAAGCTGTAACTACTGAAAAAAATTATTTTAAAATTTTGTCACTTTACCATTTAATTACCTATGAAGATATCATAGAGCTGCTGGAGTTGTTTCTTTCCTGCTTAAATAGTCATTAATTTATTCAGCTTTGAAATCTTCTAAAAAAATAAAATCATCAATTCTACCCGATTTTAAGAAGCGTATATCTCAAAAGGGACACTCATGATATGATTACAGTTACTACCACTGGAAAGAGCACATCTTGATCTATAAGAAAAACTTTATTTCATTTTGGGCCTCTTACATATAGGGGAAAAATAATAAAATTCAAAAGACCTATTTTACGCGATATTTCTTCTTCCGAGATCTTCTCTTTCAACACATTTAACACAAATCTTTTTATTTACAATGATAAATGTATACATATTTATATCTTGTTGTCGTCCATGGTTGCACTGAATGACTGGTAACCGCGTCACCAAGGGGTCACGCCCGATAGCCACGAAAAACTAGCTCCTGGGGATGCTTCAGTAAAATTGACTATTTCATGGTCGCAGAAAAAATGATGAAATCACTACTTTTGCCCTCTTATTTTGCAAGATACAATAAATCTAACTTATTAAAAATAGGTGATCTGGTACAACTTTTTGTACTAAAAAACATAATTGGAGTATTAAAAATAGAAAATCATTATCTTCGTCATTACTTGGGCTCAAAGTAGGCCATATGGCCTGTCGCGATGAATTTTACCCTTTCTTTAACAAGCTGTATCTACTGAATAAATTAATTTAAGTATTAGTCACTTTAGAAATATATTACCTATGAAGATTCCATAGAGCTGCTGAAGTTGTTTTTTTTCTGCTTAAATATTCAATAATTTATTCAACTGCGAAATCTTCTAAAAAATTAAAATCAATTCTCTCCGATTTCCAGAAGCGTATATCTCAAAAGGGACAGTTTTGATTTGATTACGATTAGTACCACTGAAAAGAGCACACTTTAATCTATAAGGAAAACTCTATCTCATTTTGGGCTTCTTAGATATAGTGTAAAAATAATGAAATTAAAAAAAACCTATTTTACACTGTTTTTCCGAGATTTCTCTTTTTCAAAAAATTTGACTGTTGAGCAAAGTCTATCCCAAAAATTCCTTATATAAGGCTTTCGAACTGTGCAAATATATTTATCTGTATGAAAATTATTTTTATGTATGGAGTTTTTTTCTTTTCATATACATTATTTTAGGGACAGATCTGCTGCAAGAATTTAAAAAATATTTTTAATCTTTGTTATCAAAAGAGTGACTTTGGAATCTCTGGAATTTGTTTGGTACAAGCCATTTAAAACGACCCTGTGACGGTATAGGAGGAACTCTAAAGCGGCTGGCTGCAAGAGCAAGCATTCACAGACCAATTAAAGACCAAATTTTAACTCCGTCAGATCTATATAAACTCTGTGAAAAGAACATAAAGGAAATTAAATTCATTTTTGTTTCAAAAAAATAAATTGAAGCAGTGCAAGCTGACCTAGAATAGCGTTTCAAAATCGGATGCTCAGTTTCTGGCACAAGAGAAAATCATCATTATTTCGTACCCGTAAATAAAAAACAAGTTCGGTCAGTAGAATAACAAATGATTCACAACTCTTTATAACACATGTTGATAAGAGTGTTAACCCTTAATTGCATAGTGATGTAAATTTCCATCGCTTTTTATTTAACTTTTAATAAATAAATCAAATTCTTCGCCACCACTATATTTATATAGAAATATTAATCAAGTAAATTTCCCATGAACTATGTTGCTGAACAAAGTTAAAAATCTATCTTAAAATTTCTGGTGTCTAATATTTAATATATGTATAAAAAACACAATTGTAAAAGAAAAAATCATGCAATTAAGGGTTAAGACTGCATTTCACTATGCATTCATTTCCAATTCGTTTAAAATAGGTTTTTTAATTTCATTATTTTTACACTATATCTAAGAGGCCCAAAATAAGATAGAGTTTTCCTTATAGATTAAAACGTGCTCTTTTCAGTGGTACTAATTGTAATCAAATCAAAACTGTCCCTTTTCAGATATACGCTTCTGAAAATGGGTTCGAATTGGTGATTTCAATATTTTAGGAGATTTCGCTGCTGAATAAATTATTGAATGTTTAAGCAGGAAAGAAACAACCTCAGCAGCTCTATGGCATCTTCATATTCTATCATATGGCATCTCATTGCTAAAGTGACTAATGTTTAAATTAATTTATTCACTGGATACAGCTTGTTAAAGAAAGGGTAAAATTCATCGCGACAGGCCATATGGTTTACTTTGAGCCCAAGTAATGACGAAGATAATGATTTTCGATTTTTAATACTCCAATTATGATTTTTAGCACAAAACGTTGTACTAGATCACCTATTTTTAATAAGTAAGATTTATTGTATCTTGAGAAATAAGAGGGCAAAAGTAGTGATTTCATCATTTTTTCTGCGACCATGAAATAGTCAATTTTACTGAAGCAGCCGCAGGAGCTAGTCTTTCATGGCAATCTTGCGTGACCCCTTGGTGACGCGGTTACCAGTCATTCAGTATGGTAGAGCAGAAGCAACCATGGACCACAACAAGATATAATTATGTATACATTTATAATTGTAAATAAAAAGATTTGTGTAAATGTGTTGAAAGAGAATATCTTCGAAGAAGAAATATCGCGTAAAATAGGTCTTTTGAATTTTATTATTTTTCCCCTATATATAAAAGACCCAAAATGAAATAAAGTTTTTCTTATAGATTAAGATGTGATCTATCCAGTGGTACTAACTGTAATCATATCAGGAGTGTCCCTTTTGAGATATACGCTTCTGAACATTGGGTGGAAATGATGATTTTAATTTTTTAGAAAATTTCAAAGCTGAATAAATTAATGAATATTTAAGCAGAAAAGAAACAACTCCAGCAGCTCTATGATATCTTCTTAGCTAATTAATTGTTAAAAGTGACAAACTTTTAAAATAATTTTTTTCATTAGTTACAGCATGTTAAAGTACGGATAAAATTCATCGCGACAGGACGTATGGCCTACTTTGAGGCCAGGTAATGACAAAGGTATTGATTTGTGATTTTTAATACTCTAATTACGTTTTTTAGCACAAAAAGTTGTACTAGATCACCTATTTTTAACAAGTAAGGTTTCTTGTATCATGCGCAATTGGATGGCAAACTTGGTGATTTCCTCGCTTCTTTTTGCGACCATGAAATAGTGAGTTTTACAAAAGGACCCTAGCGCCCCATCTATACCGTAATTTCCGGCGTATAAGCCGGCCGTGAGCTGCGGCTTATACGCCGCACAGCTCAAAGAGTCGTTTTTCGACCCAGAAATATTATTTTATAAAATGTAACTTAAAAGATCGCTGTAAATATTTAACTACAATTATTGAATAACATTTCTGGGTTGAAAAACGACTCTTTGAGCTGCGGCTTATACGCCGGAAATTACGGTACTATTTCTGACACTGACAGTTTGCAGATGTCCATCTTATACCTATATGTATGTCCTGTATCAATTATATAAAATTTGAAAGGGGTTGAGTGGGAGCCTCTAGGCCAGTTGACATTTAATGATCCAATTTTATGTCTTTACGTTTAAAAATGAATCAGAAAATGTGTCAGAAATTTTAGCGTTGTTGATCTGGGAATTTGAAAACCACTTTAATCTTTGTCACTAAATCAGCCATACCGGTCAATTTGACCTGTTCCACATAAATACTTTTCGACGCGAACCAGAAATTAAGTAAAACATATACCACACAGAAGAAAATTATATAGTTTTAAATAAAAATTCTAGTGCAAAATATTTTTATAAAAAAATTTGAGTAAAATACCCATCCGTTCTAGCACACCGGGTCATACGACTTTAAAACATTCAAAACATTCGTCTTCGAAAAACTATACATATTAAAAATAATCATTTCCGAACACTTTAATACAAAATGAATGACATTCTTAATAGTTGTTTAATAGAGAATATTTTCAGAGATTGAACTTTAAAGTCATTTTTCTCAAAATGTGATTTTGGAGCATTGCGCGCGAGGTAGTTAAAAACCTCTTCAATACTTTTCCATGAAAATTTCAGAATATAAAGTGTATTAAAAAGGATTTATAAATTGAACCTAAATTTTCATCGTTTATCGTTGAAAACATATTTTTCCTTGGTGTTATATTGCTAAACCTTTGAAAGTTTTATAAACAAGATACAGTTTTGTTTTTAAAACATAAAAATGCTATAAATAATCACTTTTTATAGGTTCAGTGTAAAACAAAACTCTCAAGTATAAGTATATACCAGAAATTTTGTTTTACATGCAGAAATTCTGTTGTAATCAGGCGCGCAACCTGTGATTCCAACTTTTTGCTCGACAAGTTTAAAAATCCCTATAACAACTAATTTTCCGCCATTCTGATCTAAAAAAATATATCAAATGAAAAAAGCAACCATTATATATTGCCCTTTCAAAAATTGTGTTTTCGTAATGTATACTTTTTTAGATATAAAAGGACAAAAAGGGTCTTTTTTGAGGTAATTTCACAATTATATAAATACGTGGCACCTATAGTCGCCGTCTGGTCCGTCCGTCTGTCCGTATATAACAGCTCAAAAACTACCCAACCACATGATTTGAAGTTTAACGGTATTAAATACTGACTTTTTTACCTCTATTTTAGGTGCGTTCGTAATTATATAAATACGTAGCAGCTAAAATCTTCGTCTGGTCCGTCCGTCTTTCCGTACATAACAGCGCAAAAACTATCCAACCGAACGGTTTGAAATTTAATATGTACAATCGTTGCAGAATTTTGGCGAGTCCCTTCAAATTTTATGAAAATCGAATCCAAAAGATATTAATAAAAGTTTCTGTTATATCCTATCATACGTAATGAATTCAAAGATATCTCATGATAAGTAATGATTCTAGGTTGAGTCCTATTATTTCCGTATGACTGAATTTAAAAACCTATTTTGCATGCTAAAATTGTTTAATTATAGCAATCCTATAACCTACTGACAGTTTTTTGGATAGATGTTTGCGGAAAAAGAGTCTAAATACGGATTTCAAGTTCTGAAAATTTCAAAGCTAGTTAAAGTTTCCCATTGGAATATTCAGTAAATGTCAACAAAAGATAAAATGTTGCCAACTTAAAATGTATTTATTTTATTGCAGAAAATGATGTTATCACATCATAATAACAGACGCTATAAATATTTATAAAACTAGTTATAGTAAGAACGCACCTCCTGTGTAACGTTTGATGTACGATTTCCAACTTATTTTCACTTTTCGACATTTAAAAATTCCTATGACTCGTTTTAAAGGAATGTAATTTTCAATTTAACATTCTGTTTTTTCACACCTTCTAAAAATAAACACATTTTATTTCTGTTCATAAGTGACAGCTAAGACTTGCACAGCTTACTTTCGGAAGCAAGATTCTAAAGGCCAATTTCCCCTTTTATTTGTGTCTAATCCCTAGCTAATCCCTCTTATAATGTTTCCCTAAAGTGAATTAGAGTCTTGTAAAGAAATATTCCTCGCAATGCTACGGAACACAGATTCATGATGTCTTTAATAAAAGGGGAGGAAATATTAAAGTCTGCAAAAGGAATCACAACACAAAAGAAATTACATTTTGTAATATGTTTATCGTCTAATACAAGGTTACTCCGTAAAATATCATTGTTTGTGGCCTGCGCGCCACATGTAGACGCTACATGTTTCACTTAATTTTGTTTAGTAAGACATGACTTAATTTTAAACATTATATCTGTCTCCCACTAAGAAGGGAACCACTTTTGGTGCTACTTTCTCGCACCTAGCATTGAGACCTGGGCGTTTTAAAGCCCTATATTACGAAGTTTGAGAATCGATATTTTTTTCTGTTAAAATCATATTATTTGATTTTACAGCAGCATAATTTTCTGAAAAAGCAATTTTTGAGACCACTTATCGGACTATTAACATAGAACTTTTTTTTTTTTAAAAAAAAGCAGTTAAAAATACAAATTAGTCAATAATAAGTATAAAATATTGAAAAAAGTTTAAAAATTCTTTCAAGAACAGACGAATTTTATTTTGAAAAAATACATTATTGGCTTTATTTGTTGCCGTAGAATTTTTCGCGTCAACCCTGGACAAATGTCATAGTCGTCTGCTGTGTGAGTAGTAGCTTGGATTCGTAGCACCCTATTTGGCTACTTAACTCACTTTTGGCGTAAAATTAACAGTAAAAAATCCAATAATAAAAAATTAAAGGTATAAAAAGATACATAAAATATGATTTTAACAGAGAAATTTTATCGGTTCTCCAACTTTTATGTATAGAGCTACAAAATGCACTACGTCTGGATGCTAAGTGCGAGCTGCACCAAAAGTGGTTCCCTTGTAAAAAAAAATGCAGTTTCCAGGAATCCATGCGTAATAGACTTTGAACTGTTTCTCTCTCACATTACTAAATTTTTCCTTTATCATATACAATAGCGATTCCATTTGTGTGTGTTATTCTTAAGAGTGATTGTTCTCAAAACCAAAATAGCTAATTTCTGACACATTTCCGAATTAGTTTTTGTTCAGAAACACATGAAACTGTCAGGTGTTCTTATTCAAAAACTATCTAATCGAAAGACAGTTTTCATTTTTCGGTAAATGCAGGAGATCTTTCAGAAAATACTGTCAAAGTCGGCGTTTTGAACCGAATTCTTAATCTTTACTTATCAACAAAACGGCTATTGCGTTCAATTTGACAGGTTCCAAATAAATATCTTTCGATCCGAACCAGGAATTAAGTTAAGCATATACCACACAGATGCAACTTAATTAGTTTTAAATAAAAATTTTGGTGCAAACTATTTTATAAAACTTGAGTAAAATCTAGTGTTAAGGGAATGCATTTTTCTATTTAACATTCTCTTTTCTCACACCTTCTAAAAATAAACACATTTTATTGCTGTTCATAAGTGACAGCTAAGACTTGCACAGCTCACTTTCAGAAGCAACATTCTAAAGGCCAATTTCCCCTTTTATTTATGTCTAATCCCTAGCTAATCCCTCTTATAATGTTTCCCTAAAGTGAATTAGAGTCTTGTCAAGAAATATTCCTGGCAATGCTAAAGAACACAGATTCGTGACGTCTTTAATAAAAGGGGAGGAAATATCAAAGTCTGCAATGAATCCCAACACAAAAGAATTTACAATTTCTAGTATGTTTTCCGTCTAACAAAGTTAATCCAAAAATATCATTGTATGTGGCCTGCGCGCCGTAACAATAATATCACACTAAATAAATTAAATAATGTAAATTTCAGTGACAAGACATAATTATTAAATTAATAATAGTATCCGTGCAGTAAAAAACATTGACAAACTTTACTTAAGTGTTATATAGTACAATGAAACCCTTATTAAAATTCGTCAAGCTATCAGAAAGGGTTGCATGGATTAGTACTGATCAAGTGACTGATAGAAGCGACTGATATATGCCACAGTTAGTTTCTAGTAATTTTGGTTATTTGGATACATTCCCAACGTGCCCACATTTCTTTTTCTTTTTCTTTTCTTTTATTTTTTTAAACAGATTCTTTAAACAGATTTTTTAAACACCGTTCTTAAGTAACAATATTTATAAAATTCATAGAATACTATATGAAAATTTACTTTACCTTTATGGGAGATTCTGTTATATACAGGATAAAAATTGCATCAGCTCTAAAATGTATTTATCGGAATATGATATATATCACTTGTATAGCTCACGATTATAGCAGACAATGGACGCAATCTACGCCTCTCACAGTGTGATATTTAGCTGAAAAATCTGGATAGAATTATTTTTAAATATTTTACTTGTTTTGTAGCAAACAAAATATGCTAAGAAATCATAAAATAATTGATAACGTAAAACCAAACCATTGTGGAAATATTTAGCGAATATTTGATAGTTTTTTTTCTGTTGTATAAACAGTAATCAAATCAGAAATGTCACTTTTGAGATAAAGGCTTCTGAAAATGGGGTTGAATTTATGAGAATTTTTTGAAGGGATTTCAAAAATAAATAAATTAATGAATATTTAAGCAGAAAAGAAACAACTTCAGTAGCTCTATAAAGTCTTCATAAGTAATGAATTGATAAACTTTTAAAGTAATTTTTTTCAGTAATTAAAGCTTGGCAAAATAGTGTTAAATTCATCGCGGCATTCCGTATGGACTATTTTGTGGCCAAATAATAATGAAGGTATTGATTTGGGATCTTTAATGCTTCATTTATGTTTTTAAGCACACAAAGTTGTGAACAAAAAGTAATGAATTGGTAAAATGATAAACTTTTAAAGAAATTTTTTTCAGTAATTTCAGCCTGGCAAAATAAGTGTTAAATTCATCTCGGCAGGCCCTATGGCCTATTTTGAGGCCAAGTAATAATGAAGGTAATTTGTGATCTTTAGTGCTTCATTTTACCTATATCACCTATTTTCGATAAGTAAGGTTTCTTGTATAATGAGCAATAAAATGACAAACTTGTAGATTTGATCGTTTTTCTACGACTGTGAAATAGTTAACTTTACAAAAGGACCCCTGATGACCCAACTATACTACTTCCGTCTCGGACAGTTTGCAAAATGCCCACCTAACACCTATATGTACGTTATTTTATGATTGCATCAAAATTGAAGCGGTTCAAGCAGGAACCGTTTCCAAAGTTACACCACTTGACATGGAATGACCCAAGCTAATACATACTGAGCATTATTCTTCTCATCATCGTCTTCACCATTATCCGATACAGGTTTATCTATTCTATTCTACGGTCAAGGTTTATCTATTTATCGAATACAAGGATAATTTATATTTTAAAATAAATTTCAAATAGTCAAATAATGGAATATCAAGGTCTGTCAACCTTCAACTCTTCTGTGTCATTTTCTTAAAACAAGGGGTGATGTGGGATACTTTGGGATACTTGCAGAAGTCTGAGGCTGAACACAATATTTACATATCGAAAAAAAAAATTTGTTTCCACAGTACAAAATTTTTCGTGTCTCTGAATCTTGTCATAATTTCAACATCGAAAATAAACATTAGTTACATGGCAACAATCCTAATATCACTGCATAATTCTGGAAATGTTTCATTTAAAAAATGTATACTTATGTATTGATAAGATATGTTAGCTGAAAGTGTTTTTAAATGAATTACGTAATTGTTTAACCGCTTCGGAACCAGCGTCCTATATAAGAATTTTATTCGGTAGAAAACACTTTTTAAAACCGTTACCTTTACTTATTTAATCATAAAAATGCACTAATTAAGTAAAACAAAAATTTATTTTCTTTATTACCGGTACCAAAAACAAAGTCATACTTGTCATAAAAAAATAATTCAATATACAAAATGTATTCAAATCAAATAAAAATATTAGATTTGGTATTTTTCTACAAATGGCTGCACATGTAATAAAATACGAAATTTAATTTTTTATCTGGTCTCTTTTCCAATAACTCAATATTATTTAAATAAATTTAGAAAAATGTTGCCCAGTGTTTAAGAAGGAAATTAAAAATATACCATTTTTTATGGCAGAAACTTATCATATTATGATACTTTGCATTTCCGTAAATTTCGGCAATAGAAGCACGTTTTCAGGAAAATGTTTTTTTTATATTTAATGAATTATTGCAAAATATATAGGGTAAGTACAAAGTCTCTCCCTGATTATAAAACGTTAACACGATATAAGCTTTGAAGATAATAATGTAAAATTTGTATCATTGCATAGCTCTGTTATAAAATATTTTTATTGTGTCTTAGATGGCGCAACTTGTCCATAAACTTAAGCAGTGAATCAGGAGTTAATTTTGCAGATGTATTAGAAGGGGGATGAACCAAAACTATGGCATCCAAACTCCCTTGATTTTACTTCTCTTGATTTCTACTTTTGGGGTTGCATCAAAAACAGTCTTTGTCAAACAAGTTCGTGATATTGATACATTGAAGGCTGCGATAACAGATGCTGTATCTAGTATTACAGAACAAATGTTGCACAACACATAGTGCAAACTAGAGAAAACGGCTTTGATAGTCTTGGAGCTACAGAGGAAATGCACGTTGAAATTTAGTAATGTAAATTGTCTTATTACAAACTGAATTACATTTTGCCCTTATTTAGCCAATATTTGTATTTGTAGCCAATGTTGGTAAGAAATATTGTCTCAATATCGGGGTGTTTACATTTTGCCCTTATTTAGCCAAAATTTGTAGCCAATATTGCCCCAATATTGAGGTGTTTACATTTTCCCCTCATTTAGCCAATATTGCACCAATGTTGGTAAGAAATATTGCCCGAATGTCGAGGTGTTTACATTTTGCCCTTATTTAGCCAAAATTTGTAGCCAATATTGCCCAAATATTGGAGTGTTTACATTTTGCCCTTATTTAGCCAGTATTTATAGCCAATATTGCGCCAATGTTGGTAGAAAATATTGCCAGAAATGGCTATAAGGATAAAATGTGAATACCCCAATATTGGTGCAATATTTCCTACAAACATTGACACAATGTTGGCTACAAATATTGGAAAAATAAATGCAAAATGTAAACACCCCAATATTGGGGCAATATTTCATGCCAATATCGCACCAATATATAGCCTATATTGGCCCAATATTGGTTGACTACTGAAATGTATTTATAATTTACAGAAGTGAACAATTTTCTATATATAATTGTTTTTACCCAATAATATTTTGCAAACAGGTTAAGACATAATTCTCACCTTGTATATTTTAATATAACATCACGTGTTAATTTAGTTCTTTTCATAGAATATTTAAAGAATTTTTTTAGCTTTATTGAAATAGGAAAACAAAAAGCTTATTTTATTAAGCTTTTTTCGATTTAAAAGTTTAAAAACTTATGCGTATTTGCTGTATTTTCAGCTTGTGAACAAGCAAAATAGTCTAAAACATTTTCTATAAAATCTCAAATGTATTACTATAAGTTGTATTTTATGGGCACTTAAATATCTATTATGATGTTTTGAAAACTTTCTAAGATATTTTAGGGAAGCTGAAACAGCCCAACTGCAGTTAGGGCAAGAATTATCATTTCTCTAGTGTGCTATAAAACATTTTAAGAAAATTATATTTAAACTGGAAATCTGAAAAGCAATCCAGCACTAAATTTTTGTTGCTATGAAAATTTAGTATCAAATATATATAGTGATTCAATTGAATTACAAATTTCCATTGATATCGTTATTTATTTATTTTACCATTTTTATTGCTAAATGGTGAAACACAGTTGAATCTTTATATTTATATATATATATCTATAGTACGGTGCAGGTTTAAAGGATGTATGATTAACATAGAATTTAGTGGACATGTTTATTCCGCATTCCAATTTAGTTATGTAGTTTTGGGTTAAATTTGATTATTCGTTCAAAATATTAAGATCATTTTGCTAATTTACCTTCATTTATCTTAATTTGTGTGATATAATAACATATATAACATGCTATATTAATAAGCGAATATAAAGAATATACTGAAATTTCGCTCACTGTATTGCCTATATATATTTTTTTTTTAATTTTCACGTTAGTCAACTGGCCTTTTTATATGAGTTGCCATACATAGTTAACTACAAAATTATGAAAAAACATTTCTTTATCGTTCGTGTATGCGCAGTTAAAAATTATTTAATTCAAATGCTCATATTAAATCAGATATTTAATATATTTGTATTCTAATTATAGTATATTGTTTCTACTGTAATTTGTCAATTTGGGTATAAGGATTATTAAATTTTATTGAAAACCTTGGATGCTATAAAAAAGAACATACGGAAATTTCTTACACTTTTAAAAGAAATATTTATATATCCATGAATATAGGTGTTATTCTAGCACAAATGTTTTACAAAATCTACATAGTCATCTACAGCTACAGATGAGCATTGCAGATGCATCGAGCATTTTAATTTATAGGGTTATCGAAAAAAACTATTTTTTAATTCAATTAGTTGTTGGTTCACTAATTGCCGTCATGATCAAACTTTCGCTAAAAAATATGAGGCTAAATAAGTTCTTTGTATTCCTTAAATTCCAGAAGAATTCGTTATATATTTCTTTCGACAAAATGTCTAAAATCGAAAGTGTCCGGTGTCTTCTAGCCAAATAGTGTAATTTAGGTTTTCAAATGTCTGTACTTCAATTCTTTCGAGTCTGTCAATATAATAATAAGGCATGTGTTTGCATTTACTATTGTTTTATCTTTACGATTAATTTTGTTTTTATTTGATTGTAGTAACGATAGTTTGTGCCTTTACATTTATTATTATCACTTCATTTTAGCTCCAAAAATTTGTAATAAAATAACGGCACCAACGAAAATGGCCCCTTAAGGCTGTCGTTAAGTCAGACGTCAATTTCCCCTCAAAGTTAATCCTGCAGGCTTGGAATGCATTCAGTGTCAACATTTATAAGTTATTACTTACCCATCATACGTAGTATAGGGTAAGTCTTGTAATCATTTTCAAAATCGAAAAAAAAATTGACGGATTTACACGCTTCAGACACTAGAGATTCCAAAAAACATATTTTTAGAAAAAAAAATTGCCGTCCGTCTGTCTGTCTGTGTGTCTGCGTGTCTGTAAACGCTCTATTTCCCGAACAAATCGAGATAGAGACTTAAAATTGGGTGTGTATTTAGTATGCAATAATGGGAAGAAGCTTATTGAATTTCAGTAACCTCGACTATCCGGAACTATTTTTGTTGGACTCTCGAAATATTTGTTCTGATAAAAGGTATATAAAAAATTTCGAAATTGTTTATTTTAAGGAAATAATATAAAAGACAATAAAAAACCATAATTTTTGCATAAAGAATGAAGTCGATCGGATCATGAGTTGCCGAGATATTTGTAATCCTATTTTCCACTTTCTTCGATTTTTCCTGACCCTATATTTCATTCAAATTTCAATTCAAAGATATATTTTAATTGGAAATCCAACGCAGTAAACTGTTAGTTAATATGATTATCAATTTTGGAGTAATAGAGCATTTAAAGTTTATGACGTCATCAAGCCAAGATTTTCTTCGAATTGCAATGCATTTTAAAAATGGTTTACGCATGTTTTATTTTCATATTTTATATTATGCATATCCATGATGGGTAAGTATTACGGCGGCCCCCAACGACTATTTTCTCTGTTCCTCTTCTTAAAGGGCGTCTCTTTCTTTTTTAGTTGATATAATATTCCTAAAACATATGCTTAATTATATTTAAGGTGTTGAAATCTTACTCACAACTAGAGTTACCAGGTGTCCCGATTTTCAGGGATTTCAAGACCCATCCCCAGGAGCCACTACGCGTTTCACCAAATTTCCTGTTTTTTCATAATGCACAAATACTCTTAAATTTCTTTTATTATCACGCTATTTTATAGTCTGGAACTTAAGGGGATCCGGGACATAAAATCCTATCTTTTTATTTATAGATATTTTCGAATGAAATTTTTTTCTGAAATATGTGTTTATATACATGTGTTTATTAACATATTGCATGTGAAAAAATACTGAAATCTATAAAACATTTTAAAAGAATTAAATTTAAAAATGTAAACATATTTATTTTTTTATATAACTCTTGAATCACTTGCGTGATTTGCATAATTTTTGCACTTTTGTGTACATAAAATGTGTAATTTAAATTTTTCTTCAGGATTTTTAAAAATATTAATTATAAAGTTCATAATAAATTTAAAAATGAAAAAATGAAGTTTTTTTATGAGTGACTTTTGCATTAATTAGCTTTTTGACGCGTCACCAGGTGACTTTACAATGAAGTCATCTTGTGACTCTCATGTGACTGTCATTTTGACACTCCATTGTAAAGTCATCATGATAGCTGTTCTGTGACGAGTTCCCAAGTGACAGAAAATGAAATCATCTGGTGACTTTTCACAAAGGAGCGCAATGATGACTTCGCAATAGAGTGTCGATCACCGGTAAGTCACCATGCGACCTTCATTGTGACATTATTTGGCGACTCATCACAATGCAATGCTCACAATGACTTCAAAGTTCAGTCTTCAACTGACAGTGACTTGAGAATCACAAGGTGATTTCATTGTAATGTCACCTGGTGACCCATCACAAAGCGACAGTCACAGTGACTTTTCAGTGTTAACAGTCATTTGAGAGTAATAATGAGACAGTGAAATATCCCATATTTTGATACACCGTAGCCATTGTGACACTTCTAACCATGTGTGGCGTCAAGGGTACACATCGACTGGCCGTGCTGTTAGGGTAGTACCTCTTTTCTACACTTGCTCTTTATAGAATTTCCTTTTGAGTACTCATGTGTTCAGAAATTAGCATTTTGTGTTTGTTGCTTAAGCGCACCAGTGTATTATTAGAATTTGATTTTCAATATTAATTTTGCATTGGTAGTTGAAACCTATGACCAAGAAAAGTGTATAATATTCGTATTATGTCATAGTTCAAGCACATAGGATTCAATTTTGCTAAGTGAACTAATATTTTTGCAAGTCTAAATCAAACTTTTAAATAGCACAAAAAAAGTAAATCTATACTAATTAATAATTTTAATCTGAAACAAAAACCATAATGAAAGTAAAACTGAATGTCAGATATATCTATTAAGAACACTATATAAAATTACATTAGCTTCAAAATATACTATATATTAATTTGGTATTGGAAGTTGAAAACACTGAACAAGAAAAGTTTATTATATTTATGTTACGCATAGTTCTTAAGCGCAGATGATTCCATCTTGTTAAATTAAATAGATGACTTTTGCAAGTCGAAATTCGACTTCTATATAGAACAAACAATATAAATTGGTGAAAATTAATAATTTTAATCTGAAACAAAAACAAAAAACACAACGCAAGTCAAACCGTATATGAGATATAGCTCTATAAAAAACTTGATATAAATTTACATTAGTTTCAAAACATATAAAATGTTTCATTTTCTTCTTTTAATGTTCATTCTTTTTTTAATGCGATGACAATATTCTTAGTAATTTTTTATTTGATATTAGTAACTCTAAGCGTACGTTATATTTTATAAGATAAACAATTAAATATCTTAATCGCAAAGCTTCAAAATGACATTATCACTAGATATTTGTCAACAGATTATTATGCTATAATTTTCCCATGACACCATCTAATACTAATGTCATCAGCAAATAATTATGCTATAATTACTAAATCATATTACCTTCAACTGTTAATTTATTGCATCAGTCCTAACAATTAATTTGAAATGCTTCAAATTTATTCAGGTGTTAATAATGAAAAAAAAACAGTTACATAAACTACTCAACTTTAAATGTAGATATAAAACCCTTTTAATTAATCTTTATATTTAAATTTTAGCGCACCCCCCCCCCTTTTACACCATAGAAAGCATACTGCACGATTCATAATAATATATGTTGCATACCCATAATTATGGTATATTAAATAAAAATATATAATCATACGTCCTGCATATATTACATGTAAATATTTTTGACAAAATAATTTTGATCTCCAAATTAAATGTGAAATTAATGTCAAATTTGAAAACTTTTTGATTTTCAGGCTACTTTTAATAATAAAATCGTAATTTAAAAAACTGTTGTAATTTTAAAAAAGGATTAATTATTATTGGAATTTAAAAACCTAAATATTTCTCACACATCATTACTTAAATCATGCATGTAATCTCATACATGATTACTTAAATCCATTTAGTAAATGAATTTAAGTAAATGTAATTAAATATAAAATATATTATAGTATCTAAAAAACTCAATTTCGTAAAGTTGTTTAGATACAATATACTTTAAATGTACATTAAAATTTCTAGCATCAAATACGGTGTTGTCTCAGACTACTTTTAATAATACAATTGTAATTAAAAGAACTGTTGTAATTTAAAAAAGGTTTAAGTTTTATTGGAATTTTAAAAACCTGAATATTTCTCATACATGATTACTTAAATCATGCATGTAATCTCATACATGATTATTTAAATCATACATCTAATCTCATATATACATGATTACTTAAATCATACATGTAATCTGATACAGGATTACTTAAATCAATTTAGTAAATGGATTTAAGTAAATGTAAGTAAATATAAAATATGTTATAGTATCTAAAAAACTCAATTTCGTAAAGTTGTTTAGATAAAATATACTTTAAATATGCATTAAAATTTCTAGCATCAAATACGGTGTTGTCTAGCATCAAATGCATTTGATGCATTCAAAATTTAATAAAATGTATTTAGAAGTAAAATAGGAAAAATTTATGGACGTTAGAAGCAATAAAATGCTTTCATATAAATGCGAATAAAAGCATACATCAGAACTTATCGTGAAATATGAAAAAGCTCACATTAAGTTTCCCAAAAAAAGCGGAAAATGCTTCAACAGCTTTAATGCAGCGGCAGTATATAAACTCACAGATGAACAGAAAAAAGCACGTATTTTATAACTCAAGATCTCAGAGTAAAAAAATTGCCTGGGGTTACGGATTATTGTATAACATGATGTTTACTAGATGCAAGAGAAAAATAAATAATATATATCAAAAGAAAACATCGTAGAATATGCAGTGGTATGTTTTCGTTTCCTTTTCCTTGTATTAAAATGTTTTCAAAAAGAAATTGTTTGTAATAGAAGTACTTGAAAAAAAGCGACATGCAGGATTTGAATTTTAAAGTTTTGCTTTGTTTTTAATACTGAAAGATATTTTGGAGTACAGGTAAAACACATTTAATTTAGGTCAATTTTTCACGTTTTTTCTTAATTTGTAATCTTAAAAACGATTTTTTATGCATAGGTTAAATTGGGAAAAAGAACTATTTTATGTGTATCAACTTTGTTTCAAAATACCATAATATTTATCCTTGTTGTGAAATTTACTTAAACATTTTTAGACGAAATCGCTAAAAAAATATTTTTTATATGTGTAGTGCCAGTTATTGTTGAACATTCTTACGAATTCATAGGATCATTACCTTAATTTATATATAGAAACAGAACAAATAAACAGAAGAAGTAAGAATGAGGTTTCTTTTATGCTGAAATATATAACTTAACTTCATAACCTTATCATTCTTCACCCTTTAGTTCAAAAGCCATATTTAAAAACAGACGATATGATTTAATAAGATTTAAGTTTAAAGGGTCTGAAAGAAATACTTTTTAATGAAAAGTTTCAGTTTAAGAAATCTTTTGTAGCGTAAACATACAGGATGTCCACAAATAAAATATACAACTTCAATATTCCGTTAAAGAAAATGTAGATAAAACAATTTCACAGTTTATTTCAGTGAAATGAATTATATCGTCTCTTATTATTATATGATTAATTTCCGTAATAAAATAAGTACATTTTAAGTTAGCAACATTTTATCTTTTGTTGGCATTTACTGAAAATTCCAATGAGAAACTTAAGCCTAGCTTTGAAAATTTCAGAACTTGAAATCCATATTGAGGCTCTTTTTCCATTTAATATCTATTTCTCCGGAAACATCTATCCAAAAACAGTAGGTAGACTATATAATTGCTCTAATTAAACAATTTTAGTATGCAAATTCGGTTTTTAAATTCAGTAATACCGAAATAATAGGACTCCATCTTAAATAGGACGTAATCACCATGGCAACATAGAAGCATTGCCTATCGTGGGATATCATTGAATTCATTACGTACGATAGGATTTATCAGTATGAAGAAAACTTTTCTTAATATATTTTTCAGTTTTGATTCCATTAGCATAAAATTTGAAATGAGCCGACAAAATTCTAAACCAATTCTATATTAAATTTCAAAGCATTCGCTTGGGTAGTTTTTGCGCTGTTATATGCGGACAGATGGTTGGAGCAGACGACAACTATAGGTGCTACGTATTTATGTAATTATGAACGCACCTAAAAAGAGTTACTTGGTAATGCACGAATAATGCTATATGAAGTGTCGAGAACTGGTGTGGTTAACCTCGCCAGCTCTGATTTCGAGAAAAAGGCTTTCCAAAATTCGTACATATTTTCGCCAAATTCTTTTAGGAAAGTTCTGTCAGTGCCAGAGGGAGACCAAGCTTCTTCAACAAGCGTATGGTGATTAAGGTGGCAGTTCCAGAGTGCACCAAGTCACTTGATCCACTACTTCACTGGTAAATGGTTATCCAACTTACGTTGGACCATCTGTTAATCTGGCTCTATCACTTAAATAGTTTCGAAATTAATAAAATTCATTATACAGCCAACAGATGGCATGACATACAATGCATTGACTCTTCAAAATAATTTTTCACAAAAATATGGGATGGTTCACCCTGATTATCAACACCTCGTTACTAAAGTTGGGAATTGGCAACAAGCTACAAATCAATTATGAACTGCAACGCAATATATTTATATTTATAATGGATTTTCATAGACAGTCTTTTTACCATTCCCACAATAACCGCAATCGATTAATCGATATGTTCTTTTGAAATGTCAATTAGCATAAATTTTAATTTTGTCTCACAGTTAATTTTTAATTCATTTTCTGCAGCGAATTACGCCTGTAATCCTTGAATAATAACCAGTGAATTTTTATCCTGCTTTTTACAGGCGTATTTCACTGCTGAAAATTAATTAAAAATTAACTGTGTTGCCGTATGCTGGGCTTTGTATTGTCGTCTCATGTTTGCTGCAGAAATTTGCAACCTCATGATGACATTTTCATCTTGTTCTGCGGTTGCAGCCGGTCCGACATATATAAGAGTGAGAAATGCCGAGTTGGGATATCGTTCCTTGTAGCTCAGTGGAGCTCAGAGCGCTATTTTGAGGACCCGGGTTCGATTCCCAGCTTGGGACATTGTTCAATTTGTCGGTTTACGCTTGAAAAAAATCAGGATAAAAATTCACTTGTTATTATTCTAGGATTACAGGGGTAATTCACTGCTGAAATTGAATTAGAAATAGTTAATGTTACATTTTAGATTGATTCATTTAACAAAAGTTTTTGTAGTATAAACAAAACAAGTTCGTAATATAAAATATTTTATTATTTAAACAAACAAAATATATTTTGTTGAAAAAAGAAAATAGATTGTTAAAATAATACATAGTATATATCTATGTAACAAAAAAATTTTGTTATCAAAACAAAAAATAATTTTAAAGCAAATATTACAATTGTTTCTTTAACAAAAACCTTTTGTTGTTAAAACAAAGATAATTCTTAAAATTACACAAAACAATTGTTTGTTAAACAAAAGTTTTTGTTGCCGAAACTAAAAAGAACTCTTAAATTAGCAGATAATTATATTTATTTTGAGAAAACTTTCAACAAAAGAATTTTGTTAATTCAAATAAAATTGGACCATTTTATTTGAATTAACAAAACATTTTTTTGCTGACGATACAAAATTTTTTTGTTGGAATTGCAAAAAAATTAACAATACTTTTTTGTTGTTTCAAACAAAATTTCCATTGACCCATATTTAAACGAAAAGTTTTGTTGGGCCAATCAAATTTTTATTGATTCAACAAAACATTTCTCTGGGTGTGTGTTTTTCTGTCATAACTTTTTCTGTAAGCAAAATTTCTTAATGATGTAAATCAGTAATTTGTACGCATTTTAAAGGGCAACAAAATGCAACATTAGGACAATTGAGACATATGTATAAATTAAAAATAATTCAGAAATTCGCAAAAGTTTTGAGACGATTCACTTTTTGTAAACTCTTATTGAAATTAAGCGCCTTAATGTAACAAAATACAGCAATATTTAATATTTAGTTGCATATCCTTTTGCTTTGAGGACTACAACACATCGCCTGAGCACGGAATTAACAAGGCTTTCTAAAGTGGACGTAGGGAGTTTGGCCCATTCCGATTGAAGATCCTGAAGGAGTTCTGCCTTTGAAGAATGCTTCCTTGTTCCGACTTTTCTTCCATTGTGTTCCCAAATATGTTCAATTGGATTGAGGTCAGGTGACTGACTCGGCCAGTCCAATCCATTCTGGACGAATATAACGCCATATTAGTCGTCCAAAATGCACCAGAATGGATCCCCGGTACCAACGTCCAACAGTGATTCACGGAAACGTATAAGTAATGGTCGTGGGAGCTTTCCATCATGATGGCATCGTCCCACTCGTACACATGGATGTGATTATGGACCAAAATGTTTATAAAACCATTTTAGAAGATCGCATGTTACCTTATGCTCGTAAAAAGATGCCTCGTGGATGAATGCTTCAGCAGGATAATGATCCAAAGGACACCTTCAAAATGGTGAAAAATTGGTTTACAGCTAAGAAAATTAAATCTTTGGACTGGCCGAGTCAGTCACCTCACAGCAATCCAATTGAACATCTTTGGGAACACAATGGAAGAAACGTCGGGACACGGAAGCATTCTTCAAAAGCAGAACTCCTTCAGGATCTTCAACCGGAATGAGCGAAAATCCCTAGGTCCAGTTTAGAAAGCCTTGTTAATTCCGTGCTCAGACGATGTGCGCAGTTCTCAAAGCAAAAGGATATGCATCTAAATATTAAATATTTCTGAATTTCGTTACATTATATGCGCTCATTTTTGAGTATTTCCATGATTCAAAAATGATTTTGAACTGATTCTAATCATTTTTGAGTATGTCCATCTTTCAAAAATGAGTATGAACTGACCTCTGTGTGCTCAGTTTTGAGTATTTCGATGTTTCAATATTCTGAATATTTCTGGTATTTCAGAATTGAAAGCAAGGTCGTCCTATTTGAAACAAAAAAATTTCATAACAAAATGAAAACATTGATTTACTCAGATTTAAAAGTGTCATTTTTCTCAGTGTACGGTCAATGAACAATAAATGATAGAAGTGCGTTTTTAGTTGTGTTATGCGTTTTTAAGTTTAATTAAATATTTGCACACTACAAGGTATGTGTGAATTATATAGCTCACATAATACACAAAATAATTTGTAAGCATTACGCCGTATGATAGTGAATTGCTTAATGCTGTTTTTTAATTGACTTATTTTCCAATTGCTCATTTTCTAACTATTCAGTATACTTTAAAGACGTTTGCAGAATATAAATAAATTCATGTACAGGGATACACAAAGAGCTGGACACATTACCGTCTATGGATGGTCATTTCTGAAAATACGTTTTCAGTTATGTTATGCGTTTTTTCCTTGAATTAAATTTTAAATTAATTTGAGATGTGTTCAAAAATCTGTTATTAATATACAGGACTTTACAAACTGATTCGAGAAATTGTGGAATGGAAATTATTGACTGTGCTATGCGTTTCATAACTAAGTTAAATTTGAGCACACTGTGTAGTGTATATACAATATACAGCTCAATAGATCATGTACTGGGATGCTCATAAGAATTGAAGAAAAAAATAAATTCATAAACTTAATGTTTTTTCAAGGGAAGAAATGTTTATTTTAAAATACAATGATTGTATAAAAATGATTTAAAATTCATTCTACGTGTTTTAAGCTTAAAACGTATGGGTTCCTAATTTCAGAGGAGTTACATAATTCTGCTTGAAAAAATGACGTCATTAACTTCCATTTTTATTTATAAAACTGTACCATTTTACAACAATTGCGTCTTAATTTGCGTAAATTTTAATGGCTTTCATTTCGTCCGGATCACAGATTATTTATTGGGTTGCTTACTTACACATATTAAGTAATCTTTGGATCGGATAGAGACCGAGATTAACCTTATGATGTTGAAAGACTGATTCCGCGCATTTAGTTTTTCACGACAAAAAATTGTCAACTATAAAATTTCTGTGAAATTATTATTTTTAAATCTGAAGCCTTTATTTCAGTACCTCGGTAAAAAAAAAAAAAACATTAAATATCATTATAAATAAGTAAATTAGTAAAATATTAATAAAAATGTTAAATTAGTAAGGACTGTACGCATTTTTCTTTATATAAAGAAAAAATATTTTGTAAATGAAGTCACGTTCTGATAAAACATAATTGTTATATCAGCATACCATAAACGTGAGCAATAAATATATTTATTTGGATAAAGGGTGATTTGAAATGAAGAAAATATGTGTGAAGAAAAAAAAATAATACATAAACTTCTATGGTATTTTTGGGGTGACATTTTAGAGAGTTTGATTTGACGAATGTTTTTGATTGTTAAACCCCGGCGCGATCATGGTACTATCGACATTCAGTCCATATTAGATGTCAATTCGAGTAATATTTTGGAAGATATCGTGTTGACAAAAGAGTAATTTTTGATAGGTAGCCGCAGCTGTGCTCCAAAATTAATTAATCTAAAAATGTCACACATGGAAAAATCTGGAAATCACATAAAAATGCTAAATGAATTACACTCGGACATCTATTTAACGAACCTCTTTTTGCGAATTCCTATATGTTACGTACTATTCCTTTGAACAAGAATATTTTACGAATTTCCTTGTAAACTAACCTCCAAATAAAGAAGTACATTCTCTATTTGACGAACTTATTCTTGGAGTCTGAATTTTTTCTTCTCCCTATTTCTAAAGATATTTCTAGACATTTTAAACTTAATCTTTCTTTTCACGCTCAATAAACTGCAGTCGGATCTCTGTTTAGCGAACCTCCTTTTTATGAATGCCTCTATTTTACGAAGTTTTCCTTAGAACCAAAAATATTTTACGAAGTTTTTCTTAGAACCAAAAATATTTTGCGAATTTTTCTTTAGAACCAAAAATATTTTACGAATTTCCTTTTAAACTAACATCTAAATAAAGAAGTGCATTCTCTATTTAATGAACTTCTCTTTTTGTCTGATTTTTTTTCTCCCCATTTCTAAAGATATTTCTAGACATTTCAAACTTAATCTTTCATTTAAACATTTTATGATACTCAATGAACTGCAGTCGAACCTCTGTTTAGCGAACCTCCTTTTTGCGAATTCCTCTACTTCACGAAGTTTTCCTTAGAACCAAAAATATATTACGAATTTCCTTAGAAACTAACTTCCAAATAAAGAAATGACTGTATTTAACAAACTTTTTCTTGGGAGTCTGGAAATTTTTCTCCCCATTTCTAAAGATATTTCTAGACATTTCAAACTTAATCTTTCTTTTTAAACATTTTATGATACTCAATGAACATGATCTGGTTCTTAGAGATTTTTAGAGCATTGGAGAGATGCGAAACGCACTGTGGGAGAAAATTTTTTCAAGCAAAAATAACAGACCTCTTAATTAATTAAATGGAAGGACGCAAGGAATTTTAATGTACGCTTAAAATTCCTTTGTTATAATAAATATGGTACTAATAAAAAATAATTGATCAATTTTGAATAAACTATTATTTCCATAAACAAAAATACAGTATATTTCTGGACAGTCATGTTGTTTTATTCTTGTTTTTTTCTACAAATATACGCACATTTATTTTTCAAAAAAAAAAAAAAAAAAGTCAACTATTAAAATTCTGTGACAAAGATATTTTCTTTTTAATCTAAAGCCTTTATTTCAGCCCCTTGGTAAAAACTATTAAAAAATCCTTCAAAATAAGTAAATTAGTAAAACATTAATACAAATGGTTAAATTAGTGAGGACTGTACACATGTTTTCTTTATGTAAGGAAAAGTGTTTTTCTAAATGAAGTCACGTTCTGATGAAACATAATATTTATGTCAGTATAACATGAACGTGAGCAGGAAATATATTTATTTTAATAAAGGGTGAAATTATATAAGAAAAACATTAATATATGAACTTCTATAGGATTTTTGGGATGACAATTTGCAGCTTTTGATTTAGCGAATGTTTATGGTTTTCAATCCCAGGCGAGATCATGGTACCATCAACTTTCAGACCGTCTTGTGTGTCAATCTCAGTAATATTTTGAAAAGTATCGTGCTCACAAAAATGTAATTTTTGATGGGAAGCCGCAGCTGTACTCCGACAATAAATCAAATCTGAAAATGTCACGCATGGAAATATGTGAAAATCGTATGGAAAATGCTAAATTAACTACTGTCGGACCTCTATTTAACGAACGTCTTTATTCCGAATTCATTTATTTTGAGAACTTTTCCTTCGAACCAAGAATATTTTACGAACTTCCTTGCAAACTAACCTCCAAATAAAGAAGTGCATTCTCTATTTAACGAACTTTTTCTTGGAGTCTAAATTTTTTTCTCCCTATTTCTAAAGATATTTCTCGACATTTTAAACTTAATCTTTCTTTTCACGCTCAATAAACTGCAGTCGTATCTCTATTTAACGGACCTTCTTTTTGCGAATTCCTCTATTTTACGAACTTTTCCTTAGAACCAAGAACAGTTTAAGAATTCCCATCTAAACTACCTCCAAATAAAGAAGTGCATTCTCTATTTAACGAACTTTTTCTTGGGGTCTAAATTTTTTTCTCCCCATTTCTAAAAATATTTCTAGACATTTCAAACTTAATCTTTCTTTTTAAACATTTTATGACGCTTAATGAACATGATCTAGTTTTTAGAGGTTTTAAGAGCATTGGAGAGATGCGAGACGTAGTGTAGGAGAAAAAACTTTTTCAAACAAAATTAACAGACTTTTTGATTAATTAAGTTGAAGGACGCAAGGAATTTTAATGTACGCTTAAAATTAATTTGCTGTAATAAATATGGTACTATTAAAACATAATTGATCAATTTTAAATAAACAATTATTTTCTTAAACTAAAAATACAGCATATTTCTGGACAGTATTGTTGTTTAATTATTGTTAGGTGCGTTCGTAATTCAATAAATACACAGCACCTATATTTTTTTCGTCTGGTCCGTCCGTCTGTCCATATATAACAGTGAAAAACCTACCCAACCGAATGCTTTGATATTTAATATATAGTATATAATCGTTGCAGAATTTTGTCGAGTCATTTCAAATTTTATGAAAATCGATTCAAAACTTTAAAAGATATTAATAAAAATATTCATTAAGTAATTTGATTTTTTTTTAATTGGTACTTCTTTGTTATAGCAGCTTCCGAGGATTAATCGTCAAGCGACCAAGATGTATCGCCAAGTTATCTGACATGTATGACGTTATAGTCATATATGACGTGTATGAGACTTTATAACCTCTATGATCAAGTTATAGTCACATTCTTCATTTTATTAAATCCTATCATACGTAATTAATTCAATGATATCCCATGATAGGTAATGATTCTAGGTTGTCATTGTGATTACGTCATATTTAAGATGTATCCGTATTACTGAATTTAAAAACCGAGTTTGTACACTAAAATTACTTAATTATAGCAATCCTATAATCTACCGACAGTTTCTTGGATATATGTTTCCGGAGAAATAGATATTAAATTAAAAAAAGAGTCTAAATATGGATTTGAAGTTTTGAAATTTTCAAAGCTATGCTTAAGTTTCCTATTGGAAATTTCAGTAAATGTCAACAAAAGATAAAATGTTGTCAACTTAAAATGTACTTATTTTATTACGGAAATGAATCCTATCATAATAACAGACGATATAATTCATTTTACTGAAACTAGTTATAGTACAAACGCACCTCATTTGTCACGTTTGACGTACAATTTTCAAGTTCTTTTTTTTCTGCAAATGTTTTATTTGTGAATAAAATAATTCAAACAAATGGATATAATTTAACAAAAGGCGTAATTAATTAATCTTTTGTACGATATTTAGTTTTTATGAATTTGAAATGTAACTTTATGTAGTTCAAAGTATTCTAAAACGTGAAAACCCATTTAACGATTTTTTTATATATAACGAACATTTTCTGGATTTAACGGCTTCGTTAAATAGAGGTCCGGCTGTAGGTTATTGTATAGTAATTGTTTAAAAAAACTGTTCTTCGTTAAGGAAAAAAATTTCAAATGTCAGCGCAAAGAAGTATTCGAAAAATATTTTTTCATAAAAAAATATAGCGTTGAATGCTAGAATTAAAGTGTTAGAATTGCAGTATATTGAACGGCTCAGTGAAAGAGATATGTTTTATTCGTATTAGATTAACTGCAAAGAAAAAAAAAGTTAATGAAGTGACACAAAAGATTTTCCCTTCAGAAAATAGGGAGGAAATAAATTTTTAAAGAGAAAAAGGCAAGTGGCTTTTACGATAGGAGGAAAAGAAATTCACTTATGGGTTTCGAAAGAAGAGTAATAGAGTTTCTTACTCTGGAAAAAAATTGAGCTGTGGGAAAATGAAAAAATAAAATATTTTACTTTTTTCTCAAAAACATAAACTAGATTTGAGTTCATAATCATAAGTCCATTTTATCACATGCATATACAAGGTGACCTACAATGGAATGAGTTATTTTAAAATTTAATAACCTGCAAACGGTGACATATACGAGGGCTGTAAATTAAGTAATGGCAACATAGGTATAAATCAATTTTTAATGAACTTACAAGTACAATTGCATTACATTCCTTCTATGTAATCACCAGCAAAGCTTATAACCTTTTGCCAAATGTCGGGAAGCCGTTGTAGACCAGTGGCAAGGTGTTGATTGTTGATGTGAGCGACCGAGCGCCCTACTGCGTGGAGTACAGATGAAACGTCGTGAAATCGGTGACCTTGACATGAACCCATCGTACTACTGTCCTATACGGTAAAGCATTTGTGCCACAGGCTTCCACTAATCCTCGATAGCATTCTGTTGCATTTTTGTTTCGGGCAACCTCGATTTTAAGCCACGACCACTGATCACCTTTTGAAAACATGCTTTAGAGCGATGGAAACGAAACTCCTCACTTTAACGCCACACAACAACTACCCTTCTAAGCAGATCGACTGTTTTTTGCACTCTACACATCGACAACAGCGCCACCTCACCGCTCCCATATCCTATTTGCGCATGCCCGCCCTTCCGCAAGTTTCAAGATTAAGTTGCCACTATTTAATTTACAACACTCGTATTTAAAAAATCTTGCAGGACAGTAATGTATGATGCAGGAGTTTTTATTTACTGTGATTCCCGGTTTTAGTTTCAAATAGCAGCGATAGATGGCGCTGAAAGCAATAAGCGCCATAACTGAAATCACCCATGATTGATACGAAAGATGAAGGATAAATGTATGGAGTGGGTCCCATTCACCAATACAATCTTTTTCTTAGCATCCGATTATGAAGTCAGTCCGTATGATTTCGATGAAATGTGTTGTTGCCATGATAATAACGAATTCTTCGATATAACGACATCGTTCAGAATTGGGCATGAATTTAATAAGCTGTATTCGAGTTTGCAGACGATTTTATATTTATGAAGATTGTATTGGTGAATGATATCCACTCCATAAATTTAACCTCCTTCCTTTGCATCAATGCTGGGTATTATCTGTTTCTGCCTCAATTGGATCTCTATTTCTCGCAGCGGTATCTATTGGTGGTCATTCGAACTAAAATCAGGAATCACAGTAAAAAAACTCCTGACATCTTACATAACCCTCCTACAAGAATTGTTTTAATATCTATCACCGTTTGCAAGTTATTGAATTTTAAAATCAGTCAGTCCATTTTAGGATAAACGGTAGTATATTTAAGTAATTGGCTGCATTGATTTCACATGTACTTTTTATTAGAATACTATTTCTTTATCTTTCCTATTTTTAGTACAGAAAACAATAGCCTACAGAAATATTGAATGCCTTTTTAGGTGCGTTCGTAATTATATAAATACGTAGCACCTATAGTCGTCGCCTGGCCCGTCCGTCTGTCCGCATATAACAGAGCAAAAACTATGCCCAACCGAATGATTTGAAATTTAATATATAGAATCGTTGCAGAATTTTGTCGAGTCATTTCAAATGTTATGAAAATTGAATCCAAACTTAAAAAGATATTAATAAAAGTTTCTTCATTCTATTAAATCCTATCATACGTAATTAATTCCATGATATCCCACGATAGGTAATGATTCTATGTTGTGATGTTGATAACGTCTTATTTAAGATGGAGTCCTATTATTCCCGTATGACTGAATTTAAAAACCGAATTTGTATACTAAATTTTTTTAATTATAGCAATCATATTAGAATATAGATGATTAAATTGAAAAAGTGTCTAAATATCGATTTCAAGTTCTGAAATTTTCAAAACTACGCTTAAGTTTCCCATTGGAATTTTCAGTAAATATCAAAAAAAGATAAAATATTGCCAACTTAAAATGTACTTATTTTAATACGGAAATTGATCATATATAATAACAGACTATATCATTCCTTTTTTCAGTGAAATAATAACGATGATTTTTTGACATTGTCTTGTATTGGATATTTGCGCATGTTGAAGTGCATTTTTCGCGGTAACTACTGAAACGATTTCCATATTTTAAAAAATTGTTTTAGTAGTTCATAAGCTATTAACCCTTTCCGGCGCGGAGTAAGTTTGTTTTTAAAATGATGAAATTATCGACTGACACCAGAATTTACAAAAGAATTTAATAGAAAATAAAAACATGCTTATTTTCCCGTAGTTTATAAAAGTAAAAATTTAATTAAATATTATTGGTGGCGTTTGTCAGTTTTGGAATTAAAATTAGGTGTTCTTTTTTGTGACCACCGCCCGCTAAAGGGTTAATTTATCGTTCGTCAAGACAAAAAGTACAATAGCTACGTGACTTTGCAAACAAAATATCACATGCAAAAGCATCTTACATTGATGTAGACCTTTTTTAGTGAACAACGGAAGCGATTTAGATATATATTTTAAATAGTTTTGGTATTACTATATTGCCAAAACTAAATCTGGGTAAAATTGGATAAAAATGTATAAAAATAAAAAATAATTAAAACTGAATAAAAATCCTTAAACTAAACTCTGCAAGAAATAAAAAATAAAAGTACTGTACTGACGCGATTTTCCAAACAAAGAAAACTGTAGGTTTTTATAAATTCGGTTTGTCTGTCTGTCCGTCTGTGCGTTCGCCAACTCTGGTAAATATACTCGGATTGCCATTTTTACTTACTTATCATACGTAGGATAGGGTAAATCTTGTGATCGTTTTGAAAAAAAAAAAAAAATTGACGGATTTACACGTTTCAGACACTGGAGATTCCGAAAAACATATTTTTAGAAAAAAAAAATTGCCGTTCGTCTGTCTGTGTGTGTCCGTGTGTCTGTGTACGCTCTATCTCCCGAACAAATTGAGATAGAGACTTGAAATTTGGTATGTACTTAATATGTAATAATGAGAAGAGGACTATTGAATTTCAGTATCCTCGATTATCCGGAACTATTTTTTTCAGACTCTCGAAATATTCGTTCTGAAAAAGGAATATAAAAATTTTCGAAATTGATTATTTTAAGAAGTAAATATAAAAGACAATTAAAAGACATAAATTTTGCATAAAGATTGAAGTCGATCGGATAATGAGTTGCCGAGATATCTGTAATCCTATTTACCACACTCTTCGATTTTTCATGACCCTGTATTTCATTCAAATTTCAATTAAAAGATATATTTTAATTGGAAATGAGACGCTTAATCCGACGCAGTAAACCGTTAGTTAATATGAGTATCAAATTTGGTGTTATAAGGATGTTTCTTTTACGCAATTCATTAATAGAGCATTTAAAACGAGACTAGCGAAAAAGACGGTACATTCCACTTATCTTTTTTTACAGACCGCTAGAGTGACGTGATGCTCTTTTCGTACACCTTCATTGGTGCATTCGAGCATCACGTGACACTTGCGGTCTGTAAAAAAAGATACGTGTAAAGCACCGCGGTAGCCTTTCTTTTTCGTTAGCCTCGATTTAATATTTATGACGTCATCAAGCCACGATTTTATTCGAATTCCAATGCATTGTGTAAATAATTTACACATGTTTTATTTTCCTATTTTATACTATGCATATTCATGATGGGTGAGTATTACGGTGTCCCCCAATGTTTTATATGATATTGAGGTTTGATATAGAATTTTCGGTATTGAAACTGAAGTGTGTAGCATTTGTTTTCGTTTACCGGGACACACAGTGAGTAATAGTCAGTAGGGTTGACTATGGATGTTTCAATTGTAACAAAAGCCGTTCTAATGACTGAAGGCTGTGTGCCGAGTTCAGTTGAGAGCTGCATTGAAGCTCTCAAGCAGCCGCTGCTTGATATGTGTGAGTCACCATCGAGCGGCGCTGCACAGGAGGAAGTCGGCGAAAGCACGAGCCCATCTATCAATTCATTAGATAGTAGGAGCATGAGCCCCGAAATCCTCCAAACTGCTTCGGCAGATTTCGGATGTCAAACCGAATGCAGAACAGACTCGGCCAATTTATCTACTGCAGATATGGTAGAGTTCTCGGCTGCATTCGTCGAGGAGGCTCATACCCTGGTGGCAGAGCTCCTTGGGAGGATGGGTAAAGACAAAAAGCTAGTTGCAGCCGCGAGAGAGGCGTATACAGAGCGTATAACTCCACTCATGGAGTTCATCTCGAGGCAGCACAGCTGGCTTTGTCTCCTCCATGGGAAAGCCTCACAAAAGGGAGGAACATCGTCTGGCAGCTGTGATGCCGGTGTAGGTAACACGCCACACCGGAAAAGAGAAGTTCGCCGTATGTCAGATCGTTTCGAACGGACGGAGGTGGGACCATCGCTTGGAGGGACTGGGCAGACGGAAGAATCCTCTTCCCGAGCAAAGTCAAAATCGGTTCAGACGAAACCTCCAAAGACGACCACTAAGTTCATCCAGACTGGTGGCCCTCGGAGGAAGAAACTGAACCGCAAGAAAAGGAGCAGGAAGAAGTCAAATCCGGCCGCTTCAACGTGTCCTCCTCGCAGCGACCGAACAAAACCCGAAAAGGGTGGCGACTAAGGCGGCTCCGAAGAAGAACGTAATTGAACATACGGTTTTGACGGATTCCTCGAGCTCAGAGCTGACAGAGACAGAGTGCCTATATACCAGTAAGCGACCCGAACAAAGCTCCCCTGCGGAGGAAGTCGCTGGGCGTCAATCCGGTTTCGCCCGGAGGTTACTTAATGCCTCGCGAGAAGACCTGCGAAGGGGAACGGTGACTAGGGTGGCTCAAAAGGTGGGTGAATCTTCTCACACAGCGAACTCTGAGACAGAGGTCCTTAGGAGAGAAGAAACCGACAAGGCCGGGTCTGAGGGTCCACCCGTCGATGAGGCTCCCGAGCGGCTCCCTGATGGGGGGAAGCAGAAGGAGTCTCGGAGGGAGGACGTAGAAGCCCATACGAGTCGGCGGAAGGTCTCCACAAAAGGAACGCTCCTCCTCCAAACAGGTAAAGCCAAGAAGGAAATCTAAGGTGAAGAACCGTAAGGACAAGCCGACTTCTGAAAAGGCAATCCCACACTTGAACGCATTGAACGCACCCTTGAACGCAAATCCATTAGGCGAAACTTCCGATAAGGAAGGGCAACCTTGGACAAAAGTAAAGTCGAGGAAGAAGCTGCAGAGAGGGGGCTCTAAGGGATACCCGAAAGGTGGACGGAAAGCAGGAGAAAAGACCGCCAAAATCTCTGTGCGACAACGATCTAAAGATCTTCGTTCGCCCCAAGGGGACAGGCGAACACGTCGGAGCTTCTTCCGATGAGACACGTAAGCTAGTAGCTAGTAAAATCGATCCAGTGAGCTCTCGGATTTGTGTCAGGAGTAATAGGCCTATTTCGGGTGGCGGAATAGCCTACCATGCTCAGACCGCGGAGGATCTCGCGAAACTGGAGAGCGAGCTGGTTCGAACAGAACTAGTGAAGGATCTAGAAGTGTCAAAACCCAGAAGGCGCACCCCGGAAATAATCATTGGGGTCGATCCTAATCTGAAAGAGGACGAGATAGTAAACGCGCTTAAAGAGCAAAATGAGTCCCTCAAGGATTCGTCTCTTGAGCTGCGGACATGTTTCGCCGGCTCGAGAGGGCGCAATGCTGTCATCTCGGTAGACACAGGATCGTTTGAGCGCCTGAAGGGATTGAGATCACTGCAAATCGGCTGGAGTCAGGCGGATTTCCGACCGAACCGACGTCCGTTGGTTTGTTTCAATTGTTGGAGGTATGGCCACATACGTTCAATCTGTCACAATGCGTCCCATTGTGGGAGGTGTGGGGCCAAAGGTCACGAGACGAACGGCTGCACCGCCTCACCTAGGTGCCCAAATTGTAGTTTCAGGAACTTGCGCAGAACGGTTGACAAGAAATTGCCAACCACGCACGCGGCATGTTCCAGGGAGTGCCATGTCCACCAGATGGAGTTCGAGTGAATTAAAAGGAGTCAACATGGAGGGTAAAATTCAATTTGCTCACCTTAACTGCCACCACTCGGCAGCTTGTATGACCCAGCTAGGTCGTGATACGATCTCCCTGGGTTTGGACGTGGTCTCCCTGAACGAACCATATGTCGTCGAAGGTTCTGTTAGCGGGACTCCGACGGATTACGTGCAGGTTAGCGCAGCAGGGAACTGCTTCAGGGCAGCCCTCTGGGTTAGCAAGCGCATTCACTTCGTCTCGGTCCTACGGCGTTCTGACGTAGTGGCTATCCGCTGCAGATGGTCCGGCAAGGACGTGCTAGTAACAACATGTTACTGCTCTCCTTCGGAGGACATTGACCTTGTGCTCGTACCATTGACGACCCTTTTAGGATCCTACCCGAGCGACAATGTTGTTCTGGTGGGTGACTTTAACGCTAAGTCAACGATCTGGGGGCAACGGCCGACAGATCCACGAGGGCGAGACCTGATCGCTCTCGCTTTGAACGCAAACCTGGAGTTGTCAATGACTCGAATAGCTTGTCCTCTTTCCTTGGACCTCAAGGTGAAGGGTGGATCGACGTCCTGTTGGTCCGGTCCTGCGTGACCACATTACCGACTGGCAGATATCCGAGACACAAATGTTGAGCGACCATAGAGTCATGTTGTGGGATTATCAAGGCAAATCAGCCAATCGGCTCCCTAGAGATGCCAGCCGTCGCTGGCACAACAGGGACTTGGACTGGGGAGCGTTCTCCCGCGATCTGCAGACAGCAGATCTGACTCGGTATGAGTTTGATACCCCTGATGAGGGAGTCGAACACTTGATGTCGAATTTGAATCAGCTGTGTCGTTTGCACAAAAAACGCCGACCAGCCGTGCGTCGTGAGGCGTGTTGGTGGACAGCACAGTTGTCCAGCCAGCGCAACAGGTTGCGTGCGCTCCGTCGACTCTACCAGCGGATGCTGGAGCCGACGGAGAGGGGGAGACTCGGTACACTCTTTAAGCGTAAGCGGGCAGAGTACATGAAGGCGATCCTGCAGGAAAAGCGTGCTTCGTTCCGAAGATTCATTTCTGAAGGACTTAGTACGGACAAACTAGGCCAGTTAGTAGAGATGGTGCGAGGTAAGTGGAGAAGGGAAGCGCAGGAGATGCTTGTGCTCCCATCCGGGCAAGAGGTCTCGACCTGGGAGGAATCCCAGGCCGCGCTTACAAGACACCACTTCCTTTCGGCTGACGATGTTTCCCAGGTCGCGTGCATTAAGACCGACGAGCCTAGGCTGTTTTCGATTCATGAACCATGATGGTTTCAGCCTGGAGATCATCCGTGAGGTCTTGAAACACCACTCTCAGTGGCTGTTATCCTTGTACAACCAATGCCTGAGTGAATCTTGTTTCCCGCGGACTTGGAAGCGGGCCATTGCTGTGTTTTTTCCCAAACCAGGGAAGAAGCGTAGTGACCCGGCGACCTACCGCCCAATTTGTCTCTTACCGACCTTTGGGAAGGTATTAGACAAAATGTGCGCAACACGCCTGGTACTGTACTTGGAGTCCAAACGTTTGCTCGATGCACGGCAGTACGGCTTTCGAAAGAATATCTGTACGGTTGATGCGCTCCATAGAGTGATGGAGTACATAGCTGTTTCGAAGAGCCGTGGAGAATTCACATGCCTTCTCACGCTTGATATCAAGTCAGCGTTCAACAGTGTTCGACGTACAGACGTGCTCCGATTCCTCGAGGAATTGGGCGTCGAACCCTGGCTCCTTGGGTTGATAGACGACTACTTGTGGGGTAGGTCTGTCCTCCTGTCAGATGATGGGAATCACTATTTCAATGTAGGAGTACCCCAAGGCTCGTGTCTCGGACCCTACTTGTGGTTGGTGGTCATTGAATTTCTGTTGAGACGGCTCCCAGACGAGAAAGACGCAACCTATGTTGTCTTGGTTTTCGCCGATGACGTCTTTGTGGCCGCACGACGACGGGCTGCAATGAGATTTGCGGAGTTGCTAGGGCCGGTTCTTTCATAGATCCACGCCTGGGCGACAAAATGCAGTCTTACTTTCAGCTTTGAGAAGTGCGGTTACACGATATTGAAGCCCGCGGGTGAATTATAACATGCCCCATCTATTCCTACCCTCATGGAAGGGAGCAGAATTCGCTGGAAATGGCAGATTCTGTACTTGGGCGTCATAATCGATTCCCACCTAAGTTGGATGCCTCACCAGACTGCGGTCCAGGAGAAAGCATTTAAGGTGTTGAATAAGATGAGCCGACTCGTAGCTGCCAACTGGGGTCTGAGACCGAAGCTTCGCAAGATGCTTTATTCAGTCGTAGCGGAAAGAATCATTCTTTACGCGGCATCTATTTGGTATTACTCCAGCATGGTAGTGATAGCAAACAGGTTGCTCAGCATGCAGAGGAACCTACTCCTCTGTGTAACCAAATGTTACTCGACAACCTCCACGGATGCTCTGCAGGTCTTGTCAGGGATTGTTCCCCTTGACTTGCGTGCGGATCTGGACAGGGACTATACGTCCCTTGTCCGATGGAAGAAGAGCGTTGACGGTACCGGATTAGACTCCGAGTCGGTCGAACTCTGGAGGCCCACTCCCAGACTAGAGGATCTCTGGCGGGTCCGGTGGACCGCGGACTTGACTCCGCGGACACCGTGTTCTTACTACACGGACGGATCCAAGCAAGAGGACGGCACAGTAGGTTGTGCGTTCCTTGCTGTGTCAGGAGACCAAGTAGTAGTGGAGAGCCAGTTCCGTCTCTCAGATGGTGCGGAAGTGTTTGCGGCCGAGGTTCATGCGATCAAGGAAGCAATCACCCATGCCCACCTGAGAGGTCTCGGGGAACTCGACGTCTTCTCAGACTCGAGGTCGGCGCTTCAGGCGCTTCACGGAATTGTGCCTCAGCACAGGGCCATTGCCGAGATTAGGGACCTGATTGGGACAACAGGAATTGAAGTTCACATGCACTGGGTCCGGGCTCATGTCGATCACATTTTTAACGAAAGGGCGGACATATTGGCAAAAGAAGCCACGGCACGACAGTCTGTCGATGTAGTGATTCTGGTCGCGCGACGCCGAGCCAAGAAAGACCTTTTTGGACGAATATTGTCCAAATGGCAGGAGAGATGGGACCGATCTGGGACTGGCCGCAGGACGTATGAATGTTTCCCACGCGTCGGCGTCCGCCGACTGCAGGGCGATTTCTATATAAATCAGGTCTTCACGGGACACGGCACCTTCGGTGACC
Organism: Maratus michaelseni; assembly: GCA_963931845.1. Classification (NCBI taxonomy): domain Eukaryota; kingdom Metazoa; phylum Arthropoda; class Arachnida; order Araneae; family Salticidae; genus Maratus; species Maratus michaelseni. Next base: position 38,829,159 of record OZ007586.1, on the reverse strand, counting down.
ATCAGGCTCGTTTCTTTTACCACAACTGTACATGTTTTTGTGGAGTTGGGGTAAGTAACATAAGCCATGTGCTTTTTCGGTGTGAGCTCTGGAAGTCTGTTCGGGAAAAGTACTTTCCCCGCGACTTTAGGACGCGAACGCCATGCGATCTCTGCTTAGACGGCTACGCAAGGAAAGGAATTCGGCTGATAATTCACCGGCTCCTAATGCGTACGTTAGATCGAAACCTTGGCCGCCGAAGAGCTGGCCGCAATCACCGAGCTCTTCGCGGTGAAAGACCGCAGTTGAACGCACCGCCGATCGCCCGTGGTCCCCGCGGTGCAGGAGGCGGAGGTAGAGGTAATGGTGCAAGTACGCAGGCTTGAGACTTGTCTCGTAGGCAGGCATCGATCTCTCGAAGGATCTCCTTCGCTGAGTGACTATTAAATCTGCCGGGTCCGCTCCTTTAGCGCGCTTGAGGGGGTCCACGTCCCTCAGAGTCCGGTAGTGGATCTTTCTTCTCCATTTTGAGCGTGACCTCCCAAGGGATACCGTGTCGCTTGGATCTCGATGCCTCGCGGGTATCTCCTTGGAGAAGACTGCTCATTTTATAGTGATATATGTGTAGTTGTGTTTATTTGTAGTAGTTTTATATATGTAGTAGTGTGTGATATGCGAACCTCGCGGAGGAAGAGGCTAGTTGCTTGCTTACATAGCATGTCAACGTTCGACCTCTGTGGGAAAGCAAAAGTTGTCGCGACAGCACGACGACTTGGGAACCGTTTCCCCTAATGGGGTTTCGGCGACGGGGTCGGCGGGTGGCCTTCGCCAGTTTGCCACGGGTTCGTCCTGGGGGGAGTTTCCCCAGAGTGGGGTTACTGTCCTAGCGACCTATGTCATCGACCCGTGGGTACTAGGTTAGAGGGTCCGCAGTGAGGTGCGGCTCTCTGGCCGGCCGTAGCGCCGTAGCGACACAAAGCTACTGGCGTAGTAAAAGTCTCTCAGGACTTGGGAACGGTGGTCGATTGTGTGCGGTGCGTCCCGCACCGGGACGCCTGCGGCGCATGTCTCTTTTCCCGGGACACACGAAAGATATCCGTTACACAATACTCTATGGGAAATAATCATTTGCGGTGCATTTTATGATATTTCAAACACACTGAGCTTGATAGGATTCATTGAGGTAGACTACAACATGCTTTCTTAGAAATATAGAACAGGTAGCATTTATAGTTCAATTACAGGGGCGCACAAAACAATTCCAATAAATTATGATCTATGAGTAAAAACAGTTTGCAGTGCATGTTGTTATACTACTTCAAAGAAAATGAAATTTAAAAAAGATCCCTAAGGTGCATTACAAAATGTTTTCTGTAGATTATGGAGTGTGAAGTATTTTTCGTTCATTTACAGAGACGCACAAAAGGATTCTGTTGAAGGATTGGCAATCAATATTATAAAGCAACACGACGAACACTCATGCGTCAAGCCTAGATTATGAACCACTTTCCAACAAATCTAGAGAACTTTAACGAAACTTCACTGTTAAATATGGTGAAAGAAGATATGTAAGTTTAGAAAACATATAACGCATTAAAAAATCAAGTTTTAGCAATTACACCCCATAGTAAAAAAAGTAGTCTAATTATTGTTTGCAGCCCTGTATATGATCTATAGATTTGCATATATACTACATAGCATGCAAAAATGTGGTTCAGTTACAAAATTCACTTTTAACAATTTTCACCAATACATGTAAATGCACTCGAATTCTTTTGTACAGCCTTGTATATTATATTAAAGACTTTTGTACACACCACATTTTAAGCTAAAATTTAATTCAGATAAACATTCAGCTTAGAGCGCACTTCCAGCAATTAATAATCATAAACGATGATGTATGTTGTTCTTTGTGTAGCCCTGTATAGGAATTTATTTATATTCTACACACTCTTCTGTTAGTATATTAAATATACAGTTCAGCTGGAAAATACACAACGCTTTTAAAAATTACCCTTAAGAGCCTACGCTAGTCACGGGAAGGAACGCTCACGCTAATGTTAAGTCTATGGGGGGTTATCCCGCGATTTCTCGCTCGCATTTTAATATTTTTAAATATTTTTTTTTCATAGGATAGCTGAGACCAATCTCCAACGTTGTTAGTTTTTACTTTTTCGATTTCTGTTGTAGTTTATTTCTGAGGACCAACTCAATGGTTAGATCCGGTAAAAATCGAGTTGTTGTGTCTTTTAAACTCTTATAAAATCGATATCAGCAAAATTTAAAAAAAATTTAAAAACTAACAGCGATAGCTCAGTGTTTAAGCTTTCCAAAAATATGCTTTTTATAATTCTACTGCAATTACAGTGAGTATAAACACGCGACAACTTGAGCAAAATTGAGAAAAACACCTGAATTAATTATATGCGGACCGCCTCCACTCGGGACGCCCACAAAAATTCTGTGATTGGACAGAGTATTCTCTGAACTCTTGGAAACGCCTCATAGCGATAATTGGCTAATACCAATTTTTCAAAATTCAGAATAGAAAATAGAAACACTCGCAAGAATGATTAGATATATTTTAAGAAGCTTTTTTTTTCTTCGGTTATTTTTAAATTTCATCAAAATACGCCTGTTAAAATTGAGTAAATTTCAAATTCTTTATTTCTATAAGCTCAAATATTGTACTTTTAAATTTTAATCTACTTCCAATGAGGAAATTCTACAATTCGTTAGGATGTATATTTTTTCTATATGTATGTTCACGCAAAACTTTGAAACAGATACTGCAATTTTTATACTTTTTTTTTTTCCTGGATAGGTATATCTTTCTGTAGAGCGTCTCTTTTCAGTATCATTGGAATTTAAGCAATGATATGTTTATTTGTCTGAATATTTACATGCCTTTTTTATACTTTATAAATTTTAACTTTCGTAAAAATTGACTAAAGTCCTAGGGCAGATATGGGGAGTCGGGGAAGCGATAATAGGTTTTAATATGACCCGCTGTTCTGGTCGGCTTGGAAAAGATTTTTTTCATTGCGGATCGGGTTAAATTCTACTTTCTTGCTTCGGGTCGTGTTGATTTTTACATTTTTGTTGCGGGTCGGGTTGACTTGTATTATTTAGGTATCGTGTTGGGTTTTCATTCTTGCGGTCGACCCAAAAATATTATTTAAATTCAATTCGCAACCCGACTCGGACAAAACCAATTCATCAACCCACAACCGGACAAAGTAATTTTCGCCGACCCTCGAATCGACCCGAAACTCACATATTTCGATTAGAACCGGAAATGAAAGAAAACCAATTCATGTTTTAATACAAAATATAAGTCTTCATTGTATCTCTAATAACAATTTTATCATTTATATTGAAAAATGAACACAATTGTATTTTTACTTTGTTCTATCTATGATAGAAGTAAGTAGTTGTAATCGAATTTTTTTTTCGACTTCCAGTTTTTGACGGATTTACACGTTTTAGGGGTCAGAGATTACAAAAAACATGTTTTTACAAAATGTCTGTCTGTCCGTCTGTCTGTCCTCATTGTATCATCGAAAAGTGCATGAAGTTATTCTTCAATTTGAACCAATTTTTTTTAATATGTTTTTTACTATAGCCTGCAGGTCCCAGTTGAATTTGGGGATATTTCGACGAAGGGGCCGCTGCGATTGCGATTTTTGTTTCATTTTCACTATTGTATCATCGAAAAGTGTATGAAGTTACGCATATAATTGAACAATTTTTTTTTCTATGTTTTCGGTTATGGTCAGCAGGTTCTACTTGAATTTTGGGGATATTTCGACGAAAGGGGACGCTGCGACCGCGATTTTTGTTCCATTTTCAATATTGTATCATCGAAAAGTACCTGAAGTTATGCAGATAATTGAACCAAATTTTTTGTATATGCTTTGGATTATACCCTGCAGATCCCAGTTGAATTTATGATATATTTCGATGAAAGGGGGCGCTGCGATCGCGATTTTTGTTCCATTTTCACTATTGTATCATCGAAAAGTACCTGAAGTTATGCAGATAATTGAACCAATTTTTTTTCTATGTTTTTGGATATGGCCAGCAGGTCCTACTTGAATTTGGGGATATTTCGACGAAAGGGGGGGGGGGCTGCGATTGCGATGTTTGTTCCACTTTCACGAATGTATCATCGAAAAGTGTATGAAGTTATACAGATAATTGAACCAATTTTTTTTTCTATGTTTTTGACTATAGTCTGCAGGTCCGAGTTGAATTTGAGGATATTTCGACGAAAGGGGACGCTGCGATCGTGATTTTTGTTCCATTTTCACTATTGTATCATCGAAGCGTGTATGAAGTTATGCAGATAATTGAACCAAACTTTTTGTATATGTTTTTGACTATAACCTGCAGGTCCCAGTGAAATTTGGGGATATTGTGGCTGGAGGGGGACGCATTGATAGCCATTTAAAGATTTTAATTTCAAAAAAATGTAGAAAAATATTAGAAATCCTAAAAAAAATTTGCGTTAAATGTTCGGCCTTGATCCAAGGATTCCAAAGCATTTTTTGTTTTGCTCTTAAAAAATGGCGGAGATATAGCAGTTTGAAATTATAGGGTGGCCGACATTTTGAAACAATACAGCAGGATTCCTCCATAAATGGGTTTAATTTATGAGTTTTAATGAACACGGTTTCACTAAATTTTCTTTCATTGTTATAACCATCGTTTCAACACTTACATGCTTAACACTGTATACTTATATTCGCCAACGTCAAATTATTTGCCAAGCTTGGAGACAATTGGTGAAATATCGCCAAATTTGGCGACAAAAAATACACTGCCACGTGTGAATCCAACTTAATTAATTTAGCGATATTCTCATTCAAATTCAATATTGACCAGAACTGGGAATGACTCTTCTGTAATCGGGTTCAACGCATTTTAAATTCGTGTATTTTTAGTAGAATTAGCTAAGGCCTCACAACCGAGCAATAGGGAGGCTATTTTTTCCTGACGGTCCGGCCAGAAGGACTTTCCGTAGTTTAGTATAATACATCGGCTGCTCGAATACAGGTAACCCGAAGATTCGCAAATAGCTGACGTACAACGGTATGACGAAAAATTTTGATTTTTTTTTTGTGGTTTGATAGCGAATTTTGAAGCTTTTATATGTATGAGATAGAAGAAAGTTTTGAGATTGGCATGTCCAACTAGTTTAATATTCAAATATTGTAAAACCTATGAATAGCGCGCACTTCCTCATCGTTGAATAGAGTCCTCCATAGGGCCAAGTTGTCCCTATTTTTTTCGCATATCCGTGACTAATTGTCTTTTTATGGTCGGGTTCACTGTAGAAGGTTGTTTGTGGGTCAGAATTACGTTTTCCAGGTCGGGTTGTATGGATTTTCCCAAAACGTTAGAGCAGAAATATATATTATGAGACGAGAATAAAAGTATATTCGAATATGAAAGAGAATACATATATATTCGATTTTCTACATTTTAAATAAAATGTGTATATAAAAAATTAGATAATTTATTATTATTTCTTTATAGTAGAGTTAAGAACCCTTTTAGCTCACAGGCTATCAAAGCCCGAGAACTAATGCGCCCGCCGGTTCTGTATGTACGTATGTATGTCAATAACGCGATAACTCTTGATAGAAATAACCGCTTCGCTTCAAATTTTGTTTATAGGTTCATTGTGATAACGCGCTTCCCTGATTAGTTTTGGGGTTTCATTGGTTAAGTATAAAGAGGGGATGAGGACTAACCCCCTTAATTTAGATAAATGGGTTTTTCAAATAGAATTATCCGATATTCTTCAAATTGTGTATTAGGTTCATTGTGATAAAGCGCTTCTCTCATTAGTTTTGGGGTTCATTGGTTAAATTTAAAGAGGTATGACAGGAGACTAACCCTCCCTTAGCTTAGATAAAGTGCTGTTTCCTGCAGAATAGTCAGATTTCGTTCAAATTTTGTATATAGATTCATTGTGGTAAGGCGCTTCCATCATAAGCTTTGGGGGTTCGTTGGTTAAGTATAAAGGGGAAACAGAGCTAATCCCCCCCCCACTTAATTTATATAAATGGGGTTTTAAAGCAGAATTATCCAACTTTCTTCAAATTTTGTATATAGTGTCATAGTGATAAGGCACTTTTCTGATTAGTTTTGGGGGTTCATTGGTTAAGTATAAAGGGGGTAACGCGGACTAATCCTCCCCACTTAATTTAGAAAAATGGGTCTTTCCTGTAGAATTATCCGATTTTCTTCAAATTTTGTATATAGGTTCAGTATAATAAAGCGCTTCCCTGATTAGATTTGGGGATACATTAGTCAATTATAAGGGGGGTGGATGGGGGATAATCCCCTTTAATATATTGTCGATTTCTTTATTTTTTGAGAGGCTTATTTCAAATTCCTTGAAATAAGAATATAATATACAATTAGTGTGAATAGCCTGTGAGCTCAATGCCCTCAGTATAAATGTGCAGTTTTCTTTTTAGCTCACAGGCTATCAAAGCCTGACAGCTAATGTGCCCGACGTTTCTGTTTGTACTTACGTTTGTATGTACGTATCTAAGTACGTACGTATGTAAGTACGTATGTGTGTATGTATGTACTTATATACGTAATGCGATAACTCTATAGAAATAACCGTTTCGCTTCAAATTTTGTTTATAAGTTCATTGTGACAAGACACTTCCCTGATTAGTTTTGGGGGTTCATTGGTTAAGTATAAAGAGAAAAAATTGCTAATCCTTCCCCCTTAATTTAGATAAATGGGTTTTACATGAAGAATTATCCGATTTTCTTCAAATTTTGTATGTAGGTTCGTTGTGATAAGGCGCTTTCCTGATTAGTTTTAGAGGTTATTTGGTTAAGCATAAAGGTGACAACCGGGGGCTAACCCCGTTTAATGTAGATAAATAGGTTTTCATGCAGAATTATCCGATTTTCTTCAAATTTTGTATATAGGTTCCTTGTGATAAGGAACTTTTGATTTGTTTTCAGGGTTCATCGGTTAATTATAAAGGGGAAACGGGGGCTAATCTCTCTAAATTTTGATAAATGGATTATTCATGCAAAATTATCCAATTTGCTTAAAATTTTGTATATAGGTTCATTGTGATAAGGCACTTCCCTAATTAGTTTTGGGGGTTAATTGGTTAATTATAAGGGAGGGGGACGGGGGCTAATTCCCCGAATTTAGATAAATGTTTTTTCCTGTAGAAATGTCCGATTTGTTTCTAATTTTGTATATATGTTCATTATGATAAGGCGCTTCCCTGATTAGTTTTGGGGTTTCATTGGTTAAGTATAAAGGGGGAACGGGTGTTAATCCTCCTTAACTTATTGTCGATTTTTTTATTGTATGAAGGCGTTATGCTTTGAAATAACAGTATAATATACAATTAGTGTGAATAGACTGTGAACTCAATGCCATCAGTTTAACTGGGCACTTTTCTTTTTTAATTAGCTCACACGCTGTTAAAGCCTGAGAGCTAATGTTCCCGCCGGTTTTGTATGTATGTATGTAAATGTATGTATATACGTAACGCATTAACTCTTGATAGAAATATCCGTTTTGCTTTAAATTTTGTTTTATGTTCATTGTGATAAGGCGCTTCCCTGATTAGTTTTGTGGGTTCATTGTTTACGATGAAAGGGGGAACGGGGGGCTAATCCCCCCGATAATTTAGATAAATGCTTTTTTCATGCAGAATTATCTGATTTCCTTCAAAATTTTCATGTTCGTTTTTATAAAGCGTTTCCCTGATGAGCTTTGGGAGTTCGTTGGTTATTTGTACAGTGGAGGAACAGGGGCTCACCCCCCTTTAATTTATTGTCGATTAGGGGGTATTATTCTTTGAAATAAGAGTATAATATACAATTAGTGTGAATAGCCTGTGAGCGGAATGCCATAATTTTAACTGGACACGTTTCTTTTTATTATTTTATCGGAATATGAAATTTATTACCAATATTTCGTTTATGAACCCAAAAACACACTATCACGTTTTGATATTTTATGAACTCACACACACATGTTAAGAGCCTACACTAGTCACGCGAAGAAACGCTCACGCTAATGTTAAGTCTATGGGAAGGTTTTCGCACGATTTCTCGCTCGCATTTTAATATTTTTTAATATTTTTATTTTCATGGGAGAGCTGAGACCAATCTCCAACGTTATTAGTTTTTACTTTTTCGATTTCTGTTGTAGTTTATTTCTGAGGACCAACTCAATGGTTGGATCCGGTAAAAATCGAGTTGTTGTGTCTTTTAAACTCTTATAAAATCGATATCAGCAAAATTTAAAAAAATAAGAACTAACAACGATAGCTCAGTGTTTAAGCTTTCCAAAAATATGCTTTTTATAATTCTACTGCAATTACAGCGAGTCTAGTCACGCGACAACTTTGACCAAAACTAAGAAAAAACACCTGAATTAATTATATGCGGACCGCCTCTACTCGGATCTACCCAGATGTATTCTGTGATTGGACAAAGCATTCTCTGAACTCTATAGATACGCCTCTCGGAAAAACCTCACCACGATAATGGCTATATGTTTATCTGATATATATTATTTATTTCTGTATGTATATCTACGTAAAACTTTGGAAGGGATACTCCAAATTTAATACTTTTTTTTTCTTCTTTTGATGGAAAAGTATCTTTCCAGCAGCATAATAAGCTTATCTGTCTGAATATTTACATGCTTTTTTCTTACTTTATAAATTTTAACGTTCGTAACAATTGACTAATAGCCCTAGATTGGACTTGGGTAGACTCCAGTGAAGGGGGGGGGTGTTCATTGGTTAAGTATAAAAGGGAGGGTTAGCCCCCCCCCCCCTGAATTTGATAAATGAGTTTTTCATGCAGAATTATCCTTCAAATTTTGTACATAGGTTCATCGTGATAAGGTACTTTTCTGATTAGTTTTGGGGGTTCATTGGTTAAGTATAAAGGGGGGGGGGACGGGAGGCTAACTCCACTTAAATTAGATAAATGGGTTTTTCATGCAGAATTACCCGATTTTCTTCAAATTTTGTACATAGGTTCATTGTGATAACGCGCTTTTCTGATTAGTTTGGGGGTTCATTGGTTAAGTATAAAAAAGGGGGGGTAAGCCCCCTGAATTTAATAAATGAGTTTTTCATGCAGAATTATCCGATTTTCTTCAAATTTTGTACATAGGTTCATCGTGATAACGCGCTTTTCTGATTAGTTTTGGGGGTTCATTGATTAAGTATAAACGGGGTAATGGGGGGGCTAATCCTCCCCCCTTAATTTAGATAAGAGTTTTTCATGCAGATTTATCCGATTTTCTTCGACTTTTATATATAGGTTCATTCTGATAAAGCGCTTCACTGATTAGTTTTGGGGGTTCATTGGTTAACTATAAGGGGGGAGGGGTATGATCCCCCCTTAATATATTGTTGATTTCTTTATTTTTCGAGGGGCTTATTTCAAATTCTTTGAAATAAGAGTATAATATACAATTAGTGTGAATAGCCTGTTAGCTCAATGACCTCAGTTTAACTGGGCAGTTTTCCTTTTTTATTTCTTCATTTACACAAAAGTATTCTTTTACATGATGATCTACGGGGAAAAACTATTTGCTGCATATTTTAATTATGTTACGCCATTTCAGATATAATGAAATGGATATACATTATTGAGGTTTACTACAAGACACTTGTTATGCGAAAAGCATTTATCATTAATTTACAGGGACACACAAAATATTTCGGATACAGTACTGTGTCCGAAATATTGTTTATAAGCCATAATTGGAAGTAGGATTTTAGTTAGGTATGCGTTTAACTAAATTTTTGAATGCTATGAGTTATGTATAAATGCTACAGATCATATACAGGGCTAAACAAAAAAATTTGTAAGCATCACGGTGCAGCAGCGTAAATTGATTAAAATGGGTTTTTAATCGAGTTATGCATTTTGAACGTGAAATATATTTAGTATACCAAGAAAGGTTTGTGGAATATAAATAAAATCATATACAAGACCACGCAAAGAACTGAATACATGGCTGACTATGTATGATAATTCCTGGAAGTGTGATTTCAGCGTGTATTTTCCTGAATTAAACTATAGCTTAATATGTGGCGAGTACAAAAAGCTTATGTAATATACAGGGCTGTACAAAATAATTCAAGTATGTTTCCATCTATTGGTGGAAACTGCTGAAGATGAATTTCCAACTGTGTTATTTGTTTTATTGCTAAACTAAATTGCAGCATACTATAGAGTATATACAAATATATAAATTATATACAGGGCTGCAGAAAAGAATTGGAGCTCTTTTCTGGCTGTGAATGGTAATTGCTGAAATTTGGTTTTCAAATGTGTTTTGTGTTTTTCTGAAATGTTTACTTAGATAAATTATTTACCTTATTAGACAGCGATGGTTTGTTAAAGTATTCTGTTAGTGTTGGAAAGTGTTTCATAATCTATGCTTGGTTACAGGATTATACTAATTTTACTAATTTTACTAATGAACAAAAATTTAGATAAATAATTAAGAAAAATTTTGAAATTGAGAATGGGAAGGGATGTCATCTGCCGATTATTATTGCGTAGCGTCTTCGTTATGTTCTAATTATCAAAAAAATATATTTTTTTATAATTATCACGTTAATGTATGTGAAGGTGGTTTTCTTGAACAAATTATATTGCGGGTATAGGGAGGGAGGGGTTAATGCCTTGCTCTGATTTACACAAAACAAATTCCCAAGAAATTTAACATTTTTAGCTTCTGACGTAGCGTTTTTTAAATGTTATGGATAGAGAATACAGGAAATTTTAAATAACGATTTTCATAAATGTTTAATTTATGTTCCTAATAAAAGTACACAACCCGTATATTTATGAAGATGGTTATCAACAATCAAAGTAAATGAATTGTTGTTGAGCACTTAACCAAGTGCCCTATAAGCAATCCTACGAGTTTCTTTATCTAACTGTGCATTCTTATCTCGAGTTCTACGGATTCCCAATCGCAACGGCCTTCAGATGATTCGACTTGGTTTTCGTTCGTGTAACAGATTTTAGTTCCACCTTCCACCGCCAAGGGGCGCATTATTTTTTAGATTTCTGTGGGCCTGATATCGACGGGCATTAGTTCATTCAACTCCTTTATACAACGGGTACCCGTGTTGGATGTTCGTATGGGACAAATTGCGCCCCCTAGCGTTGGAATGCGATACTAAAGGATTATGAGCGCGTGCTCAGCACGCTTGCTATTCGGTGCTGGTGGCAGCGGGGATACGATTTGGAGTTTTATTCGGAAGGTGGTTTCTTTGGAACAGGATGCGTCCCCTGGCTGCGGAAGGTGGAACTAAAACAGTATGCAGCGCGTGCGCTGCATGCATACTATACGGTGCGGCAGGCAGTGGGAACACGTGTCCGTGGTTCGTTTTAACAGAATGCGCCCGTATTTGCGGAAAGTGGAGATAAAGGATTTTCAGTCGATGTGCAAAGCAATTTTAACTAAATAATTTAATACAAAATCAGGTTAAAGATATAAAATCATACAAACTTTAGGTTTGTTTAATTTTATTATCATGGGCCCGAGCAACGCCGGTCGGGTCAGCTAGTATATATATATATATATATATATATATATATATACCGGGTGCATCATAAATTCGTGTAAACTTTAAATATTCATAATAAAAGAAGTAATGCTCAGAAAATTTTTCGGTTTGCGCGAGTATGATCAGAAGGTTTTTGGATTTTTTTTCCATGTATAATAAAAAATTATTCCAAAAGTAACCGATAGAGGGCGCTCACACGTCGTACTGAGGCGTTTTATGCAAATAAGGCAAACACAAATAGACAATAAAACAAATCACAATAATATGACACTGTGCATTTATTTTAAAGTAAAAGATGATCAACATGACCACTATCACCAGGTATTAGGGAAGCGAGGCGCGTCAGTACGCCTGTTACAGCTGAATGTAGCATGTCGGCATCGATGCCACCGACGGTCCGTCGAATGGAATCTTTCAATTCCACCAAAGTTTCTGGGGAGCCCCGGTGTACACGACACTTTAAGTATCCCCACAACCAAATACCTGCCGGGGTCATGTCTGGAGATCATGCGGGCCACTCAAACTTACAACCTCGATTTATCACTCGGTCTTCAGTGAAAGTGTTCAACAGGAACATCTTGACTTCACGTGCAACCTGGGACGGGGCACCATCCTGCATGCAGGTTTTCCTGCAATGCAGGCACAACGTGGTCACGCAAAAGCGTAACATACCGTTCTACAGTGACTGTATAGGTTTTCCATCCGGATTTAGGACAAGACTCTTCAAAAAAGAAAGGACCCAGAACCATGGCCCGACTTAGACTATCTGGGGCCCGGGGAAAGCATCATTCTGGGAGGCCCCTTTCTATCTATCCATTAAAATTGTTCGGGAATTATGTTGAAGTGACTAGTATTAAACTCCATACCTATTTTATGTATACATAAATTTCGAACCAAGTGCCTTTTACATCTGTATACATATACAGGGTATCACAAGAAAGGGTCACAACTTTAACAAATGACAGAACACTGTTTTTTGGTGTAGGAATATAACAACTCATGTGCGCTTTTGAAGTTTAAATGCAGATCTTTCAATGACTCTTGGTTATTTGTTATAATGTAAAATTTTCTATTATATTATAAAATTTAATATTTGTTGTGCATCAGCATGTATTTGGGGGATTCCATAACATGGAAAGATAAGTGCAGCATACCCATATACTAATAGCAACAAATTTTAACACTTGATACCTTGTTACTTCATTCCCCATGCTCTAAAGTATTTTTATATAAATTTTTATAACATTAGTTTTCTAATGATGCAGATTGTTCTTTTTAGGGGACTTAGGGCACAGGAAGTGGAGGGCTACACTCCTTCCCTAAAACTTTGAAAATGTAATATTTTTTGTCACTTTTGGCCAATTTAAACCATTTTGCATCCGTTTAACAAAAATCTTAATTAAGAGCAGAGGGAAGGGGGCTCTCAGATTGGGGGCCTGGAGCAGCTGCCCCACACGACCCTGCATAAGTCGGGCCCTTCCCAGAACAAAAGACGCGGTAAAACCACACCAAACAGTCAAATGAGGAGCATGCACTGGCTTGGTCAAGTACTCACGAGGATTTGACGTTGTTCAGATACGACTGTTTTGCGTATTGACATCATCATTCAGCGAAAAGTGTGCTTCATCCGTCCAGTTGACGTTCAACAACCATTGTGGGCCCGCTACATTTTTGCCAGCGCCCATGTAGAAAATTTTAGTCTTTTATCTCTATCTGCCAGTAATAACTGGTGAATTGCCTGTATCTTGTGCGGATACAGATCCAAGATTCCGTGCAGAATACGTCGAATCGACGATTACGGAATCCCCGTTATTCTCCCAGCTTCACGAGCACTGCTACTCCCTATAGATGTCTCGGCTGCCAATTCTTTCATGACACTTTTCACAACATTGACGCGATCCGTGCTCGAGGATGATCTGCCACTACGTGGACGATCCTCCAAACTCCCCGTTTTCTCAAAACGTCGTACTAAACTGAATATCCCATTCAATGAAATTGGGTTTTTTTTGCGCCTGAAGTTCTTTCTCCGTGCGAAACTTTCGTAATGCAATGCAATAGTTGTCGATTCACCATTCTTGTAAAAAAGTTTAACCACCAGCGCTCGATCTGGTAACGATAGCATGCTGTCGAGATCGAATGACGAATCCATTTCCAGCCAGGTGTTTTATTGTAAGCCTGATTTGCATAAAACGCCTCAGTATGACGTGTGAGCGCCGTCTGTTGGTTACTTTTGGAATCATTTTTTCTTATTTTTGGAAAAAAAATTCAAAATCCTTCTGATCATACTCGCATAAAACGAAAAATTTTCCGAGCATTACTTATTTTATTATGATTTTTTTAAGATTGCACGAATTTATGACGCAACCGGTTTATATTATATATATATATATATATATATAATATAAAATTATATATAAGACGTTATCAGTATGATCAGGCCTGAATCCTGTTTTAACTGCAGCATTGGTTAAGAGATCAATGAAAGTTTTTTTAAGACAAGCGCTGACTATGTCACAAAACGTTAACTAAATGGCTGATATATATCACACTCTTAGTGTAAGCAACAGTTGAAATATTTAGAATATTTGCAGTCGTACAATCGAGTGGGTAGTGGCACCAGTTCACAAAAATGTTTCTCCAAAGCATTTAAGAGACTGGGTTTGAGACAAACAGTTTATTCCATACTAAATTATACTAATGCACAACTCCACATAAACACAACTTCAATAGAAGCTTCAGATCCGATTAGATCTATTAAAATTTATTGATGAAAATCTATCGACGCATAGAGGAAGGACTTCTCAAGTGACGAGGTTATTTGGACCTTTTGACATGCGTAAAAATTTGGCTTCCAAGTCAGTGTATGCGGTATAAGTATAAAAAGACTTAGCTCAAAGTTTCATTGTGCTCTCTAAGAAACCAACGAAATCTGTGTTAGGAGAAAAAAAGTAAGATGTGGGGCGCGCTCGCTAATGATTGAAAAAGTGGGCCAAAAGGGGGTGCCATTGACATCGTGTCGTAACTCTTTCTTTTACAGCAGAATTTTAAAAAGGTGAATAGTTTACGCGGCAGTTGAAAGGAATCATGGGATATGGAATGATAATTTTAATAAAAAAATAAAAATGGTGTTACAAAATGTTCCAAAGAAATAAAAATTTAATGTTTTAAAGTATGAAGAAATACAACAGGTGTTTTTTACAAGAAGTGTTGCATTTAATAGAATAATGTTTTTAGATTAAGAATTAAAAGAACATGTTGATTTAAAGTTATGAAATTAAAATATAAATTACATACATACATACATATATATATATATATATATATATATATATATATATATATATATATATATATATATATATATATATATATATATATATATATATATATATATATATATATATATATATATTAGTTAAATTGGGTAAAAAAATCGATTCTACTCAAAAAAGCAACAAACTAAAATAATGCTTTGGAATTAAAAAAAAATATAGATGTAACAAGTAACTTTCCCATTCCTTTAAAATTATACACAATTTATTTTTTTAAGTTATAAAAAACACTCGCGCAGAAAAAAAAAAGTATTCTAAACGAACACATTTAAAAAGTATATAATAGTTGAAAAAATTGATTTTCTCATAAAAGGAAACATTTTTTACTGAATTTTATTCTAAATATAATATTCATATTTTACATCTAACAATCCGATTAAGAATATATATAATTCATGTTTTATCCTCTTGTAATTCTAAAGTTTTAAAACCTCCACCATTATCTCATAACGCAATATCCCCGCATTTAACTTAAAAATTACCAGGTTTCTAAAAATCACCAGGTTTCTAAGTCCCAAGCCGCGATTTGAAGAAATCCAGTATCATGATTTCAAAATCTTATTCTAGCAAGGACCCAATGGTCTTACATGTAAAACAGTTGGCTCAAGGCATTGAGGTCCCTAGTTCGAGTCAAAGGTCAGCCATAAAATATTCTTGAGGTATATCAAATAATAAATATCTACAGATGGCAGCACAAAGAGAGATGTAATTTTTTTATAACCGAGGTTATTCATAACGGAAAATTTCCTTTCCTGGTAGTGATGCCAGGAATATTTCTGTGATTCGAAGAAAGTATTTCTGAGAGCGTAACGGAAAGTTATCGCTTCTTCAAACGGAGTTTTTCCTTTTTTTTATCTCTCAAAACGAAAAATCTATTAACGGAATGGAAAAAGTCCGGCAACTTTCCTGCCAGTAATTGTACCGTGAAGTAATTGATTTATTTTAACAATGTAGGGTAAGTTATAACAATGGCAGGACTCTCGTCCGTTCTAGAACGACACAATACTCCCCACATTAAAGAAGGTGACAAAAGGACAGCCGTCGCAGAATGTGATCTGAACGCATCTGGATGCGATGTTAAATGTTGTCGCCAAGCATACAGAGGTACCAGTGAGTAGAGAGAGACAGGGTGAGCTCACATCTCACTAACATCGCTTATGACTCAATGGAGCAATTGCACATTGTAATAAAATTCCCAAAGGAACAACGAACCCTTCGGAAATACAGCTATAGGATAGAACGTTACAACACTAGTACTAGGAAAATGGTTGTTCGGATTTTTTTTTAGAATTATCTTATACTACAGTAGGACGATATATATACAAAGCATTCATGGAAAATATTTTTTAGAGGAAATGTCTGTATCAGGACACATTGCCTGACACATTGGAGATACCTTCTCGAAGTCGTATAAAGGCGCAATCTTTTGAAGGGCAATAATACTCTTCAGTTTACTACTAGTGACAATTTTAAGCTTTAATTACTCTGCAGTATTAAGTCAAAAATATTAACTAGATATAAGACTGTTTGTTTCTTTATAGCTAAGAATTTCGGCGGTCTCCTTCGGAGATTTCGACTCGACCCCTTCAGTGAGAATGATTACCGGGAGACCGACACAGCGAGATGTTTGACACGACGGGGGCAGGACACGGATGCACCGCCACCTCAGTGTGGTGCGCCGGCGATAGAGGTGAAGCAGGACACTGAGTTTGGATCTACCCTTCATAAGCTTAGGTTTTCTGCAGCGTGAAGACTCGGTCAATGTTGGAAGTCTCCTCCCTAGGTGGTAGAAGGATGCCTATCTCAGTTGCTCGAGCGGGACCCTCGCCCTGCGTCGAGGAAGGTGACGCTGAACAACTACTAGCTAACAGCGGTCAGATCGTTTCCAAATCTTTATCTGGGGGCGTTTATGGAGGCGAGATCAAACTCCGAAGAGAACGGTGCATGGTGGCTGTGCAGTGACGCTTGGTTACTGGGTGAGACGGCTTGAAGCAACACTCGGTACTAGCACCTCCTCCACTAGGATTCGATGATCGGAAACTGCCGTACAATAAGCGTCGTTGGGGTAGTCCGGCATAAGGTCTATTACCCGTTTCCCTTTTATGGGTTCCAGCTACGAAGCTGTCGGAGGACTTCAGTGTCTCCCCAAGTATTTTGTGGTGGTATCCTCGAAGTGTGGGCTACACTGCATATCGACTTTTGTCGTCAATCTCTTGGGTTAAAAGGAGTGGTCAGCAGGTGGTGGCGCTGCTACCGGCACGCAGCACTTACAGGAGGACCCTCCTGGTCTAGTGCGTTAAAAGTCCCCCAAGACGTGGGCGCGGCGGTTGACGTGCGTCATTTTATAACTAAGATTAGTTGTAATTCGGTAAACAATTTTTTAAACATATTAAAGGAACATACGTACAGTACCTATTATACGTTAGCTGAAATAAGCATAAAACCCCATAAAACTAGCTTAGATATGTTGTTTAGCTGTCTACATGGGTCGAAATTTCCAAGCCCGGAATTTCAACGCCCTGCACAAAAAAATTTAATGGCTCAACTGATATAGAAGCTAAAAGTTCGGCCCAGATCGACCCGGCCCGTACAAATATATATATATATTGTCCTGGTACGATATAAAAGCTAAAAGTTTTACCCGAGGTCGGCTCAGCCCAGGTATTCAGGGTCAGCCCAATAAAAAAAGAAGACTGGCCCAAACCAGCCTGCAAATGTAGGACAGACAGAGTAAGGCCCTGGCGTGGCTCAACCCTGAAAGAGCGAAGACCATGTCCGGTCCCAGTCAAAGTGAATGGAAACCGGACCAGGTTCGAAACAAACCCGTTCCCAGACGCAAACATCTTTCTTCCTTAATACCCTAATTTCTTCCCTAATAAAAAATAATTCTAGTTTTTTAAAACGAATGATAACAAAAAGGAACGGATTTTCCAGAAAACAAAACTATCCGAATATAGCTAATTATAATACTTATAATATATACTTATTGAAATTACTTCAGTAGTTCTAGAGAAAAAAGAAGGGTCGAAAATTTTCACAAATCCAATACTTTCTTTCTTGTGTTGATAGAAGAAAACTTGTCGGATGTGCCACTCCAAAAACTTTATTTTATCTCATACATGTTTCACATACACCAAAAACACAAAAGTCACATGCACAAAAGTCGAACTGAATCTAAAGTTTTATTAAATTCCATGGTTTAGTTCATGAGATATGACTGTCGCAAAAATCGTGTAAATCCTGAAAAATACAGCATAGCAGCGCAACGTGTTGGGAAATTTACATCAAAACCTAATAAGCAACAATTTATGTCAACATCTAACTGAATATGAAGTTTGATGAAATTCTGTGCATTAGTTTTTCAGATATAGCTATCGTGAAAATAGAGAAAAATGTAGCATAGTCTACAACTTAGCCTACTATATTTTAACGACTACAGTATAGCCACCTGTTGAAAGATTTGCACAAAAAACTAATCAGCACTAATATATATATGCAGGTCTAACATAATATAAAGTTTTAATAAATTCCGTGCATTAATTATTGAGATATTATAGCTATCTTGAAAATCATGAATAACCAGCATACAGTGCCATCTGTAGGGCGATATACACCTAAAAATAATCATCAACAACTTATGTCCACGTCCAACTGAATTTGAAGTTTGATCAAAATTTTTGCATTTGCTCAGGAGAAAGTTTTTTGCGAAAATCCTGAAAAATGCAGCGCCACCTCTTGGGCGATTTTCACCAAAATCTAACAAGTAAAACTTTTGTAAACGTCTAACTGAATCTGAAATTTAATGAAAATCCCTGCAATAGTCCTTGAGATATTGCTATATTCAAAATCGTGAATAATGCAGCATAGCACTACCACCCAGTGGGCGGTATGCACCAAAACTTAATCAGCAACAATCTATGCCAATGTCTAACTGAATCTGAAATTTGTTGGTAATCCCTGCATTAGTTCTTGAGAAAGAGCTATTGAGAAAATCGAGAAAAATACAGCATAGCAACGCCACCTGTTGTGCGATTTACACCAAAAACGGATCAGCACCAATTTATATCAAAGTCTAACTGGGTAGTTTTATTAAATTCCATCCATTGATAAGACTATCGCTAAAATCGTGTGAAACCTGAAAATATGCTGCATAAGCTGCGTCACCTGTTGGGAAATTTAAACGAAACCCTAATAAGCAACAACTTATGCCAACGTCTAACTGAATCTGTAATGTAATGAAAATCCGTGCATTAGTCCTTCAGATAGAGTTATCTTGAAAATCGTGAATAACGCAGCATACCAGCGCTACCAGTTGGGCGGTATACACCAATACTTTATCAGTAACAACTTATGCCCACGTCTAAATGAATCTGAAGTTTGTTGAAACTCTGTGCATTAGTGTTTTAGATTTAGCTTTCGTGAAAATCATAAAAAAGTAGCATAGCAACATCATCTTTTGGGCTATTTACACCAAAGCGTAATCATCGTCTATTTATATCACGGTCAAACAGAATCTGAAATTTTATGAAATTCTGTGCATTAGTTCTTGAGATATAGCAATCGTGAAAATCGTAAAAAATGAAGCATAGCAGCGCCACCAGGTGAGCGATTTAAACCAAAAACTAATCAGCACCAACTTATATGAAGGTCATAACTGAATACAAACATTTATTAAATTTCGTGCATTATTTCTTGAGACGAAGCTATCTTGAAAATCGTGAATAACGCATCATACAACGCCACCTGTTGCGAGATATACAACAAAGCATAACAAGCAACAACTTATATCCACGTTTACCAGAATCTGAAGTTTGATGAAAATCTGTGCATTAATTCTTGAGATAGAGCTATCTTGAAAATCATGAATAATGCAGCTTAGCAGTGTACGGCTAAGTATTTGGGCGGTATACACCAAAATTTAATCAAAGACTTATGTCCACTTCCAACAAAATCTGATGTTTGATGAAAATCTGTGTATTAGTTCTTGAGATAGAGCTAGTGTGCAAATCCTGTAAAATGCAGTATAGCTGCGCCACCTGTTTGGCGATTTACATCAATAAATAATCAGTTCGCATTTATCAAAGTCTAACTGAATCTAAAATTTTATTAAATTCCGTGCATTAGTTCTTGAGATATGACTATCACTAAAATCGTGTAAAATCCTGAAACATGCATTATGGAAGCGCCACTTGTTGGACGATTTACACCAAAACCAATTAAGCAACAAGTTATGTCAATGTCTATCTAAACCTGTACTGTAATGAAAATCCGTGCATTAGTCCTTGAGATAGAGTTATCTTGAAATTCATGAATACTGCAGTTTAGCAGCGCTACATGTTGGGCGGTATACACCGAAACCTAATCAACAACTTACGTCCACTTCTAACTAAATCTGATGTTTGAAGAAAATCTGTGTATTAGTTCTTGAGATAGAGCTAGTGCGCAAATCCTGAAAAATGCAGCATAACTGCGCCACCTGTTTGGCGATTTACATCAAAAAATAATCAGTACACATTTATCAAATTCTAACTGAATCTAAAATTTTATTAAATTCCGTGCATTAGTTCTTGAGATATGACTATGGCTAAAATCGTGAAAATCCTGAAAAATGTAACTTAGCAACACCACCTGTTCGTCGGTATACACTAAAACTTAATAAGTAAAAACCACATCTAACGGAATTTGAAGTGTGATGAAAATCTGTGCATTAGTTCTTGAGATAGAGCTATGAAGCAAATCCTGAAAAAGTGCAGCATAGCAGTGCCACTTGTTGGGCGATTTACACCAAAACCTAAACAGCAACAACTTATGTCAACGTCTAACGAAATCTGTAATTTAATGCAAATCCGTGCATTATTTCTTCAGATATAGCTATATAATACCATGAATAATGCAGCGTATATTTTGGGCGGTATACATTAAAACTTAATCAGCAACAACCTAAGTCAATGTCTAACTGAATCTGAAATTTGTTGAAACTCCCTGCGTTACTTCTTGAAATGGAGCTATTACGGAAATCGAGAAAAATACAGTATACGTCTAACTGTATCTGAAGGTAGATGAAAATCTGTGCATTAGTTCTTGATATACAGCTGTTGCAGAAATCCTGAAAAATGCAGCATACCAACGCCACCTGTTGGGCGATTTATACCAAAACCTAATAAGTGACATCTTACTTCAACGTTTAACTGAATCTTAAATTTGATGAAAATCTGTGCTTTAGTTCTTGAGATATAGCTATCTTGAAAATCGCGAATAATGCAGCAGAGCAGCACCACCTTTTGGGCGGTATGCACCGAAACCTTATCAGCAACAACTTATGTGAATGTCAAACTCAATCTGAAATTTCTTGTAAATCCATGCAGTAATTCTTGTGATAAAGCTATTGTGAAGATCCTGAAAAAAGCAGCGTATAAGCGCAACCTGTTGGGCGGTATACACCAAAACCTAATCAGCAACATATTATGTCGACGTTTATCTGAATCTGAAGGTATATGAAAATCTGTGCATTAGTTCTTGAGGTACAGCTATTGTGGGAATCCTGAAAAATGCAGCATAGCAGCGCCATGTTTTGGGCAATTTGAACCAAAACATACTAAGCAACAACTTATGTCAGCGTCTTACTGAATGTAAAATTTGAAAAAAATTCGTGCATTAGTCCTTGAGATATAGCTTTCTTGAAAATCCTGAATAATGCAGCTTCGCAACTCCACCTGTTGGACGGTATACAGCTAAACCTAATCAGAAAATTCTTATGTCCACATCTATCCGAATCTGAAGGTAGATGTAAATCTGTGCATTAGTCCTTGAAATACAGCTAATGCGGAAATCGTGAAAAATGCAGCATAGCAGCGCCACCTTTTGGGCGATATTCACCAAAAACTAATCATCACCATTTTATATCAAGGCATAACTGAATCTAAAGTTTTATTAAATTCCATGCATTAGTTCTTGAGATGTGACTATCATTAAAATCGTATAAATCCTGATAAATGCAGCGTAGCACCGCCACCTGTTGGGCAATTTACACGAAAACCTAATAAGCAACATCTTATGTCAACGTCTTACTGAATCTAAAATTTGATGAAAATTCGTGCATTAGTCCTTGAGATATAGCTCTCTTGAAAATCCTGAATAATGCAGCTTCGCAGCGCCACCTATTGGGCGGTTTACACCAAAACCTAATCAGCAACAACTTATATCCTTGCCTAGCTGAATCGGAAGGTAGGTGAACATCTGTGTATTAGTTCTTGAGAGAGAGCTATTGCGGAAATCGTGAAAAAAGCAGCATGCACCTTTGGATGGTTCACACCAAAAACTAATCAGCACCAGTTTATATAAAAGTCTAAATTAATCTAAAATTTTAATAAATTATGTGTATTAGTTCTTGAGATAGACCGCCCGAAAAAAGTTTTGTCATATACATACAGACAGACATTTTCTAAAAACAGTCATAGCGTATTCAGGTCTTCTAAAACGTATAAATCCGTTTAAAATCGGAAGTCGAAAATTTTTACCAATATTTTTCAATATTTTCCAATATTTTCTTCTTGTAAAGATAGAAACTCCGGAGCCCAATGCAATAACGCTTCCGAAAAACGAATCCTAAATTACCCCTTCCTTTTCCTCCCATCTCCAATCTTTTGCCTTCTTTTGTGTCAAAACACTAATAAATGACGTAAAGTGTCGCTCACGTAAGAGATGGAGATGAAACGGGCTCGGTTTTTATACCAGTCTTGGGGTTTCGGCAGACTCCAGCTCAATCTGTTTTTAAATTTCAAATTTTAATTTTTTTCCATTTCAAATCATTTTAATGCTATTTTGATCAGAATAAAAAGTAGTATTTTTCTATTCTTCATAGCTGCGAACTATTCATTTTTTCTGTTAACACAATTTCCGAATCATAATTCTGAGCTTATTTAATCGCATAATTCTGTGATTAATTAACATTAAGATTCGGCAAAGATTTATATTTGGAAGTAATAATGACTAAAAAGTAGAATAGTTGATAGCTAAGTGTACGCAGAGAGATGTATTTAAATTTTTTATTATATGAAAAAAAAATAATAATATAAAAATACTTCAAATTTTGAAATAATGTATGAAATATAAATATGCAGACTGAAGTGACGGCGGAGGGGAACGGTACGCTACGGTTGTTAGTACTACGGAATATTAGGGCTCCGGTAAATCTTTTTTTTTTTTAGAAATTAAGCCCTGGGTGGGGGCAAATTTCTAAAAAAATCTAATTTTCTAAACTCTAAATTTTCTAAATATCTAAATTTTCCAAAACATGGGGATCGCCCCATCGCTCTCACTTACAGAGCTGGGCAAAATACGTCGAAAAACCCTTTTCGATACAAAATACATATTGGTTTTAGAGCCTAAAATACAAAATACAAAATACTTTCCAAATTTTCAAATTCCAAAATACAAATTACATGTATTTTCAAAATACATTCAAAATACAAAATACATTAATTTTAATTTCAATTATTGTGCACTATCTTACACACAAATGTTTTAATTCCAATGTCATGTTATAAATTTTTATCTGTTGTATGAATAGGTCCGTAACCCCCCAAAAAATCCCTGACGGCTCGGCCTACAGGCACAGGTATTCTTAGACGCAGACCGTGGGGTGCCTGTTTATTGGGAATTGCAGAAGAATTAACCTTTTTGCTATGATGCGGCAGTTGGGACCGCCCACTTTGAAATCTTGCTGTGTCGCTAGGCGGCGTCGGCAAAAGATCTTTTTTTTTCTGTTTTTTTTTTTTTTTTTTTTTTTTTTTTTTTTTTTTTTTTGACAAAAAACTTGCAATATAAAAGTTGTAAGTAATATTAAAAGGATTTATAATAAATTTAAGCGGATTTTATATCTTGTGAATTGATGAAGTTATGAATTTTTTTTTCTGAAACCCCTATCCCCCCCCCCCTCCTTTGAGGCCTTTTTTAATGATATCAAAAATCTGTCATACATAAGTTTTCGGCCCTTTCCTAGAAGTAATAATAACTTTAAACGGATTCGATAAGTATCAAAATTAAGACGTTATGTTTTTTTTTCTGTTTTCCCAAAAGCCGCCCCCCCCCCCCCCCCCCGTGTTCCCATCGATATTTTATGCCCCTTGATTTTATGTATCCGTTTGGAAAAGAGGCAGAATTATTGAAGTTATCGTGTCCATAAAAAGTAATAGATAGATAGATAGATAGATAGATAGATAGATAGATAAAGTTTTTAACCTGGAGTGGTTTTGGGTTCTGGAAGTCATGATCGGTGTAGATCCGCAAAAATTTCCCGGAAATTTCAACATAGGGGAGAATGTAATAGGTAGTATTTCTTACGCCCATATAAACTATGTTTATCTTTATTATGAATTTCTATTCGTACGCAAATGTTTGAGTTATCATTAATATCATTAATCCATTTTCCATGGCTTAGAGATTTACAAATCTGAAAATTACTATACAGAAAAATCTGCTAGAACGGAATCGTGTAGGAGCGAAAAAAATCATTATAGACAAGTTCTCATCTTATGTGGTACATCACCTGCTGTAAATGCATTATATTCTTTTCATACGTATTATTACATTCATTTTGCATCAATCAACGCATTTTTCCTTTTAAGATAGGATTCCATTATAGACAGGTTTATTTTCACAGGTTTCCGTGTACTTTAATTTTATTGCCTAGAAATATACGTACTATTCTTCAAAAAGTATAAATTTAAATTTTTAACTAAGAATAATGGCGATTTAAAAATATATGCATTTTTTGCAAAAATTGGTAAACCGGGTCAAATTTTACTGCTTTTTATACGGGCCAGGCCGGATCAGTCATTTTATTCGATCTGGGTCGAGATCGGACCTGAAAATTTCTTCCCGTCCTGACCTCTAAGAAGAATGGCTCGGTTCATAAAAAATAAATCTGACCCTGCCCGGACCGAGTCTGCTTCAAAAAGTAATGCCCAAACCCGATCCAGTCTTACACTGCTAACATAGTTTAAAAATGCAATACCAGGAAAACTCTGGATTATCCTATACTTGTGTATCACAGGACAAAATTTTATAATTCCCAAAGCAACATTAAGAATTATAAAAGCATTTGTTATACCCATTCAGCAAAAATGTTTCGGTCAAAGATAAAAATCCTTATCATACCAGATTGAAAAAAAAAATGTTTATATTAACTTTTAGAAACGAATTCAAAGAATAGACAAAACAGACAAGCATGTATTTTCCTGTTGCGAATCAGTAATTTGCGGTTTAAACACAAGTGGTTTGTTTAAACCAGCTTTAAGTCTTATAACGTATAAAGTCTTATAGTTATATACGAACTGTTTGAAAAATCGAGAAATGTATTTTGAGTATTTTGAAAATACAAAATACATGGAAAAATCATTTCAAAATACATTACTAAAATACTTTAGTTTTATCTGATTAAAATACAAAATACAAATGTATTTTGAAAATGTATTTCAAATACATGTATTTTCGATACTACCCAGATCTGCTCATTTAGATTTAATTTCCCCTTTCCCCTAGTACAAAATACACAATGTTTTAAATCTGTATATCTGTTTAACATTTTTCTTTTCTAATTCCATGCAAAGATAAAATGCAAAATCCTTTCTTTTTGTGGACTTAAAATCTTGGCAACTACCCAAGAGTGACAGAAATGTCAGTTATCTTTTGTTGAATTCGTTCTTTTTCTCAATTGGAGGAGTTGTCTTGTCAATCAATTGAAGTTAGACCATCCTCTTGTTTGTTTGAAAACGGCAGCCGCCATCTTGAAATGTTTCTTCCCGTGACTAGCGTAGGCTCTTAAGTGATTCCCTCCCATAGTCAGTAATACTTATTAATTCCTTTGTGTAGCCTTCTTTATGATCAACATAATGATAAATGAATGATAAATGCAATGCACGCAATACTTTTCAGTAAGCAATTTTGAGTGCACCTAAGTAACACATATAATTAACATGTATTGCAAACGATTTAACATTGTGTGACACAATATGTTTGTAATGGTGTAACATCATTAAAACGCATTTGAAACGATTTATTCCCATTGACCGTAATGTAACGAATAATTTTGACTGTCCCTGTAAAAAACTATAAATATTGCACATTTTATTTTGAATAGCTATCGTGCCATAGTAAACGTCAATAACATATAGCAATTTCAGGGCAATCCGAGTATATTTAATAGAATTACAGTACCAATAAATGACCATACGTCCAGATGGGAAGACAAACCGATGTCATAAAAACTTTTCAAATATGTTGGAAAGTGTTAAAACGTGTCTGTAAGTAACGCTGATGTCATATCGACAATGGCAACACCTGACCAATAAATTTTGCTTTTACTGCAATTTTTTTTTTAACTACAAAACACCGCACAATTTTATTTTTTGCACCTTCAAATAACAAAAAAATATTCTTTCAAATGCAATTTGTCTGAAAACTGTATTTCGATTTACTGATTTTTTTAAAGCAGTTTTCAAGCATGATTTTTTTTATAAGTCTGTAGCCCATGCTTGATTACGAAAGATTAACTCTTTTGCACTTAAAATAATAGAAAAGTTCAGAATTTGTTTCCAGAAAATATTGTATAAAGAAATTAAAACTTCATCAATAAATATATAAAATAATACAACAGTATAAATAAACTTAAATTTAACAGAATGTAATCGAACTACGCGCTAAAACCAGTGAAATTATCAGAATGAAAAATCTGCCGTAATTATCTATCTTTGGTGTTTTCTTCGGCAACCTCTGGCATGTGGCTAATAGGAAAGTATCGATTTTAATAAATTTCAAAACATTATTTGAATGCAGAATTGATAACTCTTTGGTGTTGTTAGTGGACAATCTAAAAAAACATGTTAAATGTAAAAAATCAATTATTACTTTTCAATAATAAACAAAAATGGTTTTCACCTATAAACTCATAAAAATGTTCTTTTATTTAAGTAAGGTGTCACACAAATACATACATAAACAAATAAACTACTTGACATATTTCGGTTTCATTTGAGATAAAAACCATTATCATAAAAAGTCATCATCGATCAAGATGAATGACACCGGACAACGCAATATATACAACATACAAAACACATAAACTAATATATATTTCGTTGTTCGGTGTCATTCGTCTTGATCGATGATGAATTTTTATGATAATGGCACTCTAATGAAACCGAAACTTGTCAAGTGGTTTATTTGTTTATATATGTATTTTGTGTGACACCTTAGTTAAGTACAAAAAAGTTTTATGAGTTTATATGTTTATGAAATGGCGATGTTCTCTTTTAAATTTTACAATTTAAAAAACATTTTTAGCATGGTTTTCACCTATGTTCTGTAACCGGGATGCTCAGGTTGAATTCCCTAGTATCTGATAATTACTGGAAGTCCGTTTTCAGCTGTGGTATGATGTATTTTAAACTAATTTTTAATGTATTAAGTAGTATGTATAAATTCTGTACAGGGCTTCACATAAGAATTCGCACACATTACCGGTGCATTTGCATTTTCTTTTCTTGACAAACGATGAATTCATATTTTAAAGACTACTAATTTTTATTAAACAGCATATTTTTAAATATATAACACAAATATAGATACTATAAATTCAAATATACTTCCATTTTTTATTAACATTCTAAAATGGTGCAAAGTATACCATAAGAGTGGGTAATTTTCACACTTGATATACCAGTTATTTGAAAACAAATTATTAACGTGAAGTAATTTATCGCGTTACTCGCGTATCCTAATATGGCCTGGCGATATTTAAAAAGAAATAATAAGTTACAGCTATTAACGTTCATTTTACAGGACATTAATGTGTGAAGGCGGGAATTACTTTATTATGATTTCTTGTTTTACCACCAAATGTCATCGACAAGTAGCGTTGCACTGTCTCAAAGTATAAAATGCTCCAGCTAACGTATAAATATGAATTGAAGTTCACCCCGTTTTTACTCTTCGTTCTCTTTAGCTGTTAAAAGAAAAAAAAGGGCTTTAAGTTTGAAGGTTATTTGGAGCATTCTTACAGTTTACAGACAGTGCAGCGCCATGTTCTGGCGACATTTGGTACTGAAACAAGGAAGAATACTCCAAAACAAATTTCTGTCTTCCCTCATTAATCTCCTGAAGATTAACTTTAATACATGTCACCGTTTACTTACAATTCCAAAATCATTATTTTCAAATCCATTTTAAACACCGTCAGCCTATTTAAGGACACATTAATGTATAAATATGAATCACGGTTCACCCCGTTTTTACTCTTCATTCTTTTTAGCTGTTAAAAGTTACAAAAAAAAAAAAAAAAAAAAAAAAAAAAGCTTTGTGTTTTAAGTTTGAAGGTTATTTGGAGCATTCTTACAGTTTACAGACAGTGCTACGGACTTCACTGCGAAAAACTGTAAGCAAATGAATGTTTCAGATATTACCCCTTTCCTAAAAGGGGCAAGTAATTGTGCCACTGTAATGTTAAATTCACACCAGCATTTTCGAAAAATTTCACATTGAAAAAAAAAAAAATGCAGTTTCGAACAAATTTTCATGTAAATGATGAAAAAACTATTCAAAAATACTGTTACAAATTTTTATTAAAATTAAGTGCCATAAAAAATATACCGCCGCCCTTCAAAGGTTTAAAGAAGAAAATAATCCAAATTAACAGACGTAAAACTCGTTGTATTTAATAATATATGTTGGACATTTGCACCATGGAATATTATATGTAAAGATAAAAAATTTACTTAATGGTGCATAAAAACAAGAACAATTATATGAACTTGAAAAATTTAATTATGATTATATATACATAAAATCCGCGTTTCGACCAGCATCTGCAGTCGTCTTCAGGATGTAAAGTTAAAGCGAACTAAAAGTCTAGAGATGAAAACATAAAGTATGAGAGACAAAGAATTGAATTTCGGCCAATAATATGATTGGTATGTATTGGTGTGTATTATGTATTTAGTATGCAAAAATAGCAAATAACAAAGGAAATGTCGCACAATTTTGTTAACAAGCAAAAGCCACAATTTAGATTATTTATATGAAAGTGTGCGAAATTGTCAATGACTACAGCAAGAAAGTATGTACACATCATCATCATCATCATCATCATCATCATCGCCAACTCAGGGACATAGAAAAGGTCTACTATTTTGCTTACATTTTTCCATATATACACCAAATATAATGTAGTCACAACCGAAAATATACAAGATCCCCTTCCAAGTTAACTACGATTCCGAAAAGCGTTCTTTAACTCTAGAAACCTCAGAAACTAATATATTTTCGAGATTTAAAGAATCATTTATAAAAATTAAGTTTCTTTCGCTGCCGCCTATTTTCGAAAATTTTTCAGAGTAGTTTTTTTTATGTATTAATTAATTTTGTTAATCTGGAATACAGGTTTTTCGAATGCTATCTATTCTCAAGTGAATATTTTCATATTCAATAAACATGTTTTATAGACAAACATGATAAATTTACAGCATTAACATTAACATTAAATTAAATATTATTTTGTAACTCTTGCATGTATAAGTTTAGTTACGCAGCTGAGAATGTTACCTAAAACCGATATTTCGGTTCGAGAAAACTATAAAAAGGATTAATACACTCTAAAAATCGGATTAAACTGATTAATACACTATCGGACACATTTCTAAAAATCAGTGGCAGCAAAAGAAACTTTGTAATATGCTTCTTTAAATCTTTATGTTTGATAAATGCTTCTTTAAATCTGGAAAATATATTTGTTTCTGAGGTTTCTAACGACAAAAAACGCTTTTCGTAATCCGGGGTAACTTGGTAGATGGGATTATTGTAGATTTTCGTAAGTGCTTATATTATAGTGCCGTAGATTTAGAAACATTTGACTTTTTTAAGAGTGTACATCAAATATTTACTTCAATTGGTAAATTTAAAAAATAATAATAATAATTATGATAGCTCATTTTCAGTTATTCAAAGATCATCTCACACACTCTGTCGTTCTATATTCATTCGGAACTTTCAATAACACCTGGCACCTGGGTAATGTTTATTTTCCACAATTTACAGTTGAAAAAGGTTCTCTATTCTAGTTGATTGGTGCCTACTCGTTTCTAAAGCTCTAAGGGGTCTCAGGAGTCTTACTATTTCACTGAAGGTGCTATTTGGAATCATGACGCATTTAATTTTATTTCTGATTCCCTATAAAACACAAATGCATACAATTTTTAACATTGACAGCTTAATACCTGTTCTGTGTAGCATAAATATTTCAATATTCTTCAAAACTGATATTTTACTTTTTTTTATGTTTAATTTTGATTAAAAAGAAATATATATATATTGTTTTTTGACCTGCATCCACTGCGCGCAAAACTATATCAAAACTATTCTTTCTAGAGTTTCAAATAATATTGATAATGACATAAAATAAATGTACCTTGAACGTATACTTCATTTTTAAGCATTTAAAAAATTATTATTTTTTTAAATTTAAATTTAAATTATAAACTTTTGAAAAAAAAATCATTTTTTTGTTGAGAAAATGCTAATATTAAATAACTAACGCAATTATAAAAATAAATTTGAAGTATAAGTTTTTCCTTACATCAAAATGAATGTATCTGCCAAGTTTTATACAAATTGCTTTATCAGTTTTTGAGAAATGTTGCGCGCAATGAATGCAAGTCAAAAAACATTATTAAAATTTTTATCAAAATTAAACGTTTAAAAAAATAATTAAAATATGAGTTGTAGAATATTGAAATAATTATGTTACATAGAACAGATATTAAGCTGTTAGAGGTAAAAATGTTACGCATTTGTGTTTATACGGAATCAGAAATAAAACTAAAGCATCGTTTCCAATCACTCTAAAATAAAACAGGCTTTTTAGGGAGGGGTGATAAGCGGCTATCGTACCTGCTTTCATTTTGCACCCGTTTCCATACGCAAACACAAAACCAATCCCGGCTAGTTTCACCTTCAAACCGGTTTGTGCATTGGAAATGGTGTAGGGGATAAAATGGTCGTTCATAGGGGTCTTGGAAAAAGCATTGGAAACGCGGCTTTTGTTTATCCGAACTGAATTATGGGTAAAAGCCGAATTACTGACCTAATCGCTTGCAGGTCTGATTTCGGGAAAAAATGGCCTAGGCTAGTTTCCCCCGCAAACCCTTTTGTGCATTAGAAATGGTGTAGGGGATAAAATGACCGTTCATATGGGTCTTGGAAAAAGCATTGGAAACGCGGCTTAAATGTCACATGATGCTAAATTGCTAAATCCAAAAGTCAATGTTACTTATACAGCCGGCTTGATTTTATTTATTGCTGCTATCATCCAACACATCTGTTAATATAAATTGTTCATAGAATTCTCCACAGACGGCAATGAAAAAGCTTTATTTATCATTTGGGCACTTTCACATCGTTAATCCTAAAATGAACTTCGTAAATTTTGTAAAATTGAAAAG
Organism: Maratus michaelseni; assembly: GCA_963931845.1. Classification (NCBI taxonomy): domain Eukaryota; kingdom Metazoa; phylum Arthropoda; class Arachnida; order Araneae; family Salticidae; genus Maratus; species Maratus michaelseni. Next base: position 38,797,746 of record OZ007586.1, on the reverse strand, counting down.
GCTGGAGAAGCCCAAAAATAGATTTTTTTTTAAGTAGGTTTTTCTGCTTTACATTTTTGTATTAGAAAATTGAGAATATGTATGAGAAGTGGGTAATTCTCTGTTTTTTGCAGATGTGAAAAAGTATATTTTATTCAATATCTTTTAATTTTTATGTTCTAATTTTTTTAATTATTTTTATATGCTTAAAATTATGTATTTTAGCATCTGAGCAAATATTTTTCAAATCGGAGTTGTTCAGTCACAAAGGGTTAAGTTGTCTTAACTTTTCTCAAGTTGTCTTTTTCCAAATTAAAAAGAAAATATAAAGTACTACTTTCATCAATTTTAGATAGTATAAATTTGCTCCGTTTTGCTCAAAACTTAACCTCCAAATAACCTTTGATCCATAAAAAATTAGTTAATTAAGATTTTATAATAATGGTTTAAAAATAATTATTTTCTATACAACAATAAACGACCATTAACGTTTAGTTAAATGTTTCTAACATAAAAATACATATTTTTCTTGAAAAGGAATTTCAGCAAATATCAATCAGCAGAGATGTTCTAGTCTAACAATATTGAAAACGTAAAATTTACTAATAACACAAATGCACTAAATGATCCCAAATCATCAGACACATCCCTTATCATCCAGCTACTTTTAGAAAGCACCCTATAGTTGACTACTAATCTATATAAAAACATTTTTGTTAATGTTAGTATATGCGTATGCAAAGTTTCATACAAATGCTCATATTTCATCATATATTTAATATATTTATATTCAAATAGTAGTATGTTGTTTCTACAGTAGTTTGTCGTGTTTTCTGAAAGTGGCGTTAAATTTGGTTGAAACCCTGCATATATATATATATTAAAAAAAAAAAAAAAAAAAAAAAAAAAAAACATACAAAAATTTCTTGATTTTTTTTAAAGAAGCCTTTAGATTTTTATGAATATACGTGCATTACACAATTCTCACGTAAATGAACACAAATTTTGTACAAGATCCACATAGTCAAAATTTCTTGAATTTTTTTAAGAAACTTTTATATTTTTATGAATGAGGTGCATTACGTAATGTTTACACAAATAAACACAAATTTTGTACAAAATCCACATAGTCATTTGCTGCAACTACAGATCATTTCGAGCATTTTATTTTACACGATGATCGCACATATGTTTTTCTTCAATTTGTTGTTGGTCCCCTATTTAGCTTCGTTATCAAAACGTAACTGAAAAGTATGAGGTTAAACATGTTCTTTATATTCGGGTAGGCCCAGAAGAATTCGTCAAGTATTTCTCTAGATATTCAACAAAACGTGTAAAATCGAAAGTGTCCTAGAAATTTTAGCTATATAGTGTATATAAACTAACAGATACTTATTATACACAATAGAAAATGCTTGCAAATTTACTAAGATAGTGGCTAGCCTTGATTATTTTTAAAAATTGATGCAAAGCAACCCCTGCAGTTGCTAAGTTGCTCCGGATTACGGTATCTATTTCTTTTATTAAACGTTTTATCTATTAGAATTAACCTTGATTTGACTCAAATCCATGTAACTACTTTTCAAATAAAAGGGATTACCCATGACAGAAAGATGACGCTTAAATTAGGAATAAAAACATTTCATAATTAAAAATTTTTCGAAAGTTTCCTATATGAAAAAATTGAAAAAACTACAGGCCGGAAATTTCAGTCATCTTTCAGCTATCAGTTATCGAAAATATGACATTTACTAAATAGCTACAAAATACTCTAAATTGAAAGCTTAAAAGAAAAGAAAAAGTGACTTCATATTAGTATTAAAAATATTTATACACAACAGGAGGAGGGTTCGAAAGTTAATTCATTTCATTGAAAGTATCCTATCTAGTTCCAATATTAAACAAGAACGAAAAATCATGCGTCAAGCATAGATTATGTAACACTTTCCAACGCTTCCAAAATAATTTTACAAATCATACCGTTTAATAAGCTGAAAGATAACATCTAAGTAAACAATTTGGAAAACGCATAACATATTTAAAAACATAATTTCAGGAATTTCCAACGTATACAATATTCGGAAAAATATCCGAATACTTTTATTTAGCCCTGTATAGGATCTATAGATTTGTATATATACTACATATGATGCTAAATTTTAGTTCAGTTAAGAAACGCGTGGCACAGTTTAAAATTCTCCTTCTGGAGTTTCTGTCAATAAACGGAAATGTGTTCGCGAACTTTTGTGCTTCCCTGTATAGGATCTACAGAATTTATACACACCACGTAATAAACAAAAAGTGAGTTAAATTTAAAATCGCGTTCAGTAACTTAAAACGCACTTCTAGGAATTATTGTGAACAGACAGTAGAGAATTCTTTTGTGTGTCCCTGTAAATGAACGATGACTGCTATACACACAATATTCTGTAGTAAGCCTCTTGTAATGCACCTTAGTGATATATATAAATTTCAATGCGTTTAAAATAGTAAAATATTATTTAAATAAACCGCAGACGATTTTTCTCCATAGACGTAATGTAACAGATTTATTTTGACTCTCCTTGTAAATTAACTATAAGTGCTATGCACACCCTATTCTATATTAAGCTTCTTGTAATACACCTTAGTGATATATATCAATTACAATGTGTTTGCAATTGTGTAACATCATTAAAATAAACCGCAAATGATTTTTCCCCATGTAACGGAATTCTTTTGAGTGTCACTGTAAAAAACTATAAGTGCTACACACTTCAGTTGAAATAGGGAACGTGCTATAGATAACGACAATAACATATATAAATTGAAAGGCAATCCGAGCATATTTACGGGAGTTAGAGCATGGACAGACGGCAGACGCCAGATGGCAAACGGCAGACGGCCAGACAAACCGAAGTCATAAACACTTTTCAACTAGGTTGGAAAGTGTTAAAAAGGTAATATTAATAAAATGTTTCTTCATACATATATTTGTAAACAAATCTTTAGAAATTAATTAAAATGCTGCGCAAGTTTTCATTCAGATTTTAATTCCCGAATTTCTTTGAATTTTTTTTAAAGATACCTTTTTAACACTTTCCAACCTAGTTGAAAAGTGTTTATGACTTCGGTTTGTCTGGCCGTCTGCCGTCTGGCCGTCTGGCCGTCTGCCGTCTGGCCGTCTGGCCGTCTGCCGTCTGCCGTCTGTCCGTGCTCTAACTCCCGTAAATATGCTCGGATTGCCCTGCAAATTTTATATGTTATAATCGTTATCTATAGCATGTTCCCTATTTCAACGGAAGTGTGTAGCACTTATAGTTTTTTTACAGGGACACTCAAAAGAATTCCGTTACATTGCGGTCTATGGGGAAAAATCATTTGCGGTTTATTTAAATAATGTTTCAATACTTTAAACGCATTGAAATTTATATATATCACTAAGGTGCATTAGAAGAAGCTTAATATGGAATAGGGTGTGCATAGCACTTATACTTACTTTACAGGGACAGTCAAAAGAATTCCGTTACATTACGTCTATGGAGAAAAATCGTCTGCGGTTTATTTAAATAATGTTTCACTATTTTAAACGCATTGAAATTTATATAAGGTTCATTACAAGAGACTTACTACAGAATATTGTGTGTATAGCAGTCATCGTTCATTTACAGGGACACACAAAAGAATTCTCTACTGTATGTTAACAATAATTCCTGGAAGTGCGTTTTAAGTTACTGAATGCGATTTTAATTTTAAATCGCTTTTTGTATATTACGTGGTGTGTATAAATTCTGTAGATCCTATACAGGGAAGTACAAAAGTTCGGGAACACATTTCCGTATTATTTAACTCCAGACGGAGAATTTTAAACTGTGCTACGTGTTTCCTAACTGAACTAAAATTTAGCATCCTATGTAGTATATATACAAATCTATAGATCCTATACAGGGCTGAATAAAGTATTCGGATTACTTAGATGTTATCTTTTAGCTTATAAAAGAGTATGATTCGTAAAATTATTTTGGAAGCGTTGGAAAGTGTTACATAATCTATGCTTGACGCATGATTTTTCGTTCTTGTTTATCATATTATTGGAATGATATCTGTTTTAAATTATTTCACATTGCTAAGAATAGTTAATGTTGACGATATTTCCACAAATTTGAAAATGTTTTACAAACTTTGTTGTTCTTTCAAACTTTCTTTTTAACATCTTCTATTGATATTAATTAAATTATGTGACTTAATTTACATGCAGACAAATAATAATAAAAAAATATTACCTTAGACGCCAAAATTTTTGATAAATATCAGCTAATACAACAATAAATATTTTTTTCTTTTGATACATAATATCATCAAAATAAAGTGCTGCAATTTATTTTCATAGAAAATAGTACATCATTAACTTAATCCAAATTACAAAGAAAAAGAAGACACTTCTTCTCTTTCCTTGTAATTAGAAAATTACAAAGAAATTGAATTATTATGCAACACAAATATATTTTTCTTTGTAATTGAAATAAATCCGAACAAGCAAAAGTAGGAGTTTACTCCATATAAAGTTTCTTTGTAGTTCTCAACTCTTTCTGCTACTAGCACAAAAGAAGAAAATGGGTGTCCAGTGTAACTAGATTACGGCGCTGTCCTTTTTATTATCATCTAGACAAGAAGAGATTGCTTGCCGTACTGGGATACAATGCATCAATCACAGACCATGGTCTATTTACTTTCATTTGTGGAATCAGAAGAAAAGATTAGATTCGTAGACACATAAGAAATTATTTAGTGTTAAAAGTGATTCCATGTCATCTTTGTTAAGGAGAGGCGAGTTAAGGAAACTCGAATAAAGAATAGAAGAGATTTGTCTAGAAGTATTTTTATGCATGCAATGACTATATTAAAATATCGCAAAAAGTATGTTACAATTGTTTACATGAAATTTATCTCAGTTCTATCTATTTACTTTTATGGCTGCATAAAATTAATTAGTGGAAGAGAGGGGAATAAGAAACAAGCAAAAATATCCATCCTTAAAAATACATTAATTTCCTATATTAAAATTTTAAGAAATACGCTAAAATTTATTAAAAGTCTATAGCTTTACTTTAATGTCTATATTTAATATTTTATTATTTATATTACCAATTTTTTATCAGACATTATTTCATATGTTTTTGTCGATGACAACGTCTCCGATTTCTATTGTTGTGTCATTAGAAAAAAGGTCAAGTAATATGTTATAATTCATAATAATACATGACAAAGAGAAATCTATTTTCTGTCAAGATTAAAAGATACTATACGTTTATTGATAGAATAAAAAATAGGTTTGTCTTTGTCATATATTATTAAGAATTATAACATATTACTCGACTTTTTTTTCTTTAACTTTTAACTTTGCGCTACAAACGTTTGATTACATAGCCGCAATATTTATCACTTTTACTTTGTCACAATTCTTTGGTGATTTTCCCTATAAAATGGGTCACGAAATAGTTTGAAAATGGTTTAAAAATTTATTAAATACATAAATTTATTAAAAGATATTCTATATCTTTAGTTTAATGTCTGTATTTAATATTTTATTATTTATGTTACTAATTTTTTATCAGACATTATTAGATATGTTTTTTAGCGATGACTACAAGCATGATTTACATTGTTATGTCATTAGAAAAAAGGTCATGTAATATGTTATAATTCATAATAATATATGACAAAGACAAATCTATTTTCTGTCAAGATTCTGTCAAGATTAAAAGATACTATACGTTTATTGATAAAATAAAAAATAGATTTGTCTTTGTCATATATTATTAAGAATTATAACATATTACTCGACTTTTTTTCTTTAACTTTTAACTTTGTGCTACAAACGTTTGATTACATAGCCGCAATATTTATCACTTCTAATCTGTCACAATTCTTTGGTGATTTTTCCTATAAAATGGGTCACGAAATAGTTTTAAAATGGTTTAAAAATTTATTAAATACATAATCCGTCGACCGATTTGTACGTAAATTTATAAAATTATTGCGACAGTGATTTATAACATATTCACCAAATGGGAGTTCAATGGAAAATATTGTTTGAGAATTATCGTGTGCATTCACACACACACACACACACAAATCATGATTAACAATACTTTCCTTACACTATGTGTGTGACGGCCATTGCCATCACTAATGAGTGAGCCAGGCGTACAAGGTGAGCACAGAGGTAAAGTTTAAAAATAGTTTTTATTGAAACTTAAACGGGCAGGAATTGAGCAGGCCCCTACTGATTTTCCTTAGGCCAAAATAAATAATTTAACTTCTATTCGAAGCCATATTCCGTAAAAATAAAACTTTCAAATATATAACATGTAAATATTCAGAAAAAAAGAACTCACGATTTCAATAGACAGCCACAGATCAAGATGCATTCCGTAAATGCTTCGATTCCACACGGTAGACCAGGTGAGCGCTGATGCAGTCGTTCGACCGGGCCAAGAGCAACTATTCATATGCAGTTTCAGACTAGCAGTTAAATCGCAGGATCTAGCTTTCTTCGTAGCGAGAGAGGTCCCGATCCAAGTTCCGCTTTTCAAACGTAATTCGAAGCATATATCCCAAATATCAAATGACCACCTACACTGGCGAGAAAAATTAAAGGAACAACTAAAAAAACTCATCGAACTTGTTGAATAATTTCGCCGATATGAACATGAAACTTGCACATGATCTTTATTTTGTCATGCTTGACATATATTCAAAATGCAGAACTGCCTATTTCTGCAAAAAATAAATTTACATAAAAACATAGGACTGTGTGATATAAGAGGGGATAAGGAAATTGTACTGTTACGAAATTTTAGAGAAACACAGGAAAATTCAATAAGGTATGTAGTCACGCCTGACCGAAATGAAAGTTTTACAGCGATTTTCCATACTATGGATTTGATTAACCAGAAGTGCTTGCGGTAACAATGTGTATTCAAGATGAATAGTACTCCGAAGCTCCTGGAGAGTGCTAGTTGGGGGTTGTCGAGATGCAAGTCGGCGTACTGGTGCGTCCCACACATGGTCTATCGGATTTAAATCCGGAGAATATACAGGCCACTCCATTAGCTGGATTCCTTCGCCCTCAATATAATCAGACACTAGTCCAGCACGATGAGGTCACGCATTATCATGCATTAAAAGAAAGTTATTACCGATTGCATCCCTAAACAACTTAACATGAGGTTCAAGAACCTCGTTTCTATATATATCAGTATTCACAGTTGCACTGGTAAAAATGTGTAAATCAGTGCGGCCATTCAAAATGATGCCCGCCCATACCATGATTCCAGGACCTTCGTATCGATGCCTTTCGCGGATGTTTGCAGCCTTATTGCGTGTGTTTTTCTCTCTCAGTATGGTAACATGCCTGAAATCACTCTCCAAACAAAATCGAGATTCATCGGTAGAGAGAACTTGACTCCAGTCCGTGGTACTCCAATGACGACGATCTCTGCACCACTTTAGCCGGGCGGATTTCGCTGCCGGAGTTAGGGGAATACAAATCATGGGTTTCCTTGTACACAGCCCTCTTTTATGTAGCCTGTAACTCACAGTAAATCTGGATAGTCCAGTTCCTGTTGCTGCAGCGAAGTCTCTTGCAATCTGAACTGACGTCAGTTCCCTGTTTCTTTTAGCAATCGTTGCCAAATAACGGTCCTGTCAGTCTGTTGTGGCATTTTTCGACCTTGACTTGGTTGTTTCTGTACATTACCAGTATCTTTAAACCGTTTCCAGATTCTTGACATGGCGCTTTTGGCTAGTTTTAAGTCTTTACAAACCCCTGTCAGTGTATGTCCTGCTTCCATTCTCCCTATCGCACGCCATTTATCACAATCGGTCAAATGCCTTCTGGATGACATATTCCACCTACTACATTCGAAAATTTTATGCATCTATACGTAAAATCCTTGAAATTAGACTTCAAATCACCCACATGTTCTACTTTTCAAACGTGCAGAAACAACGCGCTGAAAATTTACATATTTTTCTGTAGCAAAGGTTAATGTCATTGGACTACGTGATAACTTTAACATTGAGTTACCAACCAATCCCCTTTCATTGAAGTTTTTAAAATAGAATTCACATAAAGCACCTTTTTATGGTTGTTCCTTTAATTTCTCTCGCCAGTGTACAATAATTTGCATGTATATCGATAAGAAAAAAAACTCACAATTTCCGAGATTCAAACAGCATCTGTCGAAAGTTAGAGAAAGAGAACCTTGATCAACTTTTACGCACACGGACAGTTAGTGGACAAAAAATTACGATCTCAGTCAAAACCTCGCCTGCTCACATGATCAGAGTAGCCGAACCCTTACATGTGTTCCGAAAGTAAAATGTATAGAAATCAAGTAGTTGCTGTATTTTTATCTTTATTTCTTGCCGAAGAATTAATTTTTGGCAGCTTAGGTACTGTTAAAACTATTTATAAACAAGAACGAAAAATCATGCGTCAATCATACATTATGAAACATTTTCCAATACTTCCAGAATAATGTAACAAAACTTCCCCGCTTATAAGGTGAAGCATTTGGAAACAAGGTCAAGGTCAAACCGGGCGGGGTGGCCTACCTTTCGGCTTAAGCTCAACCAGCCCCGCCCATCAGGTTTGTTTACCTAATTATACTGAGCATTACTAAATTATATGTTGTGATATTGAGCAATAATTATACAACGTAATTCTGAAATACAAGGTCTGAAAATACAAGGTTACAAAAATACAAATTCTGAAAATACAATTTACCAATCCTACTTAGAAGTACTAAATACTACTATGCGATACTGAGCAATAATATTACCATGTAGTAATACTGTAAGATGCTGAAGTAAATAATAATAATAATAGATAGAAGTAAGTACTAAATGAACAATAATGAATGAATAATAATAATACAAGAGTAAACAATGATAAATTAGGCTAAAAATACTAAATAACACTGTATGATGCCATTAAAAATAACTAAATTGTTAAGGTTAGAGTTTGTGTAGTGTGTAAAAAGGTCCCTAACAATTTGGAAAACGTATAACACATTTGATAACCCAATTTCAGGAATTACCATCAATAGTCGGAAAAATATCCGAATTCTTTTGTGAATCCCTGTATAGGATCTATAGATTTGTATATATACTAAATTGTATTCTAAAATTTCCTTCATTTAGAAAACGCATAGCACAGTTGAAAATTCTCCTACAGCAAATATCGCCAATAAACGGAAATCTCTAGATCTTTTGTGCAGCCCTGTATAGGATCTATAGAATTTATATACTCCAAGTAGTATGCAAAAAAGAGTTAAATTTAAAAACGCCGACCACAACTTAAAACGCACTTCCAGCAATTATTATTCAATTATTATTCATACACAATACTGTAACAGAATACTTTTGTGTGTCCCTGTAAATGAACGCCGAATGCTATGTGCACCTTATTCTATAGTAAGCTACTTCTAGTGCATCTCAGTGATATATGTCAATTTCAATATGTTTGAAATAGTGTAGTATTATTAATGTACACAGCAAACGATTTTTCCCCATATACCGTCATGTAACGGAATTATTTTGAGTGTCCCTGTAAATGATCTATAAATGCTACACAGCTCATTTTGATTACCGAACAAGCCATAATAAACCTCAATAGCAGATATCAATTGCGTGGCAATCCGAGTATAGTTACGTGAGTTAGAGTACGAACAGATGGCAGACAGACAAACCGAATTCATAAACACTTTGTAACTATGTTGTAAAATGTTCAAAAGTATTGAAATGGCTTCAGTAGCTATCGAGAAATAGGGTACCTCAATGTCAGCCAATTTACACGTGCTTTCACAATTGTTATCGCCGCCTTAGTATACGAAATTCATTTCACACATTTCAGAATAGCATGCAAAGCTCTTCAGTCATAAAAGTTTCAGATAGAGGTAATCAGGAAAGTTTATTTCCACAGTGAGCAACTTTTAATGCAACTTAGTTATATATATCAATTTCAATATGTTTGAAATAGTGTAACATCACTAAAATACACTACAAATGATTTTTCCCCTTAGACCGTAATATAACGGAATTTTTTGAATGTTCCTGTAAACGAAGTATAAACACGCTAAACGCTTCATTTTCAATACTGAACATGCCATACACTTTTAAAATTTTGCAGCAAACTGTCCAGTCATTTGACCGTTTTCTACAAAAACGGTTACATAACTGTAATTTAACTATATTCTGACCATATTATTGGTCATTTTATGGTCATAATGGAGTTAAATAACGGTTATGTAACCATTTTCTACAAAAACGGTCAAATGACTGGACAGTTTGCTGCAAATTTTTAACAGTGTAGTAATCCTCAGTAACATATGAATTGTATGGCAATCAGAGTATATTTACGCAAGTTAGAGTACGGACAGATAGACAGACTACAGACAGGCAGACAGGCGGCAGATAGATAGACAGACGACAGGGCAGGCAGTCAGGCGGCAGATAGATAGACAGACGACAGACAGGCAGGCAGGTAGACGGCAGACAGACTGACAAACTGAATTCATAAACACTATTCAACTTTATTGGAAAGTGTTAAAAAGAACTGAAATCGCATCAGTAGTTTTCGAGAAAAGGGGTACTTCAGTGTCACACTATTAAAATTTGCAGCAAACTGTTCAGTCATTTGACCGTTTTTGTAGAAAACAGTTACATAACCGTAATTTAACTATATTCTGACCATAAAATGAGCAATAATACAGTCAGAATATAGTTAAATTACGGTTATGTAAGCGTTTTCTACAAAAACGGTGAAATGATTGGACAGTTTGCTGCAAATTTTTAACAGTGCAGCTAATTTACATGCAACTGTTGTCGCCCCCTTAGTATACGAAATACATTTCATACACCTCAGAATAGCATGCAAAGATTTTGTGTCATAAAAATTTCAGTTATATGGAATCAAGAAAGTTTATTTATTTATATATTTTTCAACGATATCCATCATGAAGATGCTCCATTTTATTTAAAACCATTTTTCGGATCCACGGAATTTATTTCTCTTTAATACTGTAGAGTAATAAATCTTACAAGTTTTACTTATATGCATGTGTTACACATAATTCTTTATTCGAGAAATCGATATTCAAGAATATTTACAAGCCGTTTTTGAAAAATTCTGCTACAAAATAGATTTAAGGAAATATTTTAGACTTAATGTATCATCCTATCGTATCCATTTTTTATTTCAAGAGAAAGGAGTCTAGATTTCATAAATAACAAATATCCCGATTAATCCTCTGTAGTATTATTGATAAGTTGTATTTGCTATTCTGCGGTATATTGCATTTGACAAGAAGTATTTATTTATTATTTCAGAAATTTATTTTTTTTTTCGCACGAAAAATTGTAATTTTAATAAATACGTAACTTGTGCATTCTTCTATATATAAAAGAAGAAAATATTGTAATCGAAATTATTTCTACTTCCGGTTTTCGACGGATTTACATATTTTAGTGGTCAGATATTCCGAAAAACATGTTTTTACAAAATGTCTGTCTGTCCGTGTGTTCGTGTGTATGTCCTCATTGTATCATCGAAAAGTGTATGAAGTTATGCGTAGAATTGAACCAAATTTAATATATACATATATATATATGTTTTTGGCTACGGCCAGCAGGTCAAAGTTAAATTTGGGGATATTCCGCCAGAAAGAGGCGCTGTGATAACAAATTTTGTGCCATTTTCATTATTGTATCATCAATAAGAGTATCAAGGTAGGCATTGAATTGAACCAAATTTAATCTATATGTTTTTTGGCTATGGACAGCAGATTCCAGTTGAATTTGGTGATATTTCACCAAATGTGGGCGCTGTGATAGCGAATTTTGTGCCATTTTCATTATTGTATCATCGATAAGAGTATGAAGTTATGCGTAGAATTGAACCAAATTCCATAAATGTGTTTTTGGCTATGGCCAGCAGGTACCAGTTGAATTTGGGAATATTTCGCCGGAAAGGATAGCGATTTTTATGCCATTTTCGCAACTTTTGGCAGTTTAAGTGAATAATTTAGGAATATTTTTCGACGAAATTTTATATTTAGATGAAATATTATAGGCCGAGGTTTGGATAAAATTTGGGAGAAATTCGGCCTCAAGTGGGCGCTGTGATAGCGAATTTTGAAGTACTGACATGTATGAGATTGAAGACAGTTTTGAGATTGGCACATCCGACTAGTTGTACTGTCAACTAGGAAAAAAATAGTACCCAAGTAGCACAGATTGTAGGCTCATTGTTTGCAGTTTATGGAAACAGTTGGGAAAAGGTAGGATTGGGAAGTGGTAGATGCAGAGTACCTCTAATTTGGAGCATATCTGAGGAGGATTCGGAGCAGCTAACTATTAGACCACTGTTGGGTCTTTGTTGGAAATAGTACGGCAAAGCGGGTATTTCTTACTATGGGTCAATGTAGGACTAAACATTGCTAACAATTAACTAACGTTGTCCCAACCATTTTTTACTACTTGGGTAGTAATACAACGTAATTATAAAGGGTATTCTACAATAGACTGACTGTTTCTTTTATTAATAAAAAGTAAACTGTGACTTATAGTTATTCTTTTAGGAGAGCTAAGTGTGAAACTGGAAATTTTTCGATTACGGTTCTACAGAGGGCGCTTCACGGTCTCAAACTGTATAATATTCGAAATAACCTTGCAATTTCCAAAGACTTTTGGATATCAACAGCTACACAGAATGAAGGGTAAAACCTGAAGCACGTTTGATCCATTTTTATACGTTAGCTTGATCGTTCTAACAGCTCAAGACATCGTAGCGCAGCGCTATCTATCGGTGATACATGGAATTAAAAGAACCGTTGTAAAAAATTCCTGACTTCGTGCATTAATGTTCTGAAAGAATAACTTCATGATAGTATATATTATATGATAGTATATTAATAGTTTGTCATTTAGTGAATTTTAAGAACAGTCAGTACATTTTAGGGGCCCCCTTAGATACTGTACTTTAGATTTAGCAGCAAGATATTTTTGAAGGTGTTGTGTAAGATGATGACACATGAGGAAGAAAAGGGCAATTAAAAATGTTTATTGCATTGGATTTCCGTAATCAGATTAATTTTTCTTAAAAGAAATGCAAAAATTTTCAATATTGGAATTTAAAATAATTTTTTGCCAGACATCATTTACACATTTTCTCTCCGTACATTAAATGATTATAAATCTTCTAATTTATAATAATATTTAATTAATCTCGCAGTACAACTTTATTGTTTGTTAAAGACTCGAATAAACTACAATAGAAACTTAATGCCCGCATCGAATGAATGAATGGCTTTTAAAAGAAAGAATCTCCTTCTTAATTCAAACTTCTGTTCTTGTATTTTAGCCTCGTGCTTTAGTCTGAAGAATACGAATTCGTTCTATGAAAAGATTCGTATATTTAATATTTTCAAGGTGTATTAAAGGGTTTTTAATGTATTAATAATACTTTCTCCAGTGGTTTGCCATTCATTTTCTATAAGTATTTTTACATACAATAGGAAGTTAAGCAGCAATTGAAAAAAGGGACATTTTCAAATCAAATGTAGTAACAAAACTATAAATATTTGTTATCATAAACTGCATATAAAAATGTACAAGTATAAAGGGAAATATTAGTGTGTATTGGCATCATCTAGCTTGCATGAATTTAAAAAGTAAACTATAAAGAAGCATCATTTTTCTTTATGTCGCGTGTGCTTCTCATTTAGGATCTTTTCTTCATTCGTTTTGACATTAGATTGTTAATATACGGATTTTAATCATAATGTATTTTCGTTTCTACAACTCAAATAAATTATTCATTTCATTTATAAAATTTTACACTTAAAAATCCAGAATATATTCGTCAGTACGAAATATTGTCCTCAATTGCATTCTGTATATGCTATTCTTATCTTTTATTTTTGTATTTCCCTAGAGTGGTATTTTTGGGACGCACTGAGTCAAAATCTGTCTTTCCTTAAATTAGGAGTCTTCAACCTTTGTCAGAAAGTTGTTTGCAATGAAATATTTCAAAAGGTAATCTACATCTTATTTAATCGCAAGATTTCTGTCATTAAATAAGGAAAAAATATCTCTTCTAAAATAGTGGTAGCTTCGTGGCCGGCGGGCCACAGGTTGAAGAATTTAAATGATCACCTTAAATGACCACAGTTATTTTTATTAATTTAAATTTCATCAAAACAGTTATCTTAATCTTATCAATAAAAATATCCTAAGCTATTAAATGTGCTATTTATAGCGCTATGTATATTAGAGATCTACACGGGCCAAATTTTTCAGACCCGGTAGATTTGAAAGCCAAAGATGTGTTCGGCCGTGGCCTGGCCCGAGAAAATATCAAGGAAATCAAATCCAACCCGGCCCAGTGCAATTCAATTTCTTCAAAACAATGCCGATATTGCTTAACCAATAGTATCATCCCACAATTAAAATTACTAACATATCTATGCAAATTTATAAAGCGCAGCATATCGCAAGCTATGGAATACTGAATTACAACATTAGTGATTACTTAGACAATTATATTCAAATGAAGACTCATTTAAAAATTTAATGTAGTTTAAAATAAAAGAAAAATGTAAAAAAAAAATCATAATTTTCAAGTTGTGTAAAGAAATAAAAGTAGATTATAAAAAATATATTTCTCTTTAATTTATTAAACCAAGATAAATTTCTTAAGATCCCGTTAAAACACGTAGAGTCCTGGAAAAATAAGTGATTATATATCATGGTGAAATTCGAAAAAATGCACTGGCGTCCAACAATCAAGGGACAGTGACCGGACGCTTTCGCTTTTCACAATGTTTGTTAACTATCTACTGATATTCTTGACAAATTGTCCTTGAACTTCGAGGATGTGAAGCACATGTTTGGCTTCAAGAACGGTAGAAACAGTATTCTGCAATTAAATGATTAATATATTGAATATTGGATGAAATATAGGCATTTGTATGAAATCATTTTTAACTGCGCATGCGCAAACTAGACCAAAGATTTTTTTTCATGATTTGGTAGTCAATTCTATAGAGTAACACATATAAAAAGACTAGTCATATATAGTGAATACGCAGAAAAATATCGGCAATACAGTGAGCTATTTGACAAATTGGGGTGGGGGGGGGGTCCAGTTGGATGATAAGGGATTTCCCCCCAATTTGTCAATTAGCTCACAGTATTACTGATATATTTCTGAGTTTTCGCGATATTTCACTGGTATTTTTATATGAGTTGCTATATAGAATTGACTACCAAATCATGAAAAAACAAATCCTTTGTATAGTTTGCGCATGCAGAATTAAAAATTATTTCATGCAAATGCCCATATCTCATAAAATCTTCAATATAGGATTTTTTTAATTTAAATATACTGTTTCTACTGTTCTTGAAGTCAAACATGTGCTTTACATCTTCGAAGTGCAATGACAATTCGAAGAATTTCAGTAGATATTCGACGAACCGTATGAAAAGCGAAAGCGCCTGGTCACTGCCCCTTAATTTTTGAACATCAGTGTATATATGTATAAATTAAAATTACGAATTGAAACTTATAAATTATTTAATACAAATCAATTTCTAAAAGCATCAAATATGCGAATCCAAAATTAAAGCTCATTCAGCTAAGTAATTTTTAAGTTATGCTCACAAAACTACCCGCATCGGAATCTGTTTTGCAGCGATTAAAAATGAATTTAACATTAGGTGTTCCGAAATTTAAACCTGCATAATTCCTAAGCTACTCGACCGAATGACTTCCCGTTTTGTATCCGAACGTAACTTTTACAAAAAATTTCAAATATGATGTAAAAATTAGGTGTTAGTATTGAAAAATAAAAAAAATGTTATAATTTCTATATATAGACGACCCCTAAAAAGATTAAGATTAGTAAATATTATTACTAATCGATTGGTAATAGTCACATTTTAATACGATGATTTGCGGCCGAGTTAGTAGGGGTGATACCTTTTTTTTACAGAATTGTAGGATATCACTATTTTTACAAGTCCCGACGCTGCACAGTGGGGCGTTTTGATGATCTAGGTGGACAAAATTCATTTTTCCGATATTCTCGGAATTTAACAAGACCGCGTATACTGGTAGCTGAATGTCACTTATGTTGAGATCAGTACGAGTGTTGTCGAAAAAATCCTAGCTGAAGAATGCAGTTGGTTTGAGGGAGTTTCAAGGGTTGCACTATTTTCCTATAAGTTTGAAAGCACGTCGTGACTATTCTGTTTTATTTGAATACACGAGTTTACTGAATATAAGTCACATGTTTGTCACAATATTCAACCTATTATTGTTTGAAAATAAGCGCCATCTTGTTTAAGAATTTTATCTTAACTTTTAACACAGTATTAAGCATTATTAAGCGATAAGCGCATTTTTTAAAATCAAAGTGCCATTCCTAAAGTATTGGAAACTTAAAACAATTCCTGCGAAAGTTTGCGAATCATTAAGTTATTTTAACTTGAAATGTATGTATGTATTATGTTTAATTCAAATCTTGCAAGTCAATTTTAAACCACTTTTAATAATCCGTTTGAGCTGAAACTTTGAATACATGTGCAGTTTCAATGGCAATACAATATTATAATATAAATAAATAATAATATAAATAATAATATAAATAATAATAATAATAATAATTAAATAAATAATTAAATAAACCAAATATTTATCACTGTTTGAGTATTTTATTAGTGATACACAGCAAAGCCTAATTAAACTTTAACGCAATAATTTTAAAGCCGGTCCCTTATAAAACGTATAAATGACGCTTCATTTTAATATCTACTCCAGACAATAAATCAGTTAACGTGTAAAACTGCATTGATAAAAATGAGAAAATGCAGTGATTAGATTAGGAAACATATATAAAATGATGTCTCTTATCTAAATAATTTTTCAGCTATGCTAGAAAAGGAGCAGTAAAGACCGGATGTAATGCATTCCTCATCTTGGTTTCTCTTTTGAAGGTGGATTAGCAGTTGTCGATGATACACCGTAACAGTCCCATTTCTCTTTACCATCAGTAATACCTCAAAGCCAATGTCCAGAAGAGAAAGATTAACATTTTTTCTTTGAATCCAGGAATGTTTCTATACTATTTCCTATTCCCTTCTTTATTTTTGTCGGAAATGAATAGCTATATTTTTCTATTTCGATTTTGATTTTGTAATAAACAAGAATGACGCGAGCAGCTATTAGCCGAGGATTTAATTATTAGGATGTAAGCTTATTAAAAAAAAATATTTTTTGTATCTTAATTTTCAGGAAGTGTGAATTTTGTGAACAGTAAACGCTGTTTTAATGTACTAAATATCCCTATAGGGCTCGAAACATAGAAAGTACATTAAATAATATTTGAATTAAAATTTATTTTTGATGTGATTAAAAATCAGTGTCCGTCACCTTCACAAATTCAAGAAGTTAATTTTTCGTCAAAGCAGGGAAAACACACTATGGCACTGAAACTGCTGATTTGTTATACTGAATAAAGAGCACTGTTAATCTTTATCCGAAAAGAAATGCGATTAAATAACTTAAAATCAATTAGTTATTCAATGTACAGTAGTGGGAAAAAAGGATAATAATTCGACAAAAAAAAATCGTCGTATAAATATATTACTGGCACCAACCAATTCGTAATAACATCTACTATAAAATTTTATGCATGAATTAGTATTTAAGAACGTCTACATATTAAAAATTGTACCAACTTTGATTTTTAAATCCACCTTTATATTGACACCATATTTTAGTTCCTTGGATCAAAACATCCTAAGAGAAGGTATATAGTTTCATATACCTTCTATTAGTACAGTGTTGGTACTAATATGGTACTAGTATTAGTACTAGTATAGTATTCATTCGGTTATGCTTTTTCTTAAATAGTCATAGAGTTATATAAGAAAATGTGTTAGAGCTTATCCATAAATTTCGAAAAATAAATTTAATATCCTCCAAGGAGAAGTACCAGGAACACTCAGTTTGTTACCAGAATTTAGACATTTTAAATATATATTAAACTGATTTTATAAGATATTAAAATCAATTACATTTTACCGAAGACTGTCTAAAATTTGCTTTTCTGTGCATATCAACGATAACAGAAGACTGTTCCCTTAAACAGTCAGAAAGCAAATCTTATCTATATCACGAAAACTAATGAGCTGGAATGAATTGTAAACTTAAACATCCATGTTTTTGACGATTGTGGTTCATTTTATGTAAAGTACTCATATTATTGGATCATCCGGAAAGTTCTGCGGTTTTTCAAAAAGCGAAGCGCTGTTTCGTCTTGTTATTTTACTACTGCTGATGCGAAGTGACCTTGAATGACCCATAAGCACATTCGGTCTTTTCTGCTTGTGCTGCATAATTGTCGCTTGTGTTGTGGCATAATTTTGTTTCAGTGCAGTGCTAAAAATGGATACCCAAAACGTTCATTTTCGTCATATTATGCTCATTTAATTCAAGAAAGGTAAAAATTCTAGTCACATTGACCGTAAAATTAGTGTAGTGTATGGATAAAGATGACAGAGACAGATCTTTGATCAGATATTTGATCATATGTGTCAGATTCAAATGACACAGTTCGAAGGTGGTTTGAGAAGTTTAGGCGTGGAAATTTCAGTCTCGAATATCATGCCCGCTCTGGACGACCATCATCTGTAAAGGAGGACCTCTTATAAAAGAAGCTATCAAATGATCATGCACTGTATTTTATTTTTAATATTTAATCTGTGTGATAGCTCCTAAACTGTGTAACGTGGATTTTCAGCGATAGCTTATTTTAAGAGGTCCTCCTTTACAGATGATTGTCGTCTAGAGCCGGCATCATATTCATGGCTGAAGTTTCCGCGCTTAAACTTCTGAAACTACCTTAGAACTGTGCCATCTCAAACAGCACTTTGTCCATATCCAACACAATTTTTACGAGCAGTCTGACTAACATTTTTACCTTTCTTGAAATAAAAAACCATAATGTGGCGAAAATGGTTCTCCATTCTTAGCACTGCACTGAAACAAAATTATGATCCAACGCAAGCAAAAATTATGCAGCGCAAGCAGAAAAGATCTAATGTACATATCTGGGTCATTCAAGGTCACTTCCTGTCAGCAGTAGCAAAATAACCACACAAAACCAAGCTTCGCTTGCAAAAACCAAATAACATTCCGGATGACCCAATATATTAAAGAATAAATTAATAATTTTCATAATTAAAAAATTTTTTTAATCGAAAAAAATGTTTGGGACTATTCATTGTATGTCCTTAAAAAAGAGACATTTCAGTCGGATGATAGATTAAAGTTTGTCACGTAAATTTAACATTAGCAATCTAAAACTTTTAGGTATTCTAACTCCAGAAATTTAAGAAAAACTATCCGAACTGTACCATTTCCGGGCTACCTTAATCCAACTAACTCAAATATGACATCAAAATCGTTACTATTCGAAAAAACAAATTTTGTTTAACTTTTAATATGCAGCCAGTCGCTAGAATTTAATATTTGATTTTATTAACATTTGTACCAGTCACATTTTTATACGATGATATTTGGTTGAAATAGTGTGCGGGACATCCTTTTTTTCCACAGCTATACCATTTTTCAAACAAACTTTCGAATTTACGCTTTGATTTTTATGAAATCTATTATATATATAGGGCTGATTCAAAAATTGTGAGTAAAATTAAAACGCGAATAACAAAATGATAAAATATATGGTTTAGAAACTACAAAAAGTGTTATACAGGATCTCTGTTCATTCTTATTACTGTCATGTAGCTAAACCTATTTAGCTAATATTTATGACTGTGTAAAGACAGTATACATTTCAAGATTTATCTGAATACCCAAATGCATTCACTCAAACATGGGCGTATTCTAAAGTATATTCTAAATCTTATTTGACTCGGATTGAATCACTAAATTGCAAATGTTTGACGAATTTACGATAAGTCTTGTTCAAGTGACGCGAGAAAAGGATACCATTCAAAATATATTTTTTGATATGTATTAAAATTGTGCATGAAGACTAACTATTAGTAGCTAAAATAAAAACTCCATTCAGACAAAATTGTCATTAGATTATCATAAATGGTTTCATTGCAGATTATGATATTTTTCCCCTTATTCGATTACTTCTGTAAACAAGTTGGAAATTGTGCGTCAAACATGACAAATGAGGTGCGTTCGTACTATAAGTAGTTTTATATATATTCCGATCTTGGTGCTATAGATGTTGCACTCTTATGCAAAATTGCATGAATACAAAATTTATTTTATGCGCAGATTTTCATATTATAGATATTAATTTTATTTTATGAAATTAAGTTTCAATACACTTTTACAAACAATTAATTACAATTCTGTTACATTAAAATTATACTATGCACAAATATCCAATACAAGACAATGTAAAAAAAACAGAGTTATTATTTCCGATAAATGAATTATATTGTCTGTCATTATGATACGATTAATTTCCGTAATAAAATAAGTACATTTTAAGTTGGCAACATTTTATCTTTTGTTGACATTTAGTGAAAATTCCAATGGGGAAACTTAAACCTAGCTTTAAACATTTCAGAAGTTTAAATCCATATTTAGACTCTTTTACCATTTAATATCGATTTCTCCGGTAACATCTATCCAAAAAACTGTCGGTAGATTATAGGATTGCTATAGTTAAACAATTTTAGTATACAAATTCGGTTTTTAAATTCAGTAATACGGAAATAATAGGACTCCATCTTAGATAGAACGTCATCACCATGTCAACCTAGAATCATTACCGATCATGGGATATCATAGAGTTAATTACGTATGATAGGATTTAATAGAATGAAGAAAACTTTTATTAATATCTTTTGAAGTTTTGATTCAATTTTCATAAAATTTGAAATGATGCGACAAAATTCTGAAACGATTAAATATATTACATTTCAAACTTGGGGTTGTTTTTTCGCTGTTATATGCTGACAGATAGATGGACCAGACGACGACTACTACGTATTTATATAATTACGAACGCACATAAAAAAAGGACACTAGTCAGGGCTCTAGACATTATTTTTCCATCTTTAAAGGAAGCAGAAAATAACTTTCAGTATTGAAAAGGCACTTGTCCATGGACATGTGTCCTTTCAGAAATGACTTTTCCGTAAGAAAAGATGTCTCCATTATAAAAAGAATGGTAAAAAAGATTAATGTAAAAGAGTATTGTTTGTTAATAATAAATACACCAAAAAATTAAAAATAAATTACTATGGCACTTGTCCATGGACATGTGTCCTTTCAGAAATGCCTTTCCGTGAGAAAAGATGTCTCTATTATAAAAAGAGCGGAAAAAAGATGAATGTAAAAGAGTATTGTTTGTTAATAAAGCGATTAAATGAGTAACAGCAGTCAAAACGTAAGCTATATATGGCACTTGATTTTCCATTTTTTTAATAATTCTTACATAGTTATTGCAATTACAGAAATACTTTGGATAGCTTAAGAAAGCAAACCACTACAATTACAAACTTGAAACTATGACTTTTAACTATTGGTAACCTACATATTAAAAAAAAATTCTAAGTTATTTTATAAATACGTAAACTTTTTTTTTTAAACACAAAGCTTGTGCTAAGACGCACGGCAGAATATATGTAATATATTTTGTTATTCAGTTGAGGCTCACTGTGGAGACACGAAAAGTTTTTGCTTTCCGTCTGTCTGTCTGTCTGTTTCGCGATAACTGCCGTAAAAATCGTCCTAATAGGTTGGTTGATTTTTGGTAGGTATGTTGGTGAGGTACCCGGAATTAGCTGTATAGTTTTTAGTTACGTTTGGTTTCTTTTTAGATCCTAATGCTTTCCTATGGGAATGCAGACGACTTTCAAACTTCATTTTTAACTGAGATGAAAATCCCATATTTGAATAATGGATTTAAACGCAAAATTACTAATGCTAAATTTTCGATATAGAGGTTTTAAATATATCCAATAGCATTGAAAATTTGCTTATACGTTCATTAGAATTTAGATTTTAATTGTTTAAATTGTTGGAAAATATTTTGCATTTGCTCGACAAACATAAAAAAAATTTATTTTCATATGTTTTACAAATATTAAAATGCATTTCTTTTTACTTTGCTCTTTAATTTATTAGTTGCTTAGCAACCCTATTTCAAAGAATATCAAAGTAATAAAATTCAATTAACTCGCACTATTTTGCTGCAATATTCTATTATCAAAATAAATTGTTTTTGTATTGTATTGACATAAATAAAGAATTTATTTTAATACAAGTTTATTTTTTCTTTATCTAAAAAGTTACATGAATAAAAAGTTCATAAGAATTTCAGAATGCCATTGCAAAAACCGTGTTTAATTGAACGCTTCTAATTTCTGAAACCTCCGAAGTATTTTATATGCCTATAAATATGTATGTAATATAAAAAAAATAATTTCGGATTGTAAGATTATGCTAAATAATATGAAAAGTGAGATTAAAAAACAATGACTTTTAGAGCTGACGTTGAAGCTCCTGATCTGCAAATTTACTAGTATGTAACCATCTTCTGATATTTTAGAGTTGCGTGAGATCCGGGTTAATATTTATCTAATTATTTAACACGTTGAGTAGACCATGTGTACCGCAGGCGGTCATACTTTATTTTTATTAGAGTGCAATCTGTACCACCGGCGGTCACACTTTATTTTTATTAGAATGCCGCGTATACCGCCGGCGGTCACGCGTAAACATAAATTTAAAGCATATTAATTTTGATGGCACTCCAGTAAAATGCATTACTGTTGTTCTATGGCACCTAGATAAAGCATTCTTTTTTTATAGTTTTGAAATTAATTTCTAATCTTATATTACAAATGAATTATAAAAGGAATAAAAAACATATTTTGGTTAAAACTGAAAATTTGATTTCTTCACTTTCACTTTCATCAGTCTTTTTAAGTTTTCCATTAAAAAAAAAAAAAAAAAAAAAAAAAAAAAAGACTTGAATTATATTTATTGTTTATTCTGGTCATTATTAAAATAAAAACAATATTGGTACCGTTATAAATTAAAAAAAGAGAAAAATTAAAAAAATATATATATACTTGCGTGACAGCCGGCGGTGCATAAAAAATGTGTTTACATTTTTTATGAACTCTACTTACACTTGTAATAAATATCATTAAGGGGACAGATCACCTTTAAAATGGTCAAAATTTCAATTTCAAGGTTTTGATGTCAGTAAATAGTGCATTTTATTCTGAGTAAAAAGGTACCAATGTTTTTCAGAGGCGATAATTATTGACGAAGATATAAAGTAAAACGCAATCGTCATTCTTTGTTTTTGAATGGAGAGAGAAAACTTTAAATGCATTTAAGTCACAACAATGATTTTCAAACTTGCGCGCACGATTTCTCCAAAAATAATTTAGATAGAACCTCAATTTTTTTCAAACTTATTAATGTTGTAACAATGAACAAAATGAACTAGAATCTTTTAATTTGGTCAATAAATTAAAAAATAATTAACTCTAAGTAAATTAAAAACGCATTTTAAATGCGCTTTTCGATGAATTACAGGGTAGCTTTAGATCAGGAAAAGGTAGATTGCATAACAATGGCGAAAGACGCACAATGCGTATGCACAGTTTCTGTCAAAACTATGAGGGCAACCCACATTCCAGAAGTTAACAATACTCGTCTATCCATCCTCACTCGTTTAATTGAACTCAGTAGGGCGAGTATTGTTTAATTCTGGCATGTGGGTTGCTAATAATTTGGACAAAAACTGTGCATACGCATTGCGCCTCTTTCGCCATTGTTATATATAAAGGCATTCTACTTATTCGATAATTTTCCAGAAGCAGCGCCATCTATAAAAAATTTTTGGAACTAATTTTTTATTTGCTTAAACAAAATTTCAGATCATAAGAAGCATTTTTGTCCAAACCGCACTCTCGTACGCCAATTGCTTGATCTTTTATTGAACTTTAAAATGTGGCGAGGACTTCTGGGACATCCTGTACATATATTGTATACATCTATGTATATATATATATATATATATATATATATATATATATATATATATATATATATATATATATACAAGCAGAGTTCACAACAATTTAAAAAATGAATCACAAACTCAAAATTACAAAAAAAAATTATATACCGTTTACAATTTTCTATTTTTCATGTTCAATATGTATCTGTATATGGTGTTATATTATTATCTTTTTTTCTGAGTTCTTTTTCATTATTTGGAGTATAATATATGCGTTTTTGTCAAAGGAAATTCATAAGTGTCTAACACAAACTTTTATTTTCATTATATTTCTTTATCTCAAGGCTATCCATTGATGATTAGAAGTGTATTTGAAACACATTGACTGCATTTGCAGAGATGAAGAATTTACTCTCCTACATAACTATCTAACGAGAAGACAAATATTGCTGAATTAACCTGAAACTATTCGAAAACTGTAAAACATTGCGAGTGATTTTCATTTTAAAAAAAAATACATTCTCTCTGGATGTTTGATAATTTTAATTTTTTTTTTTTTTTTTTTTTTTTTACCGACTGGGAAACTCACTTGCATGATATTTCAGAAAGAATCATGAGGAATTGGATACTATCTCATAATTTAAATATTTTGGGAAAGTAAATACTTACTGTGCCAAATAATTTCTTTTAAAATGTGTTTAATTTCCAATCATTTATCACTAGAAAAAAAACCCGGAAAATATTAAGCTACAATATCTTATAATAATTGTAAATGCTTCAGCGTTTTGAATAATGATTTTCAAAAAAATAAATTTCAGTATGTATATGTGTATAGAGGAATAGCACAGCTTTCAAACCGGCTAAAAAATAAGAAATTTCGTGAAGCAAATTTTTTTAATGGGCCTTTAACATACCTCAAGGATTCTTTTCTTTCCTTTTTTAACGCTATTTGGGTATTTTTAACTGATTTGAGATTGTTTTGTATATCTTCCTCTGCTGAACGAACTTTTGCTGAAATTTAACATTTTTTAAAATCATGAGCTCTATGTTAGCATTGTGCTATTTTTGACTGCATTCAGAACTTAAACAGTTTTAAATCTTGTATAATTTTTTTTTTCTGAAAAACTAATCTTCATATTTTAAAAAGCTTCATATTTTCATGAAACATACACATAATATTTCACTTTTTTTAAAACCGAGAATGACAAACTAATGGTCATCAATTTTTGTGGAATTTTGTTCTTGCACAACAGTAGTAGAAGAATGTATGTTTCACCTCAGCAGGCGCTGTGTGCCTGGTGGAGGTGGGTACCGGAAGTGAGCCTGGCAGTTGAAGCGGAAGTGATGGAAGATAAGACAGGAAGTGAAAGAAGATAAGACAGGAAGTGAACCGGAAGTGTTGGAAGATAAGAGAGGAAGTGAAGTAGGGGAGGGCTTAATTCTTTTTTAACCGATAAGGGAGAGAGGGGAGGGCTTATTTTTAGGGGGCTTAATTTTTTTTTGTGAAAAATAAAGGGTTTTAATCAGATTCTTTCTTGTCAGGGAATTTTTTTTTTAAATACGAAGTTTAGATGTAAGATATTTAAGAAATATAAACTACAACTTGGAGTACTTTTTGAAATTTTCTTATTTTTAGGGGGTCTTCTAGGTAGGGGAGGGCTTATTTTTAGGGGGGCTTAATTTTTTTTCAGGAAAATAAAGGGTTTTAATCAGATTCTTTCTTGTCAGGGAATTTTTTTTTTTTAAATTGTGGGCCCACCATAACCACCCGCTATGAAAACAATTCATAACGCCACAATTTTTTTTTTTACCTATTCTTTTACGCCAGTCATCTGCGAGAGACCTGTAACGAAATAAAAGGTTTAATTATTATGTTTAAGCGAGAGTTGTGTCATACGGGAAATCAGATGTGTGACGTCTGCTAAAGTTGTAGAGTGTCTATGAGGAAATCCAGCTTCATGGAACCTAGAAATTAAAAAAAAAACAAGTCTTGCTTGATGTATGTGATAGCTAAAGGCCCCCCAACCTATACAAAATTTTAAATAATTTTATATAGGTTGTATTATCTGACTAAGCAGGGGTCGCATGGCCGCCACACCACTCATTGTTGCCTTCGATTCGCATACAACAAACAATACTTTTTGTATTTCGCGCTCGTCGAACTAACTGTTCAGAGTTTAACATGAAATTTACTTATAATTCACCTGTAAAAGAATTTTTTTCCCTTCTTTAAACATTAACTTAAATTTGAATGAGATTAAAATAGATGTAATGGCTAAATTTATAAGGATTTAAAATGAAAATTGTGATAGTCATATAAATAAATTAAAATAGATGTAATGGCTAAATTTATAAGGATTTAAAATGAAAGTAATGCGATTACTTTGCTTCATAAAAATATAACACGAAAAAAGCTACTAGACGTTGAAATTTAAACTTCTTGCGCTCGTCGACATAACCGTTCGGAATTTTTTTCGAACTTTGTGTCAATACCAGTTAGGATCCCTTAGAAAGACCTACATAGAGACACTTATCCCTAACGTATATAATCAACCCTATATTTAACTAACCATAAAAATATAACACGAAAAAAGCTACTAGACGTTGAAATTTAAACTTCTTACGCTCGTCGACCTAACTGTTACATGAAATTTACTTATAATTCACCTGTAAAAGAATTTTTTTCCCTTATTTAAACATTAACTTAAATGTGAATGAGATTAAAATAGATGTGAAGGCTAAATTTTTAGAGAGTTAAAATGAAAATCCACTGAGGGTTATGTTAAATAAAAGGAGATGATCGACTTTGACAGCATTTTTCTAAAAGTTTATTTATCGAAAAAGGAATCATACGTTTCGTGTTCGTCGACCTAACTGTTCGGAATTTTCTTCGAACCCATTATTTTTGACTTTATAAAAGTTTCATGTAAAAAATTATTCTTTAAGTTTTAACTGAAATGAGATTGAAATAGATGTAATGGCTAAATTTTTAAAGATTTAAAATGAAAACTGTTGATAGCCATGTAAATGAAAGTAATGCGATTACTCTGTTTTATAAAAATCAAACACGAAAATAGCTGGTAGACGTTTACCTTTCGCACTCGTCGACCTAACCGTTCGGAATTTTGTTTAAACTTACGAGTTAGGATCCCTTAGAAAGACCTACATGAAGACACTTATCCCTAACGTAGAAAATAAACCCTATATTTAACTAACCAGTTACAACACACTAGTATACCTGTAAAAGAAAAATAATACTTACAAAAGGAAAAAAATAATATCTGTAAAAGAAAAATAATACCTACAAAAGGAAAAAATAATATCTGTGAAAGAAAAATAATACCTATAAAATAAAAAATAATACCTGTAAAAGAAATATTTTTTTTAAGTTTGAAAAAACAGAGATACAATTTTTTTTTTAATTCGAACCTTGTGTCAATACGAGTTAGGATCCCTTAGGAAGACCTACATAGAGACACTTATCCCTAACGTAGATAATAAACCCTATATTTAACTAACCAGTTACAACACACTAGTATACCTGTAAAAAAAAATAATACTTACAAAAGGAAAAAAAATAATATCTGTAAAAGAAAAATAATACCTACAAAAGGAAAAAATAATATCTGTGAAAGAAAAATAATACCTGTAAAAGAAATATTTTTTTTTAAGTTTGAAAAAACAGAGATACGAATTTTTTTAAATTCGAACCTTGTGTCAATACGAGTTAGGATCCCTTAGAAAGACCTACATAGAGACATTTATCCCTAACGTAGATAATAAACCCTATATTTAACTAACCAGTTACAACATACAAGACATAATCGTTACATTCAGTTAATAAGTGATTTGACATGTAAAATATTAGATATAAAAACATGCAATATGATATATACAACACACAAATCAAATTTAAAGATTTTTTCCTGTTGATATGAACAATTTTTAACAAGAATTTAGCAATAATTTAACTTGAGAGCAGGTATTTTGTTTAGAGTTATACAATTATAATAAATTTTAACCCTATTTTACTTAATACAACCAACATTTAAAAAAAGAGAACGACATCTAGTTTTTTAACGTCACATATTTGAATTATTAACCTATTTTAGTTAAAAGTATGATACTTAAGTGATTTTATTTGAAAAATCAATACAACATTTTAAAAGCAGTCGAAAGATTTTTGCTTTTGAAAAATAACTAACAGAATTTTAATTTTTTAAGCATTGGGTAGATGACACTAACTTTAAGTTAATTTTTAATAGGTCACTTTAAATAAAATACATATTTTTTATTATTATTAAAGAAATATAAACTACTCACACATTATTATTATTATGCTGCATTTTAACATAACAACATTCACAGTAATAGACATGCGATTAAGACCATTGGAATTCTACAACTTTTCTGTTGTCATGTGTTCACAGAGGAAATCTTTTCATATAGAAGGCAAAATAAGATAATGATAAACATGATTCGTTATGCATATGTTTAATCAGGAAATTATTTAAGACCATTTTACATGGTATTACAGAATAAATCTTTTCATAGGATGCAAGATAAGATAATATCACATAAGGTATTGTGTGGTTAAATTGAATTATTGATAAACTTAGGATTTATGTTTAAAGTGAATAAATTTGATATGTTAGGTTCACTTAATAACAGAGGGTTGAATAAGTTATTTTTAATAAAAATAAAGTTTACTAAAAGTTTTTAAAGTTAAAAAAAAAAAAATGTAAGTTACGTTAAAAAAGTTAACAAAAATATAGTTTTAAGAAATTTAAAGTTTACAAAAAGTTTGAAAATCTCTATGTTAATCAAAATTAACTTTTTAATTTTAACTATTGAGAAAATATAATCTGTTTATCCTTGTAACCAACTGGTGCATATCAACTATCTGCACATGTGCAGTAAAAACATACACTTTTAAACTAACTTGAGTTTGATTTTAAATTATTTGCTAATTTTTATACAGCTCGATTACCTTTCAGAAACAAAACAGAATGAAATACTTACCAAAAAACACGTCAACGTCTTATACTTGCTTTCACTTAACTAATCTTTCTACATTAGCTTTGCTAGGGGGCGCTGCAATCGCCGCTACTAGTTTCCGGTTTGTGACGTAGTTTCTGGTTTGCGATAAGAACAAGGTTAAAATAAAACCCACGTGCATTCAGTTGGTGTTGTTTACCTGTACCTTGTTATAAGCCGTTTGCCTTCTCTTGCTCACTTATCACTCGCTTGTCCAGACTTGTTTCTGTGCTGCACGCCTGTTTTGCTGACTCATCTCTTGCTTTAACTGTTTGGACTTGCCTGATGTGAACTATCTCAGGTCTTTTGTCATAGCTTGAATGTACTTTATGTCGATCACTTTAATATAAAGTTATGTCCCAACTTACTTAAACTTTAATAAAAATATTATTTATTTATAAATTACATGGAATTCTTATTTTTCTAACACATTTACTAAGTCACTTTCGTTCAAAAATATGGTAAAACCCGATTTTAAATCGAAGTTTAGGATAAATTCCCCAAATTTTGTAACATTTTAGCACTAATAAGAAATATTGTAAACACCCTGTACATACAAGTTTTATAAAAATAATATTAAATTCCCCAAATTTTGTAACATTTTAGCACTAATAATAAATATTGTAAACGCCCTGTACATACAAGTTTTGTAAAAATAATATTACTTATAGCTAACTCGTTTAGTCCCATGATAAGAACCTTCAATATCGCTAAAATCAGTGTTAAACAAAAATGCAACCATAGGTTTAACCGTCTAATTACATGTCTTTACATATTATTTTAAAATGTAAAGCATTATAGCTGAACGAATGATATAAGAAAAAGTTAGAATAGATCACATATTTTTGTTATTAAAAAAAACTTATATGCAAACAAACTTTTTAAACTTAGTAAAATATTTTTAATTTATAAATTTAAATTAAAAATAAAATATTTTTAAATAAGAATATTTAAGAATTTTTAAAGTATTTTAAATTAAATTTATAAATTAAAAATATTTTACTAAGTTTAAAAAGTTTGTTTGCATATAAGTTTTTTTTAATAACAAAAATATGTGATCTATTCTAACTTTTTCTTATATCATTCGTTCAGCTATAATGCTTTACATTTTAAAATAATATGTAAAGACATGTAATTAGACGGTTAAACCTATGGTTGCATTTTTGTTTAACACTGATTTTAGCGATATTGAAGGTTCTTATCATAGGACTAAACGAGTTAGCTATAAGTAATATTATTTTTACAAAACTTGTATGTACAGGGCGTTTACAATATTTATTATTAGTGCTAAAATATTACAAAATTTGGGGAATTTAATATTATTTTTATAAAACTTGTATGTACAGGGTGTTTACAATATTTCTTATTAGTGCTAAAATGTTACAAAATTTGGGGAATTTATCCTAAACTTCGATTTAAAATCGGGTTTTACCATATTTTTGAACGAAAGTGACTTAGTAAATGTGTTAGAAAAATAAGAATTCCATGTAATTTATAAATAAATAATATTTTTATTAAAGTTTAAGTAAGTTGGGACATAACTTTTATATTAAAGTGATCGACATAAAGTACATTCAAGCTATGACAAAAGACCTGAGATAGTTCACATCAGGCAAGTCCAAACAGTTAAAGCAAGAGATGAGTCAGCAAAACAGGCGTGCAGCACAGAAACAAGTCTGGACAAGCGAGTGATAAGTGAGCAAGAGAAGGCAAACGGCTTATAAAAAGGTACAGGTAAACAACACCAACTGAATGCACGTGGGTTTTATTTTAACCTTGTTCTTATCGCAAACCGGAAACTACGTCACAAACCGGAAACTAGTAGCGGCGATTGCAGCGCCCCCTAGCAAAGCTAATGTAGAAAGATTAGTTAAGTGAAAGCAAGTATAAGACGTTGACGTGTTTTTTGGTAAGTATTTCATTCTGTTTTGTTTCTGAAAGGTAATCGAGCTGTATAAAAATTAGCAAATAATTTAAAATCGAACTCAAGTTAGTTTAAAAGTGTATGTTTTTACTGCACATGTGCAGATAGTTGATATGCACCAGTTGGTTACAAGGATAAACAGATTATAGTTTCTCAATAGTTAAAATTAAAAAGTTAATTTTGATTAACATAGAGATTTTCAAACTTTTTGTAAACTTTAAATTTCTTAAAACTATATTTTTGTTAACTTTTTTAACGTAACTTACATTTTTTTTTTAACTTTAAAAACTTTTAGTAAACTTTATTTTTATTAAAAATAACTTATTCAACCCTCTGTTATTAAGTGAACCTAACATATCAAATTTATTCACTTTCAACATAAATCCTAAGTTTATCAATAATTCAATTTAACCTTTCGAAAAATATAATTAATTAAAAAACTATGCATCGTGTTGTACTCATTTTGTAGTAGTTTAAGCAGTAAACCCTTCAATTAAATTAGAAATTTAGATGATTTCCTTTATCGAATACCTTAAATCGTCTATAAATACTGTTATATCATGGCTTGCTCAGTTAAACCTACCCTAAATTATAAAACCGAAAAATAATTTTGGTTGTGGGTTCGAATTCAAGTTAAAACTTTTAATTATCTCTTAATTCTATTACCAACCGATAGAGGGCGATACAAAAAAAACTATTATTTCATTTTAAAAGGTTCACATCTAAATTCTAATTAAACTCTAAGTCATTTCAAATTTTAACTCGTGACTTTTAAAACATTTGATTTATACAATAATGTGATCGTTTGCTTTTTGAATGCTAATTAAATTTATTGTTTTTAAGTGTAACATTAAGAAATAACTTGAATATTAAATCAATTTAGCCTTAAAAAAGAAACACAATATATTCAATCAGTACCTTTGTGGTGTAATTGCCAACGCATTCAGTTGTTAAGTGAAAGGATAATAATTCGATTCCATTCAAATACGACTTTTCAATTTATTTTCCTATGTCCTTTTTCTTATGTAGGGGGAAATTTCAAAAAGTAGTCAAAGTTGTAGTTTATATTTCTCAAATATCTTAAATCTAAACTTCGTGCTCAAAAACCTACTTTAAACTATAATTTTATGACTTGATCAGTAAATATGTTACCAGTGACGTCATGTGTGGGGGAAAACCCCATATATAATTCCTAACATCATGTCTTATCTTGTGAGTGATTAAAAGTAACACATTTTCAATCAATTCTCTTGTAGTTTAAGTAACATATAATAAATACCTCGAGTTTATTTCACCATAAATAAAATTTCCTTTAAAAGTTATGAAATTTTTCATGTTTTATAGAATTTTAACAAATTTATTCCTACTTTGTCTAAGACATTCAAAATGTTTAACAGTTGTTTATTTTAAAAAAGGTGAAAATTTTATAAAGTTTTATTTTTTAATTGAGTGAGATTAAAAATTTCACTATTAAATTCCACTAAGTTGAATTTTTTACAGGTATGCAATTTCCACTGCTTTGAAAATGTTGTGTTGTTTCCAAAAAAACTTTAACAATGTGATAAGTTATTAATTTTCCTTAGTTGAAAATATTGTATAAGTGTAAAGTTATTATTTTTCTTAGTTTGAAGTATTGTCTAAGTGTAAAATTTACTTAAATTTAATTATTTTCTTTTGTCAATCTAATGAAATATTTATTTGTTGCTAATTTTCTAAAATTTATAACTAACTAGATAGTTTAAAAAAACTCTAACTATGTGTTATGTCTAATTTTTCCTTAGTTTAAAATATTGTCTCAGTGTACAGTTATTATTTTTTCCTAGTTTGAAGTATTGTCTAAGTGTAAAGTTTACCAAAATTTAATTTTTTTCATTTATCGAAATGTTTATTTTTTAAAATTTGTTAATTTATGTTAAATTTTCTAAAATTTTTAACCAACTATATATTTTTCCAAATCCTCTAACAATGTGTTAAGTCTATTTTTGTTAGATTAAAATATTGTCTCAGTGTAAAGTTATTATTTTTTCTATCTTCCATGTTCCGATATAAAGGTGATAATCCCAAGTTTCCAATATACAAGTGAAAATACATTAAAATATTTAAATGTTGTAGAAAAATGGGTGATATCTGAAATTTAATAGTTCAAACAGCTTCCGGGTAAAAATCGTCTACACGTGTTAAAAATGGCAATCATTTTCCCAACAGACAGTTCGACACAGGTAAAAATGAGTCACTCAAACATGCATATAGCAAGCTGATAACAAGTTTAGATTGGAAACGTAGATAGACTATCTTGAAAAAATTTTAGGTGAGTCAATTTTTATTATAAAACTCTTATCTCATGTTAAAATCTTTTTTTAAATTAACATTTTGTCTAAGTCATTCAAAATACACAACATCAGTTTTAACAGTGTGGGTTAAAGAAAACACATTTTTCGCAATCAAACTATTTTATTCATCATTTAAAATTACACACATCAAATAATTCTGTCATATTAAGATGTATACAATTCTAATTTCAAAATTTTTGTAATGTCCAATAAGTCACTCGTTCAGTGAAATCTTAAAATCAGTTAAACAACTTGAAAAAGGCATTCTATACATGCACGTTTTGATCTGTTAATTCCACTTCACATATTTCGCATATCATTTTGTCTTTTAATTCACTATAAGTTCGAACTAATCTATAAGCTTCACTATCAGTTCAAATAACAAATCTTTCAAACAGGGTGATTTCGCAATGTTAGGTAAAGCTTTATGAAATGTATCACAATGTTGTAAAAAATCAGATTCACAATTAAATATTTCACAACACTTTGTACATGAATGTTGTTTTGCTAATTTGTGAGTTTTCTTATCTTTCAATAAGTCTGTCTTTCTTGAAAACAATTCGTTGCAATCACTACACTTGAATTGTTTTGGCGATTTGTGAATCTTTTGCGAAAAAACTTCACCACACACCTCACAGCGAAAACACTTTTCCTTTAGATGATTTTTCATAAAAAACACTAAGTGAACTTTTCGAGAAAATGTTTTGTTACACGACTTGCAGAAATAGGGTACCTTTTTAATTGCTTTAGGTGACATGGCTTTATCCGCTATACAAGATTGCATCGCGCGTTCCATATCAACTTTAATACTTAGACGAAAATCACAACCTTTTACATCAATCACAAAGTATTGTATAGCATTAAACACTTTGTTCTTAAAATAACATTCTCATGTAGGGGGTGCTTGTTTCAAAATACTAGCATTTTATTGGTTAAAAAAAGTCACATGCAAAAAGTTTCTTTTCTTTTTTTCGATAAAGTTTATAAAACTTAGAAATGTATTAAAAAAAAGTTTTAAAATCGTAACGTATTTTCCTTAAAGCACTCTCCTTTTCTAACATTCCTAATTAATTTTTTTTAAATATTGTATACAATTTCCCTTATTTAAATATTGTGCAAAATTAAAATTTGAATGTTCTGTCAATACTATTTTCAAATTCGAAATAAAATTAATTAAATCAGCAAAATTTATAATTGGACACTTTATATAAATAAAGTAATGTTATCTCTTAAACAAATTTCCTGTTTAAACATATGCATAACGAATCGCGTTTATCAATACCTTATGTGATATTATCTTATCTTGCATCCTATGAAAAGATTTATTCTGTAATACCATGTAAAATGGTCTTAAATAATTTCCTGATTAAACATATGCATAACGAATCATGTTTATCATTATCTTATTTTGCCTTCTATATGAAAAGATTTCCTCTGTGAACACATGACAACAGAAAAGTTGTAGAATTCCAATGGTCTTAATCGCATGTCTATTACTGTGAATGTTGTTATGTTAAAATGCAGCATAATAATAATAATGTGTGAGTAGTTTATATTTCTTTAATAATAATAAAAAATATGTATTTTATTTAAAGTGACCTATTAAAAATTAACTTAAAGTTAGTGTCATCTACCCAATGCTTAAAAAATTAAAATTCTGTTAGTTATTTTTCAAAAGCAAAAATCTTTCGACTGCTTTTAAAATGTTGTATTGATTTTTCAAATAAAATCACTTAAGTATCATACTTTTAACTAAAATAGGTTAATAATTCAAATATGTGACGTTAAAAAACTAGATGTCGTTCTCTTTTTTTAAATGTTGGTTGTATTAAGTAAAATAGGGTTAAAATTTATTATAATTGTATAACTCTAAACAAAATACCTGCTCTCAAGTTAAATTATTGCTAAATTCTTGTTAAAAATTGTTCATATCAACAGGAAAAAATCTTTAAATTTGATTTGTGTGTTGTATATATCATATTGCATGTTTTTATATCTAATATTTTACATGTCAAATCACTTATTAACTGAATGTAACGATTATGTCTTGTATGTTGTAACTGGTTAGTTAAATATAGGGTTTATTATCTACGTTAGGGATAAGTGTCTCTATGTAGGTCTTTCTAAGGGATCCTAACTCGTATTGACACAAGGTTCGAATTTAAAAAAATTTGTATCTCTGTTTTTTCAAACTTAAAAAAAAAATTTCTTTTACAGGTATTATTTTTTATTTTATAGGTATTATTTTTCTTTCACAGATATTATTTTTTCCTTTTGTAGGTATTATTTTTCTTTTACAGATATTATTTTTTTCCTTTTGTAAGTATTATTTTTCTTTTACAGGTATACTAGTGTGTTGTAACTGGTTAGTTAAATATAGGGTTTATTATCTACGTTAGGGATAAGTGTCTTCATGTAGGTCTTTCTAAGGGATCCTAACTCGTAAGTTTAAACAAAATTCCGAACGGTTAGGTCGACGAGTGCGAAAGGTAAACGTCTACCAGCTATTTTCGTGTTAGATTTTTATAAAACAAAGTAATCACATTACTTTCATTTACATGGCTATCAACAATTTTCATTTTAAATCTTTAAAAATTTAGCCATTACATCTATTTCAATCTCATTTCAGTTAAAACTTAAAGAATAATTTTTTACATGAAACTTTTATAAAGTCAAAAATAATGGGTTCGAAGAAAATTCCGAACAGTTAGGTCGACGAACACGAAACGTATGATTCCTTTTTCGATAAATAAACTTTTAGAAAAATGCTGTCAAAGTCGATCATCTCCTTTTATTTAACACAACCCTCAGTGGATTTTCATTTTAACTCTCTAAAAATTTAGCCTTCACATCTATTTTAATCTCATTCACATTTATGTTAATGTTTAAATAAGGGAAAAAAATTCTTTTACAGGTGAATTATAAGTAAATTTCATGTAACAGTTAGGTCGACGAGCGCAAGAAGTTTAAATTTCAACGTCTAGTAGCTTTTTTCGTGTTATATTTTTATGGTTAGTTAAATATAGGGTTGATTATATACGTTAGGGATAAGTGTCTCTATGTAGGTCTTTCTAAGGGATCCTAACTGGTATTGACACAAAGTTCGAAAAAAATTCCGAACGGTTATGTCGACGAGCGCAAGAAGTTTAAATTTCAACGTCTAGTAGCTTTTTTCGTGTTATATTTTATGAAGCAAAGTAATCGCATTACTTTCATTTTAAATCCTTATAAATTTAGCCATTACATCTATTTTAATTTCATTTATATGACTATCACAATTTTCATTTTAAATCCTTATAAATTTAGCTATTACATATATTTTAATCTCATTCACATTTAACTTAATGTTTAAAGAAGGGAAAAAAATACTTTTACAGGTGAATTATAAGTAAATTTCATGTTAAACTCTGAACAGCTAGGTCGACGAGCGTGAAATACAAAAAGTATTGTTTGTTGTATGCGAATCGAAGGCAACAATGAGTGGTGTGGCGGCCATGCGACCCCTGCTTAGTCAGATAATACAACCTATATAAAATTATTTAAAATTTTGTATAGGTTGGGGGGCCTTTAGCTATCACATACATCAAGCAAGACTTTTTTTTTTTTTTTTCTAGGTTCCATGAAGCTGGATTTCCTCATAGACACTCTACAACTTTAGCAGACGTCACACATCTGATTTCCCGTATGACACAACTCTCGCTTAAACATAATAATTAAACCTTTTATTTCGTTACAGGTCTCTCGCAGATGACTGGTGTAAAAGAATAGGTAAAAAAAAAAAAAAAAATTGTGGCGTTATGAATTGTTTTCTTAGCGGGTGGTTATGGTGGGCCCACAATTTAAAAAAAAAAAAATTCCCTGACAAGAAAGAATCTGATTAAAATCCTTTATTTTCCTGCAAAAAAATTAAGCCCCCCTAAAAATAAGCCCTCCCCTACCTAGAAGACCCCCTAAAAATAAGAAAATTTCAAAAAGTACTCCAAGTTGTAGTTTATATTTCTTAAATATCTTACATCTAAACTTCGTATTTAAAAAAAAATTCCCTGACAAGAAAGAATCTGATTAAAACCCTTTATTTTTCACAAAAAAAATTAAGCCCCCTAAAAATAAGCCCTCCCCTCTCTCCCTTATCGGTTAAAAAAAATTAAGCCCTCCCCTACTTCACTTCCTCTCTTATCTTCCAACACTTCCGGTTCACTTCCTGTCTTATCTTCTTTCACTTCCTGTCTTATCTTCCATCACTTCCGCTTCCACTGCCAGGCTCACTTCCGGTACCCACCTCCACCACGCACACAGCGCCTGCTGAGGTGAAACATACATTCTTCTACTACTCACAACAACTCCAAAATATTGCATTTTTGTTACAATTTACTAGAATTCTGGGTCTGAAGTTAAAGTTGATAACTTTAATATGCATAATTATAGGATAAACAAAAACGAAAAATCCTGCATCAAGTATAGATAACGAAACACTTTCCAACATTTCCACAATACTTTAACAAAACTTTACTGATTAATAAGGTCTAAGTAAACAATTTGGAAAACGCATAACAAATTTTAAAACTCAATTTCAGCAATTACCATTAATAGTCGGGAAAATATCCGAATTATTTTGTGCAGTCATGCATATGATCTATATATATTTGTATATATACTACATAGTATGCTAAATTTTAGTTACATAGCACAGTTAAAAATTCCTATTCAGCAATTTCCGTCAATAAATCAAAATGTATTCGATATCTTTTGTGCTATTCTTTATTTATGTACACCAAGTAATGTTTAAAATAGGTGGATTGAGCTTCGTGCCGTTATATTAAAATAAATGATCAACGTAAAAATAGCACAAATAGAAATATATAAAAATAGCCTAAAAAATATAGTGTCTTTATGCGACAGTCGCTAGTCCACTAGATATTTACTGATATGCATCTTTATTATAAGCTTTTATTTAACTTGCTTTGTATGTCCGTTCGGCTCAAATGTTGCAATGCAATTTCCACATACTTCATGTGAATTGACCTAATTTCAGGTAGTGTGACGTATTTCCGGTGACAATACACTATTCTGTAAAAATATATATACACTTAAGAACCAAAACATTGTGACCACCCCCACATTTTGCAATGAACTCGCCTGGATGACGTGGACGGTACGTGATTAGGTGGGAATGGTATTTAACTGCTGCTGGGGTGTCTGAGGAATCATTCTTGCGCTTACTTTTGTGTGTCATGGGAAAGGCTGCGTATCTAAGTGACTTTGATAGAAGGCAGATTGTAATGGCTTGAAGACTCGGAACAAGCATTTCCGAAACTGCACGACTCGTGGGTTGTTCGCGATCTACAGTTTTTAGTACCTATGCAAAGTGGATGAATGACTGTAAAACCAGTAGTTGACGCCATGGTGTTGGACGTCCACACATTATCAAAGAAAAAGGACGTCGGAGATTGTCCCGCTTGGTGAAGCAAAACCGGCGTCATACAGTGGCTCAGCTGACAGCACAATACAATGCCGATGCAAGTAGAATTGCATCGGAGCACACTGTTCAGCAGACACTGTTGGATAGGGGGCTACGCAGCAGACGTCCCACTCATGTGCCTCTGTTGACCAAGCGTCATCGCCAACTACGCCTACGCTGGGCCCGGTAACATCGCGACTGGACCATGGATCAATGGAAGATAGTTGCCTGGTCAGATGAATCATGGTTTGTCATTCATCACGCCGATGTCCGTGCCAGGATACGCCGTCTTCCAGGCGAACGGTTGCTCCCTCAATGCACAGCAGGTCATACACAGGCCGGTGGTGGCGGTATTATGTTTTGGGGGACGTTCTCATGGGCGTCTCTGGGACCCGTGGTTGTGGTACCATGAACGCTACGGAGTATCTGAACATCATTGCGGACCAGTTGCACCCTTATATGGCGTCTGTCTTTCCAACTGGAAATGGAGTCTTCCAGCAGGATCTCCGTGTCACAAGGCTCGAATTGTGTTGGAGTGGTTTCAGGAACATAATGCTGAATTCCAGTTAATGTCCTGGCCGCCTAACTCACCGGATCTCAATCCAATAGAACACATTTGGGATGCCATGGAACGGCAGCTCAAAGTTCAAATACCACCAAGCAGATCTGGGCTTGAATTCGAAAATACATTTGTATTTGAAATACATTTGTATTTTGTATTTTGTATTTTAAACAGATAAAACCAAAGTATCTTTAGTAATGTATTTTGAAATTATTTTTCCATGTATTTTGTATTTTCAAAATACTCAAAATACATTTCTCTATTTTTCAAACTGTTCGTACCAGACTTGAAGCTGATTTAAACCACAACTTGTGTTTAAACCGCAATTTACTGATTCACAACAGGAAAATACATGCTTGTCTGTTTTGTCTAGTCTTTGAATTTGTTTCTGGAAGTTAATATAAGCATTTTTTTTTTTCAAATTTTGTACGATAAGGATTTTTATCTTCTGCCGAAACATTTTTGCTGAATGCTTTTAGTAAATGCTTTTATAATTCTTAATGTTATTATGTGAATTATAAAATATTGTCGTGGGATACACAAATAGAATCGTCCAGAGTTTTCCCGAGTATTGCATTTTTAGAATATGCTAGGAGAGTAATGCGGTTAGTTATTGCCTAGACTCGTGAAAAGATGGATAATACATGTTTGAGAGCTTCTAATGGAAGGAAATTAGTTGTGATACATTCCGCTATGCGATAGATATAAATATATGTATACTCGAAATATTTCGAAATAATATTTTTTGTGATAATTGGTGCAAGACCAAAACACTATTTTCAGGTCGATACCGACAGAGGCTGTTCATCACTCTTTTCGGACCGGACCAGGCTTGGGCTTTACTTTTCCGTCAGAATCGGGCCGGGCCGGGTCAGATTTCTTTTTTTCCGGATCGAGCCAGACCTGTACATTCTTCCTAGAGGTCTAGATGGGAAGAAATTTTCAGGCGCGGTCTCGATCCAGATCATATAAAAATCTTAGACCCGGCCGGGTCCTTGCAAAAATCAGTAAATTTTGAAAAGATCCAAAAATTTTTGCAAAAAAAGTATCGCCATTATTCTACAATTAAAATTTTAAATTTATACTTTTGGAAAAATAGTACATATATATCTAGGAAATAAAATTGCAGTACACGAAAACCTGTGAAAATAAACCTGTCTATGATAGAATCTTGTCTTAAACGGAAAAATATGTCCATTCATGCAAAATAAATGTAATAATTCGTGTGAAAAGAATATAATGCATTTACAACAGGTGATGTATCAGCTAAGGTGGGAACTTATCTATAACGTTTTTTTTTTTTTTTTTTTTTTTTTTTTGCTCCTACGCGATTCCGTATTAAAAGATTTTTCTGTATAGATTTTTTCACATTTGTAAGCCTCCAAACCATGTAATATGGGTTAATGATACTAATGATAATTCAAACATTTGCGTACAAATAGAGATTCATAAAAAATAATGTAGTTTACATGGGCAAAAGCAGAAATAAATATAGGGAGGCCAGTATTTTGGAACGGCTGTGCCTGTACTTCGTAGCTCTGGGCGATTTTTTAA
The DNA here is from genome assembly GCA_963931845.1 of Maratus michaelseni. Lineage (NCBI taxonomy): Eukaryota > Metazoa > Arthropoda > Arachnida > Araneae > Salticidae > Maratus > Maratus michaelseni. Next base: position 38,756,822 of record OZ007586.1, on the reverse strand, counting down.
AAATGAAGAATATAAATATGAAAAGTAGCTAAAATAAATATTTTTTCAGAATACCTCGAACAAGAGAATTTTTAACCTCATCAGCGTAAAAAATTATATTTTGTAGAAATCCACTCGGGCCAATTAAGTTTTTGTACGAGCCAAGCTTGGGCCGAACTTTTAGCATTTATACGGGTCAATAAAGTTTTTGTACAAGCCGGGCCAGGCTCGGACCGAATTTTTAGCTTTTATACGGGGTCGTGCCAGAGAATTTTTTGTACGTACACGGTCAGGCTTGGGTCGAACTTTTAATTTTTATACAGGGTCGATCCGCAAAATTTTTTCTACAGGTCGGGCTGAGACAGGGCCTGGAAATTTCGGCCCATGCAGACCTCTCTTTTTTTTTGTATATGGACCTGTCCATACAGTAGATAAAAATTTATTACATATATTTATACCATTTTTTTATTTATACCATTTCTTTATATATACCATTAGTTTTATTTATACCATGATGTTGCAAATAAAACATTTTTGCGTAGTGCAAGACAATTCAGAATAATTAAAATTCAAGTATTTTGTATTTCGAACGTATTTTGAAAATACATGTATTTTGTATTTTGAAAATTTAGAATTTGAAAAGTATTTTGTATTTTGTATTTTAGGTTCTAAAACCAATGTATTTTGTATCAAAAATGGTTTTTCGATGTATTTTGCCCACCTCTGCCACCAAGTCGCATTATCTCGGATTTGCGAGACCGTTGCTTAAACATCTGGTACAATCTGTCTCCGGCCATCTACTAAGGACTTGTGGCGTCCATGCTAAGACGGGTTGCAGCTGTGTTGCGGGACAAAGGTGAGCCAACTCGTTATTGACAAGTGGTCATAATGTTTTGGCTCTTGAGTGTATATGAAATTTGCTTCCGTCACCCTTCAATGGACAAAAACATTTGTCCAATGATGTTACGTAAATGTCATGACGTATGTGATCACGTGAATATCATTGATTGCTTCAGCAATAAGCTGATGTTCTTCGATTGAACCGTAGCATGGTTAGTAAATTCGCCATCGTTCAGTTGCACGCAGAGTCTTAATGGATGTGGGTTCGATTCTCAGGAAAATGTTGATCGATGTTTTTCTTGCCAAGAAGCTGGATTTAAAATTATACATCCATTTTATTTCATTTTTAAACAAACTCATTAAAAAAATCACTCGCAATTTATTATTTTTTCTTTTAAAATGATATTTATTTTAATCAACTGTCCTTCGACATTTTTTTTTCCTGTCTAGTATATTAGAATAAAAGCTAATCTTTATTTTATTTTTTTTTGCTAATAATTTATTTGAAAGATGTGATTCTTTAAATAGGAAACTGACTTTTGCGCTAAATTTAATTTTTATATGAAAGAACTCGAAGACCGTGATATACAGAGTGTCCGAAAAATCTTTCCATTATTAATTATAAAATTTATTTATATCCGCTATATATAAGATAGACATGTGAAACTGGTGTCAAATGTTAGAAAACTAACCAAGTTTCTTATTGCAGGTTTCCGTAACGTGGCTGTAGTGTAGCTGTGTCAATCTCCAGGACACCGGACCACGTACCGAGAACTGCCCGACCATCAATCTCAGCAGAAGGAATAGAAGAAGTGAGACAGTCTTTTGTTTGAAGTCCCAAAAAATCAGTGCGCACGGTCCCCCGTCAATTACAGAGGCCAAAATGGTCTTTTAATACCAGAGGACACACTGAGTTTTCTCCTGACTTGTGAACTCTTTCTTGTTTCCTCCACACTGACACGGATTCACTACAGACACGTTACGGAAACCTGCAACAAAAAAGCTTGATTAGTTTTGCCATTAGTTTCACAAATCTATCTTATATACCGGGTTTCCATAAAAGAACTCCGGGGGTTTGAAGCAAATTTTTTTAATTCAATCATAAAATAAGATTAATGTTATACATATATACTTAAAGGTAAATTTATCAATATTTATACCATTTAGTAGATTGCAATGTTTGTGGCACGGCACTCATTCAAACGGTATTCAGCCTCTTCGTCGAAACCTCTTCGACTGCGTCGTCTCAACAATTTTTTCGGACTTCTTTCACATGAAGTACAGATTCTATCGACGACGTTCTCTTCTGACACTCGTGACCTACCAGGCGACATTTGTTTTAACACACTTCCCGTTTCTTTAAACGCACGTAGCCACTGACGAATGGTTTTGTTCGTGGGCGCATTACCACCATACTCGCGCCGAAAGTTCCGCTGTACAGTGGTAACAGATCCAGTTTCTATAAGCCAGATAACACACTGAGCCTTTTGTTGTGGCGTCGCCATCGCACTGCATTAACTGAATGGAATGATGGAATGAGCGTCTGCTACGTTACTTCAAGGTCAATGACGTGCAGCGCTACCTAGTGTCTAAAAAACAAACTGAAACTGGTGTGGATATAATCTGATGAGCTACTGATTTCTTCTGAATTAACTGACCTGACGTAACTCCTACCGTTAACTTGATATATTTTTTTTAAAAACCCGGAGTTCTTTTATGGACACCCTATATATCGGATATAAATGCATTTTGTAACCAGTGAAAGTGACTTTTCGGACCTCCTGTACATTGTGCGTTATAACTGGATAATAACTGAGGTAGTTTCGGAGTTAGAGTGAAGTATGTCACTTCCATTGCGACTACAAACTCATAAATTATCAGTAACCGTTTTTGCTAGTTCTTTGATGGACACCCTATATATCTGATATAAATACATTTTGTAACCATGGAAAGAGCCTTTTTGGACATCCTGTATATTGTGCTTTATAACTGGACACTAACTGAGGTAGTTTCGGAATTAGAGTGAAGTATGTCACTTCCATTGCGACTACAAACTCATAAATTATCAGTTACCGTATTTGCTAGGTCTTTGATGGACACCCTTTATATCGGATATAAATGCATTTTGTAACCAGTGAAAGAAACTTTTTGATCAACCTGTATATTGTGCGTTCTAACTGGATACTATCTGAGGTAGTTTCGGAATTAGAGTGAAGTATGTCACTTCCATTGCGATTGCAAACTCATAAATTATCAGCAAACGTTTTTGCTAGTTCTTTGATGCACACCCTATATATCGGATATAAATGCAACCAGTGAAAGAGACTTTTCGGACATCCTGTATATTGTGCGTTATAACTGGATATTAACTGAGGTAGTTTCGGAATTAGAGTAAAGTATGTCACTTCCATTGCGACTACAAACTCATAAATTAACAGTAAACGTTTTTGCTAGTTTTTTGATGGACACCCTATATATCGGATATAAATGCATTTTGTAACCAGTGAAAGAGACTTTTCGGACATCCTGTATATTGTGCGTTATAACTGGATATTATTTGAGGTAGTTTCGGAATTAGGGTAAAGTATGTCACTTCCATTGCGACTACAAACTCATAAATTAACAGTAAACGTTTTTGCTAGTTTTTTGATGGACACCCTATATATCGGATATAAATGCATTTTGTAACCAGTGAAAGAGACTTTTCGGACATCCTGTATATTGTGCGTTATAACTGGATATTATTTGAGGTAGTTTCGGAATTAGGGTAAAGTATGTCACTTCCATTGCGACTACAAACTCATAAATTATCAGTAAACGTTTTTGCTATAGTTTTTTGATGGACACCCTATATATCGGATATAAATGCATTTTGTAACCAGTGAAAGAGACTTTTTGGACATCCTGTATATTGTGCATTATAACTCTATCCTAACTGAGGTAGTTTAGGAATTAGAGTGAAGTATGTCACTTCCATTGCGACTACATACTCATAAATTATCAGTAAAAGTTTTTTCTTTATTGAATGTGTGTGGTTTTTCAATAAATAGCACATTGAAAATGGTTAAAATTTAAAATTGTGTTTCAAAAGGTTTAACATACTCTTATTTTCAAGAGTGTGTAGAACATGTTAAACTGCTGGTTAAATAATTTATAAAACTTTAACTACGTGTATGGTTGATTTAACATTCATGATTTACAAAACGCTCAAGAAAAACACTATTATCTGTTTAAGACACACGCAAATATATCTAAATCCATTCAGTATACAATAAGCATTGTGCGAAGATCATATTCAGATCTGATTAAATTTCAAGATATGTCTATGTGAATACATAATACATTCTCTCATATAATCCTTGAAATTCTCTGATTATAAATCTTACTTTACACAGATTGTATAATTCTACTGGAAATTCTTGATGCACAAGCAACTACAAAGATAACAATCTGAAACAATTTTAAATAGCCTATTTTTTTAATGATATGTGTAAAGATTAAGAATGAAGAATTGGCAATAAACACCTAGGACAAAAATTACATTTTTGATTTACTTATGAAATCAGTTATAATCTCTATTATTTTAAATACTCTTTAGGACTTCTCTGAGAAAATATTATTTCCTAAAATTGCATATGTCTTTAAATTACTAGATTGTGAAATTAAAGTAATTCATTTTAAAAGACCTTCGTTAGAGGCAATTGGAGATATTCGGTATTAAAACAGATAAAACAATTCTTATTACAGATGTTTTAATCTTTAATATTTTAAGTGAAACAGGAATTAAAATGAAAATGAAATTAATCTTAATATTGATAAAATTGAATTTCAAATTCAATATTCTGGTTGTTTTACAAACTATTATAAACGGTTTTTTAATAAACTATTTTAAAATCTGTACGTTAAAAACACCAAAATTTTAGATTTTAGAATAATGTGTGAAAATGGTATTCTGTAAGATATAACTCTTGATTTATACATATTTTCTTCTTTGATGTTCGGATAGGTATAACAAGGCATTTTCCTGTGATACAAAAACAACAATAATTTTAAAAAGACGGACAATGAAAAGACAAGTCTTCATAAAGGATCTGTTTTGCTGGAAGCAGTTGAATTTTTTCAAGCGTTAACTATTTAATTGCTAGTATAGTATGTTCGTTTTAGTTTACTTTGTTTAACCCCTTGAACATTGGTGGGTCATATATGTGCGGTGCCACTTAATTGTAATTTTCAAATGCCATATTGGCACCAGAATTTTCGAAGAAATTTTTGCTTTTATATCTTACTTGAAGAAAAGCTGTTACTTATTTTCAAATAATATTGTTTGTAAATCCTGGTGTCAATCAATCATTTTAACATTTTAGCAACAGAAGTACCTTGCCCCTGAAAGGGTTAACTCCTTGAAGGGTGGTAGGAGATATCTGTGCCACTTAATTTTAATTCCCAGATGCTACATTGGTACCAGAATTCTGGAAGAAAACTTTCTTTTTATATCTTACGTGAAGAAAAGCTGTTACTTATTTTAAAATAAGATTGTTTGTATATCTTGGTGTCGATCAATCACTGTAACATTTTAGCAACAGAAGTACCTTGCCGCTGAAAGGGTTAACTCATGGAAGAGTGGTAGGAGATATCTGTGCCACTTAATTTTAATTTCCAAATGCTACACTGGTACCAGAATTTCGGAAGAAAACTTTATTTTTACATCTTAAGTGAAGAAAAGTTGTTACTTATTTTAAAATAAGATTGTTTGTATATCCTGGTGACAATCAATCATTTTAGCATTTTAGCAACAGAAGTGTCTTGTCCCTGAAAGGGTTAAAAGTCAGAATAAGAGGAAAAATTTATATGGAAAGTAGAAATAAACTTAAAAATTCTATATTATTAACGATGTACAACGATTTTTCTGATGACACAAAAAAGTAAAAAAGAAAAATGTATAGAATAATCAATTTTACAAGCTGGGTACACTCCTTAGAATTTCCAAGGAGAATATCACCACAATTTCAGATTGAAAATTTTTGCCTAAATTTTTTTCTTTTGATTATAAGCCTTTCTGCGATTAACTGAAGCGTTTATAACGTTTTCCTGCAATTAAAGAAGACGAAATACTTTATATTCCAGGTTGGAGTAGCATAGTCAGGTTTTATCCTAACAGGGCGAAAAATCTCTAAGCCAGGACTCGAACCTGGGTACCTTGGCTTGCCGTGCCAATGCTCTTCCTTCTGAGCTACCCAGACGATATCTGGAAGGCATAATTCACTTTTATATGTTGGACATGGGTGCGATCTGCAGCGCTAGTTTCATTGATCGGAGCTATAACTATAGCATTTACATGATGAAAGTGTGTTATAACACTTAAACTCCTGTATAAAATGCAATTAGGTCATAATGAAGACATTTTTTCAACTAGAAAAATCATGTTCAAGGTTGGAGTAGCATAGTTGAGGTTTATTCCAACAGAGAGAAAAATGTCTAGGCCAGGACTCGAACCTGGATATCTTAGCTTGCCGTGTTAATGCTCTTCCTATTGAGCTACTCAGACGATACATGGATGACATAATTCACTCTTATTTCTTGAACATGGGTGCGAACTACAGCGCTACACTTTAAAAAATGACCAATGTTTCTTATTTTATGAAAATATGCTATAACCACGAACGAAAATATAATATAATCTTCTGAGTTATCCGAAATTTCAAATAGCATGTTACATTGTCTTTTGAATCCCCAGAAACGAATACATTTTCAAAATTTAAAGACTAATTTATAAAAACAAATTATTTTTAGCTGCCCGAATTTTTCAGAAACGTTTCCGAAGGGATTTTATAGTGTATTAATTAGTGTACTCAGCCCGGAATACCTGTTTTTCGAATGCTATCAATTCTGAAGTAACCATTTTCATGCTCAAAAAAAAAATGTTTAACAGACAAACATGCAAAATTAACAGCGTTAACAATAACATTAAAATACATAAAGTTCTTTACTCTTTCATGTATAAATTAACTTATGCGGCTGAAAACGTGTACTTGAGAGTGGATAACATTCGAAAAACAGGTATTCCAGCCTGAGGACACTAATTAATACACTTTAAAAACCCTTCGAAAACGTTTCTGAAAAATTCGGGCAGCTAAAAATAATTTGTTTTTATAAATTATTCTTTAAATTTTGAAAATGTATTCGTTTCTGGGGATTCAAAAGACAATGTAACATGCTATTTGAAATTTCGGATAACTCAGAAGATTATATTATATTTTCGTTCGTGGTTATAGCATATTTTCATAAAATAAGAAACAATGGTCATTTTTTACAGTGTAGTTTCATTGATTCGAGTTATAACTATAGCATTTACATGATGAAAGTGAGTGATAACAAGGAAAATCCTTTATAAAATGCAATTAGGTCATAATGAAGAGAAGAATTTTTTTTCAACTAGATCAATCATGTTCAAGGTTGGAGTAGCATAGTTTAGGTTTATACCAACAGAGCGAAAAATGACCAGACCAGGACAAAATAAATCAAATAATTTCAAATATTTTATTTGAAAATTCTGGCAAAATTGTACGCATCTTGCATTTCTTAAAAATACGTCTAATTTTTAATTCAGCTACTTTTTGAATTACTAGAACATATTTATTACTTTATTTCAAATTCAGTTTACGCGAAAAGTACAAGCGAAAAACTCAGATAAGCTTAAAAAATCTATATCATATAGAAGTGTACCGAATTTTTTCCCCTGTTGTATTGTTCTTTAAGCGAAGGGAGCACTCATGGCTCTCCCTAGATCACTATTGCTCTTCTTTCTATTATCATTTAAAGAAGGAGAGCTTCCCCCTTCGCGCTGATTTTATCTATTATCCTTAGTTGCAAGTCTATGCATTGTTACTTGCGGGGGTACTCAGATAAGATTAGATCCATCGACACAAAAGAAATCATTTCATGGCATGTCCCCGCCATTTGTTTCTAATGAATGCGGAAAAGATTTCTATTGAAGCGGAGAATGCACGATGTTTTCACGTGCATTTAAAAGTTTCATTTGGTTCAATTTATGAGAATTTTAAACTTATCTTGTATAGGATTATATTCAAGTTACTATGTGAAATCTTTATACACTCTAAAAAACGACAGATGTTTCTTAATATAGGAAAATGTAATATATCTCCATACGAAAATATACAATAATCACTTTCGAGTTACTATCGATTGCGGAAAGCGTTATTACCTCTTTAGAAACCTCAGAAACCAATATATTTTCGAGATTTATTGCAGAACAGATTTCGATTGTAGCGGAGAACGCAAGATGTTTTCACGTGCATTTAAAAGTTTCATTTGGTTCAATTTATGAGAATTTTAAACTTATGTTGTAAAGATTATATTCAAGTTAATATGTGAAATCTTTACATACTCTAAAAAAAGACAGATGTTTCTCAATCTAGGAAAATATAATATATCCACGAACGAAAATATGCAATAACCACTTCCGAGTTACTATGTATTCTAGAAAGCGTTCTTTATCTTTAGAAACCTCAGAAACAAATATATTTCCGAGCTTTATTGCGGAAAAGGTTTTCATTGAAGCGGAGATTGCACGATGTTTTCACGTGCATTTAAAAGTTTCATTTGGTTCAATTTATAAGAATTTTAAACTTATCTTTTATAGGATTATATTCAAGTTAATATGTGAAGTCTTTATACAGTCTAAAAAAAGACAGACGTTTCATAATCTAGGAAAATATAATATATCCATGAACGAAAATATACAATAGCCACTTCTGAGTTACAATCAATTCCGGAAAACGTTCTTTATCTTTAGAAACCTCAAAACCATAATATTTTCGAGATTTACTCCGGAACAGATTCATGTGCATTTAAAACTTTCATTTAGTTCATTTATGAGAATTTTAAACTTATGTTATATAGGATTATAGTCAAGTTAACATGTGAAATCTTACATTCTTAAAAAAGACAGATGTTACTTAATCTAGAAAAATATAACCACAAACGAATAAGTATATAATAACCATTTCTGAGATACTATCGCTCCGGAAAGTGTTCTTTATCTTTAGAAATCCCAGAAACAAATATATTTTCGAGATTTAATGCAGAAAAGATTTCTATTGAAGCGGAGAATGCACCATATTTTCACGTGCATTTAAAAGTTTCATTTGGTTCAATTTATGAGAATTTTAAACTTATGTTGTAAGGATTATATTCAAGTTAATATGTGAAATATTTATTCACTCTAAAGAAAAACTGTTTCTTACTTAAGGAAAATAATCACGAACGAAAATATACAATAATCACTTCCGAGTTACAATTCATTTCGGAAAGCGTTCTTTATCTTTAGAAACCTCAGAAACAAATATATTTTCGAGATTTATTGCGGAAAAGATTTCGACTGAAGCCGAATGCACAATGTTTTCACGTGCATTTAAAAGTTTCATTTGATTCAATTTATGAGAATTTTAAACTTTTATTGTATAGGATTACATTCTAGTTAATATGTGAAATCTTTATACATTCTTAAAAAAGACAGATGTTACCTTATCTAGGACAGTATAACCACGAACGAAAAAATATATAATAACCACTTCCGAGATACTATCGATTCCGTAAAGTGTTCTTTATCTTTAGAAACCTCAGAAACTAACATATTTCCGAGATTTAAAGAATCATTTATAAAAACGAAGTTTATTTTGCTGCCAATTACTTTCAGAAACGTTTCCGAGTAGTTCTTATTATATATTAATCAGCTTTCTCAAACAATAATATAGGTTTGTCGGATACTATCTATTCTGGAGTAAACATTTTCATGTGTAACAAAACATGTGAAATTAACGGCGTTAACATTAATATTAAAATTAATATATTGTTACTCTTGCATGTATAAATTGAACTACGTAAGTAGAGAGAAAATGGGGCTCCGGCCCCAGGAGGTGGAGTGTGGAGCGAGGAGGGAGGAGGGCTCCTCCTCCTGAAGTGCCCTCCACCTCCCAAAGTGTGCACCTCCTCCTCCTCCCAAAGTGCCCTCCACCTCCCAAAGTGCCCTCCTCCTCTCAAAGTGCCCTCCTCCACTACTTAAGATAAGGGGATTAATTAAGGATTAGTGTTAATTAATTTTAATTAGGGAACTTAGAAATTTTTTGAAGCAAAATTATTATTATTATTTTTTTTTTTTTTTCAACGAGAGTATGCAGTTTGATTATGAGTGTATGCAGTAGAAGTAAATGATTAATTAATTAAAAATATTAATTAAAAATAGTAATTAATTAATTTTAATTGCAGAACTTAAAAATTTTCGCGAGATTTTTTCAACGAGAGTAGGGTATTCGATATACATGTTAGAGGAGAATTTTAAAAGTCAATAATGGTTTAATTAAAAAGGGTCATTCATTAATTTTAATTGAGGAACTTAAACATTTTTCGAAGCAAATATTTTTTCAACGAGAGTAGGCTATTTGTTATACATGTTAGAGTATATTACAGGTGAATTTTAAAAGTCAATAATGATTTAATTAAAAAGGGTCATTAATTAATTTTAATTGGAGAACTTAAGAAATTTTGGCAAGATTTTTTTTCCCCTCAACGAGAGTACGCAGTTTGCATGTGCAGTAAAATGGTAGATGCTAGTAATTAAAAAGGGTCATTAATTAATTTTAATTGGCGGACTTCAACATTTTTGAGGCAAACAGGCGCGTTTTAATGAATTCGATATAGGTTGTAGTAGGTCCCGCATGAATGATACTGTACTCAACTGAATAGCTCCCCCCTCCCCCTCCCTTTTTTACCCAGAGGGGGCCCTTCGATAGACTAACAATACACACTTACAAAAGTATAGAGTACTATAAAAAGAATTTTAGCGTATATGTAAATAAACAAGTATGTAAAATCAGGCATAATTCATGAATCACTTTCCACAAAAAATACAGATTGGTACAAAAAGAATTTTAACGTATATATAAAATAAACAAGAATGAAAAATCATGCGTAGCGACATAATTCATGAATCACTTTCCAACATCATTGAAATGTTATGTGAATAAAATATAATTTTACCAGCTAGTGCGTAGTTAATTAAAATAGTGAACAGATCCCCTTTTTAATAAAAAGGAACCCTTCACAATAATCCATTTATGCATAAGGACCCTTCATAAAATCAGATAATTTACACTTTACCCTGTTTTTTTTCAATTCAAGTTAGGGTAAAAGTACAGTTTACGCATCGATAGATTCAAAATACAGGGACCCTTCGAAGTGTGAACTCGCATTAGACTGTAGGGCCCCTTCATAAAATAAATGAGATACATACCCTATTCGACCTTTTTTTTTTTTCAATTCAAGTTATGCTAAAAGTACAGCTTACGCATCGATAGGTTCAAAATACAGGGACCCTTCGAAGTGTGAACTCGCATTAGACTATAGGGCCCCTTCATAAAATAAATTAGATACATGCCCTATTCAAATAAAAACCACCCTTCACAAAAACTGTAGGGGTTCCCTTTTGGAATAAAAAAGCATCCTTCACAAAAATTCCAATTATGCATAAGATCCCTTCATAAAATCAGATAATTTACACTTTCGCCTTTTTTTTTTTTTCAATTCAAGTTAGGCTAAAAGTACAGCTTGCGCGTCGATATGTTCAAAACACATAGTTATAGATATTAAGCTACCTTCACAAAATAAATTCAATAGATTCATGTTATATTATGGCGACAGAAATACAAGGGATACTCACCTTCCATGAAAATGCAAGGTCCGCTGTTTGAATGAAAAGGCCTCCCTTCACAATATACCCTGTAAAAATATTATGATTCCACAGATATTTTAAGAAATAGAGTACTAATCTCAAATGAATACGAATTCATGCAATGTAAAAAATAGGTTTTACACGAACACATTTTTAGTATAACGTTCAAAATATAGTTTTTAGAAAAAAGATTCATGTTTCACCAAATTTATCATACAAGTCTGTAAAATAGGGTAGATCATTTCATGAAAAATAATTGAATTTTCGAATGATTATGCTTTAAAATACATATTTATAACTGCAACTAAGATTTGAATGTTCCCCCTCAACATGCATATCGCTGAATCATAATGAGTCATATTATCAGATAAGCGAAGATCTTGCTTGGATTTCACCCCGTATGCGATAATGAGTCACTCCGCGATAAGAAATACCTGAGACTCGTAATTTCTGACACATTTTTTGTAGGTAAATGAACTATTTAAAACCGTCAATGTATACGAATTATTTCGTGTAGTTCTATATAGGTGCTACTCTTCATATATACATATGGTGATATATACTAAAATCTGTTAAGTTTTAAAAGGCTTCACTGTGTATTCATTGTAAAATAAGAAATATCCCTTAAGAATTTTGAGTATAAGAGACGGGTTTAAAGGAATTTGAATCTGTTTAAATGTACCTGTGTTTAAATGAACTTGATACAGCTTAGGGTAAAAAATATACAGGAGTCCCTATAAAATATAGGAATTAAATTTTAAATAATATAAAACTAAATTACATTAGTCTATGCTTTTTTTGTATAGAAAAATTATACTAAATTGAGTTTTTAGTATTTTAACTTAAAAACTTCTTTTGAGGAATGAATAACTAACCTTTTGACTTTGTTTTTATAAAATATATATTGTACTATTTAGTTAGGGCATTATTTAAAAAATTTTTGTTTTTAATATTGAAAAAAAATGTATCTTACATAAATATTTAAACCATAATGTACTGGAATTCATCCAAATTTGATCGACTGCATGCATGTCTTAAAAGAACTAAACGTGTTCGCTTATCTCTTAAAACCACGGGATATTATAACGTTATGGATAAAGCATAGGGTAGAATACAGAATGAATAGGTATTATAAAGCAGAATCATAAATTTTGCATACTTTACACTTGTAGTATGTGAAATGATTGCTACTATTGCCTATATGAGAAAATGAATCATCAACGAATCTTATTAGTGTATGTTATATTTAACCAACAGGCTTGAAATGCGTGAATTTTGACTAGAATTAATCATTGAATGTAAAAATGATTTATTTTTAGATCTAATATTTATATCGTTTAACATTTTAAAATATATACATAAATTAATCTTACCTTATTCACAAACTTGCAATCCCGTCTTCAATATATGACTACAGCATGAAAAAACATGCGTGCTACTTGTATAGCAACAGACCAGAAATGATTTCAGTACAAGTCCATTATCTTATCGTTAATCTATAGATTAGTAACATCACGTGACTGATTGCGATAACATTCTATATAAGATTTACTGATATGAATACATTTCAATTCATTTCTCCCAAAAGCAAGTGTATGAGTTGGTTGTGAGATCTAGGTAAGTATCCTTACTTTATATATTTAAAGTTATAATATATGAATAGATATAATATTAATGTATTTTTTCAATATGTATGGTAGGCAAAAAGGAATAGGTAGGCAAAAAGAATAGGTATTATTGCATGTTTCCTCTAATTTATTTTTAAAATAATTATTTTAAAAATACATACTAACAATTTATGCGATGAGTCACACAGCATGATGGGACGATACATGAAATTTATTTTTATATTATACAAGCTCCTATATACAATTCATATGGGTGAGCAAGATTATTTTTAGAATTTTTCACTCTTACCCTCTATAGGCTATACTTTTAAAATAGTAGTATTCGAATACTTGTAAAATGTAATTATAGCTTAGTAATTTTCTAGTCTTTTAACTATGCCGTTGAAGGAGTATTGTCATATTTAACTAACAGGCTCGAACATGCGTGAATTTTGACTAGAATTATTCACTGAATGTAAAAAAAAAAAAAAAAAAATGATTTATATTTAGATCTAATATCGTTTAACATTTTAAAATCCTATTAAAAGTATATACATTAGTATGCTTGTGAAAGGCCTATTGTTAATACGAAACGTTGTGTGAAGTGTCCTGTTTTAGGGTTAAAAGTTTCGTGAAGGGGTCTGTTTGAAGGAGCCTGTTTCGAAATGACTTAAGAACGCACAATTTATTCCTAAACATTCAACTCGATTCGTTATATATGCTTTATTAAGTATTCAATAAAAAATAATATCTAAGAAATAAAATTAAAAATAGTAATTAAGAGATATCCTTAAGAATTCTTGCGATAGGAGATTGGTTTTAATTAAATAGGTTAATGAATCTAATTCGATACAAGTCTTGTTAAAACAGAGATTATAGTTAAAATACACATTAATTATACAGCATTACACTGTATTACACAATGCGCTACCTCACCTATATTATCACAGAAATACCTTCGATAAAATTTAGACTAACAATACGCACCTAAAAAATATATACAGAGTACCCAGAAAATGATAGGAATGAATGAAAAATTTTAACGTAAATTATAAAAAAGGATCTACAATAAGTGACAATAAATAAATATGAAGGAAAAATCATGAGGCATGGTATACTTTATGAAACACTTTCCAATGCTATGTGACTATCGTTAAGAATTTGAAATAAGTGAATTAGATTTAATAATTCATACTGGAAATGTATTTTTAAAAAAATTAACAGCTTCGTCTACTTTTAAATCATTCAAGACATATGATGAAGATTTAACCGCTGCAGAACGACTAAAAACTAGTATCTTAATGAATAGACCTATTTACGTCGGGTTCACAATTTTAGAATTATCTAAATTAGTTATATATGATTTTCATTACAATTTTATAAAGAAAACATACAAAGATCATGCAGTTTTACTCTTTACGGATATAGATTCCTTAACTTATCATATTCAAACACATAATATTTATAAGGATATGGAGCACCATCATGATTTTTTCGACTTTTCTGAATACTCGAAATCCCATCGTCTAAACCGCACAAGTATCGAACCCACAAACATATAATCAGACTTGACATTTTATAACCAGGACGCTAACCACAGGGCTAAGTGAGCCCCCGCTTATTTTATAATCACCACGCTGACTATTGGACTTAGTAAGCCCCAGGCTAATTTATATACACCACGCTAACTATTGGGCTTAGTGAGTCCCTGCTTATTTTATAGTCAACATGCTAACTATTGGGCTTAGTGAGCCCCAGGCTAACTTATACCAACCACGCTAACTGTGGGGCCTAGTGAACCCCCGCTTATTTTATAGCCACCATACTAACCACAGGGCTAAGTGAGCCCCCGCTTATTTCATAGTCACCATGCTAAGTATTAGACTGAGTGAGCCCCAGGCTATTTTATACCCACTATGCTAACTAATGGGCTGAGTGAGCCCCAGGCTATTTTCTACCCACCACGTTTACTGGGCTTAGTGTGCCCCCGCTTATTTTATAGCTACCACGATAACAACAGGGCTGAGTGAGCCCCCGCTTATTATATAGTCCACACGCTAACTACTGGGCTGATTAAGCCCCAGGTATTTTATACCCATCACGCTAACTACTGGGCTGAGTGAACCCCAGGTTATTTAGTCGCATGAATATGATTTCCAAGGTATATGTCCTAACTTGATTTAGACCATTGCCTATAGTAAGATAAAGCTGGGAAGTAAATTGGTAAACTATGTACCTCGAAAACTCACTTGTATTTTCTTAAATATCTGCAGAAATCAGCATAGTTTATTAAAATTATATACATTCTCATTAGTTTATGAATCTACTAACTTATAATATCTATATGGTAACTTGGATTATTAGTATTCCCACTTAAAAATTTCTTTTGTAGATTTAATATGATAAACACTAACATGAGACTGACTAAACTTTTACCATTTTCATTTCAACTTAGTTTTAGGAAATTTATCTACATAGCTTTAAATTTTACTGTTTAGTAAGTCTATTATTTCAAAGTATTATTTTTTTAGTTCTAATATACAAAACTTATTCATATCGTTTTACATAGTAGGTATCAAATTAATTTAAAGTCATATTAAAAAAATATATATATACAAATACTATTCTTACCTAACACACCAGCTAGCTAAGCACCCAACCGTCTCACACCAAGACTCTGAGAAAAGTGAATGCTTGTTCAGGGCCTTATCAGCTAATATAATCACTGATAAGACTTGATCACGTGACATGTGACGTCACTGTTTAAGTGATATCACGTGACCATGTGGTATCATTCAATACGTCACCAATGACGTCAGAGATCACGTGACTAGGTCATAAAAGAACCAATTGCTAATTGCAATTAACAATTTACCTTTAATTGATTTGTATAATATATAGATAAATTATTACCTGATTTTTCTATTATTTCGTAAAACAAGGTACATGTGCTATGTATTACGAAATAATACATAGAAAAATCAGGTAATAATTTATCTATATATTATACAAATCAATTAAAGGTAAATTGTTAATTGCAATTAGCAATTGGTTCTTTTATGACCTAGTCACGTGATCTCTGACGTCATTGGTGACGTATTGAATGATACCACATGGTCACGTGATATCACTTAAACAGTGACGTCACATGTCACGTGATCAAGTCTTATCAGTGATTATATTAGCTGATAAGGCCCTGAACAAGCATTCACTTTTCTCAGAGTCTTGGTGTGAGACGGTTGGGTGCTTAGCTAGCTGGTGTGTTAGGTAAGAATAGTATTTGTATATATATATTTTTTTAATATGACTTTAAATTAATTTGATACCTACTATGTAAAACGATATGAATAAGTTTTGTATATTAGAACTAAAAAATAATACTTTGAAATAATAGACTTACTAAACAGTAAAATTTAAAGCTATGTAGATAAATTTCCTAAAACTAAGTTGAAATGAAAATGGTAAAAGTTTAGTCAGTCTCATGTTAGTGTTTATCATATTAAATCTACAAAAGAAATTTTTAAGTGGGAATACTAATAATCCAAGTTACCATATAGATATTATAAGTTAGTAGATTCATAAACTAATGAGAATGTATATAATTTTAATAAACTATGCTGATTTCTGCAGATATTTAAGAAAATACAAGTGAGTTTTCGAGGTACATAGTTTACCAATTTACTTCCCAGCTTTATCTTACTATAGGCAATGGTCTAAATCAAGTTAGGACATATACCTTGGAAATCATATTCATGCGACTAAATAACCTGGGGTTCACTCAGCCCAGTAGTTAGCGTGATGGGTATAAAATACCTGGGGCTTAATCAGCCCAGTAGTTAGCGTGTGGACTATATAATAAGCGGGGGCTCACTCAGCCCTGTTGTTATCGTGGTAGCTATAAAATAAGCGGGGGCACACTAAGCCCAGTAAACGTGGTGGGTAGAAAATAGCCTGGGGCTCACTCAGCCCATTAGTTAGCATAGTGGGTATAAAATAGCCTGGGGCTCACTCAGTCTAATACTTAGCATGGTGACTATGAAATAAGCGGGGGCTCACTTAGCCCTGTGGTTAGTATGGTGGCTATAAAATAAGCGGGGGTTCACTAGGCCCCACAGTTAGCGTGGTTGGTATAAGTTAGCCTGGGGCTCACTAAGCCCAATAGTTAGCATGTTGACTATAAAATAAGCAGGGACTCACTAAGCCCAATAGTTAGCGTGGTGTATATAAATTAGCCTGGGGCTTACTAAGTCCAATAGTCAGCGTGGTGATTATAAAATAAGCGGGGGCTCACTTAGCCCTGTGGTTAGCGTCCTGGTTATAAAATGTCAAGTCTGATTATATGTTTGTGGGTTCGATACTTGTGCGGTTTAGACGATGGGATTTCGAGTATTCAGAAAAGTCGAAAAAATCATGATGGTGCTCCATATCCTTATAAATATTATGTGTTTGAATATGATAAGTTAAGGAATCTATATCCGTAAAGAGTAAAACTGCATGATCTTTGTATGTTTTCTTTATAAAATTGTAATGAAAATCATATATAACTAATTTAGATAATTCTAAAATTGTGAACCCGACGTAAATAGGTCTATTCATTAAGATACTAGTTTTTAGTCGTTCTGCAGCGGTTAAATCTTCATCATATGTCTTGAATGATTTAAAAGTAGACGAAGCTGTTAATTTTTTTAAAAATACATTTCCAGTATGAATTATTAAATCTAATTCACTTATTTCAAATTCTTAACGATAGTCACATAGCATTGGAAAGTGTTTCATAAAGTATACCATGCCTCATGATTTTTCCTTCATATTTATTTATTGTCACTTATTGTAGATCCTTTTTTATAATTTACGTTAAAATTTTTCATTCATTCCTATCATTTTCTGGGTACTCTGTATATATTTTTTAGGTGCGTATTGTTAGTCTAAATTTTATCGAAGGTATTTCTGTGATAATATAGGTGAGGTAGCGCATTGTGTAATACAGTGTAATGCTGTATAATTAATGTGTATTTTAACTATAATCTCTGTTTTAACAAGACTTGTATCGAATTAGATTCATTAACCTATTTAATTAAAACCAATCTCCTATCGCAAGAATTCTTAAGGATATCTCTTAATTACTATTTTTAATTTTATTTCTTAGATATTATTTTTTATTGAATACTTAATAAAGCATATATAACGAATCGAGTTGAATGTTTAGGAATAAATTGTGCGTTCTTAAGTCATTTCGAAACAGGCTCCTTCAAACAGACCCCTTCACGAAACTTTTAACCCTAAAACAGGACACTTCACACAACGTTTCGTATTAACAATAGGCCTTTCACAAGCATACTAATGTATATACTTTTAATAGGATTTTAAAATGTTAAACGATATTAGATCTAAATATAAATCATTTTTTTTTTTTTTTTTTTACATTCAGTGAATAATTCTAGTCAAAATTCACGCATGTTCGAGCCTGTTAGTTAAATATGACAATACTCCTTCAACGGCATAGTTAAAAGACTAGAAAATTACTAAGCTATAATTACATTTTACAAGTATTCGAATACTACTATTTTAAAAGTATAGCCTATAGAGGGTAAGAGTGAAAAATTCTAAAAATAATCTTGCTCACCCATATGAATTGTATATAGGAGCTTGTATAATATAAAAATAAATTTCATGTATCGTCCCATCATGCTGTGTGACTCATCGCATAAATTGTTAGTATGTATTTTTAAAATAATTATTTTAAAAATAAATTAGAGGAAACATGCAATAATACCTATTCTTTTTGCCTACCTATTCCTTTTTGCCTACCATACATATTGAAAAAATACATTAATATTATATCTATTCATATATTATAACTTTAAATATATAAAGTAAGGATACTTACCTAGATCTCACAACCAACTCATACACTTGCTTTTGGGAGAAATGAATTGAAATGTATTCATATCAGTAAATCTTATATAGAATGTTATCGCAATCAGTCACGTGATGTTACTAATCTATAGATTAACGATAAGATAATGGACTTGTACTGAAATCATTTCTGGTCTGTTGCTATACAAGTAGCACGCATGTTTTTTCATGCTGTAGTCATATATTGAAGACGGGATTGCAAGTTTGTGAATAAGGTAAGATTAATTTATGTATATATTTTAAAATGTTAAACGATATAAATATTAGATCTAAAAATAAATCATTTTTACATTCAATGATTAATTCTAGTCAAAATTCACGCATTTCAAGCCTGTTGGTTAAATATAACATACACTAATAAGATTCGTTGATGATTCATTTTCTCATATAGGCAATAGTAGCAATCATTTCACATACTACAAGTGTAAAGTATGCAAAATTTATGATTCTGCTTTATAATACCTATTCATTCTGTATTCTACCCTATGCTTTATCCATAACGTTATAATATCCCGTGGTTTTAAGAGATAAGCGAACACGTTTAGTTCTTTTAAGACATGCATGCAGTCGATCAAATTTGGATGAATTCCAGTACATTATGGTTTAAATATTTATGTAAGATACATTTTTTTTCAATATTAAAAACAAAAATTTTTTAAATAATGCCCTAACTAAATAGTACAATATATATTTTATAAAAACAAAGTCAAAAGGTTAGTTATTCATTCCTCAAAAGAAGTTTTTAAGTTAAAATACTAAAAACTCAATTTAGTATAATTTTTCTATACAAAAAAAGCATAGACTAATGTAATTTAGTTTTATATTATTTAAAATTTAATTCCTATATTTTATAGGGACTCCTGTATATTTTTTACCCTAAGCTGTATCAAGTTCATTTAAACACAGGTACATTTAAACAGATTCAAATTCCTTTAAACCCGTCTCTTATACTCAAAATTCTTAAGGGATATTTCTTATTTTACAATGAATACACAGTGAAGCCTTTTAAAACTTAACAGATTTTAGTATATATCACCATATGTATATATGAAGAGTAGCACCTATATAGAACTACACGAAATAATTCGTATACATTGACGGTTTTAAATAGTTCATTTACCTACAAAAAATGTGTCAGAAATTACGAGTCTCAGGTATTTCTTATCGCGGAGTGACTCATTATCGCATACGGGGTGAAATCCAAGCAAGATCTTCGCTTATCTGATAATATGACTCATTATGATTCAGCGATATGCATGTTGAGGGGGAACATTCAAATCTTAGTTGCAGTTATAAATATGTATTTTAAAGCATAATCATTCGAAAATTCAATTATTTTTCATGAAATGATCTACCCTATTTTACAGACTTGTATGATAAATTTGGTGAAACATGAATCTTTTTTCTAAAAACTATATTTTGAACGTTATACTAAAAATGTGTTCGTGTAAAACCTATTTTTTACATTGCATGAATTCGTATTCATTTGAGATTAGTACTCTATTTCTTAAAATATCTGTGGAATCATAATATTTTTACAGGGTATATTGTGAAGGGAGGCCTTTTCATTCAAACAGCGGACCTTGCATTTTCATGGAAGGTGAGTATCCCTTGTATTTCTGTCGCCATAATATAACATGAATCTATTGAATTTATTTTGTGAAGGTAGCTTAATATCTATAACTATGTGTTTTGAACATATCGACGCGCAAGCTGTACTTTTAGCCTAACTTGAATTGAAAAAAAAAAAAAAAGGCGAAAGTGTAAATTATCTGATTTTATGAAGGGATCTTATGCATAATTGGAATTTTTGTGAAGGATGCTTTTTTATTCCAAAAGGGAACCCCTACAGTTTTTGTGAAGGGTGGTTTTTATTTGAATAGGGCATGTATCTAATTTATTTTATGAAGGGGCCCTATAGTCTAATGCGAGTTCACACTTCGAAGGGTCCCTGTATTTTGAACCTATCGATGCGTAAGCTGTACTTTTAGCCTAACTTGAATTGAAAAAAAAAAAAAAGGTCGAATAGGGCATGTATCTCATTTATTTTATGAAGGGGCCCTACAGTCTAATGCGAGTTCACACTTCGAAGGGTCCCTGTATTTTGAATCTATCGATGCGTAAACTGTACTTTTACCCTAACTTGAATTGAAAAAAAACAGGGTAAAGTGTAAATTATCTGATTTTATGAAGGGTCCTTATGCATAAATGGATTATTGTGAAGGGTTCCTTTTTATTAAAAAGGGGATCTGTTCACTATTTTAATTAACTACGCACTAGCTGGTAAAATTATATTTTATTCACATAACATTTCAATGATGTTGGAAAGTGATTCATGAATTATGTCGCTACGCATGATTTTTCATTCTTGTTTATTTTATATATACGTTAAAATTCTTTTTGTACCAATCTGTATTTTTTGTGGAAAGTGATTCATGAATTATGCCTGATTTTACATACTTGTTTATTTACATATACGCTAAAATTCTTTTTATAGTACTCTATACTTTTGTAAGTGTGTATTGTTAGTCTATCGAAGGGCCCCCTCTGGGTAAAAAAGGGAGGGGGAGGGGGGGAGCTATTCAGTTGAGTACAGTATCATTCATGCGGGACCTACTACAACCTATATCGAATTCATTAAAACGCGCCTGTTTGCCTCAAAAATGTTGAAGTCCGCCAATTAAAATTAATTAATGACCCTTTTTAATTACTAGCATCTACCATTCTACTGCACATGCAAACTGCGTACTCTCGTTGAGGGGAAAAAAAAATCTTGCCAAAATTTCTTAAGTTCTCCAATTAAAATTAATTAATGACCCTTTTTAATTAAATCATTATTGACTTTTAAAATTCACCTGTAATATACTCTAACATGTATAACAAATAGCCTACTCTCGTTGAAAAAATATTTGCTTCGAAAAATGTTTAAGTTCCTCAATTAAAATTAATCACCATTTTTAATTAAACCATTATTGACTTTTAAAATTCTCCTCTAACATGTATATCGAATACCCTACTCTCGTTGAAAAAATCTCGCGAAAATTTTTAAGTTCTGCAATTAAAATTAATTAATTACTATTTTTAATTAATATTTTTAATTAATTAATCATTTACTTCTACTGCATACACTCATAATCAAACTGCATACTCTCGTTGAAAAAAAAAAAAAATTGCTATGAAAAATTTCTAAGTTCCCCAATTAAAATTAATTAAAATTAAAATTAATTAAACTTCTAATTCGCTAAAATAAATCCATTGAAACACACCTCGTATTCTAGTAGAAAATTCTCCGCGAAAAAAAAAAAAATGGCCTCGAAAAATTTCTAAGTCCCGCAATTAAAATTAATTAACACTAATCCTTAATTAATCCCCTTATCTTAAGTAGTGGAGGAGGGCACTTTGAGAGGAGGAGGGCACTTTGGGAGGTGGAGGGCACTTTGGGAGGAGGAGGAGGGCACTTCGGGAGGAGGAAGAGGAGGAGGAGGACAGTTCGGGAGGAGGAGCCCTCCTCCCTCCTCGCACCTCACACCTCCTCCTGGGGCCGGAGCCCCATTTTCTCTCTACTTACGTATAAAAATATGTCTGTTTGAAATTTTTAAATTTGCATCAGAGCTGAAAATACGTTGGAAATTAATGAATATAAAGGATGTGAATTATCACTTTACTACACAGCGTACAACCAACAGAGTTAAAAAATGTCCAGTGAATATAAAGGATGTGAATTATCACTTTACTACACAGCGTACAACCAACAGGGTGAAAAAATGTCTAGTGAATATAAAGGATGTGAATTATCACTTTACTCCACAGCGTACATCCAATAGAGTGAAAAAATGTCCAGATAATGTCAATATAAATGTCCAGGTTGTACGCTGTGTAGTAAAGTGATAATTCGTATACTATAACTAGTTTTAAAAATATTCAGATCTTAGTGCAATAACTGTTGCACTCTTATGCAAAAATGCATGAATACTATTAATTACAATTCTGTTATATTAAAATCATACTATGCGCAAATATCCAATACAAGACAATGTAAAAAAAAAAAAAAAAAAAAAAAAAAAAAAAAAAAAAATCATCGTTATTTTTTCAGAGAAATTAATTGTATTGTCCGTTATTATGATATGATTAATTTCCATAATAAAATAAGTACATTTTAAGTTGGCAACATTTTATTTATTTACTGAAAATTCTAATGGGAAACTTAAGCCTAGCTTCGAAATTTTCAGAACTTGAAATCCATATTTAGACTCTTTTTCCATTTAATAGCTATTTCTCCGGAAACATCTATATCCAAAAAACTGTCGGTAGATTATAGGATTGCTATAATTAAACAATTTTAGTATACAAATTCGGTTTTTAAATTCAGTAACACGGATATAATATGACTGCATCTTAAATAGGATCATCATGACATCCTACAATCATTACCTATCATGGGATATCATTAATTAATTACGCATGATAGGATTTAATAGAATTAAGAAAACTTTTATGAATACCTTTTAACCCTTTAACGGTCATTGGTTTCCCCACGAAACCACAAAACTTTAATTACGAAACTCAACAATGACAGCAGAATTTTAATAGAAATGTTTTTCATTTATTATATATGTGAAATATCGCTTTTTTGTTATATAAAAATAAATTTGTCCATAATTTCCGGTGTCAATCATTTATTTTAACATCTTAACAATTGAAGTGCTTTATCCGTTAAAGGGTTAACCCTTAATTGCATAGTGATGTAAATTTCCATCACTGTTTGTTTAATAAATAAATCAACTTCTTCGCCACCACTATATTTATATAGAAATATTAATCCAGTAAATTTCCCGTGAACTATGTTGCTGAACAAAGTTAAAAATCTATCTCAAAATTTCTGGTGTCTAATCTATACTAATATTATAAAAGAGTAAAGATTGTTTGTTTGTTTGTTTGTAGGGGGTAATCTCTGGAACTACCGAACCGATTTCAAAAGTGATGGTGGCAAATTGGTGGTGACAACCCCTGCTCCAACATAGGCTATATTTTATGTCGCCGCCACTGACCCCAGGGGGTGCAGGAGCAAAAAACGTTCTAAAATTGCGATTTTTTAGCTATCAAACTGGCTATCAAGCCCTGAGAGCTTGCCAGCCGGTTCTGTATGTATGTATGTACGTACGTAATGCGATAACTCTTCATAGAAATATCCGTTTTCCTTCAAATTTTGTTTATAGGTTCACTGTGTTAAGGCGCTTCCCTGATTAGTTTTCGGGATTGATTGGTTAAGTATAAAGGGGGGGAACAAGGGGCTAATTCCCGCCCTCTTAATTTATATAAATGGGTTTTTCAAGCAGAATTATTCCGTTTTCCTTCAAATTTTGTTTATAGGTTCACTGAGTTAAGGCGCTTCCCTGATTAGTTTTCGGGATTGATTAGTTAAGTATAAAGGGGGGATCGGAGGGCTAATCCCCCCCTTATTTTATATAAATGGGTTTTTCATGCAGAATTATTCCGTTTTCCTTCAAATTTTGTTTATAGGTTCACTGTGTTAAGGCACTTCCCTGATTAGTTTTCGGGATTGATTGGTTAAGTATAAAGGGGGGGGGGAACGGGGGGCTAATCCCCCCTTAATTTATATAAATGGGTTTTTCATGCAGAATTATCCCATTTGCTTCAAAATTTGTTTATAGGTTCATTGGGTTAAGACGCTTCCCTGATTAGTTTTCGGGATTGATTGGTTAAGTATAAAGGGGGGGGACGGAGGGGGCTAATCCCGCCTTAATTTATATAAATGGGTTTTTCATGCAGAATTATCCAATTTTTTTCAAATTTTGTATATATATTCATTGTAATTAGAGATTTACCCGATTAGTTTAAGGGGTTCATTAGTTAACTTTGAGGGGGGTAACGGGGGGATGACTCCCCCCCCTTAATATATTGTTTATTTCTTTATTTTTCGATGGGCTTATTTCAAATTCTTTGAAATAAGAGTATAATATACAATTAGTGTGAATAGCCTGTGAACTCAATGCCCTCAGTTTAACTGGGCAGTTTTATTTTTATTTTTTATACTGAAGGAGCTAGAAATTTGAAATTTGTCATTGTAGTTACTTATAAGATGTAAATGCTCTCTAAGAACAATATAAAAAAGAAATTTAAATTTAAAAGTGTGAAATAGTGTGAAATGAGCGAAAAACGTTCTAAAAACAGTCTAAATTACAATTTCTATGAAATCTCTGGAACTACAGAACCGATTTCAAAAGTAATGGTGGCAAATTGATGGGGACAATCCCTACTCCAACATAGGCTATATTTTATGTCGGTGCCACTAACATCAATGGGGCGCAGGATCAAAAAATTTTCGAAAATTGCGACTTTTTTATACTGAAGGGGCAAGAAATTTGAAATTTAGCATTGTAGTTACTTATAAGATGTAAATGCTCTCTAAGAATAAATTTAAAAAAAAATCGAAATTTAAATGGGTGAAATGAGCGAAAAGCGTTCTGAAGTCATTCTAAATTACAATTTCTATGGAATCTCTGGAACCACGGAACCGATTTCAAAAGTGATGGTGGCAAATTGGTGGTGACAATCCCTGCTCCAACAGCCTCTTTAATAAAAAACTATGCGTTGCTGACGACTGGGTTTTTCGCTAATTGTTGCAACAGATTAATCTCGGAAAATGAAACATTTGAAGTTACTGAAAAAAATGATAGCTCAAAAAGTATTTGTCAGAAAATTGTTAGACAAACTGCGTTTGAAAGGTAAAAAGTTGTATTTTTCTTGATATAAATGTCAAATCTAATGATTATGCCTTTTTCAAAAATTACCAAATTTTCCAATGGAGTACCATAGCGAAACCTTCATGCGTAAAAAGATAATGATAAGGGCGACGTGTCCTGACGTGTATATTGGCTATAGCACGAGTCACAAATTATAGTAGCCTTATTATTCTGTTAAAATATAAAAGTAATTTATGAAATGTCAATATTTTGTTTGATTAAAGGTTCGTTAAAAGAAATTGACCAGCGTAGCGGGCGTAGGTTGCTAGTATTTAATATATGTATAAAAAAACACAATTGTAAAAGAAAAACTCATGCAAAGAAGGGTTAAGCTCTATTTTCATAAAATTTGAAATGACTCGACAAATTTCTTCAACGATGATATATATATATAATTTCAAACAATTCGGTTGTGTAGATTTTGCGCTGTTATACGCGGATAGACGAACAGACGGACGGACCAGACGACGACTATTGGTGCTACGTATTTATATAATTACGAATGCACCCTAAAATACAATAACCTCTTCCGAGTTACGCACGATTTCGAACACCGTTTTTTATCAGTAGAAACTTCGGGAACCAATATATTTTCGAGATTTAAAGAAGCACTTATAAAAACAACGTTTCTTTTGCTGGCACTGATTTTCGGAAACGTTTCCCACTATATTTTATAGTGCATTAATCAGTTTTCTCAAAGGAAACACAGTGTTTCTGACGTGATCAATTCTCAAGTAAACATTTTCATTTTCAACAAACACGTCTTACATACAAACATGATAAAGTAACAGCATTAAAATAATTATTATTTAGTTACTCGTCCATGTATAAATTTAGTTATGCAGCTGAAATTGTTTAATTGAAAATTGATAGAATTCAGAAAACTAATTAATATACTGTAAAAACTACCCGAAAGCATTTTAGAAAATCGGTGGCAGCAAAAGAAACTTATAAATGCGTCGTTCAAACGCGAAAATATATCGGTTTCTGAATATAAAACACGATTTTTGGAATCGTGGGTAAATTGGAAGATGTTCTTGTAATTTTTTGTACGTGGTTATATTATATTTCTGTAGATTAAGAAACATTTACAATTTTAAAGTGTAAATTAGAGCAGAAATAGCTATTAAATACACTGTAAAAAATTTGCAGCAAAGTATCCGTTCATTCAACCTTTTTTATAGAAAACGGTTACATAACCGTAATTTAACAGTATTGCGACCGTAATATGGACAATATTGTGGTCAGAATACGTTAAATTACGGTTATGTAACCGTTTTCTATAAAAATGGTCGAATGACCGGATACTTTGCTGCAAATGTTTTACAGAGTCGTTCTTAGGTTGGCTTTTATTACAAAAAGCTACCTCTCAGGCCGTTCGGAGGAAAGCAATTCCAAAAAATGTCAGTATATTTTCCCCGATCATGTCCTCCAGATCCCCAAACCACCGTTTAAATGTTCATTTATATCCTTCTATATATAAAAAAAAGTAATGGTTTGGAAATGGACCAATGAAAATCTGCGTAGATACCACGAAAGGTATCTGATTGGTCAGAGCTTTCTGACTTTTCTAAGGGGGAATTAACATGAAAGTAGAGAATTTAGATTATATTAGGGGGCGCTATTAGGAGGGTTACCAGGGGGAAGGGACCCGGGTCTGTCACCAAGTTTGTCGCCAACTTGGAGATATATCGCCAAATTTGACGGCCAAAATAAGCTGCCAAAAGTGGCACCAACTTGGCGCTATTTCCAGTATTTCGCCAATTTTCCATAGACTCCCATTGAAATCCAATTGCGTTTACTCGCTTGAAAAAAATTAACAAATTGAGATATTGCAATGCAACAAAAATTAATATTAGCTTATGAATAGAGCTTAATTGAACTATTTACATTATTTTTAAGCACAAACACTAACTATTTATAATATTCGTAAAACCATATATACAATTGGTACTTGTTAGTTATTCTGTCGACCAAGTTACTGTCGCCAAATTCATATATATTAAACGAGCAAGGGATTTTCCCGATTATGAATGATATAGTAAACGACTGGGAAGATTTTCACGAGACTTCCCCCTATACTAAACCGAGCACGAGAAAAAGATCTAGCTAGGTTCCGAATACAAGAAAATTCGTTTTTACCGGGTAAAACAAACTCAGCGCTGAAAATGTTTTTTTTGTTATAAATAGAAAAATACTCAAAGGATTTACATGAAACGTGTTGCCTATACTAATTCGAGCACGAGAAATCCATTTAGCTAGGTTTCGAATTTGGGAAAGGTCATTTTGATCTATTAAAACAAACTCAGCACTAAGAGAGCTTGGCTAGGGCGCGATTACGCGGGGGGTTGTTGAGCGTAGCGAGCAGGGGGGCCGAGCCCCCCTAGTATATATATATATATATATATATATATATATACATATATATATATATCAGACATATGTCATGCTGTAACTCTCTTATTTATGAACCTATTCAGATTTGACTGAGTATGTGTATTAGAACATACCAAGATCTCGGCCGAGTTCGTTAGCCAGCTTCATCCGCAATCATGTTTGAAAATGGCAGCCAGTTAAAAAATTTTAAATTTTTACAAATTCAAAAAGATGTACAAAAAATTATAAATTTAAAAATTTGGCTGAGATATTGCAGTTTGAAATTCTAGTGTGGCTGAGATTTTGAAACAATCTGATACTTGTTATGCTGTAACTCTCGTATTTATAAACCGATATGAATGTGACTGTACAGAACATATCAAGATCTTGACGGAGTTCGTTGGCCAGCTTCATGTGCCATCTTGTTTAAAAATGGCGGCAAGATAATTTTTTTAATTTTTTTAGAAATTCAAAAAGATATATAAAAAATTATAAATTGAAAAAGTTGTTTCCATTAAGTGTTAGATGATGATACAAGGATTCCGGAACATTTTTTGTTTTGGTTGTATCTTAAAAAGTCCTTCCGGCCTGTACCGGGAGGAAAAGGTAGCTTTCATAGTCCATGTTTTGAAAAATTCAACTCATTTTACTCAAACACCCGAAGCTAACATGCTTGGAACCCGATTCTAGAAGATTCAATTACGGTATTCGTTAATATTGAATTTAAATGCGAATTTCAGCATGAGAGTTACAGCATAACAAAAATCAGATTGTTTCAAAATGTCAGCAACCCTGAAAATGGTTCTGTCATACATTGCTGTAATTCAAAACGATTAAATGAATTAATTGTTTATATAGTTTTAAATAATATATATTTAACTCGTCTTTGGTGTAAAGAATGGGTAATTGACTTATTTACTTAATATATTTTTTGAGATTCTAACAATCGATAAAGTTTAATTAATTTGCATACTTTTTAATATTTAGGATCTGAGATTTTTTTTTTACTAATTTAATATTAAGTTCACTTTATTTAACGAGTAACAAAATGAATCGTAAACGTGATTCTAGTGTAAATTGCAAGATTATTTTATCTAAACGAAGTCAGAAATTCAAGAAAATGTATGCGTACTGAAAAATAAAAATAAAACGAGGGTTTAATTTTCCATAGAAATAAATGAATAGATCCATGAACAAATAAGCAAATATAATTTCGTGAATCTCTTCAACGAAAAATTTTCTCTTTTGCAAGATTTTCTAAGTTCTTTTAACATTTGACTATCAAAATTAATCTTATTTTAATGTGTATATAAGAACTAAAAAATAAGTCTTAGAAATGATGTAACGGTAGTAGAAGAATGTGATATTATTTTCGCCAGAATGGCGTATGAATATATTATGTGTGGCGAGACATATAGAAAATAAAAGAACTAAATATTTGAGATTATAAATAAATTCCATATTATTATTCAGTTGTTTTACTTAACAAACAATTTCATCACTGGTTCTCGAGATAAAGCAGCCTCTTTTTGTATTATTTATATAAGCAAATTTTGTTCTATATCAGTATTTATTTATGGAATAAATATTGGAGTCTTGAGCTTATTTGATTACTGTGGTAAATTAGCATCATAAATACGTGAACTTACATATGAATATTTGAATTAACATATCATAAATACACTAAGAATTCTAAGATTTAGAATTTTTCCCTTTGTAGATATTATTCGTATTTATGCAGAGAAGATGGCTACCAACCTTTTTACTATTACGGTTGCATTTGAATTTAAAAACTATTTTCATGGGCGCACTCTCCTGCTTCCACTATACACGCTCACGCACATTTATTTATATGTGCATGTGTGGGATGCACATTGAATATACATAAACTCATACATACAGATGCTAGATGGATATAGATGCATATGTATGAAAAATGTTTTCTACAAAGGAATTTTTTTAAGCAATCAGTATAATGCATAAAAAAAAGGGAAAGTTAATAAAACTTTTCCAAAAGTATCAGGGACACGAATACTCGGAAACGCTGGTTTTTTTTCTGTTTAAGTGAGGCTCTCGATATTTCGTCCAAACAGTTTTTTGTTTTTGTTTTTTTAGAGAAAAACTATACAGATAAAGAATTTTTTCTTTCTTTCCATAGAAACCGATATTTACTTACCATGAGTGCAAAATATGTATTTTGCCATATGAATTTATAGAAAGGGTCCATGGGCACAATAAAAAGAGTTGGTGGGCGTGTAGCTGGTGACCTCTAGTAGAGATATATAAAAAAGAAGATAAAGATAAATGATGAAGATAAGAAGATCTTAAAAATCATATCTCATGTGTTACATAAGACATGTAATCACATTTACAAGACGAACGAAAACGTCAATAATACACCCCTAATCAAAATTATAAGGACAATAAAAAGTATAAAAAATCATAAACTTCATACAATTCTAAGTATTGATAAACATTATATAATATCTTTTTACTAATTCAAAAAGAACTGCCTACTTCAAATTTATTAAAAATATAAGGGTCGCCCAAATGAAAGTGGCATTGCTGTAATAACTCCGCCATTTGAAGAGAAAGATGACTGCACATGCTCCTATAGAGGGCGAAGAGTGCTGAGAATGCGTGCGATATCGTCAGATCCCGCCAGATGCGTGTGTGATAGCGTGGGAGTACGTTAAAAAGCATCGTTCGCATCATGGATGCCTCCAAACGGTGTCAACGTGCGGTCGTGCCATTTTTAACAGCGGAAAATGTGAGTGCTAGTGAAATCTATCGTCCAATGCAAAATGTGTATGGCATGGAGTGTATGTCACGCAGATCGGTATTCCAATGGTGTAGGGATTTTCGTAGTGGAAGAAGCATCATTTCCCCCTTACAGCCCAGACCTCTCGCCGTGTGACAACCACATCTTCGGTCCACTTAAGAAAGTTTTGAAGGGACGACGACTTGCCGACGATAAAGAGGTCCAAGCTGCCGTTGAAAATGGGTTCCACAACCAACCCCGGAGCTTCTTCACCCAGAGTATCTATCCATCGTCTCGTTGACCGCTGGGACACTTGTTTCAACCTACAAGGCGACTTTGTCTAGCCTATCTATTACGTCTGTATTACTTCTTTCTTTTGTATACAAATTTATATTAATACCATTAAACCATTTCTCAAACCGACTGTAGTGTCACTTTCATTTGGATGACACATATAAGTAAAAAAAAGAAACACTACAGTTTTTAAATGGTCATAATTATAAAGACTCTGCTTATAAGTTCGAATCGATACAATTTTAATAATAAATGTAACCATCTCTACTTTGAAGACATTCAGCCAAACGTTTCGACATGATTTAAGGAAATTTTCATAATTATGTGGATCAGAGACTGTAAGTAGCTTTCTAAAGGTCTGTACTGCATGAATACTGCTTGCTGCGTACATAAAACAATCCATCATTGTACTCTCTTCATTTTTTTTGTGCGATCGAGGTAGCCAATCAAATAATGGAATATTGTTATCATTAAACCACTTTGTCTTAGCTTTTGCGGTATGGCACGATGGATTATTTCGTTGGAAAATGAATTCCCGTTTATACGTCCCGAAATTATACGTTAATACTGGCACAATAGTTCTAGGAATAGAAACAGCGCATGGAGCAGCCTAAAAAGGAGAATAAGTCATAGTCAGAGGTGCTGCATCAGCTCAAGATGTGACTAATTAAGTTATTGTTTCTAAGAAAATGAATTAAAGGGTTGTACATCTGTATTATAGAAGCACAAATTTTGGCATAGGATAGCTTTTAGAAGGGGTAAAATCATTTTTTAACAAGAAAATGCATCGTTCCATGCCACAAAAGCTATGAAAAAGTGGTTCGATGATAACAATATTCCATTATTTCATTGACCACCTCAATGACACGATTTGAACATTATAAAAAATAAAGGAGGGTAATGGTGAAAATTTTTATGTAAATAGCAAGCAACATTCATCATTACATAAGACATCGAGGAAGCTATTTACAATGACTGGACAGCTATAGCTACATCAGAATTATCAAACTTGTTTCAAGCACGGAACTATTGTATTTAAACTATCGGATTTAAACTATACTTTTATGAAAATAATTATTTTGACTTAAATTACTTCTAAGATGATGAAGTGACGTTTAAAATGATTTTGCAACAGAAAGAGTGAAACCTTGTTAGTACGTCTTTCTCAGGTCCAATTAAAAATGACTTACTAAGCGGATTTTATATTAAATGTACAATGAAATTCCAAATGTTTATAGAATAAGTATATCTATAACTAAATTATATTATGTATTATATAAATTAGTATAATGAGAATTAGAATTCATAAAGTGGGTGACAATCTAAGGAAAGTATAGTAAGTATGTTACGAAGTATTTAATTGTGCAATTCAATACTCCCCCATTGGCTTATAAAAAAAATCATCCATTTTTGTATGATGGCAGTTTTCTGAAATACTTTTTTTTTGCAGAGGAATATAGCATATTATATTCTCTCTGCCTTTCAAACACGAAATTTAGGGTAGTCAAAAAGTCTTTCCCTGATTAGAAAAAGTTATTACAAATAACCATTGAATGTAATACTGTGAAATTTTTATTATGGAAAAGTCATGTTCTTAAGTTTCTTTTTTAGTCCATTCAAATTTCCGGGAAGATGGATCAGACGGGATGAACTAACACCATGGCCTCCTCACTCACCCGATAGTACTGCTCTATATATTTTTTCTTTTTTTTTGGGGGGGGGAGGGGGGTACATAAAGGACAGAGTGTTTACAACACCAGTAAAATATATTCACAGACTAAGAGGGACTGCTCAGACGAGGAGTCCAAGTCTGTAGAGCGTAGATGTCGCTCCTGGTACTTTATTAAGGTTAAAAAATAAATATATACAGTTTCAGCTGGAGCTGAGCCCGCCGGAAAACTCGACAGGGGGCGGGATGAATTGCCTTGGGCCAGAATTGTCCGAAAATCACAGAACAATTCCCTCGCTGCCGGAGAACAGATCTCTCTCGCGACACGAGGCAACGAGGTGCCGAGGTTCTTGAAATTGACTTGAGAATGGTGTGCCGCACAGCACTTGATTATCAGACAGTAGATGAGCTAGAGGGTTGCGTACCAGAAACATGCTCTCTCGCGACAAGGGGCGCTGTGACATCGCCAGAGTAACACTACTCGCAACAAGGGACGATGCCATATTCGACTAAATGGGAGTTGCTCTGGGTACAAACTAGCTTGTGAGTTTGGAGATGTGTGCTAAATGTTGGTGGATGTGTTTGAGTTTGTTCAGAAGTGTGGGTCTAGTAAGAATATTTTGTAGCCATCTCTTAGGGGAAGTGGCTGGACGTTTAATGTGCCAGTGTGCAGTAAGTGTGCATTCGTGGTAGGCGTGGGTAGGAGATCCAATCTCGCCGCACTCACACCCATTAGATCCTGTACAACCAAATTTGTGAGGTATGATTTAAAGGGCCCGTGTTGAAACACTCAAGGTCAGGATCACAGATGCTGTATATACTGTGACATCCCAAATATTGGGCAATACGTGGCTAGAAATGGAATACCGCCATTCGAGCGACATTCTTCGAGCTACCAAGGGTGCCCACATCGAAATTTACAGACGTATTTGTATTAAAAAATTCATAAATGTATTTACAAAATATTGAAACAAGCAAATGCCTAATTAGTTTTTCTGCATTAATTTTTTGTAATCAGGGTAAGACTTTATGATCACCCTATAGTTCCTTAGTTAATCAATGTATTCTAAGGCTTTTTTATTTGTAACAATAGGTTTGGGATGTTCTTCTTTTTTGTGTTCGCTGCCGGATTCTACTGTTGGCCCGTCAATTCAGAGAATTTGTTGATATGGCAGACAATCTTTATTAGGAAAAATTCTGTCATCTGGAACATTCTTAAACTTAAACTTACAGTCACAAACTTACAGCACAACAAAACTAAGTAGCTTTGGAGATAACCTTGTCAAAGAAATAGGACCAAGTTTGCCTATTGCACCCTTAAAAGTGACGGCTTAAGCGGAATTGTTGGAAAAACGACGATGCAATAAGCGGAGTACAATATGTAAAAATTCGTACGAGAATGGTCGGGATTTCTGAAACGTAATATGCGGAGTGACGTTTTATCCAGGTGACTTACTAACGAGGTTTGACTTATACCTTTAAAACTGACGGTTTACGAATTAGGTACTGGACAACGGTAAGAGGGACACTTTGTTGCATTTAAATTATTAAGTAAGTCAATTTAAATTACAATAAATAAACTATATTTCTCTTTGCATTATTATATTAACTATTGTAATTTATTGTATCGCAAAAGAGACTGTTTTAAATTTAATTTCTGCTAAACAGAGAAGAATTTGGTCAACAAATTTTAACGTTGATACTTTTCCTAAACTAAAGGAATGTTTTCAGTTATATCATTTAACAACATATAAGCCTGGAAAAATTAGGGAGATGTTACTCGATAAATCCCAAAACTAATCTCCCGATTACATCTGGAAAATCTCAAAATCTAGGGATTGGGAATTAGGGGCAGGATTATATTGTCCAAGTCAAATGAATAGTTCGTAAGTAAGGGTAATACTATCATTTGATGTTCGTGTTTATTTCCTTTTACATGCTTTGATTGCTCAGATTTGTAGAAGTAAACATTCTCGCTGCCAAATTATTTTACAGTAAAATTGTCTACGCTTGAAATATAAACATATATTTAAATTATGTACTATCTGCACATTTATATTTTATATTGTCCATGTATTTTGAAAATATTTTTTTTTAAATAGTTAAAAAGCATTAAATTCGTGATTTTACGCATTTATTTTGTCCTGATACAGATTAAAATATGTTACCTTTTAAATTGTTTCTTTTTAAAAAGTGACAAATAATTTTTAACAAAAAATAAAACCAATATAAAGATTTTGTTTCTTATATTTGAGTTTTCATGGCAACCGTATATTGTTAGCCACACTAGAGACTAGAGTCCTGCACGGGTTGAGTTATACCAACCCGAATCCAAAAATTCTATTTCAAGTCAATCCGAAAACCGATTCGAACTCGACGCACTTCAACATGAAACCGACCCGAAACCTTAAATAAAAGAAGATCAATTCATATTTAAATGAAATGCTGAAAATATACTGTAATTATATTTATAATATCAATTTTACCTTTTATGTAGAAAACTGAATATTTTTCATTTTAAACAATATTGCGGACTTTCTTTTGAAAAAATGGTTTACTAAACGCAATTGCAGTGTTTTGTGTGGCTTTACTTTTGTAATCCGATTAATTATCATGATTAAAGTAATCGTGATTTCAAGTATTCATGATTACTTTCAATCATGATTACCTCCAATCATGATTACTTCAGAATACTTTTAATCGTGGTTACTTCTAATCATCTATCTTCATTACTTTAATTCATTAATCATGATCACATAAATTACAAGAATCTGAAATGAAAATTTGTAAATACATTTTTAGTTGTTGTTTCTTATAATACGCGGGCTATGGAGGGTGTGCGCGTTTTTAAAAGTCATTAAATAGCTCTATTCTCCAAAGAAATATCTGTCGAAACAAAATTTGTTTCAATTGTAGACCAAGTTTGTTGAAAGCTAGCTATTGAAATAAAAAATATTTCAACTTCATTTTCAGCTAATTTGCTCTTACAAAATTACGAAAAACATATCACTCATCATCAGCTATTCCGCATACCCATCTTGAAAACAAAAGATTGAATATTTTCTTTTATTTCTTTATTTCTATTTTTTTATGTAATCTCTCTTAATGATTGTACAATTTATCTTAACTATTTGCGGAATACACTTTACAAAAATATTTAAGCGGAAGTTCATGTGGTATTTTGTTTAAAATCTGCTCTTTTTCAAGAAATTCAAGTTTGTGTATAAGCCCCTCCATTACTTTGTTCATACCTCAGGTTGTCAAAGAGACAAAGCGGGATTGTTTTTCGAAAATGTACAGTAATCATTTATAATGTAATCAAATAATCATGATTACGATTACAGATTATTAGTCTATAATCACTAAAAATTATTTCTTTTCTGATTATATTTTTTAATCTGTAATCGTGATTAACGATTACAAAATGTAATTGTTATCTGATTATTTTTTGCCCAACACTGCGCAACCCGCATGAATCAAACTTCGACCTGAAACTGACTCGAACTCGACGCAATTAGAATCAACACGACCATCGGGGAAAAATATTATTGCCAGGACGACCAGTGGTTGGATTCAGATAACCCGAACTGATGCAGGACTCTAATCCACATTTATTTCAAATCTCGTTGTCACTATCACGTTTTTGGTGCAACAGTGGAAGATGATATATTAAAATTTTTGAGGTATCCTTGTAAAAGCACCTGAATCCAACCACTGGTCGTCCAACCCTAGCCTACATGGTTCGTGCAAAATAAAATCTGAAACAAATCATGCCCTTGAAGAATAATTATAAATTAAATGTGCCATAGACGTAATGTTAAAATTTGCGCATTAAAATACGCAAGGGTTTCAATTTAAGCTTTTATACACGCTTTAAAGATCATAAGTGCTATATAGGGGAGCTGGGGGATGAATGGGACAAGGTATGGATGGGATGTTCCCAATATTTCAGGTCATAAACGTTTTTTTTTAGTTGCTTCCTATCCTCATAGATTTCACTACCA
This sequence comes from Maratus michaelseni, assembly GCA_963931845.1. Classification (NCBI taxonomy): domain Eukaryota; kingdom Metazoa; phylum Arthropoda; class Arachnida; order Araneae; family Salticidae; genus Maratus; species Maratus michaelseni. The sequence continues at coordinate 38,719,865 of OZ007586.1, read as the reverse complement.
TAGTTCAGAAACAAAAGCAAGACCACATGGCTGTTTTCTGTTTCCTTCAAAGTTGCATTTCCTGAAAACTCTGCTGAAAGATAATTTTTTTTTACATTTAAATTTGCTTAAATATCTTATACAATATAAACAATTAAGATATGTTGTAGTTGTTTATATCAAGACTCACTATTGGTAATTAAAATGAATGAATATCAACTATTGTGACAAAATAATTTCTGAGTCAAAATGGCTGACAATTGAATATATACATCACGAGAATTATTGGGACATTTCAAATGGGGATGAATGGGACTGTCTCATTCATCCCTAGAGGATGTTGAAAAACATATTTATTAACTAAATAATATTAAATAGATTGATAAATTAATAATTTATGGTAATTATTCTTTTAACATCTCCTCATTGTAACCACCGTCTTCAGTCATTGAATGTTTCTGTTTATGGGCCTTTTAATGCAAAGCTGAGATCAGTCCAAGATGATTGGCTGACAAATAATTCTGGAGAGCATATCACAATTTATAACCTTTCACCTTTTGTCAAGGAGGCATTTTGTCAGATTTTAGTACTAGAAACATAAACATAACCAGTGCTTATAGGAAAACTGCCATTTTCCCTTTTAACAGCAATACATTCATTGAAAGTGATTTTATGTCAGCTTATGAAACTGAAAGACCACATTTAGAACAACCAACAACTGAAAGTTCTAAAAATACAATTCATTAAAATATGTTTACAGTTAAAATATGTAATATAAATCACAGTTTTTTCATGCATAAGTAACTGTGTTTTCACTATTTAGATTACCAACACTGATATATAACAGCCATATAAGATTATATATTACAAATTTAATTACATATAAGTTTATAATTATAAATTTTAATTTGGTAACATTGAATACAGGGAGGAAAATACTTGTGTCCCATCCATCCCTGCTGTGGGGATGATTGGGACAGAGGGGAACTTTTTTTTAAATTTCATAATATATTTCTGTATAATAATAATCTTGAATAAATATTGTGCAAAAGATGTAGTCAAACACCTAATGTATGAAATGTGATACATAATATTGGTAATAACTTAAATAAAATATTTAAAATAAATATTTTTGTGAAAATGTCCCATTCATCCCCCCTCTCCCCTACTTAACAATAAAACGCAAGCTGGTTTCAATTTAAGATTTGTTTCACGCTTTAAACATCATAAGTTCCATAGACGACAAAGCATGCGTGGGTTTCAATGTAAGCATTTTTCACGTATTTCAATTTAAGCTTTTTTTAACTGTTTTCAAGAAGTTAATACAAAAAGTGGTGGCCATAAAAGATTCCGATTTGTCTACTGTTGGTTGTAGTCTTTGACATCCAAACACTTTACCAGAGATATTCCAGGTATGTTGTTGCTACGTTAAACACAAAATAGGGTGGTGTTAACGACAACTCATCTATTGCATAGGAGCTAAACTTTTGAGAAGTTCATTGTGGACCGACCACTTTATTATAGTTATTTTGGACATTGTCAATGAGTTGAAACTAAAATTGGTTGGCACCGATAGCAGCATCTTCTATCGCATAGTACTGTAATTTTGAGATGTAGGCAGGAAAAATATTCAAAGCCGTTTTAAGAAAAGGGTTTCAAACGCGTCAAAATCTTATCGTCGCTGTGCAAGTATGGAAAGTCCAGTTTTTCAAAAACAAACTTTCTTTTGACAATTAAAGTAATCTTAATGTTCATTTCAAAATGTCATCATGTCTACGCCAAATGAATGTTTGCAAATTAACTCTCTCAGCTGAATTTTGTACAGTCCCCGCATTCGCTTCCCTAGTAGTTTTTCTATTTTTTTGCAAAACATACAACACGCTTGTACGTGCTAAGTACTTTAAAACACTTCATAAATAAATAAATTTGAATTTCCATGAATTGTTATTCATCTTAGGATTAATGTAAGTCATACTTACTTTTGTTTTGCCGTTTTGTCAAAATATGATTACATTATTTTTTTTTTAAATTCCTGCTGAAGGTGCGTTTTTGCACTGTCTTAAACCTTTTTATTTCTTTGCCGTTTTATCAATATATGATTACATTTTTTTTTTTATTCCTGCTGAAAACACTTCATAAATAAATAAATTTTAATGTCCATGAATTTTTATTCCCTTAGGAAGGATTTAATGTAAGTCATACTCTCATTCTGCCGTTTTATCGATATATGATTACATCATATTTTTTAATCCCTGCTGAGCGTGGGTTGCACTGTTGTATAATACTTAAACTTTTTTTTTCTGTTTTATCAATAAATGATTAATTATTTTTCCTGCTGAAAACACTTCATAAATAAATAAATTTGAATTTCCATGAATTTTTATTCATCTTAGGAAAAATTAATGTAAGTCATACTTTTGTTTTGCCGTTTTATCAATATATGATTACATCTTTTTTTTTTTAATTCCTGATGCTGAAGGTGCATTTTTGCACTGTTGTATGATACTTAAACTTTTTTTCTTTGCCGTTTTGCCATTTTATCAGTATCTGATTACATTTTTTTTAAATTTCTGCTGAAAAATATTGATAAATAAATAAAATTGAATTTCCCTGAATTTTTATTCATCTTAGGAAGGATTTAATGTAAGTCGTACCCTTGTTTTGCCGTTTTATCGATATATGATTACATAATTATTTTTTATTCCTGCTGAACGTGCGTTTTTGCACTTTTGTATGATACTTACTAATATATTTTTTTTCTTTTTGGGTTTTTTATAAATATAGGATTACATTTTTTTAATTCTTGCTGAATACACTTCATAAATAAATAAATTTGAATTTCCATTAATTTTTATTCTTCTTAGGAATGATTAATGTAAGTCATAGATTTTTTTTGCCGTATTATCAATATATGATTACATAATTTTTTTTATTCTTGCTGAAGATGCGTTTTTGCGCTGTTGTTTGATACTTAAACTAATATATATATATATATATATATATTGGCGTTTTATCAATGTATTATTGCATTTTTGTATTCCTGCTGAAAACAGTTCATAGATAAATAAATTTGAATTTCCATGAATTTTTATTCATCTTAGGAAGGATTTAATTAAGTCATACTCTTGTTTTGCCGTTTTATCGATATATGATTACAACATTTTTTTTAAATTCCTGCTGAACGTTCGTTTTTGCACTGTTGTATGATACTTAAACTAATAAAGTTTTTTTTTTTTTCGTTTTATTAATATATGATTACTTTTTTTTTAATTGCTCTTGAAAACACTTCATAAATAAATAAATTTGAATCCCCATGAATTTTTATTCATTTAAGGAATGATTAACTAAGTCATCCTTTGTTTTGCCATTTTATCAATATATGATTACATCTTTTTTTTTTTTTTTTTACTCCTGCTGAAGGTGCGTTTTTGCACCGTTGCTTAAACTAATAAAGCTATTTTATTTCCTTAAAAGCCTATTTATCATAAAATTCTAGTATGACAAATTTTAATAAAAAGTTATAGTGGTAGAGAATAGCTGAATTTCGATAAATTCTGAGAAAAATAAACAAGAAAAAAATAATATTTATTAAGGAAGTAATTAATCCATACATTTCTAACTATTCATATGCGGTTTTATTCTGTAATTTAAAATGTAATTTCTGTAATAGTGATAGTTTTAATCCTTTTTAAGTACTTTATTGTCATTTTCATTGTATTGTATATTAGAATCAATCAACACGCTGAAAAAATACAAATGTTTCGTAATCTACGAGACTATAACAACCACGAACGAAAATATACAAAAGACTCTTCCGAGTTACCCACGATTCCAAAAAGCGTTATTTATCGTTTAAAATCTTAAATTAAAAATTTTTTAAAAACAATTTTCAAAGTTTTCCGAAACTTTTAATCTGAAAAGTAATGTTTATAAAAATACACATTTCAAACAAAATATTCCTTAAATGACCATAAATATAGAAACTAAATTTTTGACAACCGCTCCCCGCAGGCCCCTTTAATATTTCTTAATATTTCTTGAAAGGTTATATATATCTTTAAAATAAGAATTTCAAAGCTTTCTTTGAGAACAAAAATATAAATAAAATCTCAGAAAAATAGTAATTTGCTGATCTTTTGCACCCCCTAATTCTGATATCTATGAAATCATAAAACAATGTGCGAAAAATAATAACCAAATATTTTATTCCACGAAAATATAACAACGTACGAAAATACACACTAATGCCTTTCGAGTTACCCATGATTCCAAAATGCGTTCTTTATAATTAGAAACTAATATATTTTCGAGATTTAAAAAAATCAATTATAAACACAAAGCCTCTTTAGCTGCCCCTTATTTTCGGAAACGTTTCCGAGTAGATTTACAGTGTATTAATCAGTGTTCTTAAACCAAAATATCGGATGTTATCAATTATCAATTAAACATTTTCAGCTGCGTAACTGAATTTATGCATGCAAGAGTAACAAAATAATATTAATTTTAACGTTAATGTTAATGCTGTTAATTTATCATGTTAGTCTGTAAAAATATGTTCGCTGAACATGAAAATGTTTACTTGAGAATTGATTGCAGCCTGAAAACCTATATGCCAGGTTGTGAAACCAATTAATACAGTATAAAAACTGCTCAGAAACGTTTCCGAAAATCAGAGGCAGCAAAAGAAACTTTGTTTTTACAAATGCTTCTTCAAATATCGAAAATATATTAGTTTATGAGGTTTCTAAAGATAATGTACCCTTTTGGGTACTGTGCGTAACTCGTAAGAGGTTATTGCGTATTTTCGTTTGTGGGTATATTGTATTTTTCTAGATGTAGAAATTTTTTTTTTTTTTTTTTTTTTTTTTAGAAATTGGAAAAAAATTAATATATTTGCATATAATTTAAGTAATCAAACTTTCAAAAAGTAATCCTAGTACATCTAGGATATATTGTTTATCCATTTCTATGAGTGATTTTTTTAATGAAGGAAAATTGATTTTTCGATTAGAATACAAAAGCTTTTTATTCAAATAAATTCTCTCTTCATAGATAAAGTTTTTTATTTTCTTTTTTTTTAAGCAATTTCGTCATCATTTCCATATCTAATTAGTTCTTATCACTAGAAAAAACTGGTGAAATAAAAGAACAAATCAAATGATTTAACATAAAGAGGTCACTCATTTGAATTCCTATACCAGTGATAAAATATCAACTAGTAATAAGTTTCTTTTCTTTTGATTAAGGAAAATGTGAATAGAAAAGATAAGCAAACTAAACTTATCTCTTAGAAAACACCAGAAACATTTTTTTATATTTTCCGGGAGATCTTCACAAAATTTTATTTCAAACAAAAAGAAAATTGAAATAAAATATCCCTCTCGAAAAAACAATTCTTTTTAAGAAGAAATATATATTTTTTTTAATTTTGTTAATAAAAACTGGAAAAAAAAAGACACCTACCAATAAAAGGTAAAGTTATTATTCGGGAAATTTATAATAAAAGGGTATAAATTTTATAAAAACTTAGTTTAAGCAAAATATTCATAATTGAGGTATCTCTAATGTTATTTTATGAACTACCTACAATGCTTATATAACAAATAATAACACATTTTAATAACATACTTCTTTTAACTGATAAAAGGCTTAAAATAAAAACTTTATGAACAGTATAATAAGTTTTATTAGGCTGTTCACATGTTTCGGTTCCATCGGAGCCATTATCAAAACAAATAAGAATATTCTACAAATGCACGGCCTGTGAATAACTTCAAATAAATTCAAATAACAACTTCTTAGACCGTGTAATTGTAGATTATTCTTATTTGTTTTGATAATGGCTCCGATGGAGCCGAAACATGTCAACTGTGTAATAAAACTTATTTTATTGTTTAAAAGGTTTTTATTTTACGCCTTTTAACAATTAAAATAAGTATACCCAAAATGCTTTTTTCTATTATTTTATAACTTTCTTCGTTTTACTAAAATTGAAAATATTAACAAAAATGTCAGGCTAGATTATAAATATGCACTATATATATATATATATATATATATTATTACGCTATCGTACGTGGCACAGAAATCGCGATTATTTGTTAATTGTTTAATGGCAATGACCGAATGAAATACATCTCATTGGTTATTGTGTAAAAGTCCTTTGGCAGGATTTAGGTCAGGATATTTTACATTTAACTGTTTGGTGCTGCTTCCAGGAATAAAAGCGAAACAAACAATGATTTCTTTATTATAGTGCAAATAAATTGTAATTATAATTTGTCAACATTAACAATTAAATGGATATATTTTTATACATTTTCATTTTAAATATTTATTTTTGTGAGCATTTAATATTTATAATTTCAAAAATACAATTAGCAATATAAAATTTAATATGTACACAAAGCAATGGTTTTTTAAAAAGGGATTTTTAGTAAACTAGTCGTTGGGGGCCACCGTAATACTTACCCATCATGGATATGCATAATGTAAAATATTAAAATAAAACATGTGTAAACTACTTATAAAGTGCATTGCAATTCAAATAAAATCGTGGCTTGATGACGTCACAAACTTTAAAGGCTCGATTACTGAATTGCTTGAAAGAAACATCCTTATAACTCCAAAAATAATAATCCTATTAACTAGCGGTTTATTGCATCTGATTAAGCGTCAAATTTCCAATTAGAATATATCTTTGAAGTGAAATTTGGATGAAATACAGGGTCATGAAAAATCGAAGAGTGTGGAAAATAGGATTCCAAATATCTCGGCAACTCATTATCCGATCGACTTCATGCTTTATGCAAAATTTATGTTTTTTTATTCTCTTTTATATTTATTTCTTAAAATAAACAATTTCGAAAATTTTTATATACATTTCATCAGAACGAATATTTCGAGAGTCCGAAAAAAATTGTTCCGGTTAATCGAGGTTTTTGAAATGAAATAGGCTTCTTCCCATTATTACTTACTAAGTACATACCAAATTGCAAGTCTCTATCTCAATTTCTTCGGGAGATAGAGCGTTTACAGACAGACACACAGACACACAGACGGACGGCAAATTTTTTTTTCTAAAAATATGTTTTTCGGAATCTCCAGTGTCTGAAACGTGTAAATCCGTATAAAAAAATTTTTCGATTTTCAAAACGATTACAAGACTTACCCTATACTACGTATGATGGGTAAGTAAAAGGGAAAAGTAAGTGTAATAATTTTCCCTGGCCGTTTCATTTTTTAAACGTAACTGTTATACTTTTGAAATTTTAGCTCTTATTTATTTTTTTTTTACAAATTTTTAGTATACATAAATATTATTCAGTCTTTTTTTTTATGAAATCCACTCCACTGTTATGTTTTTCAATGACAGCCTGTCCAGGCAACGCCGGTCGGGTCAACTAGTTTAACTTATATTTTAATACTATAACAACATTAACTAAAATATTAGATTTTATTATAATCTTCTATTATTCAGCTTACATTACAATTGAAGTTCTGTGTTGAACATAAAGTTGCTAAACCTGCTAAATTTCATTAAAAATGCTCAGATATCATTTAGCGTTTATTTGAAGGAGCACAAATAAAATTATCTTAGAAAACGTTTTCGTATGCAAATTCCCACTTTTAAGAAATTTAGCTCATTAAAGGAGGTTAGGAGAGACCATAGAATTTGAATCTGACTTGGTGTAACGGGAGAATGCAAAGAAAATGCGAATAAACCACTACCAGTATAACTACTTCCAGACAAATGTAGTCACCTTTTCAGTATACAGGGTATCCCAAAAACATTAAGCTCGGCTTTTATTCCTTAACCCCTTGCCTATGACGCCCGAACGCAGTTCGGGCAACGGAAATGTGCCAATTTTGGAATGCCCGATCTGAGATCGGGTAAGAGAAAAATCGGTGTTTCAATTCTGTGAAGCCCGAACACAGTTCATGCAATGCAAATGCGCCAATTTTGGAATGCCCGATTTCAGTTCGTGTAAGAGAAAAATCGGTGTTTCAATTCTGTGAAGCCCGAACTCAGATCGGGCAATGCATAATATGTAATTTACCATTTTCCCAATAGATGGCGATACTTTCCCGCGAAAAGTTTGGCAGTTTCCCGCCATTTATCGGATTTTTGTAATTTTACAGTTCTTCCCAAATTTCATTCGAACCACATTACGTTTGACAGGCAGGTATATAAATTTTTCGCAAGTTAAAAGTTTCTTTGTATTGTTTTTAAAGAGAAAAAAATTACATTTTTGGCACGTTTCTGTGAAGCCCGAATTCAGTTCGGGAAATGCAAATGTGTCAATTTTGGAATACCCGATCTGAGTTCGGGCAACAGAAAAATCGGTGTTTCAATTCTGTGAAAATATTCCACAGGCAAGGGGTTAAATACAGACGTATATTACAAATTACAAAGTTACGTAAAAAAGGGTACAGAATTTTATCAAATCAATAAAAATTGTCTATGAATTAAATTTGAAGCAATACAAAATTTAAATTTTTATACGGTAACCGTACAAAACAATTCCCAGTGAGTAAAATATGCCCAGACAATAATAAGGTCATGTACAAAATTTCAGCATTTTATCATATAAAGTCGCAGAGTTGTGAAAACACATAAATGCCATAGCTGCCAACTTTTACGCTTTTTTGCTACCACTAAAAATTAATAGAAATGTTTGTATTATTGAATCACATGATTTCGGCGGTTTATTAAGTAAAAATTTACTGTAAAATTTTAGTGGTAGGATAAAAGCGTAAAAGTTGGCAGCTTTGAAATGCTGACTTAAATAATTTTTCGATGCCTAGATATGAGTTTGCAAAGGGGGAAAAATTGTGTCGGATGATCGCGTTTCAGGGATCGTACACAAGTTACGACATAAAACAATGATTGCATAAATAAATAATAATTGTGCTATTTATTGATTACAAAAGGGTCTAAACTGTGTGGAAATAATAACTTTATGCAAAGATTACAAAGCTCGTTCAAAATCTTTTCCATCCATGCCTATAACACTTCTCTGCACTTGATCAAGTTCGTCGCGTCATCTGAACTCGTAACTTCTTTTAGTAATTTGAATACTTTCGGAACAGGTTTTGAAATTGAAAGTATCTTCGTAAAGAAAATACGCAAAATAGAGATCGATCTTAGCTATCCAATTCAAAAAAAAAAAAAAAAAAGTCGTTTAAAAATATTGAAATGCAAACGAGATATTAGAAAATAACTGCCCCATAGGATTAACATTAGCGAGCGGGTGTTTTCGCATGAGGGGAGAGGCTCGTAATCCTTTCAGAGGCAGTGTACTTCTGTTGCTAAAACATTGAAATGATTGAATGACACCAGGATTTACGAATAAATTTATTTTTAAATAAGTAAACGTTTTCCCTTATATGCATTATAAATGCAAAATTTAATTCCAAAATGCTGGTGTCATTGTGGCATTTTGGAATTAAAATTAACTGGTCTACACCGAGTGCGCCATAAGTTCGTTAAAATTTCAAAAAATCATTAAAAAGATACAACTGATGTTAAAAAATTGCGGTTTGCAGGAATGGGATTATAGGGAGATCGAAAAAAATTTTAATAAAAAAAAAAATGGTTCAAAAATTACCGATAGATGGCGCTGCATGCATCATATGAAGCAGATTTATGCAAATCAGGCTGTTAATAAAATCCCTCAATGTACACAGATTCTTCATTCGATTCTTCATTCAGTATGCTATTGTTACCAGATAAAGTGCTGTTGGTTAAACGATTTTACAAGAATAGGGAACTAGACTGCATTTTGTGAAAATACTGTACGGCAAAATGACTGAAGACGAGAAGTGATCCTGTTTTATGTACTGGGATACTGAATTTTCTCAGACATTTCGCAGAAATGGGTCTTTTACTACAAGCCTAATTTGCATACACCTGCTTCATATGCTAGCGTCATCTTCATGCCAGCGCCATCTATCGGTAATATTTTTAAACACAACTTTTAACACTTTCCAACATAGTTTAAGCGTGTTTATGCATTCGGTTTGTCTGTCTGTCCATGCTCTAACTCGCGTAAATATACTTGGATTGATATATGTTATTGAGGTTTACAATTAGCATGTTCAGTATTGGAAATGAAGTGTGTAGCACTTACAGCTTTTTTACAGGGACACTCAAAGGAATTCCGTAGCATTAGGATCTATGGTCAAAAATCATTTGCGGTTTATTTTAATGTTGTTACACAATTTCAAACATATTGAAATTGATATATATCACTGAGGTGCACTACAAGAGGATTACTGCAGATTATGGTGTGCATAGCACTTATAGATCTTTTACAAGGACATTAAAAAAATTCCGTTACATTACGGTCTAATTGAGAAAAATCGTTTGCGTTTATTTTAATAATGTTCTACTATTTCAAACATATTGAAATTCATATATAATATCACTAAGGTGAATTACAAGAGGTTTACTATAGAATATTGTGTGCATAGCATTCATTTACAGGGACACGCAAAATAATTCGGTACTGTCTGTTAACAATAATTGCTGGACGTGCGTTTTAGCTGCTGAACGCATTTTTAAATTTAACTCATTTTTTGTCTATTATTTGGTGTGTATAAATTCTATAGATCATATACAGGGCAACATAAAAGTTTTCGAGTACATTTCCGTTTATTGACGGAAATTCCAGAAGACGAATTTTAAACTGTGCTACGCGTTTTCTAACTGAACTAAAATTTACCTTTCTTATTTACCCACAATGTTAATATATACAAATCTATAGATCATATACAGGGCTACACAAAAGAATTCGGATATTTATCCGAATACTGTTGGTAATTCCTGAAATTGAGTTTTTAAATATGTTATATTTTTTGCAAATTATCTGCTCGAATATCATCTTTCACCTTATTAAACGGTAAAGATTTGTAAAATTGTTTTGGAAGTGTTGGAAATAATAATCTATGCTTGACGCATGGTTTTTCGTTCTTGTTTCGTTATTTAAAAAAAATCCAATTTCCCTTTAATCCTATTCCTACAAACCGCAATTTTTTAGCATCATTTGTTTCTGTTTAATGCATTTTTAAAGTTCTAACGACTTATTTTACCAGGTAAAATATATACCGCTCCCGGTAAAATATGTACCGGCGACCAACAAAGAGTTAAACATTTATACTGTAATTTGAATTGCTAAATTCTTATTCCATTGTTTTATCACATTACATCTGATAAAATAAGTTTGAAAAATGTAAATAAGTTTTCTTTTCTTTTATTGCTATGTTGAAATATCTATTATGTTTTACCTGAACGAAACAAAAAGCTGACATGATCTCTCTAAGTGATTTTGTTTCAAAGCACTTTGCTATTTTTGGACGTGTTAGAACTCGATTTCTTCCAGAACATTATATGGGAAAAGTTTTATATGAATTTAATCCGCACTTTATACCGATAAGTCCCTATTTCCAAATAAAAGAGATATAAATCCTCGACATACTTTTTTTTTTCAGAGAGAATACTTTTCTCTACAATGCTAAAAGAGAAATTCCGAAAAAAAAATAATAAAGCAATGCATGTAATGAGAAATAAATTTCTTTTTCAACCAAAATAACACGCCTGCGTTTTTTTTTCTATATTAGTTATAATATTAGTTAAATTATTTAAAACTTTACAGGTTCATTTTTTTAAAATTAATTTCCAAAAATAGACATTTTCGAAAAATAATAAGAATTGTAACCTATAATTTTTTTTTTAACAGAAATCGATTTCTTGAAGCTTTAAATATGTGAATCCAAAAAATTCTAGCTCATTAACATCATGTAGTTTTCGTATTATGCTTAAAAGATATTCCTCACATTGCGATTTGTTTTGCAATGATTGCAAATTTATTTAATAGTACGAGTTCTAAAACCTAAATTTTCATAATTCCTAAAGTACTTTACCGAATGACTTCCTGTTTTGCATCCGAAAGTAAAATTTGCCAGAAGAGCCAAATACGATGATGTCAAAATCAGATGTTCGTATTGCAAATTTCAGAGTTTTGTACAATGTCAGCATGCCCTAAGCCTATTTTTTAAAATAAATTGAAAGAAGACATAATTTTCAGTCGAAATGCTAATAAATCGTGCCTAGCCTATAAGTATTGTAAAATAATGACACTCTAACCGAAACTTATTTGTTAAAGTAAGTCATTGCAATTGCCAAGCAGTATTAGTTAAATTATTCTATCGTAAGATGTGTTGATGGACACCATTGTGTGGATGGTCAGTGTTTACCTGATTGTTGAGTTGGACAGGTCAGTGATCGACAAGCTGTTCCGCTTGGAATTTCCTCAAGGAACTTTTTTTTCAATGCGGTAAGTAAACCTTTAAAGTTCAATAATTTAACCTACGTATAAATAGATTAGATTAAGTAATGTTTTGAGAGAAATCACTTGTGTACACTTGCCCCGACTTTTAACAAGCTGTGGCAAATGTACACAAAATAAACGGGGTGAGTGCATTCCTTTTGATCGAATAGTACCAAATACGAGGGTGATTTTTAAAGTAAGTACCGTTTTGAAATTCCAGCATGGTGGCGCTGCGGTCGACATTCCGCGCATGCCCGCTGTTTATCTACATCTGTTGGCAAGCCACAGGCGCCATTAGAGAAACTTTCGACAGTGGTAACGTTTGTTATTTAAAATCGTTCCACCAATTGAGAATCCCACCGTTTGTGAAATACGATCGGTGATTCGTTTTCTTAGTGCTAAAGGCGTGAAAGCGTGAAAATTCATCGTCAAATTACTGAAGTTTATGGCAACACGTTATGACCGGTGGAATGGTATGGAGATGGGTTAGAGCTTTTAAAGATGGCCGGCCGAATGTTCCTGATGAGGAATGGAGTGGGCGAGCTTCAGTCATTACTGAAGATTTGGTGCAGAAAGTTGACGAAGAAAGTATCTCGGCGGCCTTCGCCACAACGACGATGATGAAGTCAAAACGACCGTGTTGCAGTGGGTGTAAAATCCGGCGATTCTATGAAGAAGGGATTGAAAAACTGGTTGTGTGATATGATAAGTGCTTTAATATTGGCGGAAATTATGTAGAAAAATATTGACGTACAGGCTTTCACATAAAATTAAAATTGGTAAGAAAATTATACTTGTTACTTTTTTATTTCAAAACGGTACTTACTTTTAAAATACCCCTCGCATTTTCTCAAGCTCTTTATCACGTCGTCTGTTATTAATCATTGTTACATGAGTATGAACAATTAATTTAATAAACAGTTGGTATATTTGTGTGTGTTTACATAAGTATTTGAATAGATTTGGTACTTGTACATGTATTTATACGCAATTTCTTGTGGAAAAAATGCGTTTACACCAAATTAACAAGGAACTGCAGAATGTTTCAAGTACAGTACAGTAAATTTAACTAAATGTACTGTAAATAGTCTAAGAACGCTTAAAGAGTTTCACCATTGACGACAAAATATTACAAGTACCGCTTCGTTTCCTGAAAAATGCCAAGACGAACCCAAAGAAAATTCAGAGAGGCCTTCAAAAGACGGTGGAAGCTAAGTAGAAGAAACTGAGAGTTCTTCATCGGGAAAGGCTTTTGAAGAAATAATATTCACCCACGTGTGTCACTTCTAGTCCTTCGCCATAACTTTCAAAACGCAAGAGAGCGTGTTCGGATGATAAAGTCATAACATCGCCCCAAATAGCCAAAATTTTGTGTTAAAAGTCAAATTAGAAAAAAGCCAAGAAGAAACCTAAACCAGCACCGAACAGTACAGGAAAAGTTGCTACAAGTAAGGAACTGAAACAGAAAATGCCGATAACGGGAAAAAAATAAAAATAAGATTCAGTTTGTTTGCAAATAACTTACCAGATTAAGTTTGCGCTTTAAAACCCTTTCACCGTTTGAAGATTTTCCAATATTTCTATAAATATATGCTTGTAAATCCCAGAAAATATATATTTTTTAATCGCTGTTCGATCCTATAATATCTTTTATATCTCCTCATTCTATATACGGTTCAAAAAAGTATTGTGTTAAAAATATTTTTGTCTACAGCCATTTTAACATGACTACATCAAACAGAAAAACACGGGCCTAACGCTTAAAGGTTAAAGATGATTCAATTTATTGACAAAAAGATATTAGGCTGCAAAGAGCCGAAATGTGTATTAAGTCAAAAACGTTTAATTTAGGATAGTTATCAATCTAATGAAATGCTGCGTCAATTTTACAACTGACTGATTTTTATTTTGGTATGACTGGAACTATATATTTTTGAAGAGTTTAAACTTAAAAAAAGTGTTTATTCTCTTAAAAAATCTTTTTCTATTGAGCATACAAATGTTTTACTCTTATTTGACTTTTTAACTACAAGAATACTGATGAAATCTCGTAGAAACTGCGTGTTTGCACTCCATAAAATAGCAAATGTACACACAAGATTGCAACTTAAATTTATTTATTGTGGCTTTTTATTAAAAATTAATTTTTTTTCAAGCGAAGCAGTATATTTAGGAAAAGTTTGAAGGATACTTACGCACAAGTACGTTCGCTTTAAAATAAAAATGGGTTTATTACTCAACGTCAAAGTTTCACTATAGATTTTTCGCGTACATTTTCCCCGATGTAACTTAAAAAAAGAAACATGCCTATCTCGTATTTCGTGCTAAGAATGGTTGGTTGACCCACATACTTATTGCATGCCAGTCGGCATAATTTAGCGAAATCGCTTTGGCATAACAGACTGTTTCTTGAAGCAAACATTTATTGTTTTTCATATTCATTTTTAATTATATTGTTGCCAATATCGCTCATTTTGACACGTAATTTACTATTAAATATTAAATTTTTTGGTGTGTCTCGGATAAAAGAATTATACATGGTAAGGTGACTGTTGTGAAAATGTATAGTAGTATCGTGTACCTTAACAACATATTTAAATTTTGTATAGATTGACAAATTTGTATGAAAGTTAGCGCTTAGAAAGTTCAAAAAACGAAAAAAAGCAGTCTGGCAGACAAGCATTTGGTATGAATGCTTAGAGATGTTTTTGATGGGGCATTCCTCTCCCCGGAGTGTCGAAATATCCCCCCCCCCCGGAAGAACTGCGATTTTATACGGGTCTCTAAGACGTTCTATTATTCCCCCCAGGACTCCATAATGCGTCTCCCAGAACTACGAAAATCCTCCTGGAGAAAAATCTCTGAATTCAACACTGTAGTAATATAACTCAAATAGAAGACCAGTATTGATACAATATTGTACTTGTAGTTCATTGCTTTCATTGATTTATATTAAAATTACTCACAATATAATTACAATATTGCGAAGACTTAAGATAATGCATTGGATACATTTACAATGTGAAATACGAATATTGTCGGAGGTACAGATATTATACTGAAAACGCTACTACCAGTTAAACATTTGACCGGTATTGGCATTTCCCCGGAGATAGAGCAATACTGGCTATACATACTATACAATATACATGCCAAGCCAATTTATGTACGAATCTTCGGTTATAAACATGCAAAATATCGGAGAAATAGCGTTAAAAAGTGCCTCAAGATTTGGCCATGATTTAGTTAATATTGCCTCAATGTTTTTATTATGTTTTGCAATTGAGCAAAATAATATTAACTGCCTTTACAGGATTTTTTTTTTTTACTGTGAAATCCTGTATTAATTTCACAGTAAATTTATACAGATGGACACTATTCTATTCTATTCTATTTATTCTAATTTTTGAACACATTCAAAAAATTAATTTCATTTGTATAGGTATAAAACTTTCATATTTGTCTTCAGATTCTACCTATTATATATATATATATATATATATATATACAAGTAAAGCCTTTTTTTTCAGAAAATCCTATCAAAGTTTATGTTTTAAACCAATTTTTTAAACATGCAAATCACGAAAAACTGATCATTAATTAATAATGGTGTATAATAAATAAAAAATTCTATATTCAGACGAAAATAAGCAGATAATTCTTTTCGACCTTAAAAAATCTGGATAAGAATAATTTAAACTTTTTGCACCTATCTATGAAAATGATTTCATAGATAGGAAGCTTATAGCTATATCTTTTATATAGCTATAGCTATAATAATATAGCTTTCTTTCCGTGCATGAAAGATTATCTAAACACCGCTTTCAGAAAAGAGGAAAATGAAGGATTTGATGACAGCCTCAAAAAATCTAACTCTAGAATCCTTTTTTTGGTAGTGTAAAACATGTGAAAAGTTTTTCAAATGTTTCAAGAAAAGAAACTATGTTCTTTCGTATTCGTATGCGCGCTAGTAGCCTGATTCGAAATCAATCAACGTACAAGTAAAAGACATTGACCGCTACTAAACTAAAATTAAAAGTTTTGTTCCAGAAACAGAGATTTATTCTAGAGAAAAATAAAGGGGAGTAAAGAATCAATGTGAAAATATTTCCTTTATTTTTTTATTAAAGAACTTTAAAAAACGACAGATTCCCTTTCCAAGTTTTTGAATCAATAGGAAAGCTATTTTTTTAAGCTTGCAACACGTACGGAATAAAACTTTGATAAATTCCAGGACATAGTTTTCTTTTCTTTCATTTAACCCTTTCAGGAGAAAAGTGATTATTTTTTTAAAATGCAGAAATGATTGAATGTCACCAGAATTTATGAACAAATTTATTTTAAAACTAATAAATACTTATCTTTATGTTCCTTATAAAAGCCTAATTTTATTCAATAAGTCTGGTTTCCATTTGACAGTTTTAAAATAATATTAAATTGTATATAAAGGGTGATTCTGAATTCATGGTACAAACTTTAAGGTTTGGTACTGGACACTGTAACAAACAATTTTTGCATAGGAAAGCAAGATCGGAAATCGATTTATATAGTCAAAAATACAGGGCGTCTCACTCCAATCCGAAGTCGCGTTTTCATTCATAACTTTAAAAGTAGTGAAGATTTTTTTTTAAAATTCGCAACAGACTCATCTTTGTATGAATTGTAAGCAAATTGTACACTGTTAAAAATTTGCAACAAACTGTCCAGTCATTTGACAGTTTTATCAATTCCTACTATTAGTTCATACTCTCCCTATATATATTTATATACCTTGTTCAAATTTTCAATCATTAATAAAATACTTTTATTCCTCCACTCAAGTTCAAATACATTTTTTTAAACTTGTAGTGCATGACACTTGATGTTAATACAGTTTTTCAAACATTAATTAATTAATTAATTAAATTAATTAATTTTAGTTTTATATGGGAGAAAAAATATCAACACGCAGCCGACTTATTTCAGGCATTAGTTCCATTTAAAAGCACTCACTCACAGGTCTTGATACCGCAGTCGGTTAAGCTCTGAGCTCGTAACCGCAAAGTCCCGATCGAGCCTTGCCTGGGGCGGAAGTAAATTCTCCCGTACTAGAAAGTAAATTTCTCTTATATAAGATAATTAGCAGGATATAAATTTAGGAATAAATACCGTCAGTGGCAAATCGTGCTGGAAAAAAAAAATTATTTTTGACCTAAGTAGAAATTGACTTAATTTTTTTTGTATATTACTTGTTTTAAAATATGGTTACATAACCGTAATTTAACTTATATTCTGACCATAAAATGAGCAACAATACGGTCAGAATATAGTTAAATTACGGTTGTCTAACCGTTTTTGTAGAAAACGGTCAAATGACTGGACAGTTTGCTGCAAATTTTTAACAGTGTAAGGAGTTTATTAAAATATATTCACTACTGTTAATGTTATGAACGAAAACGCGACTTCGTATTGGAGTGAGACGCCCTGTATTTTTGACTATATAAATGGATTTACGACTCTGGCTTCCTATACAAAAAGTTGTTTGTTACAGTGTTCTGTATACCAAACCTTAAAGTTTGTGCGATGAATTCGGAATCACCCTGTATACTATCCCACTACAATTCAAGGTTTTAAGGCTGTTAGTCAGTCAGATTCCGAAATTCCATCGCTATTTTTTAAACTATGGGCGTAGAATGCATTCGTATATTTAAAATATCTCCTCAGGAAATTAATATTTTAAACTTATTTTATCTGTGTACTCGTCTTAAAGTAAGTCTCCTTTTTCATAGTTAACAAAATATTTCTAAAATATACAGGGTGAATCTAAACTCTTGGGCAAAATTTTAAGGGGTGATAGTACACATTAAGACAAACACTATTAAATAGGAAACTAAGGGTCTCAAACGTCTTCCGAAGGAGATAGGCGCCATTAAAGTTTAGGGTCCAAAATTTCAAATGATTATAAAAACGGAAAAATTGGTCGATTCATTTGCGGTTTTCGCTAAAACTATTCTTTATGTCAGTATTTTCTTGAAAATAAATTTTAAAGATACAGTTCAAAATATGCCGATAGAGGGCGCTTTAGACTTTGGAGTAACGAAAAACTATTTTTTACCGTTATTTTTTGTATTTCATTAAATGCTTTCAAAAGCTTAGACTTAAACTTAAATTTTGAGCTCAAAATCTGAATAGTTGGGAGTGATTAAGAAGCGCAAATTGAACTGCGTTCAGGAGTTGAAATTTGAAGCACCTCCCCCCCCCCCCACCCCATCCCACTCCTGAACACAGTTCAGTTATTCCCGATCTTGGTGTCGTAGACCAGGCAGAAACAATATGAGTTGAAATTTTCCAATTGGACGAAAAATGTCCGGGCCGGGATTTGAACCTGGGATCTCTTGGCTGAAGCTGCCATGCTCTACCAACTGAGCTATCCTGGTTGAATCTGGAGGGCATAATTCATCCAGTTCATGCCCTCCAGATTCAACCGGGATAACTCAGTTGGTAGAGCATGGCAGCTTCAGCCAAGAGATCCCAGGTTCGAATCCTGGCCCGGACATTTTTTGTGCAGTTGGAAAATTACAATTCATATGATTTCTTTACCAATTTGAATAATTGTGTTAAAATTAATCCAGGCAGAAACTACTACCCCCTACACGTAAAATAAACGATAGAGTAATGTCAAAATTAAATAGAAAATTTATTCATAACAGACATGAACAATTTCTCCGCGCAAAATAAAAATAAACAATTTGATGTATACATGTAGTGCGCAATATGAATGAAGGTTGACACGTAGAAAATGGTACACGCATGATGTTCGTAAGGAATCACAAAAACTGTTCGAAAGAGTGCCCACCAGCAACGATGCAGGCCTCAAACCACCAACGGAGGGTGTTGCGAACATTAGGGAATACCCCGGGCATCTCCCGGATATCGCCTACTACGACGGCAATCTTCGCAACCAGGTCCTCGTCGAAGTCGACGGTAAAAAATAGCTTTTCATTACTCCAAAGTCTATAGCGCCCTCTGTCGGCATTTTGAACTTTATCTTTAAAATTTATTTTTAAAACAAATTTTTTATTTAATTTTGTCATCCCTCTATCGTTTATTTTACGTGTAGGGGGTAGTAGTTTCTGCCTGGTCTACGACACCAAGATCGGGAATAACTGAACTGTGTTCAGGTGGGGGGGAGGGGTTCAAATTTCAACTCCTAAACACAAATCAATTTGCGCTACTTAACCACTCTCAACGATTCAGATTTTGAGCTGAAAATTTAAGCTTTTTAAAGCATTTAATCAGATACAAAAAATAACGGTAAGAAATAGTTGTTCGTTACTCCAAAGTATAAAGCGCTGTCTATCGACATTTTTGTAACTTTTTTTTTAACATTTATTTTTAAGAAAATACTGACATAAAGAATAGTTTTAGTGAAAACCGCAAACGAATCGATTTTTCCGTTTTTAATAATTATTTGAAATTTTGGACCCTAAACTTTAATGGCGCCTATCTCCTTCGGAAGACGTTTGGGACCCTTAGTTTCCTATTTAATATTGTTTGTCTTAATGTGCACTATCACCCCTTAAAGTTTTACCCAAGAGTTTAGATTCACCCTGTATACTTAATTTTATGTGAAATGTTAAAATCTTACTCACAGCTCGTCAGGGCCCCACCAGTGGCTGAGAGGTTCTGCTCTCGAAGCTGGTAGACGGGAGGTGCTGGGTTCGATCTCAATCGCGCCCGTCGGCCTAATCGTTCGGAGTTTTCGTGGTTTTCTTCGAGGCGTGGATTTATCCATGCGTAAATAACGGTTAGGTTCCCTTAGAAAGACCCCCACGAAGGGCACTCCCCCCGGGCCTATATCCCAAAGTGTAGATAATTGGCCGTCAATAATCAACCCAACCCAATCCAACACAGCTCGTCAGCTTTTAACACATAAATATTAAATTAAGCATATATTTTAGAAATATTTTGACAAATAAGAAAAAAAAGAGATTTTTTAAGAAGAGTTCACAGAGATTTTTTTTTTCATATTTGCATTCGTGAAACCCCCAAACACATTTTGATAAAGCAGTTTTTTTTTTAATTCGTATTGGTTCAAAATTAGGCGTCTTTTGCTGTTGCAATGAACAGGCTCATTTTTAGCGTATTGTGCACAGGTAGAAACAAAAGAATTGAGAAAAAGGAAGTCCAGGAGGGGCCATTATATGGGCCTGGTATAGAGGATTTTATGTAAGTTAAGATTTGTCACTATTATCTATGTTTGTAAATACGTTGTAAAATTTTTAATCTGTTTTTCTCGAAATTCTGTTTACAAATCGGTATCAGGTAAAACTCGAGATTGGATCAATCGATTTGGTTGAAATTTTCATGCTTTTCTAGAATATACTATTTTGTAGTACCTCACGGACGCGTTTTTGAATATTCGAATTGTAAATATTTTTTGCGCTATTTAAATCCAAAAATGTTTGTCTAAAATCAACAACTTAAAATTTGAACGGCCGCCATTTTTTTCAGAATCGAAAAATGGATAAACCGATCCGAGAAAGACTACAAAATGTTGTAAATTTTAAGGGTTTTGTTTGGTTTTTTTTTATAGATAAGCAGAATCCGAGATTCATCCGGTACCACGGAACGCTTCACTTTTAAACACACCAATATCAAAGGCCGCCAGAAGACCATTTTTCAACAAATTTCCAAATAAAAAATTGTTTTTAAAAACTTCATAATATGCTCTTTTATTTACAAAAAAATACCATTATTACTGTAGAATTGCGCTAAAAAATCGCAAAAATGTGCAGAAATTTTAGGTAATTTTTTTTAAGTTATAACATGGCTTAAGTGGCTACTTCACTCACGCGAAAACGCCCACTCGCTAACGTCAATCCTATAGGAGACATTTTTTAAGATATCTCATTTGCATTTCAATATCTTTAAATGATTTTTTTGCATTGGATAGCTGGGATCGATCTCTACAAAGGCCGTTTTTTACTTCTTAATTTTTTTTTACAGATTTTATTTTATTAGGATACTTTTACTTTCGGAAAGGGTTTCGAAATTGAAAGTTTCCTCATAAAAAGTAGTTGCAAATAAAATCGAAAAAGTAAAAAACGGCCTTTGTAGAGATCGAACCCAGCTATCCAATGGAAAAAAAATCATTTTAAAATATTGAAATGCAAATGAGTTATCTTTAAAAATGTCTCCCATCAGATTAACATTAGCGAGCGGGTGTTTTCGCGAGAGTGAAGTAGCCTCTTTAGGGGGCGACAAGAAATCACGTTTAAAACAGCTGACATTAAAGTACTATTTTCTCGAGAATTACTGAAAATATATCACTACATTTTTTTACAGTTTTGTCAAATTTTAAACTGTAAATTTACGTTTGACAAGAAACAAAAATTAAAAATGCAGTAGTTAAATGATTTCGTGAACAACAACAAAAAAATATCATATGTAAAAGAGATTTCATTGATGAATATCATTTTCCTGAGAACCACTGAGGGAATTTCAATACGTTTTTAAATAGTTTTGGCAGAGGCTAAACTATAAATTATTTGTTCAGCAAAAAATAAGAATAAAAAATGTATTAATTAAGTTAATTAAAAAAACTAGATTTTGTTTGTTTGCAAAATTGCATAAATGTACGAGGGCATTTCGAAAAGTAAAGATACACCGTACGCCGGAGGAAAAGAAAAGTTTTGGAAAGCAAGTTGGCAACACAGGTGTTAACCTTGAACCGTTAGCTTTCTCCTCGCGGTCGTTCGGCATTTCAACGTTGATTCTGGTTGGAGTAGGTCGTGTTTAAAATGGTTCCGCCGATTCAGAATCCCGCCAAATGCGAAGTGCGCTCCGTCATACGTTTTCTTCATGCAAGAGGTCAGCGACCAGCGGATATTCACAAAGAAATTGTTTCTGTTTATGGGAACATTATGAATCGACAAAATGTAACTAAATGGTGTCGTCATTTCTCTGAAGGTAGGACTGATGTTCATGACGAACAAAGAACAGGTCGGCCATCTGTGATCTCTGATGCCCTTCTTCAGAGAACGGAGGAAGCAATTCGTGCGAATAGACGTCTAAAATTGAAAGAATTGCATCAGATCATACCAGAAGTGTCAATGACAATTTCACGACGATGATGAGATCAAAGATGAAGTTGAAATGTGGTTCCGACAACAGGCGGAAACCTTCTATGACTGTGGGATACAAAAGCTTGTGCCCCGACTTAACAAATGTTTGGATAACGGGAGTGATTATGTCGAAAAATAATGAATAACCCAGTTAATAAGATGTAACTTACGTTTTCTAAATAAATGTTTTTTTTTAAGGAATGCGAGCCATTGTATCTTTACTTTTCGAAATGCCCTCGTATGTTTTATTTTTTTCTTATTGCCGAATGGTCAATTTCTAGTTTACCTATTTTTAAAACTATTAAAATAATCGTGAAATCCCTTCAGAAGTTCCTACTAAAAAACTACACTAATGTCAGATGTTTTACATGTGTTTTTCTTAGTTGTTGTTTTTAAAATCGCTTAACTGTTATATATTTTTATTTTTATGCATTCCGAAACGGTTAATTTATAATTTAAATGCTGACAAAACTATAAAAAAAATCTGAAATCCCTTTAGCAGTTACAGAGAAAAAGATACATTAAAGTCAGTTAATTTACATATATTAATTTTATGCTTAAATAAAATATGCCTTAAATGGGTGAAAGTCTTTAAACACAGAGAGAATTATTTGGTAGAAATATTGAAATTTTCTAAACCTCTCTGAATTTAAAATCATTGAAATGTTAAAAGCATTGTATTCGGCTAGATAATGAAACAAGAACTAAAAATCATACAACATGCATAGATTGTGAAACACTTTCCAATACTAACAGTTTATTATTAAAAAATTTCATTCAAATCAATCACAGAGCATCGTGTAATTCAATTCTTCTGTGCGTTTTTGTAAATCAAAAATAAATGCTACGCACTCCTTAATCTATTGAAAATATGTTGTAGTAATCCTTTGTAAATCCTCAATAATCCTTTTAAAATTCACAACTGTTGTCTACCCTTTTATTCCCAAAGACACTAAAAATACAGTACAAAAAAAGTACTTAGCAAAATTTCTGCATTTCAACATTTTACTTTCTTAGAACTTTCTACAATTCAGAAGTTCAACGTTCTCGATTTCTTGGAATTTTAGCACAAGTGAAAGAATACCAATCTTTAGTTCATGATTTATCAAGCGCACACTATTCCCTTCTGCTTTGATATAGATATCTCTCATTTAAATCTTCTTATTCTTCCGTCTCCGCCGTACTTGCATACATCTCCGCCCCTTTCTCTGCCATCTCACCATTATTTTCCCAGTTTGACGATTATTTTAATCTGCCCCTTGTGGATAAATTGCCTTCTCGACATAGGTGTCGACTTCAGGGAAAAGGGGCAAAAGATTCACTGAGAGTAATATTCATCTTGATTATTCCTTAAAACAGTTTTAACTCTGAAATCAAAGGTATTTCACCTTAAAGCATTGCAAAAGTAATCGAAGATCCGAGTAAAGAACATGTTATGGCGCATTTTTCTGAAAAATTGTGTTATTTTATGGCTGAAAATATAATGAAATAATCTATCACATATTAAATTTAAAATACTAATATTATTTACTGTACTCGATTTACTATTGTAAATCGTATCTGTAGTAAATCGAAAATTTAATGTAATGAGATAATCTATCACGTACTAAATTTAAAATACTAATATTATTTACTATACTCGATTTACTATAGTAAATCATATCTGTAGTAAATTGAAATTTTAATATAAAAAGGTAATTTATCACATACTAAATTGAAAATACTAATATTATTTACCATATTTGACTACTAAACTCTTTAATAGTATTGGGTTGTTCGGAAAGTTCCTTCCATTTGGTAAAAACAATTCATACCGGAAAGTTCTGCCCGTCAATTATTAAACATTAGACATCAGAATTAATGTCTAATAATTAAATTATACAATTTCCCGAACAATCCAATATTTCTCGACATAGGTGTTGACTTCAGGGAAAAGGAGAAAAGGATTCGATACACAGAGCGTAATATTCATCTTGATTACTTCTTAAAACAGTTTTGCTCTGAAATCAAAGAATCACTGCAAAAGTAATTGAAGTCCTGAATAAACAACATGTTAAGGTATATTTTTCTGAAAAATTGCTTTATTTTATGCCTGAAAATGTAATCAGGTAATCTATTACATACTAAATTTAAAATACTAATATTCTGCCTGTAGAAAAAGGACAAATGTTTCTGAATCTATATAAATATGTTATAACCACGTATAAAAATACACAATAACCTCTTCGAGTTACCCACGGTTCCCACGATTTTTTATCTTTAGAAACCAATATATTTACAAGATTTAAAAAAGTATTTATAAAAACAAAATTTCTTTTGCTGCCACAGATTTTCGGAAACATTTCCGACTAATTTTTATACTATATTAATCAGTTTTCACAACCCGAATATAGTTTTTGTACAATAACCTCTTCCGAGTTTCCCATGATTCCGAAAAGCGTTCTTTATCATTAGAAAGTCATAAACCAATATAATTTCGAGATTTAAAGAAGCATTTATAAAAAGAAAATTTCTTTTTTTGCCACTGATTTTCGGAAATGTTTTTGAGTATTTATTTTTATAGTGTTTTAACCAGTTTACTCAACCTGGAATGTAGGATTTTCACACACAATATTTTGTGTATGAAATGCTATTAATTCTCAAGTAAATTTTTTCATGTTCAATAAACATGTTTTACTGACAAACATGGTATGTTGACTGCATTAACACTAACATTATTTTATCACTCCTGCAGGCATAAATTCAGTTACGCAGCTCACAATGTGTAATTGAGAATTGATAGCATTTAGCATTTTAAAAACCGATATTCCGATTTGAGAAAGCTGATGAAAGTACTCAAAAAAATTTCCGAAAATCAGTGGCAACAAATGAAATTTTGTTTTTATAAATATGTCTTTAAATAAAAAAATATATTCTTTTCTGTGGTTTCTAAACATAAAAAAAGTACTTCGGAATCGTCTGTAACTAGGAAGACGCTATTGTATATTTCATTTGGTGGTTATATTATACTTTCCTAGAATAAGAAACATTTCTCTTTTTTACAACATAAAGCACAACAAAAGCACTTCGCAAAATTTCTGCATTTCAACATTTTACTTCCTTAGAAATTTATGCAATTCTGAAGTTCAATGTTCTCGATTTCTTGGAATTTAAGCATAAGTGAAAGAATACCAATCTTTAGTTCATGATTTATCAAGCGCACACTATTCCCTTCTGCTCTGATATAGTAGATATCTCTCATTTAATTCTTCCGTTTCTGCCGTACTTGCATACATCTTCGCCCTTTTCTCCCACTAACTGCCATCTCACCATTATTTTCCCAGTTTGCCGATTATTTTAATCTGCCCCTTGTGGATAAATTGCCTTCTCGACTTCAGGGAAAAGGGGTAAAGGATTCGATACACAGAGCGTAATATTCATCTTGATTACTCCTTAAACATTTTTACTCTGAAATCAAAGGTGATTCACCTGAAATAACTGTCAAAGTAATCGAAGTCCTGAGTAAGGAACAAGTTATGGCACATTTTCTCAAAAATTGTTTCATTTTATGAAATGGGGTAATCTAGTATCACATAGATACATCTAAAATACTAAAATACCGTAAAAAAGATAAATGTTTCTTAATATACAAATATATATTATAAACACGAACGGAAATATACAATAACCTCTTCGAGTTACTCACGATTCCGAAAAGTGTTCTTTATCTTTAGAAACCAATATATTTTCGAGATTTAAAAAAGCATTTATAAAAACAAAGTTTCTTTTGCTGGCACTGATTTTCGGAAACGGTGCCGATTAATTTTTATAAATTATTAACCAGTTTTTTCAAATCGTAATATAGGTTTTTAGGATGCGATTAATTCTTAATTAAACATTTTCAGCTGCGTAACTGAATTTATACATGCAAGAATAACAAAATAATATTAATGTTAATGTTAATGCTGTTAATTTTTCATGTTTCTTTCTAAAACATGGTTGTTGGACATGAAAATGTTTACTTGAGAAAACTGATTAATTCACTATAAAAACTACTCGGAAACATTTCCGAAAATCAGTGGCAGCAAAAGAAACTTTGTATTCATAAATGCTTATTTAAATATGGAAAATATATTAGTTTCTGAAGTTTATAAAGATAAAGAAAGCATTTCGGAATCGTGAGTAACTCGGAAGAAGTTATTGTATATTTTCATTTGTGATTACATTACACTAAATCCAGTTTAAAAAACATTTGTCTTCGTTACAGTTTAGTTTTGAAGATGTGCGATACATTATTTTTTAATATTTAATATTTCTGTATTTAATAATTCAGGCAATAATAGTTTTTTGTATTTAAAAATTAAATGTTAGTAAGTTCTTCTGTACCATCTGTTAACATTTTAAATATATGGTACAATTATATAAGAAAATTAATTAATAAAATTTACAGCAAAAAGCTTTCACTTCAGCGTTCTCGAAATTTAATTTTTGGTACGTAACATCCTCCATTCAGATTTTCAATTATTAAAAAAAAATTCTGGTATATTAGTTTCTCGTATACTAATGTTAATTTTGAGTGCCCCTTATAAAAATATTCTACTGAAATCATAAAATTATAAGGAAATACATCTTAAATCTCTGCAATATTAATAATAACAAGTTGGAAATTGTACGTTAAACGTGAAAAATGAGGTGTGATCGTACTATAACTAGTTTTATAAATATTCAGATCTTGGAACAATAGCTGTTGCACTCTTGCAAAAATGCAAGAATATACAAAATTGATTTTATGTCCAGATTTTCATATTATAGATATTCATTTTATTTTATGAAATTAAGTTTCAATACATTTTTACAAACAATTAATTACAATTCTGTTACATTAAAGTTGTACCATACGCAAACATCCAATACAAGTCAATGTAAAAAACACATCGTTATTATTTCAGTGAAATGAATTATATCGTCTGTTATTAAATATCCATTCGATAGGGAAATACTTCTTCTTTCAATTTATGTTTAAACAAGTTGGAAATTGTACGTCAAACGTGACAAATGCGGTGCGTTCGTACTATAGCTAGTTATATAAATATTCAGATCTTGATGATTTTTAATTCTGCGAAATGAATTATATCGTCTGCAGATTAATTTCTGTCATAAAATAAGTATCTGGATCGCTTGACAATTAAACCTTGGAAGCTTCTATAACAAGAAAGCACCGATTTTTTTTTTTATCAAATTTTTTAGGTAGCTTTCAATACTATAAAGTATGAAGCTACCTATTGCAGCCGTTCGGAGGAAAGCAGTTCCGGAAAATTTCGATATATTTTCACCGATCATGACCCCCAGACCCCAAAACCACCCTCCGCTCAAATGTTGATTTATATATATATATATATATATATATATATATCTGACCTATGTCATACGATAACGCTCGTATTTATAAATCGATTTTGATGAAACTAATTGTGTGTATTAAGCTCACCAATGTCTCGACCGAGTTCATTGGCCAGCTTGGTCCGCCATTTTGTTTCAAGATGGCGGCCATTTAAAAATTTAAAACTAAAATAAATATACAAAAAAATTAAAAATTCAAATTTATTTTTTAATTACGTGTTAGGCCTTCATACAAGGATTCCAGAGCATTTTTTGGTTTACCTCTATCTTAAAAAATGGCTGAGATAGAGCAGTTTGAAATTCTAGGGTGGCTGACATTTTGAAACAAAACAGCACATTAACGCCATTACTTGCAAATTAATTTCTTTCATTGTTGTAATAATTTTCCCAATCATACGCATAAAACTATATATTCATATCCGTTAGCGCCAAAATTGGCGACATTGGCGACAAAATTGACAAAATTGGCGACATTGGCGACAAAATTGACAAAATTGGCGACATTTGGCGAAATATCGCCAAATTTGGCGACCAAAATAAGTCTTCATAAATGAAGCCAATTTGGCTATTGCTCAATAATTTGGCGAATCTCTTATTCAAATTCAGTATTAACAAATCTTTTGTAAACGTTTCTTTGCATTTTAACTTGCTGTTTTCGTGTAACATTAGCTAAAATTTTAAAACGAAGATATAGGAAAGCTACCTTTTCCTCCCGGTACAGGCCGGAAGGATTTTTAATAAATGTTTTTATTAATATTTTCTAAAGTTTTGATTCGATTTTCTTAAAATTTGAAATGGCTCGACAAAATTCTGCAAAGATAATGTATCTTAAATTTCAAACCATTCGGTTGGGTAGTTTTTGCGTTATTACATGCGGACAACGGACAGACAGACGGGTGGACCAGACGACGACAATAGGTGCTACGTATTTATATAATTACGAACGCACCTAAAAATAAGATTAAGGGGCTGTCTCTATATTGTTAGTGTAACGAACTTTGAAATTTTCAATACGAACGCCTAAAGTTGACATCATATTTGTATTATTCAGAAAATTTTACCTTGGGACTTGGGATACCAAACGGATAGTCATTCGGTGAAGTAGTTTAATAACTATGCAGATGTAAAATTTTGAACTTTTAATGTTAAATTGATTTTTAATAGTTGCAAAACAAACTGCAATGTGGCTATTTTTTTAAGCATAACTCAAAAAGTACTTGGCGGAATGAGCCGAATTTTTTTTCACATATTTGAAACTTCTAGAAATTGATTTACGGTAAAATTTCTATGGCTTAGCATACGTATTTTTAGCTCACAGGCTATCAAAGCCTGGGAGCTTATGTGCCCGCCGGTTCTGTATGTACGTAACGCGATAACTCTTGATAGAACGAACCGTTTTACTTTAAATTCTGTTTATAGGTTCCTTGTGATAAGGTGCTTCCCTGATTAGTTTTGGAGGTTCATTGGTTAAGCATAAAGGGGGAAAACGGGGACTAACCCCCCACAATTTAGATAAATGGGTTTTTCATGCAGAATTATCCCATTTTCTTCAAATTTTGTATATAGGTTCATTGTGATAATGCGCTTCTTTGAATAGTTTTGGGGGTTCATTGGATGAGTATAAAGGGGGAAAGGGGGGCAAATCCCCCCTTAACTTAGATAAATGGGTTTTTCATGCAGAATTATCCGATTTTCTTCAAATTTTGTATATATATTCATTGTAATTAGAGACTTCCCTGATTAGTTTAAGGGAACTGATTAGTTAACTGATTAGTTAACTATGGGACTTAGGGAACTTAGTTATTAGTTAACTTAGGGAACTGATTAGTTAACTATGAGGGGGGTAACGGGGGGATGACCACCCCCTTAATATATTCTCGATTTCTCTTTTTTTCGAGGGGCTTATTTCAAATTCTTTGAAATAAGTGTATAATATACAATTAGTGTAAATAGCCTGTGAGCTCAATGCCCTCAGTTTAACTGGACAGTTTTCTTTTTATTTAAATATTAATTTCATTATGTATAAATTGTGTCCCAATATAAGTTCTAGATAAAGGCAGCATTGCAAAACAAACTGCAATGCGGGTAAAATGTTAAGCATAACTCAAAAAGTACTTGGCAGAATGAACTTAAAATTTTTATCCACAGATTTGAAGCTTCTAAAAATCTATTTACGGTAAAATTTCTATGGGATAGAATACTTATTTTTTTAAATATTAATTTCATGATATATTATGCCCCAATATAAGTTCCAGATAAAGGGAGTCATTGTTAGTACTTCTAGAACGAAAATAATTAGAGTACGCTAAACTAATTTATTAAAATCAATTTATGGATTACTGGCGATTACTGGCGATATTGAAAATAAAACATTATTATTAGTTTTAAATAATTCCATCTGTGGGGTAGAGGGAGAATATCAATATTTTTTTTATTGCTATGCTAGGCAAAAGAAAATAAATTAAAGTTTTAATTTCAAAGAAAAAACGAGGAAGCGGTTTATGATATTTTAAAATATTTTCGTTTGATTGAAAACATGCCAAAGCGGAATTGTTTACATATTTTTTTGTAAAAGAAAAAAAACAGTTTACGAAAGTTATACAGACAGATAAATAAGCGGAAGTAATAACAAATATTCTTCCCTATACCACGGCATTAAAAGCTATACAGTCTCTCATTTTTTCCCTTTTTTCACGTTATTATGTGCCATATATGATCTTTTAACAATTTATCTTCGCCCGATATAAAAACTTACGAGGTCTGTCATTTTTTATTATTGATTATAAGGTGGAAGTTGATTTATGTTCTGATAAGGTTTATTTTATTTTATTTTTGGTAGTAGTTGAAAAATATTTAATTTTAGTGTTTCATTATTACCATTTTGTAGCCTACCTAAATTACTAAAATTTAGCTGTATAATTTAGAATATATTAATTACAATAGTGTCTAAAAGTTAATGAACAAACACAAAAGTTACTTACGCGTATTCAAAAGGAATTTATATCTGAAAGTAGGGAAAATCAAATCCTTGCATCACATCTAGTCGATGTGACGTCTCCTAGATGTTCCAAATGGTCACAAGTGTCATAGTTACTACGGTGAAATAAAATGTGTTCCCTTTCATTCATATCATTGTTATTCTAAATTGATCGTCATTTGGTGAATCCACTAAGAAATCAGCATGACTGTTTGTGACTAGTCATCAGCTGATGTTACAATGAAGTCACCTTGTAATTCTGTAATTCTGGCTTTTCTGTAATTCCTTGTAATAGTGTCGTTGGAAAGCTCTTACCATGGGGATCAAGGAAATGTATACAACTACCCATCCGAATGCAACTGGTGAAGAGTTATAGGCCGATGTATTTCTGTCATTTATTGATTTCTCCAGGTCGCTAATTATGTAGGAAAGACTCTCTGTGTGGTATAAAAGAGAGTTGACGGATTACAGAGATTACAGAGAAGACAGTTTATGCTTGGTTGAAAAAGAACTTCACAGATGGTATTGCATTTCTGAATAGAAATGGCTGAAGCACGAGTGTTTCCAACACCAGGTACACACAATGAAAAGGGGTGTTTCGCAGTTGTCACAGGTGTTGTTAGTTAAGTTAAAGCATGTCTGTTTAACTGATCGAAAGACGGGATCCGTGTCTTTAATTAAAGCCTTTTGGAAGGCATACCGACGCATGTCATCGAAGGTGAATTGATTATAGGCCAACTTATGCAATTTTAGTATGATTTCCCTAGTGGTCATGTCGACATGTCCACAAACACTCTGATGAATTTTTGAATATTCCACTATTCTCTTTATTAAGTACTTGTATTGTTGAAAGAAATAAACGTCTAACGGCTGAAGAAATTTTGTCGTGCCCGGTGGGAGAAAAACAGGCTCCACATTGAATCCAAACTTCTCTATGCATAAACGTAGATCTGTTTGGCCACTCCAACTATCCAGCACCATGATTGTTTCCTGATAACTAATCGATTATTTTAGTTTATCTAAGTATGCCACAGTTATTTGGTTTGTGCTCTTTCCTGACTTGGAGCATGTAATGAGCAAATTTGAGGATGATATTCGTTGCATATTTTCCATAACTTTGGGACCAAATTCTCCCAGACATCCCTGTGTTACAAGTAGTAAAGGTCCCATAAATTTTCCAGCGGCGTTAATACACATTTGCACGGTATAGGAATGAAGCGTTTAGTTTTTACTGATTACCGATGCACCCACGTCTTTAGATCCCTTCATATCAAGAGTTCTGTTAGACACAATCTCGTATTGGAAGCCACTTTGATCGGTGTTCAGGACGTTGGACAATGGACACTTTCGCTGCTCAATCATTTTTTCAAATTTTCCTGTAATTCGTCGATCACAGGTTTCAAAGACACTTCCGTAAACAAATCTCTTTTTGTCATGATTTGTGTCTCTTTTCGACTTGTTATTTTATGTGCCTGTTTGAAATTCTTGGCCCACATTTTGATGTCCCTGTTATGAACGGTGGCTTTTAACTGTCTGCGATTATGATAAAATTGCGACCACACGTGTTTAGAAATTAATTTTATTGTGCTCTGCATGTTCCTACCTTTCCCTACGTATTGTACTCACCGTTGAATCATGTTGTGGTCTTTTGCCTGACTACATATATGTTGCACAGCCTTTAGTTTATTTTTCTTTGCGTTCTTATACATTTCTACTGCTTTCGCCATTATTTCTACGGATACTCCTTCACTTCCTGCCCACCTTTTTTTCGCATGTTCTTCATATTCGAAAGTGGGGACTGTATTTATTTCCAAATTACTTATCAGTTCATTTTCATCGATGCTGCTCTCATACACAATATCGAGTGACCGGAAAAATTCATTTTCTATCATCCCCTTTATTGTCTTGAATAGTCGCTGACTAAATGACCATCTCTTCGTCGTTGGCTCCTTTCCCTCGGATTCCCCCAAATATTCTAGCAATTGCAAACTAAGGAGTTTTGCAAACTTCGCATTGTCGGCGATGGCATTACAGACAGAAGACTCGCCGACGGCATCTTCAGAACTGGGCCTGACTTCGCATGTCACAGGGGTGTGTGCCACCTCCCCTGAAATAGCACGTCTGGAACACGAGCCACAGGTACTGCTAAAATTCTCCATGTTTGAGAGCCTCGGGAACTGCCCCCATGGGCCCTGCCCATGCCCTCTTTCCATCCCGTAGGATCAGGCGAGGAGTTAGTTCCTGATGTTCTTTAAAACATACTCCAAGTCAGTGCAGTCCAATTAGTTATATATGATTGTAAAAATGTGGTCGCTATCTTCTGTTTCTTACTAGAGGGAACGTGTAACCTTCATTAACTTCACACTGGTAACAACAGGTTACATAACTGTACTGTAAGCTGTCTTTTCTACCACACAGAGTGTGTTTCCTGCATAGCGAGCGACCTGGAGAAATGATTAAATGACAGAAATACATCGGCCTATAACTCTTCACCAGTTGCATTCGGACGAGTAGTTGTATACATTTCTTTGATCCCCTTGGTAAGAGCTTTCCAACGACACCACTCTTGACAAAATGACGATCTGGCAGTTGGGGACCTTCCCTAGTCAGTCCAGTATTTAGCATGCTGGCTACAAAATGAGGAGATTGGTAAAAAAATTATTTTTTTAATTTTTGCAGGTAGGTAGATGTCTAAAAGCTCAATAGCCTTCAAAATACCGCAAAAGCCCGAACGCTGAAATATACTGAGATATTTTCTCTCCCCCTTTCTTATGCCTGCCTTTTGTCAGCAACACAATATGAAGGCAGCTATCTTCGAAAGTGGAACCTCCCTAAGATCACTAGTACAAAATGTCTTTCTATCCGTTGATTGCAATAATCCCCTACTCTGTGACAATAGATCGATTTTGCCGGGGAGGAAAAAAATGCAACATGTGTTTCTCAAGCTCTCGGTTGGTCTAGAAGTAGTTTACTTGGCCGGGCGTCTTTGTCAGTTTAGTAGCAAAAGGGTTAAAAGGCTTCTTTGAAGGCATCCCTCTTATAGCAATATTACCGATGCTTAATAAAATCCTCCCCTCGCTTCCCTTTGAAAGACAGGGTTGAAGAACGGTATAAAGAAAAAAAATTATAAAGGTGATCACCGTAAATCTGTTAAATGTTATCTGAAATTATAAAAAGTATAATGCCTTTTCTCCGAATACTTAAAACTAGAGAATAATCATTCGGTTTTTGAAAAAATTGATTTTGAACTTAATGGCGGCCGTTCAAAGTTAAGGTACCAATTTTCACAGAAAAATTTTAACTTTGATTGTTTATTTAAAAAAAAATAGAAAAAATCATCAAGTTGAGCAAAGGAACGGTAACTCTCTAGATAATTTTGTTGTTAAAATATGATCAAATTTGAAGAAGATTGGTTTAGATTTGTTAGAATTATCGTGATCATCGACTTTAAAAATATACTTTTGAGATAATCACGTTTAAAAATGCATGTTATGGTTTATGTATGATAGAAAAAAGTAAATTAAAACGGCGTAACTTTTTTAATTCTTATCAAATCGACTAAAAAATGTAACTGAATATTCTTTATTAGTTGTACTTTCAGAAAATGCAATAAAAAAATATTTTTTTAAAGTTTGCAGGTAGGTAGGTAGAAAACGAAATTAAACAGATATTTCTAGATTTTCAATAAAAACATTGCGTTAGTCTAAACAATCCTGTTAGCAAAAGAAAAATTATGTTTTATTCCTTCTTTAAACATTTTAAAATGGCGATATCCCTTGAAATGAAAAGCTATTACACATGAAAACTCCTTATAAGAAGGTATGCGATTTAACGTAATTTAAATTCTAAAATTTATTCTTAAAAGTAACAGATACGATAAAATTTATTTAAAATTACTCCAGAAGTGCATTTTGTAAAATTAATTTAATAGATAGCTGAAACCCCTTTAATGCCTAAAGTATTCAATTATTATTTTTTAGCTTATTCATTCTTTGCCTTACTTAACTCTTTCAGTTACTTGAAGTAAATACCTAAGATTACTTAGTACTTCATGACCCCAGGTTAATTTTGTTTTCTCTTATATCAATTCCCACAGGGGAGCCACGTGCACTTTATCTCTGGTGTTATTGAGACATATCTCTATCTCCATTATGGTACTTAGAGGATCATGCAACGCTGATAGAAATAACTTCAATAAACGAACGTTAGTATTTCTTTATATTCACCCTTAGTAACATGTAATAAAACACGCGATGATATTTGCAATTTTTTCTGATTACAGTGCGTATAATAAAGTACGAACGAAAGTAATCAAAAGGATTTGTTTTCAATGTTAAGCTTAGTAGTGAGAACATATTTAGTGGCAAATCACATAAATACAGAGTGTCCGTAATAAATGTACACATACTTTGGTAGTTGAAAATATAAGCCTATTTCCTTTAATTAAGGGTAGGTTCTAGTTCTTTGGCCTAAATTTCTCGTGATTTTTACGATTTTTTTTTCCGTTATAGAGAAAAGAGATATAACCTTCGGACTTTTTGCATTATATTTATTGACATTTCACTTATATAACACTGTTAAAAATTTGCAACAAACTGTCCAGTTATTTGACCGTTTTAATCGAAAATGGTTACGTAACCGTAATTTAACTCTATTCTGACTATATTATTGCCCATATTATGGTCAGAGTAGAATTAAATTAGTGTCATTTAACCGTTTTCTCTAAAAACGGTTGAATAACTGGACAGTTTGCTGCAAATTTTTAACAGATTGATGATCTGAAAATGTAAATCGCACCACACATTCGCAATTTTCACTTTTTGATTAGGCTATTCGTGTACATAGTGTATCCTTTTCTACTAAATCAACGAAGCTGAAGAACTTTCTAATTGACATTTTTCCCATACCTCCAATAGTTTTAGACTTGTACGCTTTCCACTCCGGAATCATCGAAGAAAATTGCGAATGTGTGGTGCGATTTGCATTTTCAGATCATCGATTCCGTTCATCGTCTGAATGTCACGACTTTAAAACATCTACATATAACAAATCTTGGATAATTGCCGAGTACTTTGGAAAGAAAATAATTACATTTACTCAATTGCTTTTAGAGTTATGATTATTTCAAATCTGTCAACGTTTTTCGATGACTAAGTATTTATATTTTTGTGTGTAAAAAAATTAATAATATGCCTTGTGCGACGGAGAATACCTGCAGGTGCACTCCAATCGGGCGACCGTTTTTCTCCAGGCACAAGCATCTGAAACAAATTGGGTTGCCAAATTATGAAAAGGCATTACAGTCTCTGGAGCTTATACCAACATTTAGTTTAAAAAGTCTATTTTTGACAAAATGACGTTCATTAGAACAAAAAAAATCATTTTTCGCCCCCTTTTTTTTTACTTTTTGTGAGCTTGAAAAAATAATTAATCAATGAAAATTATACTTTTCGGAGGTATAAATTTCAATAAAACTTATTAGCTTTATTTTAAATAAAAAATGAAGCAAATCGGTCTAATAGTTCTTGAAAAAAATGGTCGCCCAGTTTGAAAAAGATAGTTTCGAGAAAAACAAGTTTAAAGTTTTACAATAGTGCTACATTTCAGCAAAACAAAATATTGTAAGGAATTGGAATATCACAAAACTGCTTTAGGGCAACATTCTATACACTTAAGGGATGCAAAAAATCAAAAATTTTGACTCAAAGACATAAAATTCCCCCCTAATTTCAATAGTTTTGACTTCTACAAATGCACTGTAAAAAAAGTACAAAAATCTGCAAATTTGACAGAAAAAGCTGTTAGATGGGATAGCAGTCAAAATAATATATTTTAAGATAAAAATATGCTCCTTTTACGAATTATTTTTATAGTGTCAATTACGGTTTTAAAACAAAATTTTTCAGTAATATAAATAGCTGTTTTTCAACTGCCGTTCAACTTGACAGTTTTTTTTTCTGTCAGATATACGATTTTTCTTCTGCATTTATCTTATTACATAGCTTTCGATTTTTTACGTTAAAAACGTGATAAAAACTTGACTTTATGACTCTTGCTCCAAAAACAGCTTGTTCAACAGATATCTTTGGGGAATTTACGAATTGCTGCAGCACTTCTCATTTACTGGAACTTTTAAATTTTCAAGATCTTCCGAATTTTTACTTGTGTCACTTCATGGAATTGGAACAAATTAAATTTATTGTTTATTATAATTATAATTATAATTATTTATTTATATATTTATCTTTTGGTGCCGCATTATTTTTATTTTTCTCGTATTTTATATGGGGTAACCTATTACGTAGAAAAGAAGTCGAAATATATTTGCAAAAGAAATTCTATCTTAAAAATCTTCTCAATTAGAGTGGGTGGAAAAATGAGATTTTGCATATTTTTACAAAATTCAAAGGCTTGTAAAATCTTGCATATTTTGTGAACTAATAAAATAAACAAATAATTCAAAAAGCTCTGAAATCTGCCCAATTTTTTGTATTGCACAATGTAGGAGGGGGGCATGGATAAAATCGTATAGTTTGGTAAAACTGAATATCGCAGTTTTGGCTCAATTTGAGTAGCACTATAGCAGATAATGATTGAATAACTAAGATCTAGGCACAGAGAAGAAGTGCCATTAAGGATCTTGTGTATACTGGTAATTGTTTAGTTTCCGTATAAGAAAGTTTACTTTACCTTTTTTTAAAAGTTTGTCAGTTTTTCAAATTCTTATATATGAAGAAATTTAAAGTTACTGAAACTTTTTTAAAAAAATTGTGTCTTGTATATATAATTTGGATTTTTTTCTGACAATGAAACTGTTACAAGCAATTACAGGTGCATTTTTACTGCTTCCTTTCTGATCCTCATTCTCTTGAACGAACACCAGATATACTACGTGAGATAAAACTTAATATTTGAAAAGATTGCGTGAGCCGGTAAAACTGTCGCAAAAGTGCTTATCTACTCCCTTTTTGAAGGTAGCCTAGGGTCAAAAAGATTGTTGAGTTATGTATGTAAACGTATTGTCCTTATTCTAACATTTATGTGTGAATGAGCCATCCATTCTGTCATTTCTTTTACTTTCGTAAAGAGTGATTGGATTGCCAGGAATCTGATTGTTACGGTAATTTTATGCATTGATATATCAATTAGATTTTGTGGTCAACTTGTCGGTATAAATACGGTGGTAGTAGTGAGTATCGTCGGATTTTGTGGGATCTTGTTCCTCGTGGAACATCAAGATAAGTTCGAGCTTACAGCAGGCCGCCTATGTGTTGTGAGTAGTGACGTTCCAGTTTAACTGAGTTTGGAATTAGAATCTTCAGGTGAGAAATTTGCCTTCTTGGTAAGCTGTTGCGTTAATTACTTTAAATAAAAGTATATTTAAATCCACGGATTTCCCTTCAATTTGTGGCATTTTCTACAGTGATATTTAGTGTTTCAAGAGATATTTTACAGCGAGTTAAGAAATCTTTTTGAAGCTCCGAAATACAATCAACGTAGCCATATTGTTTGGGGTTAGAGTTAAAACTTAGAGAATTCCTTGGGATTAGTTTCTCCCTCTCTCATTATTTTCGTGCTTGAGATTATAATTTGATTGTATTTAGTTACTTTTTGCCCACTCCACTGTCATCCTCATCTTTTAATCTTTTATTTTTTTTAATAAACTGTTTTAGTGTTAAACTTGAGTCATGGCTATTTTGTTAAGTAACGGACCCGAAGGATCCGCCACAAACGCTTAAAGAAAAGGCAGTCCAAACTACATGGTCAAGAGTGATTATGATTTTTCTAAAGCTCATAAACAGGTGAACTTCTTTTCTACAATTTCTCAGATTGTATTGAGATCAGACCAGATGATTTGACTTCTTCTATAAAAGCATTTATTATTAAAATTTGGGTAAACAAATCATATTATACAAAGATCAAATGCAGAGTATTTACTCAAATTTTCATGATAGTCTGGCATCAAGAAGCAACGAATAATAAGGTGTCCAATTTTATCCTACTTTCCGCTGTCTGTATTTTTTTTAAATTGAGTACATTAAAAAGTGCTTTCAATTTTTCTCAGAATATCACTTTTTGAAAAAAAATCCCATGAAGGGAAAGCAGTAGGGATTTTTTGTATGTTTTATTAATACTTTCAAACATGTTTCTGAAAAACAATCAAACTTTTATTTATTTTCCCTTTTGGATTATAACAATTTAAATTTTGAATGTACCATTTTTGACAGCGTGTAATTCAACAGGGGGAAGTGGCACTCTTATGAGATTCAGTAAGGAAAAAAAATCTCTCCATATAAATGTCTACAGCCTATA
Source organism: Maratus michaelseni (assembly GCA_963931845.1). Classification (NCBI taxonomy): domain Eukaryota; kingdom Metazoa; phylum Arthropoda; class Arachnida; order Araneae; family Salticidae; genus Maratus; species Maratus michaelseni. Next base: position 38,680,779 of record OZ007586.1, on the reverse strand, counting down.
ACTTTCATTCTGTTATTTCAATTTGTGTATGAGATTCAATTTTTGAAATGAGAGAAATGACAGTCAGCCACGAAGTAAAAGAACATTTAGAAACAGACCATATTTTGTCATTTTTTTTTCTGGGTTATTTTATAAAAATAGTAATCCACTGTAAAATCCATTGTGCTCAATTTCTTGTATTCTTTGACAAACAAAAACAACTAAAGAAAATACGTAAGACATTAATTAGTAATATTATGGTATGAACATAAATACGGATATAAAAGCGGTAACCTCGTGTATTCAATACGAAGTTACCACACAACAGTCTGGATATAGGAATGAAATCTGTTGGCAAGAAATTTTTATGCCTCTGGAACTTTTAATTGTAACATAAAAGTACTTGGATTTAACGAATGCTTCTCTGAATAAACCCTGAAAATGTATTTAATTAATTTAATTTGTTATTTAATAGTTTTGTTTTGTTTCTAAATGTTCTTTTTCTTCCTGGATGACTATCATTCCTCCAATTTCAAGCCTCTGTATCTCATAGACCAGATTATAGACATTACAGATTATAGATATTATATGGAGAGGTCCTTTCTTGCAAATTTTATATCAATTTCACTTTTCCCTTTAGAGTTAAAAACTCCCAAAAACTGTTGATGGTTTGTGTAATTTCAATAAGAATTTTAAAAAATTGTAAGAATTCGAAACCACATCACGTTTCACTGGCGGTGGAACAGTTTCAAAAGGAATGAGCCACCTTAAAACGGAAAATTAAATAAAAATGTATTGGCATATATAATGCGAGCAGTTTTTTGAGAACTCGAAACCACATCACATTTCACTGGCGGTGGAACGATTTCAAAAGGTATGAGCTCCCTTAAAACGGAAAATAAATAAAAAATGTATTGTCATATAATACGAGCAGTTTTTTGGGAACTCGAAACCATATCACACTTCACTGGTGGTGGAACGATTTCGAAACGTCAAACGAAAAATTAATTAAATATGTATTGCCAATAATGCGAGCAGAGTTTTTGAGAACTCGTAACCACTTCACATTTCACTGGAGATGGAAAGATTTTAAAAGGTTATGAGCTCCCTTAAAACGGAAAATTAATAAAAAATGTATTGGCATATAATACAAGCAGATTTTTGGGGGTACACTTATTTAAAAAGATAACTTTTTGCAACAGAATATATTAATTATCGTACTCTGAAACACCAATTACGCTACTAAGATGAAATATCAATTTATTAAAATTATAACACCAATTTGACGTCCTGAAATTTAAGGCTTTTAAGAAATTTTTCTTTTCAAATAAATTCGAAATGTTTATAAAAATCCACGTACACTAATTTATTATACATATATCAAAGTAGAGATGAGTAATTTTTTCTGGGTTGATATAGTTGGCTATTTGACAAATTATGGGAGGGAAATCTTCGAAAAAAGAGGGTCAAGTGGCGGGCACGATAACTCATCGGCGTACACTTGACCTGAAACAGTGAAACAAAAAGAAGTTTTTTCAGTCGAAAAGCAAGTGAAATATGTAGCCGCTTAAAAAATATGCATTTTCAGTGAATTGGCATCGATTCAAAATAAAATGCAAATTTTCAACCAAAAATTTCATTCTTAAAGTTAAACAGAAAAGCGAGATATCAATATTTCGAAAAAAACCTGCGTATTTCAGTAGAAAAATATGTGACAGTTTTCAAATAGATACAAGTTGATACACAATTGCCGGAGCTAGAGCGTTCGCCGATTTTGAAAATGCTTGTTCTGAGCAAAAAAGCTTTCGTTACTCTTTTGTTATTCTGGCACACTCTACACTGTAAAACATTTGCAGCAAAGTATCCAGTCGTTCGACCGTTTTTTTAGAAAACGGTTACATAACCGTAATTTAACGCTATTCTGACCATAATATTGCCCATATTATGATTAGAATACTGTTAAATTACGGTTATGTAACCGTTTTCTATAAAAACGGTCGAATGACTGGACAGTTTGCTGCAAATTTTTAATAGTGTAGTTCCAAAATTGCCTGTTCCTTTCGAACTAATAAAATATTATTTTCGTGTGAGTGTCTTAAGCGAAAAAAAACACTCGAAATTTCCAGCACCTGGTCAAATTTGGTGTTACCCCTCAAGGCTGTTCTCAAATCCAAAGAAGCTTCTTTCTAACGCATTTCTCAATTCATTTTTGTTCGAAAACGCATGACATTAGCAGGTGCTTTTATTCAGAAATTGTGTAATTGAATGTCGTTTTCCATTTTTTGGTAAAGGCAGAAGATCTTAAGGTCAAAGTGGGCGTTTTGAACCGAATTCCCTATACGCAGCAATGCGAGAAACGGGAAAACTTGTCGTCACGTGACAATAATTGCTTATAACTCAATTGATAATATATTTATAAAAAGATGGGAAGCGCTAATCGATTTCAAATTGCTTCAATAATCCGGCCTGCCAATTTTGTGCATTTACGTTTAAAAATGATTCTGAAAATGTGACAGAAAGTTTCACGTTGCTGAGCGGAGAATTTCAGAATCGCCTTAAACGAGAGATGAAAACCATCTTTTCGATCAGATAATGTTGCAAAGAGATGTACTGTCTCTCAAACCTTCTATTATTTTGATACTATAGTATTCCGATAAAATGTATTGCTTTATTATATAAATATAAAACGAGCCAGCCTACGGATAAACACGAAATTCAGAAGATATTTTTAGTAACACTCTTATGATAATTGTGCAGGAGTAAAGTGGTTAGCTTGAAATTTTTAGGGCTTTGTTGACAGTCTTTTTAATTTGGAATAGTAGCTTTCTGAATAATATATCTATATATTACACTGTCGAACGTGGCACAGAAATCGCGATTATTTGTTAATTGTTTAATAGCAACGCCCGAATAAAACGGATCTCATTGGTTATTGCGTAAAAGTCCTTTGGCAGGATTTAGACCAGGATTTTTTACATTTAACCGTTTGATGCCGCCATATACAGGTATAAAAACGAAACAAACAATGATTTCTTGATTATAGTGCAAATAAATTGTAATTATAATTCGTCAACATTAACAATTATATAGATATATTTTTATACATTTTCATTTGAAATATTGATTTTTGTAAGCATTACATATTTATAATTTAAACAAATACAATCAGCAATACAAAATTTAAAATGTAAACAAAGCAATCATTTTTAAAAAGGGATGTTTAGTAAAAAGGGAAGAGTAAGTGTAATAATTTTCCTTGACCGTTTCATTTTTTAAACGTAACTGTTATACTTTTGAATTTTTAACTCTTATTTAATTTTTTTTTACAAGTTTTTTGTATAAATCAATATTATTCAGTCTTTTTTTATGAAGTCCACTCCACTGTTATATTTTTCAATGACAGTCCGCTCGGACAACGCCGGGCGGGTCAGCTAGTGTATTCTAAATATGAATTAATGTTATATAAATTCAAAAATTTTAAAAGATACGTCGGATGGTCTTTTTTTTACAAAAAGGGAATAATGTTCCGTTTATATGATAATTTTGTCTACGGGGTTCGTATAAAATTTAGAAAGTGTAGCTTTTAAAAAATTAATTTGAGTGCACTACTTCATTAACTTAATCTTATTCCTTACCTTATTTTGAACACTTTTGCAATTCACATTGCGTAATTACCTGCAACTGGTACAAAAATAAAACGCGTTTCAACCTTTAAGGGACACGCAGTGTGTATGCATGTATATTTATAACTATACACAGATAGAGAGTCAAACTCTGCTATAACGAAGCCCCTTTATAACAAATCCAGATATATAACGAACGGGGTTTTGTCTCTTTCCGTTTCCTAAACATATTCTATACATTGTAGATATAACAGACACTTGAATACAGATAACCAAAAAATTCCGTCCGTTTAATGTTCGACTTACACTGCTCAAAACAATTAAAGGATATTTGAAGTTTTATATAAAATAAAGATATAAACGAAATTTTTTTTGCCGAAAATAGAAGAAGAGAATCACAAATGCAAATTTTTCTGGTTTTCAAACTATGGAGTATGCAAATTTTGATTTCGACGTCAAAGACGTCGCTTCAGCGGCAGCGAATGAAATTTGACTTTCAACTGGATAAAAGAGAATGAAGACAAGGATGATCGGCATTCAGTGATTGCTTTGTTTCGATGAGTACGATGTCTCAGCGAAGTCATTTGACAGATTCAGAAGCTTGGTGAATTGTTGGTAGGTTAGAAGGGGGCCAAACTCAAGCCGAAGTAGCGCAAGACATTGGAGTGTCACAAAGTGTCATTTCCAGGATCTGGAACCGTTTTTTGGAGAGTGGATGTGCAGGCCGAAGACCAGGGCAAGGTCGTAGACGGGCAACAACGCCCAATGAAGATCGGTATTTAGCGTTAACAGCTCGGAGACACCGAAACATGAACGCTACTCTTCTCCAACAACACCTTCGCTCGGCTACAGGCACCACGATTTCAACTCAGACTGTCCGAAACAGGCTCCATGCTGTAGGTCTGTATGCTCGCCGACCGATGGTATGTGTTAGATTAACATCAAGGCATCGTCGCGACCGCAGGGAGTGGGCAACCGAGCATGTCAACTGGAGGAGAAATGAATGGAGCAATATTCTGTTTTCTGATGAGTCCCGTTTTTCTGTGCATCCGGATAATAGGCGTATTTTCATCTGGAGGGACCGTGGCAGTAGGAATAATCCTGCGTTCGTGCACGAAAGTGTCAGATTTGGCGGTGGAGGAGTGTTGGTGTATGGTGGCATCTCCATTGACGGGCGCACTGACCTCTACATCATTCGAGATGGAGCTCTGACTGGTCGCCGATATAGGGATGAGATCCTCAGACCTATTGTAGTCCCTTACGCTGCAGCAATCGGAGATAACTTCATTTTAATGGACGATAACTGCAGGCCACATCGTGCAAACCTGGTGGAGGATTTCCTTTTCGAGGAAGGAATCGTTCGAATGGAATGGCCAGCGTGTTCTCCAGACATGAATCCAATCGAGCACGTTTGGGACGCTCTAGGAAGACGAGTTTCTGGCCGCCAACAACCCCCACAAAATCTCTAAGAACTGGAAAGAGCTCTTCTGGAAGAGTGGGGCAGAATACCCCAACTCGTCATTAATAGCCTCATTGAGTCCATGCGTCAAAGGTGTTCAACGTTGCTGGCCGCCCGTGGAAACCATACCCCCTACTGAAAATGATTTTCTTTGAAGAAAACACCTTTTCTTATTCTTTTTTTCTCATATGCACAAATTGTGTTTTTTTCCTTTTGTACACAAATGCGCAATAAAATGCATTTTTTTCTGCCAAACATGTGTAATTTATTCTCATATAACCTACTATGTCTGTCGACCATGTATCAATCAGCTAAAAAGTTTCCCAGATACAAAATCCACCTAAAACTGCAATATCCTTTAATTGTTTTGAGCAGTGTATTTAAAATACATTATATGTAAATAAAATTCCTCTTTAATTATTTTTTTATTTTATTTATTTACTAAAAGACAATATGAAGATTTCATTTAAGTCTTTCACAATTGCTTCATTCACAATGTTTCATTTACATTTATTTTTTTTTTTTTTTAAGAAAGAAAAAGAAAAATAGAAATCAAATTACATGGGAATTATTTTAAAAATAAATTGAAAAATTCTAATTTTTATATTTCTATGTATACATTTATCAAATTTCTAGGAGACAGACATTTTTCATTGAAAACTCATTTGTCAAATGGCTATATAAACATATCTCTCGAGACAACAATTATCACTATTTAGGAAGAAACCTTTTTTGTTCATTATGAACCATGTATTTGAAGCTGTGACGACCAACCAGGGGACAACCATTATGTACTAGTAAAGTGGTCTTCTTCATTTTGTTCAATAAACAGGATTGACCTTTGATTCTCCTGGGAAATCAAGATCCCGGGGAAAGAAAAGATTTCCCAGGAAAACAAGGTCCGAAGAAAACTTTGATTTTTTTATGTGGCATTTTCGTATTCTGAGAAGTCAGTGAAAACAATATTGAAATTGAAATAGCATCGAAATTCTAGGACTTCATTCTTTTATATTCCCTATGAAGTTGAAAGAGTTTAGTTTGACAGACATTTTCCTTAAATTTTCATAGGAATATTTATTTGAAATTCTTTCACTTGTGATATTGGATTCCGGTCAATATAAAAACAATATTTAATAATACTTTAAGCATGAATTTCCAGCGCACTATTATTCATGGGGTAAATCCTGTTTTCAAACTAACCATTTCCGTCCTACCACTCTTTCTAAACAGCAATCTTTACTGTAGTTTTCTAGGGTTCTTTTCCAGTATAGGGGCCTTGGCTTTTTTTATTTTAAAGTTTGGCTGAATTCAGGCTTCAGAAAATGAGATTTGTTACCAAATGATATAAACAGCTATGAAAACAAACATCATGAAATTTTACAGTACTTGTTTATATATGTATTTATATATGTATATATAAACATTTTATTTATATATATATTATTGTTTATATATACAATTTACATCTGTTCGTATATATAAAATAGATAAAGGGCTTCTTTATATTAAATACAAATTGTATAAATTTTGAAAAAACTGCTTATGCATTATGAAGCAGCGGATAGGTTACTGGAAAATATACTTGAAAAATCTCTTTCTCTCGCCAAGGCCATTTTTTGTATCTTGCCAAGGATCCTATACTGGAAAAGTACCCTTTTTAGACCTTTTAATGATTAAATAAGGCGACCATTACTGTTTAAAAAAATAATGGTAAAGAGCATTACCAGTCTGGGTAACAGGATTCGCCACTAGTATTATTATACTGTTCAACAGCTATTCTTGATTGCCCTATGTAGGATGTATTCATGGAAAGATTTTGACACAATTTTCGTTTGTGTGCAAAGAAAATGTTGCGCAACTACCCCATTTGAGCCTCGGGGATTCGAACTACAGGCTGGACGGAAGTCAATCCAAAACCCACCCCAAACGTGCAAAATATTTAACTGACCCGGAACCGACCTAAAATGGAAAATAATTAATAATCCATTTTTCAATGCAATTAGGTAAAAATAGTTTATAATTATATCTATATTATCAATTTCACCTTTTATGTAGAAAAATGAACATAGCTATCATTTATAATAATTTATATACAAATATGTAGGGTTTATTTTCACTTTAAATAATATCCTGGACTTTCTTTTCAAAAATTGGGTTTACTCAAATACGACCTGCAAGAGTCAAAACTCATCCGGAAACCGACCTGAACCTTACAATTAGAGTCGACCCGACCCACAACGTGAAAAATCTGCAACAACCCGACCCGATGCAAGACCAATTCTTCTCCACGAATGGAGACCCAGCTCCTCATATCAGTAGCAAGCACATTTACCAGTAGGTTAAGTGGACTCCTTCTACGTAATATGGATGTTTATTAATGATAATTTGCTTGCAAATTAATAATTTTTAATAAGGATTATAAGGTTGTTCACGAGTTATCTCACATTTTATAATTTTAGATATATAAAACAGATGCAGTTGGCACACTTAATTTCTTTTATTTACAGTTGAAAGGGTTTTTGAAGAGACAATTTGCAGAAAATATTCTTAAAAACTTAATAAAATACTGAAATATGCCATGGAAGAGCATACATTCGTTATTGAAATATATTTGAAGCCAGGTGTCATAGAGTGAAACAGATTAATAAAAGGCATATAGAACATGTGTTATGTTAAATTCTACTGCATGTGAAATGAATTTATTTCTCTTATACAGGGTGATTATAATTAAAGTTTCACTTTCAAAATACTGTAAAAAAGAGCCACTGTTCAGAATGACCTGATATTTCATCTGAATATACGTGAAGCAATGAGAATTTGTTTTGCGAAATGAAAAAAAGTTCAAAAGTTGATCGATAGATGGCTCTGTACTCGTCATAAGATGCTAATTAAAAGACGTGACAAGCTGTGGCACTCTTTGTTCAAACATATTTCAAGTAATATGCAAAAAATTAGTTAAATTAAAAAACGCGTACCACAACAGAAGACGCACTTCCAACAATTATTGTTAATAAACGTACTGGAACCGAACTCTTTTGTGTGTCCCTGTAAATGAACGATGAATACTATTCACACCCTATACGATCGTAAGCCTTTTGTTGTGCACCTCAGTGATATATATGTAAATTTCAACATGTTTGAAATAGTATAACTTCATTAAAATATACCTTAAACGATTTTTCCCCATAGACCGTAATTTAAAAGAATTCTTTTGAAAGTCTCTGTGAACGAACTATAAATGCTATACACTTCATTTTCAATACTGAACATGCCATAGTAAGCGTCAATAACATATATCATTTGCCTGGCAATCCGAGTATATTTACGCTAGTTAGAGCACGGAAAGACAGACAGACAGACCGAATTCATAAACACATTTCAACTATGTTGGAAATTGTTAAAAAGGAAAATAAATAAAAATTATTTTATCCAAAATAACATAGTTAAACTTCGTACTAAAAGTTGCATTTTAATGAAAGATATAAAAAAAGATAAAATCGACTAGACAAGCAGACGAACAAATCAATATCATAAACATTTTTTGCCTACATTACAAAATCTTAAAAAATTGAACATTCAGCAAAACTAATCCAACTTTTAAGAATATTACTTCGTTTTTTTTTCGTTCAGAATGTCATGAAAAACGCATTCGGAAAGATTGTCTCCTTTGGGATATTCTGTTTCTCTCTCTTTTTATTCCCCTCTCGGTTTCGTTCACTTTTACAACTTAGAAATGGTATAAATAAAGCATTTGAAACCATTGATGTCTTAACAAATTCCTAAGTATACTTGTATAGAAAATACAACTAAGAAAAAAAGGAATTGAATTTCATAGTTTAATCAAGATTCTTCTAAGAATTACAGTATTAGCCAGTTAGAAAAAAAAAATACATAGTATTTTCTAAATATTTCTTCTCTCTAAAAGAATTTCTCCCAAGAAGTAATTTCAACTATTTTCACAAATATAGAGCTCTACCGCTTTTCGTATTCTTTAGTTATAGGAAAGGATAAAAATATAAAATGTTCGAAGGAAAATCTAACAAAATAATGTTGAGAGAAATTGCTGTTCAGTTGCGTATAAATTTGCAGAACACAGTTAATGTATTGGTCCGTATTGTATGAGTATAACTAGAATGGAATATTTAATTATTTCGATTTTCAAATTTTCCAGCATTATGTTCAAAATAATTATAACTTCAGTTTCTATATCTGTCGCTAACTCTCATAAAAAATGCTCGGATCACGATGGAGTTTGATTATATTTTTGATTGATTATAACGTGTTACCATGCAACTGATATGGTATTTTTTTAATTATTGCACAAAATTTCAATACACAATCTTCAAAGGTCTGTTTTTTTTTTTCAGTAATGATAGTGGGTGTACGCACATTTTCTACACGATTTTCATAGTACAAACAGAACTATTTTACATAAAACATTTGTATTTTAACCAATAGACCATATCCAGCAGTGGATTGAAAACGGTTGTTGATGATGATGATATATATGTTGAAATGAATTTTCGAAAAACATATGAATTTTTTAACAATCGATATCTAGACGATTCAAATATATGCGAATCCAAAATTATAGTGCATTCCGTTAAGTATAGCTTTAAGTTATGTTTCAAAACTACCTGCATTCAAGTTGTTTTGCGACGATTAAAAAGGAATTTAACGTTAGGAGTTCCAAACTTTAAACCCGCAGAATTCCTTCAAAACTACTTGACCGAATGACTTTCCATTTCATATATTAAGGTAACACCGAATAATCCAAACATGGCGTAAAAATTGGGTGTAAGTATTGAAATTTTTCAAGTTTGGTACAATTTCCATATATAGAAGAATTCAAAGCAAAATTTAAGTAATTCATTAATTACTTGGCGTTATTACTAATTGATTGGTATCAGTCACATTTTTATACAATGATTTGCAGCAGAGTTAGTAGGGAGTGATGAATTTTTTCCGGGACTGTACAATGTCACAATACAAAATGTACAGTCAGTATTGAAAAGAAACGATACACCCCATAAAATTTAATCGCCAAATTGTCACTGAGAAAAACGAAAATATCCATTCGATTAGGAATTATATCTGCTTTCAATTTATGTTTAAAAAATAAGCTTAGGGGCAACCTTCGTACTGAAAATGTACCAAACTCTGAAATTTTTAATAATAACACCTAATTCTGACATCATATTTGGCTTCTTCGGTACATTTTACTGCAAGTCATTTGATCAAATAGTTTAGTAATTATAAAGGTTTAAAGTTTGGAATTAGTAATGTTAAATTTATTTTTAATCTTTGCAAAAAAAAAAAAAAAAATTGCAATGCATGCAGTTTATAAAGTATAACTCAAAAACTACTTGTCCGAATAAACTGCAATTTCGGATTAGAATAGTTCAAGCTTTTAAAAATCTATTCCTGTTAAAAAATTAATAGGTTACAATTATTAATTTTCTTGAAAATTAATTTCGAAGATACACATACTCTAAAAGTGATTTTCGAAATAAATATGAATTGTAACCCATAATTTTTTTAACATAAATCGTTTTCTTGAAGCTTCAAATACGCGAATCTAAGATTATAGCTCATTCCGACAAGTAGTTTTTAATTATTCTTTAAAAACTACCTGCATTGCAATTTGTTTTGAAATGATTAAAAAGAAGTTTTATCTATGATCGTCCATAATGTCATTTTTTAACGTAATAATTAGTTGCATTATCCATTTAAACAGACATTAATTTATTTTAAAACACATCAAAGAGCAGTGTACATGTCCAAAAGCTTAAAAAAAACACTTTTAAAATTACACAAAACTAGTCAATATGTTAAAAGTTGTGAAAAAAGGTTTTCACCTCTTGTTCGCGAAGCATCCTTAGTTACTGATGTTATGTTTCTTCTTGGTCAGTCAATCTATTGAAAAAGGTCCAGAAAAAGAAAAAATGAGGCTTTTCAATGGATTGACTGAAGAAGAAGAAACATAGCATCAGTAACTGACGATACCTCGAGAACAAGACTGAAAATATTGTTACAACTTTTAACATATTGACTAGTTTTGTGTAATTTTAAAAGTGTCTTTTTTTATGCTTTTGGACATGTACACTGCTCTTTGATGTGTTTAAAAATAAAATAATGTCTGTTTAAATGGGTAGTGCAAATAATTATTAGATTAAAAAGAAATTTAACATTACGAATTCCAAACTTTAAATCTTTAAAATTTCTAAATTATTTGACCGAATGACTTCTCGTTTGGTATTCGAAAGTAAAATGTACCGAAAAATCCAAATATGTTATCAAATTGGGTATTCTAATTGAAAAATTTCAGATATCGGTACAATTTTAGTAAGAAGACATGACACTATATAATATATTTTTCAACATACATTTAAAGAAGACATAGTCCCTAATCGAATGGCTATTTTCATTTTTCTCTGCAACACTTTGGCAATTAAATTTTATGAGGTGTATCTTTTATTATTATTATTATTATTATTATTATTATTATTATTTGATTGTACAAATGAATGTCAATAATACATCAAAAACAGGAAAAAGTCAGAACTATTTAAGAAGAATGTAAAACCATTCTTTATTCAAAATACTCATTGTATCGCTGTAAATTTTGTTTCAAAATGTCAAATAAAAACAAAAATGTATATCATCTATGGCATTTTTCAAAAGGTGCAATTAAGTGATTTTATATATACACAGGGTGCGCTATAAGTTCGTTAAAACTTTAAAAATTCATTAAGAAGAAACAAATGGGCATAAAAAATTGCGGTTTGCGGGAATGGGATTAGAGGGAGATCGGATTTGTTTAATAAAAAAAAGTTCTGATTAAAAAATTACCGATAGATGGCGCTGGTAGGCATAATCTGAAGCAGATGTATGCAAATTAGGTTTATAGTAAAAGACCCATTTCTGCGAAGCGTCTGACAAGCTTCAGTATTCCAGCACATGAAAACAGGTTCTTTTCTCGTCTTCATTCATTTTGCCATGAGAAATTTTCGCAATGCGCCAGTTGCCGATTCCCTGTTCTTGTAAAAGAGTTTAACCAACAGCGCTTGATCTGGTAACGATAGCATACTGCTGGCATCGAATGACGAATCTGTGTGCATTGATGCGTTTTATTGACAGCCTGATTTCCATAAATCTGCTTCCTATGATGCATGCAGCGCCATCTGTCGGTAATTTTTGAACCAATTTTTTTGTTATTAAAAAAAGTCCGATCGCTCTCCAATCGCATTCCTGCAAAACTGCAATTTTTTAGCATCATTTGTTTCTTTTTAATGAATTTGTAAAGTTTTGATGAACTTATGGCGTACCCGGTATATATTTTCTAGATACGGGAGCGGGATGAGACATCTTGCATAATATTCAGGTGAATTACATTAATTTCCGTTAAGGATTATAAGCTAAAATAAGTAATAATTTATCAACTTGCATTGAACATTATTCTTTATCACTTCTGGAAGATAGTGGTGAAGGAATAGTTAAGGATTAACTGAGAGTCTGTGAAACTGCTAAATACTTAGAAACTGCTGTAAAAAGGAAAATAAAACAAAACTCTTAATAACTTACCGTAAACTGAACGTAAATATTTATTCTTGAATACTGATGCGTTAACAGGACCAACTTTTTAATGTGATAGCAGAAATATATGTTTCGAAAATATCAAACAAGACACCAGCCTCACTGACGGTTTGGCGGATGTTTTTTCAGCGTTTTCTAGCTCTAAAAACACGTTTTTTTTTTTTTTGTTTAGTGCATGAAAATTCATAAAATTCAATGTATCATAACTCGGTATGTTTTGATTATACGGACATGGAATTTTTACTGTTTTACTATAAAAATAACTTATAGGGACCAGGGAAAGTATATAAATTTATACTTCGATTAAAAAAATATCTATTTTGACACAAATCGATTTTCATATCTGGTGAAGAACAATAATTGAAATTATATCTCTAAATCTATCGGTTTAGGAATTAGCTATTGGCCAACGATAATAATCGACACTCTGTATATTTATTTATTTAAAGTTTCGTTTTAGCTGGTCATTATAAACTTTTACTTTCTTCTATCTATAATAGAACAAAGTATTGTAATCGAATTTTTTTTCGACTTCCGGTTTTCGACGGATTTACACGTTTCAGGGGCCAGAGATCCCGAAAAACACGCTTTTACACAATTTCTGTCTGTCCGTTTGTGTGCCCTCTTTGTATCATTGGAGAGTGTATAACGTTATGCATAGAATTTAACCAAACTTCATATATATGTTTTGGCTATTGCCCGCAAGTTTCAGTTGAAAATGGGAATATTCCCCCCGGAACTGGGTGCTGTGATAGCGACTTTTGTGCCATTTTACTTATTGTATCATCGGAAAGTGCACAAAGTTATCCATATAATTGAACCAAACGTCATATATTTGTTTTTGATTATGGCCGTCAGGTGTCAATTGAAATTGGCAATATTCCACCGAAAAGAGGCGCTGTGATAGCGATTTCTGTGCGGTTTTTCTCTTGTATCATTGAAAGTGTATGAAGTTACGAAAAGAATTGAACCAAACTTCATATATACGTTTATGACTATGGACCTGATGTCCCGGTTGAAAATCGGAATATTCCCCCAGAAGGGTGCGCTGTTATAGCGATTTTTGTGTGATTTTCTCGATTTTTCGTAGTTGTGTTGTACATCCGCTATTCGTGCAGTGAAGGGCGCTTCGCATCCCCGTAACTCGGTGATTCACAAAAAGTTGCATAACAGAATGACAAAAAATATTGATTTTATTGAAAATTATGATCGAGATTAACTCGTGTTTACTCCGATTACTAAAATGAAGCAGAAATTTAGGATGAAAATCAAAGTAGGTGACGATGTGTTTTGCACCGGGGTTCGTGCAGCGAGGCACATTTCGGCATCTCGTTTGTTTCTAAAATGCATAATTAAAAATATATATATGCTTTTTGAAGAACTAACATGTATTAGATAGAAGAAAGTTTTGGGATTGGCACATCCGACTAGTTTTAATTTAACTTTATTTAAGGCCATCATAGTTTAAAAATTAGCACTACATGCTCAATTTCAAGAATATGTGGATCATTTACAGTCAACCAGACCTGACTCGAACCGCGAGTCGGGTCAGGTCGAGTCGGGTCGGGTCGGGTTCGGATAAAACTGAGTTATCCAATCCGATGCAGGACTCTATTCGCAACCCATCGCACCTCATGTTATTTTTATTTTAATAGAGTAGTTTTATTTTAAGTGAGTAGTATACTAACTTGTTGATTTCAACAAGGCAACATGCTAAATAATCAGTTCATTTTTTAAAAATTAATTGATATTTTTTCGATTTGGTTGGGCATAAAAAAGGTGAATACAATATAAAAATCTATTCTTCATTTAAATACTAACACGAACGTAAACAATCAAGATCGTCTAAAGATAATTCGTTCCAAAATCACATTCATTAACCGAAATTATGATTTCTCGTTCAATTAAAACGCAACGCGGCTATTCTATGCTAGTGCCTGTTTTCAAATAATATATTCGTTAGTCGAATTAACAAAACGTTAAAAAAATCTTTGTTAGCTGGAAAATTTTTAGCCGAATCAGGAAAATAGTACAAAAATCTTCATTAGCCGAAAAAGGAAAGCGGTACAAAAATCTTCGTTAGCGGAAAAATTCACTGAGAAAAATAACACTTTCAAATCTGAATAAATCGATGTTTTCATTTTGTTATGAAACTTTTTGTTTCAAATAGGACTACCCAATGCTTTCAATTCTGAAATACCAGAAATACTCAGAATATTGAAACAGGGACATACTCAAAACTGAGCACATAGAGGTCCGTTCATACTCATTTTTGAAACACGGACATACTCAAAAATTTTTAGGATCAGTTCAAGCTCCTTTTTAAAGCATGGTCATACTCAAAAATGAGCACATAGAAGTCAGTTCATTATTGAAACATGGACATACTCAAAAATGATTAGAATCAGTTCAAACTCATTTTTGAAACATGGACATACTCAAATAGGAGCACATGCTGTTTTATTCTGGAGTGTGTGCATGTTTTCTGAAATAAGTCTATACATGTTTCAAACTTGAGTCATTTTGATTCGGAGCCATTTTGACTGTGCGACAAACTCAGATTTGAGTATTTTTCGCTCAGTTTTCAAAATGTCGTTTTTAGAGTGTCCGTTAGCTAAGATATCACTATAAATAAATAAATAGATAAAAGAAAAGAAATAAAATAAAAGTATATTTGAGATGAAAAACAGCAGGTGAGCAGGCACCGCACAATGGGGCGAAACCCCGGTTTTCCAGCAAAAAAATTCTGCAAATCACCCCCTCCTTTTGAAATTCGTCTCTTCTTACTGTTTCTAATGTATTTTTTCGAGAGGAATCGAATGGAAGCATCCGCAGGTTAATACAAGCCATAGCTGTTTAGTTATAACTATTTTTCTGCGCACATTTGACAACTTCAGGGAATTATGACTAGGTTGAAGTTGAAAGCAGCTATGTAGTGCTGGAAAAAAAGTGTGGAGGGGGGGGGGGGACGCTCATAGTTCTGAACATAAGGTCTGTATTCGGAATTCAGTAACGCTAATTCACACAATTTGTTTCGCAATTTTTGTTTTTGAAATAGTCATAGGATAACATTAAACCTGTTGTCCACTGACAACAATGAAAATGACTACATTTTTACTTTCCGGACATGTGTAGTGTAAGAAAAGTATTGTAATCATAAAAAAAGGTTGTGAAATTTAGGCATAGATTTATGTTTTGAGGTTCCTTGGATCCACTTTTACATTTACAATGAATCTGTATGTATGTGCGTATGTTGATATTTCTTTACGTTTTCTGGTCATTAAAGTCCGTTTTTGCTGTTTTTGCGATTAGTCTGTATGTGCACATACAAGAGATTGAACACGGTAGTGAGTGAACACGGCATTCAAACAATAGTTTCGACTATATACACCGTTTTCAATAGTGATAATACTGCAATGAACCTCAAAAACATTCATCAATTTTGTCGCAATTCAAGCAAATTTACGGAAGTTAGAGTAAGGACAGAAACATAGACAGGGAGACAGACGATCCGAAGTCATGAACACTTTTCAATTTTCATAGAGTGTGCTAAAAATCAGTTCTTTATTTCTTAAAATTGTTAATTTTTAGCGTGCATATCCTTTAAAAAAATTAATAAGTTTGAAAAGTCTTCCTCTTCCCGTTTCCCTAGCGTCTCCTTGAAAATAAAAAGTAGGGGGACGTTTGAGATAAAATAAAAATGTGATGGGGCACTCCTACCCGCGTACCCCTTCGACTACACCACTGGTTGAAAGGGGTGAAAAGCTGGAATTCGGGCTGTAAGCTTTGTCCAAAAAATCTTAAATCAGCCTCAAAACTTGTATAATCCATAATATTAGTCTCATTATTTCTCAAAAATTGGATAAAACCGATTAATAAAAAGTACTTAATTAAAAGGGAAAGAGTATGTTGAATAAAGTAATTTAATAAATGGGAAAATAATTAACATTTAAAAAAAGACAAAACGTTATATGGTTTAAAGTTTTTTGAGATGATTGTGTGTTTTTGTGTTGAGGAATCGAATAAGACCAGTCCCAAATTTATATGTCTACTCATTCTCGAGATCATTATTGTCTTTTAAGGAAATGGGGGAATGACAAAAAGGAGTACAAAGGCCACAATTGGAGAAAATTACAGCTGAAATACAAGAGATATAATTATATCGCAATATTAGCTGTTTCTTGAATGTATATAGATAAGAAAATTTGCCAAGCCATGTCGGAGGCTAATGTTCGACAATAATTTTACTCGCTATTTTAAAATGTGAATATTTTATACTTTAATTCCCCCATGTAGTAATGCAATATTTGAACGGATTAATTGTAGTTTCTTGTCCTCTATATAGGAATTCGGGCTGCAAGCTTTGTCTGAAAAACCTTAATTTCGCCTCAAAACTTGTATAATCCATAATATTAGTCCCATTATTTCACAAAAATTGGCTAAAACCGATTAAAAAAAGTACTTAATTAAAAGTGAAAGAATATGTTGAATAAAGCAATTAAATAAACGGGAAAATAATTAAAATTTAAGACAAAACATTATATGGTTTAAGCTTTTTTGAGATGATTGTGTGTTTTTGTGTGAGGAATCGAATAAGACCAGTCCCAAATTTATACGTCTACTCATTCTCGAAATAATTATTGTCTTTTAAGGAAATGGGGGAATGAGAAAAGGGCTCAATTGCAGATATTTGCAGCTGAAATAAATATTAGATGTTTTTTGAATGTATGTAGACGAGAAAATTTGCCAAGCCATGACAGAGGCTAATGGAGTTTTTTTTTTAAAGCTTTGACAGTGAATTTTACTCGCTATTTTAAAATGTGAACATTGTCACATCTTAATTCTCCATATAGTAATGCAATATTTGAAAGGGTTAATTGTGGTTTCTTGTCCTCTATATAGGAGGTAAATACCCACAAAGGGTCAAAATTTTATCTTTGAAAACAAAGATACACGAAGAGAAACAATATTCGGCTAAAATTGACCAATTTCCAAAAGTCTAAAAAGCCCACTTTCAGACGGCGCTGGAAGGGTGAAAAAATCTTTTTCGGAAAAATTTAAGCAGGGCTTTATTTTTTAACTATCAAAGAACAGAAAACCGGCGCTTAAACAAAAAAAAAATCACTTTTGGGCATTTTTGCCGCTTGGCCCCTCTGTGCGCCGTTGACAAAATTTGTTTCAGCTTCAGAACTTAAGAAAGAAATGATTTTGAAATATCTTTCACCGAAAAAAGAAGATTTTGTTAAAGATATTATTCAAACAATTACCATGAAATTTATCATGAATCAGCAGAAAACTTTGAGAAATATCAGCTATACCTGCTGATTGCGCAAGGATGAATTACATCAGTATCCGAAAATATAAAAGATTAATTAACGATTCGTATTAAAAAACATGTCGGCTACTTTTTCAAACTTTATTTAGTTTTTATTACTCTACTTCATAATAATATAAAGTAATATATATAGAGAGAGATTATTTATGTGGTTTAATAGTTATTATTAACAAAAGTTTTATTATATATATATATATATATAGCCATTAAATAACATCACAGAAACATCATACAACAATTTGCGGAAAAATACATTAAATATAAAAAATAAACACGTACCTGTTTGAATAATCCAAAAATATGTAGAGCAAAAATAAATAAATAGAATTTAAAACAAAGAGAATATAATACTGATTGGGGGGGGGGGGGGAATTAAAAGAAAATTAAAAACCTGAAAGTTGAAATTCTGTTATGAAATGTATCCATATATTAACTAATAAAGAAAAGGGTGAAATTTTGAAATAGATGAAATCATTTGAAATTATTGTGGAACCATGGCAGAATTATCAGGGCCAAATTACCAAAAATTCCACAAAAAAATGTATGATTTCATCTTTGTACGAACTATTAAGTTAAAATTGTACAAAATTTGTGCAATATATAGCCTTTTTATTTAACTTGCCTACAATTTCAGCTTTTACTTATAATTTTCTGTGATAATTGGCAGCAGTACACAATTTATTTTCTATTATCATTTTTCTCAGCAATGTTTGCGCTTTAGCTACTGCAGCCATTTTGAGTTAATGATGTCTGGCTGATTGTCAAGTATTTACAATCTTATTCCATCTACAGTCAAATTTGTCTTTTTTGGTGAGTTTTGCACAATATTTTATGATCTAATTACTATTTATGTTGAATAATTGTTTATTTGTCTAATTTCTATTTAAGTTGCATATTTATTTATTTATTTTGTTATTTAAACCTCAGGTAGATTATAAATTTTCTTTTTTCATTTATATATGTTATTAGGGGCTTAATATTGTCGATTTCAGGCATAATGCAGACAATTTTTTTTAAGAAATAACATATATTTACTATGAATATTCTTATAAAAAGCCCTTCTGAATATTCTATAAGATATTCATAGTTTTCCGATTTTTGCTTTTTCATCCTATTAAGTATAATTCCTTCAGTGTCCATTCCATTGCTTTTTATAATGTCTTATCCTTCGTTTTTCACATCTGTTTTCATTTTGAAATATATATATATATACACATATATATAATAGAAACTCTGTTTTTTTTTTTGTTTTTGTTTTTTACGAAAATTAAATTGCAACATGGAAACAGATAAATTAAAGTTACGAATGCTTCTAAACTATTAAATGTTTAAAACAGTTAAAATGCTCATAAAGTAAATATAGAATTGAGAAAAGTAAAAGCGCATTATTTAAATACCTAATGGCTTTTCGAATAACCTTCATAATATAAGGGTATCTTGTATCTCTAATTAACTTTCAACATATTTTCTATTCAAATATGCGAAATGTAATTCCGTATAAACTTAGTGGTGAACTTATTCGAGAAATAAACGTGGTGATAAATATTCATTTATTGAGTAATATTCAGGTAAGTTAGATAATTAGCTCGATCAACGCCAGTATTTAACGTAAAAGCCGAGAGTAAATGTGAAGTGCTGGCAAAGTGAAGATAAATTAGCGCTGCGAGGAGGATTTGTTGATATGATTATGTTCGCTGTATAATGTTAAAGCCCAGCTGTAATGTGTGAATGGAGTGTGGCAAAACTAGAGCTAACTCTATTTATTCTACAAAGAGATGTTAAGTTAAATGATATTAAAAATTGATTTCTAGCGAACAAAACCAAATATACAGGGTGAGCACAAAATCTTGCTCTGATTATAAATATTTATTGTGCGGAAACTGTTATAATTAAATGAGGACGTGAGTTTCAAAACTCGCCTTATCCAAAACTTAAAAAATTGTGTTTTCTCTATCAATCTATTCTATTGGTAAATCTTCACTAAACAAACACTACAATCCGCAGAAAAACTAGTTTTAGCATATATTTCTGGCGTTCTAAAATCTTGGTTTACATTGAAAACCAATGGAAGCAGTCCGAGGTTTTCCGCGATTTCCTCGAGTTTCAATTTTTGGATAAGGTGAGTTTTGAAATTCACGTTCTCAAATATATGGTTGTTTGGATACATTGTATGTACTGTTATAAAGTTTTAAATAAGACCACATGCTTCATGAAATTTCAATGCGTGCCCCCTACGTAGCTCGGAGAATGTCAATGAGGTATTCTAGTTATCGCCAAGAGTTTTCTAACATGTCTCCTATATCCGGGCTCTTGGATTGGAAGAGATGAACCAACACCATAGCCCCCATGCTCTCCTGACATTACTCCTCTTAATTTTTTCTTTTGGGGTTATATCAAGAACTTTGCCACACCAGTTGCTGACGTTGAAAAACTGAAGGCTAAGATAAAAGATTGCGTATTACACTACATTAATTATGACAATATTATTCAAATTGGTAAAGAAATCATATGAGATGTAATCTTCCCAATCCTGGGCGAAAAAGTTTGGGCCAGGATTCCCAGGATTGGGAAGATTACATCTCATATGATTTCTTTACCAATTTGAATAATTGTGTCATAATTAATCTAGTGTAATCACGTTTCCAGCGTTTACTAGAGGTCCCATTACCTGTAATTTATTCTGTTGTGCTGATTCAGATATCAGACGAGATGCTATGATCATTAAGGTTAACTGGATGAATTAGTTCAGCCATATTCGTCCGCAATTGCTCAGTTGGTAGAGTATTGGCAGCTTCAGCCATGGGATTCCGGGTTCCAATCCTGGCCAAGACTTTTTCGCGCAGTTGGGAAGATTACATCTCATATGCTTTGCGAATTGTTACAGAAGACATTTTAGCGAACACTTGGCGAGAACTAGGATACCACGTTGACATTATCCTAGCTGCCAAGGGGACACACGTTGAAATTTCATGAAGTATGTGGTCTTCTTGAAAACTTTATAACAGTACTTGCAATGTATCCAAACAACCCAATGTCTAATTATAATAGTTTTCGCACAATAAATGCTTGTAATAAGGACAATATTTTGTGCTCACCCTGTACGTTAAGAACGGGTGGAAGAAAGTGTTATGAAACAAAAATTAAATTTTAAGAAAATTGAGGAAATATTTGCCGTAATTTTTACTTTCCGAACACATTTTGGAAGGAAAGTACTATAATTATGATTTGTATGTGTGTGCGCTGTTGTAGTTTTTACCTTCTGAATACATTTTGTAAGGAAAGTATTGTAATTATGATTTGTATGTGTGTGTGTTGTAATTTTTACTTTCCGAACACATTTTGTAAGAAAAGTGTTGTAATTATGATTTGTATGTGTGTGTGTTATTGTAATTTTTACTTTCCGAACACATTTTGCAAGGAAAGTTTTGTAATTATTATTTGTATGTGTGTGTGTTGTAATTTTTACCTTCCGAACACATTTCGTAAGGAAAGTATTGCAATTATGATTTGTATGCGTTTGTGTGTGCTATTGTAATTTTTATTTTCCGAACACATTTTTTAAGGAAAGTATTGTAATTATGATTTGTATGTGTGTGCGTTGTTGTAATTTTTATTTTCCGAACACATTTTGTAAGAAAAGTGTTGTAATTATGATTTGTATGTGTGTGTGTTGTTGTAATTTTTATTTTCCAAACACATTTTGTAAGAAAAGTGTTGTCATTATGATTTGTATGTATGTGTGTTATTGTAATTTTTACTTTCCAAACACATTTTGTAAGAACAGTGTTGTAATTATGATTTGTATATGTGTGTGCGTTGTTCTAATTTTTACTTTCCGAACACATTTTGTAAGGAAAGTATTGTAATTTGATTTGTATGTGTGTGTGTGTTCTAATTTTTACTATCAAACACATTTTGTAAGGAAAGTGTTGTAATTATGATTTGTAAGTGTGTGTGTTGTTGTAATTTTTACTTTCCGAACACATTTTGTAAGGAAAGTATTGAAATTATGATTTGTATGTGTGTGTGTGAGTGAAAATGATAACTCCTAAACGGTACTGTGAATTGATCTTTCATTGGGTCAATATGTTATAGACCCACTGGTACAAGATTAATATAAATTGCCTTAAAAACGACGGATTATGTATTTCATCCACTTTTAAACCATTTTGAAATAGATTTTATAGAGAAAATCACCAAGGAAATGTGACAGAATTCAGGTGATAAGCATATCAGCGATGTAATCAAGCATTAGTGGCATAGAGGTAACGTCTCCAGCTTCAAAATGTCCTCCTGGCCTGTACTGGTAGGAAAAGGTAGCTTCTAAGCTGTTTTAAAAAAAATTCAACTAATTTTACTGAAACACCCGAAGTTAAAATGCTTACACTGTAAAAAATGGGTACTCAAAATTGAGTAAAAAGTACTCAATTTTGAATACGTCACATACTCAACATAGCTCCGATCCAAATGTACTCAAAATTGAGAAACACATGTACTCATTTTTGATCCCATGGATGTATTCAAATATGAACTGCTATGTACTCATTTTTGATCCCATGGATCGATGTATTCAAATTTAAAAATTTTTATGTCGTTAAAATAAAATTTATAGGATAAAAAAAAGTTACTTCGCGAGGACAACCTTATAAGGGATACATACATTTCTGCTCATTTTTTTCATTCCTGCGTGAGTTTATAGTAATTAACCAACCCTTGCCCATGAGAAGAATCGAACCCGTGATGTCCTGTGTACTAACCTGACGACTCCGACCATCGCGCCATGAGTGGTCACGCCTCCTTCTCAAATGTTGTTAGTTACTTTGCAAAACTTGCAAAAACTTGAGGTTTCATCTGTAGATGGATTTTTTCAGTTCCAATGTTTTTAATATTTTCTTTTCATAATTTTCAATATTTTGCTGTATGATTTGGTGCCTTATAACAGATAAATTTCAATTTATTATGTATTATATGCGTAAAACATTGCATTAAGAATACTGATTGCTTCTTTTTGCAACAGTACCAACAATTTCTTTATTCGAACATATACTTTTTTTTAATTATTTGCCTGATTATCTATTTATCAATTCTAATAAAAACAACAATTATCTTAATCAAACGTGTTTATTACATGCTATTAAAATATTTTTTTAATGTCTTATTTAAAAAAAAATATGTAAATAATTTTTTTTTATAATAAATTAAATTATTATATTTCAGCTATGCTGAGAGCTTTTGCGTACGGTTCGGTTAAACTAAATAGTTAAAAAAAATGATTTTTAGAGACAAATTTAAAATTAATGACCTTGGGATAGGTAGGTTTAAATCTGAACTTATTGATTTTATTTAAATTAAATTAGTTTAATTTATAAAAATATAAGCTAAAAAAGTAAATTAAAAACGTTATAAAGTTAAAAACTTTATTTTTATAAAAGAAAAGAAAAAATATTAACTAATTTTATAAATTTAAGGAAAAAATTATAAATTTTGTAAAATTATAATTTATAAAATAATAAGTTTTAGCGTAATTCATAAATTTGTAAGTCAAATCAGCTTAGTTTAATACCAACGAGCAGGGAAGACCGAGCAATGCTCGGTCAAAATTAAATTTGAGTTTAAATATCATGACCCATGACCAAAATGACCCACTAATTGAATTTTCTCGAACATGTGACTTAGCCCAACAGTCTTCTCGTGCCGGAAAACCATAGGATGCAAAATTTAGTGTAAATTGAGCCGCTTTTTAGATATTGACCCACAATGACCCAGAAATGACCCACTAATCGAATTTTCTCGAATATGTGACCTAGTCTAATAATTTTCGCGTGCCCGAAACTCGTAAAATACAAAATTTAATCAAAATCGTTAGAGCCCTTTTTTAGATAAAATTAATTTGACCCGCTTTGACCCAAAAATGACCCCCTAATCGAAAGTTCTCGAACATGTGACCCAGCCCAATAGTCTTCTCGTGCCCGAAAATAGTCGGATACAAAATTTCGACAATATCGTTTGGACCGTTTTTTAGATACAATTAGCTTGACCATGACCCAAAATGACCCACTAATTGAATTTTCTCGAACATGTGACCTAGCCCAATAGTCTTCTCGTGCCCGGAAACCACTGAATGCAAAATGTAGTGTAAATTGAGCCGCTTTTTAGATCTTGACCCACATTGACCCAGAAATGACCCACTAATCGAATTTTCTCGGACATGCGACCTAGCCCGTTGCTTTTATCGTGCTCGAAACTCGTAAGACACAAAATTTAATCAAAATCGTTAGAGCCGTTTTTTAGATAAAATTAATTTGACCCGCGTTGACCCAAAAATGACCCACTAATCGAAAGTTCTCGAACATGTGACCCAGCCAATTGACTTCTCATGCCCGAAAATGGTAGGATACAAAATTTCGTCAAAATCGTTTGAACCGTTTTTTAGATACAATTAGCTTGACCATGACCCAAAATGACCCACTAATTGAATTTTCTCGAACATGTGACCTAGCCCAACAGTCTTCTCGTGCCCGAAAACCATTGGATGCAAAATTTAGTGTAAATTGAGCCGCTTTTTAGATCTTGACCCACATTGGCCCAGAAATGACCCACTAATCGAATTTTCTCGGACATGCGACCTAGCCCAATGCTTTTATCGTGCTCGAAACTCGTAGGACACAAAATTTAATCAAAATCGTTAGAGCCGTTTTTAGATAAAATTAATTTGACCCGCGTTGACCCAAAAATGACCCACTAATCGAAAGTTCTCGAACATGTGACCCAGCCCAATTGACTTCTCATGCCTGGAAATGGTCGGATACAAAATTTCGTCAAAATCGTTTGAACCGTTTTTTAGATACAATTAGCTTGACCATGACCCAAAATGACCCACTAATTTAATTTTCTCGAACATGTGACCTAGCCCAACAGTCTTCTCGTGCCCGAAAACCATTGGATGCAAAATTTAGTGTAAATTGAGCCGCTTTTTAGATCTTGACCCACATTGACCCAGAAATGACCCACTAATCGAATTTTCTCGGACATGCGACCTAGCCCAATGCTTTTATCGTGCTCGAAACTCGTAGGACACAAAATTTAATCAAAATCGTTAGAGCCGTTTTTTAGATAAAATTAATTTGACCCGCGTTGACCCAAAAATGACCCACTAATCGAAAGTTCTCGAACGTGTGACCCAGCCCAATTGACTTCTCATGCCCGAAAATGGTCGGATACAAAATTTCGTCAAAATCGTTTGAACCGTTTTTTAGATGCAATTAGCTAGACCATGACCCAAAATGACCCAAAATGACCCACTAATCAAATTTTCTCGAGCATGTGACCTAGCCCAATGGTTTTCTGGTGCCCCAAAACGGTAGGATACGAAATTTCGTCAAAATCGTTAGAGCCGTTTTTAAGATAATTTTTGCATATATATATATATATATATATATATATATATATATATATATATAACCACCCACAAGATTTGCTCGTATTAGAATATATGATTTGCATAGCTATAATTTGCAACGATATTATGTTATGAAATTTTTAAGTAACACAATATTGCCTCACGTTAAAAAAGTTAAAATAATTTTTTAAAAAATTAGTGGGGAAAAAAATAATAATTTTGAAGTACTATCAAGGAAAAAAAAAGTAGATGTGTAAAATGTGAGGGGAAAAAAATATAGTAAATGTGTTGTAGTGGATCCACTTTGATGAAACTCCCGAACAACCAGATCCACTTTTCATTTCTCTTATTCTTCGTTTTTCCTTCAAATAATAGCTTTTTAGGCTCCGAAATTTCGTCATTACACATTCTGAAATATACAAGTATGTTGGGTTTGATCATATGTTCATTTTTTATCCAAAAATACTCATTTCGAAATGAGTACAAGAACTTACTCATTTTTGAGAATACATATGTTCATTTTTGATCCAAAAATACTCATTTCGATATGAGTACATGAACTTACTCATTTTTGAGAATGCACATGTTCATTTTTGATCCAAAAATACTCATTTCGATATGAGTACATGGACTTACTCATTTTTGAGAATGCACATGTTCATTTTTGATCCAAAAATATTCATTTCGAAATGAGTACATGGACTTACTCATTTTTGAGTACTTCATTTTTTACAGTGTAGAACCCGATTATAGAAGATTCAATTCCAGTTTGCTGAATTTGAATGAGAAATTTAGCATGAGAGTTACAGCATAACAAAAATCAGATTGTTTCAAAATATCAGCCAACCTAGAATTCCAAACAGCTATATCTCAGGCATTTTTTAAGATAAAGCCAAAACAAAATATGCTCCTGAATCCTTGTATCAAGATCTAACATTTAACAGAAACATTTTTTTTAATTTATAATTTTTTGTACATCTTTTTTTTTTATATTTTTTAAAATTTTAACTGGCCACCATTTTTAACAAGATGACGGATGAAGCTGGCCAACCAACTCGGTCGAAACCTTGGTATGTCCTATACACATACTCAGTCACATCCAAATCGGTTCATAAATAAGACAGTTACAGCATGACAAATGTCAGATTATATGTATAAATCAACATTTGAACGGAGGGTGGTTTTGGGGTCTGGGGGTAATCATCGATGAAAATATACCAAAATTTTCTGGAATTGCTTTCCTCCGGACGGTTGCAATAGGAAGCTTTTTGTTTTTTGCATTAGAAGTTACCTCTAGAGAGGTCCGACGTCCGAATCCAGCCGATTCCACTGTGTCAAAAATTTATAAAAATCTCCCCCCCCCCTTTTTTTCCAGATTTTTTTATATTTATTTTCTTCTTGACAGCGCATTTTTAAAATGTTAATACAGGTGGTACTAAACTCTCAGAAAAACCTATTCATGTTTTAATTATCTATATATTTAAAACGAAAATTGCTTTCTGTGAAATCCACATGAAAATCGTCTCTTTGCGCATACGTCAACTTTTTTTAAAGGCTTCTACCCTCAGAAACGGGAAACCAGATTGATTAACCCAACCCTCACCTGTTTAGCAAGAAAATTTAAAAGGGTTGACTGAAAATGGATGAAGCCGTACCATTGCATTAAAAGCATAGATCTTCCAATTTATTTTTGCTCTGAGGTTGAAAGCTAAAGCTTTATTTTAAAGAACTCATGTTTTCACTACTAAACATGCATATTTTTTCGCGAAATTTTAAAGAAGGCTTGGATACACTTATATTTATAACCGATTGAAATGTTAGAGAGTTCGGAAGATGAGAACTATTTTTTTATTGCTATGTTAAAGGAGCCGACGCAAAAACAAACTAATAAACAAATAAGTGAGAAAAAAACATTTATTTTGCAACTAGATAACAATATTTTTTCACGAAATTTTTACACGGGCTGTAAAACCGTTTTATTTATCACCAATAAAGATTTTAAAGAGTTCAAACAAAAACAACTTTTTATTTTAAAACTATAAAATTGCCCTGGGTTAAAAAAAAAAGCGCTTTTATCACTGAATATCAATATTTTTTCGCGAATTTTTCCTTTAAAAATGTAATTTCTCACAAAATCGGGTTAAAAATATGAAATAATAAAAACTTGATTTTAAAAAAATTATTATCACGGGCCCAGGCAACGCCGGGCGGGGGTCAGCTAGATAATATTATTTGAATTATTAAATAAAAAAATATTAAATATTAAAGAAATAATGTCTCACACATCTTCAAGACTAATTAAAATCTTATTATTTACATTTTCCATATGATTATTTCATAACACCTTCATCCCAAAAATAAAACTTTTAAAAAAATGTGACTGAGGTAACACCTTTTACCACCCGCATCCTCATTTATGTGTGTGCTTATTTAAACATATAAAATTCTTTTAACAATTATGCTTTATTGAAGGATTCTTTTGTTAACTCAAATTTTTAAATGATGAGAAACTGCCCGTGTAAAATAGCCCAATGTTTTTTAAAAAGTCTACTAATATCCTTGAATTTTATAAGTATAATTGTATCATAAACAAGTGCATAACTCGCGTCGTAATTTAAGAGTGTTCTTAAAGCATTTCTCAAAAATGATCCTTTTGCTAACTCAAAATTTTAAATGATGAGAAACTTCCAGTGTAAAACAGTCCAATGATTTTTAAAAAGTATATTAATATCCTCGGATTTTATAAGTATAATTGTATCATAAACGAGTGTATAACTCGCGTCGTAATTTAAGGGTGTTCTTAAGACGTTTCTCAAAAAATAAAATAATAAAATAAAAATCCTCGGTCAACAGCGCGAAATTTTTTGACAAATTTACAGACTCATTTTTAACCTTTTCAAAACCAATATATACTTTTTATTTTTGGGAAAAAATAACTTCTATATTTAAAAAATTATAATTAGCTATTCAAATCATAAAGTTAAGGTTTGCCTTTTAACGAATATGTCATTTAACGAATATCGTTATTTTGCGTTCTATTAATATGAAAATAGGCCAAGAAAGAATTTTTAAAGACGTTTGGAAAATGTTAAATTACAACACTATTAAATAGACTTAACAACTTTCCAGTGCACTAGATTATTTTTTAACACAATTTTTTCACATTGGTAAAGCAATCATACAAGTTGTAAATTTCCAATGTTACCACTTCCAATGTTTTCCAATGTAAATTTCCAATGTATGTTGATCAATAAGGTTAACTGGATGAATTATGCCCTCCAGATTCGACCGGGATAACTCAGTGGTAGAGCGTGGCGGCTTCAGCCAAGCGATCCCAGGTTCGAATCCTGGCCCGGACATTTTTCGTCCAGCTGGAAATTTACAACTTGTATGATAACTTTCCAGTGTTTTATATTTTTTTCATCATCACTTAATGGTTCAGAAAAGTAGAATTTATTTTAAATTTAAAGAATGAAACGTAGTTTTAAAATAAAAGAATCACCAACGCGGCAAAGAGTTTTAAGCAAACGTTTCATTTTTGTTTTATTACTAAATGCTGAAACATAAGTGAAGTGGTAATAAAGTATGTAGAGGCATATACTATTAATACTACATGCAAATAACAACTTAAAAAAAAATAATTGACCGGTATTTTTCAGGGGGTCTGGAACACTTTATCAACACACAATACTATTTTTTTTTTTTTACTTATATGTATTTTCAAATGAATTTTTTGAGGAAATATGTGTTTATATAATAAACGTATTGCATGTGAAAAAATAGTGAAAACTTTTAAAATATTCTTTTAAATTAAAATTTAAACATATTTAATTTTTGTTATAACTCTTGAACCATTTACTTGATTTACATAATTTTTGAACTGTTGAATACATAAAATATGTAATTTTAATTTGTCTTCAGGAGTTTTAAAAATATTAATTATAAAGTTCATAATAAATTTTTAAGAGAAAAAATGATGTTTTTCATGAGTGACTTTTCCATTAATTGCCACATTTTCACAATTCTCATAAAAAAAAAAAAAAAAAAAAAAAAAAAAAAAAAAAAAAAAAAAAAATCCTGAAGACAAATCTATTAGAAACATAATACAGAAACTCTGTTTAAAATTTCATACATATACTTTATAAGGAATTTTAGATATATCCTTTCAAAGTTGGCAAATCGTGAAAAAAATATTCAGAGATAAATGAAGTTAAAATTCCCGTCAGAGGGCGGGTCGCGCGCGGCATCACAAGACAAAAATTGGGATATCTGGAGATCTAATGATAAAAGCATGCGGTTTGCGGTATTTAACTGCAAAAACACTGTATTTTTTAAGGGGTCTCCGGACTCTTAATCCTTCAAAATTTTCGAATTTTTAATTTTTATATATATTAAACTCCTATCTTTCCTGAACCTTTTAGTGTAAATGTTTTCTTGAAATTCCCATTAGAACAGACGTTATGGCTTTTAGAATTATACCCACTCAAAGCTGAAGCATACTCAAAGCTAGAGCAAAACATCATTTTTCTCAAAATGATGTTTTTAGGCACAACGCGCATGATATCTCAAAAACTTATGAATAATTTTTCATGGAATTTACCAAAAATGTGTGTCATGTTAGTCTACATAAATTGAACCTATAATTTCATTTTTATTATTAATTTCTTTTTTTTAAGTGGTTATAATGTTGAAAATTTAAAAAAAATGTATTAGCTCAATACAACTTTGCATTAAAAATATAAAAATGCTTTAAATACAAATTTATTGAGATTCAGTGTAATTATTACAATATAAAGTATAATTAGACTCCAAAATTTTTATTCTAGATGCAAAAATTATTTTGTATTCGTGCGCGTAAGCTGTCATGTGAATTTTCTGCTCGACAAATGTCTGACAGTTTGAAGCCCCCTATAAATATTAATTCTGCATCTTGTAACTTTTTAAATATGTGAAATGAAAGAACACGCTTCTTTTCATCCCAATAAAAAATATGTTTTTAAATCATATACATTTGAAGATATTAAATGTTAAAAATGGTCATTTTTTCCAATTTTAAGAGTCCTGAGACCCCCTTAAGTCAATTTTAAAAAAAAAATGTATTTTTTTGAGAATTTTGTGTCCCGGACTCCATTAAGTTCCGTTAGTCTCTAAACAGTTAAGTGTAAAATCACGACCGCTTCATTATTGAAATGGCTTGTAATCATTTTTTTTTTCATTTTTCGATAAGCGATTTTTGTTTCATAGCGGCAGTTTTTTTCATTTCGCGATTTATCATATCGTGTCAGAAAATTAGGTTCAAAATGTCAACTTTGACAACATTTTCTGAAAGATCTTCTGCCTTTACCAAAAAATGGAAAAAACTATTCGATTACAAATTTTCTGCACTTGCCGATTTTATTCGTTCGGGAACAAAAATGAATTTATAAATGTGTCTGAAAATAGCCAGTTTGGAGAGAACAGCCTTAAGTAGGTAAACAATGTTTACTTAAAAATAACATTGGTCGTAAATATAATTTCGTATTATTCCATTTTTAAATTATTAGGGCATCCAACCCGGGCTTCCCGGGATAAAGAATATAGTTGAAAACCATTTTTTTTAATTATTATTATTGAAAACTCTAATAGATTTTTTACATTTAATAATTTTTTAGATTGCCCCCTAGAAACACCAAAGAGCATTTTTATGTGAAATATTTCAATTAGATATTCAAATAAAATTTTGAAATTTATTAAAAGCCGTAATTTCGTATTGGCCTTGTGCCAGTAGTTAATAGCCGAAGAAGTCGTTCTATACAACAGGTTTTCTTATTCTGATAATTTCAGCGGTTTTAAGCGCTTCTTTC
Organism: Maratus michaelseni; assembly: GCA_963931845.1. Taxonomy (NCBI): domain Eukaryota; kingdom Metazoa; phylum Arthropoda; class Arachnida; order Araneae; family Salticidae; genus Maratus; species Maratus michaelseni. The sequence continues at coordinate 38,649,545 of OZ007586.1, read as the reverse complement.
GATTACATGTTGGTTAAATTTGCGTTTTATTTATATTATTTTATTTCTTACTTAATGAAGTTTTGGAATATTAGCTGGAAACAAATGCTGAACTTTTTATATTGTTTAAAGTGCAAACGGATTAATTAATATTTTGTAATCGTCTGCAAGCGATAGAGATAGAATTTTAAAAATGCATGCTTGACATTTAATTTAAATGCTATAATAAATCAGTCAATTAAAATGCAGTTTTCAAAAAAATTGCATTTGAAAGTACATTTTTTTCCCTGAATAACGGTGTAAAAATTAAAAATGTGCGATGTGTAGAAATTAAAAAAATTGCAGTTGCAAAATTCGTAAAACCGAAATTTCATCGTCAACTGTTGCCATTCACAAAATGACGTCAGCGGACACGTTTGTCCTTTATAATATAGATAGTTTTCAAGAGAAATTGCTTAATAAATGTACAATTAGAAAATATTTTGTTTGAATAGTCAGAAGAGAAAAAGTTGACGAACAATATCCAATGGGCAGTATTCTTGTGACGTCACAGTGGATAAAATAAAATGATCGTTTGTTTCCATTTTGTATTAGATAACATTTCCTGCTATTTCTCTTAGTCAAGCTATTTTATTGACACACTTACGGGCTGAGAAATAAAAACATATTATTTTATTAATTAATAAATAATGAAAAAATTTATAAAACAATGATTTGCAAAAATTAAATAAAAAATTACTAAAATTAACATTGAAAACATGATATTAAAATATATCTAAGTTAAATTTACACAATTTATAAGCAAATAATCAATTTAAACACTGAAAATTTCCCTCATATCTATGCAGATTAGCTATTGTTAGAATGGGATTTAACGCTAAATTAATAATAAAATCGGTAATTAACACAAATTGATTCCGATATTAAATAAAGATCCTTCGTATTATTCAGATATATTACATATATTTTTATTATTTCAGTAGCAGATAAAAAAATATATATATGCGATTTTTTCAAAAGCACAATACTTTCAAATGTAGAGTTGTTTCAATGCTTTCCCAAACAGCTATTTTTGTATAGCCTCAAATACAAAGGAAGGATTATATACACTCGCGTGTAACTCTATGAGCCACGTTTTATTTACATTTCTTGAAGAGAAATAATTTATCATAGATGCATTCGTAAATGAAAAGTTGCATAGTATCAAAATTACATAAAAGCAAAGTATATATTCAAAAAATCCCTGACTGCTCGGCCTACAGGCACAGGTAGATTTCGAAGACGCAGACCGTGGGGCGCCTGTTCGTTGGGAATTGCGGAAGAAATGACCTTTTTGCCATGATGCGGCAGTTGGGCAGCAGTTACTTCAAAACCTAACTTGTTTGCAGGCGGAGCCGCAGGAATTTTTTTGATATAAGGGTTGGTCCTATAAAAAACTTATCAATATAACAGTTTTAGATAATATTAAGACGATTTATAATAAATTCAAACGGATTTGATATCTTGTGAATGGACGAAGTTATGAATTTTTTTTCTTCTAAAACTCCCCTTTCCCCCTCCCTTGGGGCCATTTTTAATGATATCAAAAATCTGTCATACATAAATTTTCGGCCCTTTTCCTAGAAGTAATAATAACTTTAAACGGGTTCGATACATATCATAATTAAGAAATTATGGTTTTTTTCTGTTTTCATAAAAAAAATCCCCCCATCCCCCCCCCCCTGGTTTGATTTTGCCCCTTAACGAACTTGACCGAGATTTTATGCCCCTTGATTTTATGTATCAGTTTGGAAGAGATTTGTGCAGAATTTTTCCAGTTATCGTGTCCATAAAAAAGTGACATAGATAGATAAAGTTTTGAACTGGGGGTGGTTTTGTGTTCTGGGAGTCATGATCGGTGTAGATCTGCAAAACTTTTTCAAAAATTCCAACTTAGGGGAGAATGTAATAGGTAGTATTTCTTACGAAATGTACCTAACAATCCATGCCGGCTGGGCCTACGGGCACAAGTAGATTTCGAAGTTAAGTACTAATTTCACCAACAAAAACTAAATCAAGATTATGATTGTTTCATTAAATGAACCACACGCTATATTTCAAATTCTGACGTTCTTTTTATGGAGACACGCTCGCGTTTAATAATGCAACACGATATACAGCATCTCTGAGGGTTGTCAAAATTTTTTATCACGCCAATGATACTTTTTTATCGCCTTTAGTGGCGGATTAACGGAGAAGTGATTTTTTCCCTTCTACAACCGCCCCCCCCCCCATTTTATGTGTTTTATTATTATTATTATTATTATTATTATTATTATTATTATTATTATTATCGCTGTAAGAGTTGGACTTATCAAAAACTTGTCAATATAAAAGTTGTAGATAATAGTAAGAAGATTTAGAATAAATTTAAATGGATTTGATATCTTGTGAATGGACGAAGTTATGAATTTTTTTCTTCTTAAACCCTTATTTTTTTCGCCTCTTGAGAGACCATTTTTAATGATATCAAAAATATGTCATACATAAATTTTTGGCCCTTTTCCTAGAAGTAATAATAACTTTAAACGGATTCGACATGTATCATAATTAAGACGTTAAGGGGTTTTTTTCTGTTTCCACACCCATGGTTCGATTTTGCCCATTATCGAACTTGGCCGAAATTTTATGCCCCTTGATTTTATGTATCAGTTTGGAAGAGATTTGTGCAGAATTTTCCCAGTTATCGTGTCCATAAAAAAGTGACATAAATAGATAAAATTTTGAACTGGGGGTGGTTTTGTGTTCTGGGAGTCATGATCGGTGTAGATCTGCAAAACTTTTTCAAAAATTCCAACTTAGGGGAGAATGTAATAGGTAGTATTTCTTACGAAATCTACCTAAAAATCCCTGCTGGCTGGGCCTACGGGCACAAGTAGATTTCGAAGTTAAGTACTGATTTCACCAACAAAAACTAAATCAAGATTATGATTGTTTCATTAAATGAACCACGCACCATATTTCAAATTCTGACGTTCTTTTAATTGAGACACGCCCGCGTTTAATAATGCAACCCAATATACAGCATCTCTGAGGGTTGTCAAAAATTTTTATCACGCCAATGATACTTTTTTATCAACCGTCCCCCCGTCCCCCCCCAATATAAAAGTTGTAGATAATAGTAAGAAGATTTAGAATAAATTTAAATGGATTTGATATCTTGTGAATGGACGAAGTTATGAATTTTTTTCTTCTTAAACCCCTATTTTTTTCGCCTCTTGAGACCATTTTTAATGATATCAAAAATCTGTCATACATAAATTTTTGGCCCTTTTCCTAGAATTAATAATAACTTTAAATGGATTCGATATTTATCATAATTAACACTTTATGGTGTTTTTGCTTTTTTGACAAAAACCCATCCGATTTCCACCCCCATGGTCCGATTTTGCCCATTATCGAACTTGACCGAGATTTTCTGCCCCTTGATTTTGTGTATCAGTTTTGGGTTCTGAATCTACGAAAAGATTTGTGCAGAATTATGGGAGTTATTGTGTCCATAAAAAAGTGATATATATAGATAGATAGATAAAGTTTTGAACTAGGGGTTGTTTTGCGTTCTAGGGGTCATGATCGGCGTAGATCAGGGAAAATTTTTCATAAATTCCAACATAGGGGAAAATGTAATAGGTAGTATTTCTTACGAAATCGTGCTTTTTAAAATTTAAAATTTATATTTTTAAAACTGCAGTATTTATATTACTGAAAATCCGATTCTAGTTTTATGAAATGAACGAAAAAGATCGCCCTATAAAAATATCGAATCAATTGAAAAATATATGTTGAAGTTTTGGCATTTTGATCATGCTGATATATTTAAAAAATCCCTGACGGCTCGGCCTATAGGCACAGGTAGATTTCGAAGACGCAGACCGTGGGCCGCCTGTTTGTCGGGAATTGCGGAAGAAATGACCCTTTTTACAATGATGCGGCAGTTTGAACCGCCTACTTCGAAACCTAACTTGTTTGCAGGCGGATCCGGCAGAGATTTTTTTGTTTTTAATTTTTTTTTTGGTATAACGGTTGGTCCTATAAAAAACTTCTCAATATAAAAGTTTTAGATAATATTAAGAGGATTTATAATAAATTTAAGCGGATTTGAAATCTTGGGAATTGACGAAGTTATGAATTTTTTTCTTCTAAAACCCCCCTTCCCCCCCTCTTAAGGCAATTTTTAATTATATCAAAAATCTGTCATACATAAATTTTCGGCACTTCTCCTAGAAGTAATAATAACTTCAAACGGATTCGATACGTATCATAATTAAGAAATTATGTTTTTTTTTCTGTTTTCACAAAAAGGCCCCCCCCCATCCCCCCCTGGTTCGATTTTGCCCATTAACGAACTTGACCGAGATTTTATGTCTCTTGATTTTATGTATCAGTTTCGAACAGATGCGGGAGTTGGAACCGCTTACTTTGAAAAATAACTTGTTTGCAGGCGGAGCCGGCAGGGGTTTTTTTGTTTTTATTTTTTTTTTTTTTGCTATAACGGTTGGTCCTATAAAAAACTTGTCAATATAAAAGTTTTAGATAATATTAAGAGGATTTATAATAAATTTAAGCGAATTTGAAATCTTGGGAATTGATGAAGTTATGAATTTTTTTCTTCTAAACCCCCCTCCCCTTCCCCCGCTTAAGGCAATTTTTAATTATATCAAAAATCTGTCATACATAAATTTTCGGCCCTTCTCCTAGAAGTAATAATAACGTCAAACGGATTCGATACGTATCATAATTAAGAAATTATGTTTTTTTTTCTGTTTTCACAAAAAGCCCCCCCCCCATTCCCCCCCCCCCTGGTTCGATTTTGCCCATTAACGAACTTGACCGAGATTTTATGCCCCTTGATTTTATGTATCAGTTTCGAATAGATGCGGGAGTTGGAACTGCCTACTTCGAAAAGTAACTTGTTTGCAGGCGGAGCCGGCAGGGATTTTTTTTGTTTTTAATTTTTTTTTGCTATAACGGTTGGTCCTATAAAAAACTTGTCAATATGAAAGTTTTAGATAATAATAAGAGGATTAATAATAAATTTACGCGGATTTGATATCTTGTGAATTGACGAAGCTATGATTTTTTTTCTTCTAAAACCCCCCCTTTTTCCCCCCCTTGGAGCCATTTTTAATTATATCAAAAATCTGTCATACATAAATTTTCGGCCCTTCTCCTAGAAGTATTAATAACTTTAAATGGATTCGATACGTATAATAATTAAGAAATTATGGGGGGTTTTCTGTTTTCACAAAAAGCCCCCCCACTCTCCCCCCCTTGGTTCGATTTTGCCCATTAACGAACTTGACCGAGATTTTATGCCCCTTGATTTTATGTATCAGTTTGTAAAAGATTAATGCAGAATTTTTCCAGTTATCGTGGTCAGAAAAAAGTGACATAGATAGATAGATAGATAGATAGATAGATATAAAGTTTTGAACTGGGGGTGGTTTTGGGTTCTGGGAGTCATGATCGGCGTAGATCTGCAAAAATTTTTCAAAATTTCCAACTTAGGTGAGAATGTAATAGGTAGTATTTCTTACGAAATCTACCTAAAATGCCAATTGAGAAAAATGAATTTAAAGATTGCAATTCTGATCCTTTAAAGGTAAATGGATGGAAATAAAAGCCCTTTTTTTACATATATACAATCATTTGGTCGTTACGTAAACTTCACCAGAAAAATACTAGGGGGTGTCTATATACATTTTATGCAAAAATTTGGAAAATTGATATTTTCGTCATTTTTCGCAAAATGAAAGGTTTCGATCTTTAATTTTTTTCTGCTGATGTTACATCGAGTTGTGTATTGTAATTGTAATTTATAGACAAATGTGTATACAGGATGTCCCAAAACGATTGAAACACGCTTTAAATATTTACCTGTTAGAGATACAGTGGCGGTCAAAAGTTTGCGGCCAGCCTAAAAGTTTTGGGTAATTTGTAAGTTTACTCATTTGAAGAGAAATCTCAAAGTGATACTTATACATTTTATTGAGATAATAGCTAGGAACGTATTTATGGAATAATAAATAAATATCAATAAGTTTAATTTACAAAATTAATTGCAAAGGAAAACGCATGTTCTCAAAAGTGTCCGGCCAACAGCCAAGTTTGGAAAAAATGGTGTTATAATAGAAAATAACAGTGATCAACAATATTTACAATTAGTATTTTGTTATCATACCTTTAGCAATAGGTTTAGAATACTGCGGCGCAGCGATGTGGCATCGATTCAATGAACGGTGATAAATCGTCTATGGTAAGTTTTTTTCCACTCTTCTTATAATTTTTGGGGAAATTCTGCTGAATTGGCATATTTATAATCCCGCACACGTTTGTCAAGTTCGTTCCAAAGATTTTTCGTTGGGTTCAGATCAAGTGATTGGGCTGGCCATTTCAAAAGCGAATTTTTTTTTTGTGCGAAAGCCACTGCTTGACGAGCTTGCATGTATGTTCGGGCCATTATCATGCTGAAACAAATAGTTGCGACTGCAATTTTTCCTTTAATAAGGCAGTAAAGGATCTTATAAGATATCCTTATGCATTGCATGATTCATCTTGCCACGGATTTTAACTAACGGACCGACACCTTTACCAGAAAATGCTCCCCACAGCATAACGTGTCCTCCACCATGCTTCGTTCTAGGAATAACATATCTCGAATGATATCTTTTGTTTATAGATCGTCAGACGTAGTGTCTGCCATCACTCCCAAAAAGGTTGAACTTCGATTTATCGGAAAATAGTACTTTTTTCCAGTTTTCACTTGACCAGTCTTTGTGTTCCTTGGCAAACATCAGTCGGGCCCGCTGATATTTTTTTTACTTATGAAAGCTTTTTTTACACCGACTCTTTCATAAAGTCTTACGTCACGTAAGTGTCTTGACATGATAGACCGAGTTATTTCAGCAATATTTTCATTCCGTAAATCGCGGGATATTGCAGCGGCCTTTTTATGCGGGTCCTCAACTGCTTTTCTCCTGATAATTCTGTCCACACGAATAGCCGTTTTCTGGGATCTCTCAGACCGTGGCAATACCTGAAGGTCATGGCCATCTTTATATATATTTTTTAATATCGTTCCCAGTAGATTTTCCGATCGATAACTTTGCCGCAATCTTACGAGAGGATTGGCCGTTTAGCGACAAACAAATCACTCGTTTACGACACTTTACCGATAGCAAAAACTAACAAATGACGAATGGCCGGAAACTTTTGCACACGCGAATTTCGAATTCCTCCCCTTTGCATCACGTGTCTTCAGTATCCAATTAAAATGATCACGTGGTCAGAGGTCATTTTCATATTCCTAACTTTTGAATCAAATGCTGAAATCTTCGCTGAAACGTTTTGGCAAACAAATAAAAAAAACTAACTGGCCGGAAACTTTTGACCACCACTGTAGGTAAGGTAAATTCCAAAACTATTCAAAATAAGACAGGATTTAAGATTATGTCAATGAAATTGTCTCGCTTTTAATTTTCAAAATGTTACGCTTTTTAACACTTTCCAACATAGTTGAAAAGTGCTTATGAATTCGGTTTTTCTGTCTGTGCTCTAACTCGCATAAGTATAATCGGATTGCCATGCAATTGATATATGTTAATCAGGTTTACTATGGGATGTTCTGTATTGAAAATTAAGAATGTAGCATTTATACTTCATTTACAGGGACACCCAAAAGAATTCCGTTACAAGACGGTCAGTAGTAGAGAAAGGAGAGTTCACCGGCAGCAGGCGCAATCCGCAATGAGCAACCGAGCAACCGGTAGTGCAATGTTCAGAAGCAACCCTCTTTTCCTCACAATAATCTTTTCATCTCATTTTGTTGGTACATCTGATAGTTTGTTAGAAAGGTTTGTGTGTAAGAGTATGTTTTAAAAAGCATATATGTCTTATAGTTATTATAAATAGTTCTATGTGTGTTTGTGTGTGTGTGTGTGTGTGCACATTACTTAAAAAATTTTAAAAAAGTACTCAATAATAAAATCAACAATTCTTATTATAACAAAATAATTTACAGAAAGTTATTTACAGATCAAAATATACATCACAATTTTGCGTTAGCAATACAAATCAACATTTTCTTCTTTATTACAAACGGTATTAATGTCATAATGGCCATATGCTAAGCTGCTTATTCCATCATCCAATAAGTAACGCTTGTCGTCAAAGGGACTTAAGCTAATTTTATTTTGAGTTAATGTATTTAGGCGATGGTCATCTTGGGCAATCCTTACCTGTTTCTCCATACTTGTTTTTTGTTGTTGGAGGCACTCCAAGTAGTCTTCATGTTTAATTTTCTGCCGAACAATCTGCGTAGATACGCCTTTTGCACGCTTCTTTTCGTCTTTAACAGATTTTAGAGAATACATTTTTGATTTCATTCCGACAAACTCAAGGGCTAATTCCCCATTAAGTTCATCCTTAAACTTTCCAAGCGTCTTCTTATTATCCTCAGAGTATAGACGATGAGATTTCGGGTATTCAGAAAAGTCAAAAAACTCACGATGCTGCTCCAGATCCTTATAAATATTATTGGTTTGAATATGATACGTTAGGGAATCTGTATCCGTAAAGAGTAAAACTGCACGATCTTTGTATGTTTTCTTTATAAAATTGTAATGGAAATCATACATACAAAGTTTAGATAGCTCTAGTATAGAAAATCCAACATAGATGGGTCGGTTCATATGTATGCTAGTTTTTAGTCTCTCCACAGCAGTCAAGTCTTCAACATAAGTTTTGAACGATTTAAAAGTAGGCGAAGCTACTAATTTTTTGGCTCTTTTTTCACCATTACAAAGCACAATATTTCTTCTTTTTCGGAGATTTTCCATGGTTTTACCAAAAAACAGAATTGTTCATTAACTTAAAAAAGTCTTTCTCAAAAGAAGATTTTGCTTCTTTCCTTTTTTCGGTATTGAAATTAATATATTTCTGTAACCATGGACCCTGTTTAAATTTTAAGGCTTTATGCACGGCTGTAATTTTTTAAACCAAGTTCTAAATAAAATTTGAGATTACGATAATGGGTTATATAATTTCGTTTATTATTTAAATTTGGTATAAGTTTAGGAGTTCCCACAAATTTTCTATTGTTAAGTAAGCTTCTTGCATGAGAAGACAGCATCTGATACTCTACAGTTACTCTCTCAGGGGCGACAGGGTATTCATTATGCAAATGATGTAAATGTTTCGGGTATTCCAAATCTAACTCGAAAAGATACCCAATTTCGGAGCTATCAGATAAAGATAGAACCCACTCTTCTGTGATATGACTTGTTTCACACCATTCAAAACCGCCGTAGGGTAAAAATTGGCTCATAGCCCACCCGTATAAGTTATTGGCATCCCAATACATGATGTAGCTGGGTGCCTCATCTTTCTTATAATCGGGCGTACCAGGGATGTTTGCTCGGGCATATCTTTTACTTATCATGCTAATGCCACCTCGTATTCCATTTTCAACCATAAGCAACATATCTATATCACTGAGTAACTTTAAAGGTGTATCAGACATCTTCAAACAAGCCTGCCATGATGGGTGCCCAGGTGCTGTAAACAGGTGAGCAGGGTCAATTTCATAATACTGCTGACATAATTTCCTAAAGTTTTGAAACACGTCAGCAAGTAGTAGAACATCTGTCTTCAAATAAAGGTTGTGATAATCACCGAGAGTCTTGATATCAAATGTTTTCCATACATTCTGGGCATGTTGATATTCCTTTTCATCTATAGGTTCATTGGTTAAACTATTAAAAAAGGCAGAAGGCGGGGGAAGCTGCTTCTCAGTAAATTTTTCAAAACAAGTAAAATAATCATAGGGGTAAACCCCTTTCCGTATAAGTAAAGATAAATTATTATTTTGTGGGAAATTTTCTGCAAGTATAGTGAATTGATTAGGTTGAAGATTTTTAACAAGTTTTTCCAATGACGTAGACAAAAATTGGAAAGAATCTATAAACACCATCTGAATAGGAGATGTAGGCTTTCTGATTTTAAAGTTGATATAGTTTTCCATAGAAGTAGCAATAACATCGATTTCATGATCTTTGAATTTTCCAAGCTTTGTCATAATATGATGGCCATCGTAGTTGTTCAAGTTATGGAATAAAACAGGAATTGTTTTACATTGCTTATAATTCAAGTTGCATTCCACATGTGCAGCTCCTTTGTACGCACCTGACAGGTGATCATGGTCACGTGTACGTTTCTCATCTAAAGTTTTCTTACAAATATGACAAAACTCTGCTTCTCGAAATGCCTTTTCTTCCTTGGGAGAAAGCTTCATAGGTTTAATATTTTGTAACGTTTCTCCTAAAATTTCCTTCTCTTGCATCATTCGGTTTAAAAAAGGATCAACACAGTTTCTACCACGATATACCTGTGCTTTCTTCACACACGTTCCATCGGGTCCAATAACCACATAGGCATAACCACATGGTAAGGGATAGGTTGTTTTCTCGGTATAGGATGCTTTAGAAGAGGGAGGGGCTGATGAAATAGGTATAAGGAGACTCTCAAAATCCGCATAAATCATATAGGCAACAGGATATTGTAAATGAATACCTGTAAACTTTAATGCATTATCATTTTCATTAGGCATCTTTATAGCTTGCGCAAGATGTTGAGAACAATATTCATTATGCTTATCCAATAGATCTTGTCTTGAAAATCGATGTAAACATCGATAACAATAGTGTTGCACACCATTATGCTTGGTAAGATCACCTAAAAGTCTTGAAAAACTTCTTATCAAACAATAGTGTTGCTTTTCACCATCACCAACCAATAACAAATTAATCACATCTTGATCTTTCTTTTCAGATATATACAGGGGACAAACTTCATCCTCTTCATAACCAAACACATTTATCCGTAAATTGTTGAGTTGTTCAATAACAGGTATCTTCTGAAGGGGTACAGGGCATTCTACACTACCTAATTTAATATCATGTTCATAAGGTCGATAATGTGAAACACGTTCAGGTTTTTTTGTATAATCTAAGTTCAGTTTAAAACCAAAAGACACCATACTAAGCATTTGTTATCTTCCTTTTTTATATTCAGCACTGCTTTTTTATCATCGAGTTTTTTAGACAAAGGAATATAGGAACTCGCAGCGAGGGGGTGATATTTAGCAATCTTGAGTTCTAAATGAAGAATTTTTCTAAGTTTCCAGCCAGAACCTCTTTGTACAAATTCTTCAAAGGATTTAATAATCTTCGAAAATCCTTCCTCAATATGTTGTGAGATAGTATCTTCTATAAGTTCGGTCATACACGAACATCGAAAATAACATTGAATTTCTTCAAACTTCTCATTATCAGTTAGACGTTCAAGTGATATTTTTTCTACCATATACCATTTAATTGCACCTTTTTCATGAATTTCACTTATTAAACGTTCTTGTATTTCAGTTTATACATGACTATGAAATACCTCTAAATCATTTTCCTTACGTTCATCAGGGTGCAAAATCACTGTTTTAAACACATTAAGCGCATCAGAATACTTTGTGTTTTTCAACTTTGCATTAGATAAGCTTATTTTGCGTTTTACACTCACAAGAGGTGTGCGGGGGTGTTGAGTCCGCACATGTTGTCTCAGATCAAATTTTCTTCTAAACACTTTATCGCAATCACGGCAAGGAAATGTTAAATTCCGATGCGACTGTAAATGCTGCTTCAAATTATCCTTCCGGGTGAAAACTTGATCACATTCACCACACTTAAATGTAGACTGTCCATAGGCATTATGTATTTTCAGGTGTCTAATCAAGTCCGATTTCCTTCTAAAACACTTTCCACAAGTTTCACAGGAAAACGACTTTTCATTAATATGAATCTTAACATGCTGATTTAAATTAGAATATGTTGCAAACACTTTGTCACAGGTGTAAGACAAACATACTTCTTTTCCACATTCGTAGGGGGCACAGCCTTTAAAAAACATCCTCTTCAACTTGTTGATTAAAATTGGAAGAACTTTGAGATATAGTATCTTTTTCTGTAAGAACTTCAGAGAATCCATCATGCTGTATCAATCCAACACTATCATATGTGTTTTTAAATGTCTTCGTAAGTTTGATCTTCGCCCAAAAGGCTTCGAACAGATATCACAAGTATATAATTTCTCGCCAGAATGAATTTTCATATGTTGGTTCAGATTAGAAGTGTTCGAAAAATCTTTACCGCAAGTAAGGCAGCTAAACATCTTCTTAGCAGATACAGAATCTCCCACAATCGGGGTTTCATCAATAGGCATATCAACATCCATAATAAAAATCAATAAAAAAACTTTAACTCTTAAAAGCAAACAACAACGATTCGCACCGATAAAAAGCGGGAGAAATTTAAAACACGTTTAACCACTAGCGATAAGAATCATCAAATGATGAAAATCATAATTTTCCCCCATCTATTTATACCGACCCGAAGGCAAAGTTGAGTTGTAGTATTGCTTGATATGATTGTTATCAAAACGCGTTATACGATTTCATAGTCCAACTTTCTTTCCCCTCTTTATAATATAGCATAATTAAACAGATAAACCCGAATGTATACAAATTTAAATTCGTAAATTATAATATATCACAAAATATAAAAAATCCTACTGAATAAAAATAGAATTTAGCACTTACCCCAAAAACACATTCACTTTAGTTGTTGGTCATCACTTAACTAATCTTTAGTAGGGGGCGCTGTCATCGCCGCTAGAGGCACTGCCCGTCTTCCGGTGTGTGACGTAGTTTCCGGTTTGCGATAAGAATAAACCTTAAATACACGCGCTTAGTCATTCTTCCCTAACTCTTACTCGCTAGTAGTTGTCAGTTTCTTGTTTAGACGTGTTGGGTGACGTCATTACATGTTTGCGATAAGAACAAGATTATCCCCTTATCAACAGGTAAAAAGCTGCGCTTCAGTGACGTCATAGGTCATATGACATAGCTGATAACGGTACGATTAGCTGATAAGAATTTGTACTAATCATCTATTTCCCTTCAAGTCATTGCATGAGACGGTTGAGCTCCAACAGCTGTATATAAGGTAAGAGCAATTCGTATATTATAATAGGATTTTAAATTAATTTAGTAGATGTTACAATTTGGTATTTAAAATTTTTCATGCTAAACGATGAGATTATGAGTTGTTCATCATACAAAATTCGCAAATTTTAATTCGAAATAAATATTATTAAAATTATAATCTAAAATAAATCAGCGAAAATGCATAACAAATCTCAACAAGAAGAAGCTAATTATAAAAGGAAATGTATAAAGTTTATAAAATTACACATGTGTTAAACGCGTTTACAAACCTTATCATAGGCAAAAGTCTAATTCGACCAGCCTATTTGTTATAAGTTTAACTATAAGTCAACATGTAAGATATTTGTGAAAAGGAAACTTATGATTTTTAATTTTCCAAGTTCAGTTTCAATCATATTATAAAAGGATAATTCAAACTTTGAGATGATCTATAATAAAATACTTAAATTAAAATATATTTTTGATAGTTTAAGAATTATAAACTACAACTTCGACTACTTTTTAAAATGTTTCCCTGGTAGGAAACTACGATAACATGTCTATGTTTAAATTTTTCTGATAACATGCCAATGCCTGAATTTTTCTGACAACATGTCTGTGCTTGAATTTTTCTGCTAACATGTCTATGTTTAAATTTTTCTGTTAACATGTCTATGTTTGATTTTTCTCTTCTTTTAAAATGCATAAACTTTTTGCTATGCATATCTTTCGATTTCATTGAAGAAAAAAGTGATCGATCAACTTTTTCAAACCATTTTAATGTTAATATTTTTAAACGAACGCGATAATCAGATAAAAATATATGTAGCTAATTCATATTATTCCACTAAACATTGCATAACAAAAGAATCTTACAAAAATTTTATACTTCTACGTTCAATGCATTAAAAAATGCATTAAAATACATTAAAAAAATAAATCTAACTTTAAACTATCTTCAAACTCCAGAAAAATCACTTTCAATTATAAATATTTTAAAATAATTAAAACTTCTAAAACCGTTCATAGGGGGCGTTGCTGTGAAAAAATCATTTCGAAACTTGTAAAAAATTAATCCAAAACTTATTTAAAACACTTTTACAAAAAAAAAATTGGCCAAAATACTGATAGACATGTTAACAGAAAAATTTAAACATAGACATGTTAACAGAAAAATTCAAGCACAGACATGTTGTCAGAAAAATTCAGGCATTGGCATGTTATCAGAAAAATTTAAACATAGACATGTTATCGTAGTTTCCTACCAGGGAAACATTTTAAAAAGTAGTCGAAGTTGTAGTTTATAATTCTTAAACTATCAAAAATATGTTTTAATTTAAGTATTTTATTATAGATCATCTCAAAGTTTGAATTATCCTTTTATAATATGATTGAAACTGAACTTGGAAAATTAAAAATCATAAGATTCCTTTTCACAAATATCTTACATGTTGACTTATAGTTAAACTTATAACAAATAGGCTGGTCGAATTAGACTTTCGCCTATGATAAGGTTTGTAAACGCGTTTAACACATGTGTAAATTTATAAACTTTATACATTTCCTATTATAATTAGCTTCTTTTTGTTGAGATTTGTTATGCATTTTCGCTAATTTATTTTAGATTATAATTTTAATAATATTTATTTCGAATTAAAATTTGCGAATTTGGTATGATGAACAACTCATAATCTCATCGTTTAGCATGAAAAATTTTAAATACCAAATTGTAACATCTACTAAATTAATTTAAAATCCTATTATAATATACGAATTGCTCTTACCTTATATACAGCTGTTGGAGCTCAACCGTCTCATGCAATGACTTGAACGGAAATAGATGATTAGTACAAATTCTTATCAGCTAATCGTACCGTTATCAGCTATGTCATATGACCTATGACGTCACTGAAGCGCAGCTTTTTACCTGTTGATAAGGGGATAATCTTGTTCTTATCGCAAACATGTAATGACGTCACCCAACACGTCTAAACAAGAAACTGACAACTACTAGCGAGTAAGAGTTAGGGAAGAATGACAAAGCGCATGTATTTAAGGTTTATTCTTATCGCAAACCGGAAACAACGTCACACACCGGAAGACGGGCAGTGCCTCTAGCGGCGATGGCAGCGCCCCCTACTAAAGATAAGGAAGAAGGATTAGTTAAGTCATGACCAACAACTAAAGTGAACGTGTTTTTGGGGTAAGTGCTAAATTCTATTTTTATTCAGTAAGATTTTTTATATTTTGTGATATATTATAATTTACAAATTTAAATTTGTATACATTCGGATTTATCTGTTTAATTATGCTATATTATAAAGAGGGGAAAGAAAGTTGGACTATGAAATCGTATGACGCGTTTTGATAACAATCATATCAAGCAATACTACAACTCAACTTTGCCTTCGGGTCGGTATAAATAGATGGGGGAAAATTATGATTTTCATCATTTGATGATTCTTATCGCTAGTGGTTAAACGTGTTTTAAATTTCTCCCGCTTTTTATCGGTGCGAATCGTTGTTGTTTGCTTTTAAGAGTTAAAGTTTTTTTTATTGATTTTTATTATGGATGTTGATATGCCTATTGATTAAACCCCGATTGTGGGAGATTCTGTATCTGCTAAGAAGATGTTTAGCTGCCTTACTTGCGGTAAAGATTTTTCGAACACTTCTAATCTGAACCAACATATGAAAATTCATTCTGGCGAGAAATTATATACTTGTGATATCTGTTCGAAGCCTTTTGGGCAAAGATCAAACTTACGAAGACATTTAAAAACACATGATAGTGTTGGATTGATACAGCATGATGGATTCTCTGAAGTTCTTACAGAAAAAGATACTATATCTCAAAGTTCTTCCAATTTTAATCAACAAGTTGAAGAGGATGTTTTTTAAAGGCTGTGCCCCCTACGAATGTGGAAAAGAAGTATGTTTGTCTTACCTGTGACAAAGTGTTTGCAACATATTCTAATTTAAATCAGCATGTTAAGATTCATATTAATGAAAAGTCGTTTTCCTGTGAAACTTGCGGAAAGTGTTTTAGAAGGAAATCGGACTTGATTAGACACCTGAAAATACATAATGCCTATGGACAGTCTGCATTTAAGTGTGGTGAATGTGATCAAGTTTTCACCCTGAAGGATAATTTGAAGCAGCATTTACAGTCGCATCGGAATTTAACATTTCCTTGCCGTGATTGCGATAAAGTGTTTAGAAGAAAATTTGATCTGAGACAACATGTACGGACTCAACACCCCCGCACACCTCTTGTGAGTGTAAAACGCAAAATGAGCTTATCTAATGCAAAGTTGAAAAACACAAAGTATTCTGATGCGCTTAATGTGTTTAAAACAGTGATTTTGCACCCTGATGAACGTGAGGAAAATGATTTAGAGGTATTTCATAGTCATGTACAAACTGAAATACAAGAACGTTTAATAAGTGAAATTCATGAAAAAGGTGCAATTAAATGATATATGGTAGAAAAAATATCACTTGAACGTCTAACTGATAATGAGGAGTTTGAAGAAATTCAATATTATTTTCGATGTTCGTGTATGACCGAACTTATAGAAGATACTATCTCACAACATATTGAGGAAGGATTTTCGAAGATTATTAAATCCTTTGAAGAATTTGTACAAAGAGTTTCTGGCTGGAAACTTAGAAAAATTCTTCATTTAGAACTCAAGATGGCTAAATATCACCCCCTCACTGCGAGTTCCTATATTCCTTTGTCTAAAAAACTCGATGATAAAAAAGCAGTGCTGAATATAAAAAACGAAGATAACAAATGTTTAGTATGGTGTCTTTTGGCTTTTAAACTGAACTTAGATTATACAAAAAAACCTGAACGTGTTTCACATTATCGACCTTATGAACATGATATTAAATTAGGTAGTGTAGAATGCCCTGTACCCCTTCAGAAGATACCTGTTATTGAACAACTCAACAATTTACGGATTAATGTGTTTGGTTATGAAGAGGATGAAGTTTGTCCCCTGTATATATCTGAAAAGAAAGATCAAGATGTGATTAATTTGTTATTGGTTGGTGATGGTGAAAAGCAACACTATTGTTTGATAAGAAGTTTTTCAAGACTTTTAGGTGATCTTACCAAGCATAATGGTGTGCAACACTATTGTTATCGATGTTTACATCGATTTTCAAGACAAGATCTATTGGATAAGCATAATGAATATTGTTCTCAACATCTTGCGCAAGCTATAAAGATGCCTAATGAAAATGATAATGCATTAAAGTTTACAGGTATTCATTTACAACATCCTGTTGCCTATACGATTTATGCGGATTTTGAGAGTCTCCTTATACCTATTTCATCAGCGTTCTCCCTCTTCTAAAGCATCCTATACCGAGAAAACAACCTATCACTTACCATGTGGTTATTGGACCCGATGGAACGTGTGTGAAGAAAGCACAGGTATATCGTGGTAGAAACTGTGTTGATCATTTTTTAAACTGAATGATGCAAGAGAAGGAAATTTTAGGAGAAACGTTACAAAATATTAAACCTATGAAGCTTTCTCCCAAGGAAGAAAAGGCATTTTGAGAAGCAGAGTTTTGTCATATTTGTAAGAAAACTTTAGATGAGAAACGAACACGTGACCATGATCACCTGTCAGGTGCGTACAAAGGAGCTGCACATGTGGAATGCAACTTGAATTATAAGCAATGTAAAACAATTCCTGTTATATTCCATAACTTGAACAACTACGATGGCCATCATATTATGACAAAGCTTGGAAAATTCAAAGATCATGAAATCGATGTTATTGCTACTTCTATGGAAAACTATATCACCTTTAAAATCAGAAAGTCTACATCTCCTATTCAGATGGTGTTTATAGATTCTTTCTAATTTTTGCCTACGTCATTGGAAAAACTTGTTAAAAATCTTCAACCTAATCAATTCACTATACTTGCAGAAAATTTCCCACAAAATAATAATTTATCTTTACTTATACGGAAAGGGGTTTACCCCTATGATTATTTTACTTGTTTTGAAAAATTTACTGAGAAGCAGCTTCCCCCGCCTTCTGCCTTTTTTAATAGTTTAACTAATGAACCTATAGATGAAAAGGAATATCAACACGCCCAGAATGTATGGAAAACATTTGATATCAAGACTCTTGGTGATTATCACAACCTTTATGTGAAGACAGATGTTCTACTACTTGCTGACGTGTTTCAAAACTTTAGGAAATTATGTCAGCAGTATTATGAAATTGACCCTGCTCACCTGTTTACAGCACCTGGGCTAGCATGGCAGGCTTGTTTGAAGATGTCTGATACACCTTTAGAGTTACTCAGTGATATAGATATGTTGCTTATGGTTGAAAATGGAATACGAGGTGGCATTAGCATGATAAGTAATAGATATGCCCGAGCAAACATCCCTGGTATGCCCGATTATAAGAAAGATGAGGCACCCAGCTACATCATGTATTGGGATGCCAATAACTTATACGGGTGGGCTATGAGCCAATTTTTACCCTACGGCGGTTTTGAATGGTGTGAAACAAGTCATATCACAGAAGAGTGGGTTCTATCTTTATCTGATAGCTCCGAAATTGGGTATCTTTTCGAGCTAGATTTGGAATACCCGAAACTTTTACATCATTTGCATAATGAATACCCTATCACCCCTGAGAGAGTAACTGTAGAGTATCAGATGCTGTCTTCTCATGCAAGAAGCTTACTTAACAATAGAAAATTCGTGGGAACTCCTAAACTTATACCAAATTTAAATAATAAACGAAATTATATAACCCATTATCATAATCTCAAATTTTAATTAGAAATTGGTTTAAAAATTACAGCCGTGCATAAAGCCTTAAATTTTAAACAGGGTCCATGGTTACAGAAATATATTAATTTCAATGCCGAAAAAAGGAAAGAAGCAAAATCTTCTTTTGAGAAAGACTTTTTTAAGTTAATGAACAATTCTGTTTTTGGTAAAACCATGGAAAATCTCCGAAAAAGAAGAAATATTGTGCTTTGTAATGGTGAAAAAAGAGCCAAAAAATTAGTAGCTTTGCCTACTTTTAAATAGTTCAAAACTTATGATGAAGACTTGACTGCTGTGGAAAGACTAAAAACTAGCATACATATGAACAGACCCATCTATGTTGGATTTTCTATACTAGAGCTATCTAAACTTTGTATGTATGATTTCCATTACAATTTTATAAAGAAAACATACAAAGATCGTGCAGTTTTACTCTTTACGGATACAGATTCCCTAATGTATCATATTCAAACCAATAATATTTATAAGGATCTGGAGCAGCATCGTGAGTTTTTTTACTTTTCTGAATACCCGAAATCTCATCGTCTATACTCTGAGGATAATAAGAAGACGCTCGGAAAGTTTAAGGATGAACTTAATGGGGAATTAGCCCTTGAGTTTGTCGGACTGAAATCAAAAATGTATTCTCTAAAATCTGTTAAAGACGAAAAGAAGCGTGCAAAAGGCGTATCTACGCAGATTGTTCGGCAGAAAATTAAACATGAAGACTACTTGGAGTGCCTCCAACAACAAAAAACAAGTATGGAGAAACAGGTAAGGATTGCCCAAGATGACCATCGCCTATATACATTAACTCAAAATAAAATTAGCTTAAGTCCCTTTGACGACAAGCGTTACTTATTGGATGATGGAATAAGCAGCTTAGCATATGGCCATTATGACATTAATACCGTTTGTAATAAAGAAGAAAATGTTGATTTGTATTGCTAACGCAAAATCGTGATGTATATTTTGATCTGTAAATTATTTTGTTATAATAAAAATTGTTGATTTTATTATTGAGTACTTTTTTTAAATTTTTTAAGTAATGTGAAACTTTTTCTAATATATATATATTTTTTTAATTTGTGAAACTTTTTAACTACCGCATATTTTTTTTCTTTCTAAAAACATGAAAATATTTGTAAAACTTTGATAAATAATCAGATAGTCGCACACACAAAGAGAACTATTTGTCACACACACATACATACATACACACACATACATACATACACACACACACACACACACACACACACAAACACACATAGAACTATTTATAATAACTATAAGACATATATGCTTTTTAAAACATACTCGGTTGCTTCTGAACATTGCACTACCGGTTGCTCATTGCGCCTGCTGCCGGTGAACTCTCCTTTCTCTACTACTACGGTCTATGGGGTAAAATCATTTGCTGTGTATTTTAATGATGTTACACTATTTCAAATTGATATATGTCATTGAGGTGCACTACAAGAGGCTTACTAAAGAATAGGGTGTGCATAGCATACATCGTTCATTTACAGGGACACACAAAAGAATTCGATTACAGTACTGTCTACTAACAATAATTGCTGGAAGTGGGTTTAAGTTGTCGTAAGCGTTTTTAAATTAAACTTTTTTTTCTGTCTATTACTTGGTGTGCATAAATTTTATATATGATATACAGGGCAGCACAAAAGATCGCGAATACATTTCCATTTATTAACGGAAATGGCTGAAGGGGAATTTACAACTGTGGAATGTGTTTCCTATGTGAACTACATTTTAGCATAGTATGTAATATATATACAAATGTATAGATCATATACGGGGCTTCACAAAAGAATTCACATATTTTTCCGACTATTGATGGTAATTTCTGAAATTGGGTTATTGCATTTTCCAGGGCAGATCGTCATTGTTCTGGGGACCTGTGGGCTGCCTTGATCGCAAGAACAGGTAATCATTAATGAAAGTCTTGTACACCATAGTGAAGATATTGCAATATTTGTACTTATTGTATTACATAATCAAGAAAAATATACAGAGTATTGTTCACATTAGTGAAATTATTGTCAAAACTGTATTAATTGAAATATCCCAACAGTGTTATGAAGTAGTGTATCAATGAAGTTCTTGAAAATGCTCTAAATGTATATACATGTTTAATAACCAAGAAAATTTTCATAAACAAAAATGTCTTAGAAAAACATTCGAAATGTAACATTGTCTAATATATGAGTTTATAACACAGTCCAGAGTGTCTCAGTGCAGACAAATGCAACAGATTTGAACAAAGTTATATGTAACTATGTAAATGACTTTAAAAATTGTAAAAAAAAGAAAAAAGAATTTAACACATTGTATGTATGTCAAAGTGAACATTGTGCTTGTATCTTCGCCCCAGGATTGCACTTATACTCAAAAACGCAAGCTGGGTTCCCGGGATGGTCATCTCTTGTTTACTTAGACATCATCTTATTACGTGGTGAAGTTTTAAAAATTTTTGTACGTGCTGGAAAGTGTTTCATAATCTATGGCATGATTTTTCATTCTTGTTAAATTTTTATACGGTCCCCGAGTCTTATAAGTTATATTTAAATATTTTCTTCATGCTCTGACAAGTAAAAATGTATAAATTCCATTCTTTTAGGACCAAAATTCATCCAATTATGATACTTTCAATTTTATGAAATTTCAAAGCTTTCATTCATTATAGCTTATGGTCTATTATTGTTTGTAGAATAGAGGAAGATGGGGTAATGATGGTTATCAGGTAATGGCAATCCCCAGGGTAACTCGTACCTGTTCTGTGGCAGAAGCGATCTAATGAGGGCTGCTACCCTGTGGTCGAAAAATAATGGGGACAATTGTATGAACCGTATATATGTCATGGGTACACCCTGGGTATGTCATACCCACTGAGCTCCACAATAGAACGGAGAGCTAACTTCCTATTTTAATACATTGTGTTCAGCGGTCCGCCCATGAATACAATGCCAAAGATTTTCGGAGGAAAATCTTTGGCAAAACACAGATTTTCTCCCATAGAATAGTATGGGGCAGATATTTTCAAATTAGATTATCTTTCAAAAATATAACGAAGTTGCTACAATTTTCACTGATATATATTTTTTATTGTAAAATCTACAGGTTTTATTTAAATTTATCACCAATATTTAATTTGATAATTGTTAAAAAGTAAATTTTATATAAGATCAATCAAAAAAAGAGAAAAATATATTAAGTATTGCTCATAAAAATATGAAAAAACTGCAGAAATAGCCAAAAGTGACAAAAAGTTTGCAGAAAAGTTAAAAAAATGCCTATAATATTAAGAAAAGTGCAGGATTCATTACTTGCGCGCACTGAAAGTGTGAGGTGGTTGCGGCAGAAAGTGGATCGGTGAGTTAGCTCTCCGTATTATTATAGAGCTCAGTGGTCATACCTGGCACGACTACTCCCAGGTTAAAGCTTAAAGGAGCAACGACGAAGGCCGCATCTAAGGATAGGTTGCATTCTTGCGGAATTCTTCAGGAGGAAAGAGGAATTTAGTTTAACTCTTTTTGTGATATGGACTGTGACTAGCAGTTTTTGTTTGAAAACGCAAAATGTATTTGCGGCACATGATCAGCACTGCTGGCCTATTCTTTAAAGGGACACAGGTTTAAAAAAATTTTTGAGGTTCTAAATTAACTTTCCAGATATAAAAAAAAGCTTTTATTTTGAGTACATTACACATGTTGCTAAAAAAGAACAAAAGAGTGCCAGGAAACATAGAAATGTTATGAAATTCTAAGTGCCATTACTCGGTAAGAGTTGGTTGTAAAAGAATGAGATTTTATTCAAATCCTTCTTAGACACAGGATGTTATTCTAAATATAAGTTATTGATAGAGAACGTCATATGAAAAAATAACTTTCGTATTTTAATATCTATACAACCCCTTGTAAAACAGATGCCACATCTAAAAGCTGTACTTTATTTCTGTTATTTTTCTAACTGGAAGTATGTTTCTGTTATCAGCGGTTTCACAGATAATCGATGAGACATCTATTTAGAACTATGTCATAATAAAAACGTGTTATATTTTAAAAACCAATTACAAAAGCAGGGTCATTCCACAGAATTTTGACTTTTTATTTCCCATATCCCATACTTTGTATGTGGAACTGTCTCTATAGAGAAGAAATTAAAATCTGCTTTAAAAAAAAAAATCTGCCTTAAAAATCTTTTTATTAGAGGTGGTGGAAAACTACGATTTTGCATGCTTTTTAAAAATCAAAGGTTTATTTGGTAAATTTTTTGAACTAATGGAAATAAACCAAAAATTAAAAAATATTTAAAATCTACACACTTTTTCCTATTACATCATGTAATTGTCATGAATTTATCTCCTTTTTTTTAAAGCTTTTTAAAATATACTGAAATTATCAAAATGCCAGTTTTGGAAAATTTATGCCTCAAGAACAGAAAGAGCTAACAATATGCATTTTTAGATGTGTTATTACTACTTCCAAACTTGTCCAAAAGAAAAGCAGGCTGTTATCTCTTTTCTCTCCTGAATTAGAACAATTTAAATTTAAAAAATTACAAAAATCAGCATTTTTGACAACTTGTAGCTTAAAAGGGGGAAGTGGCATTCAGATGGTTTTGGCAAGGAAAGCTATATACTGCCTATAATCTGTGAGTCGTTTTCAGTTATTCCAACAGGTCTGTGAGACACAATCTTGAAATTGGAGAAGTGACAACTAGCCACAAATAGAAAAGATATTTAGAAACAAAAGTACATTTTATTTAATAACTTTTCTGTGTTTATTTAGAGAAATATTTCTGAAATCCACTGTACTTTTGTGTATTTTATTTGATATGTACACAAAATAATCCCCTTTAATAAAAAATGGGAATCCACTATTTATTGAAGGTTCTTGGGTCATAAGAATTTCTTGCTAAGAATTTTTATTTCTGTATTTGAATATTGAATACACATGGTTATTACAATTACTGTATTTACTTAAATCTGAGTTCCACTTTTTTCTTCAAAATAGAACACATTTATACTGTATGTAATTTCAATTGCCTTTTCAAGGACATATGCCTTTCCCACTTCATTCCTTTGTTGTCATGGTGCTAGAAGACGCTGTCTACTGATCTCAAGTAGGGTAAGAAAGAAAATGTGGCTAGTTAGACAAATGGGGTATTACCATAGTTACTGATCTATGAAAAGGACTGGGAAAATGACCCTGAGAAGACAATTGAAATTAGATATAGAATAACTGTGTCTTGCAGCTGAATATGAAAACAACTCACAATACTTTAAAAACAGATGTGTATGGATTATGTTATAGATATTTTAAAGCTTAGAAGCTGATATGTTTCTTAAATGTGGCCTCCTTATGGAGGAATATTGATTTGGACGTATTCTTTATTTTTTTGCAGGAGGGAAGGGGGGGGGGGGATTTTATCTGACCAAATACCATATTGGAAAAAATGCTAAAACTTTTTATTACAGAGTCTGCAAAAAGCTAAGTTTCAATCTTTAGACAAGCTTCACACTAAATGAGTTGATGATGTCGGACCACCATTTTCTTCTATTATCCTTTACAGTCATTGTTTTGAGAACTTTGTAGCTCTTGACAGTTTATTGAAAGAAAATAACAAATAATAAACCAAATATAAATCTGATAACTTTTTCTAAAAATAAAGCAAAATATTATGGACATTCAGCAACTCTTGCATACCACAATTGCACAATCAATACTGATTAAGATGAAAAAATACTTGTTGCCAATTGTAATTTACAACTATCATATCTAAAATTCTACCAAGATAATGAATGTTTTCTCTTTGCAAGTGTTAATGAGCATACACTCTGATTTGACATGTTGGATGCTCGTGTGAAATCAATTACAACCAATATGGAAAAGACACTCATAGTACTTGATATTGTATACACATTGCTCCCCCAAGGATTGCCCTACAACTCTAAAGCAAAACCTGGGTTCCCGGGATGGTCATCTCTGTATACACACTGCACTTACAATCACAGTAAATTTTCTGATTGTACATGGCTGATTATCTAATTTGGGGATTTCAAATGCTGCTATGGCACAAAATGTGTGAAATTTACAAACAGATTACCATATTTAAGTATATTTCAGGATGTTTTTTCATTTTTCAGGACAAGTACAACCCATGTAATCATTAAACTTAAATTTCTTTTACTAAACAAAGAGAAAATGTATTAATAAATGAATTTATTTATTAAAATTTAGTTTAAATTATGACATTGTTTTGTGCAAACAAGAGATTATATATCAGGATTGAAAGTTATTAATTTTAGCCTCAAGTTGCTCTTTACACAAAATTTAATAAAACACTCTTTTTCACATACTTTTTACTCTATATTTTCTTCCTTAATTCTTTTAAATTTATAACATGTTATGTTCATTATATTTATAGTATATAATTTTGAAGATATGACTGATTTTTCCACATCCCATAGTTTTATAACCATGCGCTGGTATAGAGCCCAGATGGTGTAAAAGATTTTTTTTAAATTGAGGGATTCTCAGTTTTCCTCAAATTTGTAATTGCAAGAGCAACAATTTCTCTCTGATCATGTAAGATATTTTTTTTTCTTTTACTATGATGCATAATGGGAAGCAATAAACAATTGTTTTGTTTAATGCGTTTGATTTTTTCAAATTATTGGTTAAAAAAAAATTAGTACTACAAAAAATTTATCCTCCAATTTTATTCATGCACTTTTAAAGCCACATTCTAAATTTAGCATGGTAACAAGCACTTTTTAAACATATTCTACTAAATCTCTATTCTTTTCTAAAAATGTTTAATTTCTGCCGCTCTGCTTACAATGTGCAGGCAAATACTATTTCAAAAAATATATAGAGAATATAAGAAAAGAAAATCTTTACAAGAGGAATAACATTTCACTAACTAACCTCATTAACAAAGACACAGAATGTCTAGCAAACAACTTTTTTTTTTTAAGCAGTTGAAAAAGTATCAAGTCAAATAGACCCAAGTTAAACAGCAGTGTTAAATTTATAAGGTAAGAAATTATCTATAATGTCCACTGGTATATTGCAATAAGATTAATAAGACAGTCCAAAAGAACGTAGTTCTTGAATATAATTTCCAAAATAGTAAATATATTATAAAAATTTTGGATGATACTGAAATTGTTCCAGAAGTCTAGTAATGTTTTTATATGAATAAAAATGACACGTCAGCAATGAGTACTTTCTTATATTAATGTTTTACAATCTAAAAACAGTTTTGCTTAAGAAAAAAGTCTAAAGTATCAGAGAAGCATGAAGATAATATGGATTTCACAAAATATCGAAAAAAAAAATAGACTACAATTGCTGCATTAACATTAAATAATTGTGTGTTAAGATGAATTTCTGTATTTGATAAATTATAATAAAAAGTAAATTCAAAATACTTAATAACATGTAAAAAAGAATGAAACATTTCATTGTTTTACTAAATGAGTGATAGACTGCACTGTGAATATTTCAAAGAATATAGAAAATTAAAAACTATTCTGCATTTTTAATGATGTAGAAAAAAGCACTATTAAAAGAAAGAGAAACATGTTAAATAAAAATTAAATTTTATAATA
Source organism: Maratus michaelseni (assembly GCA_963931845.1). Lineage (NCBI taxonomy): Eukaryota > Metazoa > Arthropoda > Arachnida > Araneae > Salticidae > Maratus > Maratus michaelseni. Next base: position 38,623,043 of record OZ007586.1, on the reverse strand, counting down.
TAAGAAATGGTCTTCTTTAATTTTATAATCGATAAACATATATATATTTATCATCGATTATCTTTGTATAAGTGAGAGGAATGTTTAACTGTGACGTGTTGCAACTTTTATGACATCATTAAGGGAAAGAGAAATATATAATCATTTCTGTTTCTGTCAATAATGTTATAAAAGTTGTAACATGTCACAGTTAAATGTTTCTCCCAACTTATATTTAGATATATTGAAACTCTCCTTCTTAGTGCTGAGACACAAAAGTTTTTATAATGACTGTAAAACAGCTCTAAAAATGTTTCATTGAATAAATCAATGCTTATAATATACTTCCGTCGATTGAAAGGTAGAAGTAATTTCAATAAATCTAGAAGTATTTAAATTTATTTAAAGAGTAATGTTTAATGTCTCTTATAGGTGACACCAAGACTGATGAGGCTATGGATCTGTTGAGTTAAAAGTTGTATAAAATACTTCCTAATCAAATTAATTTTTTTTTTTTAGATTGAGAAAAAAGAATCACAATACATTTAAATGTGAGGAGAAACCTCATAATGCAGTGACAGACTAGAACAGCTTATGTGCAGCTGATTTCTCTAACTTCCATAACATGCCTAGTTTCAAGCAGCAGACTACACCACCCTTATTAGTTCAGTTTCTGAAAAGTTATTAGAAGGGAATAATAAAGAAATTTGTAATAAATGATCAACAACACAGGTTTTGAATTTCTAGTCATGGGTGCAAGAAGTCCATTCAAATCAGGACTGAAAACTTTACTGAGTATTTGGTATAACCAAATAGAAATGGGCTACGAGATATCTATGACTTGCATTATTGCTAAAAATTGATATCTTACTATAAAAGAAACTAATTAAAAGTTTTTACTAGTAAAATTGCTATAATTTAAGTATGTAAAGAAGAATTTATTGTCAGTCAAGAATCTCTCAAAGACTGAAATCAGTCCTGAGACTGAAGTCTTGCACCCATGTTTCTAGTAGACATTTGAAAACAATATGCAAGAGAATCTTGTTCAAAAAATATTTTTTTTGTCTAATAAACATATTCTGAATCTTATACAGTTGTCCTTGCTTAATGCAATATCGGTTAAATGACTATATTGCTTAAAGGGCTGTTTCTCTTAAACTCCCCAAACACAAAATCTCATGTTAACCTATAGGAAAATTTAAAAGGGTATTTGTCATTACCTAATATAATTATTAAAATACAGTTTTCACCATCAGAAAGTAGATATCAGGTGCCGACAATGTGCATTAAAAAAAAAATTATCTCCTTAAATTTGAAGTGTTTAAAAAATCCCTATGAACTTTGAAATTTCCACTTAATAAAAATTTTTCATCTACTTAAAAATACTTAAAATTTACATAGACAATTTTTAAAAATGTACATCATCAGCATCTTATGTTTACTTTTTGATAGTGAGAACCGTATTTTAAAAACTATATTAAGGAATGAGTAATTACATTTTAAAATTTTCGCATAGGTTAACATGGGATTTTCCAATTCAGGAGTTTCAGTGAAGTGGCCCCTAAATCCTCTGACTGTCCAGCCAAAGTGCAAAATTGTAATGTTTTCTCTGTATTTTATTTTAAATGCTAAAAAAAGTTAATTATTAAAAAATTATATAAAAAAAATTAATTATATATATATAAATGTAATCCTTAAGAGTATCAATCATTATTCAATGCATTAAAAATTTGTTATATCCGTAGAATTATATTAATTTAAATAATGCTTGTATTGCACTGAAACCTCGAGCTTAGTGAACATATAACACGAGCATGTCAGTGAGAGGGTTAATGTGAGATGTTCTCAATGTTCATTTATGTATACACATTTTGTACCACGCCTTCTAAAGGAATAATTTTAATTCTCCAGTCAACTTTGAATCTATTTTTGGTACTCAAATTAGAAAATTTTTTGAATGTATGTTTTCAGAATTATTCATAAATCTTCATCTAGAGAAATCTGTAAATGAATGATATAATAGCAGCTTCTAAATGAGATACTGAAGAAATATGATCATGAAAAAGCTGCATTCCCCTTAAACACTAGAAACTTTAGACTGTTGCTCTAGTCAAAACATTTCAGTGCTTAACAAAATATTGCACATGCATTGTGAGCCTACAAAAACTTGAGTGATTTTTTTTTTTTTTCATTTACTCGATTTCATACGATAATTTTAGAAATGGTTAGTTGAGTTTTTTTGGCAAAGTCCAGAAACGAATATGTTGTGCCTCACACACGTTTTAAAATTAATAATTCAAGCAAATAAAGATTATTTAAAATAAATCACCTGGATGGCAAACCATCTAGATATAGTTAAGTAGAAAGAATGCAAAGGATAAAATTAAGTAAACTTCAAGAAAAACAGCCTGGATGAGTCAGGCTAGTTAAATATAACAGCCCAAAATGTAAAGTTTTATATTATTAAAAGCTTTATATCATGATAAAATCCAGAATGTCTCAGAAACATAAGAGACGTAATATGAGTAATGTTACCAACAAGTTATTCTACATTAGGGGATGAAGTATTAAAATTGTATAAATGATGCAGTGCACAGCAATTAGTTAATAGAGGATGACACATGGAGGGAACATGGGTGCAGATTTGCACAAGAGTAATGTAACTGTACTAGTAGAGGATACTTTAAGAATATTTTTTTGCCTATTTTCAGTGTTCCATTCTTAGTTTTAATGATTGTGAATGGAGTGAGTGTTTAAAATCTCAATTAACTCTTTCTATACATGACTGTACTGCAAAAATTTTGCTTTAAACAGTTTCTGCACAAAATTAATTTTTTTCAGATAACTTAAAATATACCAGTAGTGGGTGTGCAAAATTATGGAAATGCGCACATCTCTCTTCTAGTACTGGACATGTTTGAAGTTTTGCAGAAAACGTCAAATAAAAGGCTACAAGGCTGGGAATATATATTTTATAAACATAGTATTTGTTATGTTAATAAAATGAAACAAATTTCAAACTGGTATCCAAAGCAGAAAAAAAAGATTCTCCAAAAAGTTTAACAACTCTGCAGCATGGCACATTACAATAACAGCACTTTAATCATAATATTTTCTTACAATTAAATCTTAAGGGTCCTCACCAGTGAGATTTCAAATTCCTCTCGCTAATGTTAATCCTATGGCCATGTGATGCATTCACATTTTTAAAATATCTCCTTAGGAAATTAATATTTTAAACATCTTTTTTATGTTTACTTTTCTTGAAATACGTATGTTTCTTTCTTTCTTAGTTGGCAAAATATTTCTAAAATATCTGCTTAATTTATAATTTTATGTGTTAAAAATCTTAGTGAAACTGAGTAAGATTTTAACATTTCACATAAAATTAAGTATATATTTTAGAAATATTTTGGCAACTAAAAAAAAGAGAAATTCTTCAAGAATACAGAAAAAAGGTTAAAAATATTAATTTACTGAGGAGATATTTTATAAATACGAATGCATCACACGGCCATAGATTTAACATTAGTGAGGGGAACTTGAAATCTCACTGATGAGGAGTTATAATGCATAAATGGACTTTTAATTACAGCATTGTGTAGTAACCTGAAAAAGGCCTAGATTTTTCACAGCCTCCTGAACATTGTGTGCCCATTCAAAAAATGAGTGCTGCCATAGGCAGATTTTTGCCAAAATTCGAAGAGTGTCTTGAATTTAGCTACCACTATTTCCAAATAGTAATTTTCTCCTTATTTTTCTTCAATTAAATAAAGCAAAGATTACAATCTAGGAATACGAAACTTAAGTAAAGGGTTTTGCCCCCTTTTAAAGTGAGACCCTCATGATTTAGAAAGAATGCTGTCTCTTCGGCATAAAACACTCTACCCGACCTTTGAAATTTTGAGTAAAACATAGCTGTTAGCTGTGGAACTCCTCGAACCATTTCATTCATTGATACAGCTCTTGTTTGTGTTAGAATCTGACCTATTTGAAACAAAAATGTTGAATTCCTTTGCAAAAATGCTTTAAACCATTTGCGCTCTAAACAGTTATCCACAAAATAGATTCTCCTGGTCTAGTTATTTCCTCAGCTATCACACACTGTTTGCAAAGTGGTCCCTTGTCACCATGATTCACCCTTTTGACAGAGTTGCTCACTACTGGTTATAGTGATTTGTTTTAGTACCAGTAGTGGACACATGTAAGAAATGCATCAAGTTGATGGAAAATTCAAAAATAAACAGAATAAATGAATTCTGTAAACCCATTTTAGTCACATTAAAGTCATAGATACAAAAAAATTGCTTAAACGTAGACACAGACAAAAAACAAAATTGGCTATCTTATTCCAAACTATAGGAAATCACAACAAGAGGACTGAATGGCCACATTGTTTGAGTGGAAATCAAAGCATTCCAAAACTGATTACTTAAAAATTTCTGTAGTTAGAGGCATTAACACTAGAGGGTTGTATGAACAACCCTTTGAGGGAGGTGTATTTTGCATGATTTTCAAAGCCTACTATTTTTTAAACTTTAAATTTAAAGGTGTCAAATACTGGTACTATAACTCGAAATGTCTGTGTATGACATGAATGGGGTATGCATAAACAGGGATTTTAGGAATGGATTCTAAATAAGATCTCTCATAAAAAAATTAAAATATTTAACAGAATTGTATTAAATAATAAATTAAACATCTGACTCTTTTCCAGAAAAAACAAGTTGGAAATTGTATGTCAAACGTTACAAACGAGGTGCGTTCGTACGCACGTTTTAGAATTAAATTCATGATATCCCATGCGTAGAACGGGTTAAACAGCTAGTTAAGTATATATTTTATGACACTGTTCATACAAATATCTTAACTAGTTATATAAATATTCAGATATATATGTATCAGCTAGTTATATAAATATTCAGATCTTGATGATTTTTAATTCTGCGAAATGAATTATATCGTCTGCAGATTAATTTCTGTAATAAAGTAAGTATCTCGGTCACTTGACGATTAAACATCCATCGGAAGCTCCTATAACAAAAAAGCACCGATTTAAAAAATAAAATAAAATTTCTTAATAAATATTTTTATTAATATCTCCTAAAGTTTTGATTCGATTTTAATAAAATTTGAAATGTCTCGACAAAATTCTGCAAAGATAATATATTTTAAATTGCAAACCATTTGGTTGGGTAGTTTTTGCGTTGTTATATGCGGACAGACAGACAGACGGACGGACAGACAGACAGACAGACGGACCAAATGACGACTATAGGTGCTACGTATTTATATAATTACGAACGCACCTAAAAAAATCATGTAATTATCGTATGATACTTTTATCACAAATTAAGGGAAGTGTATTTTTAAATAAACATTTTTTTCTTTATTTTGCAGTTTAATAGACACACAAAAAAAAAAAAAAAAAAAAAAGGAAAGGAAGATATCATTTGAAGTTTAATGGATTGAACATTTAAATTTTTTTTTATGCAGCAGCTTTTATTAAAAAATAATGATGCATTGAACTGTTAAAGTTTTCTACATTTAAATAATCTTAACCCTTTTTAATAAGTGTGATCTAGGTTAAGAGAATCACTTGACAAAATGATTGTTCTTATAAGCTGGCATCACTGCCTACTTTCAAATATTATTACTTTTTCTTACTAATAACGTAATATAAGCTACAATTTTATCAAGTGACAAACATCTTTATTCATAAAAATATGCATATTTTTCAACACAAAAGTTTATAAAGAAAAGTTATGTTTTTTTTTTTTCAAACTTAGATCATATTAACATCAAATTCATATCAACAGAATGCAAAATATGCTAGAATGCAGAATACACCTTTATAAGCATATTTTATTTCAACAAATTATATCAATCACTTTCTCTTTTTAATCGACAAAGTTAACAAGTATAAAACTATTTTGAATTTATAAGATTTAAAAGGCAACTAATATAAGCTTTACTATTCAATTTATTAAATATACAAAGGTGATGTTAGTTACAGATAAAATATTACAAAAGACATAGATGAATAACATAAACCAACAAAACAGAATGATGGATAATAAACCAACAAAATATAAGACCAACACCTAAAAATGACTTGAAGCAGTTGTAAAGTTATCACACCTGAAAGAAATAAAATAATAATATAAATTTACAGTAATAGCAATATTACCAAAAGTAATTACCAAAAGTAAAATACAATATCAGGATCAGAGTCTCTCTGAGGAAAATTATTTCTTAAAAATGATTTTAAAAAATCTAGTTAAGGGAACCTTGTACTCTTCATTATGTGATGAAAATAACAATTTTCCAATTTTTTGCTTAAAATAAATTGACATTTCTCGTATATTCTCATGAAATTCCATAAAGATTAAATAACTAAAAATATGTGAAAAAGGCTTTTTACTCCATCTATATTCCTTTAACTGAGTCAGAGAGAGAATCTTTAAATTAATTTTTTGCAGTTTTTTTTTCAAAGTATGAGTGGGTTCTAAGTGACAAAACTTCACAAAATATTTTTAAATTCATCCAATATTTATTTTTGGGCAATCCTTAAAGTGCATTTACAATAAAACTGAGGATCAGATTTTCGGTAATATAGATAGTTTATTTTTATAAAATAACAATGTTAAGTAAAGTCATATATGTCGTGACATTATTTTTTCTTAAACTACTTAACATTTTTGAAATTTGATCCTTACAGTTATTGAGAACACTTCTAAGAAAAATATGCAACAAAATATATTTCAAAATGGTAGAAAAAGTGTGGTTTTAAAATTTTCTTAAAAAAAAAAAAAAAAAAAAAAAAAAAGCTTTTTGAAATATTACTATATAAATTGCATTTTTACTTGATTAAATCCTTTTCTTTATAAAACCATTTAATTATACATCAATAAAATATTCTAAAATACACACCCCCCCCCAAAAAAAAAAAAAAAACATTTAAAAGGGTACAGAGTCTCCTTAAAAAAAAACAAAGAAATATTTGGCACATTGAATAGTAATATACAATGTTTGATTCATTTAAAATTCTTCATGTCATCATAATTCTATCATAAAATTAATAAATATTCTTTCTAAATCCTTCTTAAGATTTAAGCAGTATCTACTTAATTTGAAATTTAGTATTTCTTTTTTAAAATAGATTTTTAAATATTACAAAGAAAAACCTAATAATATTTTAAATACTGCAAATCACAATTACTGAAGGAAGAGTATAAAAATGTTTAAAAAAAGATTTTAAACTCTGACTTTAGTTAATTCAGTCTAGCAGCTGTATTAACAGTTAACATTTTGTTTATGCATTAAATTATAATGACTTGTACTCAACAAATTAAAAATGGTTATAGAAAATATATTCAAAAGCACAGCTTATGTTAATCCAAATTATTTCCATAGAAAAATATAAAAGACTTAAAAATAGCAAATTTCATCCACTCACTCCAATAACATGACAAAATACATAAGTATAAAATTGTGATTGTGTTATAAAAAAAAATCATTCTATTTTTTTCTTGAGAAGATGAAATTTGGCTTTTTAGTTTTTTTTTTATAATTTTCACCCCAATCCTCTGAAGTTTTACTATTATGGGTAAAGCACCTCAAGTTTGTTAAATTCTTTGTATTGTTCTGGTTTAAAGCTAGAAATACGTGAAATTGAAATTATTTTTATGCTGTTATCAGTACCTTACAAATTAACCTTTGGAGGAAAGATGTTTTAAACATCAATGAGGATCCATTTCTTCTTAAAAGATACAACTCTACCTTAAAATCTTTCAAGTGCTTCTTTTCTAACAGTTATTGTTAATCATGCCACCCCAAGCACAGATTAACAATTGCTGTGGTAAAAGGAAGCACCTGGCAAATTTTAAAATCACTACTGTCTTTAAGACCTTCTGGTTGATATTTAAACCAAACTACAATAATTTTATATAACTATATTATTAAACTATAACAATTTTATACAGTAATTCTAAAAACATCAATAATTTTAAATTTTTTGCTTGAAAGCATCTTAGAAACATCAGTTGCAATTTCTAATTAAAATACGACCAATAATTAGTACATTAGATTATTATTATTAATGCACTTTCGCCAGCAGCCCCAAACATCGGCCAATTAGCTATTCAAATCTTTAGTCCAACAATCAGCCAACCATTGCTTCAGATGCAATTCTAGGCATTGGCTAAACCAAATGCCAACCATATGCAAGGTGGCGAAACTCAACCATTGTCCAACAAAACTAGAAAATAATGGTCCAATGATATCCTAACTATTCTATGTTGCTTCAGAATCTGCTCTTGAAGATTCACTTGAACAACAGCAAATATATATATATATATATATAAAGGGAAGACTTAGTAATTGCTAAAAAAGTAAATTATGGAAACATTTTTCTGCATTAATAGACATAACCAGGGGAATATCAAGTTATGGACAATGTGCTACTGTATTTAGGTATCTACTGAAAAAAGAAGTAAAATAGGAAGTGTTAGTATCTGTCTATCTAACTACAAGCTAATCTATGTTCACTAATTTCTGGAGTTTTTCAATACCACATGACTTGTTATAGAAAATTATGTAACAGATGGATTTTATGAAAATTCAAACATGCATGGGTAATATAGTGGAGTCTCCTATTCAGACTCAGAGATATAATAATACCAAGCCATTTTCATAGTTAGTGCTGATGTGAAAATGTGTTAAATCGTAATCTTTTGAAGTCAGATACTATACAAGCAGGTAAAATGACTTGAGTTTGATAAAATATCTGTGTTCTCTGAAAATCCAAGGTCCTTATCTGTGGTACAGTCTGACCATGGGACAGCTGACAAACTTTTTATAAATAATTATTCTCATCTTAGATTAATTAAATGGTGGCCAATAATGCTTATAAAGAAAGAAGAAAGCTATATTTTTGATGAAATAGATTCCAGTGGTTGATAAGGGCCTAAATAAGAAAAAAATATTTAAAAAAAATAAATTCAGAAAATTAAGGATTCAACAGAAAAGCCAGAAAGAAGAAATAGAATCGCCCATAAAAAATTCCTTTTTTAATTTTCTTAAATATAATCAATAAAAAAATACTTCATGAATAAGCATATGACATGTAAATATTTATTTATGTATATCTATCTACCTCTGGTAAAACAAAATAGTTATAATGTTTGGTATGTTGTTTTTAAAAACTATATAGTTTATTAATAGACACAGGCACCCATTCAAAACAATGTAGAGAAGCATCTTGTGCATTTAAAACTCACCTATAATCAACTACTAAGATAACAACAAAAATCTAGGACAAAATTATACTAGAAGTAATGATTGCTTTAAATTGTAAAAGCTTTTAATTTTGATGGCTGGATTCTTGTTAGTTTGTATAATTACATCTGCTGATAAATTTATGTTTTATGTGTCACAGCACCCAAACAAATATGTTTCAAGTATGATGCTTTTTGTGAATCTGAATCTTCAGACTTAATAACCATATCTTTTTGTATTGAATGTATATGACAATCATAAAATAAAATCACTTTTCCTTCTACAGCAATAGAATTATACCTCTATCAACTCCAAACTCAATAACTGTAACTTATGAGTTGTAATTTTCCAACTGGGCGAAAAATGTCTGAGCCAGGATTCGAACCTGGGATCTCTTGGCTGAAGCGGCCAATCCTCTACCAACTGAGTCATTCTGGAAGACCTAATTCCCCCAGTTAACCTTCTTGATCATAGCATCTGGTCTGATATCTGAATCAGCTCAACAGAAGAAATTGCAGGTAATGGAACTCCAGTAAATGCTGGATACGTGATTACACTAGATTAATTTTAACACAATTATTCAATTGGTAAATAAATCATATGAGTTGTAGTTTTCCAACTGGACGGAAAATGTCTGGGCCAGGATTCGAACATGGAATTTCTTGGCTGAAGCTGCCAATGCTCTACCAACTGAGTCATTCCGGTCGAATCTGGAAGACCTAATTTACCCAGTTAACCTTATTGATCATAGCATCTGGTCTGATATCTGAATAAGCTCAACAGAATAAATCGCAGGTAATTTGGAATGCCGGTAAACAGAAATTGCAACGTGTGTCCCCTTGGCAGCTCGGATAATGTCAACATGGTATCCTAGTTCTCGCCAAGTGTTCGCTAACATGTCTTCTGTAATAATACGCAAAGCATATGAGATGTAATCTTCCCAACTGCGCGAAAAAGTCTTGGCCAGGATTGGAACCCGGGATCCCTTGACTGAAGCTTCCAATGCTCTACCAACTGAGCAATCCCGGACGAATATGGCTGAACTAATTCACCCAGTTAACCTTAATGATCATCGCATCTTGTCTGATATCTGAATCAGCCCAGCAGAATAAATTACAGGTAATGGGTCCTCCAGTAAATGCTGGATACATGATTACACTAGATTAATTTTAACACAATTATTCAATTGGTAAAGAAATCATATGAGTTGTAATTTTCCAACTGGACAAAAAATGTCCGGGCCAGGATTCGAACCTGGGATCTCTTGTCTGAAGCTGCTAATGCTCTACCAACTGAGCCATCCTGGTCAAATCTGGAGGACCTAATTCACCCAGTTAACCTTATTGATCATAGCAGCTTCAGCCAAGAGATCCCAGGTTTGAATCCTGGCCCGGACATTTTTTGCCTAGTTGGAAAATTACAACTCATATGATTTCTTTACCAATTTGTATAATTGTGTAAAAATTAATCTAGTGTAATCACGTATCCAGCATTTACTGGAGTTCCATTACCTGCAATTTATTCTGTTGAGCTGATTCAGATATCAGACCAGAACAATATATGATAAATAAGGTTAACTGTGCGAATTAGATCCTCCAGATTTGATCAGAATGACTCAGTTAGTAGACCATTGGCAGCTTCAGCCAAGAGATCCCAGATTCAAATCCTGGCCTGGACATTTTTTGCCCAATTGGAAAATTATTATAACTCATAATTTCTCATATAATTTCTTTAGCAATTTGAATAATTGTGTTAAAATTAATCTAACTGTAATTTGCTTTCATGTTCTGAGTTAATTAAAAATCCTTTCATCTTAAAGATTTCTGTGTGTGAATGAGCTATCATTTTCAAAAGCAAAACTAAAATCTGCAGCTTAACATATACAATGTTAAACTGCAATATACAGCACATGCCCCCCCCCCCCCCTCCCAAAAAAAAAAAAAAAAAAAAAAAAAAAAAAAAAAAAAAAAAGATACATCTGCCTTTATTTGCAGAGCTTTATTTAATAAAATCATAACTAAGGTGTCTTTAGACTGGGAATTATGTTTCCTTTCATAATATGAATGCAAATTTTCAAATAGGGGTCGTCTATACAGGGGTCACATTCACTCAGGAAGAATTGGAGCAATCAAAAACGGCTTTTGGAGCAGGAAAGTGAGTTTTTGGAGCAACAAAAAACAACTTGTGGAGCAGGAAATCAAGTTTTTGGAGCAGGAAAATGAGTTTTTGGAGCAGGAAAATGAGTTTTTGGAGCATCAAAAGTCTTCTTTTGAAAATAAATTCAGTATCACCATTGTACCCAACACATATGTTGAAATCTCATACAGTACAAAATCTATACTCCGGACCTCAGCGATTCCAAATTTCGGATCATTTGCCATAAAAAACAAAGAAATGAAATCTAATTTAACCCCTCCCTTACTCCATGAAATATTTATATCAGGGATGCATTAGCAATACTAACTAGTATGGTATGGCCATCACGAAATATTCTTCTATATAAATCGAATCGTCTGCAACAAAAATTAAATGCCAATGTATTCGAGCTTGAGATATAGCTATCGCAGAAATCATAAAAACGAAACATAGCAGCGACACTTGTCAGGCAGTATGCACCCAAAATTAATAAGGATCTATTTAGGTCAAGGTCTAACAGAGTCTGAAATTTCATGAAATTCTGTGCATTAGTTCTTGAGATATAGTTATTGCACAAATCGTGAAAAATGTAGCATAGCAATGCCCCCTGTTTATTTATGTCAAAGTGTAAATCTGAATTTCGAAGAAATTCCTTGCATTAGTTCTTGTGGTATAGCTATCAAGGAAATCATGAAAAATGCAGCATAGCAGCTCCACTTGTTGGGCAGTTTACACCAAAACTTAATTAGCACAATTAATGTCAAAGTCTAACTGAATCTGAAGTTTGTTTTAATTATGTATTTCAGTTCTTGAGATAGGGTGCAAACAAACAAAAACAGCAATTACTTACAAAAAGTCCTTTTCCTAAATATAATTCGAAATTGCAGATAGTGTCCTGTTTCGGGTCACGGAACCTGTTTCCAACCCACGCTTCCGTTGCAGGTGGGGTTGGCTTTAAATGCTTTGGGTTGTCTGATTTTTCAAAACTAAGTCCTGAATTTTTTCCAATAAAAAAATTATATATTTGTTGGTATTAAATCAAAAATTATTTTTTTTCATAACGACCATTTTTTTAAAAATACGACTGATTAACAAAATTTGCAATTTTTTTCAGTCACTGATTGGCAAAATTCACAATTTTTTCTGCGATCGATTCACGAATTTCGCAGTTTTCTTTCGTGATTGTTGGTCAGAAATTGCAGATTTATTTCAAGATTGAAAATCACAGTTTTATTTTGCAATCACCTTACGAAAATTGCAGTTTTATTTCGCGATCGTCTGGCGAAAATCACAGGTTTTTTTTCGCAGTCACTTGCTGATAATCGTAGTTTTATTTCTCCAATTTATGACAAAAATCTGGATTTTATTTTGCGACCGTCTCACGAAAATCATGGTTTTATTTCTCGATCGTCTGATGAAAATTGCAGTTTTATTTTACAGTCGTTTGACGGAAATCACGGTTTTATTTTACAATTGTTTGACGAAAATTATGGTTTTATTTCACAATTGCTTGATGAAAATTACGGCTTCATTTTGTGAATCTTTGACGAAAATCGCGGTCTTATTTCGCAGTCACTTGTCGAAAATAGTTTTAAATCGAGGTTTTATTTCGCGATCGTCAGATGAAAATTTCAGTTTTATTTAGCAATCGTTTCACGAAAATCGTGGTATTATTTCTCGGTCACTTGCCGAAAATCATGGTTTTTACTTCGAGGTCGCTTGCCGAAAATCGAGGGTTTACTTCGAGGTCGTCTGACGAAAATTGCAGCTTATTTTGTGGAAATCATGGTTTTATTTCGGGATCGTTTGACGAAAATCGTGGTATTATTTCTTGGTCACTTGCCGAAAATAATGGTTTTACTTCGAGGTCGCTTGCCAAGAATCGAGGTTTTATTTCGCGATCATTGACGAAAATTGCAGTTTTATTTCGCAGTCGTTTGATGAAAATCACAGTTTTATTTCGTGATTGTTTGATGAAAATAGCAGTCTTATTTCGTGTTCAATCGCCGAAAATCACAGTCGTATATCGCGGTTACTTGCCGAAAATCGAAGTTTTATTTCGTGATCGTCTGACGAAAATTGCAGTTTCAATTTGCGATCGTTTGATGAAAATCACCATATTATTTCTCGGTCACTTGCCAAAAATCATGATTTTACTTCAAGTTCGCTTGTCGAAAATCGAGTTTTATTTTGTGAGAGTCCAATGAAAATCACCGTTTTTTTCTGTGATCACTTGACAAAAATCTTGATTTCAGATCACGGATTTGATTTTTTTTAAATTAAAAAAGGGGAAATCTGCCGTTTGGTGGAAAATGGCATTCCTGGGAAGAAAATGGTGCAAAGAAATCCGATTTCACCGTAGAAAAGAAAAAACAAAATGCTCGTTTTGGAGCAGAAATAGTAAAAAAAATGCATTTGTAGCAGATATTTTCATTTGGAGCAGTTTGGTGCAATTGGAGCAGGTCTGTGACCCCTGTCTATATATAAAAAATTGCACCAACTTTTTTTTTAGATAGTAAGACCTACATTTTACATATTTCAGTTTTTTGGATCAAGGCAGTCAGGAAAAAGGTATAGTTTATATAAATACTTCTGATTAACTCTAAACCCATTCATGGCGAGAATCTTTTATACTTTTTTAATTCTTTAACACCAGTTTTTCCATGCTGTAATTTTGACTAATTTAATTTGTCAAAATTTCAGATTAGATAAAGGGAAAATTTCCGAGCTAAAATACTGGTTTCCAAATTTAAATGTTTTGTGTTCCTGAAGTGGCAAGTTTTCTTGTCAACAGGTGTTAATGAGTTAATAGAGTTATAATAGAAAATGTGTCAGGGGTTTATCCATACAGTTAGAAAAATTAAATTAGGATTCCAGAAGGAGAACATCCAGAATCACACTAGAAAAAGTGTAGAGGCAATCTAAATATAAAATAAACTAAAAAAACCCTCTCACCTATCAAGTTTCACTTAAAAAACCTCTCATATAAATTTTTCTGATTGCTTTTTTTTTTCTCTCTTGTATGTGATTGAACAGTAGCAGAATTTCTTTTAAACTTTCTAAAACTAAAATTTCACTGCATCTCAAAACGTAATGATTGGAATGAATTGAAACTTACACATCCATGTTTTTGATGGTGCTCATTCTGTTTATATATAAACTGATGTAGATTATAATTCATAGTTTTTTATATGAATTTTTTTAATAATTTTCATAATTAAAAATATGCTTTTGAGAAAAAAAAATGCCTAAAATATGTTTGGGTCCATTCAATGTATCTCAAAGGAAAAAAAAATCAATTTGATGATTTTTTGGGGAAGATATAAATTAAAGTTTGTCACATGAATTTAACATTAGTATCCTCAAACTTTGACCTGTTCAAACTCCATGAAGATTTAACAAAAATACATAAGCTATATACATTTCTAAGCTGATATGATCTAAAGAACTCATATAAAGTGTCAAAAGTGGGTGTTAACATTTGAAAAATCAAAGTTGGTGCAATTTTTATTATACAAACAATCTATACTATTAAAATCTGTGCGAGTATCTATATAACCTCAAAAACTCAAAAACCACAGGGCTACGAAATTTTGCATACATGTTGCTTGTAGAGGGCCCATGAACGATTGGGGCAAAAAATTCGAAAATTTTAAATAGATTTTTGATAGATTAAATATTATCTAAAATCCATCCACAAAGAGATCTCATCAAAAATATGCTTTTTTATCTTCGGTTGGTTGATTGTATAAAATCTCTGCAGAAATCATTAAATAAATCAAGGTAGGGATTAATGCAACTGCGAGTCCAGTATTTAAATTCGATGGATCAGAGATTATATGATATGTAGACAAACAACTTAATTATTAACCTTTGCCATATGCTAAAACTTAATTTTAAAGGATTTTGTCGACTTAATGAATGATAATTAGCTGGGTTTAAGGTTTTTTTTACATGACATATATTAGTATGATAGAGATTATTAATACAGAAAACATTATTTAACAGATTATTTGTTAAATTTGCTGATATGTGAAGAGGTGGGGGTTAACGACTTTTTATTAAATATCCCATTTATTTTACTTGACAGCGTGCCACCTCACGGCAGATTTTTCATTAAATGACCCTCCTTATTAATCAATCCAAATCTACTGCTCTGATTTCAACAGATCTAATTACATTTAACAAATTTAACATTTTTAGCTTCACCCGTAATGTTTAATTGCTGTTTTATATAGATAATACCGCTATTTTAGAATAACAGTTTTTGTAAAAATGAAATTTATGTTCTAATAAAAATACAGAACCCGTATTCAGTTGATGCATACCAACAGTCAAAATGATTTGTTGCTGAGTACTTGACAGCGGACCTCCTCGCAGGTAATTATTTAATTGCACTTAATTATTACCTTTTTTAAAAAAGAAAAGAAAAACATTTTATCAGAAACATCAACAAAACTTTTTTTAATTCTATTTATTCCCTTATTCCAAAGACATTGTTTTATCGTCTGCTGCCATAGCAACATGATAAATTAAATTTCATTTTTAAAAAATGCACAGTAGTCAAAAAATATTTTTCTAAATCGAATAGTCTCAACACTTTAACAGGGGAATTCTTATTTCTTATTTAGATATTTTGAAACTGTTTGTTGTCATTGCATTTTCATGCTAAGTTTTGTTTCATATTCGATTATTATTATGTCTATTTGATTTGAATTTTTTACGTACTACGCGGATTTTTGGTTGTGTAAATATGGATTTTAATAGACATAACAAATTTTTATATTAATAAACTTTAGTTTGGTTGTACAGATTTTTATTTTAAATTTTGGTTTTAGAATTAAATTCATGAACTCCCGTGTGTAGAGCTGCTTAAACAGCTAGTTACTATATTAAAAATTGCATTCATATTCAGAAGGTAGTCATTATTCTGAGTACAATGACACATTCGGTGTGATTTTATTGTAAACTACCTGCAAATAAAGGCAGATGTATCTTTTTTCTAGGCACAAAATATATAATGTTAACTCTTTTTAATTTGTATCAGTGTTAAAATTTTTCTTAGTATTCCATGTATTCACAAATTTACATAATATCAAAAATTAGTAATATTTTCACACAGCTGTATATACAATCAACAAATCAAAACAAGACTTTAAAGTTATAACACAAAATTTGTCCAAATTAAAAGGGCCATACCATTTTTAAAGTATAGTTTTTCTGTAGTTTTGGCTTATAAGGGGTTCATAACTCATCTAGTGAAATTTGGCTATGGATATAATTGTGAAAGCAATTTCAATGAAAGATGTATCATTAATAAAATACCTATATAAAAGGCACCCATGAGATCAATATAATGCACAATATATGGATACAATTATAAAAGCATATTTTGCTCAAAATAACCTTAGTAGCCTCAACCAATAAGAAATTTTTGCAAACTTTTTTACAATGCATTTAATTTAATTTTTAACTGAAGAATAAATTAAAGAATTATGTATTGTCTGCTTAGCATTTCAAACCATATGTAACTGACTCAGCCATATACAATATTTAGATAAACATACTTAACTCTATACTTTAGAAAATAACAGGAATACAGGGCTTACCAAGTTCATATGAGCTACCTCTTGAAACCTAGGATTACAAAGGAAAAAAAAAAATGTAAGCAATCAAAAAATTTAAAATACAGTTTTTATTTAACAATAGATATTAGTCTACATATGAAAATACATATTAGTCTATACTATACAAAAATGATTTTTCTCAGTAAAGTAAAAAAATTATATTTGATAAGAAAAAACTTTAAAATAATCTTTTGAAAATGTTTAGGATAAATGTTATAATAAAACAAGTTTTTGAAGTATTTAGCAGTTTATAGATAGGTATACAACATTATACAACGCCATGTAGCTGAATGAAATGAAAAATTTAATATTACACAGTATAAAAGCTGCATTTCCTCTTCATTTTTAAATTTAGGTAATGTAAGATATTCTGTCAGCAAGTCATTCAGTAAATATTTAATCTTAATTTTTGAGTGGAAATACTGAAAGATTATTTATGGCAATTTATCACATGTGGTATATGTATTGAAGTGTTATTCAGTAAATAAAAGGGAGGAAGGTTGTGGAGGAGATAAACATTATTGTAAATCTTAGCACAAATTAGGTTTACCTGAAACCTCTCTTGCCTAAATATATGTAGAAAGTTTTAACAAAAGAAGCTAACCTGTAGAGGAAAGCAAACCTAGAGGAAAACTAATTAGGAGAGGCTCAGCTAACTTGTAGCATGATACAGTGATCTAACAGTGATACAGCAAGATCTGTGTAGTATATCATCATTAACCATTTTCAATCCACTGCTGGATGTAGGTCTCCCCCAGATTTTTCCATTGTTTCCTGTCTAGCGCTTTAGTCATTCAATTAACACTGGACACTTTTCTGATTTTGTCACCCCATCTTACTTGAGGTCATTTTACATCTTTGGGATACCACTGTAGGGTGTTTACGCTCCATCTCTTGTCTTGTCTTCTTGCAATGTGCCCAGTCCATTTCCATTTTAGCCATTTAATTCTCTCAATGATGTCAAAAACTTTAGTCTGACTTCTTATCCAAGTTATTCTCTT
The DNA here is from genome assembly GCA_963931845.1 of Maratus michaelseni. Lineage (NCBI taxonomy): Eukaryota > Metazoa > Arthropoda > Arachnida > Araneae > Salticidae > Maratus > Maratus michaelseni. The sequence continues at coordinate 38,605,021 of OZ007586.1, read as the reverse complement.
TCTGTCTCTTCTGGTTATGCCTAGCATACATCTTTCCATACTTCGCTGTATTGTTTGTAATCTTTGTACAATCCATTTTGTTAGCATCCATGTTTCTGCTCCATAAGCTAGAGCAGGCAAAACATATTGGTTAAACATCTTTCTTTTCAAACAAAGAGGCATGTTACTTTTCAGAATAATATTGTTCTTCCCAAAAGTACTCCATCCATTTCTTATTCTTCTACTGATTTCATTCATGATACTGTTGTGCAATATTTCCTGTCCAAGGTATACATAACTTTGCACTTCTTTAATCTCAGTGTTGATGTAGACTATTTTCATTTTGGATGCAAATGAATTGAACATCACCTTAGTCTTTCTAAATTTATTTTTAATCACACATTAATGCTAGCTTCTGCCAAATCTTTTAGCATATTTTCCAATTCTTCAGAGCTATTACTGAAAATTAAAATGTTATCAGCAAACCAGAGAAGGCTTAAATATTCCCCATTTATTCGAATCTCTTTGTTTTCCCAATCCAGCTTCTTGAAAATATTATATATATACATACTATACAGATAACACTGGAAAAATGGAAGCAACATATATCTAAAAGTGGAAAAGGTTTGAAAAACAGAAAGAAATATAGAAAATAATGAGAGACTGGAAGAAAAGTACAAATCCACAAAATATTTTTTATCATTCTAACCAAAAATTGCTGCATTGGAATCAGTATGAATCTAAATTGTTCTTTGATACAGTAGTCGACAGACATGTTTCCCCTAAGTCTTGTGTCTCTTTTTAGCTATTGCAAATGGCAAGTGACATGAATGACTTAGGTAATCCGCATGCAGGTAACCAAGTGAGAAATTTAGAACATGGCATTTTGGGAAGTAAACCCCCAGTGGTTCTTAGCAAAATGGTACTTGACTTTTATTCAAGACTGGTTATAACCAGTCATAAATGATGATTTGACAAAGTTAGAAGAGTATTTCTCATTTTTTCAATAAAGGGAAAGAATCTTTCAAAAAATGGAGTCAAAGTTGGCAATTAGCAATGGTTGTTACACATGGTAAATAAGAGAAAGTTCCTTATCAGTGATGAATTCAGAGCAACATCTCCCCCCCCCCTTTTCCTAGACAAAAATGTTAAAATTTAATATTCATAGAAAATAAACTATTCAATCCCAAAGTTCCAATAATATTGAATAATTTTCATCTGCATGCCCCATAACAGTTTCAGATAATTTAATTTAAATATAAAATAAGCAAGTTTTATTCTATAAATGAAACATATTTTAGAAAGCTTGTTTTTAAAGGCTGAGAATTGCAAATACTTTGCAATATAATAATTTTATCAATTATAATAATAATAAAAATGTTACGCTTATAATTTTAAAACAACCTTAAAAGAGGAATTATCACTCAAATGCAGCTTGTCTATTCTAAAAACATTGATCTAGTTGTGCGCAAAGAATTTTCCTATTTTTTTCTCTAAAATGCATTTAGATGTTTTATATAATTGTAACAAAAAGCTACAACAGGCAACATCTAAATTATTAGTGATTACTAAAATTACTTATGCTCCATTTCTTTGACTGAGTAATATATTTAATAACTTTTCTCATAAGTTTTGTAGAAAACTGATAAAACTTTTGTAACTTTCAAATCTCTCTGCTTTGTTTCACTCTTTTTAACCCTTTTGGCTGACAACAACACTTTGATAGTGTCTTTGTTTGAGTTTACTGTGAATTCTAAGTATTGTTGATATTTATTCACAATTTATCATAAGTATTTACATTTTTTTTAGAGGCTAAAAAGAATTTGAAAAAAGACAATTATTCTAGAATTAGATTAGAAACTGAAAGGTTAAACATATTGCTAAGTACCTAGGATTATTTAACAAGCATAAAGAGAACAGGTCTCTCTCGGTAGCGGTAGGAGCACTGGATTTCTAATGACAGTTTGGCACATTATCCTCCCACCGTCCCATGAGTGTGGGGAGTGAGATGTTTGCTTCAAAAAAAGGTTACTAGTCTGCAGTCTTTTTATATTAGATGTCTATGTTCACAACTCATTCTGATATCACCAGAGGGTAAATACTGTGTTGGAGAGCACAGTCTAAAATTTCATACAAAGTTACTCACAGAACACTGACCTTGACTAACCCCTTGGAAGTTCTAAAAGTTCTATACATTCTATATATTATTATTGTTTTTTCAAAGCCGTATGATCTGAGCTCTCCCTGGAAAACTTTGGCTGGGTGCATACACTAGGTAATGACTGTGAAAATTTTCTAACATCATCTTAATGAGCAATACGGGCCACTTAAGGGAACTTTGTATAGGGTATCCAGGATAGTTGGGCCTCTGGTTTTTGCCTCTCTGATGCAGCTTTGCTGTGCCTCTTGGTTCTATACTCCCTTTACCTTTTCCCTCTTTACCTAGTCTCAACTTAGTCTTGCCAAAATAAAAACTGGATGCTCTATACACACAAAATAAAATTTGGATGCTCGATGCATCCATTTTCTGAGGTTATATTTAGCCACTGGTGCTCCCAACTCTGGAGTCGCCCTGCTTTTGTGGGGTTCTCACCGGAGTTTTCAAAATTTATTTTTTGTTGACTATTTATTTTGCTTCTAAATTTCAGTGTTTATATTTTACTTCATTTTTGATGGAAGAGGTTTCATGTGGAAGTTTACGTTCTATGTTGGAACTCCTTAAGCACATGCATTGTCTTGTCTGGAATCATTACCTAACTTGTAAATTAAATACACATGGATAACTTGTTTTCAATAAATTATATGAAGTGGGTAAAGAAATAATTTAATTTTATAGTTTGAAATAAGTTGACTGAATAAATTTGAATGATATTTCATAAGTAAATTTATTTATCTTTCAGAATGATTCATCATGAAAATTTCATTGAAAGCATTAGTTTTGGTAAAGATCTGTATTTTTTGAGCACAGCTGAGGTATAAAAACACAAGTTTTTTCATTTCTGTTAGTGGAACTATCTTTGACTATTTTTCCATAATGGAAGAAAGAATCTTAGAAAAATTCTGTTATCTGGTTACATATTCTAAACTATGCATCTGGGCAAAAAAAAAAAACAAAAAAAAAAAAAAAACACCACAACAAAAACAGGTGTCAAACTAAAAGTATCATTTTTATTCAACAGGACGGATTAATATTTAGCATGTTAAAAGAAACTTTCTGAACATATAATATTTACATACAGATTGATATGCAAAGTTTAAACAATCATTCCATTAACAATAACTGCCTAAGTACTTCAAAGAAAGAAAATGGAATAGTTATAAATCATTTGAATGAAACAAAGCTATGTGTCATGATGAAAAAAAAGTTTTAACAATAAAAAATTTGTAGACAGTCCATAAGGAAATTAAAAAGTACAAATGAGTGTCAACACATAATTAAGGCTGTTTGCAAATCCAAACTGGTACTATCTGACATATTCCTGAATTAATTTGTATCCGTAAACGCAAGAGATTGGCATTTGCTCTTAATTAGAAACTGTGAAATCAAATAGTTTTTTTCCATTTTTCAATAATTTCAGAGAATCTTTCTAATAATGAAGTCAAAGCTGACATTGTGAACTGCATTTTTGAATGTGGCCACCCGGTAAAGGTTATTATGACATAACTATTGATACTAACTCAAGATTTAATTAATTTATCAAAATATGAAAAACTATTCAATTCCAAATCACTTCAATAGTCATCCCTGCAAGTATTATGTTTATGTTAAAAAAAAGTTTGTAAATGTGTCAGAAAGTTTTGCAGGGAAATTTTTGAGACCAACCTTAAGAAGCAGAATCTTAGGCACAGAAAAACTAACTCTAACATTTTTAAAATTGAAAATGTTCCTCCACTTAATAAATCTAACCTTCTCACTGTCTAGCACAAGGGTAAAATTATAATGTTAAATCTGCATAAAAATTATAATATACTAAAAATAAGGTTATTCCAACATCAATGCAAAACTGAATTATGCATATGAAGATAAACTTTGAAAGTATCAATCATTAATTAATGATTTAAATGTCAACATTAAAACTGTTTAATTATATGAATTTAAATAACACATGTATTGCAGTGAAGCTTACAGGTCACTGAACAATTGAATCAGTACACTTGGTCTGGACAGTGAGAAGGTTAAGTATACTATAAATATACCATAACTTGGGGTTACTTTGACATCCCTTAAAAAATGATTTAAATCTACTATGTTACTAGTTAGTGATGTTAGAGTATTGGTGAATCATGTCCATATTCTTAACACAGTAAATCTAGAACTGATTTAAAACACTTTTTTTGTTTTGGGTTCTTGATCCAAGTATCTGTTACAGTATTTTTGAAAAGTTGTAAATTATTTTAGTTCTTCTGAAATGTCTAGAAGTTCTAATTGCACTGTCATTTTAAAATTTATACATGTTTAAAAGTATTTAGATATCATATATGAGGACATGCATATAAAGAAATAGAGTAGAACCTTGATTTTACACTCATGGAATTTACAGTTTTGCAAAATTTAAAACAAAATTCATGTATATTAAATTTTTCTGTTAAATTAATATCAATATATCAAACAATTTGCTTTAGAATAACAATATGTTCCCAGAATTTACAGTTTTCTTCAGAAAGACAGAAATTTTACACTAAAAAATTGATCAGTTGGAACAGCACATGATAACAGAATATCCCCTTAAAGTTCAATCCAACAAAATTTTTTATTTTATGAGTATCCAAGCCTTAATTATATAGATATGATAGATACAATTATGTTTTTTACGTTTTGTCACAATTTACTTTTTATTTCAAATGAAAATGAAAGTTCTGCATAACAATAATAAAAGTGATGTTGAGTTATGAGAGTAGTTATGAGAGTAGTTATATGAGTAGTTATGAGAGAAATACATAACTATATTTAATGGATAAAGGAGACTTGATTTTCCTACCCTCCAACCTGATAGATAAAAAAAATTCTTCTTTCTAAGATGTTTTCACTGTTATACGGCAATAATACAATTTAGGATCTGTATTTACTGCCTCTCCCTCTGAATGATTTTTGTTTTTGACTATTACTTAAAAATGTATTACACAATATCAGAAATACAGATTTATTTAGCAAATTTTAATGTATTTCAATTATATATCAATTTGATTTATATTCAATACAAAGTGCTCATAACACCATCATAGTTTTTTTATATGTTAGTATGCATGTAAAAAAGCATACTTCATTAATATAAAGAAACTACGGTGGAACTTATATAATTGAAATACAATATAATTTGCTAAATAAACCTATGTTTTTGATCTTGTATAACACATTTAAACAGACTGTAAGCAAAAAGCAGTCAGAAAAGCAATAAATACAGATTCTAAATTATATTAACCCCTTAATCATCGTGCCGATAAGTGTAGGCTACTTTTTTTAAATTCATATTGCTTGATTGCCACCAATTTTTTTAAGTAGAAATATTCGGATTACTTAATGGCAGATAAAATAATGCGAGCATAAAGCCAATTACACTATTTTAAAAAACTGGTGGAAATCAAACAATCTAAATTTTAAAACAGTAGCCTACACTGTCCATGAATGTATAAGCACGACGATTAAGAGATTAAAACTATCAAAATAGCTAAGAATTTTTTTAAATTATTTATCATATCAGAAAGGGAGGAGGGCTAGAATGAGCCTTAACTATCCACCTTCTGAAAATTAATAAACAAATAAATAAAGCTCACTTCTTTCTTTTTATCTTAAAATCTATCGTCTCTTCTTCTTTTCTTGTCTGTTTCTCCTCCCAACATGATGACTGTGATGTCGATGTGAAGGCTGGTGAATAGGCCCATCTGGTAATACATCTTCATCACTTGAATCACCGCCATCCTAAAGATGTGAAAATGTTAAAAAATTAAAAAAGAAAATTTCAAATTATATGATAAAATGCAAAAATATGTCTAAATAAAGTCAGATTGTGATTCTTATTTCTACATTCTTATGGTTATACACTGAAACTTGTAATTTCCCAGATTTTCACCCAACAGAAACAGCCAAATAATTGGACATTGTGCTACAGTATAGTTCTTTTTTCCTTTTGCGGAACATAGAATAAACTTTTACAGAGATTTTTTATATATAATTTCACACACCATACAATATCAGGCACTGCCTAGAAAACCAGATTTTAGAGCTGACAGTATTTTGAAATGTTCATCTGGTAACTTAAGATGGGAATGCACAACCTGTGGTCCACAGAGACCCTAGATACTAACTTCTCCAGAAATTCTGGAATTGTAAATTTCACCAATTAGTCACAGAAAAAATTACACATTTTATCCATAGGTTGCAGAAAGACATCATGAATTACGTCAAAAAGATACATAAAAATCATGAATTTCATTGATTTGCGGTGTAAAAATCATAAATTTTGTTGATTGGGCTTATAAAAATCATGAATTTGATCAATGGGATTAAAAAAAATTTCAAATTTCATCAATAGGGTGCATAAAAATAACGAATTTCGTCGATCGGCACATAAAAATCGTGAATTTCATCGAACGGGTGTGGAAAATTCATGAATTTCATCTTTTTGTTGCTAGACAAAAAAAAAATTGCGAACTTCATTAATCGGCCGATGGATACCAGATACCTAAATTGGAAATTCCGGAGTTGCAAATTTTGTCATATGAAAAATTCACAGATTTTGTCAGTCACTCAAGGAAAAAATTCATGAATTTTGTCAATTGGTCGTGGAAAAAAATTGCCAATTTTCTCAATGATTTATGGAAAAAAAATTGAGAATTTTGTCAGTCACTCGTGGAAAAAAAATTTAGAGTTTTGCCAATCGCTGATGGATTTGTCCATTGGTTGCAGAAATAAATGGCAAATTTTGTCGATCAGGCACAGAAAAATAGAATATTTCATCAATTTGTTGAGGGGAGAAAATTGTGAATTTTGTCAATGCATATCAGGAAAAAAATCACGAATTTCGTCAATGGTCATTTGTAAAAATTACAAATTTTCTCAATCGATTGCAGAAAAATATCACAAAATTCATCAGTCACTGATAAAAATCACAAATTTCACAAAATCAGTCACTGAAAAAAAAAAAAAACTTTAATTTTGTCAATTGGTTGCAGGAAAAAAAAAAAAGCATAATTAGTTAACCATGCTTTGTATTCTAAAAACAAATTTTCATTTTTTGGAAATGAAGTTATTCTTCATAAAATATTTTGTAATTATCAATAATGATCAGCTTCTTATAAATTTTGCATACTTTTTTTCATCAACAAGTTTCCACTTATCAAGAAGGAACAGTTAGTCTTCATAAAGTGCTGTATTCATATAGATATGTAAAAGCTCTGTATACAAATATTTATTTCTATTTATTTGTTTTTTATAAACAAAAATCACCATTCTTCAAGAAGTTATTTTTTTACAAAATTTTCATAATTAATACAGTATACTCCTCCAAATCTGCAAATACCTTAAATCTGCACATCGTTTCCAATGTAAACTCAATGAAACTTACAGTTAAGATATAGGTGTAAAATTCAAGTTTTTTTTATTTTTATATTCTGTACACATTTTAATATGTAATTCCGGTTAATATGATTTAACTCATGTTTTGTCATGAAGGAAGTATAAATTTATTTTTGAAAAAATTCAAGATAGTGCAGATATCAGTGGTGATCACAATATTTTTACCAAATAATTTATGTATTAATCAAGTTTTTTTGGTTATTAAGTATGGCTAAACATGAATTAAAACTTTGTAATTTTAAGATTTTGATGTGAATTATTAGTGTATATTTATAAGGTGAGTTTAACTGAATAATTCAAGAAAAAATTATCTCATCATCATTACATGCATATTTAGTTATGCAATATTAATTATTTACTTGACACACTTTTAATATTTTAAATGTTTTTAAAATTTTCTTATTTTACTTAATTATTTTACTGTATTGTAAGCATTCATTATAATTTCGAGTGCATTATTAAATTGAAATTATTGTTTAAAAAATGTAAACAATACAGTGACCAGAAATCTGCAAAATTCTAACATCTGTACAACCTCTGGTTTTAAGATATGCTGATTTAAGGGAGTCTACTGTATATATATAATATATTCAGATTTTTAAAATAACTATATGCATTTTCATCACCAACAACAATTTCAAATGTCAGGAAAAAAAGAACTTTTACTCCTAGTCCACTTTCAATGTTAATTAGAAATTTGTTTTAATTTCTTACATAAAGAATTCCATTAAGGGAGATTCTCCCATCTTATAAAAGTTTCTAAAGTGAGGGATATTAAGTGCATATTATGAGGTTCATATTACTATGAAAAATTAGATTTATTATTAAAATTAGTCATTTTTTGTTTTTTAACTTGATATCCACATTTTATGATTGAATATGCAGACCTGCCAACCTTTGAAAATGAGAAATAGCAGCACACCAAATTCAAATTTATCTGAAGGTTGGTTGGTTGGTGGCTGTTTTTTACGCTGCAAATTTTAAGTGAGCAAATACTAATCAATTAAATGCATGTGTATATCCATAAGCACACAAAGTAGGAGACTCTTTTGTTTTTGCTAATTTTTTGTTGCGGGTGGGATAGATTAAACATAATTATTCCCATTCAATTAATGCTCTGTCCACTCCTAAGCCAAATTTCTGAACTTCACAGTGAATTTTCTGAAAGATTCCAAGGCGGTTGGGGGGAGGGGATGATGGAACTACAGGTATATCTTTCAGAGAAAAATGTCTGAGTTATAGTCCTTCATCAGGTCGATTAAGCTGATACAACCCTGCATGTCGGGTCTGTGCTAATTGTTTTTTATTTCAGGTCGGGTTAAACAAATTTTTGAAAAGTTAGTTCAGTATATTGTTTCAGATTAAAAACTATATCATAATAATAAATATAGATGCTTGTTTCTGCGTGTGCTGTTTTGCAAAGAAACTGCTGTGATGTAAACAGAGCTAGAAGATTTGACAGGAAGGTATCTATGCCTGAAGTTATGTATCTTGAAGCCAGTTTTTGGATCTTTTGAAAGCAGTTTTAAAACTCAATTTGTTTTCATATTTTGTGGCAAATTTTCTATATTAGTAAAAGGAATCCGGTTTCAATCTTTTAACCCAATGCAGTAAATTTTGAAGAAATTTGTATTTTTTCATCAATCCTTTGAAGAATTTTGTGTATTTTCAGCAATCCTTTGGCGAAATTCATATTTTTTCAGTGATTTTTTTGATGAAATTTGCATTTTTTCAGCGATCCTTTGATGAAATTTGAGTTTTTTCAACAATTCTTTGATGAAATTCACATGATTCTCTGAAGAAATTTGCGTTTTTTCTGCAATCCCTTGGCGAGATTCACTTTTTTTTCCGGCTTAATTCTCTCTTTTTTTTTTGGTAATCTTTTGACAAAATTCGCGTTTTTCAATGATCTTTTGATGAAATTTGCATTTTTTCAACAATCATTTGACGAAATTCGCGCTTCTTCAGCAAACTGTTGACGAAATTCGTGTTTTTCGACAATCCTTTGGCAAAATTTGCTTTTTCCCGCCAATTTTTTGACAACATTCGAGTTTTTACAGCAATCCTGTAACAAAATTCGCGTTTTTTTTTTTTTTTTTTTTTTTTTTTTTAGCAGAAAATCGCAGTTTTAGACAGATTTTTGTAGCATTGTAGTTTGTGGCTCAAAATCGTAGCATCTACGATTTTTTCATAGCAGTTGGCAGCTCTGAATATATTAAAAAATATAATTTAGAATTGTATATCCCCTCCCCAAATTCATTGATTAATCTTTTTTTGGCACTGCTTTCATGTTTATCTTCATTCTTATACTTTTAATAAGGCCCATTTTACTTCTTGAAATAAAGTCAAGGAATATTTTCACTCCTTGAAAAATCCCTAACTATATCTCTGTTATATATACAAACTAAACTATTTATATTATCTTGCCAACTACACAGCTGTCCAAAAATTAAGAGACAATGAGCAGACGCTTTAACTTTTTACATGGTTTGTCGAATATCTACTGAAATTTTTGACAAATTGTTCTTGAAATTCAAGGATGTAAAACACATATTTTACTTCAAGAACAGTAGAAACAGTATACTGTGATTAAAAAATTAATATATTGAATATTGGATAAGATATGGGCATTTGTCTGAAATATTTTATAACTGTGCATGCACGAACTATACCAAAAAATATTTCTCATGATTTGGTAGTCAATTCTATAGAGTAGCTCACATAAATAGACCAGTCAAATATCGTGAAAACTCAGAAAGATACTAGCAACACAATGAGCTAATTGACAAATTCAGGGGAGAAATCGCATATAATCCAATGGGATTTACCTCCCGCCCCACCCCTGAATTAGTCAATTAGCTCACTGTATTACTAGTATCTTTCTGAGTTTTCACGATATTTGACTGGTCTATTTATATGAGTTATTCTATAAAATTGACTACCAAATCATGAAAAAAAAAATTCTTTGGTATAGTTTGCACGTGCGCAGTTATAAATTATTTCATACAAAAGCCCACATCTCATCAAATATTCAATATGTTAATTTTTTAATTGCAGTATACTATTTCTACTGTTCTTGAAGTCAAACACTTGCTTTACATCCTCGAATTTCAAGAACAATTTGTCAAAAATTTCAGTAGATATTAGACTAACCGTGTAAAAAGCGTCTGGTCACTGCCCCTTTATTTTTGGACAGCAGTGTAAATTGAGTATGTTGACTAGGGAGGTGGTTGAGTGTAGGGGGCTAAAACTCTCCCCCTCCCCTTAAAAATCAGAGATTTTTATGAGGTTATAGGCCACCAATCCTCCCCCCTCATTCCTTCCCAAACACAAAATTTTGTTTACATTATAGGATATTGGCCCTCGACAATCCAGTTATTTTTGTAACTGGTCCTCCTCTTATAAAGGTTGTGCACCCTTAACTTAAGAAAATAGAAGTTATATCAATTATAGTTATAGCTGTTATCTCATTAATTGCATTTGTCTTTAAAATCAATAAATCAGAGGACTAGAAAAAACTTTTCCCTTAAAGTAAGCAATTCATTATGAAATTAATTATCACATTTCTCTTGTTTTCTGCATTAAATAAAAACCTTATGTACTGTAAAAGACCACCTTGAAATGCAGCACCAAATGATTTATATAAGGAATGGTATCTCTTGGTTCATGACTATAGAAAGACCGGGGTAAACAATATACCGGATTATCCCTAATTTATGGGAAATTTATATTTAATTTTACTTCCCAATAATTCACATAAAATTAATAAAATATAGAAAAAACATATAGTATATAGGTAGGTAAAAGATATTGCTTAGGAAATGTATCAAATCATGTCGGTTTCATTGTAGTTTTATCATTAGAATAAATTAAGGAAAATAAACCTTGAAAGTGATTATGCCCACTGCAAAATATATTGTATGTATTTTATTATTTTGAAAGCAATGCACCTGTAAGAAAAGATTAGGAATTTTGGTAAATATTGTAAACATTACACATGATATGCTATTTAAATGTATTAAGTTTATTTTTTATTTTGGAATTTAATAAATATTGTGTATTTAGCCTTACAATTGGGTAATAAAGAAAGAAATATATATTTAAGTATATGCATGGAACATCTTGTTTTTATTAGTTGAGGAACAGGCCAGGACATCTATTCCTATGAAATTGATTCACATAAGGAGGGTGGACTAATTACCAGGGGTCGATGCAGGTTTTTTTTCTTGGGGCCCATTTTGTGAAAAATAACATTTTGTAATGAAAGTCAAAATCCAGCTACTCAAATTCGAACCAAGCGTTTATTAACAAAAACTTTTTTTAAATAATTTTGCTCAAGTTTTCCTCTCTGGTGAACTTGCTTGTTTACAAATTATACATTTTAAAAGTCAAAGAATAATAAATAAATAATAAATAGTAAGTCTTTATGAAATTGAATTTTGTGAAAGGGCCTATTTTGTTAAAAGGAATTTTGTGAAGGAGCCCATTTTATCAAATTTATTTTTGTGAAGGAACCCATTTTATTAAATTTATTTTTGTGAAGGGGTCCTAAATAGGCCCCAAATTTTGTCTGGATCGACCCTTGATTACAATTTCAAATTCTTTATTTATACAAAAATACACATACATAACGATATAAATTCACAATTTTAAAGAAATTCAAAAATAGAAACATTGATCGGACCGAAAGACCTGTGTTCCGTGCAGAGGGCTAATTAATTGAGTTTGATTTAGAACTGCTGTGGCAGTATTATTATACCTTACAAATTTTTAATAACATATTTATGGCTTATCACCGACTATATTAAAAAAATATATTAGTTACAAAAAGGCAAAGAATTATTAAATTTCAATGATAAACATTTCTTTAATGGCAACTCGGCATAAGAAATAAAGAGAGGAGAAGCTGATAATCCTGTGGAAAGATATGAACAATACCAAATCTGGCACATGATACTTATGTGATTTAACAGTCTGGCATAAGTTAAAAAAGCATGCCAAGGAATAATTTACTAAATAAATGCAGCAGGGTTTGCTGCATTTTAGCCAGGCTAAAGAAAGCCATTTGACCCTTTTTTTGTGTGTGGTTTTAACCATTTACGTTATTAATAAAAAGTTTTTCAACATAAAGAAACTTCATAGAAATATTTTTAAATCAATGGATTCTTATTTCACATTTAGTAAATAAGAATTTACCCAGCAATTTTTATTAAAAGTACAAATAACAGAATAATTCATTCACCATCTTAAAGATAACCTAGATAATATATTTAAATAATATCAAAGTAACACAAACTGAACATTTCTGAGAGAAAATTTAAGTTCCAAAAAAGGATTTTTTTCCCCCTTATAAATAAAACAATATTATGCATATCGAAATACACAGTTATAGTTGAGCAATGGTATTTTAGAGCAGTTTTGAGAATAGATGACTCTAGTTTCAAGCTATGCAAATTTAAAGGAGTCTACTGTATATTAGAGCTGTTGCAAACCGTATGTATTCGTTACTGAGTAAAAGGTATTCTCTCTGACTCGAAGTACCGAATCGTTACTTTGGAATATGCCTCGTTACTGCATCAATGCGATACTGAACTAAATGAAATGAACCTTACACGCTGCTTCTATTTGCATGATTCATGAATGCAGATGGATAGTTTGATGTGAAAAGATGAGGGTTTGCGTTTGTATTTCGGACTCTGAGAATTCAGTCTTAGTTCTTCCGTATCAGTATCTCATATGGGGGTTCATTTAATCCTTTCGTAACTTTAGTACTGGCATAAGTAAAGACACGATGTTTACCGAAAATGCACTTTTGAATTTTGAAAGAAGCTTTTGAAGTCACGTGGTGAATAGCAGAACAAACAGCTTTTAGAATGATTTAGTGTTCAATTCAGACATTTTTATCTGATATGGAATTTTGCAGCTCTGGGGGGGAGGGGCATTGTGAATTTCAGAGGGCAGGATATGCACTTTTGACCATACATAAGATTCAATTGTCAACTCTTCTGAGAGTGACATTTTGATACTCTGGGGGGAAATGTCCCCCCCCCCCCCCGGACACTCTCTGAATTCATCACTGGAACGATTGCTACAAGATCGTTTACTTCTTTTTAAGATTACACCTATTATCTCTCAGATATGAAGTGTTGTATGTATTTTTCAAACATAGACAGTAGAATTGATTATTTTGACCAAGAGCATAATAAAACTTTTATTCATGTATTTAAAGAAAGTATGGATTCAAGCAATATGAAGGCAAGATGGGTTTGTTTTCCTTTAAGATTGTAATTAGGTTGATTTAGCATCCATTTTGCATTTAATCTATTAAAATTGTTCATAATTTTAGTGTAAAAAGAACAGAAGCTTATAGTAAAATAAAATATTCATTGTAGCGGTATTTAAGGACTAATATTTCAATGAAATGTAACTTTTTTGATTATTGATTTTTTTTTTTCATAAACGCATAAAATCAACAGGTGTTCTTGATCAGAAATAGATTAGCATCTCACTTTTTCCTTTAAATGCAGAGGATTTTTCAGGAGATACTGTTAAAATGGGTGTTTTGAACCGAATGTCTGGATCTGACATTAATTGAAGGGCCATCATAAGACAAAAATCGATTATACTAACTAGAAGGTGAGATGCAGTGCATTTATCGAATGAAGAACACTATTTGATTGACAATCATTTCAATTGTCATGACGGGCAGTTTCTTGATTTTATGTATTAAAATGAGTCTATGAATGTGCCAGAAAGTTTGGCGATGATGAGCAGGGGGAAATGCATTGTGAAAACTGGCTTAACACTAGTTTCCGTTATAGACAGGTTTTACTGTTTTCAATAAATAATGGGAATTTCTATTGAAAATATTCAATTACTATTTGTTTCTTTAATATATCCAGTAAGACCTGTCGAGACCAAATCTTAAGAAACCACAGAAAAATTCTGTTTTAGACAGATTTTCTGTCTTAAGGGATGAATTTGTGTTGTATTATTTTAGTGGAATATTTGCATTCAAGTTAAAATTCTGTTTTTATAATTTTTATTGTATTTATTATTATATTTTGTTTCCTCTTACACGCAGATTTCCGATACAGAGAGGTTCCATAGTAACAAAATTCCTTTAATACGTCTGGGTAACAGTAACAAATTCTTCCAAAGACCTCATGTACAGTATATAATTAGATTTGCTACAGTTTTGTGATCTTATATTTCACATGTAGTACCATATTTTCGGGAATATGCGCCGCACCCATCGTAAGCGCCGCTTCATTGGAAAATCGGTACAAAAAAAAAACAAATATACACGTAAGCGCCGCATCATTGAAAAATCGGTAAAAATGAAATAGTCACGATAAAAAACGATCAGCAAAATTGGATTCAAAGTAACAAGAATAGCGATAAAAATCTTACAAGATATATGAATTAACAATAAAACACAGGTTATCTTAAAATACAATAGGAAAAAAATATGTACTATGCCAATCGATTATTCGATTATCGTTTTAATCAAACATGGCCATATGCCGTGTGCTTATGAAATGAATATAATTTATCAACTATTGTAAAGTATACAATAAATACTTTTAAAGAGTGAGCTATTAATATTGAACAGAAAATAGAGAAACATGGAGAAGTTAAATATATTTTGACTATAGTAATTACGTTTTTATAATAAAAATATATTGTGATATGTACTGTTTATGAGCTTTATACTGAGATTACATGAATGTAAATAAAGGTGAAATATGAATGAATGTTAATGAATCCATATGTTTAAAAGTGTATTTGAGGCAGTAAGACTAAAAAAAAACATGAAATGAAGGCTTGTTTTTCACAATATCCAAATTTTGCTATGTTGAGAAAAAAATCATTGTACCCGCCACCCTTGAGTATGCGCCGCATTGCCGATATTTTGAACTTTTAAACACGTATGCGCTGCGGCGCTTACTCCCGAAAATACGGTACTTTAAATGCTCGGTTTTATATTTTCTGAAATGGTAAATCAGAGCAGGTATCCAGATAGATTTTATTTTTTATTTTAGTGAATAGTTAAACTTAAAGTTAATTATAATGAAAAGAACCCTCCAGAAATTAAAAATTACACCGAATATATGTATAGTACTTAAGATGATTTTTTATCCGTTTTCTAAATAGTAATAAAAGTAACAAGTACTTTCTAATGGGTAGTAAGTTTGAAAGTAATGAATGCATACAGGTGTTCATTTAGTTGTTAATTTTACAGTACTACTGTATATCAACTTTAATTAAACTTTAAACCTCATTAACTTTATTTATAAACATATTAACTTTATCTCGTTAATTTTTAAATGTAGTATATTAAGTTTAAACATATTAACTTTAAATTTAAATATATATTAACTTTAACTTTAAATATATAAACATTAACTTTTAAGGCTATTAGCCTGTGAAGCACATTCCTTTAATTACCCAAAAAGCAAGTTTAAAGCATTCATCTCATTTCGGTACAACAGTGAGTCACATAGAACCATAATACAATTGCATTACTATCAACTAGAAATATACGATTTACCAAAAAGAATTTAACCTTCCATAAATGTTTTGCTCACACACACATTCCCCAACTGACCTTATTATCCTAAATAGTACCTAACACAATTCAACTAATAACTTGTGTGACACTATATCAACTAAATATTACAGGGCATTTATTTGGAAAAAAAAAACGTAACCTCATGTGATTATACCACATCTAAAACAGATATAAAGCAAGTGTCTGAAAAAAATATATATATATACTAACACACAAAAACCTGAACATCTAAAACTAAGTACAGTCAACACTGTGAAATCCACATGCTTAGGGACTAAGGGTTTTGTGGATTATAGATTTTTCCAGATTATACATCATCCCTTTGTTTACATTTTATTTTTTAAAGTCTGACTATAAATTAAGAACAATTACACAAAAATTACAATAGAAAAGAACAGTGGTATAGCTACATTTTTCGGCGCCCAGGGCAGTAAGAAATTCTGTAACCCCCCACGCAATAAAAAATAAACAAATTATTTTTCCTCAAACGGCAAAAAAAAAAAAAAAAAAAAAAATTTGGTTTATACAGGGAGGAAAAGGTAGCTTTCTTCTTCCCTGTTTTTAAGTATTCAGTTAAATATTATTCAAACACACAGAACTAAAACGAGTCTAACCTTATTATAGAAGGTTTCTAGTTTTTATCAATACCAAATTTGAATGGGAATTTCGAAAAATTAGTCCCCTATCACCAAGTTGGTGGCATTTATGGCGACCTACTTTTTTCATCAAGAATATCACCAAGCTTGACGAGAATTTGACGTTAGCAGATATTGCTATGCTGTGTTAAGTGTATGAGAGTAGCAATAATCATTACAACAATGAAAGTAAATGCAAGAAACCACTCTTGCCCATAAATTAAACTCAAAATCCTGTTTCATTTAATAAGGTGCGTACACTCTTTAGAATTTACAAGGAGTTCCCATAAGTGACAAAACTTCAACAAATATATTTCAAATGACTCGCTGTTTTTTTTTTCTTTTCTTTTTTTTTTTTTTTTTTTGGTGTGCAATCCTTAAGATGCATTTGAATTTCATGGAATTAAAAATAGGATTTTCAGCAATATAATTAGTTTATTTTCCAAACACAAAAATTTTAAGTAAAAAGTCATCTTTATTGTATTTTAAAATTTGTCATGATATTTTAACTAATTAACTTTTTGAAAATGTGGTTCTTACAGTTATAGAGCAGATTTGTAAGGAAAGTATGAAAGAGAAATGTTGCGAAAATTTAAAAATCAGAGGAAAAGTGTGGTTTTAAATTTTTCTTTAAGATTTTCAATTAAATATTTCTAACGCAAAATTAATTTTATCTCAAGAATTGCATTTTTGTTTGATTAAATCATAAAACTTTCATAATAATATTAATAAAACTGCATCTTAAAAATTTACAACAGTGGACCATGTTTTAAAATTTTTATTTGATTAGCCCAAATAGAAAAACAGAGACATCTTTGTCCATTCAGATGAAATTTCGTTATTTTCTCTTTTATAATCATGATGATTATTCTTGGTTTGAAAAACAATCTCAAAATCTACTTTACAAACTTTATGAGCTTGGTGTTTAAAAGTAGCGGTGTAACTTCAATTGCACCCCCGAAATGTGGGTTAGCTGTAAAAAGTATGCAGATGATATCTCTCTACAATAGCATATCTGACTTATAATAAATTCCAGATACAACGAGCGAGGAATTTGATTTTCAATATAGTAAACCTACAAACTTTTGTTATGTGATCTGCCAGTTTTTCTGATGGCTGTAATAAATTTTTATTTATATTAGAAAATTTTGCTCTTAAAAAAAATATTTCTGAAGATCTAATAAAACATTTTAGTTACAAAATTATCTATGATTAGCGTTATCTTAACCTTTGGAATTTATCTAATTATATTTGTGTATTTACTCAATAAATAAAGATTTCATTCATAACACATGAATTCATCTTTATTTATTACATTCTTTTATTTAACTTAGTTTGGTTTCTGTATGCAAAGTTGTAAATTTCTAATTGATTTTTCACTCACATCCTGATAGGCTAGAATTGTAAAAATTATGTATGCAGATGTGTGTTTCCAATGACAATACAGCATCAATATTTTTAGAACTAAATTATAAATTAATACAGTAATTTTAAGGCATTTTTTCGTTAGCCAGCTGCAGGCAATAAATTGCCAAATAATCTTTATAGTTACAATTGTTACGATTTACAAAACAATGGAACTAGTTATGCTCCAAACCAAGCTTGCCAAAACGGGCCAGCTGACTATGAAAGTACAACAACGAAATATTTTAAACACAAAAAAATAGAAAATATAAATAAATAATAAAGAGTGTAACAATTAAAAAATCTCTTTTATCATTAAATGACTATACGTGGAGAAAACACTTTAGAAATCCTGAATAGATAGTTTAAATAATGCTTTTTTTCTTAAGAAACAGAGTAAACATTATAATTAAAAATAATAATAAATTCACCCATTCTTACTTTCTACCAAGCGTAAATTACATCGGTGAATTTGCCAAATTAATGTTTTGCAATGAAATTGTTTTGGAACTACCTGAATTGCAGTCATGGAATAAAATGTGTTTATTAAGATAAATATGGAATGTTTATAAAATATATTTTTTTACTTTTATTATCATTAATTAATTTGCATTAGAAGACTGGTTACTCATGAAAACTACACCAAGAAAAAAAATCCACCATTCAAATACAAAATGCACACTACTTCTTTTAGGTACAAAAATAGCAATTTTCTAATTTTATGTTTAGAAATGTAGTTGAATCATCCCATTATTATAAATATATAATAAAGGCTTTTTACTGCATCTATTTTCCTTTAAATGATTCAGAGTTGCAATCTTTATATTAATTTCCTCAGTTCCATTTTTTTTCTTAAATCAATTTTAAAAAATCTGAAAGAATGTACTGATTACACTATTTTTTAAATACAACAGATTAAAATGTTTTTTAATAAAAATACTTAAAAATTATTTCCAGTTTTTTTTTTTACTTTTTCATTGTATTTAATTTTCTGAAATTTTCAATGTTCATTTAATAGCTCAGATTACTTTGAATGCTTGTGGTGTTTGTTCAAGAATAAATCAGCATTTAAATTATCTTTGGAGGCTGCATGCCTTAACATCCGGGAAAGATTTTTTAAATTGTCAAACCCTTCTAAAGATCAAACATTCTTACTTGTATTTAACGGTAAACAAAGCCAATAAAATAATTTTGATTTTCCTCCATTACCATAAAACCATTTGGACTGGTCGTACTATGAAAACTGAAGAGTCCTGCTGTGATTTTTACACACTTTTTGTTTATGAAAATTTGTAGGGTAGGTCACCCACATTTTATTATTTGGTTTTTCTCAATGCCAATTTGACGGGGAAATATAAGTTCTAATAAAGAAGGAATAACATGTTTAATGAAAGTTCCTCCAGTTAAATCCATGTTGCACTGGTTCAGAGAAGCCCCTACACAAAAATATTCATATGGAATGCTCAGAATCAGCCTGAAAAACAATAGAGAAATAAATAAAGTATCTTTTGATATCAGAAATTTGACGTTAGCAGGGCCCTTTGTTTTATAAGCTGGAGGCTAGAAAGTAAGGAGCCTCCATCTGCAATTTAATTGGCACTTATGGATCTCTCCACCCCCCCCCCCCCCTTTATTCGCTAGATTTCTTCAAGGCATTCACACACACACAGAAAAACAGTCAACAATTCTTATTTATTGTCAAAATAGGTGAGATAATTTTGGTTTAAAGCGTCTCTCAATTGGGCATCCCCATTTTAAAAATCATTTTTTGCCTTTTTTCAGGTATGTAATCATGTAAGGTACAAAGTGTGTTGAGCTACCGTTAGAAACATTTACAGAAGCTTTTTCTTTTATATTTGGACTTTGGACATAAAATATTTTACTAAAGAAAACATTATGCATACACAAAAAAAGTTAACAATTTTATTTACAAAAAAATGTGAGATAATTTCGGTTAAAAACCTATCTCGATTTGGTGCCCCTTGGTACCGGCGTGGCTATCCACCTTGCCCCCCACCCCCCTAGCTACACTACTGGAAAAGGAAAATATAATGCAAAATTAGTTTATTACATTTAATAACTAAGTTAATATGTACTATAAAGAAAAATTAAATTATATACAATGCAAATTTCATTGAATATTTCACTGATTATTCCTTTTTTGAAACATATTACACAAAAATTACAATGCAAAAGGAAAATATTATGCAAAATTGGTTTAATATATTCAATAACAAAGTTAATATAAAGAAAAATTAAATTATATACAATACAAATTTTACCGATTATTCATTTTTTGTAAACATTGACACAATGGTAGTTGAAGTGTTGGTTTGTTGTCAATGTTTTTTTTTCTGTAGTCTATGAGCACTCATTACTCCATGCTCTGAGATAAAATTTTGTTGCTCAAAGAAACTTAAATATTTATCCCAGTTCTAAACCCTGTATATAAGTTATCTTAGTGTTTCTTTTTCATCCTCTGATTCAGTGTCAGAATCAATGTCAGTTTCAGTGTCATTTAAAACAATAACATTAATTTCATTATCAGTCATTGATTGAGTTATAGTTGGCTCAACTTCAAAAGCTAGCCATTGAATCAAATTTTGTTCCTCTAAAAATGGAGGAACAGTAATCACTGCATCTTTTGCATAATTTAAAAGCTCACTGTTTTTTGCTTTTGCATCTCTAGTATGAAAGCCATTGAAATCTTGAATTTGGCTGCTTTCGGTATCAATGAATAATAACTTTAGAAGAATCACATGTGGCACGTAAAAGTAGGTATAAATACACTCACGAAAACATTATTGAAAGAAATATTCACCTGTAATATAAAAAAAGAAACAAAATGTTGAGATAAAATCAGTTAACGTTATAGTTTCATCAGCATTTGAGAGAAGTGTATATTTGTGTTACACATAACCAACCAAAGACAGATGCCTATTTAAAATAAAAATTGCTATTTGATTTGGTTCTCTTTTTTACTTAACTCGAATTATTATTTTCGAATGCAAAGTACAAAATATATGAATTTTCTTAAATCACTATTTATGTCATTGGAAAATTGATAATTCATGAAAAAAAATACCACATTTAACTTTATGTATGAGCTTAAATGTTAACTGCAATTTTCACTGTTTACATTCTAACATGTAATGCAGATAATACATTGGCATATTTCACAGTAATTGACTGTACTATATATAAAAGATCTGGAAAGAACAAGCTGAAACTAAAAGAGAAAAATAAACTTTTAATGAACGGGCTGCGAGTTATCGACTAATTTTTCTCACTGGAGAATTAGGTACAAGCAAAGGTTAAAATTCAATATTTGCATTAGTAGCCAATGGCCAGAAGAGGGTGTATGTTTAGTAGCCACTACTGCCAAGTTAGTAGCCACTTATTGCCATGCTTTGTAGATTTAAATAGTTTTAGCAGTAATATTTTAAAAGTATGAATATTACAGAGCTATCTTTTCAATTATATAAAAATAAAATTATCATAGTGGCAGTTTACTTACTCCAACAAAAACAAATTGCAGTTTTATTTTGCAAACGTCTGACGAAAATTTCAGTTTATTTCATGATCCTCTGACAAAAATCACAGTTTTATTTTGCGATTGTTTGCTAAAAATTGCAGTTTTATTTTGCGGTCGTTTGACGAAAATCACAGTTTGATTTCGCAATCTTCTGCTGAAAATGGCAGTTTTATTTCGGTGTTCTTTGCCGAAAATTGTGGTTTTATATCGTGTTCTTTTGATGAAAATCACAGTTTAATTTCACGGTCTCTTGACAAAAATCACAGTTTGACTTCATGATCAGCTGACGAAATTTGCAGTCTTATTTCGTGGTCTCTTGTTGAAAATCTCGGTTTTATTTCGCAATCGCCTGACAAAAATCATGGTTTTATTTTGCAGTCGTTTGACAAAAATCACGGTTTTATTTAGCAATCGTTTGACAAAAACCACAGTTTAATTTTACAGTCCCTTGTTAAAAATCGCATTTTTAATTCATGATCGTTAGAGAAAAATTGTGGTTTTATTTCTCAATCATTTGCCAAAAATCTCAGTTTTATTTTGCAGTACTAGCTGAAAATAGCGGTTTTACTTCGCAGTTGCTTGCCGAAAATCACAGTTTTATTTCTCAATCATTTGAAAAAATTCACAATCTTTTTCTGTGATCACTTGACAAAATTGTTATTGTTTTCTACAGACATTGCGATTCGTTTTTTTAAAAAAAATTAAAAAGCAGAAAACTGCTGTTCAGCAGAAAAGGTGTTTGGAAACAAAATGCCACTAAAAAATCAGATGCATGAAAAATAGAAATCCCCACTCTGACAATCAGATGCATAGCATAAAGTTGCCAATTTTTTTACATTTAGTCAGCCTGTGGGCGGTGATGACATGGAACTTTAACCTTTATAGACAAGACACTATGTGTACATCCACCATGTCATAATCCTTTCAAACAGTTTCTCGAAAAACACAGATTAAACATACCTTGGCCAGTAAAACGACTATGATAGATTATTAACAATGGAAATCATTAATTTCCATTCAGTTAGTTTTGTTTCCTTTAACCGCTTTTGCTTCTCTCAAAAAGGTCTTGAATTTTATAATTATATTGTGTTTTGTTTATGAAGCTAAAATTTGTCAGAAGAGTTTTTTTTTTTAAATTTTGTGTGGGGAAGGCTCTGTGGTCTGTTGCCTACGCCATTGACGTAAAATGTTATTTTAATGGTTAACACATTGAAACAATGGACTTAAAAAATTAGGAATCTATAAAAATTTCAGAAATCTGCAAAATTTTAATAAAAATTTTCCAAAAAAATTTTTTTTTTGATTTCAGGTCCTTCTAGATTGTAGAATTTGGGATAATGAGTCATATTTTGCAATTCAGTGTGGGGCTAGATAAAATGTGACATAAAAAGAAAAAAAGGTGAAAGAGATAAAAGCTTGGAATATAAAACTGGAACTTCTCAGGCATAACTATAAGTAATTAATAAATAAAATATCTATTGTATCATGTTTTAAAAGTTGAAAATGAACAAAATACCTACAAATGAAACTAAAGCTATGGTGGTTGAAAAGATAAATATAATAGAAAGATGAAATATTCTAAGGTCAAAATGATTAACATAGAGCAATAAGACAATATTAATAACAAACTATGATAACTTTCCAACAAATTCAACTTACTCATTAAAAAGAAACTGTAAAAGTATGAAATACATTAAACACATGTACAAACTAACATGTATAAGAACTTCACACCCATGAAAAAAAAAACATCACTTGATGAAACAACCTAAAAATGCATGAAATTCGTTAAAGTCATGATGACAAACACATAGAGTGTTTCATGCCGATGAAAAACAAAAGAAAAAATGCCACTAGAAGTAGCAACTTTGTTGTCTAGCAATAAAAAAACTGCACGAAATTCATTAATGCCATGATCACAAACACATGTGTAAGTGTTTCATGCACATAAAAACAACAATAAAAAACATCCCTGGAAGTAACAACAATAAGAATCTCAAACATTCATGAAATTCTTTAATGTCACGATCAGTAATGCATGTATATACGTGCTTCTCGGCATGGAAAAAAAAAACTGGATGCAGCTATTTTTATTTTTAGAACTATCCAAAATGCATGAAATTCACTAAAGCTACGATAACAACTGTTTATAAGAACACTTTGTGTCCATGAAAACTAAATGAAATATATCACTGGATGCAACTAGCTCATTATACAGCAAACTAAATAATGCTCAAAATTCATTAAAGCCGGGATCACTATGAGCACTCTGCAACGTCAATCAAAAAGAAACAAAAGAAATTACTGGATTCAACAAAATCATGGCATAGAAACCTCTAAAAATCTGAAAATTGTTTAAATACCATCATACTCTATAATGGATGTGATCAGTATAATGTGTGTGTCAGCACTTTGCTTACATGCAAAAAAAAAAAAAAAAAGAAAAAAAATTGGTAGATTCATTTTGTTATATATGTATGAATCTCAAAAACATATTGTTAATGCCATGATCATTATAAGATGCATATGTGTAAATTTACTAACATTCACCACTCGTTTAATAGCTCTAAATAAATATTTTAACTCTTAAACTAATAACTCAATATATGTATTAATACGAGTTGCTGCAAGAAAAATAAATTTATTGCCCAGCCAATTTCACCAAATATGATGTTGCTTTTGTTCTAGAGTTCAGCCGAAAATCCGTCAAAATAATTTGCTTAATAAGTGAAACTGTCTTTCATATGCCAATTTAATTTAAGCAATTAGTATTATACTTATTTTTGCATTATTTTCAAAATGGGCATCAAACATAGTGGGATACCTCAAGTGTGGAGAACGTTTGCCTTCTCTGATTTGTATAAGCAGCATCTACATTAGGAATAATTATAATGTAAACGGGGAAAATTTACATTTCCAATAACTGAAAAGTTAAGAAAACTTATCAAAAACAAGTAATTTAAAGTTTTAAATTTCAATATAGAATCGGAGATTTGGCATGTCCACTATTTCACAAGAGTGATAAACAAAAACATTGTAACAATAAATCCGTTAAATAATGAACATATAAATAATATTGTAATGTTTAGGTTTCATTATAATTTATTTACTCACGCGTCCTTCTTCTTTTGGTGGAATGAAAACAACAGCCGCGATACAAACTAATTGGAAAATAGCGCCGAAAAATAAACCATATCTTAAAAGCTCATCCATGATCTCCGCCATTGTTGATTGTTGTTGTAGAAGTTGTTTGCTTCTGTCAATTCAAATCGATATATTTTCGAATACAGTCGATATTTTTATAGACTTATCAAAATGAAAGTTTACTAAATTATTTTATTATGGCGACTGGCTAAAAAAAATAAAAATAAATGAAACAAATTTAGCTGTTTTTTAAATTATTTTTATTTGGCATTTATTTATTTATTTCTCAAACATAAAAACAAAAACCGATCAGTTTTCGAGTTCGACTAGTCAGTTTCATCGAGGATTTTAATCGATCGACCGCTGCACTGTTATTTTTATTTCTTTTGTTTGAGAGTTTAGAACGTGAAATCCGAAGTTGAAGGTAAAAATAATTTCGGTTTGAAAAAAATGATTTCACTTTTTAGTTCATTCGTCTAACATATTGTCTGATTTGTTAACAAATGAGTTTAAATAAATGCCGCCAGACTGGTTTAGTCATGGCTTATTTTATATGTTTCTTTGTGTGAAGGTGCATACACATATACAGAACGATTGCAGAAGAAACATACCGAAACCATTTATTTACTTGACACCATTTTTTCGGCTTTCGTTCAGCATATGATTATGCTTCTTTCTTATACTTCATCGTGTGAGATTAATAATTGTTTTGACATTTGTTAAAAACAAAAGAATGTTCTTACACAGAGGTCATATTTATTTTCGAACCTAATTGTATTGTAAAGTGCTTTAAATAGTGTTATGTAGTATTAAATACAGAACAGAAAGGGCGTTAGTGCATAGTTTCTTTTTCTGTTAAATGTTTTTTAGTTTGAGAGTTTTGGTCTGGACGTAGGAACTATGCACTTAGTGTTCATTTTTTTAAATTTTGCCCGAACGGTGAATAAGTATTTGAATACTTCCACTTCAGTTTTAATCATGAATGTTTAAAGAAAACATAGATTTACATAATTTAAATTTAATAAACATATTAATTACAGGAGTGTATGAAACCAAAAGTATGAAAGATGCTCAAATAGTTACTTTCAAACGATCAAAATTATTGACCAATTAGAATTATTAAATATTTGCAATAGGTGTCTTCAACCTTCCATGCTTGAGGGCCACATTTGTAAATTCTTAAAGTTCCACAGGCCAACCATAATTAAATTAAATAGGGTGTGCCAGAAATGTACACACACCTAAGTTTCAAAACCAGGAATTGGTTGTATATAAGTGCTGGGGCACTACAGAATTTTCATTTTCTTATCCAAACAAGTTTATTTGACATGAAAAAAGCAAAGTTTGCAGCTATGGATGTCCTCTAATAAAGCGAAGATGTCAAATTTTTTTCTTTTAATATTTGAAATAACACTATGCATCACTAAATATACACTCAGCGGGTTACTGGTTGAAGACTCCTAACTCACAAGAATAGTTTTAATTTTTCAAATTACAATAGATTCCCAAATATCTGGCACTGACAGGACTATGAATATGTCAGAAAATTGAAATCACCTGGTAATTGGAAAACACTATCATATGTAAATAATGTGTTTTTAATTGAACTGATTGATTGAATATTAAGCTATAATTAAAATTGCTATAATTTAAATAAACAACTACTATCATAAAATAAAATAAATAATTGTTATTATAAATATAATAATATAAATAAAAAAGTACAAGTATAAATAGAAAATTCTTTAATTACATACCTTTTACTTATTTGTCACAAGTAATGAAATAACATAATTTTAAAAACAAATCACTGATAATTTTTTTTTCACTGTTTATTTGGAATTTGTTTGCTGTAAGATTTTCATTTTTTTATAAAAAATACTTGCATTACATCTGCTTGTTTCTGGCTTTCAAATTACTTTTGTAATCAAAGGAAATTAGAATATCCAGCAGTGTTTGTTGATAGAAATTCTTTCAGATTGCTGAAATTTTATATCTATTTTCAATGACTATAGTGACAAAGTTCTCTATTTAATCAATTTTACACTTCATTGAAATAATTTAAATGTATTTAATCACTCATTAGCATTTTTATCAAGTTTAAAGCTTTGCATAATTTTAAAAGCTTCATCCAGAATTCTGGAATACAGCCACAATAACCTTTATGATGACGCATAGGTGTCTGTTAACCAAGTGTGTTGTGTAATTGAGCATATTATAATTGGGAGTCTGCTGTAATTGCAGTATAGGATCTGTTATTGAGAATGCTTGGGACCTGTGATATTCTGTATCTGTATAAGTGTGTTTTTCTGGAATTTGGAACACTATTAAGAAAGGTAATTTCACATATAGTGATAAATATGAATAATATATGTAAGTACATGCCTAAAAATTTGTTAATTTAATAACTTATTTACACAAAGTAAAAATAATCTAAATTACAAAAAAATTACATCAACATATAAAATTTAGTTTTGGGACTTGAGAGCAGACTCCTTTGATTTGGATCTTTGAAACATTTCTATTATAAGTTGGTTGCTTATAGTGTGTCTCTTGCATTAATTGTTCCTGTATCCTGTACACAACTTCTCTGCTGCATTCCACAAATCAGTTATTCAGTGAAAAATACCAGTTGCTCATTTGAAATTTTTTTACCCCTCACATTCTGCTGGCCATCATCATCACTTCCATCATAGCTATCATTTGTCATCATGTTACAAATCTTACTGTTAAGTCATCTGATGACTTAAGGAGTATCTTCATTGGCATTTTTAGGGAATATTCCACTGCCTCTTAATCCAGCAATTGAGCTTTTAAACATAAAAGCCTTTTAATTTAGTCTGGTATACTAGCTGATCTGTAATACAGTATAGGACCCATTATCCGGAATTCAGAAATCCAGAAGGACCCAAAAAAAAAAAAAATTCTTTCAAAAATTTTCTGAATTTGGAAATTTTTACTAAAATTCTGCATATAAACTGAAATTTTTACGAATTCCTAATATTTTAAGTCCAATGTTTCAATGTATTAACCACTAATATTACTTCAGTGACATACACGGGGGACTACAGAGTCCCTCCCCACGGAATTATTTAGATGCATGTAATTATTCTAAAAATTATTAACTTTTGGTCGAATTCTTCATGATCGATTCTTCAATCGGTCATAAAAAAAAAGGGAGAATTTAGTCAAACCAATGTGGAAAGAAAATCTGGAATTTCATCGAACGATCTATGGAAAAAATTACTACATTTGCAAATTTAGTTAACAGTTGTGGAAAAAAAATCTAAAATTTTGTCAAACAATTGTAGAAAAAAATCACGAAAACGATTGCATAAAAAAAATCAGGAATTTCATCGAACGATTGCGGGAAGAAATTGCGAATTTTGTCAAGAGGTCGCTTAAAAAAAAATCAAGAATTTTGTCAGTCATTCACCTTAGACGACAGTGAATTTCATTAATCAGTCGCAGATGAAATCGTTAATTCCCATCATTCAGTTGTGAAAAAAAATCGAGAATTTCATTGGAGAATTGCTGAAAATAATCACGAATTTCATGAAGCATCGCAGAATAAAATCGCAAATTTTGTCAATTAGTCAAGAAAATAATCTTGATTTTCTTCCAACGGTCACGGGGGGAAAAATTGCAAATTTTGTTGAGCGATCATGGAAAATATCTCAAATTTCATCAAGAAGTCGCATGAAAAAATCTAGAAATTCGAGGGAAGGGGGATTAAGATTTTCAAGAGGACCTGAAATCTAGAAAATTCCAAAATCTGGAAAGCCTATGGTTTTCGAGGTTTGAAAATTTTAAATCCTTCAAATTCAGGCACATTCCAGCATCTCAAAAATATTGTAAATGGACACAAATTGTACCACCCATGAATGAGTGTCTTTATGTCTGCTGCATCTCACGTTTGATGCAAAATACATCTTTAAGTTTTACATTTTTGAAATGGAACAAATTAAGTTTTCGGTTATCATTTTGCATTCTGGATATGGGGATGCCAGATAACGGATTCCATGCTGTATTAATATTGGCTTATAAAATGATACCATATTATACAGTAAAAGCTCGATTATTTGGCATTCAACTAACCAGAAAAATTCAGAGAGCTCCTTTATTTGTCTCTTCCCATATTATTTTTACTGCTGTTTTAGGAACTTTACTGTTAGCATTCTCAAATTATCACAGCGACTGATTTGACGTAAAACAAATCTATGTTTGTTCATGACAGTGAATGTTATAAAAAAAATATATAGCATAAATAAAAAATATAGCTCGATGACACAGAATAGCTTCATGTTGCGTCATAGTCAGCAGTCGCCCACCTACTGTTTTTACCGGTGAAAGAGAGGAGGAGGATAAGGGAAAAGATGATAAGAGGAGAGAAGAAAGACTAATTAATCCTTCTGCTCCAATTCCCGGCAAAACTGGACCAGGGGGAGGGGAGCAATTAAACGGTAGAAAAAGTACCTTTTTTACATCTCTTCTGAAAACTGAACAGCCAAGTGAGGAAGCAGGAGGAGGGAGGAAAATTACATTGTGTTTTCTAAGATTTGGGATAAGGATATATTGTCATATCAGATATCAAAGGTTTCTTTTTTTATCTTCAGATGCACAGAGGTGTTTATAATTGAAAGTGTTTAGATTATATACCAGTAAGTTAGTTTTTTTTGTTTTATTCTTGTACGTTTATCAGTTCAAACTTTCAGTACGTTTATCAGTTCATCTTTTTATTAAAAAAAAAATGTGTATCTGTTTTTAACTGTCAGATTGTGTTAAAATTTTCAGCAAATTCAAATAATAATACTTTAGGCCTCTTACCAAATTTCTATTTAAATACAATAAGTTTTCAGGAAGTTAGAGACACCCCCCCCCCCCCCCCCCGAAAAAAGCACACTATCTGAGTCACTCTAAAAATAAAATGCTGACAACTGTAGTTTGTTTTTATGGAGATCGGAGAGGCAAAATTAGATGTTATCAGCTTGCATCTGATAATGTTCTTAGCTATGCAGAAAGGATTCATTATTACGGTGGGTTGCTGCACCTTTTATTGAGGCAACACAAATGAAGAATCATACAGAACTTAATTTCCCAAGCGTTCACGTGCTTTTTACAGAAAGGAAAAAAAAAAGGCACAATTTAAAAAAAAAAATTCAAGGGTGCAAAGTTGATGGTTTAGGAAGAAAAGGGCGGAGTGCAGTGCCCTTTGAAAAACGTCTAATTGATTATTTGACTTCTTAGTTTTGTTATTTCCCATGTTGAGGTTTATTTTATTAGTACATATAAAGAGCAGCATCTGTTAACTATCTTAGTCCTAAATTAAAATCTTTACGAGATGTCTAATTATAAATGATGTAACGTAATAAAACATTAAAATATAAATTTAAAAATGACATCCTCACACAAAATATTGTTTACTTTTAATTTGTCAAAATTAAGTTTATCAAATGCAAATTTAATAATAATGAAAGAATTATTTAATCAACTTCCCGATGACAGGAAAATAGGCCAAAAAATCATTTTCCTTTTTCACTATTACATGGGCCATGTCAAATCAACCAAAAATTTTCAGTATTCAACCTGACTATTTCAGATTTTAATAAAACCTTCAGGAATCATTCTCCCTGATGATACAAATGAGAATATACTTTTATAATTTTTTTATCTCAGTAAATTTTCATACAATTAATTTATTTATTTGCGAAAAATCATTTTTTGGCTTGTATAAATGTTTTCAATTTTGAATTTCTCAAGTTTTATCAGGCGTAGAGAGTTGTTTGACCCCTCATTTTAAAGAGAATTTCATAAGGCTTAATTTGATATGCAAGTTGACTATGCTTGGTTAAAAAAAAGTTAATTTAATTTAATTTAAATTAATTAAAAAAATATATATATAATTAAAAATCCAGATGTTGATTTTGTGGGTTTATTTTCTTCCGCATATTTACGAGTCTGCATCTGCTATCTTGATTGAAATATGAAAAAACAGAAAATACCTATTTATTAATGATACCTTTGTCTTTCTAACAATACCTTTATTTAAAAAAAACATTTACCTTTCAAAATGCTGATTTCCTGTCCTTCATTTATTCGGCAATTTCTAAGAAACCACATCCACTTTCCAAATCAAAATACAACAAGAATGATAAATCATGTGTTAAGCATAGATTATGAAACACTTTGCATTCCAACACATTCAGAATAATGTAACAAAACTTCATAGATTAATAAGGTGAAAGAGGATGTCTAAGTAAACAATTTCGAAAATGCATAACGTATTTGAAAACCTAGTTTCAGTAATCACCATTACTAATCGAAAAACTATTTGAATAATTTTGTGC
This sequence comes from Maratus michaelseni, assembly GCA_963931845.1. Classification (NCBI taxonomy): domain Eukaryota; kingdom Metazoa; phylum Arthropoda; class Arachnida; order Araneae; family Salticidae; genus Maratus; species Maratus michaelseni. The sequence continues at coordinate 38,573,829 of OZ007586.1, read as the reverse complement.
AACCCTGTATAGGATCAATAAATTTGTATATATGCTACATAGTATGCTAAAATTAATTTCCGTTAGAAAACACACAACACAGTTAAAAATTTCCATCCGTCAATTTCGGTCAATGAAGGATAATATACAACTCGACATCTCTTGCAGCCCTGTATATGATCTATAGAATTTATACACACAAAGCAATTTGCAAATATTAGTTAAATAAAAAATGTGTGCCACAACTGAAAGCACGCTTCCATAGGGCTTGAATTTGAGGCCGGGATTCGCACCGAAAATTTTGAATTCCCGGCCAAAAAAATATCGTGGGCGGGACCCACCTGCCCAAAAAATTTCACCATTTTTCAGAGAAATTTGCGTTATTTAATTTACCTGCAACGAACAATAAATTTTGTGGTTTTTTTCCCGCAACCGATTGACAAACTTTGCATTTTTCCCGTAACTGATTGATGAACTTTGCATTTTTTAAGCAATTGATCGACGAACTTTGTGTTTTTTTACGAGACTGATCAACGAACTTTACGTTTTTCCTGCGACCGATCGATGAACGCATTTTTCCGTGACTGATCAACGAACTTTGCGTTTTTCCATGACCGATCAATGAAATTTGCATTTTTTCCATGACTGATCGACTAACTTTGCATTTTTTTCCACGAGTGAACAACGAACTTTACGTTTTTCTGTGACTGATTGACGAACTTTGTACTTTTTCTGTGACTGTTCGACGAACTTTGCATTTATCCGTGATCGATCGATGAAATTTGCATTTTTTCTGCGATCGATCGACAAAATTTGCACAATTTCTCATTTTTTTTTACAGATTGATGAAGTTCGTGATTTTTTTTTTCCTGTGTTCGACTGACAAATTCAGATTTCTTCTTTCTGGCGTTCAACTGATGAATTTCATGATTTTTTCCCGCGACTGACTGATGAATTTCACAATATTTTCTCAGGACTGATTGACGAATTTCCCGTTATTTTCTGCCAAGCAATTGACGAATTTCATGATATTTTCAGGCGAGCAATCGCTGAACTTAGCGTTCTTTTTCTTTGACCGACTGATTAACTTCACGAATTTTTCCGTAACCAATTGGCAAATTATTCGGTTTCTTCTGATGACAGATTGATGAAATTCACTATTTTTTTTCTCGTGCCTCACATAAAAATTTCACGATTTTTTCTGCAACTGACTGACAAATTTTGCATTATTTTCTTGTGACCAATTGGCAAACTTCACCATTTTTTCCCGCGACTGATCGACGAATTTAGCGATTTGTTTCTATGAATGTAGACATAGATAAGGACTTCTAATAAAATAGCCTTTCGAAGAAGAAAACCGTTTCTCGAAAAATGTTTCAAATGCAATGTCTGTGTAGGACAGTTGTATTAGTTCGCCTACTTTTTCAAATTGTCTGCTTGACAGCCATCGTCTGGTAGGTAGAATAGATTTATTCTATGGTAAGTATCCGTATTGTTGTTTGTAAGTGGCGTTACCTTAGCACAGTTGTACACTGGCTGCCATGTTGTTCCAAAGTCAAAAATCGATATTAACACTGTTTCGTTAGACTCCTTTTTAATCCTTGTGAAGGAGTAAAAGTGTACCTTGTGAAAGAGGCTTCAGCAGCCTAAATCAAATAAAATCTAAATTCAGAAATTCATTTAACAACCTAATTGTTAAAAGCCCCTAATATTTGGTGAAAGTTGAAAAATACATTTCTTATATGAAATTTATTAAAAATAAAATCTTAAATAAAAATAAACATTTTACATAATCATTCTGAGTTGACTTAATTTTTTCAATGGTATTTTGTCATGTCTGCATTAATGTAATATTTTAAATAGCACATAAAATAATTGTGGGGTTTAAAGATATTTTTTTTCTCCCTTCCAAACATTACAACTCCCCTCCTTGGAAAAATTGAATTTCAATCCCTGCTTCCAGCAATTATTGTTCATATATAGTACTGTACCAAATTCTTTTCTGTGTCCCTGTAAATGAGCACTGAATGTTATGCACGTCATAATCTACAGTAAGCATCTTGTAATGCGTCTCAGTGATATATATCAATTTCAACAGATTAACATCATTAAAATACACTGTGAATGATTTTACACCATAGATCGTCTTGTAACGGAATATTGATATTTACTATTTCAACAAAATTATTTTCTGCAAGTCCTTTCACAAGTTCACCAGACTTTTTTTCCTCTCTCTCTCCCTCAGTGTCTTTAAAGATAGTTTCCTATTTTAATTCTGCTTCAGAAGATTTTTGGAGAGTTTTTTTTGGGAAAGTCTACATTTTCAACAGTAAGGGCTATCATTTTGTTTTATAAAAGAGGGAGAGGAACATTACATTTTGTATCATTTAGTTTAATAATCATTTAAAAACAACACAAAACATATATGCACCATTTAATAAAAAACATTTACTTAAGGTGTTTTTAAAAAACATACAAAACTGTATTTCACATTTGACAGTTTTGTATATTTTTTAAAAACACCTTAAGTAAATGTTTTTTATTAAATGATGCATATATGTTTTGTGACATTTTGTGTTGTTTTTAAATGATTATTATAGTACAAAGGTGAATATTGATTCAAATGAGTGTTGTTTTTTATGGCTCAAGTTCATTTAGTTTTTCTCCAGAATTCTCAAAAATAAATCTGCAATCACTGTAGCAAGGGCTGGGCTCTCTTTATTTGTTTGAACATATTTTAATTTAAATATAAAATTAAAACTGATCTTAGCATGTGTAGCCTAGTGCATGTTGCTGAAGACTGTGGAGCCCTAACTCTAGGTTCATTTGGATAGTTTCAGTTAAGAATATAAAAACATACAAATTCGAGGGTGTATGCTGCCAAAGTCAGTGAGGCCCCAACATCAGGTTCATTTGGTAGGATTTTTGTTTAAAAATATAAAATTATTCAATATTTATTTTAGGTAGGTATATTTAAGGTTATTATCACTGGTCTGGGCAATGACAGGCAGGTCAGCTAGTCAGAAGAAATTATAACCAAAATAAAATAAGCAAAACTTGCATTTACAAAGAAAATATATTAAAAAGAAAATAAATCTAAAGACTTAAAATAAATAATAATAATAAAAGCTGTTAATCTCCAAAGTCGGAAACAATCATTACACCCAGTGCAGCTCCCGGTGCTGCAGTGATTCTGCTGCTTGGCTTGTTTGTAGATGATATAGCTAAAAAAATATTCTTTGAAATTTGTCATGCAAATTTTAGATTTAAAAACTGCTCCAATTTTGAATGAAAAGAGCTTGAGCCCTTCCCTTTCTTGAACACCCTGATTAAAAGCTGTGGATTTTACAAAAAGACAAATGTATAGTGATTCTTTTTATTAAAATAAAATAAAAATGTTAATACATTAAAGGTTAATGTATTTTGAAAATAATGTCATATCATTTTTCATTATATAGGTAACTGATACATCAACTTTAACAAGTCTCTACCCTATATAAATTGACGTCAGTATTTTAGGAGTGATACAAAGTAATTAAATTTATATATTTCTGCTCTGCTACATGAAAATGTTAAATCTTATTTTGTAACACATGTCTGAATAAGCATTTTTCATTTCAGTCTTATTTAAATTAAATGGACACCTTGTGATTTGTGTCTGGCAAGATTTTAATATCTATTGCATAGGTGCAAAGAGTTATAAATTTTGAATACCACATTTTATGTATAGTTATGTTCACCTTGTTTAATTACAGAGTTCTACAATTATACAAAGGGTAAATAGCGTTATTCAAAATCTAATTTTTGGCACCTATACTATTGATAAATATAACTAATTTCTAATCTATTAAAATTTTGAAATTATAGCATTAATAGTTCATTTACAGAGAGACACAAAAGAATTCCTTTTCATTAGAGTCTATGGGGGAAAATCGTTTGTGGTGCATTTTATTGATATGATATTTCAAATTTAATGAAATTAATATGCATTACTGAGGTAGACTACAGCTTGCTTTTACCAGAGTATATAATTCATAGCATTTACAGTTCAATTACAGGGACGTACAAATTAATTCCTTTACATTATGATCTATGGAGGAAAATTGCTTGTGGTGCATTTTGAACATATTGTGACACTTGAAACATAAAATTTAAATGGATCACTAAGGTTCAATACAACTTATTTTCTATAGCTTATGAAGTGCATAGGATTTATCTTTCATGTACAGAGATGCACAAGAGAATTCGGTTAAAGGACTAACTATGATCTGTAATTGCTAGAAGTACTCTTTCTACTGTGATATACAATTTTATGTAATTTTTAACATATGACATGTTTACAAATTCTATAGATCATATACAGGGTTGCACAAAATATTTTGAATATGGCAGCAATTGCTGAAAATGAGTTTTTACTGAGTTATGTGTTTTTTAAATTGCTTATTTAGATATATCACTTCATTGTATGAAAAAATTAAATTTCTTAGTAATATTCTGTTAGTGTTGGGAAATGTTTCATAATCTATGCTGGATGCATGATTTTTCGTTCTTGTTTATTCTTCAATTGAGAAGCTTTGCCATAGTGAAAGTGACAGGAATCTCCTTTCTTCAGAGTTGTTATTTGTTATGTCATGTATTAAAATTTAAGTGTAAAATATATTCATTTAAATATTTCCCTTTTTCACATGACATACATTTGTTTTTACCATCCCCAAGCCTACGTTAAAGTACAAACGAACTCCATTGCTTCACGAGGTTTTTCAGGTAAACACGCGATTCATCCACGATCTATCACTGTGCTTTTGTATCACTGTTAATCGCTGTTACTTTCGACCCAGAGCTCTCGTCTGACGATCGCTGCTCTGATTGGCCGTTGTTTGACGTCATAGTCCGTGAAGCCAATGGAGTTTCGCGTACGTTTTTCTCTTTACAGAAGGGCAGCAACTGTATGCAAATTTTTCCAAAACAGACTGGTATATGTAGCAGGTCAAGATGTTTGTATTTCGCCTTCCTTCCTTTGACTTGCCTTGCATTTTTCCATGTAGCTTGCTTGGAAGCAGCGTTTTTGTCTTCTGCCATGTAACTAATTATGACGTCGTGGCTTGGCTATGTTTTTGAAGGCTGCTGGCAGTTGTTAGTTTATTGATAAAAGTTTATTTTGCTTTTATTTTTAATTTTGCTCAGCGAAGCAATGCTGACGTTGGATTGTCATTTGTAATTAGCCATCAATAAAATCATCTTGTTACTCCTGCTGTACTTCTGCTGTCTTCTACATTCATGCATTTCCAAACCTAAAGATTCCACTGCGTACTCTGCCTACCTTAGCTGAAAATATAGTTAATTTTTGAGAAAAAGAGAACATTATTTTTATTCATTGTCAAGTCTGTTACCATAATTTCTAATATTAAAATAATACTTTTTACATTTTTGTATTTAAATATTGTTCACTAAATAGTTTTAGGAAGTATGTGTATTATTATCTAAGTTACAAATTATGCAAGCTAGATTATTTATAATGCTTTGATTTGAATGTCAAATCCGTTACCTGTCCAGTCTGTTACTATTTGACTGGTAACGGATTTGACTCAAGGTAACAGACTTGACATTATTTGCGAACTATGATTAATAAAGGTTATTTTGCAACTATAATGGTTTTAACAGCTGCAGAAAAAAGCAAAGGCACTATATTGAAAGGCTGAAATAAAATCCAGAAAAATATGAACAAGACGAAAACAAACGTAAAGAAAGGCAAATTATTTCAAATTATGATGCAGACTTGTAAACACGTGATAAAAACCCCACTAATTAGACGTTGAGAAAGTAATTTTTTAAGATGGTGGATATTAATTTTTTTTAATGGATAATACTGCTAAAAATGAACAAGAATGAAGATTGAGTATTTTTTATATCATCGTATTTAAATTTGTTAAGCTGATGCAGACTAGTAAAAACTGGAACCTTTTCCCTGCTTCTTTCTTTTCTGCTTGCAGAACTTCAGAAACCCTGACAATCAGCAGTGACATGCCATTTTGCAATGCTCTTTATGGTTTTTAATTAATATCATGATTAATTAGCCCTGAGCTTCAGTACATTCAGACCTGTCTTGGACTATTCTCACCCAAATTTTCAAACCTCTATGTGTGGTAGATTTCCTAGCCATCGCCAACATATATACATGTGGACAAACATCTTTCTTTTATTTGTATAATTATTAATTTTTGTGCTTAATGCTAATGTTTCTATTTTAGTCAAATCTGAAAAATTATTTTAGCTTTGTTGCAATTACTGATTTTTTTTAAAAAATCTGACCTATGATTTAGTGTGACCTGTGATTCGTAATACATAATTATGAATTATCAAATTCCTTGTAAGGGTGTGGCAACTCCCCCCTTCCCTTAGCCTTCCCCAAATGATTTTTTTCCTGTTTGAAGGTTCTAAAAACTCCTGGATTTAAAACAGCATTCCATTTCAAACCCCCCAGAAACCAGGGTTGCAAAAAAGCCGGCTAAAATTAATAAAAGCCATGCCAGCGGCTTTTATTGGTTTTAACCGGCTTTTATTGGCCTTTTTTGGCCAAAATTGGCTTTTATACAGTGAAGCATTTTATTTATAAACTGTATATTTTTAAATGTTTTTAAACTAATTAAAAATACATTTTACTAAGTTAGAATTTAATAAATAACCTAATTTCTCAATAATGAAGACTTTAATGTTGGAATAATAGATAGCTGACTGGTGATTTGAGTCAGAATTGTAAATATGTTAGCTAAATTTTAAAAAAATAATTTACGCTTTTTTTTTTCAGTTTTACTGTTTTAAATAAATAGACAGTAGTTGTACCCACTAGTAGAAATTATGCAAAATGACAGTGGGCACTGCAAATTTTAGACTTAAAGATTAATCTAATAGCTTTAAAATAATAATAATAATAATAATATTTTTTTTTTTTTGTCTCTAGAGTACTGTAATCTTCTTACTGTATTTTCTTTGTAAATGCGATTTTATTTATTTTATGGGTTATTATTATTTCTTATGTTAGTAGACATTTTTGCATCATAGATAAATTTGGTTTTGCTGCAGATTGACACACAGATACACACAAATCTGTTACTAGGGCTATTGATATGAAAATTTTATTTTTTCTCATAAATATTTCAAAATTATACATAAAGCCATTTGATAAACACTATTTCTGTTAAAATTAATAAAATGAATAACATATGCAGGAAGAAAATAACAACAAGCTTTTCAAACTTTTATTTCAACAAGTTTTATTTTGAACTTTTATTTCAACAAGTTTTATTTTGAAATTTTTTTTTAAATTGTTCTCTCTATTTTATACACTTACATGAACTAAAATCTTCTCAAATATTATGCATTCTTCCTAATTCCTCTTTCAATGTTGATCATTCTATGATTTAATCTGATCATATGAACTTAACTTGAATGAGTTATGTAATTGCTTAGTAGATAAACTTTTTAAAATATATTTTTATAAGACATTAGAATACTGATTGCTAACTAAATATAAATGCTCTCACATATTATATATGAAAACTTCATTTATTAAATGTATAAATTAGTAAGTTTTAATCTTCTATTTTAAAAGTAAATAGCAGTATGTAAGAATTTTTCAGTTTTGGTGGTGGTGATTTGTTATTGTTTAATTAAATATAATCTTTAAAATGTATATATGTTGAGCTATGTAAAATACAATTTCAAAACACCAGCTTGCAGTCTAATTTAATACATTCTTTTCAAAGTATTTCAATTTTCTTTTAGACATACAGCCTTTATAGTTGTCTTCTAGCAGATATAAAGACCTGTTTATTAGATAAAGTTTAATAGAAGTTTATAAAGTTTTAAGTAGGAAATATTTATTAGTTCATTAAAAATAAATTAATGTAAATTAGCTGTAAACTACCTTTTTTAAATAAAAGCCGGCCTTTTTCAATTAAAGCCGGCTTTTATTAAGTGGTTAAAACCAAAAAAAGCCGGCCGGCTTTTTTTGGCCTGGCTAAAAGCCGGCAACCCTGCCAGAAACTCTACTTTTCTTAAATGGAGAAGATAATTAGGAAATAGCAAAAAAATAAGCCCCCCCCCTTCTCATCATTCTTGTTTGAGACAAACATTTAAAAGATAAAGTTAAAAAAAAAATGTAACAAATAATTAAAACTTCTATGTATATTTTGCAGAAAGCTGTATAAAAATAATGTAGTATTCCCTCTACGTCAGCCACTCAGCCTTTTTTCCTCACACAATGATGTACCATAATTTAAGGAAGAAATGCTGCAGCGTTTACGAGTCTAAAAATTAAAATTTGCAAAATTTGGCATTTGTAAAAATGTTGTGCAAAATATTCAGTGTCTCAAAATATGTTTCGAATTTTTTTCACTCGCCCTTTTTTCTTTGAATAATTTTCCCTGCGATCGCAATGCGATGTTGTCGATAGTTAGTGATATCAAGGAATGCAATACACGAGTCACCCTTTTGGGGGAAATATGGTGAATGGATTAAGGAGGGGAGCAACAATGGAAATTTCTTTTTATTGCACTGCTCACTGTAGAAACATAGTATTGGAAAGCTGTTTTTCTGAAGTCTAGCAATTGAAATTTATCTCTCTTTCTCTATTATTTATTTTTTATAATACTCATTAAATCACTACATTATATTCATTGGAAAGGAAAGACTATGTTGCTGTCACTGTTGCTTTCAATTTTCATTATAACGATCTCCCGTTAGAGCGAGATTTTGAAAATTCCTGTTATTAGGACTTCACGCTAGTGCAGATTTTTTTTATCGTTTTGTTTATTTATTCAATAATAATTTTGGAAATTTATTTTTTAAACGAATTTTAAAGTATCTGTTGTAATGATCCTCTTTAGTACATGATTTTAAAATTCTCATCCTTACGATGAACTAAAAAATTTTTTATTTAAAATTAAAATTTCTTTTAATCTGTTTTTAAAAGAATGTTAAAGTCTCTGTTATAAGGATCCCTCATTAATGCGTAATTTTAAAATTACTGGCTCTTACGATGAGCTGATAGTGCTGATTTTTTAAATCTTTTTGATTATTTATTCAATAATACTTTTTGGAAGTTCATTTTTTAAACGAATTTTAAAGTTGCTGTTATAACAAGTCCTCATTAATGTGTGATTTTGAAATTCCAATTCTCATGATAACACAATGGCGCAGATTTTTTTAATCTTTAATTATTTATTCAATAATAGTTTTGGAAGTTTATTTTTTAAATGAATGGGAAAGTTTCTGTTACAATGATCCCTTGTTAGTGCGTGATTTTGAAATTCTCATTCTTATGAGAATGAGTGTTGGTCTGTGGGTGTAAGCCTGTCAAGGTCATGATGTTCTCCATTCTGTGTCTTTCACATGAGAACCCCATTTCAGAATGACAGGAGAGCAGACAGAAATTATTTTTCATTGGACATAATCTATCGTTTTTTATACAACTATAAGTAAATTTAGGTCACATGGCTTGAGGTTCTCTTATATTTTCCTTATTTAAGCCTTCTTTTAAATTTATTTTTCTGCTTTATCAGTACATCACGAATGTCAAATTCTCTTGCTTGCATTGCAAATATTTTTTTGGAGTGCTGTCCCTCTCAGAGATGTGTAAAATGAGGGGAGGGGGGGGGGTGAACTTTGTCAAAGATTTCAGAAACAAATAGCTATTTTCTTCAATTGATCGTTGAAAAAAATCACAAATTTCGTCAAAAGATTGAAGAAAAAAATCACAAATTTCAATAAACAATAAATATTGCAAATTTCATCAAAAGATCGTAGAAACGTTGCAAATTTTGTCGGTCGATCACGAATTTCGACAAATAGTTGCAGAAAGAAAATCCATTTGGTCAATATGTTGCAGAAAAAAATACAATTTCGTCAAAGGATCATGGGAAAAAAAATGTGAATTTCATCAAAGGATCAAGGGAAGTAAATGTGAGTTTCATCAAAGGATTGCTGTAAAAACACGCAAAAAACAACGTGATTTTCGACAAACGATTGTGGAAAAAAAATAGTATTGTCATGTAATATTCATCTGAGCCAGGACTCGAACCTGGGACCTTCAGCGTAACATCCTGCTGCTCTGACTACTGGGCCACCCTAGTCAATATCCTAGCCTGGGAATCTCTCACTTTTATACATGTTGGAAAGAGTCACCAGCCAGCAAATCATGCAGCTTCAGATGACAATAGCAATGATGACTTAATAATTATTCATCTTTCAGAAATTACCTTTCCAACATGTATAAAAGTGAAAGATTGCCAAGCTAAAAATTGACCAGGGTGGCTCAGTGGTCAGAGTAGCAGCATGTTATGGTCCTAGGTTTGAGTCCTGGCCCAGGTAAATTTTTCACTTATGTTGGGTTATTGTATTTAATTGTGACTGAATTAATATGTTCTTAAATTGTAAATAAAAGTAATCAGACATATTGTTTATGTGCTTTAATACAGATCCTTTGTGTTTATTTTATGATTTTTATGATGCTCTTATATGAAGTTCTTATGCCTTAAAAGTATTTATAATTGAAAAGAGTCAGTTATTCAAAAATATCTCTTAACAAAAATATAACATTAAGCTTGTATAAATATATGTTGATATTTATTTCTTATACTTATTATGTTTTCTTAATTTCTTTAACCCTTTCAGGGGCAGTGGTATGTCTATGAAACCACTTAATTTTAATTCCAAACGTCACAATGGCACCAGAAATTTCCTAAAATCTTTTCCATTTAATACGTATGCGATTTTTTACCTTTTTCTTAATTACAAATATATTTCTATGATAATTCTGGTGCCAGTCATTATTTCAACATTTTAGTACTGAAAGTACTTTGCCCCTGAAAGGGTTAAACAAGGTCTTGTATAATTATTATTATTTTTTAAATTATGATTTCAATTGTACTGTTAATTGCATTTTAATGTTATGCTTTATAATTTTTGTCAAATGTACTGTTTAAAAATTAGGTAGTTTAAAATCTATTCTTCTTTTTCAGCTTTATTTATTTCTTATTCTTATTAATGCATTAAGATGTTTAATTTCTCTCTATAAGGTAGTTATCATCATGCCTGGAATATCAGATTTATCTGATGCTTTTGATTTGTCTAAAATGAGGAAAAAGAAGAAGCAAGAATCTTGGCTAGATAGGCATCTAAAAGATGTTGCTGATGGTTCAGTAGGCAAAGAAATGGTCATTGGAGGTGTTACTGGATGGTAAGAATATATTTAAAGCATTTTATTTGAAATTTTTCTTCTTATCTGTTTAACTCTCTCACTGACACATCCGTGTTAGTACACTCACTAAGCTACAGGTTTCCTGCACTACAAGAATTATTTATATTAATATAATTATATGGATATAATACAATTTTAATACATTGAGTTATGATTAATACTCTCAAGGGTATTCATATACGTAATTAATTTTTTTATATAATATTGGAAGAATAACATTATTTTAGCATAAAATACAGAGAAAACAACATTACAATTTTGCCCTTTTGCTGGACAGTTGGAGGGTTAAAGTAATTTCTAAAAAACTGAAAGCTAAAGCAGTGATTAATTATTGCATAGTTTTTTATACAGTAGACTTGTTATTTTATGATCACTAATTTAGTGACCATTGGATGAGGTCCAGACCATTTGGAGTATTCACAATGTTTTCTTCTCTTGTTTTAATGACTCTCAAGTAATCTGAATATTAATTTAGTGATCATCCCAAGAACATGAACAAACTGTGTATTGTAATCAACTTTTCTGTGCAGTCTAAAGAAAAAGCAACAAACTAAACATTTCCTTCTTCTGACCTTTTCAGATGTTGTTCAGCTTTCTCCCCCTCCTTCTCTTCCATGCTCTATGAATGACAATGCACCTAACAACAACTCTGTTAAATTTCTCTTCTTTTTCACTTGTAGTTTTGCAGCACACTTCCACTGGGCTCTTTACTTTGTAATTTGCTGGCTAGTGATCATCACAAAAATACCTGTATCACGTGATGGGATAATATCTCGATGGGCTCATCTTTTCAGAGTTATTTCGTCAATTTGTGTGGTCTGTAGTTGTTTTATGCTAAACATTTTTTTTTTTCAATTGGCTCATATTGTAACTAAAAGATCATCTATATACATTGATATAAAGGGGAAAATTCTTGAAATTTTGGTCAAACATCATATAGCAAAATATGAAATTGCTGCAGTGGTTAACATCCTAAAAAGCACTCTTTCACGATCATAAAAAATCAGGATATCATAATGAAAGCAAAAGAATCTATACCGCCAAACCAAATGCATACAGAGGTTAAATTTTCTCTATTGTAAAGAGCTCTTGTTAGTGGATGAAGAATATAAGATCACAGAATATGCCAATCAGTGGTTAATGTGTTAAAGTCTAAAGCTCAAGCATTTGCCAAAAAGTTGAATGTCAATGAAAATTTCAAAGCCTTAGATAGATAGCTGCAAAATTTCAAGACATGGAATGAATTAATCTTCAAAAAGCTGTGTAAAAACTCTTCTGTTAATCTTGAAACAGTGAGTCAGTGGAGAGATACAACACTGAAAAAACTTTTAACCCTTTCATTGACAAGCCCATGTTACTACGTTCAGTAAGCTCCAGGTTTTACTGCAATACAAGCAGATTTTAAATTAATATAATTCTACGTATATAATGCAGTTTCAATATATCGAGTAATGATTTATACCATCAAAGTTTACATTCATGTATATAATAAAAACTTTTATATAATTTTGGAATAATCACCTTTTTTAACCCTCTGACTGACAAGCCCGTGTTAATACGTTCACTAAGCTCCAGGTTTCACTGCAATACAAGCAATTTTAAAATTTATATAATTCGACAAATATAATACAGTTTTAATATATTGAGTTATGATTGATAGATTCAAGGTTTACATTCATATATATAATTCAGTTTTTTAGGTAATTTTGGAATAAACACCTTTTTTTACCATTTAAAATAAAATGCAGAGAAAACAACAATACAATTTAGCCCTTTTGTTGGACTGTCAGAGGGTTAAGCATTTAAAATAAAATACAGAGAAAACAACATTACAATTTAGCCTTTCTGCTGGACAATCAGAGGGTTAAATGAGGATGACATATTTAATGCTGATGAAGCTGCGTTTTTTTTACAAGTTGCTACCAGAGAGATCTTTAGTTTTTAAAGATGAAACTTGCTCTGGAGCAAAGATGAAGTGTTCTACTAGTGGCTAATGTCTCTGGAACCGAAAAAAACTTCCTCTGTTCATCATAGGAAATTCTAAAAATTTGTTGTTTCAAAGAAGTCAAAATGTTTCCTGTAACTTTCAAAACCAATAAGAAAGCATGGGTGATGTCTCAAATTTTTGAAAAGTGGATTAAGAAGCTAGACAAAAAATAAATGTATAAAAAAAAGATCCCATTAATCATCGATAACTCCATAGCACATTCTCCAGACATTAAAAATCTAGAAGCAGTAAAGAAATTTTTTCTTCCTCCAAATGTTACATCCATTTTACAGCCTATAGATCAAGGTGTTAAACAATATATTTTTTAAATGTACCAAAAGAAACTAATCAATGATATTCTAATTCACAGACAGACACACACACACAGAGAGAGCAAAACTTTCTTTTTTTAGTATAGACTTAGAGTATTAGTATATAGAGACTTTAGTATAGACACAGAGATACTAATAAAGACATAAATGCTAATATTAATATTGTGGATGAAGAAGGATTGAATAGTATAAGCCTTTGCACAACATTTGACTCATTTGATACATCATGGCCAATCAACAAAAATTACAATTTTTTCTGAGACTGGTAGGTACACAGACTCATTGGGAAAAAAGGGAGGGTAGCTGAAAATTAAAGTTCTGTTTTTACCCGACCTGCACCATGGTTCTGAGTTCCAGTGAATGCTTTTTTTTTTGTGGATTGGGTTGACTTAAAAAAGACTATATATTTGAATAACAATGATCGTATGTGTGTTTATTTTCCAAAAAAAAGATAAAATTGATGTTAGAGGTAATTGTAGATTATTTTTCCATAATTGTATTAAAATATGGATTAATTTCCTTTCACAGGGATGCCTCTTTTAAGCCGAAAGGTGGATTTCGTTTTTTTTTATCAGATTCGCGATTTTCACAGATTTTCTTTGTAATTCCCCAATATGTACCGCTTTTTTCTTTTGCACATAATTAAAAAATATGCATTCAACATTCATAGCACTTTTCCACGGTTCTAGAAATTTCTGGTTTTCTTGGGATTTTTTTTAATCAATCCCCCTTGTCCATGGAATTATGGGGGAAAATCAAATTTATGTACGCTGTGAATGAAGTCAGTGGTGGCAGCACAGAAAAATTTGTGCCGAGAAAAGAATATTTTTTGGTCTCACTCATTAAATTTGTAACTCTGGGATTTTTCAGATATGTTCTGGCATTCAGGCACTTTATAAGGGCATGTGATTCTTCCACAAATAAGTGGAGTTCCTCTAATTATTATTTTTTTTTCGCTGATTTCATCAAAATTAATTTGTTAATTGGTTGCATATTTCAGGAAACCTGTCACCGAAAAACCAGCGGATTTGGTCATTTGCTTGTTAAACATAACCATGAATTTTGTCGATCACTCATAAAGTAAATTCGTGAATTTCACCAGTCACTCACAGAGTGAATCCACATATATCATCTACTGATCATTGGGCGGGAAGGGGGGAAAGTGAATTTCATCAATCGATCACAGAAAGAATTGTGTATTTTGCCAATCTGTCGAGGGAGAAAAATCTCGAAATTTTGTCGATCAGTCGCTGAAGAAAATAACAAATTTCATCAATTGGTCACAGAAAAAAAGCATGAATTTCATCAGTCAGCCACAGGAAAATGTCACAAATTTCCTCAATTGATTGCAAAAAAAAATTCATGAATTTCATCAACCACTCACAGAATAAAACCCTCGAATCTCACCTATCGATCACAGGAAAAATGTGAATTTCATCATTCATTCACAGAAAAATGGTGAATTTTGTCAATCAGTTATGGAAAAAAAATGTGAATTTCGTCAATTGGTCACCGAAAAAAAATCGCAAATTTCATTAATAGGTCACAGAAAAAATAGCAAATTTCTTGATTGGTCACTTAAAAAACATTAATTTTGTCAAACAATTGTGAAAAAATTTGCAACTTTCATCAGAGTTATGGAAAAAATTGTAAAAATTAGGAATTGGTCATGAAATTTGAAATTTATTTTCTGCATAAGGATTTTTAAAAATCCTAATGATTTTAATGCCATCACATATCGCAATGAGGCTTATAGTGTTTGATCTTTCTCCATCCACAATATGAATGCCAGAATTTGTTAAATTTATTTTATTAAAATCTAAAACCTAAAAGAAAATAAAACCTTTTCCCTATTTCTTGATTATATATTTTCATGCTAATAAATAGTAAAATCCATTACTGAGATCATTGAATCAGTTGCTGGGTTACCTTAATTGATTTAAAATACTGTGAACTTAAGGAAAATTTGTTTATTACTAAATAATATAAGTTTTCATGCATGATACATTGACAGCATTAAAAGTGCAGAGAATAACAATAATTTATTTAGTTAATTATAAAGAAACAAAAACAAAGTTTACAAAATTCATGCATAAATGTTGCAAAAGATTTCATAAAATTTACTTCACATGTAGTTTTTTTTTTTTTTTTTTTTTTTTTTTTGTTATTTTCTGAGTGGCATCCTTGCTTTCACTTTGAGATCAGATTTGAATATTTCAGGTTCGGGGCTGATGAAACTTTTTTGTCGGTTTGGGTTGACTTTAAGCAGAAATTTCAGGTTCGGGTCAGGCTGTACCTGATCCATGCAGGACTCGAATGTGATAACCAGGGCTTTACAAATTTGATAAAATCTGGTAGCCAGCAAAAAATTCTAGTCAGCAATAAAAAATATCCCCCCCCCCTTTTCAAAAAAAAAATAATAACAAGCATAGTTTGAGATTATCAATTACATAGTTTAGAATAGTTACATAATTTAGAAAAATAATATAAACCAAGTTTTCTACTGAAATTTACCAAAATTATTTATCTATGAAAAAAAGAGAAATTCTGTAAAGGCTGGATTTACCAGCATGTTTGGGAATGCTGATTGTCAAAGGCTTCAAATGTCTGGATAGTCGAGTGCTATAAAATTTATGTCTGAGGAGGAGGATATCGATGGAATTGTGAAGTATGAAAACAATTCTTGCCTATTTTCCTGTTGAAGTCACTGAAATAATTCTGTTTTTATTATTTTAAAATTTGCATTTGTTGAACGTATTTATACCAAATTAAAAATGCTGAAAAAGAGAAAAAAGGCCACTTGTGCTCATTTCTTAGGTCAATTTTGGTGCAAAAAGTTATAATAATAAAAACACCAAATTAAATAACTAGGTGGCCAGATAGAAAAACTTTGTTGCCAATGGCGACCTAGCAACCGTATTTGTCAAGTCCTGGTGATAACAATATAATTTATGTAACCAGAAATGCCAGATTCTTTCTTAAAGGCATTGTTTGAATTTTTTATTTAAATTTAGTGATTTCAATTTTTTAAATGCCTTAAGAAAATAAACTATGAAGTAATAAATTAATTTTTGATTTGGCAACTTTTGCGATCTGATGGGTGAAGACTGGCATAAATATTCATATGTTAAAAGGTTAGAAAAAAGAAATTTTGACAATACTAATTATGTAATATTAATAAGGCTAGATAAACAAGAGCTACATGCAGTGCTGTAGTCGTAAAAAACCAGAAGGTATAGTGAATGTTCTTTAAAAAAATCTAGAAGATATACAGCATATATCGTATAGCCTCCACTACAGTTCTGATTACATGACTTCAGAACTTCATAAATTTGAACAAATGGAAAAAGTTGTCTTAAAAAACATGAGATAGAAATGATCAAAAGAAAAGTTGTTCTTCAAATCCAAACTAGCTAATTTCTCACAAAGTCACTCTTATTCTTAAAAGCACAACATTTTCAGATATTCTTATTGGAGTCGGCACAGAGGATTTGATGGATAGGTTAATTGACCAATAGAATTACAGGGAACAGTTAGTAGGAAATTGCATCAGAAGGAAACTGGTAACTTTTTACATAACCAGTTCCCTTTCCCTATATAATATCCTACTGGCTGTTCCCTGTAATTTCCTGTATTTCTATTGGTCAGTAAACCCCTCGAATATGCTTCTCCCTCATATATAAAGGGCAAAATTCCATCATTCTTTGCACTGATGTTGGTACGCTGATTGCTACCAAAACTAGTCTGTAATTAGTTAAAAAGTTCTAGTGCTTAAAACATTGTTTTATCTGCCTATATTTACTGGTTGTGTTTCTAAAATTTCAAATACCAAGATTAAATTGAGCCCATGTGTTTAATTATTTTTCTTATTATTAAAGTTTGACACAAATTTTATTGCTCAGCTACTTTAATATGTTTTCTGCTCTGTTATTTCTTCTCCAATAAACTAAGATATACATGAATTGCAATATTTTTAACTTGGAAATCATGGTGTGTTACCAAAATTATTACATTCAAAGTGTGCGACTAATCTAAAACAGTTGAAAGAAATGGATAAGATTAAAAATAATACCTTGCTTATGCTTAAAAACATGTTCTTGTGTTGGTATAAGCAGATGTGAATTCTCAACAACTTGAAGTTTATCTTTGACACACTAAATTTGAAATCATGCAATTTTTAATGTAAACATACTTATTAAATTATCTTTTATCAAAATTTCTAGGTGTGCTGGTATTGTTTTTTCAAAGGTTGGCAAAACAGCTGCTTCTGCTTTGGCTGGAGGCTTATTGATGTTCCAGGTAATTTTACAAAATGTTTATCCTTCATACTTCTAAAAGCTATTTTGATAAATCATTTCAAATTACAGTATTAGAACCATTTATCTAGAATGGTTGCAACCAGTTCTATTCTGGAAAGCTGTTTTTCTGGATTACTGGTTGAGCATCAGTAACACACCCATTTGATCAGATTTGTAGAATATATGTGGCTGTGTCACTGCTTTTGATTTCAAGTTAGATCAATCAGATCCAATCATGATCAAAGATTATTCAGATTACGAAAGATGGTAGTTTATGGCAATCACTTGAAATATGTAATTCTGCATAAAAATCAAAACGCCCCATATCTAAATGCTTCCATTTCAAATCCTAGATGTTGCCATCAAATTATGCCTTGCATGTTGTAATATGTCCACAGTGCACAAGCCAAACTGGCACTGTAAGGCACTTTTTCTGAAAATATTCTGAAGTCGGTCTATTGGAAATATGATTATCAGTAACTGGTTGTTTGGTTAACTGGTTTCTGTATAAATGGTTCCATACTGTATTTAGCCTGAGGGAGATGTTCATATGTGTATGGATGTTCAGATATCTATTTATATACATATTATAAAAATTAACATTTTATATACACATAATGAAGGAAAGTTATTTATCAATTTCCATGTAATTTGGAAGTTCTGGAAACATATGATTTTATTTTGTTGCATTACTGCAGTTATTTGTGTGGATCATCGAGATGAAATAAACTGGAGAGGGCTATGGCAACCTTTTTCTGAAGCACACATAAAGTCACATGACATATGGACTTCTTTCTCCCACACGCGTTTGCCCGCGTCTTTCGGCCATTGGATTTACATGGGGTTGCTTCCGAAACAAACACACAGACAGTTTTGTTTCTTATTTTGTAAATAATAATGGTGACAAATTGCAGAGCATATGGATGTAAATCAAGATGTCAAAAAAGGAAGCATAAACTTTCATACAGGAGTCTTAGATTTATTTTAAAAGCTTGTTTTCTTTTAAATAATAATAATAATTCATACGTCATTATTTGATAATGATTGGTATTTTGCCCCGTAAATGAAGCATATTAGTTTCTTAAACAAAATATTTTACAATAATGTATTAGATAAGTTTTAAATCATTTTATTATTATTATTATTTATTTTAAAATGAAAAGCTCCAGTTTTCTATCTTGGCGACATTCTTTTACGCCAGATTGTAATTTTCTTTCCCCATGCAATGCATTTATATTTCTGACTACTGTAAGTGTTTCTTAAATTATTCGTAATGTTCAGGTATAAATAATTTTTAAATATGTATTTAATTTTAAAAATGAGTATTTAAAATTTGTTTTTTGATACGTTTTTCGAGAAATTATCATTATAAAAAAGAAACATTTTCTAAGAATTTAAGAAATTGAGGAAATAGTTTCAATATATAATTAATGTTATAAATTATCGCAATTTTTTGCACCAAACGACAATTTTCTTATTCCAAAGAGGAAAAAAAAGTTATACACAAAGAATACCAGGACAATTAATGCTTAGGCTAATGATGAAATTTTTTTTTTTTTTAATATTAACGTAAATTTAAAATTTTCATTAGCAGTATTGTGATCATATGAATTAGATGACACTACCTACTCCATCCTTTTTTTGAAAAATAAGGGTTTTAAATAAAAGAAGAAAAATAGCATTTCGCATATTTATTATAGAACGTTTTTTTGTTTTATTTATATGACTGTGTCCAAAATGGTTTAGTAAAAAATATCGCTGCCTCTTGGACTTTTACGATAATGTCTAGAAGAACAGTTTTATTTTAGATACTATAAGAAATTTTTTTAAAATATATTGTTTTAGATATAACACAATGTTTATTATCAAATGCTCTTCACGCGTAATAATGGAAATATTTTGAAGTTTTCCTACTCGTTTTATATTCACGTAAATATATTTTTGAATTGAAAAATATTTGAAATTATTATTTGTGCTTTTTTAAAATCTGACAACAATAAATTAAAAACTTTTTCGAAATATGAAATGAATTTCTATCCAGAAAATGAAATTTTGAATAAAAAATTGAAAAAAAATTCTTAAAATATTAGACAAATTAAAAAAAATGATTGGACACTGCACACCGCAATCTAGTCTAATGTATGCATCTATAAAAGAAGGTTAATTTGCTATTCATAGATTTTTGATCTTATAAAACTTTTTTGACAGAACTATTTTCATCTATTTCTACATTAAATAGTGCTTAAAATAACAATGGTAATAAAAATAGGAACGCGTTTACTTTTTTAACATGGTTTGAACCGAATTTCCAGACGCAACAGCGTAGGACAGGGAAAAAAACCTGCTGCCCTGAGAAAGCAATCGCCCATAACTCAAATTATATCTGTACAAGTTGTAACTGTCATGTATGTAATATGATTATTGTATATTTATACATATTCTTCAAAACAAAATGTTTCAAATAACAAAACGTGTTCATTTTTATTCTTTTTTCGTGTGGCTTTAAATATTTAGTATTCAATGAGTCGTGGAAAGGGCTGGCAAAAAAATAAAAAAGGAGTAATAAAATAAGAAAAAAGGATTTCTTACAAAATATTTTTCATCTCTCAACAACGCGAAACTTTCTGATACATTTCCTGACTCATTTTTAAACATGAAAGCATGATACTTGCAGACATGATTATTGAACTGATTTGTAATCGAACAGTTTTATCATTTTCCGATAAATGAATTATAACTTGAGTTATGAGCAATTGCTTTCTCATGGCGGCAGGTTTTTTCCCTTATCCTGCGCTGTTGCGTCTGGAAATTCGGTTCAAAACGCCAACTTCGACAGCATTTTCTGAAAAATATTCTACCATTACATTAAAAAAAAAAAAAAAAATGGAAGAAACGGTTCGATTACATAGTTTCTTAATAAGAACACCTGTCAGTGTGATACGTTTGCGAAAAGCAATGATTTAAAAAATGTGTCAGAAAGTACCTAGTTCGGATTTGAGAAGGATCTTAATTTCAAGAAGCCATAAAATATTCTATTTTATTCAATTTTAATATTATTTAAGTTTTCTAAGTTTGATTTTTGTCTTTAGTAGAAATTTTCTTCTCAGTTTGAATGCAACAAAATAAGAGTTTATGTTTGTCACCCAGCCAACCGGACTTCGATAAAATCCAATCCAACTTTTCTAAACTCCTGATTAAACTGAGGATGGAAACATATATTCAAATGAAAATAAATATTACAAAATAAGAGAAATTTTTTTTCATGAGAATTACTTTTAGTATGAATTATGAGTAACGCCAATAAAACGAAAAATCGCCAATTTGGAAACCTATTCCCTAACTAATTCCCCTAACACACGTGACACATGTCTGCCTCACTTTTCCCGTCCCCGCTGAATGGGGAATATCGGTCTATCTTATCTCAAGTCTATGGTGTGGATAGGATTTCTTAGCATCATTTTAGAGAAAATGTAGAGCACTATTAGTGAGAGTTTGCTATATGTCAGTCCACTTTTTTTCAGAAGATATAGTATAAGCCACGAAATAGTGGTTTTTTGCATCCCAAACCCATTTTGCTGGATTTTGCCAGCAACTTGAGTTAACTACTTGTATAGGATTCCATTGTGCTTTATCAATAACCATCACATCATTACATTTCTCACAGAGCATGGTGATCTTCATTATTATTAAAATTATGACCAAAACTTTGGCATCAGTTTGGACTAGATAAATAGAATAATGCACCCTGGTTTCTTAAAAAAATTGTTTGTTGTATTTGTGCTCTTCTGGTTCTTTCAGTTTGTAACATTGTTACAAGAAACACCCTGTATATTATATGGGCTGTTTCATGTAAGAGTTGTATTAGTCACATTTTCTTAAATGCTAAAAATCTAAATTTTTCTGGACATGCTATAATGATTTCCTATGAGGAAAAATGTACCCACGTGCTATGTACAGTGCACATTTTGGGGGGATCTATTACTTATATTGATAATCTGATATATCGATTGATAAATGGTATCTCTAAAAGATTGAAACATTCTTTAATTTTCTATCTGTTGGAGATACATAGGCAATGTAAATTGCAAATATGTTCAAAATAAAGTAAGAATTAAGACTATGTTTAGGAAATAGTTCTGCCATTCATTTTCAAAAAGTTACACTTTTATATTTTTTATGTTCCCTGGTTCCTGTTATGTTTAGAAAAAAATATAGTCCATACTTTGACAAGTACAACAACAAAAATTCCATTCTTCTACGACCAAAATTCACCATGTTATGTTACTTTATAAAATTTCTAAATTTTCTGGCACTAGAAACACTCAGACAATTTGTTACTGCCAGACAGCTCCGAAATTTCATCAAATTCAAAGTATCATAACTCGGTGAGTCGTATCAAGTTTTCTATTGGTGACACAGACCCTATGTTCTGAACTATGAGCATCCCCCCCACTTTTTTCCCCAGGACTACACCACTGAGTGTAATCTTAATTCTTACTTTATTTTGAACATATTTGCAATTAACATTGCCTATGTATCTCCAACTGATAAAAATTAAAAAACGTTTCAATCTATCTCGGGCACGCTGTATATACCTTCCATGCAATTTTTCAAAATTAGTGACTTAAGCCACTCTTGCATGAAATGGCTTAAATCTTAAATCCCTATTTTTGTAAAATAAAGCACATATATGATTTGTAGGCTGTAATAGTTATTTAACAGTAAAAAAGTTTCATTGTTTCTCTGAATGACAAAATTGTACAAAAAGTGCAGTAAAAGACTGGAGACGCTGTAAGCATGGAAACTTGTAAAACACATGGCATTGTGCATAGCTGTAAACCTTTTTTTTTGTTTAAAAATAAAACCAGAAATTTTATTAAATAAACAAAGTTAATAAATAACCACATAGAAAAAAGAAACATTTCATTAAATATTTTTTCTGGTTCAAATTAGGTTTATTTGACGTGGGAAAAAAACAGAAGATTGGTAACGACTCATTGTGTAAACAGAAATGTTGTGGTTGTGAAATAAGATTTATGAATGGCAGATTATTTGCTCAGTAATGTATCTGGAACTGTATAAGTTGTCATTACTTTTAATTTTATGTATTTTTTTAATATATTTAAGCAAGCCCCTTTCACCACAAATGTGTAACTGGGAACAGAAATTTATTATACATTTCGTTCTTATATACCAAGTGACTCTACACAGTGAGGACTAACTTATGAAAGAAAAATCATTAAAAATTTGTTTTTTTGCTTAAGATGCTTTAAACAGATGCATACAAAATAAGTTGTTGTAAATCGCATTCAAACAAAGAATCATAAGTGATCTTTGAAAATTTAATGAGAAAAATTTTATTTCTACTGTAAGATATGTTATTTAGTACTGCAAACTGCAAATTATTTAATATATTTGCATTTCTTAATTAGCAAGTAAACAAAGTTTACTAAAATATTAGAGTATGATGAAATTCGTATGCTTTGATATTTAATGAATAATTACTGTATTATTAAATAAAATCTGCTTTGGTGAAATATTTTTTAAAAACCTTGCATTTATTTTCTTATGGATCTTAAAAGGTTTAAAGCAGTTTTGTTACAGTTCAATTCAAAGAAAAATTTTAACCTATGCAAACTATAAAAAATATTGAATTAGTTTAAATGTAAAATAAATATTAATTAAATGTTATGTTTGCTCATGAATATTTTAAGTCTCTACAACATATAAAATATTTTTAAAATAAAATTAATGAAATTTAATTGCTAATGTAAAAGTACATTTATTCTAGCCAAATAGTTCAGTTTTTGAACATTATTCTATGTCTTGCCTGATATACTTTTAAAATAGTCTTCCATGAATATTCTAACATTTCAATCTTTGCAGTCCTCTAAGTGTACAATAGCTATAAAAATAATATTTCAACCATAATGATAAAGGAAAAAATAGAAGAAGAAACATTGAAAACTGTCCCATTAATGCATTCATTACAGTTTCTTACAAACTTATGACATAAGTTTGTAATACTTATAAACTGTGTGTTATGAAAAGATTAAGTCATTCAATTACTATGGTTTTTGGCAGGCTTTTTGCCAAGAGGAAAAGTCTAGTGTCTATTTGTTGGGAATTTAGTTTAAATTCTTAAACTTTGTGTTACAAATTTAGAACTGTGTTCTTCCCGTGAAAATGATCCTTTTTCAAATTCTATTAGAAGGGGAGAACTCTGCCCTCTCATTTCCCTTTCCATTCTTGCCTTAAAAAAAAGTGAAAGTGCCTCCTCCCTTTTCAATCCCCAATTCCCTTTTGTTCACCCCTCTCTGAAACAAAGCAGGTGAGAGAATGGATGCTCACTCCGGGAAGAGGAAATAAGCGAAGAATTTAGAAGGAGTATTTTCTAGTGGTAGGGGTGTGAGCAGTGCAGACCATTACTTAGATGGTTTTATATTTAATTTATAAACTCATTGAAAGCCCTAACTTATTACCTGACTAATTCTCATGCTATGGATCTTGCTGAAGGACTGGTTGTTTTCTCAGACTCTAAATCAGCCTTAGAGGCCATTGGAAACGGAGACACAAACATCACCTCCTCTATAAATGACTTACTTGATCAGCTGTGTTACAAGAGGAAATCTTGTGTGCTGCAATGGATACCTGCACATGTAAACATCGAGGGAAATGAGTGTGCGGATGCTTTAGCCAAAGAGGCACGAAATCTTGACCAACCTAGTTCTACCATCACACTTGCTGATGCAAATGCAGTGGCCAGATGTAGACTTTTAATCAGCCCTCTAAGAAGCCTTTAATCACTGACTTTGATTGCCCTAGAAATATAGCAACTACACTGGCTAGGTTAAGAACAAATCACTATAAAGGAATGAAGATCCTTCCTGATGGGACAAGAACCTGTATTATGTGCAGGAACTGTCCAGAAACTCAGCTCACACCGAGACACATCTTCGAGTGCCCATCCATTACCGCAGATATCTTAAAACTCGGCTGGTTACCTACCGCTAATGGATCCACTTCGAGAGATCCTTTACAGTCCTGAAGCACCAGGGCTGGCAGCAGTGGTCCTCCGGACCTTTGACCATATCTGATCCTTTATTTATTGACTTTTTGCATATCCATGGACACGACAACAACAACAACAAACTCATTGAAAAAATTGGGACATATTTATATAAATAGGTGTACTGTTTAAAATAATGCCTATCTTTTCATCATCCTAAGTTTGTCCAGTATAAAATGCTAATTTACACTGTGAGTTTCTTTTTAGAGTTTACTATTGAAATTTCTTTTTTTAGTTTACTACTTAATTTTATTTTTGATTATTTATCATATTTTTGCTAAATATTTTTAGAATAATTTAGTCTCACAAAATTAAAAACTGTTTATTACTTTAATTCATAATGAAAATGAAGGAAATAAACAAGTGTCCTGCATAAAGTTTTATAGATCAGTGCTGTGCTGTTGCATTTTTTATTAAGATGAGCATAGCTGCCAACTACTTTGCTTTTTTTAAATTATATAAATGAGCTTTTAACCAAAAAATATTTCATAAAATTTTTGCTTTATTTAATGCAATGTAGTATATATTTTATTATTTTTATTTTGGAAAATTTGTGGTTCAAATATGTTTCTTTGCCTTCAAAAACGTGTAGTAGTTGGCAGCCATGGATGAAATTTCATTTTCAGCAATATTTTCATAATTCAGTGCTACATCTTTTACAATGAACTATTTTTAAATTGTGCGTTTTTCAGATTTTTTTTCATCTTATATAACTGACATTCATAACCTTATTATTATTTTTTTTCAGATTGCTCAGCATCAAGGTTATATTAAAGTTAATTGGAAGAAAGTCAATGGCGATCTTGAAAAAGCCAAGAAAAATCTAGACAAGCATTCAAAGAAAGAAATTAACTCATTTATTACTGAGGTAAAAAAAAGAAAAAAAAATTATTTATGTGTATAGAGTTTTTAAATTTTTCTTTATTTTTTTTTTATTTTTCTTTGTATTAAATAAAAGCAGGATTTTCTCTTCATAATGTAGAAAGATAATAAATATCTCCAAGCAAACACAGAAGTATTGGCCCTGTACTGTCTTGCTTTATTGGTCAGAAATTGTCTTTAGTGGCCCTCTGCCAATAGCCAGTTACTAAAAAAATTGTCCCACTACCAAAAACATGGCTGAGTAACAAGTGGTTATAAGTTTCTAAAATAGGTTACCACCAGAAACTTGTTGTCATATTTAATTATACAGTGTCCGATAGTCTTTTGCTGATTACAATATTTATTCATATCTGCTATATATAATATGGCATGTCTATATATAATACAGAGGATCGTTCACACTTTATGGAAATGATTTTCAAAGTTAATTTCTACTCATAAATGACATTCTTTGCAACAATTTGACTTTGTTGGATAGCCTTGACTTTTGGCTATAGCTCTGGCTTGCAATTGATGATAGAATTTATTAGTTAATAGTCATCTCAATTTTTCCCAATACCTCTTGTTAAACTTTCCAAACTCTTTTCAATGTTAGTGAATTCATTTAAAAAATCCAAATGTAGAAAAAGGCCATTGATGATGGGGAGGGGTGGGGGTGCATAAGGTGATTTTACATGCATTTCTTCAATTGAGACACAATTTATTTCTGTTTGGGTTTCTTTACTAACTATGCGTCAGTTGAGTTATGAAAGAGTGGCTGGGAAACTTTGTTCATATGAAGCTCAATTAATGTCTTTTTCATATATAGCTGAAATTTCTCCTTATGTGTCTGTAGTGTAGCAGTGTCACTGTCCAGGAAACCATAAATATCCACAAATCAGGTAGAAGCTCAGTGTGTCCTGGTATTGTGAGTCCCTTTTGGCATCTGTAATTCATGTTAATTGTAATGAGGCCGTACACACTGATTTCTTGGAACTTCACACACGACTATCTCACTTCTTCCACCCTTTCAGGTGAGGTCATCCAGTTCCCCGTATCTGGTCTAGTTTCCAGGACACTGACACACTACAGGACAAAAACAGTTTACAAATATGTGCATACCAAGAAACATTTAATTAAGCTCCAGTTGTTCAACTGTTACTGTCTTTGTTTTATTTTCATGGGTATTATAAAAGATAATACTTCAGTTATTTCAAAAGCAGTACCTCTTTAATGAAAATTTAAAAAAATAATAATAAAATAAATAAAAAACATATGAATAGAACAGTGATTACTTTTTCATAGCTACCAATCTTCTGGAGTTTTTTTTTTTAAGTCAAATAAATATAATTTGAACCAGAAAAATTATTTAATGAAAGGTTTTTTTAATGTCTATGGGGTTATTTATTATCTTCTTTTATTTGATAAAATTTCTGGTTTTAATTGATCTGAAAAAAAAAAAAAAATCCAGAAGGTTGGTAGCTGTGATTTTTGATTTGAATTTTTATCCTTGTGTCATTTTATGTGATGACTAATGTATTATTATTTTATTATTACTATTTTCTTATCCTTAGTTTATGCTATTGAAATACAGTCAACTCCCTTTAATCCGCAACTCTATAATCTGCAAACGCCTATAATCTGCACACTGTTTCAGATGTAAACAGTGAAAATTTTGTTACTGTTAACTTTGTGAGAATTTTTGCATTTCAATGAAGTAAAACTTTATTTTTCAAATTAAAAAAAGTAAAAAATCAGGAGACTTTCTTCCTGCCTGTTAATATTGTAACAACCAGCGTGGACGACCGTGCAATGCTCGGTCAACATTAGCTTTGTGTTCAATTCAGTAGTTGAATCATGCATTTCGGCTCCTATTGGGAATTTTTAGAAAAATCTTCAGATTCTGAAAGCCAAATTTTTCGCTAAATGTCGCCACGTTTAGCAACATTCTTTCATTTAGCACCAAGCTTACGTTGAGAAAGTTTTATGTACCCTGATTGGTTCAATTCTTTTTTTGAGAACATTCCATGGACTCTGATTGGTTGAATCTCGGCTCCTATTCGGAATTTCTAGAAAATTCCTTCAGATTCTCAAAGCCAATTTCTTCGCCAAATTTGGTGATACTTTCTTAATTTGGTGCCAAGCAAGTGTTTTGGCATTGGTAATCTTAAAAGTCAATTTTCCTCAACATATGTACGCTGATTGGTTGAATTCTGTTTTCGAGAACGTTCTCTGGACTCTGATTGGTTGAATCATGTATCTCCACTCCTATTGGGAATTTCTAGAAAATTTCTTCAGATTCTAAAAGCCAATTTTTTCGTCAAATTAACCAAATTTGGTGATATTTTTTCATTTGGCGTCAAGCATCATTTGTCATCAATTTGTCATTGGTAATCTTAAAAGTCAATTTTCCTGCCAAATCCCGCCAATGTCGCCAACACTTTTTAAGATAAAAATAGCTTGACCCATAATGACCCATGACCAAAATGACTCGCTAATCTAATTTTCTCAAACATGTCACCTAGCCCAATAGTCTTCTCATTCACGAAAACTGTAGGATACTAAATTTAGTTCAAAGCCTCCGAGCCTTTTTTAAGATAAAAAGAGCTTGACCCATAATGACCTATGACCAAAATGACCCACTAATCGAATTTTCTCGAATGTGTGACCTAGCCAATCAGTCTTCTTGTACCCGAAAACTGTAGGATGCAAAATTTAGTCTAAATAGTCTGAGCGGTTTTTTAGATGAAATTAGCTTGACCCACTAATCAGATTTTCTCGAGCATGTGACCTAGCCCAATGATTTTCTCATGCCCAAAAACCTTAAAATACAAAATTTAGTTCAAATCATTTGAGCCATCTTTAAGCTAAAAAAGCTTGACCCATAATGATGCATGACCAAAGTGACCCACTAATCGAAATTTCTAGAATACGTGACCTAGCCCAATAGTCTTGTCATTCCCTAAAACTGTAGTATACTAAATTTAGTTCAAATCCTCTGATCCGTTTTTAAGATAAAAAGAGCTTGACCCATAATGACCCACTAATCAAATTTTCTCAAACATGTGACCTAGCCCAACAGTCTTCTCGTGCCCGAAAACCATTGGATGCAAACTTTAGTCTAAATATATAATGATGAGCCGTTTTTTAAATAAAATTAGCTTGAGCCACAGTGACCCAAAAATGACCTACTAATCAAATTTTCTCGAGCATGTGACCTAGCCCAATGATTTTCTCATGCGCAAAACTCGTAGGATACAAAATTTAATCAAAATTGTTAGAGCCATTTTTTAGATGAAATTAACTTGACCTGTGTTGACCCAAAAATGACCCACTAATCGAAAATTCTTGAACATGTGACCCAGCCCAATAGTCTTTTTATGCCCGAAAATGGTCAGATGCAAAATTTAGTCAAAATCGTTTGAACCATTTTTTAGATACAATCAGCTTGACCCTAACCCATGATGACCCAAAATGACCCACTAATCGAATTTTCTTGAACATGTAACCTAGCCCAATCATTTTCTGGTGCCCCAAAATGGTAGGATACAAAATTTTGTCAAAATCATTTGAGCCGTTTTTGAGATAAAATTTGCATATATAGCTACACACACACAATATTTGCTTGTATTAGAATATATGATAAAAAAGCATGGTGTGACCCAACAAATTTTAACAAGATACAGTAGAAGATCTTTATAACGCAATTCTATATAATGCAATTCTCTATATAACACAACACTTCTCAGATGTAAACAATGAATTTTTCAGTTGAAACAGGCCTGCATTTCATACTGTAAAAAAATTACTACTCTCTAGAGGACTAAACTTAACACATTATTTCATCTTTATATTCTCAATTCAGAGCTTTTTAATGAAAAAATTGCTATTATTACAACAATATATTTTTTAAATGTGTAACATAATGAATGATATAGGCACCCAGGCCTTACCCCAGGCATTTGGTCCAGGCACATTTGGACCATGTTTATAAAGTAAATTTAACAATGTGTGAAATGATCTATATTATGCCAAACTTTGCTTCTACACAACCTGTGGTCCCAAGGAATGCAATTTAAAAATGCTCTACTGTATATTGCCATGTTTACAAGGTAAGTTTAATGATGTGCGAAATGTAATCTATATAGTGCAAAATTCTATATAACCCACAACCTTGTGTTTTTAGGTTTGCGTTATAAAAATCTTCTACTGTAGTTTGAAAACCATTTTGTAAAAGAAACCTATATGCATTGTAGTACAAAGGTTGGTTCACCCATAAATTTGTATTGCTCTTAGACAATTGTTCTGCACATCCAAAAGAATTACAAAAAGACAATGTCTCTACATTAAGTTTTACCTCCGAATACAAATTCTCTTATTCAGCCAATGGATCAGGGAATTATTCATAGCATGAAATACCAATACAAAATGGAATTTATGCACAGAATTATAACCTCTGATTTATCGGTTAATATTGAAGAGTGTAGAAGGCAATTTACAATAAAAGGCTGAATTTTTCTCTTGGCTGATGAATGGGTCTCTGTATGCAAAGCCACTTCAGTAGGTGCAAGGCATAATTTGTGGCCAGCATTTTTATCTATAGTCAGTAATGGTGATGATGTTGACTTTGGTGGCTTCAGTTTGGATAGTGCTAAACTGAAATCTGCAGAAAAATTCACTAACACAAAACTAAAACCAAAAAATTCACTTACTGTTGTGCTTGATTTCTTGAATGGAGAAAATATAGAATAGATATCCTCTGAAGATGAATCTCCAATTACAGAGAGTTTCACAGATGATGACATTATATGTACTATTCTGTTAAACTCTACTAAAAATAGGATAGTTCTGACACAGAGTATGATGATGAAGGTGAAAATTAACTCTTGGGCTGTGTTTGGATATGGGTTATAAATATCTGGATTTTCTTCAGAAACAGAGTTTTGTCTCAGAACAAGAAATGAGGACTATATATAGACTCCAAGAAAAAGTATTAGACCATATGTCAAAAGTTCTCAATCAAATGACAGTTGATACTATGTTTGAAAGTTGTAAAAACAAACAAAAGAAACTCTAAAATGAAATTTAAATAATTTGTCTTGAAATATGCAATTTTTAATTAAATAACTCAATGTTTTACAATATCTTTTTTTTTTACCAATTAATTCCTGCATTAGTAATTAATTTACTGTAATATTACAAGAGAAAAGAAATGTAAACAAAGTAATGACCTATAATCTGCACAACTCCCAAGCTGTGCGGATTAGAAGCAGTTGACTGTATTGTTCTTGGGCTACATGTAATTTTATTATTCTTTATGGGAAATATATTTCTAATATATGAATAAACAGGGTGTTTCACTACCAGATCGACAAACTTGCAGGAGGTGTGGAGAGCACAGAGACGAATCAGAATCACATAGGAATGCAGGGTCGAAAATGCCATAGTTGCGAGCTATGGTTAAAAAAAGCAGAGAAAAGGAACAGAAACAGCAACACATTAATGGGACAGAAAACATTTTATTGAAAGGTTGTACTACAGATGGTGTTTGAAATTACTACCAGAAGTCGGCAGGCAGGCATAACAGCGGTGTCGCATGGATTCACTTACGTTCTGGAAGATTCCTGGTGTGTCACGTATCCTGCCAGCAGCTAGCTAGAGATATTCAAGGGGCGAGGCAGGATATATGACACACCAGGAATCTTCCAGAACGTAAGTGAATCCATGCGACACCGCTGTCAAGCCTGCCTGACGACTTCTGGTAGTAATTTTGAACCCTTCTGTAGTACAACCTTTCAATAAAATGTTTTCTGTCCCATTAATATGTTGCTATTTCTGTTCTTTTTCTCTGCTTCTTTGAACCATAGCTCGCAACTACAGCATTTTCAACCATGCATTCTTATGTGATTCCGAGTCGTTTCTGTACCCTCTACACCTCCTGCAAGTTTGTAGGTCTGGTAGTGAAACACTCTGTATACCTTTTGCTGTACGATTTCCAGAAGTATAAGGAATTCCTTGTGTCTAGCTTTGATGATGTCTTTTATCATCTAGTTATTTTACTTTCATATATAATTTTATCACAAGGTGCTTACATACAAAATGTAAATTAGTAAAATGTAGGTGTATTTGTTTTTATTACATGGATTTTCTACATTCTTTCATTCTGTATGTCTATGCACAATCAATATGCTGCTAGTCATTTAAATTTTAAGGATTTAAAATATCCAAAATAAAATTATTGAAGTAGTAAGATAGTTTTTTTTTATTGTGTTTGAGATGAAAAAAAAAGACACATTTATTGTTTGTATAGTTTGTGCATTTTCTTTTCACAGAAATAAAAGTTATAAACTTCCATTTTTTCTTAGCAGTTCATTTAATTTTGTCAATGAAGATGCAACAAATTTCTTGAAGATTTATGACTGTCTTATGATTTATGAATATCGTTATTATTAATGTTCTTAAACATCTGTCTGTGTGTGTGTACATCTGTACCCAGATAAACTCTGTGAGCAGCAAAGTGTTTTTAATGTAAAAAAATTCAGAAAAATCTGGGCCTTCAGGAATTACAGCTTCAAAGAAATCAGCCCTTAATCAATTAAAAAATGCCAGAAAATTAAGCGAAATTGAAACAAAAAAGCACTCTTTTGAAACCAGCCCGTGCATGCCCAGAAGAGGTTAATCCACATCTTCCTTAAAAAGAATGAGGAAAGCGCGAGTCGGCCGGTTTCTTTTTACGATTTTCTAATCTCGCCAAGGGTAAACGGACAGAAATACGAAAAAACCGTCAAAATATTCTCAAAGAATGTACTTTTTCGTCTCTAACGATCTGGTCGGTTCGAAAAATTTTCGGGTTTTTTTAACCCTTTCAAAAAAATAATCAAATAACGTTGAATTCATGTTTTTTATTTTCTCCCTTTTTCCAAACCTCGCATCCGCTGGACTACGAAAGATTCAGATAAACTGATTTCACCAAATAAAAGACCGGACTTTGCCCTCTCCGATGCCACCTTCGATTAAAAAAAATATGACAGTTAACCCTTCGAAAATGTATATTTTCCGTACACCGTTTCACGATTTTGGCAATTTCAACGATTTTCAAAAATTCACAGCGGCAGTTCCAAACGAGTTAGGAAAAACAAAAAATACCAAACAATATCTACATTCTTTCCCTTTTCAAAATCTGTGATCGTTTTTGAAAAATACAAATATTGACCCTTCGAAAAAAATTTGAGCGTAGGACTCACTTTTGCAAGTTCCGATTCCCTGCGATTTTAAAAATTGCACATCGGCTCTCTAAAAGAACAAAAAAACAAACAAACACACCGAAGTACATTTACAATCTTTCACAATCACGAGAAAACCTTTAGTTTAAAAAATATTATCGTTAACCCTACGGTGCCGAAGGCAGTGGTGACTTGGATTGGAGGTTCGTTCAATTAGAGGTTTATACTATTCGATGTGCGAATTAAGGGATTATCCGGTACGTGCATAGCATGACCGGTATACGGTGCCGAAGGCAGCAGGGACCTGGGTCAGAGGTTCGTTCAGTTAGAGGTTTATACTATTCTATGCGCAAATTAAGGGATTATCTGGTGCATGCATGGCACGACCGGTATATGGTGCCGAAGACAGTGGGGACCCGGATCGGAGGATTGTTCATTTCGAGGTTCTTTACAAATGGAGAATTCAAAACATTCCAGATTTTCTACAATTTGAGGCACCGGTGTAAATTAAGGAACCGCTAGCGGGCGAAGCCCACTAGTATATTTTGAATGTCATAATAAAAATAAACTTATTTTGAAGATTAAAAAAGTCTAATAAGAATGAATCCCATACTTCTTAATCTATTTGTGTATAATTTCTATTTAAATAAGTGTTAAATCATTAGTAAACTTTTCTGATGAATTACAATTGTTATTGATATATATATATTTTAAATATTATAACAACTAGCAGCTGTTATTAAATTGAAAATGTTTCATGGTTTTATGAGCATAGCATACAACTGATATCAAACATGTAAGTTTATTGTGTACCTCTAACTATTCTAAACCTTGTTAATCATCATTTTGATTACAGTATTCTTTTCAAAAGCATTTCCCTGGGCAGTTTCACTCAATAATTTTGAGTAAATGTCTTGGCTGCAATTTTATCATGGTCTAATCAAAATTATATTTTCTATATGTTAACACCTGAATTCTTTATAATAGTATTTTTGCACTGTTTCTTCCCACTGCCCAGTCGTGAAAAATTCTGGGAGCAATATTGATTTCTTTCTTTTGTTCTATCTAAAAAAGTATTATTTTCTCCTTTCCTTTCAGGCTAAGAGCTTCATAAAGGAGTACAAGTTCCTCGTTACTGGATTTGCTGGGGGATTTCTCCTCGGTATTGCTATGTGTTAAAATGTTAACTTCTTCCATTGCTTTATAAATAATGTATGTATATTTTATTTTGCCATATGTATGCATTTAATGCATCTCAAAGATACTGCTTCATAATAAAACAATTTTAGAATATTATTCTGTTTATTTTTTTTGCAATTTCTAGTTATATCATTCTTCTGTCGAAATAATTGTTGCACATTCGTGTAGCTTTGTAATCATCTGCAGCTTTCAATGTATTCTTTTAAAATTCTATTAAAAATATTTAATTATTTGGTAACATTTATTAATATTTAGCTTAAATCTAATATGATCAATGTTATTTGACTTTGAAAGTAAATGAAAAATAAAAATACTGCACAAAGAACTGAAACTTATAAGTTTGTATCAAATGAATAATCAAAACAAAAAACTTGCTGCTGCATGCAATCTTTTTGTTACTGTAAATGAAAATTGCTCATTTTGTTCCTAATTTATTTCATTCTTCTGAAAAATGTCCTTTCGTACAAAATGTTTATTTCAATGAGAAAGTTGGTATGTAAATAAAGGAATTTATTTTAGATGTCTATATCTAAACATATAGTGAAATATTGCTTATTGAAATTTATTTTGTTCTTTATGCTGTGGATAGATAGCATGTTGATATAATGTGCAATAAAGAGGTAGCCCGGAAAAAGAAAAATCGTGGTGCACATAGCAATGAAAGTTCAAAACAGATGCTAGCAAACCAAAAATTGTTTTTTAAATGTTCATTTACAAATTTTAATGGCAGTAATAAAAATAATTTAATGCATTCATTAGGATGTTGGTAGATACAAGGTCTAAAAAATATGTATCTAGATACGTAGCGAATAAAAACTGAGAAAAAATAATTATTTTTTGGAAGGGTTAAAGTTTTAACAGAATACATTGATGATATGTTTAATTTAAATGTCTTGGATAGCATATTCAATTATGAAATAAAAGCACTCAACGAAGAAAAGATTTATGCATAAATTTATGTAATGACATATAATTAATTAAAATAGAAAAAAAGAATGTCTTTTTATCAGATGTTTATGGAAAGGTTAATTTATATTTGTATGAGAATAATCAAGAAAAAAAATTTTAAGCACGGATGTAGTGGTGAATTTATTTACAGAAAAAATAAGATACTTTCCTAAACTATATTTAATAACCTTTGATGCATTGAGTTGGACAGTTATTGAGAAGAGGGAAAGTAATAAAAGTAATTCAGAAAATTCTTTATCAAGTTTATTTGTATCATTGTATGTTTAGAACACCAATTTGGCTGACCTGTGGTGTTTAGATATGCTGGGGATTTCCAATGAAAACAATAAAATAAGAACTGTTTTGAAAGAAGAAACTCACAAACATTTTTTAGAAACTGTAAAACTGGACAATTCTGAATGTTATGAAGTGTTACCCTACATTACTCAGGACTGACACTGGCGACTATTTTTTAATTATCTTGCACCACTTTCTCAAAACAAAAATTTTTCACATACACTTTTACAACATGTGCAAGATACAATAATAATAA
The DNA here is from genome assembly GCA_963931845.1 of Maratus michaelseni. Lineage (NCBI taxonomy): Eukaryota > Metazoa > Arthropoda > Arachnida > Araneae > Salticidae > Maratus > Maratus michaelseni. The sequence goes on along the minus strand of OZ007586.1, from coordinate 38,538,122 downwards.
TAATAATAATAATAATAATAATAATAATAATGATATGAATATAATATAAAAATAGTTGACAGTGGTAACCCCGAGTTCAGTTTTACCAAATAGCTCTAGCATAAAAATCCCTTTCTAACAAAGAAAACAAATTGGCACTAATAAAAGAAAAAATACTTTTTTTTTAGTTTTGGGTATCTAGTAAAATTAACAAATAGGTATCAAATGAAAAGGGGGGAAAAGTGGTGGGTTCATTTTTTGCCTCACTGACCAGTAATAAAAAAAAATAGTGATTTCAATTAATCTGTACACAATAAAAACTTACCTTCACTTAACAATTGCCTCACTAATTTAATATAAATTTTATTCCATATTTTAAATTGGTTTTGGAAATACTGTATAGGAATCTCTTCAGTTATAGAAACAAACATTTCTATATGTTAAAATAACAGAGAAAGATTAAGATTTTATTTTTGGTTAAATTCTGATTAGAATTTAAAAGTTTATGTACATTATTGTGCAGTTTGAGTGCTCACATAAAGTCCTTTTCTGTTAGCAGCCACACATAAAGGGGAGGTTCTGCTGCCAGAGATCGATGCAGGGATTTTTTCTTGGGACCCATTTTGTGAAAAGTAAAAGTTATTTTTGTGAAATTTATATATTTTTGTAAAAAATAACATTTTGTAATGAAAGATTAAATCCAGTTACCCAAATTTGAACCAAGCATTTATTATTAATAACCTTTTTTAAGTCCTTCTGCTAAAGTTTCCCTTTCTGGTAAACTTGTTTTGTTTGCAAATTACACATTTTAATACCTAACAAAATAAAAATAATTAATTATGTGTATGTTTTTATGGAATGGAATTTTGTGAAGAGTTCTATTTTATTAAGAGGAATTTTGTGAAGGAGTCTGTTTTACTAAGAGGAATTTTGTGAAGGGGTCTGTTTTATTAAAGGGATTTTTGTGAAGAGGCCCCAAATTTTGCTCTGATCAACCCCTGACTTCTTAGGGTCAAAATTTTCGAATTTTTAAATATTGCATTATTTGCATCCCTCGGGTGTGTTAATTGTTGCCCTAAAGCAGTTTCCTGATATTCCAATTCCTTAAAATATTTTTTGCTCATTCATTGAGTAATGCCACTCATTGAATGTTACACTATTACAAAACTTTGAACTTATTTTTCTTGAAATCATGTTTTTCAAACTATGCAGGTGTTTTTCTCGAGAACTATTTGACGGATTTCCACCACTTTTTACTTAAAAAGAAAGTTAATCAGTTTTGCAGGAGCTTATATCAGTGAAATGTACAATTTTCATTGATTATTTCTTTGAGGTGAAAAGGTGAATAAACAGGTGAAAAAAATTAACTTTTTTGTTCAAATTACCACCATTTTGTTAAAAATCAACTTTTTGAACTAAAAGTTGATATAATCTCCAGGCAATTTTAATGTCTTTTCATAATTTGGCAACCAAGTTTGTTTCAGATGCTTGTTATCAGAGAAAAACAGTCACCTGATCAGCCTGCACTTGCAAATACTCCCCATTGCACAAAATGTTTAATTTTTTTACACTTAAAAGTTTATTAATTATTTTAAATTCTCAATAAATATAATGCAAAGAGTCTGCACATTTCTATCTCTTTTCTTTGTAACTGAAAAAAAAATTGTAAAAATCACGTGAGTTTTAGGCCAAAGACATAGACCCTTTCTTTAAGAATCTGTTCAATTCCCAAACATTTTCTAAACATAGCTTAAATTTTAAGAAATTCTTTTATATCATCAATTCATTCACCAATTTTATGGAATAAACTTTCTGGAATTAGTTAGAAAAACATTTCTGAAATTCACGAAGCTTTCAACTGACTAAACCCAGGAAATTTATTTATGAAAGGTTTGTTGTTTTTTAAATGTCATTTTTATTCGGTTGACTGCCACTTCTTAAATATCTCAGATATGGGTGCAAGTAGACCATCCAAATTAAGTCTGAAATATTTCTGGGATAATGGGTATCACCCAGTGAAGCTTTCTATTTATTTGTACTTTGATTAAAATTAATTTATCTTTTAAAATAAAAACCTATTAAAAGTCCATAAGGCATATATACTAAGAGCAGTAACTGATTATTTTCCATAAAAGAAAAATATTTATATAAAAAATTGTGGTGTCATCTATTGATATTGTAATGCTGTTAAATATATTTAAGAAAGCTAATAAATTTGCACTTCAAAAATTTCTTTATTTGCAAAATTCTTAAGAGAAAAAAATCTTGTTGCTCTTTCTTTTCTGGATCTGAAAACTGAATTCTCTGAAACAATTTTCTGCTGTGTGTTGTATCTGCAGGGTTCGTACGCCTCCTGGAATTTTGTGACCAGAAAATTCTTCTGTACCAGTACTTTCTTACAGAAAAATCTCTCCTTAAAAGAATGCGAAGTTACTCGAGTTTAGCCTAAATTTATTTTTCTATAAAAGAAATATTGGTAACACTCCTGGAATATTTCCTTATCCGTACGAACCCTGTATCTGTGTGGAGTTACACATTAGTATGCAGCCAGTCTCCAGCCCAGTTATAAAAATAGCGGTTTTTATTTCTTTTAATTGTTGCTAACAAATATTCTCTAAAATTTTGACATTTTAATGATGTTATGAACCCTTAAGTTGTTTGCCATCATGTTTTGATGGGTACTGTCTACTTGAATACTTAAAACATATGCAAACACTAACAAAGAATTTCTTACACCATTGTATAACAAAGTTGAAATTTGTGCACCAGCTGAAGCTTAATTTTTTACCTTTGAAACAAAACATTTGGAGGTTAGGCATATTCACTTATAATATTTATGGTAATAAATTATCACAGTGCAATTGGATTGCACATTTATTAGAAATTTCAATTATTATTGTTTGTATGTTGCTTGTGAGACAGACAACCTTTAAAATTAGCCCAATTTGTAATATTGATTATCTCTGGGAATAATCCTAGAAATATCAAGCAAATTATATCTAGTCTAATTTAAGGATCTAGATTCTTATTCTGGTGCCAAAGTTCTTTTTGTATTGACAATTTACAAGTTTTTTTGCTATTTCAATATGGAAATGGCTCCCTAAACTTTATATATATAAATTTAAACAAGACAGAATTCCCATTTCCATGGCTATTTTGTTTTTCTCTGTGACAATTTGGTGATTATAATGAGTTATCTGACACTCACTTTTTTTTTTTTTGGGGGGGGGGCTGTACTTTCAGAGCAACTAACCAACTGTAAAACTACTGCTAAGAAATAAGTACTATTGTTTAGTTTTGGTTTCAGTTTCATTCATTATTTGAAAGTTTTTTCCTTTTTCAAAATCTTCCAGTTTCTATCTTTTGAATTCCTTTTTTAATCAGATTACCTATTTTATTTGTGTTCCTGTATATAAAAAAAATATACTTGAGTTTATAGATCAAACCTGGATATTTAAAATTTCCTTATTTTCCTCCTTTTTTCATACATTTTTAGCTTTTATGTGTGTCATGTAAATATATGAAGTATATGAATCAATCATAGCAATTCCTTTCTAATTTTATTTTCTGCTGAAGGCTTCTTTTTTTTTTGGATGTGTGTGACCTGTAAACATTTGATGTACAAATGAACATTTAAAATTATTTAACATTTTTTAAATAAAAAATAATCATAACAATACATTCACTTTTTTCTTATTGAAGACACTCCTTTTTCCGCTGCTTCTTTTTAGTGTTCAGCAAAATCACTTACTTCAGTGACAAAGTTATTCTTGAAAATTTGCTCATAATTCATGTGTCATACACAAAATCTAACTTATTTTCAATTAATCAAATAAATGTGTTATATTCCTTTTATTATGCTTGGTTACTAGAAGTTATTTTTCTGAAAGTTGAAGAAATGTATTTTCTATTATTATTCTCTAAATTTAAATGCTTCTATTTTCTACAGCTAGAGGAAGTTCATTTACTTCCATAAATCCAGTAAACCTTTTCATTTCTAATGGTACCTGAAACATCACATTAAAAAAAATTAATGTTAAATAAAATTAAATATATGGAACTTATTCATATATTACATTATGCAAACTTTGATCAATGATATAATGGTGATAATACTACAGTGTAGGATCCGTTATCCGGCGTCCCCGTATCTGGAACGCTCCGAAAACAGGAATGAAAAACGATAACCAAAGTTTAATTTATTTCATTTCAATAATGTAAAAAAAAAATCGCAAATTCTTCAATAAGTCGCAGAAAAAATCCCGAAATGTGTCTATGGATCGCATGAAAAAATCCCACGAGTTTCGCCTGTAAATCGTGAAGGAAAATCCAGAAATTCACCAATTGTTCACAAGAAAATATGGCAGTTAATCGGTTGTGGAAAAAATTCGGCAGTCAGTCGTAAGGAAAAATTTGAAATTCGTCAATCGATCGCAGGAAAAACTGCAAAATTTGTCCATCGGTAGAAAGAAAATATCGCAAAAATCGTCAATCTGTTGCAGAAGAAGAAATCCAGATTTTCGCCAATAGATTGCAAGAAAAACCACAAATTTTGCCAATGGATAGCATGGAAGAATGAACAAACAGGAAGGAACATCAGGAGTTACTTTTGGTATTGTTTCGTCAGGGAATTCTGGGTTACGCGATTCCAGTAACCCGAAGCGCTTGGCGAAATTTTGGCGCTCATTTTCAGCCATGATTTTATCGGATCACTGCGCACTTTATCATTCTTTGTAGTTTTATATAATAAAATGCTTTATTTTAAAAAAGATTTTTTTAGTTCATTTTCATTTAAATATTATGGTGTGTTGAAGTCATTTACAAATTTTATTTTAACATCTTACTTGATTAATTTAACTTCTCCAAGACCAGAGTTGCATATATGTGCTTTCAAAAGGTACACATTTGGCTTTTTTTTTTTTTTTTTTTTTTTTTTTTTTTTTTTTTTTTTTTTAAGTACCAGTAATTCTGAAAATTATTTCCTTATTTAATTTCTGAGTTTATTTATATAAATAGCACAAAATGTGTCAACCAGATAAAATTGATGTATGTGCTGCTGGTTCAGACGGGATTAAACAAATTCATTTTTTTACTATTGATTTGTAAACGAATTTTTAGTGACACTTTTAATCTGGTTAGTAAGATTTTTTATTTAAGTAAAATATACCGCAAATAACCAAACAAATATCATTTGCAGTTTGTTTTGCATTTGTACTTAAAAAAGTCAAATTGCCTAGGTCAAAAAAAAGAATATAATACAAAAAAATATTATATTTTTTAGAAACTTTTCAAATTCTGTTCATCTTATTTTAATACTTTTTTTTGGTCAGTTTAAACATTTAGAAAATTTATGATTTAAATCAGACATGATTTAATCACTGATTTAAATCATCTAATAAAAATCGTTGACACTCAAGTTTCAAGGCTTCATAAAAGGAGCCCCTAATTCAAAGTTCACCTCGAAATAAAATTGGAGAAGGAGAAAAAGTAGAAGCAATAACATATATTTAGTTCCATGATATTTTGCTGTTATTGCATTGTTTCTTACTTCTCGTTCATCTTGCACTTATTTTTTCTTTTGCATTTCTTAACACAATGAACTTTGTATGCATTGGATATATGCACCATGTGTAAAAATAACATTCGATTTGTTCAAAATAAATCATGCAAACTGACAACTGGAAGTAAAAATGTATTCGTTATTTAAAAAAAAATAAAAAGGCGGGGAGGTGATTTTTTTAAAAGGACAGGGTGTTGCGCCCTTAAAAAATGGCCTAGAGGGAACTTTAAGTAATTGCATAATTAATAAAAACTGCTTATTTCATTAGTAGCACAAATAATCAAACAAATATCATTTGCAGTTGGTTTTGCATTTGTACTTAAAAAATCAAATTGCCTAAGTCTAAACTTAAAGAATATAATACAAAAAATATTAAATATTTTTCAGAAACTTTTCAAATTCTGTTCATCTTATTTTAATACTTTTTTTTTTTGGTCAGTTTAAACATTTAGAAAATTTATGATATAAATCAGCCATGATTTAATCACTGTTTTAATTAAAAATCACTGTTAATTGCCTAAGATGATTGCCTTGTATGATTTAATCACTGTTTTAAATCATCTAATAAAATCGTTGACTCTCAAGTTTCAAGGCTTCATAAAAGGAGCCCATAAAAGCAATTGATCAAAAACTTTTTACTATTTTGAGTCTACGGGGAGGGGGAGGGGGTTAGTTTCAGCCCTAGTTCATGTTTATACTTAAAATTTCTATTTGTAGTTTAAAAAAATTTCACTCTTAAAAATTGGAAAGGGAAATGAGATATTTTTGTTGTGAATTTTGATTTCTTTAGTGTCATTTCTAAAACTTTCTACTGTCTCAAAAATTTTATAGCTGTAATTTTATAGAATTCAGTATTTAAAAATATATATTTAATCAAATTACAAAAAGATAAAATTATCGCTAAAATTAAAATAAATGCATCTCTTTAATAGAATAATAAATAAATAGATTGATTAAATTAAATTATTATTATTAAGAATTCTTCATCTCTTTAATATTTTTTTTTTAATTATAATTCTCAGTATAAAATGTTATATAAGTTAAAAAATGTTTAGAATGAATCGCAAGAAAACATTAAAATACTTTAATCCACCAACCATGTATGCGAAATGCGCTATCAATGAACTAAACAGCATACTGTTTCTTGCGTCATCAAAACAAAGCAATAACAACAAAAACAGAAGTATCGAGAGAGAGAGAAAAAAAGCCAAACAGCGATAATCACGCCAGGCTATTGCCCCGCCTGCTTGCCCTGCCTGCAAGGTAGTCAAAAAAACCCCAGGTAGTCAAAAATCTGTGGCAGCTTTCGCCAGAAACTCGTTTGTGTTGAGAGATAGGGGTTTTCCTTCCAGTAATCATTTCTAGTTCCATGATCGATAGTAGCAAAATATTATAACATTTATGAATCGATTGCAGGGAAAAAAATCTCCAATTCGTCATTTGATTCTTGGAAAAAATTGTAAAATTCTTCAGTCGGTCCCGGAAAGTTATCGCGAAATTCTTTGATCGGTCGCGGAAAAAATATCTCGTAAATCGCTCGGGAATTATCAGATATTAACATTCATTAATTGGTCACCAGAAAAATCGTGAAATTCATCGATTGGTCGCGAAATTCTATTGATAGAAAAGTACTAATTGAGCTCAAAATATGTGTTTGGAACACGGTACAAGAGTGCCCTTTTTTAAGAATTCCCCACTTAGCGTCCTTTTTGTTCTATAGTCAACATAAAGAAATAATATAAATATAATGGTACTGCTTACATTCATTAATATACAGCTTCAATAAATAAATATAAAAAATTATGGTGCAAACAATATTACAATAAAAAGCATTAAAAACAGATGAGTAACTGATATTTTTCATTGAACAACTGATTTGTGGAATGCAGCAGTGAAGCTACTTCCATGAACAGCAAATCATGTCAATGTACAGGATACAAGAATAATTAGTGCAAGAGCTATAAGTAACCAACTTTAATAGAAATATTCCAAAAATGCTAATCAAAGGATTCTGCTCAGAAGTCCTAAAACTTATTCATAATTGCTAATGTAATATTTTTATAATTTGAATTGTAATTCAGAATGTTTTTTATTCTACGTAAATAAGTTATTAAATTAACAAAATTGTAAGTATGTATTTACACATATTGTTCATGTTTATCACTAGATGTGAAATTACTCATTTTGTACATTTCTTATAATAAAGTGTTCTGAATTACGGAAAACCCCCTTATCCAGAATACCCTAGGTCCCAAGCATTCCGGATAACAGATCCTATACTGTACTAGAATCAAAACGTCTGGAAACTGGCTTTTCCAGCATTGGGACAGTGAACATTTTCACATCTGTGTGCCAAATGTTTCGATAAAAATATTTTACATAATCATGACTTCCAAACAACAACAAAATTTAGTGGATCAAATAATAATGAGTCAAAATTACTTCAGATTTTGTTTTTAGGATAAAAAATATGTGTGCAGCATTTGTGAGTGGTGTTATACTTTAAACAGTATTTTTTTTTATGCTATATCTGTTGCTACATCTTAGATGCAAAATATTTTATATCAGCTTCATGCTGGTTATTTTTAAGAGAATGTAAACTGCGCTGCTTGACCAGTCTTAAAAAATGACGTTGGCATTCTGACAAGAAAACAGACCATTCCAAAGGGAGGAAAGCATTGGAATTGGAAGAGAATTTCAGATTTTGCTTAACCCGTCTAATTGTATGTCATTCCTTCGCTGGTTGTTCTTGTACTATTATACATAAAACTATCTGAATACTAATCATCCTCTACAAAAGGAAAACTAGGGGAGACTAGACTCCCTTTCATTACCTACTTCCCTATTATCAAGAATAGACTCGTCTTACTCAGACCTGTTACTCATGTGACCATTCTTTAAAGCTTGGTTCAACAGTATTGGAGTCATATGACAGGAAGTATCTACTCGAGTTTTTAATATTTTTCATATTCGAAAATAATGACTGTCAGAAAAATTGTTAAAAGGACAAGTGCCTGCTTCTTTAAACAGATCTTCATGTCTCAAATTGAATCCCGAGTTTTTATAATTTTACTATCTGCATTTTTGTTTATAATGCTTTATGGTGATATTTTGTCCATATTTTTATCCCTAATTAGTTTACGATAGTTAAAAAAAGAGTAAAATGGTTAATAAAAACTTCAGTTACAATGAAAAACTTATACAAAACTCATAGTAATTTTTCACACATATTTCATCCATCAGTTTGTATCTTTCAGATATTGATAGTCTGAAAATTTTGTAAATAGAACAACATAGTAATATGTTATAAAGGAGAAAACATTGTGATATTATTTACTTACCTTTGTGGTTTCAGATAGTTTTAAAGTATAATGTCGTAGAATGTGACTCATGCATAGCTTTATTTCCATTAGCGCAAAACGCATCCCCAGACAATTTCTTGGGCCTGCTCCAAAAGGTAAATATGCATATTGAGGATGGTTTGCATTTTCACTTAGAAATCTGCAAAATTATGAGATAAAATTTCAAGATCTGTTCAATACCTTTCATGTAAAAATAACTTTATTAGAATCCCTGAAATGTCAAGTTTTCGATACCCAAACACCCGTTTAAATATGTCTCTAATCACTTGTAAAAGTGTGTCATTATAAGGTATATTTAGTAATAAAATTTACATATGTAAGGAAAGTACAATTTATTTTTATATAAAAATAAAGTTGAGCTATGCTCAATGTGCCCACCATCGGCAGCAATACACATGAACACTCATGCATACAAATGCATTGCTACAAATGATTGAGACTTTAACACTCTTAGTACCATGGGGTCTAGTGACCCCATTTATTTTTGTTTTGAATTTTTTCATGTTTCGAACCAGAAAAAAATAGTAAGTTAAACATAATAAATAAATTCAAACAGACACCTTGTAAGAAATTGAATAAAATCAATCAATCTCATATAATAGCACATAGTCGTTTTACTATAGGGAAGTTGCGATCAGCTGATCAACCATTGTACTTCAACTGGAGGTCAGGGTAGTTCCACCAATCAGAACTGCGTATTTAAAGTGTGTGACCTGCAGCATGACATCAATTGCAACTGCCCTATAGGTAGACATTTCTTCTACAATTCTAGCTGTATCCATTCAAGAGTTATTTGAGTGCACCGGGACTTTACTTTGCACCCTGTATATTTAGAAAATTTTCTGCAGGAGCTTTTTTGCTTCCACTTGATATACTCTTATTATTTTTTGTTAGAGCAGAGTTGGTTTTAACTACCTTTCTTTTGACTCTTTATGAGCTGAGTATTGGATTATTCATGTAAAAATAAAAAAAATCATCAATTTCATGGCAAATGTGCACATAAATCCCATAGATTGCAGGGTTGTCAGATTTGCTGCCAGGTAAATAAATACCCATTTTCCCCACTGGGCTGCTCTTTTTTTTGTGTGGGTGGGGAGGAGGGTGTTTTTATCTTATAAACTATTTTGCAATTTTATTCGTTTTTCTTAAAGCAAAAGTGCAACAATAAAATATTTCTGATAAACAATTATAATATACTCATTTTGAATGCATAGAAAAGGGGATTTTTTTCACATCTTCAATGATTTAAATTCTGCATTATATTTTTTTACTTTTTAAAATAAACTAAATTTGGAAGCTAAATGTCAAGATTGCAAAATCCTCTGTCCCACATATTTATTATATTTATATAATTGTATTAACATGGGGATTATTATTCCTTCATTTCGAGGGTTTGGGTCGGGTCGGTCGACACTTAAAATAGAATTTTCATGTTCACGTCAGCTATAAGTTGACCTGTGCCATCCTCTACTGTGGATAACAATAAAGGGCTGACACAAAAACCCGAAGGTAAGAAACAATCCCTTGAAGATAGTCTTGTTTTTTTCCTTTTCCTTACAAAATTAAATAAAATGCTCTAAATTTGCAAGTTTGGTTTACCATTATCTAGACGAACATTTATTGTTAAGACAATTATGCGGTTAAATAATTTGATTCCCTGAAATGTTATCGTTTAACACTTTGTTGACCAATGACATGTATTCTCGTCAATAATTTCCCAGATTTTATTTATTCAAAAGGCCTACCAGAATGAACCTTATGCATGTTAGGTCACACTCTAAAGCTGGCAGTATTTTGATTTGTTATTCTAGCCACTGTACTGCCAGAATGCCAGTATGCGCAGGTGCAAATACCGCCAGCAGACAATCTTTAGCCTTCACCCAAGTTGCGTGTATAAATTTTAACCAAAATTTTGCAAATTTAGCGAATGTTCTCGGATGCAAAACAACATTTTGAATTTATATTACAATATATAAAGTATCCGCTGGTACAACAATGATTTTTTTGTGGTATTATTAAAAAACAAGCATTAATGTGCATATTCCATAAAGCACAATACTAATATTCGAAAGTATACCACAAGCAGACAAATTTTAGCCTTGACCTCAGGTCGCGTGCATAAGGTCCATTTTTGAATGGTATTCGGTTTATTTAATCACTGAATGTCTGTAAATAAACAAAGCAAAATTTACTGTTCGAAAATTCTGGTAGCTATTTTGAATAAAAGAATGCGCTGAATTGGTAACTTTACCGGTCAACAATGAGTTATTATGAATGAAAATTATATACTTGCCTTTCAGGATAAAATTGTTCAGGATTTGGGAAAAATTCTGGATCATGATGCATTGCATGAATGTTAAAACCAATAATAGTTCCTTTTTCAACTGTGATACCAGTGTTTCCTAATTTGTAATCCTCACATGCTGTTCTTTCAGACCTAAATTTTGTTTGAAGGAAAAATACATTTTCAGATTAAACTTATTTACCATTTTAGTCCATTGATAAAAATTAAAAGCAATATATATATATATATATATAACCATTAAATGAACGTTACAACCACCAACAAAAACTGTGAAATTATGAATAAAAGTAAATATATATATATTTCTTTAAAGGATTTGGGTGTAGAACAAGTTAACTAACAAAATACAAATTTCGAGATATTCAATAATCAAATTTTCCAAAGAAAACTATCACCAAAACTATTGTAATTACTTCCTCTAAAACAGATAATTTCTTATGACTGAACATTCAGTTAACTCACGTGCAATATTTTTTGTCTGATGGATTTTATTTGATTGGACTTATTGAAATGGAATAACGAAAACTCTTTGCAACTACTTAAAAATTATCCCTGATTATGATGCCATATAGTGAATAATAAATAAACCTTGTATGTACTTTAAAAATGATGTCAGGATGCAGTTAAATACTTTTACATGAATATCAGAATAACTTCAAAAAATCAGTTACGATGTTTTACATCCGAACCCTTCATTTTTTTGTTATATTTATAGGCATATTCGTAGATTATTAAAATAAGTTGTAGTTAATGTGATTACCAAATAACTTTTCGTTCAGCCAAGTCATTTTATTCTGTCATATAATAATTCGTGGCATTTTTTGTATTGATGCGCGTTTACCAATTATTTAACAAATATATATATCATGAAATGCAAGTAAAATAACAAATTTAGCAATTATTTCAAATCCGTCGAGTTTAGAATAGGGTAAATATTTGTTCATCTGTCTTAGGGGCTGTCTTCTGTTATCATTTGTATACAAGAGAGTAGTCTCATGTACTTTATTCACACATTTTTAACACACGTTTTTAGAAATGTGTTATATTAAAGTACTCGAGACTAGGAATCTGAAGCTATGCTGTAAATTATAGTGATATTAAATTATATAGATATTAATTTATTCAAATTCGGTATTGCTGCTGATAATTATGAGGATTGCTGGATTTTTTAAATCAACATTCGAGGTCCCTAACTGAATTATTAAAATATAGGTAAGTCCTTTTCTTTAACGTAACTATTAATTTAGTTAAATTTTGAATCTTTTTTTTTACTTTTTTTATTGTTAATTTTATAGATAAAGTTTCTTACCGAACAAGTGCTGGATACATCCTTAGTGTTTCTGATATAACACAGTCTAAATACTTCATATCTTGAACAGCATCGTAATTCAGTTCTTTCTAAAATACAAATAATAATTTGTTACTCATACATAAGACAGATTATAATAATATGAATATATATTATATAAATCATATTGTAGATCAATAATAAAAAATAAAAAAAAACTGGGGAAATTGGTACCAGAAGAATTTTATGATAGCTACTGAAAAGAACGAAAAATAAATGATGATGCTAAAATAGCAATATTAATTAACTTTCTGAGTGATAAATAGTGTTGCCAGGTGCAGTGTGGCGAATAGCGAGACAACTATACTAGAAAATGGGACGACCACTTCTCTGTTGGTATAAATTAATGCACACTATACATAGTATGTCACAGTTTTATTTCATTTAGTTAAAATTATATGAATTAAACAACTCCTAAGAGGCATTATTTAAAGTTAGTAAGATATGCATTACCATTCTTTGAAATAATTAACAATATTTGTATATCAATCAATATACGGTGTATCAGAAAGAATGACCCAATTTGAAATGACAATAACATCATGGTAAACAATGATTGGAAGAAACGCTCCAAACAAAATACAAAAGGATGCTCAAAGGTTTGTTTGCGCATTTCAGAACTGTCAAAGATCAAAGACGATTACTGAAGAATGCCCACGTTTACTTCACATCTAGATGAGAACAGTCTATGGAGATGGCATCAGAAGATTCAAAAATATAAAAGTTCTCTCGCAGCAGGCTGCGGTGGAATGATGCAGATGTAGGAGCAATCTGGATGTACGCTTTGATACTTTGATTGGAGTCGGAATGGTGAGCATAGGGGGGAAGGCCCCATCAGAGCCAGACAATTTTTCTAATTATCATAATTAATATTTTTTTTAATCTAAAAACTAATGCAAACAATTTAAAGATGCAAACAATTTGTTAATAAAAGATTCAAATAATTAATTTTTGAAGATGCTAATATAATTAAATATAAATACAATTAAGATGCAAAAAATAATATAAGTATAATTTTTTTTCCTTAAAATTGCAAAAGAAGAACTTCTAAGGGGCTCCTTTTAGTCACACACAAAACATCAATGAAATCAACCAGTCAATCAATCAGTCCATTTTGCTTCAGATATTGTGAAGCATGTTCTTATAGACACTGATATGAGTGCATTCTCTATGCGCACTTTCTGTTCTTTCACTGTTGTAGACAAAGAAGGCATATCTTTGAAAAGTATACTACTCTGTTAACTACAATACAGTAAAAAAATGAAACTATTTAAATCTTTAAATAAAAGTTTTTAAAAGTTATGCATGATGGGCTTGGTGGCCATCTTTCCATATTTTACATAAATTCCTAAGCACCCAATTGCATAGTTAAAATCTGTTTTTTAACTTTTAATTTTCAGAAATACGTTATGATGTATTTAGTAAAGGAAAAAAGGAGTTCTATCAAAATGTCATACATAGGCCCTTGACATATAGTAACTCAATTATAGAAAATGTTAAATAAGTGCTAGAATATAAGCTTGAAAATTTGACATCACACCATATTTTAGACACCACTGCACACCATCTATTCATGCAAGTACTCACAGTCTATTCGTTCATGAGTGGCAGACTGCTCAATGAAAACCATGGTATCACTTGTCAGTCAATCTTGACTAGCATTGCATAGGTGTATAAAATTTTCATAATTGTACAGAAAATTGAGGAATTTCATTTGTACCACGTATTAGAAATACATGAGAAGTTCAGTTCTGAAGCTACAGTATCTTCGCTTCAAAAGAGTCTTAATAACAATCTAGAACAGGGGTTCTCAAACTATGGTACGCGTACCAGTACTGGTACGTGAAGCTCTGGTTACTGGTACGCAGAAGTCCGTTACTGGTACGTGAAATAAAATACAAAATGCAGCATATTATTAAGAAATCGAAAACGGCTTGTCTTTATTAACTTGGAAATTTTCAAAAAAATTTCGAACGCGATTTAGGATCTGTAAACGCTTTTTCTATTTTTTTTTTGTTACCAGAAATGTTTGTTATAGTAGACTTGCTGAAATTCGCACACAACCCTTATGATACAATACGTTTTCCAGAATTAAAAACACAATTATTAGATTTATATAGATCAAAGTTGAATTTTGTAATAAAGACCTAATTTTAAAATTAATGAATGTATGAAGTATTTTTAATTAGCGGAAGAACTGTTTTTAAGCATGCTTTATAAATTGAATTATCCGAAGGTAAAGTCTGAATGCTTGCAAGTAGGAGGAGCTTGTGTGAGTAGGAGGAATTAAAACAAAATAACATTCCAAGTGTAATTTATAATCCATTGTTCTCTTTGCATTAGAAGAGCTTCTAGGAGGTGTTGAAATAAAAGTCTTATTTCAAACATAATCCATGAATTGATTCATTGTGTTGACTGAAATATTTTTCTTCGCTTGTGCAAAAAGTGTTATAGTTTCCTCCTATTTCATGAAAATTAGTTTTTAAGAGAGTATATTTATTTAAAGTGGTCAAGAGAGTAAGATTATGTAAATCAAACAAAAACTGTATCACATGCAGTGCGGTTTTGAGGTAAAGCATTGTACATATGTATTGAGATGGTATGTACATCAATGTATGAAGAAACTTGTAAGTGTTTGCCTACTGAGCGACATTATTGTCGCATTTAAAGATATGCAGATTATTAATATGATTGTATTGAACCCATGTTAAATGCGCTAACTAAGTTTTGGTTAAGAAATTCTAAGTGCCGGATTAATGCAGAGTCCGACTAGGCCGTGGGCTAGGGCCCACCACTGATGGGGGCCCCAAAGTAAATAAAATGGTTTGCAAAAAGTTTCTTAAAAATGCAGTTTTTTTCAATTATTTCCCCCAACACCAAAAAAATTTTTGAATAACTTGGTAACCATATCATAATATCTAAGGTTAACCACCGAACACTCCCACAAAGTATTTATAGCTATTATCTTGGTTTGAGACTGGCTCTGAAAAGGTACTGGGCCTTGGGCTCCACATGACCTTAATCAGGCTCTGGAAATTAGTTTCTCATTTGAGACTGTATCTCACGAGAGAGGAAATAAGTAAACTTATTCAACTCTCATCTCCTGTGATGGATTACTGGAGTCCACATTCAAAAGGATGAATGTAATAGACTTTTCGCTGACGAGAATATCAGAGTACCGTCTAATATTGTCAAAGTCTGTTTGTGTTTAGCACAACATATCTCTGTGAATATTCTTTTCTGCCCTTTGTTACATGAGAAACAGGTACAGGAATAAACTAAACATCGAATCTGACTTATGACTAAAACTTCTTAATATTGAGCCAGATATGAGGAAGTTGTTCTTGATGAAACAAGCCCACCCTTTTCTTTGGCCTACTACAACAGTATATGAATATGTATATGCCAATATGTCATTAAGTATTGTGGATTTTTTACTATACCAAAATACTGTATTTTGATATTGTATGCATTATGAATATTTAATGATGATACTACATTTTACTTGAATATTTATTATAAAGCAGTCAATTTAGTAATGTAATCATTCATTTTTAAATGCAGTAAAATCTGCTATGAAGGAAACACAAAAGACCAGAGAGATATTTCGTTTTAGACAGGTTTTATTTTTATTAGCTTTACGTTTGCTACCTGGTGGTACGCGGAAGTATGAACTTCGATTTAGTGGTACGTCGGTCTAAAAGTTTGAGAACCCCTGATCTAGAAAGTTCTATACTGCAACTTTAATTAAAGTATTGAATAAATAGGAAACTAAATAAATATGTTTCTGATTTTTGCTAAGATTTTGCAATTTTATACTATATTGCCTTTTTGATACACCGAAAAATCTCGTCGGACACAACATTATTTTTGAGATGCGTAAAGACGTCATATGTTAAAATGTTATATATATAGAAAGCCTATTAAAATAAAATATTCTTATATTTAAATATTTTCTGCAAATGAAACTGGTTTCCTACTATTCACAAATTACACTAAACAGCCAAAACATTATGACCACCCCTTTCGTCGTGTCTTGGGAGAAGTCCGGTGACTTAAAGCGCACATGATGACTGAGAAAATGTATAAAACCTGTGCAAAAGAGTCATAGCTATTAGTAGGAGTGTTTTGTGCTCTTGTCATGAATAAAGGGCAAGTGAGTTCAACAAAGAGCAGATCGTTGTGGCCCAATGCGATGCCTTGGATGTAGCATTTCAGAAAAGTATACTCTGGTCAAATGTTTGCATGTTTGGATAGTTAGTATCTACAGAGATGGTATCGGTATTACTGGTGGTAAAAAGAGCAGTAAGAGCCAAGATGTTGGCTGTCCACACCTCATTTAAGACAGTGAGCATCTCAAAATATCAAGTTCAGTAACGCGCAATTTTGGCCATTCCATTTCTTAATTGGCCACATATTTTAATGCAGAAAAATCAAAAAAAAGTTTCCAATCACTCAGTTCAGCGGACGCTGTTAGATATGAGACTCAGCTCCTGCCGATCCACCAGAGCCCCGTTGCTGACACCCCATCATCATCGCAAGTTACATAACTTTGACCCTTGAAGTGAGCAAGTGAAAATCGTGATTGGACCCCTGGATAAATGAAATGTGTTGTCTGGTCAGACGAATCCCGATTTATCTTACACCATGTTGATGACAGTGCAGAATTGCTCGGTTGGCCAAGGTACAGATGCTGTACAAAGAGTACAACTCAGGTTTGTGGCCAGAACCCGACTTCCGCCCAGGCCCCGTAATTTCGGAAGTTCCAAAACCGACTTGGTTCATTTAAAAATATGTCCTTTATGGAGTATCATAAAATGTTTATTTGACAACTGGGTGGATTTAATAATTTTTTTAATTATTTGTAACATTAATAATTCTTTAAACTGCTTACAAATGTTGAAAAATCTTAAATACTTAACTTTAAACGAATACAGTACTATACAACTTGTCTGTTTTCTTAAACAGTGATGTACTGTTCCAGCAGGAGAACTTCTCCAGTCACAAGGCCCAAATTGTGCCTGCATGGTTTTAGAGTTATGACTCAGAGGTCAACCTAATGTCCTGGATGCTTCATTCGCAGGATTTTAATCCAATTGAGCGTCTGCGGGGTGTCGTGGGATAGCGTCTCCAAGCTCACAATCCTTCGCTGCGTAATTATGCGAACTGCCTGACCCATGCTTGAGCATTTAGCATGCACTGCCTGATTACATATACCAGCAGTTCGTGGAATCTATGCCAATGAGTACTGAAGCTGTTGTGCAAGATACTGGTGGACAAACAAGATTTTAGTTTGGTGGTCCTAATGGTTTAGCTCTTCAATATAGTTAATAGTCTTTTATTCTAGCAAAACAAGTGTAATAAATTAAAAGAGGAAAAAAAGAGAGAGAGAGAGAGAGAGAGTTAGAGGAGGGGAGAGAAAAATATCGTCAGACGTTTAGGTGATAAAAAAATATGGTTTAAAAACCTACTTTTTTTTCAAAAACTTCGTCTATTTCTGCAGTTAGCTTTTGCTGACATTCTGGGTGTAACGCAAGAGAGTATGCCATAAAAGTAAGTGTAGATGCCGTTGTCCCATATCCAACTAAGAGAAATAGGATGCATTGCGCTATGAGTTCATCCTCGGACATCTCTGAAACAAAATCTAAAATTACTAAAGATCTGATATAATACAATTGAGTAAAGCTGGAAAACAAACTTCTTGCAATTATTGCTCATAGACTATAAATTATCTTGATATATATATAATCTTTTTTTGTGTGTGCGGTCCTGGGCCTGAATTAATACTATAAATGTTACCTACCCATTTTCTACATGGAAGATTTTATCGCACACCTCAATAACATACAGTGTATACATATTTAAAGTTGACCTACTCAGAGCGGTCTGTAGTCTAAACTATTCATCAAAAATATACGAAATTGGGGATGTGTCTAAATGAAGGATTGCAAAAGACATTTAGCAGTAAAAAAAATAATTTCAAAAAGGGCCACTAGAGGGCACTTTTTGAAAAATGTTTGGCATATATGCAAATTTTAGCAAGCACGTGAAATATCTGCTCACGCACAAGGACAATGTTAAATAAAAATACCCAATGAATCTCTTGTCAGTCTCATGCCTTTTCCACGGAAAATGTCGTGCAGTTTACAAGATCGTGGTGAAACTTTTTTATAAAAATGGTGATTCCGCACCAAAAGCTTTGCAGAGCTTCCGAGCTTTGAAGAACATTCGCAGAAGTCCAATGACTGGAAACGTAACATTGTCGGAAATTGAGGACAGTATTTCCCGTCACGCCCGCAGCATTTCCAAGAATTTGCTTCACTTGTCTGTTGAACATGATATTTTGCATTTTCAAACGGTACTTGAGAATTTAACAATATTTTTTTTATCAACACATTGAACAGTATTTGTCTTTATAAACCAATTGAAAAAAATCAATAATACGCCCTGTGGTGGCCATTTGTGAAATTAATATTTTTTTCAGCTTAATGTCTTTCGCATCCCTTCATTTACACGCATTCCAAATTTCACACTTTTTTGATAAATAGTTTCCACTACAGATAGCTCTGAGTAGGCCAACTTTGATTATGAACCCTGTATATCAATTTCATAAGGCCCACTTTAAACTAGCAGTCGCCAACTTTTTGGACCTCACGGACTACTAAATTCATAACTTGAATTCCGTGGACCCCCTAATATGATTTTTTTTAACTTAAATATATTTGTACAATAATAATTAGAGGACGTTAATTTTATTAATATGACGTGTACTTATTTATCATAACAAAATTAAGAATGTTTATTGTATTCGAAGAAAATCGTAATAATGCTTATTCATTCATAACAAAATCTTTTAATGTTTTTAATTCTGAAAAATTATTAAATTTAGTTTTATTATTACAAAATATTTGAAGTTTATTTAAGTATCACACATTTTTAGTGTGATATTTGTTCCTGCTTGTTTGAAACAAGTTAACGAATTTTTTTCCAATAACATTACTGCAAGATGGAGAGATGTTTTTATTTTAAGCCGAGACCAGCGGTACTTAGTTTTAATTGTTGCCGGATAAAAATGTTCGTTTGCACAAATGTATTGTTGAAAAATGAATTAAAAATTTGATTGATTTTCACTCAGCAATACCTTTTTATAAATACAGTAAAATCTGTAAAAACAGATTCAATTTAACAGAATATTGTCTTAATGTAAAATTTTCTTCGTGGTTACAGTGACAGGAATTCTATTCTGTTATAAATGCTAAGATGGAAACCTGTAGAAAACGGAATAATTTTCTGGTCCCTATACCAAATTCGTTTTCACAAGTTTTACTCCATAAGAATTTTTTTAGAATATAATTCTTGTTTTATTATTATTACGAAGTAAAATATGAAAATAACGTTCAGAGTTACTCGGATCACCAAAATTTTCTCGCGGACCATTGGTTGGTGACCTCTACTTTAAACAATTACTGTCTACATACAGTAATGCAATCGAATTAATTTGTGTGCCTACATGTTACATAAACATTGTATATCTTTTTCGCAATATTTGAAGTTGTGGAAAATCATTTAAATGTATTTAAAAACTTTTTTCTACCTAGACCATAATGAAACGGAATTATTTTTTGTGCGTCTCTGTAAGCGATTTTTTTTTCTTTTTTGAAAAGATCTTTTAATCTGTTATGTACGAATACTAAATCCTCGTACGATTTAATGAGTTATGTTTGAAAGAAAGTAACTGTAGTGAATTAAGTTCGCTTTCGAAAAAAGTCAGAGTTATTAACCATAAAATGAATAAAACATACGTGTTTTGTTTTTAAAATGTTACCGTTTTTTCAAACATTATTTTCATGGAGAGATTAGCTTCTAATTACCCCTCGACCACATTTATTAAGAGCCTAAACTAGTCAAATGAAGAAACTCACAAGCTAATGTTAAACCTATGGGAGCGTTCTTTTCAAATTTCTCGCTTGCATTTTAATTTATTAAGTGTTTTTTTTGTTTTGTTTTGTTTTTTTGCATAGGACAGTTGAGGTTGATCTTTAACTGGGCAAGTTTCTACTTTTTCCATTTTGGTTGCCTTTTATTTATTTTTTTTTCCTAAAAATTCTTTAAAAAGAAAAAAAAATCATGAAAAATATTAAAACGCAAGCCAGAAATTTGAAAAGAACAGTCCCATAGGTTTAACATTAGCGACTGAGTGTCTTTGCGCGACTAGTGTAGGCTTTTAAGCAGTAAAATCATGTGAAAAATTACTTTAAATAATTATTTTACTTGATGCAAATGAAACAAGTATTTATTAATGGTGCACAGAATTAAAAACTGACTTTTTTACCTGTATTTTTTAGGTGCGTTCGTAATTATATAAATACGTAGCACCTATAATCGTCGTCTGGTCCGTCAGTCTGCCCGCATATAACACCGCAAAAACTACCCAACCGAATGGTTTGAAATTTAATATGTATAATCTTTGCAGAATTTTGTCGAGTCATTTCAAATTTTATGAAAATGGAAACAAAACTTAAAAATATATTAATAAAAATTTTCTTCATTCTATTAAATCTTATCATACGCAATTTATTCAATGATATCTCATGACAGGTAACGATTCTAGGTTGCCGTGGTGATTACGTACTATTTAAGATGAAGTCCTATTATTTTCGTATTACTGAATTTAAAAACCAAATTTGTATACTAAAATTGTTTAATTATAGCAATCCTATAATATACCGACAGTGTTTTGGATAGATGTTTCTGGAGAAATAGATATTAAATGGAAAAAGAGTCTAAATATGGATTTCAAGTTCTGAAATTTTCAAAGCTAGGCTTGAGTTTTCCATTGGAATTTTCAATAGATGTCAAAAAAAAGATAAAATTTTGCCAACTTAAAATGTACTTATTTTATTACGGAAATTAATCTTTTCATAATAACAGACGATATAACTCATTTTTTCAGTGAAATAATAACGACGATTTTTTTACATTGTCTTGTATTGGATATTTGCGCATAGTATAATTTTAATGTAACATAATTGTAATTAATTGTTTTTAAAAGTGTAGTGAAACTTGATTTCATAAAATAAAATTAATATCTATAATTAGGAAAATATGCACATAAAATAAATTTGTATTCATGCATTTTTGCATAAGATATTGCAGCAGCTATTGCACCAACATCTGAATATTTATAAAACTAGTTATAGTACGAACGCACCTCATTTGTTTCGTTCGACGTACAATTTCCAACTTGTTATTATTTCTTTCAGAAATTATTTTTTATGATACCATAATTATGACATACTTTTATATTTTATCTTCTGTGACACTTCACTGTTTGTTACACTTCCAAATTGATCGGTTTCATCTTCTTGGTCATCAACATTAATTGTTTCTTTTGACTTCTCATTTTCAAGTTCTTCTGTGGCATCAAGGAGCATCTGAAGCATATCGTCATATTTCTAAACCAATAAAAAAAATTATGAAATTGCGTGAAATTATACGAAAATATACATTGCAATTTTTTTAATTACAGACGACAACTGATCTTGAATATTTTATCAATTAATAAGGATTTATTTTTAAAAAAAAATTAAATATTCTATAAGGGTGATGAAATGGGGAGAATTTTTATTTAAGAAATTTAATATTAACTAAATGCAAGAGTATTATTTCATTTTTTTCATAACTCTTACACACATAGTGTGACGGCCATTGCTATCAATATGAGTGAACCAGGCCGTTCAGTTGTAAAGGAAGAACACCGGGGTTAAAGTTTAAAAATAATGTTTATTTAAACTTAATGGGGCTGGGATTGAGAAGGCCTCTACTAATTTTCCTCCCTCCAAAAGAAATAATTAAACTTCTTCCCGAAGCTATAAAAAACTTCAAATATATTAAATATAAAGATTCAAAGAACGAACTCACAATTTAGAAGTCCGCCACAAGTCAAAATTCCTTTAGTAATAATACAATTCCACGCTGTAGACTCGGCGAGCGCTGATTCAGTACGTCTGTCCAGGCCAAAAGCAACTTCGTCAGCTTCAGATTATTAATTCAAGCTCAGGATCTCCAATTACTCGTATTGAGAGATAATACGATCACAAGTTCCGAATTCCAAACGTATTTCCGAAGTTTATATATCCCAAATATCGATGGACCATCTACAATAATTTGCATTAATATCGATAAAAAACAGAAAATCACAAGTTCCGAGAATTTCACAGTCATCCGTCGAAAGTTAAAGCCTTGATCAACTTTTACATGGACAATTAGTGGACAAAAACTTACGATCTCATTCAAAACATCGCCTACTCACATGATCGGAGTAGCCAATCCATCACAATAGATGCAGATTAAAATGTAGTTATTTATATAAATATATATTTGTAAAACAACTGAACGACTTGATTCTCTAAATTAATCCAAAATTTCTTATGATTTTTAAGGCTTTAAATTAAATATCAAAAATCAAGAAAAGTTTCCTTTTGTGCATGTCATCTTTCTGTTTAAATTTTAATATAAATCTTAAATAATTATAGTGGTTTTATCAATTATAAAATAAATAAACAGAATTGCTTTAATAAACTTGTTTTATTTCCTTCGCCATGATAGGCTAATAATGTTATTTTATACACCTCCTTTTATACATATGTACACTGTAAAAAATGAAGTACTCAAAAATGAGTAAGTTCATGTACTCATTTCGAAATGAGTATTTATGGATCAAAAATGAACATGTGCATTCTCAAAAATGAGTAAGTTTATGTACTCATATCGAAATGAGTATTTTTGGATCAAAAATGAACATATGATCAAACCCAACATACTTGTATATTTCAGAATGTGTAATGAAGAAATTTCGGAGCCTAAAAAGCTATTATTTGAAGGAAAAACGAATAATAAGAGAAATGAAAAGTGGATCTCGTTGTTCTGGATTTTCATCAAAGTGGATCCACTACAACACATTTACTCTTTTTTTTTTCTCACATTTTACTCATCTACTTTTTTTTTTCTTGATAGTACTTCAAAATTATGATTTTTTTCCCCACTAATTTTTTTAAAATTTATTTTAACTTTTTTAACGTGAGGCAATATTGTGTTTTTTAAAAGTTTCATAACATAATATCTTTGCAAATTATAGCTATGCAAATTGGTATTAAACTAAACTGATTTGGCTTACAAATTTATGAATTACGCTAAAATTTATTATTTTATAAATTATAATTTTACAAAGTTTATAATTTTAGTATTTCAATCTATGATCTTTTCTAATGTCATTTTTTAATTATTCTTCGAACTACCTGTTACTTCAGACATTATTTTAATCTTTAACACATATAGACAGGCACTGTACATCCTTAAAAACATATTTAAAAACACATAAAACCAGTCCACACGCTGATGTCTCGTATTTTTGCTCTGTCAGTCCGATTTTTCTAAAACTATCCCTTCCTAACAAATCTATCCTCTATAAATATATATCTATATAAATATAACTATCCTCTATCCCTTCCTAACAGATGGCGCCAGATGCTGTTAGGGGATCCCTATTAGGAAGGGGTAGAGGGGGAGTTTCAAAGTCAGTAACAACATTTGAGAAGGAGGCATGACCAGTCATGGGGCGTTGGTTTGAGTCGTCAGGCTAGTAAACAGGACATCGCGGGTTCGATTCCTCCCATGGGCAAGGGTTGGTTAATTAATATAAGCTCACACAGGAATGAAAAAAGTGAGCAGAAATGTATATGTCCCTTATAAGGTTCTCCTCGCGAAGTAACTTTTTTTTTTATCCTATAAATTTTATTTTAACGACATAAATTTTTTTTAATTTGAATACATCCATGGGATCAAAAATGAGTACATAGCAGTTCATATTTGAATACATCCATGGGATCAAAAATGAGAACATGTGTTTCTCAATTTTTAGTACATTTGGATCGGAGCTATTTTGAGTATGTGACGTATTCAAAATTGAGTACTTTTTACTCAATTTTGAGTACCCATTTTTTACAGTGTAGACATATATACAGGTTGTTCCAAAACTCCACGTAAAACAATGGAGGGAAGATAGAGTGCAACGATAGGAATCATGTTCACATAGCAAAGTTTGCCAGGAAATGTCACCAGGAGGAGATAAAAGACAGAAAAGGAGTAAAATCGTGCAAAAAGGTGTGCAAAGCATTTTAACTGGCGTACCTTAAGGCTCCGTTTAGTGCGCAAAATTGCAAATCAGCCTGAGATGGACATAAATGAAATCCCTTCCCATTATTCTCGAATCAATTTGTGGTGAGGTACAAAAGAAAAGGAAGATTCAATAAAAGAAATGGGTGGTGTCACCAGCTGCCATGTGCTCCCGTTTTGACCTCTGAACTTTAGACGATCCTGAGACATCCTGAGAAAGTCATAATAGATCAAAGATTCCGACATACCGCAATAAAAGAAGCCGACGTACGTCTACGCACTGTTTGCACGTTAACGATGTAAAGTTGTGTTTTCAACACAATGTGGAATCCGCCCATAAAGCTTAGCACAGAAAACACTTGCTTAAAAACCCGTAAATCATTCCCGTGGTCTTTCTTTTCCAAAGGTTATGTGGTCATCAACAAGAGAAAGGGGAGTCTCAACAAAAAAAAACAGGCGCTGATAAATCTGTCAGCGATGTCTGCTGCTGACCTCTGACTTTTAGACAAGCTAGTAAGGCATCAAAGTCAGCGAACGAGCACATGAAAAAGAATGCCTTACCACATGGCAAGTACCGCTTAGAAAAACGTAGACCTTTTTAACCTTAATGCGAGGCAGGTGCGT
The DNA here is from genome assembly GCA_963931845.1 of Maratus michaelseni. Classification (NCBI taxonomy): domain Eukaryota; kingdom Metazoa; phylum Arthropoda; class Arachnida; order Araneae; family Salticidae; genus Maratus; species Maratus michaelseni. The sequence continues at coordinate 38,512,770 of OZ007586.1, read as the reverse complement.
GCGTATTTGGATAGAACCTTCCGGAACCAATGGATCCGGTTTGGAGGATCACTACACTGAGAAAAAATTCTGCCACTGGCATCTAGAAACTAAATTGTGGCTCTAGAAAAAATATTTCCATGTCATCCTTATAAATTCTAGCTCCCTTTGCTAAGAGAGTTCTAGTCTCCCCTATTCAAATTCAAGAACGTTTTCCAGTATTAGAAAACATGTGGTCAAACTTATCACTTGACCACAAAATATTGTGGTCAAACTTATTTAAAAATCTCTACAAATAAATGTGAACACAAGAGGTTAGTTTTAGTAACTATAATTCTAGTTTATAAATTTTTTCCAGAAATCAAGTGATAATTTCTCGCAATTCAAACGATTCATAATATAATTTATTGTTTCATCCCCTAGAAAACTATAGACTAGCAATTCTCGATCATTTCGTCCATTCAGTTTATCTGATTACTTTATTCGCATAACTCGGAAATCTATATTTCTAGTTTAGGGATTTAGAAAATGACTACTTATTCGTTCTAGATGAAGGAGGTATAAGTTTTCTTTCAGTGTAGAATAGCCCCCAAGATCCCGTGATTTAACATGCATCGATTTCTTTCTCTGCGGGACCTTCAAGGCCATTGTGTACGAATCAGTATGCGCTTTATCTACCACTTGTTCAATTTTCCTATAAAGGTCCAAACAGATAGCGGTATATGCGTGCGGAGTTTCTTATGTGGCGAAGCGCTTCCTTTTATCTTTTATGACTTTCTTAGCATGTCTAAAGGTCAGAGATCAAGGAGTGGGAGCCATTGACAGCTAGAAAAACATCCATTTCTTTTCTTGAATCTCTCTTTTCTTTCGTCAGTGACCACAAAATGATTCGAGACACATGATTGATGTCAATATTAGACAGAATTGCTCAGGAAAGCTTTAAACGCAGCTTTATGCACTTTAGAGATAATTTTGTATTGTGTTCTTGCCCTGTCTTTGTGTTTTTTATCTCTCCCTAGTGAAATTTCCGGACATGCTTTCCTATGTGAATACAGTTCCTATCGATGTACTATATCTCCTCTCCAATATTTTACGTGCGGTTATACCCTGTAGTTACCAAAGACATTGTATAATACTAGAAGGAAAACAAGGCTATTAACAGCTCTGAAGCGTATATCAAATGACTAAATGTTTCGAAACTTTCATGGTTTTTAAATTATAAAACACCACATACATATAGAATGTGTGCTTATCTTTTTCGAGATCTTATAAATAAGTAAAGTTTAGTTGCCATTGTTGTTCCAAAAATTTTATAGATTTATTGGTGAAGAAAATGATATTCAGGATATAAAAATTATAACAAATGGAATTTTAAAACATTAGTAAATTATTTTCCATCGTGATTTGGCTAGTTGAAAATGAGTATAAAAATACCGTAATTTCCGGCGTATAATCCGCGGATAAAACAATTCTGTTTTTATCTAGAAATTTTATTCAATAATTGAAGTCAAATGTTTACAGCGATCTGGTAAGTTACATTTTATAAAATAAAATTTCTGGGTCGAAACATGATTGTTTGATCCGCAGATTATACGCCGTAAATTACGGTACTTTTTTTATATTAAAATATGGGATACTTACTTGTCCTGTTTCTTTTCGATCTTTGATGACTTGTAAAACAGCGCTTTTGAAGAAATCGGACGAGGGTAGGAATCCAAATTTTAATCGTTTTAGAAGCCAACCGGGTAAAATAACTGTAACATTGAAACATTTTTAGTATAATTCTTGCACTGTTAAAAATCTGCAGCAAACTGTCCAGTCATTTGACCGTTTTTATAGAAAACGGTTACATAACCGTAATTTAAGTCTATTCTGACCCTATTATTGCCTATATTATGGTCAGAATGGAGTTAAATAACGGTTATGTGACCGTATCCTGAAAAAAAAACGGTCAAATGATTGGACAGTTTGCTGCAAATTTTTAACAGTGTGTAAAATAAAATTTTGGTCTTAAAAACGTTTTTGCTGTAGTGCATAGTGTGCTTATATTGGATGATTCAAAATTGGGGTTACGGCAATTATCTCTTACACTACTGATGATATAACATACTTTCAATTACAAAAAAAAGTAAAGAAATGATTTTTTTTTCAGGCATTTGTTTTACAACGGATTATATACATATTAAAATACGAAGTTTAACTTTTCTATACGGCCCCCTTTTTCTATAAGTTACTTTTCGACAAATGTTAACCTGCGCTAAAAAGGATATTAAACAAGGCATTTTTTTACGACCAAAGCTTATTTAGTTCTGACTATTTTGAATTTTATGAAATTTTCGTGTCTTTTGGCACTGGAAACGGAAAGGCGTGCCTTTTACGCCGAATATTAAAGAATGAAGGATTGAAATGCTACATTCTAAGATTGCTTTGTATGCACAAATATTAAAATTATTCAATTTAATTTATCAAAGTAAAACTTGTTTTCTTCAACAACCATCCGTATGTGCACATATATTTTCTGGGCTATGGGGAGGATGAAATAATGTATACAATATACAATATCTCTTTGGATGACACGATTGTTTAATGCATTTTGATTCTGTTAAGACGAGGGAGAGGAAGTTATTATACATTTAAAATAGTGATTCCCAAACTTTTTCGGCACATCGTCTCCCTAAGAGGTGTGGTATTCTATTGCTCACTATGGCGAAGAATTATATATATATACTAGCTGACCTGCCCGGCGTTGCCCGAGCCCGTGTAATAAACTCAAATCTTTTAAAAAACGAAACTCTGGCCAAAGTTTCCGATGGCTTTGACACCGTATACCGGGCACGCTCGCACGCTCCGGAAAATCTTTTATTTCCCCTTCCACCGCCAGGGGAGCAACCTCTTTCGGAAAGGTGTGCGACAAAATCGAGCTGGTTTCGAGAAGATGGGAAAATTATAAGCCGAGTTATTGAAATAAGGCACAGTTAAAGAAAATAATTATGAGTGAGGCGCCGGGTGAAGGGGACGTTCAAGTGTCCTTCAGAAAATGACTAATTAGAAGGACTACGATGCATCTTTAAAAATTCGTTCGTTTGCTTAAGCTAGGAACTTAATTACAAATTTGCCTTAAATTATTCTTCGGAAATAGTGGTAGCCGCTACTCATAAATTTACTTTAATGTTATAGAAGGTGACTATTGAGTTAATTATGTTTGGAATCAGTTGCGTGGAAATCGGAAAGTAGTTGCGGAGATACGAAAACGGGGCATAGTTAGAGAAAAAACTTTGAAGGAGGGGCCAGGGGGAGGGGTGAGAGGACGTTCAAGTTCCCTTCAGCAAATGACTAATTAGGAGAACCACTATGCATCTTTAAAAATTCGTTCGTTTGGTTAAACTAGAAACTTAATTACAAATTTCGCTTAAACTATTATTCGGAAATAGTGGTAGCCTCTACTCATAAATTAAGTTTAATGTTATAAAGGGTGTCTATTAAGTTAATTATAATGTTTGGAATCACTTGCGTTCAAATCGGAAAGATAGTTGCTGAGATATGGAAACGGTACATAGTTGGGTAAAAAACCTTGTAGGAGGGGTCGGGGGGGGAGGGGATGTTCAAGTGCCGTTCAGCAAATGACTAATTAGGACAACCACTATGCATCTTTAAAAATTCGTTCATTTGGTTAAGCTAGGAACTTAATTAGAAATTTGGCTTAAACTATTATTCAGAAATAGTGGTAACCGCTACTCATAAATTTACTTTAATGTTATAGAAGGTTACTATGAGTTAATTATAAAGTTTGGAATCAGTTGCGTAGAATTCGAAAATATAGTTGCGGAGATACGGAAACAGGACATAGTTAGTGGAAAAACTTTGAAAGAGGGACCGGGGGGAGGGGGGGAGGGGATGTTCAAGTTCCTTTCAGCAAATGACTAATTAGGAGGATCACTATGCATCTTTAAAAATTCGTTCGTTTGCTTAAGCTAGAAACTTAATTATAAATTTGGCTTAAACTACTATTCGGAAATAGTGGTAGCCCCTACTCATAAATTAAGTTTAATGTTATAAAGGGTGTCTATTAAGTTAATTATAATGTTTGGAATCACTTGCGTTCAAATCGGCGCTGCATTAGTTTGGCTATATGCAGGTAACTGCAATCCATGAGCGCGTCCAGTAATGTCACCGGTACGTAACCGGTCAGGTCGGTTAGTTACCAAAGCGTTCAGTGCTGCTAACCGGTACGCAACCAACGTCGTTCAGCGGAAGCAACCGAAGTGACCGGTAAGGGACCGAACTAACCGAAGAAAAATCTCGGTTACTTGGGTCACGTGATCGGTTACATGAAAATTTACGATGATGTGATACAGATGTAATTACCAACAGATGGCGCTACAAGTAAATAATACCATTTTCGTCCAGTAGATCTGTCGACCAGTTAGAAACCGGTCACTTACCGCCCCGGTAAGTAACCGGTCACACTGGTCACCTTGGTTAGGTCTACTGGACGCGCTCCATGTTGGCAATATTTCGTTATAAGTCCTTATCTATGCATCGTTACTCTGATTTATTTAATGTGTTCTGAGAAGATATTCTACACAACCAACCAACCGATAAAAAAAGCGTATTTTTAATGAGAATTCTTTGTGCATTTTAATTAATATTTCAGAAAGTAATTGAAATATTAAAATTCTGATGTAATGTTGCACCAGGAGAGGGTTTGGACTACCTAAATCTAAATTTCCAGCATTCTAGGTGGGCTAGATTTTCCTAGCCATCGCCAACAGACACACACACACACAGAGCGAAACTTTCTTTTATTAGCATAGATATATATATATATTACATTTCAATTAACAAAATAATTGCTATTATACTGCTAGTCTACTAGTACGTTCATTACCACGTATTATCACGTATGATTCTTTTCTGAATATTTAAACTTGATTTCTTCAACAACCATCCGGGTGTAAACATTTATTTTCTGGGCTATGGGGAGGATGAAACACTGTATACAATATATTTTTGAATTGCATGGATTCTTTAATGTATCTTGATTTTTAAAGACGGCTGAGAGGAATTTATTATACATTTAAAATAGTGGTTCGCAAACATTTTGGTTACATGGACCCCCTAGGAGATATGATATTTTCTATCGCTCACTATGACGAAGAATTATATATATATATACAGGGTGGTTATAATTAAACTTCCCCTATAAACAGCATCCTACAATGCAAACGGGTGAACGGAATGCAATAAAATTTGGTATATAGACTATACACGAGATGCGCTCACGGAATTTCGAAAAAAAAAATTAGTTCCAAATGTCCACCAGAAGGCTCCTTTTCAGGAAAAACATTAAATTTAACACAATAAACGGGCAAAACAGAATCCAGAAACAATATTAACATTTATTGACTATTTTCTGCTCACCTTGTCATCGAACCACATTAAATAAAGGTAAGGAAAGAAATAACAGTACGCTGTTTGAGGGGAAAAAAGTTCAGTTTGTAGAAATAAGAACATATTAAGACGAAATTTCACAAGAGGAGCAGTTGTTAATCGTGTCCAGGACGATGAAAAAAAAATGCTCCATGTGACAACTCTCATTCACCTGCAAAATTTCAAGTCGATGGACAGTGTGTTCAACAACAGATCGTAAATGATCAGTCGTGATGCTTCGCACATGAAGTGTTATGGAAGTCATTCAACGTCGCAACATCTCCACGATACACCAGACTTTTTAAGTAGCCCCATAACCAGAAATCACACGGATTTAGATCCGGCGAACGTGGTGGCCATGGATTACGAAAGAAGCGACTAATAAATAATACGTTCGTCTGTGAAGTGTTGGAGCAATAGCGCCTTCACGGACTCATGAATATGTGGGGGCGCACCATGCTGCATGAAAATGGTCTATGTAAGGACCCACCTTTGCTGTAGTTGCGGAACAACAAACGTCTGCAGCATGTTATGGTACCGACGGCCCGTAACGAAATATGTGACAGGACCACGTGCAATTACATCCTCAAAGAAGAATGGCCCAAGGATGAATGTTGCCCTGAATCCACACCAGACAGTCACCTTTGGAGAATGTAGGAGAATTTCAGTGTGCATCCGCGGATTTTCCTGAGCCCAAATGCGGCAATTGTGTGTGTTGACTGTCCCAGTGAGGTAGAAATGAGCCTCGTCGTTCCACAGAATATTCCAAGGCCATAACAGATCAGCAGTCATTCTGTTGAGAAAACTGACTGCGAATGAGAGACGTTGTGGCTTGTCCCTATACAACAGCTCTTGGGTATGGTGGATCTTGCATGGGAAGTAGTACATTATGTTTCTGAGCACTTTTCGGACGGTGCTATAAGAATAGCCTGTCTGTCGAGAAACTGCACGTGCGCCACTGCCCCCAAACTCTGATGTCTGTGACTGTGCGGCAACAGCTGTCTTGACGGCATCAACAAGTACCGGTGTGACAGCTTTACGACCTCTTCTAGGTTGAACTCCTAATTTCCCCGTCTCTTCAAATCTATTAATCATGGCCCGGATACCTTTAGATGACATTGGTCCACACCGTAGGTTCTTTATACGACGAAATTCACGAACTGCAGCAGAAGCATTCCCCTTGTTTTCGTAAAACAGCTTCCCCAATACCGCACGTTCAACTAAAGATACCGTCATCATTACAGCCGGAAACATCGACATAAAACATGACAACGTCTGCAAACGTTTAATACTCTAATCTGTTTTGCGTAAAGCTTCCTCTTCTTCGCAAGCATGCAAATCTCGACATTTTTTCTCTAGAATTGACAGCTTTTCCCGGTTTTACTCATAATTCTTGTTCTGGATTGTTAATATTGTTTTTGTATTCAGTTTTGGTCGTTTATTGGGTTAAATTTAATGTTTTTCCGAAAAAGGCGCCCTCTGGTGGACATTTTGGAACTAAAAAATTTTTCGAAATTCCGTGAGCGCATCTCGTGTATAGTATATGTACCAAATTTTGTGCATTCCGTTCATCCGTTTGCGCTGTAGGATGCTGTTTATAGGGGAAGTTTAATTATAACCACACTGTATATATACATATATATTTTAATTAACAAAATAATTGCTATTCTACTACTATTCTACTAGTACGTTTATTACCACGTATCATCCCGTTTGATTCTTTTCTTAATACTTTCATAGGTTTTTTTTCGTTTATAAAAAGTATGTGCAAAAAGTATGTTTATCACCTAAAATTATATAAAATCGCCCACAAAGCACTTTCTACACTTGATCGCGACCTATACTTTCTTCAATCGCCCGCTGGAGGGTGATATTACTCATTTTGAGAATTGCTGATTTTTATTGTTACTTTAAATGTAAAATTTTAAATTGAAAAGTGAAACATCGGCATATATATTTTTATCACAGCACCTAACGAGCTCTAGATTAGCTTCCGAATTTTCGAGTACAATTAATTTTATATAAAGACTGTTATATATACTTGAGTTCAGTCACAGAGCTGGAGAAATGATTTTGTTTTCAAGTTGCTCTGGAAGTGCAGCTCAAACATATTTGACTAAAATAGTAGAAAGAGTTAAGTGTAGGGTAAATCCAGGTTAGATGCCCCATCGGGTTAGTTGCCCGAGTCACTGTATTTCAGTTGTTGGACGTGTGCTGGAGCTAGTGACGTTCTTCTACTATCAATTGTTATAAAAAAGCGCAGTAGACGAAGTTACAGCGATTTATTTCTTGACATAAATGATTTTATCCATCAGAGAAAAATATTTCTTTTATTGTTGGCAAGTTTTTACTCCCCTCCCCTAATTTAAATTACATAAGTTGAGCCTTCCGTTGAATACATAAAATATTTTAAACTCATTCATTAAGAAACATAAAAATCTAACCCATTTAATTTGAGAATATCAAATTTGCTTTCCGAATTAGATTTTAGATTCTATACATCGAATATAAAAAGAGGGGGAAGGGTAATATCTCTTGGTTTTGATTTAACAAGTTTAGATTTCATTAGAATTATTCTAATGGCTTCAAATGTTGTATACCCATTTATTTGAAGAATTGGGAATAGCAAATATCCTTTGATGTGGGAGCGTGATGCTGGATTAGTATACAGATCATGTAAACTCATTTCTTTTTCAAAGAAAAAAATCGTAAATTTGATATAAATAGGATATTATGTCAAATGCAAATCTAGATTTTGAATTATAAATTTTAATTAACTATACTTCCCATTCTTTTACGAATGGGGCATCTATCCCGATCAAGTGGGGTATTCATTCATCCCTGAGGTCCATGATAAATGGCCAAAATCATTGATTAAGTTTTTTGATAAAAACTATATTTTATATGATATTTATACTAAAGTAATGTTTTTATGATATTCTACATAAAATTTGCAATATACGGGTTATATGAAAACTACAAAAATCATTGCTATAAAAAAAATGAAGGGGGGGAGGAGATAAAGTAGGGCAACTATTCCGGACTTACCCTACACTGCACAAAAACTGTTGATTTTACAGTATAACACTGGCTGGCATCCCAGCTGACAGTATTATACCGTAAAATTAACAGTAATAAACAGTAAAATAAGCAGTAATACGCAGTCGCGCATGCGCGATTTTGTAAAATCAACACTTTTTTTCTGCAGTGCATATGAAAGCCAGTGAATGAACTTTGTGGAACATTTTTTTGTTATATATGTTAAGAAAGAAAGAAATTGTTGCAATTTTCGTGTTTCAAATGGCATTTTAACATATCTAAATTTTGAACATGTATCTTCTATTCTTTCATCTTAAAACAACATTTTTAATTTGATTTCTAACGTGATTTCTAATAACATTGAGCATACGACAGATGAATATATTGAACTTACGCAGTATCAAAAATCGAAGTATGGAGGGTCCAACACCGACTTTCTCAACTTCTTTTGCAAAAAAATTATCAGGATCATTCAATGAGTCGATCTTCGTGGCAAAAGCAGCCTTCGCTATGACATCCAGTGTAAAAGCTCCAAATATGCTAACGAAATAAAAATATTTTGTATGAAATATAGAATTTACAAATTACATGTTGATTTTAAAATTGACTAAAAATATAAATACATAATAAATAAATAAATTATAAGTAAAAAAAATAAAGATATCTTTAATTATAAAGTAATAAAAAGGAAAAAAATGTTGAAAGACAACTGATTGGAATAAAGATATTTTTTAAAAGAAATAAATTAAATTACAAGTGTTTTTTTATCGGTTTGTTTTAAAAAAATGGATAGACAATTTTAAATCCCGCTTTCTGGCAAGGAAAAAAATTGATCAACCTTTTCTCGAGGATAGAACCCACATTCATTCTGTCTCTGCTGGGAACTGAGAGATGGAGAATTCACCAACCATGCTAAGGTTCAATCGAAGGGCGCCAGCTTATTTCCGAAGTAATCAATGACATTTACGTGATCACATATCTCATGACATTTACGTACCCTTATTGGACAAATATTTTAGCCACATGAGAGGCGACAGAAGCAAATTTCAAATATTTTGTTTTACAGAATATTGTATTGTCATCGAAAATACATCACAGTATAAAAAATTAGGTCAAATGTAGCACAGGGAGTGCGTTAAAAGTGGATTGCAAGATTTGAGCAGAATGGATATACAAAGCAAGTTAAATAAAAGCTTGTAAAAAGAGGATTCATTATTAGGCGTTATAAAAACAAATGAATTTAGATTTTGCATTTTTTCACCATTAATTCTGGAACCGTATTGTCATCGCATCGGAAAAGACTAATAGATCGACAATTATTGTTCTGTCTTAAGTGGACCAGAAAGGTTTAAATGTTGAAAACTAACTAAAGTTTGATCGTGGATTTCTAACCATCTAAATAATTTAGACTATCACTTCTGTTTGTGCTTTATAGAAATAAAAATTATTTGTTAAACTGTGAAAAAAAAAATAATGATAACAAAAGTTGATACTTTCGGTTTATAACGGCCTCCACAATTACGTTATGCCAAGGTTGCAGCTGGGATTTCGCCAAGATCATCGCAAAGCTCATATATGCATCATATATACTCCAAACACTCCTATATGTGCCAAATACGTCATTATATACATATTATTAACGTCTTATATGTCACATATGCATCATATACGTCATATGCACATGTCATATATATACGTCATATATGCGTCATGTATGACCAAATCTTGACCATAAACGTCACGAAATGTTATATAATCGTATATTATTATGATGTGGAAGTTTGCCCCTGCAGTAATCAGGCTCTAGCGATGGCGAACTGGCGACTTTGTTTCTAAATACTACGAGGGTGGATCCAGAAAAAAGGTTATAAGCAGCAGTATTTGAAAAGTAATTATTTTGGAGGAAATATATTTTCCCTAATTGGTGACAGATGACGCTAGTTGTCTTACAGTGGTTGTGCGGGTAGGGAGTGTAAGTTCGCAGACGTGTCAGAGCAATTGAAATGGCAAGACGTTTTGAAAAGTGGTCTCGCTTGGTGCGAGTGTGATTAGTTTCTTATAGGCAAAGAAGGTGCCCTGGTGATGGTGACATATTCCTGCATGACAATGCTAGGCCCCATACTGCTCACCAAACTCAAGAATTGCTGCAAATTTCAAGTGGGACGTCTGGAGACACCTCCCACACACAGCCCAGATTTGGCACGCAGTGACTATTTCCTTTTTACAAAATTGAAGGAACACTTATCTGGAACAAAGTTCTCTTCAGACAGTGATATAAAAACAGCTGCCGAGAACTGGCTCAATGGACAAAGGCGGGATTTCTACCATGTCCGGTTAAACTAGTTGGTCCTGCGTTCAGATAAATGCCTAAATAGGTTTAGTGATTATGTGGGAAAGTAATCGGCAAGTATGCCCCTTAATTTATTTTCTATTTTATGTCTATTGTTAATAAATAATTTTTTATTAACATTGTAAATTTTTTTTTTGGATCCATCCTCTTATTAATGTATATTATAAGTTGGGCGCCAGATCTGAAATGTTTAAGATTCATCCCCTAAACATGGTTTAATTGGCTGTCTAAATTTGGAGAACTTCTGGCAAAATTGGCGAATTATTAACAATTAGATTAATGTTAAATTTATTTCTATCCGGTTCTTTATACGAAAATTAGAACACAGGTAGACATGCAAAGTAAAAAAATCAACTTTTAATTACTTTCTATACTAAAATGTTTTCAGCTTTAAAATATATAACAACATTCTGAAGCATTTCAAACTATAACTGTCCGCTGTTGGTGAATGATCAATCGGATAATATATCCTATATGAAGAGTGTAGATGCACACTCTCCACATAACCTAGTTTTTACAAAAAACTGATCATTATTAATAAACATGATATATTTGTTGCCATAACAACTAGTTGCACATAGTTCTAAACCTGTACTAATTGTGGTAAAGCTAGAATTTAAATTTAAATATTGAAAATGTGAGTTTTGCAGCAAACTTTTATGGGTAATGTTAGTTACAAACCAAAATAATTATGAATTTAAAACAAGAGCCAAAAAAAAATCTGAACATTAGTTTTTATTATGTTACTTTGGAGGGTAATAAACAACAAATATTGAAAAACATTTATTAAAAATAATTTGTGCAAAAATTTTACTATTAAACATGGCTCAACTTCTTCACTGTCATTAAACTTGTGCAACATTTTACACTACTTCTTACTTCTATACCTCCCTGATTGGTTGAATTGGAGAATGTGAGTTTTGCATCAAAACGAGATTTTCAGCACTTTTATCAACCTTAATATGTTTTGTATGGTGCAAATCACTATTACAGTCCGATTTGCCTTAAAAAGACGAACACGGTAATATGAATAACTCAATACCTTAAAAAAGTGGATAATGTGACTTTTGTATCTGCATCATTCATATGATTTTCCCGTTAGTGCAGGTAAATCGTTCGGTAAAAGAAGATTTGAATTTTTTATAGGCTAAACCTGTCAGGGCATCGGTTTTTAAAACTGGATTAGGAGGTTAAAAGAGATTTAAAAAAGTTAAGAGTTTTTTATTTAAAAAAAATGCGTTTATTTTATTAAATTTTGAGATTGGTGAATCACAAAACGAAAAAATGTAATGAATATATATATTTTTTAAAATCTAAAGTCTAAGGCGTCTTAGAAAATTGCTTCCAAAGAAGTAGCTTAAAAGCATGTTTTTATTTATATTTTTTATCATACCTTCTGAATTCCGCAGGTTTTTCTTCATCAGCATGTTTCCCTAATACTTTGACGACAGTATTAGAAACTTCATTAATAATATGTGTCATCTACAAAATAAAAATAAATATAAATAATTACATGGATTGTGTAGTTTTCTCTTACTAAATTTCAAATTTTAGTCAACTGATATATTAACCATTTCAAAGACAAGTAGTTTTGTTGCTGTAATTTTGAAAACGCACCAGAATTTTCGAATAATTTCATTTGAAAATAAATATACTCATTTTAAAAATTATTTTCACGTGAATTACGAAAGCAAAATCTTAGTCAAAATTTCTGGTACAAATTTTGACTAAAATTAAGTGGTAAAAATAATATACCACCGCCCTTCAAATGATTAAAATGAAATGTTTTATGAAAAAATATACTTTAAACATACACAATAATTGCGTTTCTTTATTATTTTAATAGGATAAAACTATTTTATATAAGTATGGAAGTTTTAAGTTTAAAAAGAAAACAATATTCTGTCCGAGATAATGAGATTCTATTATGAGAGATGCACAATAACGCAGAAATCAGCATTACCTATAAAACATAACGTACAGACAAGTGCAAATGCCATTTAATAAATTAAAAGAGATCATGCAATCTGTAAATAACTAGTGTTGCATTTAATTCAACAATTTTTCTTTCAAACAAAAGCGTCTATATATTTTCCACAATGCTATAACAACAATTTATTTATTACTCACCCATCATACGTAGTTTAGGGTAAGTCTTGGAATCGTTTTGAAAATCGAAAAAAAATTTTGACGGATTTACACGTTTCAGAAACTGGAGATTCCGAAAAAGTTATTTTTAGAAAAAAAAAATTGCCGTCCGTCTGTCTGCGTGTGTGTTTGTAAACGCTCTATCTCCCGAACAAATTGAGGTAGAGACTTGAAATTTGGTATGTACTTAGTATGTAAGAATGGAAAGAAGCTTATTGAATTTCAGTAACATTGATTATCGGGAACTATTTTTTTCGGATTCTCGAAACATTCGTTCTGATAAAAGGTATATAAAAATTTTCGAAATTGTTTATTTTAAGGAGTGAATATAAAAGACAATAAAAAAAGATAAATTTTGCATAAAGAATGAAGTCGATCAGATAATGAGTTGCCGAGATATTTGTAATCCTATTTTCCACACTCTTTGCTTTTTCATGACCCTGTATTTCTTTCAAATTTCAATTCAAAGATATATTTTAATTGGAAATGGGACGCTTAATCCGACGCAGTAAACCGTTAGTTAATATTATTAGCATTTTTGGAGTTATAAGGATGTTTCTTTTGCACAATTCAGTAATAGAGCATTTAAAGTTTCTGACGTCATCAATCCACGATTTTATTCGAATTGCAATGCATTTTATAAATAGTTTACGCATGTTTTATTTTCATATTTTATATTATGCATATCCATGATGGGTAAGTATTACGGTGGCCCCCAACGACTAGTTTTAATTTTAAACTGTTATAAAGTCCGATGTAACACTCCAGCCTTATTTTTCCTAAGAGAAAATTCCTTATTTCGCTTAGTAGTAGATTTGCGATATGTAGAGTTGAACGTTTGTCGAGGAGTGAATTTCCGTGAATTATCCATTCTTTGCTCCGATTCCGCGAATTTTTAAAAAAGCCGTGATTTTCATGGAAATTGTTTGTTGTTCCAACATGTTATTAATTTTCGTCTATAAATATTGTTTTAATATTGTTATGGTAGCTGAAGTTTAGCAAACAAATGTCAATAGTTTTCAAATTAAGATTTGCAACAGAATGATGATAATAAAATTAACAGAAATGAAATAATCCGAAAGAATTCCTTTTTTGTACTGTGATAAAAGTGGTACCTTCCTCTAGTACATTTGTGGGAAGTTAATGCAATTAGAATGCAAAAAAGATTTGATTCTACTTACAAGACCTCTAATTATGTTCAACTGTTAACAGTTTTGGTGATTTTGCAACATGAAAAAAACAAAGAAGTAATGCACAGATGTAAGAGTATTATATAGTAATGTCTTTTTAAAATATGTTTTTGTTGAAATAAATTCGAGTAAGGAAGGTTAGAATATATACCTGATTCTGCTATTTTGAAAAATGACCAATTGCTTTTCTGTGTAACAGCGAACACAGGCATTCTCTATAGAAGTTGTAAAACAATTTTGGGACAATGAAGTTTTCAAAAGTAGAAAAGCAAAAAAGGAGAGCTTACGATAAGTAAAATTGAACGCAATAAATCCTTTCCTTTGATGCGATAATTTCATGAATTTTTAAAGCTTTATCTGAAGTTCGGCTTATTTTCTCCACGACAAACGTTCAACCCTAGGTATATGGTATATGATTATTTTTGCCGGTAAAAGAGTTCTTCACTTGACAAAAATGAGTCCATCATCGAGTTTCGAGATGAAATTATGATGTAGGACAAAATTAAGAGTACATAAAAGAATGAGTGGTCTGCCTCTGCATATCTTGGGAGGATATGAGCAACGAGGAGCACCAATCCGTCCGGTAAAAGAGTTCTTCACTGGACAAAAATGAGTACACCATCGAGTTTCGAGACGGAATTATGATGGAGGACAAAATTAAAAGTACATAAAAGAATGAGTGGTTTGTCTCTGCATATCTTGGTACGATGTGAGCAACAAAGGGCACCAATCCGTCATTTTGGCGGTATTCACATTATTTTTTTCGAAGTGAATTTAGTTACAACTTAAAGCTTAAACAAAGTATTTTTAAAATATTTTGGTCTGCTTTGGTAGATCCTGGTAAGATCATGTGGCAGACTGAAATTTAAGAAAGAAATCAGAATATGTCATAAAGATGTCATATACACTGCTCAAAACAATTAAAGGATATTTGAAGTTTTATATAAAATAAAGATATAAACGAAATTTTTTTTGCCGAAAATAGAAGAAGAGAATCACAAATGCAAATTTTTCTGGTTTTCAAACTATGGAGTATGCAAATTTTGAGTTCGACGTCAAAAACGTCCGTTCAGCGGCAGCGAATGAAATTTGACTTTCAACTGGATAAAAGAGAATGAAGACAAGGATGATCGGCATTCAGTGATTGCTTTGTTTCGATGAGTACGATGTCTCAGCGAAGTCATTTGACAGATTCAGAAGCTTGGAGAATTGTTGGTAGGTTAGAAGGGGGCCAAACTCAAGCCGAAGTAGCGCAAGCCATTGGAGTGTCACAAAGTGTCATTTCCAGGATCTGGAACCGTTTTTTGGAGAGTGGATGTGCAGGCCGAAGACCAGGGCAAGGTCGTAGACGGGCAACAACGTCCAATGAAGATCGGTATTTAGCGTTAACAGCTCGGAGACACCGAAACATGAACGCTACTCTTCTCCAACAACACCTTCGCTCGGCTACAGGCACCACGATTTCAACTCAGACTGTCCGAAACCGGCTCCATGCTGTAGGTCTGTATGCTCGCCGACCGATGGTATGTGTTAGATTAACATCAAGGCATCGTCACGACCGCAGGGAGTGGGCAACCGAGCATGTCAACTGGAGGAAAAATGAATGGAGCAATATTCTGTTTTCTGACGAGTCCCGTTTTTCTGTGCATCCGGATAATAGGCATATTTTCATCTGGAGGGACCATGGCAGTAGGAATAATCCTGAGTTCGTGCACGAAAGTGTCAGATTTGGCGGTGGAGGAGTGTTGGTGTATGGTGGCATCTCCATTGACGGGCGCACTGACCTCTACATCATTCGAGATGGAGCTCTGACTGGTCGCCGATATAGGGATGAGATCCTCAGACCTATTTTAGTCCCTTACGCTGCAGCAATCGGAGATAACTTCATTTTAATGGACGATAACTGCAGGCCACATCGTGCAAACCTGGTGGAGGATTTCCTTTTCGAGGAAGGAATCGTTCGAATGGAATGACCAGCGTGTTCTCCAGACATGAATCCAATCGAACACGTTTGGGACGCTCTAGGAAGACGAGTTTCTGGCCGCCAACAACCCCCACAAACTCTCCAAGAACTGGAAAGAGCTCTTCTGGAAGAGTGGGGCAGAATACCCCAACTCGTCATTAATAGCCTCATTGAGTCCATGCCTCAAAGGTGTTCAACGTTGCTGGCCGCCCGTGGAAACCATACCCCCTACTGAAAATGATTTTCTTTGAAGAAAACACCTTTTCTTATTCTTTTTTTCTCATATGCACAAATTGTGCTTTTTTCCTTTTGTACACAAATGCGCATTAAAATGCATTTTTTTCTGCCAAACATGTGTAATTTATTCTCATATAACCTACTATGTCTGTCGACCATGTATCAATCAGCTAAAAAGTTTCCCAGATACAAAATCCACCTAAAACTGCAATATCCTTTAATTGTTTTGAGCAGTGTAGTACTATTGAGACTACGCATAATACTTTGCACTACATTGTCATATATATTACAACATAATCAAGTTTTAAGATGAATTAATTATGTAGGATTATATTAGGGACGTCGGTAATATGGGATTGTTGTAAAAATGCTTACCTGTCTCATTCTTTTTGAAGTAAATGCAGGCGTAATTAAGGTGCGAACTCGTTTCCAGTCATCCCCTTTCATCACGCTTACTAACTTATCCGCCATTCCATCACCACTTTTAAAATCCTTAATAAATAAATAAAAAGTCAAAAAATAAAAAAAATAGAAATTGTACGTGTCTAAGTATTAAAACATCTATAACATGCAACTTTTAAATCTGCATTGTTATTTATCAATAATATGTATAACTTGTAATTTCACTGCCTGAATGTACAAATAATGTATCATTTTTGTAATATTTAGAAAATAATAAAAATGCGTTTGAATTTAAAAGAAGTTTTTTATTTGTTTTACCAGGCTATCAAAGCCTGAGAGCTAATGTGCCCGTAGGTTCTGTATATACGTACGTATGTATGTACGTAACTAGATAACCCTTGATAGAAATATCGTATTTGCTTCAAATTTTGTATATAGGTTCATTCTGATAAGGCATTTCCCTGATTAGTTTTGGGGTTCATTGGTTAAGTATAAAGGGGGAAACGGATGGCTAATACCCCCTCCTTAATTTAGATAAATGGGTTTTTCATGCGGAATTATCCGATTTGCTTCGAATTTTTTATATAGGTTTATTGTGATAAGGCGCTTCACTGATTAGTTTTGAGTGTTCATTGGTTAAGTATAAATTGGGGGGGGGGATAATCCCCCTTAATGTACTGTCGATTTCTTTATTTTTCGAAGGCTTATTGGTTAAGTATAAAGGAGGGGGACGGGGGGCTAATCCCCCTTTAATTTATTGTCGATTTTTTTATTTTTCGAGGGACATTATTCTTTGAAATAAGAGTATAATATACAATTAGTGTGCATAGCCTGTGAGCTCTATGCCATTAGTTTAACTGGACACTTTTCTTTTTAGGGTTTCGTTCATCTCACGAAACCCTATTACTCCCGCTGCGTTGTCTGTCCGTCATAGAGCCATTCTCAGAAACTATGTAACTTACAGAGTTGAAACTTTGTGTATATCTAAGTGAATACCAGCTATGAAGCGCAAAATATTAAAATTTGAAAAAATCGTATTATTTTAATATAGAGATATAAAAAACCGAAATTCTAACAGCCTTTTCCTATTAAATTTAAATATTTTTTGTTAAAGCAGTTGCCAAAATTTAAAAATCCACAATGAAATTCTTTCTACAATAATTAATTTTCTATTGAACGATTTCCACGTGAAAAATGAAAATGAAATAAAAAGTTTCACCAATTAAAAAAAAATATTAATATGAAATAAAAATGATTGACGTCATAGTGGTAATAAAACGGAAAATTTCAAAGATTTCTCAATAGTACAAGAAGTATGAGTATGTGTATGTACACAAAGCAGATTAATATCACATCATTAAAGAATTAAAAAGAAAATCTGACGTCATATTGGAAGTTCAAAGAATTTTTCAAATATTTGAGAATAATAGAAAGCGAGTATCAATATGAGTAACAGAGAATAGTAAATATATGAGTTTGAGAAACATATTGAATCATGATAAAAATCCGATTATGGAAATATTCACATATTTTAAAATTTTAAAGGTGCACAACATGTTTAATTTATAAATTATTTTTTTAAATATCGCATTTAGTCCGAATGACAGATATCATTATGACAGAATATAATAGCGGGCTTCGCCCGCTATCGGGCTGGTTTAGATATTCGAAAAAACGAAAAAATAGGCCGGTCAATTTTTACATTATAAAAATCATGACTTTTTTTTTGTTGCTAAATGAAATTTATTTGGATTTATTAAAGAAAGGATAAAGTGTTTTGAAAGGAATATTAAACGAAACCCTTTGAGCGATCTTCGATCACACTTACCCACTTGTTATTTCTATTATTAATCAATGATCACTGTAATTCTATGCTAAATTCAAAGAAAGACATTATACTTTATATCCATAGTTGTCGCTGTGTGAGTATGCTATTTAAATTAATATATTAGAATGATATAAAAGAAAGTTTTGTGATGACCATAACATACTAGTTTACCCTTGATTTACATTATTATTCTGCTATTGTTAGCGTATGCATGCTCCATGTTTCACTTAATTAATTAATTGAAAACAGTAGTTGTAATATATATGAAGGGTCAGGTAGAAAACGATGACAATCACATTTAGTTAGATGATAGTTATTCCCTGTTTTTTTTTTACACGCGTCGACTTTCATACCTATCTTTAACTGTGTTTTTAATCTTCATTTTTGCTTCGAAGCAAAGTTGTCAAACGATAGTACTCCTCTTAAGCTAACAAATGACACTGCTATATCAAATTTCGCAAAAGTGGACTATCACCGTTTTCCTACTTGACATTTCATATCCTTTGCATGGGAACAAAAAAAAATTACTTCTTAAAATTAATATTTAAAATGTCTCATTTTATCAAGCATTGTCTAAAAAATATGTTTTTTATTTATAAAAATATCTTCATCGGTTTTGCTTCTGATTTTTAAACTAATTTAAATTTCTTCATTATTTGGTTTTAACTATACATATTTATAATCCTACATTGCTTTGTATAACTGATTTTACATTTCCATTGATTTAAGCTTTTCACATTTATCTGAAAATATGGAGTTCTGAAAATGGATATAACATGAAATGCACATGTTACAGTTTCTTAGTTTTACAAAAAAAATTACAAAAAAAAAATTACAATGAAAAATGGGATGTGAATTTCGGGAAATGTTTTGTCGTTGATTATCAAAGTGTTTATATTTAAAAACTTACCCTTCTGTAATTGAAACTGGGGAAATCTTTAACAAGTATGTCTCGTAGCAATTCGGGATCAGATACTGTTAAAATTGGTTTTCGAAATTCAAATGATCTGTAAAAGTATTTTAGGTATTATTACAAATTTCCAATTTGGCACGGATGTCGCAGACGCACCGGGGTTTCTTTTTGGCGCCAAAATGGCGTTTTTTTGCCTTTTGTGGTAACCCATCTATTTTTGCTTCGTATGGCAACCTGGTGTTTTATAATAAAATATGTGTGTCTTATAATAAAATTAAGTATGTGTGTGAATAAATAAAATTAAATAATATAGAATTCATTAATAAATGAAGTTAAATGTGTGTGTTAAAAAAAATAATGTGTTAAAATAAATAATGTTAAATAAAATTAAATTGGTGAAGTAAACAAAATTAAATGTGTGTGTAATATAATTTCATAACAGAATAAAACTAACGAGTAGTTTTCACACGCTAGCCCTAACAGGTATTTGAAAACGAGGTTTTCTCCCCAAGATAGCGCCAAAACAAAATGGCGCTAACCCCAGTGCGTTTGCGACATTTGTTTCTCCAATTTTTGAAAGCGCGATTATACACTGGCGGAAAAAAAACTATATGAACATAAGAAAAGTAATGTTAAAAGGTACTTTACGAAAGTACTATAACTTTATACTACATAAAAAAGTACTTTATGTTAATTCTGTTAAGTCTAATGAAAGATAGTTAAGTTGGTATCTCATAGTCATTATTTTCACGTAATTCAATGGTATTCACCTTCTCTACACAGAAATATGCTAATTCGATAAAATTTTTGCATGTGGAAAGTGGAACATGTCAGTGAGATGGCATTTGACAGATTGTCAGAAATGACGTTTAATTGGGAAAATAGAAGAAGAACGCTGAACTTCTAAAACTGTAAAGCTTACATTTTGTTCAGGGGTGGCTACACTCCTTATAAATATTTTCTACTTTTCTTTAAAAAATTGTTAAAAGTAACAGAAACTTTTCGATACCCCACTTTATATTACATTTCCTATATTCTCATTTAAAATTATTTTTTGCAGAAATACAATATTCTGCATTTTGTAGATATGTCAGGCATGATAAAAATAAAGATATTGGGCAAGTTCCCTGTTTTTAGCTGCAAAATCATTGAAGTTACATGAGTTTTTATACTTGTTTCCAGTGTAAATTATATCTACTGGATGTCCTAAAAAAAACTGCTAATGCGAATTAAAATAATCCATACTTTAGTAAGATAAGCGCAAGAGATTTTTGAACATCACAGGTGTAACATTGGAATATGTTATATTATTGGCT
Organism: Maratus michaelseni; assembly: GCA_963931845.1. Taxonomy (NCBI): domain Eukaryota; kingdom Metazoa; phylum Arthropoda; class Arachnida; order Araneae; family Salticidae; genus Maratus; species Maratus michaelseni. The sequence continues at coordinate 38,491,975 of OZ007586.1, read as the reverse complement.
AAATCGGCATAACTAACATAGTTGAGAATGATACCTGAAAATATGCTGTTATAGTATTAAAGTTTATTTGTCCAACAAAAAATCGTTAAAAGAAGTGAGAAGACTGTTTCGTGAGAAATTCAGTGTATGTGCGATTCGACACAAGAATTAGTAACTGAATAATGTAGCGATTTCTTAATAATCATACAAATAGCAGACATGCTCAAACAAGTCTTCAAGAACATAATTAAGCTTGCAAATGTGTGTCTAGAAGTTGGAAGCAGGCAGTTTGAACACCTAAGTTTAGAACAGGAAAATATGTTTTCGGATTTTTTTCTATAATTTTTTCAAAATTTCACTACCGCTTTTTTTTAGCCGCTGAAGACCATGTGACCTTTAGATTGCATCGGGTGGTGTAACCTGATTTACCCGAATCCGATATGGTTCACGGTTCGGGTCAGGTTGGGTTTACGCTAATTTTTTATGTTACGAATCGGATTTGGGTCGAGTTTACTAGTATTGCTTCGAGTTGGGATTTCAATCTTGTGGAGCGGGTTCGGGTCGACCCAATTTTTCAAAAAAGTAGACAAGTTAGAATATTTTTGAGATGAAAAATCGATATATTGAACATTAATGAGTATATATATATATATACTCATAGTATGGTATGTACTCATAGTACTCATATGTACTCATAGTATGGTGATATATATATACACTCTAAAATTAGGAGGAGTGCAAAGTTGACTCTTTGGAAGAGTGAAAGGCATTTCACTCTCTTGCCGTTCAGAAATTATTGGGGTGACAACGTACTTCAGCGGGCACACTGTATATGTGTGTTCATTTTTCACCATGAAAGATAAAATGGATGTTATAGATAAAATTGCAGACTATTTTTTCATAACTGTATTAGAATATGGATTAATTTTCTTCCATTTTGGGTTCGGTTCGTGTCCGGGTTTAAGTACTTCGGGTACGTGTTGAAGTGTGTTGGGTTCGGTTCCAGTTCACTTTAAATAGATTTTTTGGTTACAAGACTCTGCAAAAGAGCACAAACCTTTGAAGACCTCAAAGAAGAATTTGACACAACATTGCTAAAATTTCTCAGCTATTCTTTTAATATGTCATGGAAAATTTTATCAAAAGACAGAAGATGTGCTGTCACGGCAGAACGGTCATTCTTTCATATGTTTTGTTTCACACAAAGCCTTCACATCTCCGTTATTCTTTCAAATAATGTAAAAATAATGCCAATGTTCGAAGAAAAATTAAAATATCAGCTGATTTCGGGACACCATTTATATATCGGGTGCGTCAAAAATTTGTTAGTTTTAAAAAGAAATTTAAAAAAGAAGAAAAAAAAATTGCAGTTTGCACGAATGGAATGAAGGAGAGATCCGATTATTATTATTATTATTATTTAATAACAAAAATATTGTTTATTCAACAGTCACCATAAAAGGACGCTTAGTCGAAATATGACAGATATACGCAAATAAAACGTAAAAAAAAAATACAATGAACAGGAAAATATAACAGGACAGCGTCTGAAAAACTTCAGTATCTCATGAGTTGAAATGAGACCCTTTTTCGGTCCTGAGTCCTCTCACCGTACAGGTAACTAAAAACAGTAAAATGTTTTTGCAATTTATCTGTTAGCAGAAAATACAAATTATAATAGTAAATTTTCTTTTCAAAACTCAACAGCAGATGGCACTATTATCCAATAATCGAATTATTTTCTGTAGAAAAAATAAAATTTCTCTCCAGTCATGATTATTTTCAATAAAAATACTTGAAAATAATAATGTCAAAAGAAAATTGTTATTTTCAACTTGCTTATTACTTATTCTTCACATGGAATTGCAGGTGCTAGATACAGAAATTTTAATTATTTATAAAATTAATTTTATGGATTTATTATTTATAGAAATGTCTATAATTATTAGATTTTAGAAATTTTTTATAAAAAATAATTAAATCAAATATATTTCTGTTGACTTTTTCTGTAAAAAAAAAAAAAAAAAAAAAAAAAAAAAAGTGCTTACTTATTTTCAAAATTTATCCTTCATTAAAAAGATCTTTAAAAAATCATTGTTTAGTAGCACGGTACATTGTTAGTACCGAAGATAGAATTTTTTATTTATTTATTTCATTGAGCAGCACATTGAATGATCATATATGATATTTAAATAAATAAATTCAGATTTACCAGTTTGTACTTGTGTTTTTAAAATATCAATTTCCATTTTACATATGTGTGAGCGATATGAATGATTTTAACACATTTATTAGAGGCAAACAAATTGTAAAATTGTTAAATACGGGTTAAGATCCCTTAGAAGAACCCAACGGAGGGCACTCCTCCCTAGGGCCTATATCCCTCGTGTAGATAATTGGCTGTCATAAATCAACCAACCAATCAAATGCATTGTCAGTAATGTCAATGTCAATGTGCGCATGCGCAAAATGCGCTCTTAACGCGTAATCATTTGGCACTCTCCGACTTTCGCCAAGCTGTTGTACGCTTGAGGGTTCCGATATTAGTGACCCGGCACCGGGACATGTGAAAAAAGTCTTGAAAGGGTGATATTTTTTTGGAGGTCTGAAAAATAAATATAGAAACCGACAGAAAGTCAAGTCGGACTTAAAATTTAAAATAGCTACTTTTCGCTAAACATGAAAAATATTGTTAACAAGAAACAGCAACACACTTCATATTAATTGGTTTGTATAATTCTTTTTGTAAGAGTAAAAGTTTTTTTATTAGGTTATTTGAACATTATAAGTGGCCTTTTAAGTCGATTTTATTTTATCAAAAGATTTATTTTACTTAGATATATTCTTGTCTATGAAAATGGGGGTTAAAAAAATTTTGTGGGGCGCAAAGGAGAGGTATGACAGTGAACCGGGACGCGAAAAAAAAAGTTTGAGAAACGCTGATATACTTTTTAAATTGCATGTCAGCACCTTCTGTCGATGAGTTTTAGAACTACGACCTTTTTCGTTATTAAAAAAAAATCCGATCTCTTCCTGATCCCATTCTTTCAAACTGCAAATTTTCTAATCATTATTTGTTCCCTTTTAATTAACTTTTAGAATTGTATGGAGCTTTTGACACACTCCTTATTATATATATATATATATATATATATATATATACACTGCTCAAAAAAATAATGGGAAACAAGCAAAGAAGTGAAGAGAACAGTGCGAGACAGCCATGCATCGGCATAAAATGGAGAGTACACGTGTGCAATACAGAAAAAAAAAGATGCAAAAAAATTGTAAGGGAGTTTTAATTCTTTGAAATGATGGAAAGAACATGAAAAGATGGTTTAGGGCAACAATTTGGCTACATGTAAATGAAAAAAAAAAATGTATTTTTCAGAAATAATGCAAGATGTTTAATATGAAATGTGGTCCCCTCGAACAGATCAGACTACTGCACACCCGATTTTCATGGAACAGCGATGAGGTTACCGACAAGAATTTGGGGAATACTGTTCCACTCCTCAAGAATTACAGTCTCCAAGTCCCGGAGAGTAAAATATGTTCTTGTTCTCGCTGCAATGCTTCTTCCGAGTGTGTCCCAAACGCGCTCGATTGGATTCAGGTCAGAAAAGCATGCTGGACATTCCGTACGCTGTATTGTTTCAACTTCAAGCCTGTTCTCCACCAGACGATCTGTATACGATCTGGCATTACCATGCATAAAAACAAAGGAATCACCATGGCATGGCTGCAGCGTAAGTTACGTCATGAGGTCTCAGTATCTCGTCTGCATAGCTTTGAGCCGTCAAAGTGTCATTCCTAATGATATTAAGGTCCGTATGTCCACCTATGCTGATTCCAACTGATGCCATCAAGCCACCTCGTCTGTAATGTGATCTTTCACGAACGAACGTTGGGTTATTTCAAGTGCTCCTTTCCCTCCATACCAAAACACGTTGGGTGTCACACTCCAGACTGAATCGGGACTCATCTGTAAACAGCACTTAACTCCAATCTCGATGTTCAGTAGCCCACCTTCTTCTGCCCTCACGGTGATTTGGGGTCAACGGAATACAGATCATTGGCCTACATGCATAGAGACCACCCTGATGATGCATATTCCGGACTGTTTGGCTGTACACCCTTCGTCCTGTTACCAAGAGCAACTGTCTTTGCAGCTGGTAGCATTGCTTGTTCTGTTTCAACAAGCTGTTAACAGAATATATCGGTCATCAGTTGCTGTGATAGCACGTGGCCGACCTTACACTGGTAGACGTCTAACATGCCTACTTTCTTGGAATAAATTACACAGCCTTGCAATGACATTTCTTGCGAGTTCAATAGCGTCCGTTACACTTGGTTGTGTTTGCCCGGATTCAAGTCTCTAGCTAATACGCCAAGTTATGGATTCCGGTAAATCACGTTGTTGTGACATTTTCAAGTCACATTTACTCAAATCAAAAGCTGAGAAATTAAATTTCACAACAGAGACAGTGAAACAGACGTTTCTTTGAAAGCCCGATTGCACTTATCTCCTTTTTCTGGTTTTTGACGTCATGATCTTTGATTTTCATATGAAGTTTTATTTTTCTGTTGTTTGCTGCTATGCATTAAACTATGGATTTTTTAATTTAAGTTACTTATCGGTATAAGTATTTGCGTAATTTTGTTAAAACCATGTGCTACCCTAATTGTTTTGAGCAGTGTATATTATTTGAAATTTCCTTTTCGAGATTTAAAATAAATATTCTATTTTTCATATTTAAGGTATTTGATTCTTATTTTTTTCCTGCAATTCAGCATTAAATTTTCTTTCTAATGAGGAATATTTGCATTACATAAAACATTTAATTTTTTTTCGAAGCATGCAACTTTGTAAAACGTGAAAAAAAATTGCTACTTTTTTAGATCAAGTAAAGGTAATGCCTATGGTCTTTGAAATTCACAACAAATAATATTGAGAAAGGGTGCATAAAAACTAAGTGTTCAGTTTTTTTAATCAGAAAAAGACACAAGATTAAGCTATTTAAGCCTTTGATATCTTCCACTCAACCAGATGAATAAATTAATTGAAAGCAATGTGTAACGAATATAAAATGATTTCACCATTTAATTATTTGATTTGATTTATTTACCAAATTAAGTGTTTTTATCATTAAATTTATATGATATTTTATAATGAAATAATTAAAATTTAATACAACTCACCCATAAATCCTGCCATACTTTTTATTCACATCAAGTAAAAGTTCATGGACCGGCTGAAATAAAAAACAGTATTCCAAATTTTAATGTCTAATTTAAAGAAACTTATTGTATTAAGTAAAAAGGGCAAATATACAAAAAATATCCACATCCGTTGTGTCATACTTATTTTCACATAATGAAACGAAAGTAAAATAAATATTTTAATATTTCATTCGTCTTTTAAAGCTTTTCTAAAATATTTTAATGAGAATATCTTTTTTTTACTTACCCATCATACGTAATATAGGGTAAATCTTATAATCGTTTTGAGAAGTGAAATTTTTTTTTGACGGATTTACACGTTTCAGACACTGGAGATTCCGGAAAACATATTTTTAGAAAAAAAAATTGCCGTCCGTCTGTGTGTCTGTAAACGCTCTATCTCCCGAAAAAATTGAGATAGAGACTTGAAATTTGGTATGTACTAAGTATGTAATAATGGGAAGAAGCTTATTGAATTTCGGTAACCTCGATTATCCGGAACTATTTTTTTCGGACTCTCGAAGTATTCGTTCTGATAAAAGGTATATAAAAAATTTCCAAATTGTTTATTTTAAGGAGTGAATATAAAAGACAATAAAAGGACAAACATTTTGCATCAAGAATGAAGTCGATCGGATAATGAGTTGCCGAGATATTTGGAATCCTATTTTCCACACTCTTCGATTTTTCCTGACCCTGTATTTCATTAACATTTCAATTCAAAGATATATTTTATTGGAAATGAGACGCTTAATCCGACGCAGTAAACCGTTAGTTAATAGGATTATCAATTTTGGAATTATAAGGATGTTTCTTTTACGCAATTCAGTAATAGAGCATTTAAAGTTTATGACGTCATCAAGCCACAATTTTATTCGAATTGCATGCATTTTATAAATAGTTTACGAATGTTTTATTTTCATATTTTATATTATGCATATCCATGATGGGTAAGTATTACGGTGGCCCCAACGACTAATTTTTTACTTTATTAAAACGAAAAATATTTCGGCGACAGTGTTTATTCGAAATAAAATATGTTTTAAGAATCATTTTATATCTGAACAGATTAAGAAGCGAAATATCTACAAGAAGAATGCGAAATGGCTTAATACAATATTAGTTTTCTGTATTAAATTTCCTACAGCCGCATCTCATCTTTTATACAAATTAAGCTTTTCTGAGAAATGTACAAAAGTTAAAACAGAAGGTGGAAAGGGGACAACGTACACTATAAGTTATCCATATTCAGCTAACCAAACTCATACAGAATTATTATCAAAGCAAATTTTAAAATATGGTTAATATTTTTAATTTTATTAAAACGAAAACTATTTCGGTCACAGTGTCGAATCTAAAAGACCTTTTAAGAATCATTTTATATCTGAAAAGAGTAAATTGCAAAATATCTGCAAGAAGAATGCAAAATGGCTTGGTACAATATTAGTTTTCTGTATTAAATATCCTACAGCCACATCTCATCGTATATACAAATTAAGCATTTTCTGAGAATTTTTACGAAAGTTAAAACAGGAGGCGGGGAGAGGAAAACTTACATATACCTTATACATATTCATCTAACCAAATTCATAAAGAATTATTATCAAAACGAATTTTAAAATATGATATATTTTTTATTATTAAAGTGAAAACTATTTTGGTCACAGTGTTTCATTCTAAATAAAAGACCTTTTAAGAATCATTTTATATCTCAACTAATTAAGATGCAAAACATCTGAAAGAAGAATGCGAAATAGCTTAATATCATATTAATTTTCTGTATTAAATGGTATTAAGCCATTCAAGTAATTCCTAATGCCGCATCTCATCTTATATACAAATTAAGCATTTCTGAGAATTTTTACGAAAGTTAAAACAGGATGGAGGGGGGGGGGGGGGGCAACGTACACATAAGTTGTATATATCCAACTAACCAAGCACATAAAAAATTATCAAATATAATTTAAAAAAATACCACCACTAGAAGAGAGAGGAATTACATAAAAGTGTAGTTCAACAAATTCACTGGATGTGTGTTTAAAATATGAGTTAAAATTTGAATAAAAATATGAAATAACATTAAAAAATATGCATCAAAAGTAGAAAATATAAATAAACACTGTTCAGGTTAATTTCTCTTCTCAACCTCTTTTCATTTTTTTTTTTTTAAACAGAGATGAATTTTTTTTTTAAATTATACTGATTTCAATTTAAAGTTTAAATAAAATCGCAAAATGATAAAGGGATAGATTATCTTCGATATCCATTGTTTTTAAATTTTGTATTATAGTTATTAAATTATAAATAACAACATTGAGCCTCTGTAAACTACACAGAAACAAAATAATAGAGCGTACTGGTTAAATTTAATAAAACTAACTGGCTCGAATTTGCACAGAAATTATATTTCATATAATAGCCAATAATCAGCGATTCTATGACGCTAGGCAGTACTGGCACTTTTTTTAAGTGTAGATTTTGCACTGAATCAGCATTCCATACAGGTGAATAAAATCATCATGCAGCGTTTTTAATACGAAGAAAGTTCGCGTTCTCATAACATCTTCTACAGCAATAAATTTGATTCCCAACTTTACCGCCTTTTCTTTAGATTAATTTAATAGCATTCATACATAAATAGATAGATTATTTAATTAAAATTTTTAAATACAAGACAGGGGTTTTTATATGTGACATTTGAAAAGTATAAAATTTAAAACTAAATCAAAAGTGAAATTTTGATTGTTTTTCTATCGATCCTCCGAGCATAATAGTGGTAACTGAAGTCGCCAAAGAAGCACCTGTCAGGGATGTAACGAGCTTTGTGCCTGGTGCGGGAGCACCGTTCGCAGTACCCTTGCCGCGACTTTGAAACAGTGAATATGTTTTATCGCTATATCAATATCAGAATTATATTTTACGACAGACACACATATTATAATTCTTAAATATACCATCTAATATAATTCTGTATTCTTTTTACAATTGCGACAATGTTTATTTGTATCAATGGACTACAAATTGCATTTGATTAATTTTAACACAATTATTTTAATTGGTAAGTAAATCATATTAGTTGTGATTTACCAACTGAGAGAAAAAAGTGTCCTAGCCAGTATTCCAATCAGGGTTGTTGAGCTGTTTAAAATAACAGACCAGATGTCATTATCAATAAAGCTATCTGGATGAATTGCGTCCGCCAGATTTGTCCAGCGTAGCTCAGTTGGCAGAGTATTGGCAGCTTAGACCAATAGGTCCCTTGTTCGAATCCTGGCCTGGACACTTTTTCACACACATAGAAAATTACAACTCATATGATTTATTTACCAATTAGAATGATTGTGTTAAAATTAATCATGTGTAATTACGTATCCAGCGTTTACTGGAGTTCTATTACCTGCAATTTATTTTGTTGAGATACTTAAAATAGTAGACCAGATGACATTTTCAATCAAGTTAGCTGAGTGAATAGCTGGGTTAGCTGGGTTGTGTCCGCCAGATTCGTCCACGATAGATCAGTTGGCAGAGCATTGGCAGCTTAAGCCAATAGATCCCTGGTTCGAATCCTGGCCTGGACACATTTTCGCTCAGTTGGAAAATTACAACTTATACAAAGGGCATTTTTTTCTTTCTTATTAAAAATTACCTCTTATGCTAATTACTTTCTATTTATCGCATTCATACAAGCACGTACGTTCATGCAGCATACATTATTTGTATGATAAAAGTGCCATAATTAATAAACATTGCGTACTATTTCTATTTTTAATTCATTATTTTATTATTCTACTAAAACCTCACGCGTGATATATCCTGTAGAAATAAAGCACCATGATTCACAATTGATACAAGATATTTCCGTTTTGTTATTTACCTTCTAAGAATTGATTATTCAAATACAAATTTTTCATTACAAACCTTTTCATAACGGTTTTCTAACGTATATAAAAAAAAATTTACGTCAACGTCATTGTCTATCTTTTAAAACAATATTACTCTGGTGCTAGAATTTAATAAATAAACTATCTAAATATCAAAACTAGTAAATAATACCAAATATTCAGAAATCAAATTAAAATACACCTAAAAACTGGAATTAAATTTTTACATTTCGTGCAAAAAATTCGTGTAATTTAGTAATGTTTAAGATTTAATTTTAATAAAAACGTATTTTAAATATTTCATTAGTATATAGTTGATGTCAATGTCAAAAGAAAATATTCTTTTTCTTTATTAATATATATATATTTTGTTATAATAACATCGCAAAGACGTATTTTATTTTTATCATTAAAGGAAGAAGAAAAACGTTTCTATTCCAATTTCAGTTCTCAACTGCAGTATATTTTTTCATAAAATTACATTTAGTTGCTATGGTAACAGATTAAAAATAACAATAAACATTTTTTCAATATAGTTAAACCTTATCAGTACTGATTGTAATATGACTTTTAAAAATGTTTTAATAAAAATATTAAAATGGAAGATAGGAAATCAAATGAAATTTATAATTATTACCAAAATTATCATTTGTTTTATCTTTTAACTAAAAAAACAATTATAGGAAAAGATAATACCGTAAATTTAAAATGGCTTACCAGAATGAAGTCTGTCGCAGAGTTAAAATTTTATGAACAATAAAGTATATTGAGAAATACCTTAAAAAATGAAACTTTACAGAAGTATATTCCACAGTATTGCCAATTGGATGCCACAATTTCCGAATAGTATTATTCGCCTTATTTAATCCGCCCTTAAATTAGGATAATATTATAGTATTAGGAAATAGTCGTAGATCTCATAATGAAAAAAATCACCCACTAGAGCAACACTGCATTCCATATTTTTCTAACGAATGAACCAAATTTAATCGAAATATACACAAGAAGCATTATTTATATGAAGCATAAATAAATAAAGTATTTGTCGAAGCTTAAATTGATAAGATATTTTTCTTTGTGGTTTATTGCTGGGTAAAAAAAAGATACGCATGCAAGCATGAAAATAAAGCTTAGGTTCATCGGTAACTTCCAAGAGCGTTTCGGTAACCAACAATTATTCCAAAGTTAATCGTTAATATTTTAGTTTGTACTAACTGTAATTCTGATCGTTTTATAGATTTTTTTTATTGTAACTCATTTATATTCAAGTAAACAGCTTATACAGGGTGTTTCACTACCAGACCGACAAACTTTGAAGGTGATAGTAGACATGAAGACAAACATTATTAAACAGGAAATCGTGGGGCGCAAACGTCTTCTGTAGGAGCTAGGGGCCATTAAAGTTTAAGGTCTAAATTTCAAACGATGATAAAAAACGGAAAGAAGGGTCGATCCGTTTGTGGTTTTCGCTAAAATCATTCTTTGTATCACGATTTTCTTCAAAAAATTTTTTAAAGGTTACGTTCAAAAATTGTCGTCAGAGGGTGCTTTAGACTTTAGAGTAACGTACAACTACTTTTTACCGTTATTTTTTGTATGGGGTTAAAATTATTCTAAAGTTTAGACTTTAACTTAAATTTTAAGTCCAAAATCGAAAACACTGCGATTGGGTAACTAGCGAAAATTGAACTGTGAACAGAGGGGGAGGGATTTTAAACGCTCATAAACATTAAACAAACTAATCGATTTTGTTGCGGTTTGCGTGTAGATCATTCCCTTGGTAATTATTTTATTCAAAATGACGTACAGCTTTGGTGTCCTCATTTTTTGATAGAGGGCGCTTCCGACACATCTCCGACATTTCAATGACATTACTCCTGGGGTTTTACTACCAGACCAACACACTTCCAGGAAGTGTTAGGGATGCAAATACGATTCGGAATCACATAGGAATGTAACATTGGAAATGCCTTTTTTGCGAGTTATAGTTAAAAGAAGCAGAGAAAAAAGCAACAGAAAGAAGCACAGAAACAAACACGTTACTGTGATAGAAAACAGCTTATTTAAATGTTTTACTACAAAAGGTGTTCGAATTTATGACCAGAAGTAGTCCGGCAAGCTTGACAGCGGCGTCGCATGGAATTCCTCACACTCTAGAAGATTCCTGGTATCGCTGATAGCTTTCTGGCAGCTACAGAAATATGAGCCGCGAGGTCTTCAACTGAAGGTAAGGGAGTCTCAAACACCCAACTTTTCATTTGACCCCAGCAGAAGAAGTCCATACGTGATAGGTCCGGTGATCTGGCAGGCCAATGAACCGGGCCACCACGACCCATCCACCGCTGTCCAAATGTTACGTTGAGGTGTCGGTGAACGTCATTGGTATAATGTGGAGGAGCCCCATCGTGCTGGAACCACATAGAGCGGCGCAACGAAAGAGGAACATATGCTTATTCCAGAAGTTCCGATAGAACTTGTTGTAGGAATATCAAGTATGTCCTTCCGTCCAAACGGCAGGGTAGAATGTATGGTACAATAAGGTAGTCCCCGAAGAATGCCGGCCTAAACATTGATAGAAAAACGCCTTTTAACAGCACGTGGTCTCGTACCATGGGGGTTCGCCAAAGCCCAAATATGGGAATTATGTTTATTGAAGGCTCCCTCTCTTGTAAAAGTTGCTTTATCCGTAAACAATACAGACGCAGCAAATGTGTTGTCTGCTGCAATTTGTTGCAAATACCATTCAGCAAACGTCTTTCTATGTGGATAATCGTCAGGGTTTAATTCTTGCACGCTTCGCAGATGATATGGGCTCATTTTGTTTTCCGATAGTATCCTCCAGACAGTGGTGTGCAAAAACCCCACCTGTTGGCTTATCGCACGAGTACACGTGCTTGGATGGCCTTCTGCGATACTTAACACTTGTTCCTCACTGTACGGTGTCCTTGTCGTTCGTTCTTGATTCATCTTAACTTTCGTTAAACACCCAGTTTCACGAAGCCTTCTATTCACACTTGAAAATGTCGTATGATGGTGTGCACGCCTATGCGGAAAACGCTCCTTGTGCAACCTCAGAGCGGCGTGTCCGTTATAGTCCGCAGCTCCTATACCAGCAACATGTCGACCAGTTCATCGTTCGAATACGTCGACCAGTTCATCGTTCGAATACTCCATCCTACTACCTTTGGAACCGGCTCACAAATGATTACTTCAGCGTGATCGCTGTTCACGCGCCTTATCATTCAGCGCCATCTACCGCAAGGAAACCGCAGCGCCATCTACCGCAAAGAAACCGTAGCGCCATGTACCGCAAGGAAACCGTAGCGCCATCTACTGTCGCTGTTAAGCTTGCCGGACTACTTCTGCTCGTAATTTCGAACACCTTTTGTAGTAAAACCTTTCAATAAACTGTCTTTTGTCACATTAACGTGTTGCTGTTTCTCTGCTTCTTTCTGTTGCTTTTTTCTCTGCTTCTTTTAACCATAACTCGCAAAAAAGGCATTTCCAATGTTACATTTCTATGTGATTTCGAGTCGTCTTTGCATCTTAACACTTCCTGGAAGTATGTTGGTCTGGTAGTGAAACACTCAGGAGTAATGTCATTGAAATGTCGGAGATGTGTCGGAAGCGCCCTATATCAAAAAATGAGGACACCAAAGCTGTACGTCATTTTGAATAAAATAATTACCAAGGGTTGTTGTCTGTTCATTCACTGAAAAAACTGTTCATTCACGGGAAAAACTGTTCATTCACTTGGTTTTTGCATAGCTTTTTATTAAGACAAACTTAACATCCCAAACAAATGAAATATAAACTTCTTTTTATTATTTTTTAATCATATGTATACCAACACAGGTATCTGCTCTGTCAAACACCAAAAGGTACTGTTTATTAGAATATTATCAATTCTTTATTAAAAAATGTGCTTAAATGTTCATTTACTAGTCGGACTACTCTACTATCTTACTTTTTCGATTTTGGTTGCAGTTTTTTGCATTTTCATTTTCGAAAGTGATTCGAAAGTATACATGTGATATTTAAAAAATATGTATCATAAAATCAAGCATGTATACATAAAAGTAAAATAAATAAAGGTAATTTAAAACTAAACCTTCTTATAGATTTCATAGAAGGAATTTATAATGCTACTATTGGCAAAAGGAACTCCTCTTTTCTCCCAGTAAAGTCGAGCTTTTCTCATCAACCTGCAAATGAAATGAAATTTTATTTTGATGATACGTGTTCTCCAGGAAAATACATATAATGTTCGAAATAATAAAAATATTCATGTTAAAGAAAATCAAGTAAATCTTCTCTATCTTATAAAAACATAAAACAAAAGTCAAACTTATCTTTTTTGATGAATATAACTTTTATTTGAAAAAATAAATCGCTCTAACTTCGTCTACTGCACGTTTTTATAGAGATTGAAAGAAGAAGGACGTTACCAGGTCCTTCACATGTCCAATAGATGAATTTCAGTGACTAGGGCAACTAACCCGATGGGGCATCTAACTAGGATTTACCCTATTTAAAATGTGCTTTAAAACAAATAAAATAAAATTGCAAAAAATATTTTTTAAAAATGTGAAATCTATCAAGACTTCTTTCCTATCCCTGTTCTTTCCACCTGGGTGGAAAAAAAGGCCAATGTCTAAAATAACCATTTTTGGTCTATTCCACTTCACAATAATCATAGGTATAGTCGATAAAAAGGCCTATATATTAATTTTAATGCATTCCGTAAAATAATCACTATTTTAAAATAATCAATGTTCTTTAATAATAACGATTATTTTTTTCTATATCCAACCGTTTCACAACAATCATAGATACAACAGAAATAAATGTCGATGTCTTCCCTTTCATTTATTGAGAAAGGAAATTATTTTTAAAGTAATAATTCAAACAAGTAAAAAACATTAAATCAGTTTTTTCTGAAAATACTAAAAATGGACATTTTCTACGAAAATACAAATATAGTACTGGGGTTTTACGATAATATTTCGAGAGGAATGAAAAAATTTCTCCCTTTAAAGTTAATTAAAAATATGAAAACTAATCAGAAAAGAGCGAAATTTAGCTGTGATATTTGTTGTTTTTAAAAATTATAACTGAGGGCTGAATAAAAATGTTTATCCGACGTCGAATAAAAATTAAAATATATCAATTAGAAAATTTCGCTTTTCTTTTACATATCGTAACACTTTTAAAAATTGGTCACGAATTCGATAGGGAAATTTAATGATTTCTACAATTTTTCAGGTTTTAAAATAATCGAAATTTGAGGGCTTCTGAAAAGAAGTGGGAAAACCGTACACAAATTTAAGTTTATTCTATTTTCCGGTAAATCTTAAGTATAAATTTCGGTGATTACGAAAATTTCAGGATACCTTTCCTTGATTCGTCCAGATATATAATGCAGAGGGAAGTTGTCTAAAATGGGGACGCTAACGTATTTTGGCCTACCAAACAAAATATGCAAATGAAAAAAATCGTTGATGTTATTTTACTTTTAGAGTCAGTCCTAAACCATCAGAATGCAAGTCTGTTTGTTAGAAAAAAATATTAGGGTAGACAGGAAACACATTTTTTTTGAAAATGTTCGAAGTCCCCGTTTGGGATGATTGGTTGGGTAAAATAGGGTCCTCATTAGGAAATAACTTAAACTTGAAGCCTACTGCGAAATTTTATTACACACGTTTATTTGGACAACAAAAAATGAAGTTATGAATATAGAAAAAGAATACAAAGTATCATTGTTATTATCGTTTTAAACATTCACTCGCTTGCTACACCAAATAAATCAACCAGTCACAAAAAACACATATGAAATCATCATCCATTAGTTCAGCAATTGAACATCCTTCATGTCTCTAACCTCTACAACTGCTAAACTGAATCCAATCTGCCTTGTTCTTTGAGTTCCTTGTTTCCTTGTTCTTTTGTATTCTGACATTGTAACACCAAATAACCTCTTTTTCAAATACAATAGATGATCAATCAATTCCTTCTACCGGGCTACGGAAGAAACTCTTCATTCTAATTCATTTTTTCAAAACTCCTTTTACACATTTACACTCGAGCATTATGCACAAATAAATGTTTATACGTCATTAAAGAACTTAATAAAAAACATAATACCACTAATGTCCCCATTTTAGCGGACAATGACGTAATCTAAAAAACATGGCGTCACCTTGTATAGATGTAAGATAATTTATCAAGTAGCGTGTCAAAATGTAACTTATGTCTAGAAGAATCATCGCTGTACTTACCACAACCAAATGTTCAAAGAGGATTTGATGAATAACAATATAGTTCACGACGAAAATCAAAAACAAAACTAGCAAAAATTTGGAAACTTTTTGGAAAACAACAGAGCAGTGCAAATAATTCAATAGCACAATTCAAAATGGCATATAAGTAGCCATGAATGGTAGCAACATGTTAGATTTTAATATCGCGGCGCTTATCAGTGAGAATTCTAACATCCCCATTTGATCAGCCGTCTCCATTTTAAACGAATTCCCCCTATTTCTTTCGTAGTTTTTGCACTTCAGAAGTAAGTCAAATAATTTTGGGCTGCATTTGTTGCCGTTGCCGAAAAGTGCACGTGAGCCGGAATAATGTGTATCATATATATATATATGTGTGTGTGTGATATATATATACGGTATGCTGTATATGCCATAAACGTGATATATATAGGGTGAATCTAAACTCTTGGGCAAAATTTTAAGAGGTGATAGTACACATCAAGACAAACAATATTAAATAGAAAACTAAGGGTCCCAAACGTCTTCCGAACGAGATAGGTGCCATTAAAGTTTAGGGTCCAAAATTTCAAATGATTATAAAAAACGGAAAAATTGGTCGATTCGTTTGCGGTTTTCACTAAAACTATTATTTATGTCAGTATTTTCTTAAAAATAAATTTTAAAGATAAAGTTTAAAAAAATGCCAATAGAGGGCGCTTTAGACTTTGGAGTAATGAAAAACTATTTTTTACCGTTATTTTTTGTATCTCATTAAATGCTTTCAAAAGCTTAGACTTAAACTTAAATTTTGATCTCAAAATCTGAATCGTTGGGAGTGATTAAGTAGCGCAAACTGAACTGAGTTCAGGAGTTGAAAATTGAAACACCTCCCTCTCCCCCCCCCCCTCCTGAACACAGTTCAGTTATTTCCGATCTTGGTGTCGTAGACCAGGCAGAAACAATATGAATTGTAATTTTCCAACTGGACGAAAAATGTCCGGGCCAGGATTCGAACCTGGGATCTGTTGGCTGAAACTGCCATGCACTACCAATTGAGCTATCCCGGTTGAATCTGGAGGGCATAATTCATCCAGTTCATGCCCTCCAGATTCAACCGGGATAGCTCAGTTGGTAGAGCATGGCAGCTTCAGCCAAGAGATACCAGGTTCGTATCCTGGCCCTGACATTTTTCGTGCAGTTGGAAAATTACAACTCATATGATTTCTTTACCAATTTGAATAATTGTGTTAAAATTAATCCAGGCAGAAAATACTACCCCCTACACATAAAATAAACGATAGAGTAATGACAAAAATAGATAGAAAAATTATTCATAACAGACATGAGCAATTTCTCCGCGCAAAATACAAATAAACAATTTGATGTATGCATTAGGGTGGGCAGAAAAAAACTTTTTTTTTTTTTAATTCGCTATACCGCAGAAAACTTGGCTTTAGGGTTGCTTAGTAAAATAAAATGAAAAAAAATTAATTAAATTTTAATTTTAGCGGCAGAGCAACTCAAATAAATTTACTGAAAAGCAATAGTTTTCTTTCTTTTTTTTAAAGCTATAAAAGAAAAAAAAACCGCTATAGTGAAAAATCTTTAAAAGAAAGATATACAAATACATTATAATAAAAAAAGAAGCAAAATTACTTCATTTGAGGTAGCGCAAAACATTTAAAAAATCCTTAAATTAACGCAATCAAGTTTGTATTCACTCAGTGAATGTTGGCCGGATTGTGGGCCGGGTCTTTTTTTCTGTTTTGATTCGCTATACCGAAAAAGACTTGTGTCTAGAGTAGCTTAGTAAAATGCAAAAACAAAATGAATAAAATTTTACTGCTGGCGGTAGCGCAAAAGGCCTAAAATTTGAGAAAATTTGGCCTAAAACTCGCGTTTTATTCTTAAATTTTAGGCGTTTTGCGATACGTTCAGGCGTTTTTGAGATCGTTACTTTTCTTAAAATTTTTTTTAAAGAAAATACTGACATAAAGAATAGTTTTAGCGAAAACCGCAAACGAATCGACCATTTTTTCCGTTTTTCATAATTATTTGAAATTTTGGACCCTAAACTTTAATGGCGCCTATCTCCTTCGGAAGACGTTTGGGACCCTTAGTTTCCTATTTAATATTGTTTGTCTTGATGTGTACTATCATCCCTTAAAGTTTTGCCCAAGAGTTTAGATTCATCCTGTATATATATTTATTGAGGTAGGGAATTTTCAAAAAATCGTATCAACCGACATTTTTTTTTACCAGCCAGCAAGATGCAACATACAATTGAAAACTATCATAACAAAACTTTCGTGACTGCGAAAATAATTCCTTACAATGAGTTTTCATAGCAACATTTAAAAAAAATTTTAATACAAGTTTAAGAAAGATAGATATAAAACAGGAACTTTTTTCTTATAAATACAAGTTTAAGATTTAACTGCGAATCATTGCACGTAATATAAATCAAAATTTACAGGAAAATGAATATATATATATATATATTTTTATTTTTAGTGCAATCACATTAAAAGGAATATATTTGATGTCAGTGAAAACGATGTGGCAGATATAAGTTTTAAATTTCAGTTTCTACAAACAGAAACCATTCATTAAAGATTTTATTCTTTCTCAAGACATTCTAATCTTAGTTTTAACGCAAATTCTTTGATTATTTACATGCATTAGACAGCCTAAGCAGTTCATAATTTAAAAAAAATCCCTGGCGGCTCGGCCTACAGGCAAAGGTAGATTTCGAAGACGCAGACCGTGGGGCGCCTGTTTATTGGGAATTGCAGAAGAAATTACCTTTTTGCCATGATGCGGCAGTTGGAACTGCCCACTTCGAAATCTACCTGTGTCAAGTAGGCGGAGCCGGCAGAATTTTTTTTTTCTGTAAGGGTTGGTCTTACAAAAAACTTGTCAATTTAAAAGTTGTATTTATTGTTTTAAAACAATAATATGAAGAGTATTTATAATAAATTTAAGCGGATTTGATATCTTGTGAATGGACAAAGAGATGTGTGCAGAGTTTTTTAAGTTATCGTGTCCATAAAAAATTGATATAGATAGATAGATAAAGTTTTGAACTGGGGGTGGTTTTTGGTTCTGGGAGTCATGATCGGTGTAGATCTGCAAAAATTTTCCAGAACTTCAAACATAGGGGAGAACATAATAGGTAGTATTTCTTACGAAATCTACCTAAAAAGGGGATGGGGAGCAGAAATGATATTAATGCATTAGTCCTTGCATTAATTTTCAAAAAAATGACACAAGCTAAAATTTAGTCCTTTTTTTTCTTCTTGTTCTTCAATTTTTCTACAACGAGATCGTTACTAAAACTACAGATCTATCTTTAAAAATGAATGAGCAATGCTTGACCATTGTGAATGGGGACCCTACATCAAATTAGAAATATAAATCTGTGACATAATGCAAGAAAAATAAAACACGGACGATAAAACATGTGTAGTTGACCTTAAGCAAGGTAATCGATGCTTGAAATAATAGTGTTGGAAAACTCAAAAATATTTACAGAAGCATTATTAGGAGAGCTCCCTTATGTTGGAGACGGGAGAAAATAATTTAAGTGTGCTTTGTGAATTTATCCTTTTTCTTAAAAAAAAATTATGTTTCTAAGATTTAAAACTCTCTACACTTGTCTCTTTACACCACCTCTTCCTGTGAAATGTTTTATTCATATGCATTTGTGGTACAACGATTTCACCGTATTTTTAATCTAAAGAATGCCATCGCCAATGTTAATCGTCCCTATTTGTACTGATAATATAGCACTTTAAATGGTACAAAAACGTGTTATAGGTCAGCTTATTTTCTTCATTATAATTTAATTAAAAATACAGGTATGGAGGTTTATTTATTTATTTATTTGTAATGATCTTATTTGGGGCGGGGGGATCTAACTGGTCAAATTTTTTCTAGAGGGAACGTATGAAAATTTTAAAAGTGTAACTTTTCAGATTAGAATGGTGCATGTACTTCATTAACAACCATGTTCCTTACCTTATTTTGAACAGTTTTGAAACTTACGTGTCCTCTTTATCTCCGACAGGTAAAAAATTAGGACGCGTTTCAAACTTTTAGGGACACCCAGTAATATACAGAGCAATGTTGAATTCAGGTGGTGGCCCGGGGGGTGATACCGCCCTCCCCGGAGTCCCAGAAATCCCAACCGGAAAAAAAGTGTCTGAAGTCAACACTGATAGAGAGTCATTCCTATTATCGTTGTCCAATGGCTAATTCTTAAATCGTTAGCTTTAGAGATATAGTTCCAAATTATGTTCCTCATCCTATGAAGGGACATTTACAACAAAATGCTTATTTTTTAATATAATTTTTTAAATGGCCACTGGGCCTATAAGTTATTAGAAAAACTTTCTCAATACTCTGTTAAGTAAAACATTGAAAAAAATCTTTTTTGAGGCGATCAAAACTTACCTAGTTATGGAACTTCGAAATTTATGAATTGAAATATCTATTTTGACGTAGATTGTTTTATATTGGATGAAGAATAACACATGAACTGTTTTTGCAATTGGAAATGTACCTCAAAAACTAACGGTTTAAGAATAGCTATAGGACTAAGAACCCCAAAACAATTTTTCTAACTTTTTAAATCCATATTTAAATCCAGTTTGTCTCTGTTATCAAACCGTACAATTATTACTTTCATCCATCCATTTCGATCTCTCTTTAAGAATAAAAAGTGCTGAGTATTATGTTTTTTTCAGTCGCTTGCGGTTTTCTGTGACCAGGTTCTTCAGGATTTGGTGTCGTCGGAAACCCGGGCAACATACGAGAGCCAATTAACCAATTAACTGTTTGTCCAATCCATATTTAAATCCTGTTTGCCCCTGTTATCTTGATTTTCAAACCGTACAATTATTACTTTCATCCATCCATTTCGATTTCTCTTTAAGAATAAAAAGTGCTGAGTGTTATGTTTTTTTTTTGCAGTCGCTTGCGGTTTTCTGTGACCAGGTTCTTCAGGATTTGGTGTCGTCGGAAACCCGGGCAACATACGAGAGCCAATTAACCAATTAACTGTTTGTCCAATCCATATTTAAATCCTGTTTGCCCCTGTTATCTTGATTTTCAAACCGTACAATTATTACTTTCATCCATCCATTTCGATTTCTCTTTAAGAATAAAAAGTGCTGAGTGTTATGTTTTTTTTTTGCAGTCGCTTGCGGTTTTCTGTGACCAGGTTCTTCAGGATTTGGTGTCGTCGGAAACCCGGGCAACATACGAGAGCCAATTAACCAATTAACTGTTTGTCCAATCCATATTTAAATCCTGTTTGCCCCTGTTATCTTGATTTTCAAACCGTACAATTATTACTTTCATCCATCCATTTCGATTTCTCTTTAAGAATAAAAAGTGCTGAGTGTTATGTTTTTTTTTTGCAGTCGCTTGCGGTTTTCTGTGACCAGGTTCTTCAGGATTTGGTGTCGTCGGAAACCCGGGCAACATACGAGAGCCAATTAACCAATTAACTGTTTGTCCAATCCATATTTAAATCCTGTTTGCCCCTGTTATCTTGATTTTCAAACCGTACAATTATTACTTTCATCCATCCATTTCGATTTCTCTTTAAGAATAAAAAGTGCTGAGTGTTATGTTTTTTTTTTGCAGTCGCTTGCGGTTTTCTGTGACCAGGTTCTTCAGGATTTGGTGTCGTCGGAAACCCGGGCAACATACGAGAGCCAATTAACCAATTAACTGTTTGTCCAATCCATATTTAAATCCTGTTTGCCCCTGTTATCTTGATTTTCAAACCGTACAATTATTACTTTCATCCATCCATTTCGATTTCTCTTTAAGAATAAAAAGTGCTGAGTGTTATGTTTTTTTTTTGCAGTCGCTTGCGGTTTTCTGTGACCAGGTTCTTCAGGATTTGGTGTCGTCGGAAACCCGGGCAACATACGAGAGCCAATTAACCAATTAACTGTTTTTCTCCTCCCATTCTCAGTGGCGCATTCTAGAAAAAAAATATTTGAGTTAAGCTCTTAAAAAAGGCGGGAGCGCGCTTTCTTTCCCGTTCCTTTTTTCCGTCTTCCACCTGCTAAGAACGAATCCTTGCAGCCCGTGCCCGCCCCGTTCGGCCGCGGCCCGAAAATGCCGTCTTCCAAGGGCTAGGCTCATTACTCTTCTAGAATATGAGCCCGTAACATCCATCGGCTCTCATGGGTCTGATTTAAAATGAGCATGTAACGAAAACAAAAATAAAGTCAGATTCCGGGATTTTTTTTTTTTATTTCGGACACGACAACATTCGTCAAAGGAAATTCGAGAGAAACCTAAAAAGATGATGTAATGAAAACGAGTGGTTCTACGTAAATTCCTTACATATATACACATCATTTTATCACAAGAAGTTTTAAAAATCGTTCAATATTTTGCAATAGAAAATTTGTGGGGGTAGTTCAATACCATTTTTTAACACTTTCCAACATGGTTGAAAAGTGTTTAGGAATTAGGTTTCTCTGTCTGTCTGTCTATACTCTAACTCGCATAAATATATTCGGATTGTCACGCAATTGATGTATGTTATTGAGATTTACTATGGCATCTTTGGTATTGAAAATGAAGTGTTTAGCACTTATAGTTTTTTTTTACAGGGACACTCAAAAGAATTGCGTTACATTACGGTGTATGGGGGAAAAGTCATTTGAGGTTTATTTTAATAATGTTTCACTATTTCAAACATATTGAAACTGAATATATATATATATATATATATATATATATATATGTATATATATATCACTAAGGTGCATTACAAGAGGTTTCTTATAGACTATTGTATGTATAGCATTCATCGTTCATTTACAGGACACACACAAGAATTCGAAATTTAAAATCAATAATTGCTTAAAAATAATGTTAACAATAATTGTTGGAAGGGCTTTTTTAGTTGCTAAACGCGTTTTTAAATCTATCGCATGTTTTTGTCTATTACTTAATCTGTATAAATTCTATAGATCCTATACAGGGCAACACAAAAGTTCTCGAATACATTTCCGTTTATTGACGGAAATTCCAGAAGGGGAATTTTAAACTGTGCTACGCGTTTCCTAACTGAACTAAAATTTAGTATTCCATGTAGTATATAGACAAATCTATAGATCCTATACAGGGCTGCACAAAAGAGTTCGAATTTTTTTTTCTTTTTTTTTTTCAAATATTGTTGGCAATTCTTGAAATTGCGTTTTTAAATATGTTATATGCTTTTTCCAAATTGTTTACTTAGATACTATTTTTCACCTTATTAAACGGTAAAGATTTGTAAAATTATTTTAGAAGTGTTGGAAAGTGTTCCATAATCTATGCTTGACGCATGATTTTTCGTTCTTGTTTCTTTCAAACGTATTGTTATTTTCGTACAAATAAGTACTTTTAAAAGCAGGGAAGAGCGGGATCAACCTCTTCCCATTCAAATGAAGACAAACAATTTTTTAACAGCCACATGATCTGTTCCGAAAACCAATTTCATATGTTTCGAAATTCCATGAAAACACAACTCTGTATATTAATAAGCACAATAACTATCGATTGACATTTCTACTTAGTGAATCTGGAAATCAAAGGCCTCGACATTAGCTCTCCAAGTTTTATTTTAGTCTAAAATTCCTCGTATTAATGCTTTGAAATTTTCAAATCGCAGTTTCATTTCTTTGAAGTTAGTATTAATGCAGGTAAGATTTCAATTAGTTGCAGGAGAATTTTCACGGAAAAATCGATTATACATGCGCTAAGACGATACATTTCCCGAGAGATATTTTTAGCATATGTGTGGGTTGTCTCAATAATGTTATAGACATAACTTTCTAAAATTCGCCACCTTAAATCTTCTATTTAAAATAATTAAAATGTTGATTTTGATTTAAGAAATATTTCCCGAGAGATATTTTTAGCATATGTGTGGGTTGTCTCAATAATGTATAGACGTAACTTTCTAGAATTCGCCGTCTTAAATCTTCTATATAAAAAAATAATTAAAATGTTGATTTTGTTATACTGGCATTGATAATTAGTTTGAACGATTAATTACTATCGGAAATATTTTCTTCGTAACTGATAACCCTGATTATTATTTTATTACATACTAGCAAGCTACGCCCGCTACGCTGGTCAATTTCTTTTAACGAACCTTTAATCAAACAAAATATTTACATTTCATAAATTACTTTTATATTTTAACAGAATAATAAGGCTACTGTAATTTGTGACTCGTGCTATAGCCAATATACATGTCAGGACACGTCGCCCTTATCATTATCATTGTACGCATGAAGGTTTCCCTATGGTACTCCATTGGAAAATTTGGTAATTTTTGAAATTCAATATTTGAAAAACGGCATAATCATTAGATTTGAAATTTATATCAAGAAAAATACAATTTTTTACCTTTCAAACGCAGTTTGTCTAACAATTTTCTAAAAAATACTTTTTGAGCTATCATTTTTTTCAGTAACTTCAAATGTTTCATTTTCCGAGATTAATCTGGTGCAACAATTAGCGAAAAACGCAGTCGTCAGCAACGCATAGTTTTTTATTAAAGAGGCTGTTGGAGCAGGGATTGTCACCACCAATTTGCCACCATCACTTTTGAAATCGGTTCTGCGGTTCCAGAGATTCCATAGAAATTGTAATTTGGAATGACTTCAGAACGCTTTTCGCTTATTTCACCCATTTAAATTTCGATTTTTTTTTAAATTTATTCTTAGAGAGCATTTACATCTTATAAGTAACTACAATGCTAAATTTCAAATTTCTTGCCCCTTCAGTATAAAAAAGTCGCAATTTTCGAACATTTTTCGATCCTGCACCCCATTGAGGTTAGTGGCACCGACGTAAAATATAGCCTATGTTGGAGTAGGGATTATCCCCATCAATTTGCCACCATTACTTTTGAAATCGGTTCTGTAGTTCCAGAGATTTCATAGAAATTGTAAATTAGACTGTTTTTAGAACGCTTTTCGCTCACTTCACCCTTTTAAATTTAAATTTCTTTTTTATTTTGTTCTTAGAGAGCATTTACATCTTATAAGTAACTACAATGACAAATTTAAAATTTCTAGCTCCTTCAGTATAAAAAATAAAACTAAAACTGCCCAGTTAAACTGAGGGCATTGAGTTCACAGGCTATTCACACTAATTGTATATTATACTCTTATTTCAAAGAATTTGAAATAAGCCCATCGAAAAATAAAGAAATAAACAATATATTAAGGGGGGGGGGTCATCCCCCCGTTACCCCCCCCCCCATAGTTAACTAATGAACACCTTAAACTAATCAGGTAAATCTCTAATTACAATGAATATACATACAAAATTTGAAGAAAATCGGATAATTCTGCATGAAAAACCCATTTATTTAAATTAAGGCGGGATTAGCCCCCTCCGTTCCCCCCTTTATACTTAACCAATCAATCCCGAAAACTAATCAGGGAAGCGTCTTAACCCAATGAACCTATAAACAAATTTTGAAGCAAATAGAATAATTCTGCATGAAAAACCCATTTATATAAATTAAGGGGGGATTATCCCCCGTTCCCCCCCTTTATACTTAACCAACCAATCCCGAAAAACTAATCAGGGAAGCGCCTTAACACAGTGAACCTATAAACAAAATTTGAAGGAAAACGGAATAATTCTGCATGAAAAACCCATTTATATAAAATAAGGGGGGGGATTAGCTCTCCGATCCCCCCCTTTATACTTAACCAATCAATCCCGAAAATTAATTAGGGAAGCGTCTTAACACAGTGAACCTTTAACCAAAGTTTGAAGGAAATGGGATAATTCTGCATGAAAAACCCATTTATATAAATTAAGGGGGGATTAGCCCCCCCCGCTCCCCCCTTTATACTTAACCAATCAATCCCGAAAAGTAATCAGGGAAGCGTCTTAACCCAATGAACCTATAAACAAAATTTGTAGGAAAACGGAATAATTCTGCTTGAAAAACCCATTTATATAAATTAAGGGGGGTGGAATTAGCCCCCCGTTCCCCCCTTTTATACTTAACTAATCAATCCCGAAAACTAATCAAGGAAGCGCCTTAACACAGTGAACATATAAACAAAATTTGAAGGAAAACGGATATTTCTATGAAGAGTTATCGCATTACGTACGTACATACATACATACAAAACCGGCTGGCAAACTCTCAGGGCTTGATAGCCAGTTTGATAGCTAAAAAATCGCAATATTAGAACGTTTTTTGCTCCTGCACCCCCTGGAGTTAGTGGCACCGACATAAAATATAGCCTATGTTAGAGCAGGGGTTGTCACCATCAATTTGCCACCATCACTTTTGAAATCGGTTCGGTAGTTCCAGAGATTACCCCCTACAAACAAACAAACAAACAATCTTTACTCCTTTATAATATTAGTATATATATATATATATATTTTAATTGGCTACTTGAGCCCCTCCCATATTTTTTACAATTGAGGGGGTCGGGGCAAGAAAATGCGAAGCCACATTTTTGGTGAAATAATTCTAACACTATCTGTTGTTTATTATTGTAAATTATAATCCTACACATTGTTTGTTTGTAATGTCACTTGGTGGATGTCCCAGGTTTCGTTTTTGCCAACAATGGAGATAGCTAATTTACAAAAAACGTAATAGTAATGTCATTCAAGTAATGTCATATTGTTATTCAGAATATCTCAAATGTTACTCAGACATTGGAAAAAAAATTTATGTTATATATATCTTGATTTGAGTATTTGATGTAACTTTGAAACTAATATATCTCAGAAGTTTACAAATGTGGCTTTGCCCTTTTTTGCCCAACCCCCTCAATTACTGCGCGACTTCTTAAAATCCCTATTTTGGAATAAAATGGCTGTTTTTAATCAAATTTTTACGGATTTCTAGGTGACTGTATCTACCAATGTCGCATACCGGAATCTTAAAAGCCTACATGAGTCACGCGAAGACACTTATATGCTAATGTTAAACCAATGGTAGCGCTCTTTTCAAATTTCTCGTTCGCGTTTCAATATTTTTCAATGATTTTTTGTTGTTGTTTTCATAAGATAACTGATGTCGATCTGTAACTGGGTATTTTTCTATTTTTAGACTTTGGTTGCAGATTTTTTTTTTAAACCCGTGTAGAGATCGATATCAGTTATCCTACATCATTGAAAAATATTAAAATGCACACGAGAAATTTGAAACGAACCCAACCATTGGTTTAACTTGCGAATGTCCTCGCGTGACTAGTGTAGGATCTTAAACAACTAAAATATTCAACATTTACATACACATCATTTCATATTTAAATTTAAGATGCAAGAAATGAAAATTAAAATGACACCTTAAAATTTATTCTAGTATTTTGAAAGAAACTGGAATTAAAAATAAAATTATGTTAGAGGAAGCTGCAAGAAAGTTCTCTCACAAACGCTCATTAGCACTTACTTCCCTTTTTCTAGTTGCTGCATGGCGTTCAAAAAAATTCATAGTCTGATGGTGTTAAAATATTAATTTTATAGAAAAAAATAAATAATCTTTTTCCTTTCGCAATATGACTTTTTTCTTTCGTAATTTAAAATGACTTAAAAATTCCAATTTCGTTTACATCAGCAATTCAATTAAAAGTTTATGGATGACTTCTACATTTTTTAATTGAAGATACAATTCTTAGAATTAAAATTATTCAAATATGCTCACGTTGGGAAAATTGTTCATGTTAAAAAAATGAAACTTCTATATCATACTTTTAAGAAAAGGAATATCAATCTAATGAGATATTTAGTGCTGGTAAGATCTCAGATATGGTTTCGTCCCCCTAAAAGAGCAAGGGACTGAATTTCAAAAAATCTCCCATTTCCCCCTGCCAGAAAATACATCACCGTGCGAATTTCTTCTCTTGTGTATCAATAGATTTCGATATTTGGCTACAGGTCGATTAAATATATATATATATATATATATATAATTAAAAAAACGCATTTAATCATATGTTTTGAAGTGCCATTGTGTCAAATTTCTTGGCTCTGAACAACGCAATCGCATATACAGACAAATACTACCTTTTATTATAAAGATGCTATAGTGTAAGTTGGGAATGAGACCATGCGTCAAGAACAAAAAAAAAATCCCTGACGGCTCGGCCTACAGGCACAGGTAGATTTCGAAGACGCAAACCGTGGGGCACCTGCTTGTTGGGAATTGCAGAAGAAATGCCTATTTGCCATGATGCGGCAGTTGGGACCGCTCACTTCGAAATATACCTCTGCCTGTACCAGCTCTGGCGGAACCAGCAAGGATTTTTTTTTTTCTGCTGTAAGAGTTGATCCTATAAAAAAACTTGTCCATATAAAAGTTGTAGATAATATTAAGACGAATTATAATAAATGTAAGCGGATTTGATATCTTGTGAATTGACGAAGTTATGAATTTCTTTCTTCTGAAGCCCCTATTCCACACCCCCCTTGGGGCCATTTTTAATGATATCAAATATCTGTCATACATAAATTTTTGGCCCTTTTCCTAGAAGTAATAATAACTTTAAACGGATTCGATATGTATCAAAATTAAGAGTTTCTGTTTTTACCAAAAGCCCCCCCCCCTCCTTTGTTCGATTTTGCCCATTAACGAACTTGACCAAGATTTTATGCCGCTTGATTTTATGTGTGAGTTTGGGAGAGATTTGTGCAGAATTATTGAAGTTATCGTGTCCATAAAAAAGTGATATAGATAGGTATATACAGTTTTGAACTGTGGGTGGTTTTGGGTTCTAGGAGTCATGATTGGTGTAGATCTGCAAAAATTTTTCAGGAATTCCAACTTAGGAGAGAATGTCATAGGTAGTATTTCTTACGAAATCTACCCAAAAGGCAGTTGTGATTGGCGGCTGAGAGAGGCTTAAGTGATGGACCGTGGAAGTCACGAACAACGGTTGATCAGCTGATTGCAACTTCGGTATATTTTTCGGAAATTATTCTCGAAAAATTATTAATTTGCGGAGTTTTTCGAATGTTTTCCATCCTTTCGTAAATAGGGCGGGGGGTTTCCGGAGAAGCTCTAACTACTCCCTGACATCACTTGAAATGCTTTCTGTTCGAACATTATAAGACATATTATACAAGGTGGTCCTAAAATATATGTCAAAAATGTAAAGGCAGGTAGAAGGGACCTGTGGGTGCGGAAATGCAGCGTTGAGGCAGTAGAGGGCGCTGTTGAATTCGACGGATGAAAGCGTTTTGCTGACTTGAATCGTCATTCCCCGCATGGATTTCAGGCAACATGCATCGTTAAATCAATGCGGAACTTGTCGACATGTATGGGGCTGCGCAAGGAAATGGAGCGGCTGCTCAAAGGATGTCCATGGAACGATTCCTGGGTAGGAATCTGCTGGATCGCCGACTATTTGAGCGTCCTCATCGGGAGCTGCACGCGATTGGATCGTTTTATGCTTCCAGGCGTAATACGTGCACTGGAAGATTTTGTAGAATTCCAGCAGTAGAAGAAGTATTACGCACAGTAAGAGGATAGTCCTTCGACAAGTTCGAGAGCCGTCGAACGTGTGCATTCTTTGAGCAGCCACTCCATTTCCTTACGCTGCCTCATACATTAAATGCATGTCAGCAAGCTCCGCATTGGTGTAACGATGCACATTGCTCGAAATCCGTGCGGGAAATGACGATTCAAGCCAGCGATACGCTTTCATCGACGAACTCAACAGCACCCTCTATTGCCTCAACGCTGCATTTCCTCACCCACATTCCTATCCGAAATATGCTTATTTAGGTGCCCTCTACCTACCTTTACATTTTTGATATATATTTTAGGACCGCCCTGTATAAGTCCAATCTGCAATATATTTGAAAAACTTAAAAAATCAATTGTGTGATTATTCATGATTTTTTTCACACTTTTTCTTAGAAACCAATGAATTAAGTGGATGAGAATTAAGGTTACGATTTATCTTAAATCACCCAACATGAGGAAAACCAGAAGTGTACGTCCATTAGCCTATATAATCAACATAAAAAAAACTGATCGTGAAGATTTAAGCCTCTTTGGGCGAAGATAATTAGAGTTAGTTAATGTGAAATATAAATAATGATTTATTACACCTAATTCCCAATAATTAAATTTGCATAAAATAGGCGCTTGGTACAGCGTAAATAAATTAACGAGGATATAAAACAAAATCAACACGAGGACATCATAAAGATGTACCCTTTAAAAATCTCTCTCAACATTTAAACCACGTTAGGATAGATGAAAGCATAGTACAGTCCCTCGAATCAAAATACA
Source organism: Maratus michaelseni (assembly GCA_963931845.1). Lineage (NCBI taxonomy): Eukaryota > Metazoa > Arthropoda > Arachnida > Araneae > Salticidae > Maratus > Maratus michaelseni. Next base: position 38,462,327 of record OZ007586.1, on the reverse strand, counting down.
AACTTTACAGTGGAATACTTATATATGAATAATGAACAACTTTAGGTTCGTGCTATGGTATAGATGTCTTCCCTTCAATCCGAAGTCCCGTTTTCGTTCATAACTTTAACAGTAGTGAAAGTATTTTAGAAAAATTCGCAACAGACTCATCTTTGTATAAATTCTATCAGGATATTGTAAAGATTTCATTAAAGTATCTTCACTTCTATTAAAGTTATGAACGTAAACGCGACTTCGGATTGGAGTGAGACTCCCTGTCATTTTGACTCAATAAATGGATTACTGACTCTGGTTTCCTATACAATAAATGACTGTTCCAGTGTCCTGTACCAACTCTTAAAGTTTGTACCATGAATTCGGGCTCACCAAGACTTTGAAGATGATAAGTCCTTGAAGGCTGCGCGTAAAAATATTAAGGGGACCAGAAAGGTTTAAAATGAAGGAAAAATGCAATTTGTATCATTAATTTTATAATGTTTGAATATTTAAAAATGACCGTATATACAGTTTTTCCGATAGGAAAATTCCTAAAATTAGGGTCATACGAATTGTAAACGTTGAGCCGCGTAGACCGGCGTTACCTCTGAAGGCAAAATAACTCGAAACACTGTTTTTCAGCGGTTTTGCCATGATTACTTTTGAAGAAGTTGAGAGATTTACACGTTTTTTCTTTTTCCTAATGAGAAAGTAACACTACAAACTATACCCGATTTTTTAAAAAAGTTATAACAAAAAGTGCACAGACGCCAACATTGCAAAGACTATATCAGGAATAATCTAGTTAAATTTCAAGAGTTTTGGACACTCTTCAGGAGTCAAACATTAGCGTTTCAGGAGTCGTACTACAGATTTTTTCAACTTTTGATATTTTTTACAAATATTCTCTGAATTATAATTCCTCGCAGCATTTGCATATATCCATATAAACATAATTGAAATAAAGATTATATAATTTACTGTTACTTTTTAAATATAAATAACTTTGTGATAAATTTATATATACATATATATTTTTTATCCCTACGGAGCGAAAATTTCGTGATCTATATAATTGTGTGAATTACGTCACCGATTGACTAATGATGCGATTTTCCCTCCGCGACAATTGACAAAATTCCCGATTTTTTACCGCGACCGATTGACAAAAATTTGCAATATTTTTCGATTCAACAATCAATTGACAAAATCAACGATTTTTTTTTTTTTTTTTTTTTTTTTTTTTTTTTTTTTTTTTTTTTTTTGCCGCGATTGATTGCTGAAATGGGCGATTTTTTAAAATTATCTATATCAAAGAAATTATCATCTACAGTCTATTATTTATTCGACACTGCAATTTTTCCTGTAATTTAAATAATGGTTATTAAATCCTTATGCAGTAATGTTTACTTTAATGATCATTTAATCCGATATTTCAAATTTCAGGTAAAATGAGGGTCTATCAAGACACTGATTAGTAAATGATATTTTATATACGATATAATAGCCTTTCAGTTGCAAAATTTCAAGTAATACAAAATTGAAACTGTAGAACATTTTAATGATTAACTCTAGAATCTTTTAATGGCCAACTAAGCCACAGTCTCGAATTCAAGGTAAAATATTATTCAGGAAAGGGCTATTAGTAAAGGATATTTTACCTTATCCTATTATATATGTATTTTAAAAATACATCACCGAAGCACACCGACGTTGCCGTTCGGGAAGTGCCTAAAACCTTAAATTTCAATGTAAAAAAAAAAAAAAAAAATAAGCAGGGAAAAATTCTCTCAGCTGAACATGTTGTAACGCGAAAGTTGAATTTAAAATTTATAGTAAACAATCGCTGGAAAGATATTTGCATCACTTGACACTTTTAGTGGGTTAAAGTCTTTTGGTTTATTTGATGCACCAAGCGGGAAAAAATTTCAATGTTTTTATGTTTCTGAATATTTTTTTTTGATTTGATTTGACAGACAGAAATTCGAAATTTGATATGATTGCCAGGTGTGGATCCAGGCAAAATTTGGGGCCTATTTAGAGCTCCTTTACAAAATTCCACTTTATGAAAAAGTCCCCCTTCATAAAATTCCATTCTGATTCCATAAAAATAGAGTGTCTTCATTCATTATTTTTATTTTGTTAGGTTTCAATTTCCAAACAAAATAAGTTCGTCAGAAAGGAAAACTTTAGCAGAAGGACTTAAAGAAGTTAATAAATACTTGGTTCGAATTTGAATAACTGAATTTCGTTTTTTGTTTTCACACACAAGAAACTTTCCATTTTCACAAAATGGGCTCCAAGGAAAAAAAAAAAAAAACACTAGATCGACCAAGATTTTCATTATAATAATGAGATAAATTGATTGTATCCAAGACAAAAGAAACAAGAAAATAGATTTTTCATAGCTCTAAATAGAATTTTTATTTTTAAAAAGCTTGGTTAGAAAAAAAACCTCACAAATACATTACTTATAAAATCTATTTTAATAGATAAATAGAAAAGCAAGTATTTTTTTTAAAATCCCTAAAAATGTATTTTCCAGATTTTTTAAAAATGTATTTTCTAGATTTCCTAAAAATGTATTTTCTAGATTTCCTAAAAATGTATTTTCTGATTACGCCTTTGATAGAGCATTGACAAATTCCGTTCATAAATTGTTGCTTTAAAAAACTTTCGGGGAAGATCTGCAAAATAAATAAATTAAAAAGATATTAAATAATTATACATATTTCTACAGGATCTTTTAACGAAACGGAATGTAGTATACGTAAAATAAATAAATCTCTAGGCTAATTAAATTACAGTTCTATTTTAAATAATCCCTGACGGCTCGGTCTACAGGCACGGGTAGATTTCGAAGACGGAGACCGTGGGGCACCTGTTTATTGGGAATTGCAGAAGAAATACCTATATTTGCCATGATGTGGCTGTTGGGGACACCCACTTCGAAATATACCTCTGCCTGTAGGCGGAGCCAGCAGGGACTTTTTTGTTTTTAATTTTTTTTACCGTAAGAGTTGGCCCTATAAAAAACTTGTCAGTATAAAAGTTGTAGATAATATTAAGAAGATTTATAATAAATTTAAGCGGATTCGATATCTTGGGAATTGACGAAGTTATGATTTTTTTCTTCTGAAACCCCGATTGCCCCCCCCCTCCCTCCTTGGGGGCATTTTTAAGGAAATCAAAATTTGTCATACATAAATTTTTGGCCCTTTTCCTAGAAGTAATAATAACTTTAAACAGATTCGATATGTATAAAAATTAAGAAGTTATGGTTTTTTTTTCTGTTTTCATGTCTACTTGTAGGCGGAGCCAGCAGGGATTTTTTTGTTTTTAATATTTTTGATGGCGAGAAATACCACCATCTATATTTAAACTAGCACACACTACAAAAAAAAAAGAATTTGTTCTTTTTTCTGCATATTAGCAGAGTATTTGGTATCATTCTAATCAGTTAACAGTGAACAATACAAATTAAAGATCCATTTTAGGATCAGCACATACAGGTAGCTAATTGTGGAACAAAGTGAACCACGGCAGTCAAGAAAAATATTTGTTTTTCTGTTCCCACGAATGATTTAACTACACCTAATAAAAATGTCATGGAGAAAATTGTCAGGACAATAATATGACACATTTATTTATGAGAGCTTAAATAGGCACGGAGACCTCCCAAGTCAGAGCATCTTTACATCCCAGACACAGCACGGCGTCAAGAGGAATCGCTATTGTACCGAGTGGCCTATGAAATGCTCAAGGGGAGTACCAAATTTCTCCCGCCTGCCAATGGTCATCTCTCTAAAATTAGAGGTATGGCCGAAACATGCAAATTTTCAAGAAGTTAAAATGTATAAGGCCTTAATTTTATGTGAAAAGGGGAAAATGATTCCATCCCTTTTTTCTCCACGAAAAAGAATGTGATTTTTTTTTAGAGTTCAGATTTAGAAAGGTGGAAAAGTAGAAGGTTGACTGCTCTCTAACTAAACAGATTTTGATTGTGTGTGCCAATAGATGGAAATGTGTGCGCTAAGAAAAAGCGAAAATGCGTCAGCCATTACCTCATGCTGTCAACGTCATCTAGTAATATAAGGTAACAAACAATCTTCCTTCACCATTGTTCCATTTTATTTAGTTAAGCTATATTCTTTTAATAATATGAACTTACGTGTATATGAAGAACATTCCCCAATCTAAACATAAAAAGGCTAATTAAAAATGTACTTCTATGATATGGGATTCTGCCTTTCAAAATTGAATTTGTTAATTCAGAAAGCTAAACTGAAATGCTCAGAAAAATGAATATTGAGAATACAGTTTTCAACTAGGATCGAATTTGTTTATTTTTACAAACATTTATGTTTGTTTCCAATTAAATGCTTATAACTTTCTTGTAAATAAACTCAATATTATATTCAATTAATTTTGGTCAGTTTTCTTTTTGCTTACTTAATTTATTGCATTAATGTTAATTCTTTTATTTTAGGAAATGTTTTCTTTAATATTACAATCTAGGTTTTAAAATAAGCCATTATTTATTTAATGTTGTACAACTCTCTACCGGTAACCTTAGATGATTGTAATTGGCTCAAAGAGGATCCGAACTTCAAAAATAATTCACAACGCAACTTTTTCTTTTCTATATTTAATCGATAATTTGTCTAATAAAATTTTCTAAGTACAAATTATTATATCAGATCCTTAGAGTCATAGGTGCGAAATAAATACTATACGTCTCGGATAATTTAAAATACTAATAATAATAAATAAACAGTAATATAGTGGTAAATCCTATGCAATCAGACTTAAATTTAAATAATTTAATTGATCACTCTGTAGCATTCCATCAATTTTTTTTGCCGTAAGAGTTGGTACTATAAAAAACTTGTCAATATAAAAGTTGTAGATAATTTTAAGGAGATTTACAATAAATTTAAGCGGATTTGATATCTTGAGAATTGATGGAGTTATGAATTTTTTTCTCCCAAAACCCCACTTTTTCCCCCCTTGGGGTCATTTTTAATGATATCAAAAATCTATCATACATAAATTTTCGGCCCTTTTCCTAGAAGTAATAATAACTTTAAACGGATTCGATACGTATCATAATTAAGAAATTATGGGTTTTTTTCTGTTTTCACAAAAAGCCCCCTATTCCCGCCCCCCCCTTGGCTCGATTTTGCCCATTAACGAACTTGACCGAGATTTTATGCCCCTTGATTTTATGTATCAGTTTGGAAGAGATTTGTGCAGAATTATTCCAGTTATCGTGTCCATAAAAAAGTGACACACACATATATATATATATATAAAGTTTTGAACTGGGTGTGGTTTTGGGTTCTGGGAGTCATAATCGGCGTAGATCTGCAAAAAATTTCAAAAATTCCAACTTAGGGGAGAATGTAATAGGTAGTATTTCTTACGAAATCTACCTAGTGTATATGCACTAAGTGGCTAAAAGTCACCAGTTTCGAATTTAGATGTTCAAATAATAAATCTTTTAATGTCTTAAGTACAAAGCTAATTCGGGTGTATGAACGGTATACCCGGAACAATGGATTATACATTTAATATAAAATGTAAGAAAATATACCTAGGGTAGTTTTAATTCTGAAAGTGGAAGGAAATTTGCACTCATAGTTTAAGAAGAATGAAAACAATTCCAAAACTACACTGTAAAAAAGGATATATGCTTCTGAATCTAGAAAAATATATATTATTACTAAGAACGAAAATATACAATAACCGAAAAGCGTACTTTTTCTTTAAAAACACCAGAAACTAATATATTTTCAAGATTTAAAAAGTATTTTTAAAAACAAAGTTACTTTTACTACCACCGATTTTCTGAAACATTTCTGAGTAATTTTTAAAGTGTAATAATCAGTTTTCTTAACACAGAACATGTTTTTCGGATGCTATCTATTCTGAAGATGCTATTCCACTTTCAAGTCAAACAAACATATTTTACAGACAACAGGCTACATTAACAAAATTAACATTAACATTAAAATTAATATTATTTTCTTACTCTTGCATGTATAAATTCATGTACGCAACTGAAAAGGTTTAATTCAGAATGAATAGCATCTTAAAAACCGATATTTCGATTTGAGAAAACGGATTAATACACTATGTAAAAAATACCCGGAAACGTTTTCGAAAATCAGCGGCAGCAAAAGTAACTTTGTTTTTATAAATGATTCTTTAAATCTCGAAAGTAAATTGTTTTCTTCTGATATTTCTATTAATAAAACATACTTTTTTGGATCTTAGGTAACTCGGAAAAGGTTATTGTATATTTTCGTTCGGGATTATATTACATTTCGTAGATAAAGAAACATTTGTCTTTTAAGGTGCGTTCGTAATTATATAAATACCTAGCACCTATAGTCGTCATTTGATCCGTCTATTTATCCGTCTTTTCGGATATAACAGCGCAAAAATTACTCAACCGTATATGATTTGAAATTTAATATAGAATCGTTGCAGAATTTTGTCAATTCATTTCAAATTTTATGAAAATCGAATCAAAAAGATATTAATAAAAGTTTTCTTCATTCTATTAAATCCTATCATACGTAATGAATTCAATGATATCCCGTGGTAGGTAATGAATCTAGGTTGCCATGGTGATGACGTACTATTTAAGATGGAGTCCTATTATTTTCGTATTACTGAATTTAAAAACCGAATTTGTGTACTAAACTTATTTAATTATAGCAATCCTATAATCTACCGACAGTTTTTTGGATAGACGTTTCCGGAGGAATAGATATTAAATGAAAAAAGAGGCTAAATATGGATTTCAAGTTCTGAAATTTTCAAAGCTAGGCTTAAGTTTCCCATTGGAATCTTCAGTAAATGTAAAAAAAAAAAAAAAAAAAAAAAAAAAGATAAAATGTTGCCAACTTAAAATGTACTTATTTTATTACGGAAATGAATCATATCATAATAACAGACTATCATAATATATATAAATCACTTTTTAAGTGAAATAATAACGATGATTTTTTTTGACATTGTCTAATATTGGATATTTGCGCACATAGTATAATTTTAATGTAACAGAATTGTAATTAATTGTCTGTAAAAGTATATTGAAAATTAATTTCATAAAATAAAATTAATATCTATAATAGAAAAATCTGCACATAAAATAAATTTTGTATTCAGTAGTCATGCATTTTTTGCATAAGAGTGCAACAGCTATACCACCAATATCTGAATATATATAAAACTAGTTATAGTACGAATGCACCTCATTTGTCACGTTTGACGTACAATTTCCAACTTGTTTTAGAGTGTATTACATAATGAAAAAAAAAAAAAAAAATATATATATATATATATATACGAGAGAATTTTTGTACTTACCATTTATAAAGCCCCACTATCGTTACTATAACTATGCACACTATTGAAATTATATACTGCATTTTGAAAACTGTTTTCTTTCCACTGTTAAATGTTTATAAGTTGTTTTGATATTTAAAGTGCGCGATTGTAACATAACAAAGAAAGGATTGCAGCCGACTTCAACTTGTGAAACTAGATATCAGAATGCCGTTGCTGATATGAGTTTAATCTAATAAAGAAGATTGACGCATTGATAAATTTAGAAAGATATAAAAGTTTATTTGTGATTATCAAAATAAACTTTGCAATAGCAAAGATAAGAAAAGTTGTTTCGAATTAATTTCATATTTTTTAAAGAATGTAAAGTATCTAACCATACTTAAATATTTTTTGCATTTTTTTTATTTTCTTGAGTAAGTTTCATTAAAGATTACGGAAATTTTAATGAAAAGCCGTACCAATAATTGGAAATGTGTTTTTCACTGGTCAAAGCAGTTCATGCAACAGGAAATTAAATAACTCTCATGTATTTTGGATTTCAACATAAAATGTAATACTAGGCAAAAGGAGATAAACATTTCTTGATCTAGCGAGAACGTTTACGAAAATATTAAACCTTTTACGAATTACCCACGATTTTGAAAACAGTTCCTTTATCTTCAGATATTTCAGAGATTCAAGGAAGCATTTTTTAAACAAAAGTTTTTTTTTGCTGCTTATAATTTCCGAACCGTTCCTGAGCAGTTTTTACAGCGTATTAATCTGTTTTCTCAACCTCGAATAAATACGAAATATCGGTTTTTCAGATGCTATCCATTCTCAAATAAATATTTCCATCTTCTTAGCAAAATTTGTACATGCAAGAGTAACAAAATAATGTTCAATTTTCTCTGTTAAATTAGCATATTTGTATGTTGAACATATTTGTAAAATATGAAAATGTGTACTTGAGAATTGATCGCATCCAAAAAATCTATATTTCGTATTGATACGGATTGAAAAAAATAATTAAATACACTGTAAAAAAAAAAAAAAAAAAAAAAAAAAAAAAAAAAAAAAAACCTCTGAAACATTTTCGAAAATTACCGGCAGCAAAAGAAATTTTGTTTGAGAAATGCTTTTTTAAATCACGGAAATCTAATAGATTCCGAAATCACTGGATATAAAGGAACGCTTTTCAGAACCGTGGGTAACTCGGAATAGATTATATTATATTTTCGTAAACGTTCTTGTTAGATCAAACAGCATTTCTCTTTCTTGACAGTGTATAAAAATTTACCAGTAGCTTTAATTTATGAAATTAGTATCTTATTTTCTATATTTGTTTCCAGCAAAAAGCTAATATTAGTCCGATCTTCGCTAAACCTTGGAACAATATTGAACTAACTTTATACAATAATTTTAGTACGTTTACATTTTGAAATCATATAGCCGCTGGTGCTAACCAGTTTTGATAAATATTAGTTTCTAATAATAGAGGCTTCTATTATTAAAACCTTTGCGACAAGAGTTATTTACGAGGGTCAGTCAAAAAGTTTGTTGCACCTCATTCGTAAAAATTTTCGGTGAAAGGCTATTTTGATGAAACTTTGTAGTAATACTTCAGACATATATTTGTATCGTGTGACGTAGCAACTTTCGTGCGGCAATTTTAGTTTGTCTGATAACCATTCTTACACATGTCTTGGCAGGTGCAAGTGGCGTCCATATTGGAAATAAGTGTAAAGGTGTAACTGCACTGAAATTTATCGACAGATGCATGAAGTTACACAGGGGCTGATAAGTTCCCGGTCTAATAAAGAAAACAAAACTTTTTAACATAACTTTATAACTTGATAACTTTATAACTTTAATAAGTAACATAATTTTAATAATAATAATAATAATTTAATAATAATAATAATAATTTAATAATAATAATAATAATTTAATAATAATAATAATAATTTAATAATAATAAGATAAAGCTAGGATAGTCTGCGCACAATTCAGAAGAATAGCAATAAAAAATCTAAATATTAATTTTTTGCTAAACTATTCATGAATAACTTTTACTTCATTTGTTTTTTATGCATTTCCATTGCTATTTTGTTGTTATGTTGCAATTTAATAGAACAATTGTAATAAAACCAAGAAAGTTATTTTGCGCAATCTCTCCTTATAGGGTTGGTGTGATTGCGCACATGGGTAGGAGAGATTGTTACTTATAATAACTACAATTAAATTGTTAACAGCAATAATTACACTTAAATGACATTGCTGTAAGGTTTTTGTGAACAAATATTATTGTATTAGGAGTGAATATTTCAACCTAATAATTAAAGAATCAGAAAAAGGAAATAATTTTAAAAACGATTAAAAAAATTTAATTAAAGGAAAAAAAAATAAAGAATCAGAAAAAGGAAATAATTTTAAAAACGATTAAAAATTTTTAATTAAAGGAAAAAAAATTAAAGAATCAGAAAAAGCAAGTCCAGATAAGATTAAAAAATAAAAAAATGTTACTTAATAACACGTTTAACTTAAAATTAGTCCATTTTCATTTTTCATTTTTTATGCAAATTTACCAATAAGCTGCGTAATCTCTCCTACCATGGAAACGAATGGGAACACTGCGCCATCTCTCCTAAGTAGCAAATGCTCAAACTCTCCAATTTCGGTAGGAAAGATTGCGCGGCCTTTTATTTAAACATGACCTCTTCTAAAACGAACCGTTGATGTTCACATTGTTAGTCTAGATTAGTAACTTATGAGAAATCGTTTAAGTTTAAAATATTTTGTACTATTGACATTGTATAGAAATTCTGATGAAGAGCTATGAAAATTCAAGCACTTACTTTGGGAAAACAAAACAAAATAGCAATACTTTATCTTAAACGCTCAAGCAATCAACGTGCACTTTCAAGTAGACACTCCACTACTGTTGTTGTACAACTACCTGGAGTCGCTGCACGCTCACTCTACACCTTCCCCCAAAACCTCTATGTGCGCAATCTCTCCGACTGCGTCATCTCTCCTGGCTTTACCTTAATAATAATTTAATAATAATAATTTAATAATAATAAATTAATAATAATAATTTAATAATAATAAATTAATAATAATAATTTAATAATAATAAATTAATAATAATAATTTAATAATAATAAATTAATAATAATAATTTAATAATAATAAATTAATAATAATAATTTAATAAATAAATAATAATTTAATAATAAATAACATAACTTTATAACGAAAAAGCTCCAAACAGTGCTCAGAATCATCGACTCGTTGTTGTTTTTGGTCAAAAGTCAACACGCGTGGCACCCACTTTGACAACAGCTTTTTCATAGACAAATGTTCATTCAAAATAAAACCTACACGCTTCTTGGATATCTTCAGAGTCAGCTATCTCCAGCAACTTCACTTTACGGTTCCCCAAAACGATTTTGTGGACTATTTTGAAGTTTTCCGGAGTAACCACCTCTTTTGAGCGACCAGAGCGTGGTGCATCACTGGTGTCCGTACAACCACGTTTAAATTCAGCAAACCAGTCAATAATGGTTGATTTACCTGGTGCAGTGCCCGGATAACGCTTATCAAGTCAAGCTTTTGTTTGAATGGTGTTTTTTCCCATCAAATAACAATGTTTTATCGAAACACGAAATTCTTGTTTATCGACAAAGTCGTTCAACTAAAGCCACTCTAACGTTTTATCCACACGGCGAATCGTCATGACATTTTCTGCTACCTTTCTAAGGTTAGTATTTACTAAAAAAGCACAGGTTTGGCAATTGCAACGCCATCTGTGTGCCAGACCGGGAACTTATCAACCGATGTGTTATATGGTGAAAATGCAATGTCACGTCAAGGTATCGCGAAATGGTGCAACATGTTTAAAAACGGGTTTAGGTGGGAAGTGTGGGATAACCCTCCTTATAGCCCAGACGTTTCATCTTGTGACTTCCATGTTTTTGGTTCCATGAAAGAAGAACTTTCAAAGTGACGATACCACTCGGGCGACGAGGTGAAAGCTGAAACCCAAAAATGGTTATCGGACGTTGGACGAGATTTCGTTGCAGAAGGTATTAAAAAACTTGTGCCACGCCTCGACAAATGTATAAATATTGGATGTAATTAAGTCGAAAAGTAAATTTTGCATGGAAATTTAGGATACAAATAAAGTTATTGTAAAATTTCGATCCTATTATGTTTACAACTAACTTATTGACTGACCCTCGTATACAAGACATATGGTGTGCTTAGAATCATTCATTTTTAATTGTAAATTTTGCCATATTTAATTACAAAATATTTTCGATTAAATTAGGCAAAAGTTTCTTTATGGAAATACTGCTGGCAAAATATTAAATATTCTGTAAAATATGTTCATCTCGAAGGGGTTAATGATGTCCTGAGATAGCATGACAAATATATCCAACGACAAGCCAATGCGAAATACTCGTGCTAAGTTAGACATGTTGTACTTTTTATGGAACAAAATATAAAATTGTTTTTTCAAGATAACATAAAAAACAATAGATATTATATTCCATTTGTAACACTTTCCAACATAGTTGAAAAGTGTTTATGAATTTGGTTTGTCTGTCCGTTCTCTAACTCACCTAAATATAGTCGGATTGCCATGTATTTCATATATGTTATAGAGGTTTACCATGACATTCTCCGTATTGAAAATGAAGTATGTAGCATGTATAATTCGTTTACAGGGGCACTCAAAAGAATGCCGTTACATTATGGTCTATGGGGAAAAATCGTTTGCAGTATATTTTAACCACGCTGTACTATTGGGAATTCAAGCGCTCGCATACGCCATCTGGTGGAGAAAAGATATAACTGCTCACTTCAAGAAAATCCCTTGAAAACCCATTGCATTACATGCACTTTTAGTTTGTTCATAATGATTATTTTTTTGCACAATTTCAGATTTCACATGATATTTGTGTTCTGTGTTTATATGACAAGGTAAAAATTATCCAAATTTGAATATCTAACATTTTCAAACGCGTTTACAATAAATAATGGTTTCAATGGAACTTTAACATTAATTAAAGGGGCAATTTTCCTGTACCGATGGGTGCGATCAGTGCCTCTATAGGCCGTTTTAAGTCCCAATTTTAAACAGATTAGAATTAAAATATATTACTGAGCTGCCTTAAAAGATGATTACTATAGAATATTCCGTATATTTTATCGTTCATTTAGAGGGGCACACAAAAGAATCCGTACGAACAATCATTGGAAGTGCGTTTTCAAATAAGGTATGCATTTTAAATTTAACTATTTTTTTGCATATTACTTGGTGGGTATAGATTATATGGATCATGTACAAAGTTGCACAAAAGAATTGGAGTACATTTCCCCTTTTTGACGGAAATTGCTAAAAAATAATTTTCAACTGTGTTATGTATTTACTAATTGAACTAATTTTTTTGCATATATATATATATATATATATATGCATATACTGGGTGTCCTAACATGGACTGACTGATTTTAAAATTCAATAACTTCCAAACGGTGACAGATATTTAAAAATTCTTACAGGAGAGTAATGTATGGTGTCAGGAGTTTGTTTACTGCAATTCCTGATTTTAGTTCGAATTATGAGCAATATTAATGGTACTGCGAGCAATAGACATCCAGTCGAGACAAAAGTAGAAATCACCCAGCATCGATGTGAAGGATGGAGGTTCAATACATGGAGTGGGTCTCATTCACCAATAAAATCTTATTCAGAATCGGGCCCTAAGAACAAGATTGTATTAGCAAATGAAACCCACTCCATGTATTGAACCTCCTTCCTTCGCATCAATGCTGTCTGATTTTAGTTTTGCTCTGGATTGCACTCCTATCACTCGTAGCGCCATCTATTGCTGGTAATTCGAATTAAAATAAGGAATTGCAGTAAAAAAAACTCCTGACATCTTACATTACTCTCCTGCAAGAATTTTTTAAATAACTGTCACCGATTGGAAGTTATTGAATTTTAAAATCAGTCAATACATTTTAGGATACCCGGTATATATATATATATATATATATATATACAAATCTTTAGATTATATGCAGAGTTGTACAAAAGAAATCAGATATTTTCCCGACTGTACATGGTAACTGTTGAAATTGGGATTTCAAATGTGCTATGATTTAATGTGCTATATTTTTTAAATTGTTCACTTAGACATCGTCTTTCACCTTATTAAACGGTGAATTTTTGTTTCAGCATTCTGAATGTGTTGGAAAGTGTTTCATAATCTATGCTTGACGCATGATTCAGAGGTTTCCCATTTATCGGGAATGTGAACTTCGGCAATGCAACTTTTGATGATCTTACACAGAAAAATGAGATATATTATCAATTGTTTTTATGTTATCTTAAAAATGCATTTTTTAATTTGTAATATTCTTTCATAAAAACAGCGATATGTGCAGTGAAAATATCTATATTTCATTAAATTATCATTCTCTTGATATCGCTTCACAAACATAAAAGATTAATTGCAAGAAATCATGAAATATCCAATTATTTTAGATTCCAGAGACATTATGAAGAGGATAAAATATCAATTGATGAATTTAGCATTGCAAATCTTTCATGTAATCACAAAATAAAATTTTATCTAGTTCCACACTGATTAATACGTCATTCTTCAGCGTCAGATATCTAGTTTCATCAGTTGACGTCGGGCGAACTTCCTTTTTTATGTTATGCTATAATCGCACAATTTAAAAACCAAAACACCCCTAGAATATTTTACAGAGAAAAGGAAAGTCTTCAAATGTTCACAATGGAATATTTGATCGCAACATTATTCATAATTATAGCAACGGTAGTAGGAGTTTACAAATGGTAAGTCAAAAATTATTCATACAAAACTATCTTTCTTTGCTTTACTTTATGAGGTTTGGGAATACTTTCATCAATTCTTAAACTATAAGTTCCCATTTCTTCCAATGTATTGTAAAAGTATATCAAATTGTTGCTTAGTAAATACGTATTTTTCGGATTTAAATCTACGCAAATATATATTCTTATATTTTAATTAGAAAATAACTATACGTTTACGCCATTAGTTTCACAAGAATGGTCTGAGAATATTGCTATTCGGAAATAGTGATAGATTTCTGAATGAAAAAATGATCCACTAGCAAAACACTGAAATTCCTTGTTTTTCTAGGTACCAAATTTCATCAAAAAATTGCACAGAAAGAAAATAAATAATAAATAAATAAAATATTTATCGAATATTAAATTGAGAAGACATTTTTCTTTGAGGTCTATTGCCGTACAAACAGATTTATTTACAAGCAAGTATGAAAATAAAAATTAGGTTCATCGGTAACTCTCAAGAGCGTTTCGGTAAGCAACAATTATTCCACAGTTAATCGTTAATGTTTCATGTACTAATTTTAATTTTTATCGTTTAAAAAAATATACCTGTATACATTTATTTTCAAGTAAGTGGCTTATACAGTCCTAAAAAGAACAGAACATTTTAAAAATTAATTTAAAAAGTATTGCAAATATTTTATGTAATCACAAATTAAAATTATATCTGGTTCCAAACTGACTAATACGCCATTGTTGAGCGTCAGATTTCTAGTTTCATCAGTTGACGTAGGACGAACTTCCTTTTCTATGTTATAATCGCACAATTTAAAAATCATAACACCCCTAAAATACTTTACAGAGAAAAAGAAATTCTTCAAATGTTCACAATGGAGTATTTGATCGCAATATTATTGATAATTATAGCAACGGTAGTAGGAGTTTACAAATGGTAAGTCAAAAATTTATTCCTAATAGAAAACTATTTTTCTCTGCTTTATGAGATTTGGAATGTTTTCCTTTATTCTTAAACTAAAAGTTCACATTTTTTCTATTGTAATGTTTTCTATTGTAATGTTTTCTATTGTATACTTTTTTTCTATTGTAATACGTATATCAAATTGTTGTTTAGTAAATACGTATTTTTCGGATTTAAATCTACGTAAATAATGTGTGCGTCAGAGAAATGTATATATGGGTCATTCCACAGTATTTGGCTTCACAAGTTTGAAAAAGAAGTTTTATAAAAAGTTAAGTGTAATACATCATTTTAAAGCTTTAAATCTCTTCTATTAAAACTAATCCAAAATATTATTATTATTTTTTTTAAATCAAATAAAAATTAGAGCATTTTTTGCAGCCATATAGAAAAATTTGGTCATAGGTCCCATACGTAACAAATAGCTTTGTCCCGTACGTAACAGAAATAATTAGCTTTCATTAATTAATGACGCAATTAAAAAAATAATTTTAAAGTTAATTAATAAAATGTATATTTCTGCTTTTACTCATTAAATTTATTTGTGAAAATATTAAATAAATTCAGAGCAAAATCCAAATTGTTAGAGGTACTTTTAAAACAATTTTTTGTGATGTCCCGTACGTAACACAACTTTATTAATTAAAAAATATATATGTATTTGCTCAAACAAAAAGAAATTTCATAAGAATCTAGTTGAAGTGATATATAATGCATTAAAAATAATTGCAAACTTTCTCATTTATATTTTGATACTGAAAAAATTACAAATATCTCAAAAATTTGCTGCACTGTTAAAAATTTGCAGCAAACTGGCCAGTCATTTGACCGTTTTTGTAGAAAATGGTTACATAAGCGTAATTTAACTATATTCTGACCATATTATTGCTCATTTTATTGTCAGAATATAGTTAAATTACGGTTATGTAACCATTTTTTAGAAAAACGGTCAAATGACTGGACAGTTTGCTGCAAATTTTTAACAGTGTGTGAAATGTCCCGTACGTAACACATGAATACTGTGGAATGACCCCTATACACTGTTTAACGGGTCCTAACTTTCTAATTTTTTTTTCTTTTCAAAGTGTAATGAATTGTAAATAATCAGTGAACCCAGATTCACTTTTGAAAAAGAAACTTTATTTTAAAATAGTATTGTAAGTATGAAAATGTAGCAACAGTACAAAAACAATATCGCTGGGAGTTTCAGGCAGATACACCTACGCGACATACAATTCATCGGATAAAAGATAAATTTGAAACGAATGGATGTTCAGAGACAACGTTCGGAACCGCAATTGAACAAGAATGCGCCATAACACCCAATGAAATGTTTGTTGAAGTTTGTGAATCAATAGCCCATAGTTATAAGCAGTGAATTGACCAGAATGGTTATAATTTTGAGTAGGATTTTGTAGTAGGAGGAAAAATGTTACATTTTATGTAGATTTAAATATTTTAAATTTTTTTGAGATTTAAATATTAATTATATGGGAATAAGCACTGGAGTTATATTCATTCAAAGTGTGTGCACATTTTTCTGACGCACACTGTACATATACTTATATTTTACACAGAAAATAATCATACGTATACACCATGAGTTTCACGAGAAGTTTCTGAAAATATTAAGAATTTTACAACTCATTCTAGAGCAGGGGTTGGCAACCGTAGGATCGTTTCTAACTACTTTTTTCCGAATAGCAATTTTTGTCTTATCAATTAAGTAAAACTCTGTGTTCGTAAGCCTCAAACATAGAATACTGGATTTTTCGTAAACTAATATTTGCTTTATTAATGTAAAACGTTCTGTGTTTAGATATGACGATCATTATTTTACGAAAATTCTGGTATTTAAACCCCTTAAATCTTCTAAGGAGTACGAACCCTGTTTCTATTCGAAGGAAGTGGTAACAAATAAGTCGCCAGTTTCTGCGATTAAATAAGGTAAAAATTAGAATACAAGAAAGTAACAAGCGGCTCGTAGTTCCCGATCCCTGTTCTACAGTTAAAATAAAATATAAAAAAAGAATAAACAAAAAGCGGAGAATTAAGCTGCGGTAATAGTACCTTCTGAAATGATACTTAATGGAAATATATAGAAGTTTTAATTCTGATACTGTCCATAATGAAAAACATATCAATTAATAAAATTTGCGTCTTTCTCTTTTATGTCTGAAGGTATTTATGACGTAAAATTTAAAGAAAAAAATCGAACGCGTATTCCAGATTTTCTTATCAAATGTTTTCCACGGGACAAACCACAAAATGAAAAAAAAAAAAACAGGTAAAAATGTGCAAAATAATATATTTATTAGCTAAAAAAAATAATAAATATTGTTTTCATCACGCATTATGTTTTGTTCATAAATTTATATTAATATAAAATTAAAATGCAAAAAAAAAAAAAAAAAAAAAAAAAAAAAAAACATTGTTTCAACGAGTATAATGAAAAAGTATATATAAATTTAGTTTGGGTGTATATAACAAGTTATTTGCAGTAAAAGTAAATAAATATATATACAGGGTGTTTTTTTTTAAACTGACGCTATTCAGAGCCGCCTGTAGCTCGTTCTAATAAGTGGATTGATACAAAATTTTGTGAATGGACTAAGAAAACAATGGGAAAAAAAAGATTCCAACAAAAAAAAGAAAATAGTTCCAATCACCACCGATAGGGGGAAATGTGGCGCTGTGGTAATTTATGCAACTGAGAATTAGCATAAAATAAGGGCAATAAATGCAAATGCAAATTTTTACTTACGCAAGCGACAGTAGCGCCAATAGTTTAAGTTATAAATGCATGCGAAAAACACCGAGAAACAATTTCAGCTCAGGTTGAAAATGAATCTCACGTTACCGCAGCGCGCGTTACTTGTGAAGTTCTATTATTGTAACCAGTGCAATGCACCAACCGCTCTTCGTTTACTTAGAACACGCCATAAACTGCGCAAAGGACCTATATCCGTTAATGTATTGAAAGTAATGATTCTGAAATTCGAAGAAACAGGCTCGCTAGCAGTTCGGTCAGGCAGAGGACGTAAACCTATGGCAGAAAAAGTGATAATGGATGTTTCAACTGCAATCAACGAAAGGGAAAGTGTAAATGATGAATAAAACATTGCATTTTATCCAAATTATTAATTTTGTCTCTTTCTGATGTTTTTTTTTTCAATGTACAGCGCCACATTTCCCCCTATCGGCGGTGATTGGAACTTTTTTTTTTTTTGCTGGAATCTTTTTTTCCCATGGTTTTCTTAGTCCATTCACAAAATTTTGTATCAATCCAGTTATTAGAACGAGCTACAGGCGGCTCTGAATAGCGTCAGTTTAAAAAAAAAACACCCTGTATATATATATAATTTTCTCCACATTTTAACTAAAATCCATTGTTATTGTTAGAAATGATTTTATTTGCGTTTTATTTCTAAAAACATTTTTTTCAATCTAAAAATGTTCAATAAACTTCTACAAAATTTCTCTGATTGTAATGTCTTTTAAATTAAGAAAACAGTGCAATTAATTTTCATTAGATATTAAACGATAATCAGCTACAGCCAAGTGTGTCCCAAGCATTTAGCAACCACAAAGTTGAGAAAAACAAAAAACATTTGACTTAATAATGCTAAAACTAAAAACCGAATAAAAATGTTTAGAGCCAAATCAATATAATCCTTGAAACAAAATTAGTTTCGTAACCTTTGAAATTTACTCTTGTGTTTTGCTGGCTATTAAAATAAATCTAAAGTTGTTTATGGTTGCCAAATTTCTTTTAAAGGACGCTGGAATCTCGGTTATTTCAGCATGCGAAAAGATATAATGTCATGCGTTAACCCACTCGGCGCGGTAGTCATTTTGTATATTTTACTGCTAAAATGATGAAAAGCAGAAGAAAAACAAGAGATACGTTATTTTCATAGCTGCCAACTGATAGAATTTTTTGGTCACCATCAATTTCGCCTTATTTAATCGCATGAGGTCGCAAAAACACATCACAAGAGTGATTCGTTGTTCTTAGGGAGCGATTTAACTATTGAAATTTCGGCGAAGTTTCCTTCATGTATTTGCTTGATTAAATTTAAATTAATTTGGTTTTATTTTTGAAACATCAGACAGGGTTCGTACGCTATTACACCAATTTTTTAATAAATTTTTCACCTTAATTAAATGCAGAAGAGTATTACAAATCCAGCAATTAAACAAGGCGGCTACAATTTCTGCCATCTATATATTTAAAACGAAAAGCGCATTCTGTCAAATCCACTTTCTCTTTTCCACACAAAAATCGTCTCTTTGCTCATGCTTCAACGGTTTTTTTTTTTAAGGCTTCCATTCTTAGAAACCGGAAACCTGATTGATTAACCCTCACCTGTTTAGCCTAGAGGTATTAAAAAGGGTTGATTGAAAACGGATGAAGGCGCACCATTGTATTGACAGCATAGACCTTCTAATATATTTTTGCTCTGAGGTTGAAAGATAAAACTTTTTTTTAAAGAACTCATGTTTTCACTACTAAATATGCATATTTTTTCGCAAAAGTTTAAAGAAAGCTTGGATACAGTTATATTTATAACCGATTGAAATGTCAGACAGTTCGGAAGCTGAAAATTATTTTTTTATTGCTATGTTAAAAGAGCCGACGCGAAAACAAACAAACAAACAAACTAGTCGTTGGGGGCCACCGTAATACTTACCCATCATGGATATGCATAATGTAAAATATTAAAATAAAAAATGTGTAAACTACTTATAAAATGTGTAAACTACTAAATAAAATCGAGGCTTGATGACGTCACAAACTTTAAAGGCTCGATTACTGAATTGCTTGAAAGAAGCATCCTTATAACTCCAAAATAATAATCCTATTAACTAGCAGTTTATTGCATCTGATTAAGCGTAAAATTTCCAATTAAAATATATCTTTAAAGTGAAATTTGGATGAAATACAGGGTCATGAAAAATCGAAGAGTGTGGAAATAAGATTCCAAATATCTCGGCAACTCATTATCCGATCGACTTCATGCTTTATGCAAAATTTATGTTTTTTTATTGTCTTTTATATTCATTTCTTAAAATAACCAATTTCGAAAATTTTTATATACCTTTTATCAGAACGAATATTTCGAGAGTCCCGAAAAAAATAGTTCCGGATAATCGAGGTAACTGAAATTCAATAAGCTTCTTCTCATTATTACATACTAAATACATACCAAATTTCAAGTCTCTATCTCAAGTTGTTCGGAAGATAGAGCGTTTATAGACACACAGACAGTCGGACGGCAATTTTTTCCTTTTTTTTAATATGTTTTTCGGAATCTCCAGTGTCTGAAACGTGTAAATCCGTCAAAAATTTTTTTTCGATTTTCAAAACGATTACAAGAATTACCCTATTAAGTAAAAAGGGTAAAGGGTAAAGGTAAAAGGGTAAAGGTAAGTAAAAAGGGAAAGGAATTTAACTGTGAGTGTTCTC
Source organism: Maratus michaelseni (assembly GCA_963931845.1). Taxonomy (NCBI): domain Eukaryota; kingdom Metazoa; phylum Arthropoda; class Arachnida; order Araneae; family Salticidae; genus Maratus; species Maratus michaelseni. The sequence continues at coordinate 38,441,702 of OZ007586.1, read as the reverse complement.
TTCTTGAAATTTTGTAATTGAGGACTATTAAAAAGATTTATTTGTATTTCAAAGAAATTTATAATTAATTGTTCAATTAATATCTAAATAACCCGTGTTTCTCTTTAATATTGATTAGTTCATTTTTCAATAATTCATATATCACTAACTCCGAAAAAAATAGTTCCGGTTAATCGAGGTTATTGAAATGAAATAGGCTTCTTCCCATTATTACATACTAAGTACATACCAAATTGCAAGTCTCTATCTCAAATTTTTCGGGAGATAGAGCGTTTACAGACACACAGACACACACACAGACGCACACACAGACACACAGATACACAGACGGACGGCAAATTTTTTTTTCTAAAAATATGTTTTTCGGAATCTCCAGTGTCTGAAACGTGTAAATCCGTCAAAAAAAAATTTTCGATTTTCAAACCGATTACAAGACTTACCCTGTACTACGTATGATGGTTAAGTAAAAAGCGAGAAGAAAACATTTCTTTTACAATTAGATAACAATATTTTTTCACGAAATTTTTACACGGGCTGTAAAACCGTTTTCTTTATCACCAATGACGATTTCAAAGAGTTCGGACAAAAGAACTTTTTATTTTGAAACTATGAAACGGCCCTAGGTAAAAAAATCAAGAAAATGAGCGCTTTTATCACTAAATATCAATATTTTTTGCGTTTTTTTTTTCATTTTAAAATATAATTTCATACAAAATCGGGTTAAAAATATAAAACAATAAAAACTTTGTGTTTTTTTTTAAATTTATTATCACGGGCCCAGGCAACGACGGTCGGGGGTCAGCTAATTTAAATATTAAATAGAAAAATTCAATTAAAAAATTGTGGTGAAAGCGTATGAACCCTGTCAGATACAAATGAAGAAATGTTTATGATTTTTACACACCTAATATCATCAGATGTAAAGTGGAAAAATAAAGCGAACTATAATCATAACATTACCTCTAATTAATGCTCTAAGTGCCGTTTTAATTCGTATAAATTCTTTATAACTTTACGTATTTTATTTTTTATAAAGTGCCATTTACCTATTAAAACTGAACCAAACATTAAAAAAATATATAATATAGAAATATAATAATTTTATTACATATTTATGTTTATCATGCCAAAAGACCAGGAATTACAAATTTTCACGTATCTTGAATAATTAGTTAGTGATATATGAATTATTGAAAAATGAACTAATCAATATTAAAGAGAAACACGGGTTATTTAGATATTAATTGAACAATTAATTATAAATTTCTTTGAATTACAAATAAATCGTTTTAATAGTCCTCAATTACAAAATTTCAAGAAGAGAACACTCACAGTTAAATTCCTTTCCCGTTTTACTTACCTTTACCCTTTTACCTTTACCCTTTACCCTTTTTACTTAATAGGGTAAATCTTGTAATCGTTTTGAAAATCGAAAATTTTTTTTGACGGATTTACACGTTTCAGACACTGGAGATTCCGAAAAACATATTAAAAAAAAGGAAAAAATTGCCCTCCGACTGTCTGTGTGTCTATAAACGCTCTATCTTCCGAACAACTTGAGATAGAGACTTGAAATTTGGTATGTACTTAGTATGTAATAATGAGAAGAAGCTTATTGAATTTCAGTTACCTCGATTATCCGGAACTATTTTTTTCGGGACTCTCGAAATATTCGTTCTGATAAAAGGTATATAAAAATTTTCGAAATTGTTTATTTTAAGGAGTGAATATAAAAGGCAATAAAAAAACAAATTTTGCATAACGAATGAAGTCGATCGGATAATGAGTTGCCGAGATATTTGTAATTATATTTTCCACACTCTTCGATGTTTCATGACCCTGTATTTCATTATACATTTAATTGATACATTTTAATTGAAAATGAGACGCGTAATCCGACGCAGTAAACCGTTAGTCAATATGATTATAAATTATGGAATTATAAGGATGTTTCTTTTACGCAGTTCAGTAATAGACCATTTAAAGTTTATGACATCATCCAGCCATGATTTTATTCGAATTGCGATGCATTTTACAAATAGTTTACACATGTTTTATTTTCATATTTTATATTATGCATATCCATGATGGGTAATTATTACGGTGGTCCCCAATGACTAGTTCACTTTTTACTATAGGCAACATTTTTTATTTCTTAAGGGAAATTTCATGAACCACCGATATTTACCAAACTCTGTATGTGGGTGTGTGTATAAAATATCACTTGTTGCTGTTATTTGATAGCATGATTCCGAAATTTTTACACTTTATTGTGTGCGGTTTTATTTTATAGAGTGAAAGTTTGTGAGTTTGAGTGAAACTTTGGTACAAGGTATTGAATAGAAATTAAGGTTTCACATTTTTCTTAAATGTAGTATTTTACTAAATGGAATCTGAAAGATTTCTTTACAATATTTGAAAGTATATTTTTATGACGAATGGATTAGGAATTAAATGTTGCATTAACAATAACAATAGGCACTATGTATATAACACTATATTGTGTATTATATGTAACGTTATGCTAAACGAACTTTAAAATCGCCCAAATTCATGGGGTTTTCTGGCATTTTCACGTATGATATTAGCTTTATAATTAAGGGGTATATAGCCTAAATTTTGAATGTAAATATTTTTATGTTTTCTCAACATTTATCTATCGTAACACAGCAGCATTTTCTGAAACATCATTTTCGTATGCACAAAAGGCCCCACCAGTGGCTAAAAGATTTTGTTCGAGAAGCTGGTAGACGGGAGGTGCTGGGTTCAAACGCCTGTCGCGCTCGTCGACCTAACCTTTCGGAGTTTTCCGAGGTTTTCTTCGAACCTTGCCGTAAATACGGGTTAGGATCCCTTAGAAAGACACCCACGGAGGACACTCCCCCCAGGGCCTATATCCCTCGTGTAGATAATCGGCCGTCATAAAATCAACCAACTAACCATATGCACAAAAGTAAATGTTCATGGATTGCAGCAGGACATAAATATTAATTTTAAGTATGTAAATGTTGTAATTAATTTTTCAGCAGAGCTGCAATTACGCTGTAAAAAATTAATGAAATACAAAGGATGTGAATTATCAATTTACTACACAGCGTACAACCAATAGAGTGAAAAAAATGTCCAGACCGGGTTTCGATCCCGGGTCTCTTGGTATAACACTTGGTTCGCTATACCAAGAGACCTAATTAAGCCATCCGGACGACATCCAGTCTAGCATTCTCTCACTCTGCTAGACATGCTAGAATGGATGGCTTAATTGGTAAAGCACTTGGTGCGCGATACCAAGGGATCCAGGATGGAACCCCAGTATGGACATTTTCCCCCTCTATTGGTTGTATACTGTGTAGTAAAGTGATAATTCACATCATTTGTATTTCATTATGTAAATGTTATTTTAGAAAATCGATGCTGCTAAATTACGATAGATAAATGTTGGGTAAACATAGAATATTTAATTTAAGAATTTGAACATTAACCCATTTAAATGCAAAGCCAATTTATGAGTAAAAGTGTCAAACACGCCTACTACACCCATACGCATGGATAAAGCATGATCCCAATACTTTCCTTTCTTGACTTTCTTTAAAATGTATACTTTTATTAGTTTGAGTATCGGTTAATCTGAACGTTATATGTGTTTATGTAGACGCGTTATTATCAGCAAATTTCCTATAATGCTACTTTTAATTCCATTTACAGGTGGGAGAGAAAATGTCGACTTTATTGGGAGAAACGAAGAGTTCCTTACTCTAGTGGCAACCTTATAAGTGCAATTTTCCAAATGTTTAAGAAGGTTTATTTAAATTTTTTTTCTCTAAATTATGTCATAAGCATATTATTCTAGTTTTGTATTATGAAAGTGCATTTTACAAATGATTGGCAAGATTAATTTTGTCATAAAACATTAAAATGTTTGTTATTATTTTTTACCATTTAACAAATATTTTTTGTTTCTATAAAAAATAAATAAACAAATGAAAAAATCCCTGACGGCTCGGCCAACAGGCACAGGTAGATTTTGAAGACGCAGACCGTGGAGCACCTGTTTATTGGGAATTGTAGAAGAAATGACCTTTTTATCATGTTGCGGCAGTTGGGAACGCCCACTTTGAAATCTACCTGTGTCTGTAGGCGGAGCTGGCAGGGATTTTTTTTTTTTGCAGTAAAGTTTGGTCCTATAAAAAACTTCTCAGTATAAAAGTTGCAGATAATATTAAGGGAATTTATAATAAATTTAAGCGGATTTGATATCTTGTGAATTGACAAAGTTAGAAATATTTTGCTTCTTAAACCCCTATTTCCCCCCTCCCCTAGAAGCCATTTTTAATATAAAAAATCTGTCATACATAAATTTTCGGCCGTTTTCCTAGAAGTAATAATAAATTTAAACGTATTCTTTACGTATCATAATTAAGAAGTTATGGTTTTTTTCTGTTTTCACTAAAAGCTCCCCACAACCCCCCGCCCCATTGGTTCGATTTTGCCCATTAACGAACTTGACCGAGATTTTATGCCCCTTGATTTTATGTATGAGTTTGGAAGAGATTTGTGCAGAATTATTGAAGTTATCGTGTCCATAAAAAAGTGATATAGATAGATTGATAGATAGATACATAAAGTTTTGAACTGGGGGTGGTTTTGGGTTCTGGGAGCCATGATCGGCGCAGATGTGAAAAACTTTTCCCGAAATTCCAACATAGGGGAGAGTATAATAGGTAGTATTTCTTACGAAATCTACGTAAAAAGAAGTAACAGGATTCGTAATCCACAATCAAGCATCAATTATTTTTCATCATCTCAAATATTTCTGGTCCCCTGAGAAAAAGCAGGAAGGTTGGTTGTTATGTCTAGCTACCTCCTTTTAAATCGAGGACTTTACATTTATTTTAGAGTTTCTTGAAAATTAGCTAGTAACTTTTTAACCCCTTCGTGAGGAGCGTCACGTATACATGACGTAGACATTGATCAGAGCGAAATGCATGATTAAAAGTGCCATTTAAACAAAACTTATTCAATTAACAAATTATCTTTGAAGTATGAGGAGCGGGAAAGTGAGGGGAAAAATATTGTCTAGTCCAGTGAAAATAGCATTTTACCTTGCAAAAATTCGGGTATCTGTGTTTTTTGGATATGTGACATAGGAGGAACCTTTAGTGAAAAAAACAAGTTTTCGACCTTCTAGACCTTGTGCGTTTTTTACCATATCGAAAAAATCAAAAACTTTTGACACTTTTTTTGAATTTTCTTATGTATCAGTGCATTTTACAGAAAAATCACTTTCACAATTTTATAGAAGATAAAATTCCCTACAACATGCGCTAGTAGTATATGGCACCTACTCTGGAACACTTTTCATACTCCACTAAACGCAAATATTGAACGATTTTTGTAAGATTTTTCATCAAAAATTTGTCTGTTTAAAATATCGACTATTGTAAGATTTTCATCAAAAAGTTCTTCAAAATGTGTGCATTTTTGAACAAATTTTAGAATATTACTCTATAAAGATTTTTTTATCAGTGTGGAACAATTTTTAGAGAGATCCAATGCTAATATTTAACGATCCAAAGGTTTAATTGTTGAACAATTTTTAGACATCCGATGGTAATATTTAATGAGATCAAAAAGTTTGAGCGTTGTAACGATAATTGTAAGATTAAATAATCATAATTTGCCAAATGCTAATATCTATTGTAAGATCAAGCAAATGATGATTATAAAATAATACTATGATAAAATCATTAATAAAATACCTTTGAAAATCTTTATATCGTATGGAATCATAAATTAATGGATCCTAAATTAAAAACAATAATAAGAATTACAATTAAAAAAACATACCTGAATCCCGCCTCTCAGCATTTCACAACCAGGGCTTGAGACCTAGCTACGGCTGCTTTAGCGGGCGTTTCCACCCTTTTTTCAATTTTTTTTGACATTTTTCAAAAGTTTTCAATTTTTTTTTGACATTTTTCAAAAGTTTTTTATATTTTTTTTGTCATTTTTCAAAAGTTTTATATATTTTTTTTGTCTTTCTGGAGAACCTTGACGTAGGCTAAACCGGGCTATTTATCTGAGGCTGCCAACAGCTATAGAAAGATTATTTTCGAAGTTTGAAATTTTTACTTCAGATTGAAATATAGATAATTCAACAGCTTTTAAATCTTCTAGTAAAGTTTTAATTCTGAATTTTAGTTTGCGTCTTCTTTCTTCTGCCCTTCTCTTTTTACATTTTTCAGCTGCTAGCTCTCTTTCTAACGCATTTGCTGAGGCTGTTTCATTATAAATAGTCTCTAAAAAATGTTGAACTCTTTGGTGAACTGGACTTGTTGGTTGTTGTTGCTGCTGTTGCTCCGTCATGATAAATAACACCTTTATCAATATTCATTTTCTATTTATGTCTAGCGCAACGTCATCAAGGCAACGTCAGAGCTTCCAGAATTTTCGATTAGAACGAACGCCGGGGATGGACGCACGGTATGAAATCAAAGTTTTTTTGGAACGCATTTCCGCTCTGTTTCCTGTAAATCGCGCTGCTGTTATATCTCCAATCAATCTTTGAATCTCTTATCAGAGTTCGAAGCGAAATTCAGTTAAGGCCTTGAATATATCGGTTTTATCGCATCTCCTCTTACGGAAATTAATTAAAGTCTTCCTGAGAGGCGTAAGTATTAAAAAATAGCAGGCAATTAAGAAATAAACAACCTTCCTCTAGGATAATATTGATAGGAATAAGAAAAGCAAAGAGCTGTGTATATTATTATCAATTGCATTACAATGAAGTCTGAAATAAAAGTTAAATAATTTTTATAATATGTTTTAAATTTTTAATAGATCTTTCTTTTTACTTACAATTCTATTTATTCTGTTAGTTCGATAAAATAAAAAAATAGTTTGTGTCGAACTGAACACATGTATGTCAGTAAAGAAATTTGTAGTTAAAACAGAAATATTTTGTATTTTCGTAAATATTATTTAGGGAGTTTGAAATTTTCTTAGTTCGATAAATGTTGAATATTATTATTGTCAGATTTAAAACAAATTGTAGGATTAAGCTTTTTCTACTTCATAATCATAATAGCCGTCATTATTTTTTCCTTTAAAATGAAAAATATAACCCCCTTTATTCAGTTTTGTTATTGCATTTTCAGAAATTTTTCCATGACTCTTTTTAAGAAAATAATCTTTTTCTACATCATTAACTTCCAATCTCGCAATAGTCATATTACCAAATTTTGTTTGAATTTTCTTCAACGAAATCAGTTTGTATTTCCCTGTCTCTAAATCTTTTAACTTATGAGTTACAGGGAACGATCTGAGGCTGTTGAATTCTTCCATTTATTCAGAAACATTTTTTGAAAGACAATTTTTATAGTATAGACATCTGTACATAGAACATCCAGGTCCTAATATTCTAACGCATCTCGGTACATCTAATATTTTTATAGGAATTCCCCATTCTTCAAAGGTACTTTTCAGAAAAACGCCTCCCTTAAAAGCAAATGTCCCTCCGTATATCTGATGCAATTGTATGAAATAATCTTTTACATTGTCACTACTAATCCATAAGCCTGTATTATCTGAATATCTTTTAAATCTTAAACCATGGACATCGTTAGTACATCGACGAACTATTCCATGGTCTTGATCAGCTAATTCATAGTTAGGTGTAAACACAGAAATCGTTTCACCTATTTCTTGTTTTAAATGAACCCAGCTTATTTCTCTCGCTATAGATTTAAAAGGAAATATAAAACCTTGAACATTTATGATAAGGGTGACATCGTCCATTTATTAGAAAACAATTTTTATAAATTAAAAATTCGGCTTAAAATCCAAAGGGTACAGTATCAAAGTTATCTAAAATTCTTCTTTTATCATATCCAAACATATATCTTTTATTCATTTTATTCACTTTAATATTTCTATCTTTTTGTATCTGAAATTGGTTTATTTCTACATCTATATGGTCAATTTCCCCCGTTATTGTTTTCATTCTCTCGTCAAAATTGAGCTTAGTTTCGCTCTCATAACTCATTTTAAATCCTTTTACTTTTCCTTTTACAGAACCATCGTTCAGAATATAACCATAATCTTTACTAGCTCCGGATATCCACGATTTCATATATTTATCTTCTCCTAATTCATCGGTCCATTCGCCTAGCATACAGCCCGTTTTTACTTTATTGGAGCCATCATCGATATAAACAATACTATCTGTATCGTAATACATTACTTTATCTCCTAATTTATCAAGCATTTCATATAATCTTATTCTAGCCGAACTGGTTGTAAAAGCTGCTATATAATTATTCGTATTAAAGTTATTCTGGACATATTCATCTTTCATCTTATAATCCATTTGCACACACTCATCATTTAAAAATATCATATTCAAATCTTTAATGCGGTCGTTCAGTATAATTCTATAAAAGTCTGCCAATTCTGTAACATTCTCTGTATGTTTCATATTTTTTCTCTGTCCGAACTTTCCCCATAAAGAGTTTAAACAAATTTTGGATATAAATCTCATTCCTGGGTTTTCTTTGATTTCTCCTAACCTTATACCCAATTTCTTTTCTACGCACCTTTTATATTCTTTTTCAGTTTTGAAATTTTCAGACCATTTATCATCTGTTTCTAATTTGATTTTCAAAAACATTTTAACATAATCCTTAAATAATGTATTAGATTTTTTTTCAAAATGCCAAACTTCATAGATATTTAAAATCTTATAACCTTTTTCAATAGCCAGTTCAACTTCGGTAGTTGTCCACGTACCAGTAAAACTTCTCTCCTCATCCGTATGATTACATTCTTTATTCCGCATTTCATAACATTTTTTACATTGTTTCTTTTCGCATTTTATAGGTTTTGAACATAATTTACACAAACTGAATATTAATTTTTCTCCTTTATAAGGTAAAACAGGATGGTAGAGCTTTCTAGGTGGAAGTATTTTGCATTGTATCAAACCATACCAATTCTTATCATATTTTTCCGGATTATAAATTTTTACCGGATGACCAACAGGATAGTAATCAAAGTAATTCACTGTTGGATAAAGTGAACAAACATCGATATATCTACCCTTTTCGATTTCTTTCATTTCGTAGATTAATTTGGTAGGTTCACACCGACCTCCGGTGAATGCGTTTCCAGGATTTAAAGGTTCTACAAAATCTCTTTTCCATTCATTTTTCATATATTTTTTAATTTCTTTGTGACTATCAAAATCGCATTCCCATATTTCAATCAATTCAAATCCTTTATCTTTTATTTTTTTATTTATTTTTTGAGTTCTTTCATACAAATCTTTCATACATATCTGATTTTGAAGATTGACAGTGGATTCTGTAAAACAGCGAGGACAACCGTGCCAATGACAGCCTTGAAACTGATAAACGGTATTATTATAAAAACCATCTACTTTATAAGTTTTATCCCCTAATTTCAGTTTTTTCTCACCACCGTTTAAAGCATGCTGTATTTTGATAGTGTGTTTTTTAGACAGATAGTCTAACCAAATGATCGATTTCTTACTGTATTGATCCTTTGGAATAAACTCCTCATCAATCGCTATTGTATTCACTGGAATGAATTTATCTCTGTATATAGCCATACAAACGCCAGCTAAAGTGACATATTTAAAAGGGTCAATATCAGCAATGTTTAGAAATAATCTCCGCAATTCTAAACATCCTTTTCTTAAAATATCAACATCAGATCTACAATATTTTATAATTTCTTTTTGAAAATCAAATGTTTCGTTTTTTGCCGATTTATACCATTTATCAAAAGTTTTTCTTTGATCTAAAGTCATAGTATCATAACCATAATAGTATTTTTCAGGATATTTTCCTACATAATTTTGATTTTCCATAGTGTTAAACAAATGAGGAAAATAACCTTTAGCCAATTCCGTTAGTCCAAATGTTTTAGGAAATTCTCTTAACGGAATCAGTGTAAAATTAATAGAATCGATAAACCTTATATTATAAGCGGTTGCTTGCATATATATGAGTTTATTTCCTTGATATATTGTAAACACTTTAATTTTATTTTTAAAGCAGTATTTAGCTAGAAATTGAAAATCGAATCCTTTTCCATAATGCGCTAATACTGTATAACCGCTATGTTTCTTTTGGAATAACCATTTACAATATTCATTTTCATTCTGAAATATTTTTTCTTTTCCGTTAAAATCATGATTTATGACTAGATTGACTTGGTGATTTCCTGTCTCTTGGTTCGTTTCAACGTCAAAAAACATATATTTTTCTGTAAATCCTGACCTTTTACATTTCTCACACCATTTCTCTCTCTTTTCTATATTTTTGGGACAAATGTTTTTACAAGCTCCTCCCTTAGATTCTTTCCTACGTATATAACATTTATGATCTTCCATATCCCACTCTCTGCAGTTTTTACATTGTCTTTCTCCGCATTTATGATCTTTCGGTTCTCTTTCACTTCTGTTGATAATTCTCTTACATTTTAAACATTTCCACAGTGTTTTACAGACTGAGTGATTTTTATGATTTTCGAAGCAGTTTTTTCCTTTAAAAGATCTAAAACAATCATTACACTGAATATCATCTCCCTCGCAATTACTCTCTTTCTTAAAACATCTATTGCATTTTAAAGGACATTTATGTTGATCACTTCTATAATAACTGACTTTACAATAATCACAATAATTCTTTTTTCCTAAAAATCCTGTAACCGTTGTAATGACATCAAAATGATTTCTATTTTGATTCTAAAATGTAAACACAATTAGATTTATGGGTACCACTGTATATTCTTTCGTTAAAATTTTCTCTGCAAAATATAGTTATTTGAATATCTAAAAAAATTTCGAATTGTTTAACATGCTCTAAATTACATATTTCTAACGGAATATCACACATTTTATGCAATTTTACAGCTATATCTTTTTGTAATTTTCTACCCATTTTTATGTATTTAACATCTAAATCTGTAAGTTTTTCTAGATTCAATTTTTCGCATAAAATTTTACGATTTAGAATAGCTAAGGCTGTAACGATGGATCTAGCCAAACAGATATTATCATCATTTTTAATTTGAATTATACTTTTTTTATCAACAACATCATTATCGTTCAGTAATTTCAATCGTTTACCGCCTTTGGGTAAATCAACAACCGTAAAAATAAATTCACAATCTTTAATATCCAACTCTTTGTATTCAATTTTATGCGTTAAAACATCTAAATAGGTCTCATAGGCTTCTTTCGTTGACATCATTTTAGGATGAAAAGGCTGTGTCAAATAGGGATTGAATACAATTATATCTACCTTTCCTTCAATTTTTCCAATTGCTCTCCTGAATAAATCTTTTAAGATACTATAATACTGGCCCGGTGTGAGTTTGTTTATTTGTCTTATTTTATAAACATGTCTATAGGTATTAAATTTTTTTACAAATTTTTTTTCTTTCTCAACAATTTCGTAATCGGGTCTAAACAGATTTTCCAAATTTGCTTGTAATTTTACTTTCTTTTCTGTCTTTTTAATCAATTTTTCATCTTTATATTTCAATCCATAATAATCAAAGAGTTTCTTAAGTTTTGACCTGTTTTTTGGTTCATTTATAAATTGTTTCAATTTTTCATTTAAATCGGGAAATAATTTTTTAAGGTTTACTTCTGTTTTTATCTTTTTTTCTTCATTATTTTTTGGATTAAATTCTACTGTGTTATTGTTAAATTTTAAATCAAAAGAATCGAATATTTTTTTCAATTTATTTCTTTTTTTAGGATTTTCGATAAACTTTTTCTTCATTTCATTTAAATAATCTGTTACATCTAGATTTAATAAATCTACTAAAACGTATTTATATTCCCCTGTACTTTTTACATATCTTATTATCAATCTAATTAATTCCTCTTTTTTACACCCCTTAGGCTGTTTTATATTTAAAAGTTTTACAGCGTGTCTCAATTTAGATATAGGTATTGATCTTAGAGATTCCTCCATTTATATAGAAGGAATTTTATCAATACTTTTTGCTACACATTTCTAATTAGCAGATCTATAAAGGAAAGTCTGTTAAAAAATTAAATGTTAAAAGAAACTAAAGGTCCATTTCGGATTTAAATTTTAAAATCGGCAAAAAGATGTAGAAAATTAAAAAAAAGGTCTAAAAATTATAATATTAAAAAGCTGGAACAAACAGACTATGTCAGATCTTTTAAATGAAAATTTTAATGATGATATAAAATTGAATAATTTCTGAAAATGCAAAAATAAGATCGTTTACTCAAAATGACTAATTGCTGTCCATTGAAAGAAATCTGAATTTTTTTCTACAGGTTCGCCATTCAATTTTAAACATTCAAATCGAAATCCGTTTTTATCTATTTCTGTTATTCTAACAAAAAATGGTTCGCTGTATTTACATACAGGCGTTATATGAACATTAGGATGAACATTAAAGGTATGATTCCAATCTACATTTATTCTTTCAGTTGTACAATTACCTGTCAAAATCTTTGTACTTTTTGAATTACCCATTTATTTAGCCGAAAAATCACTGTCATAATCAGGCACTTCTATTTTACGTTCAAATAAATACTCAACATTTAATATAATATTTTCATCTAAAAAATATGTTCAATTTAAAACACAACATTCTGTATAATACTTTCATTCAAAATATGTTCAATTTAAAACACAACATTCTGTATAATACTTTCATTCAAAATACGTTCAAATAAATACTCAACATTTAATATAATATTTTCATCTAAAAAATATGTTCAATTTAAAACACAACATTCTGTATAATACTTTCATTCAAAATATGTTCAATTTAAAACACAACATTCTGTATAATACTTTCATTCAAAATATGTTCAATTTAAAACACAACATTCTGTATAATACTTTCATTCAAAATACGTTCAAATAAATACTCAGCATTTAATATAATATTTTCATCTAAAAAATATGTTCAATTTAAAATACAGCATTCAATATCTTATAATCTGTTTAAAATAATAAATAAAATATGTTTGAATAAAAACACGACATTCAATATCATAAACTTATTTCGACGTTCGTTTGATATGATAATTGCTTTTTAAATGTCTCTTTTTATGAGCTAAAGTGTATTTTTTACCGCATTCGCAATCTAATTTTTGATTTTTCATAGCTAAATGACAACTTTTGCAATTAGCGTAATGTTCTGTTTTACCGTAACGAAATCTAGTATAAAATTGGTCTAAATTTTTTGTCATCTGACAATGCTTGCAAGACTTCTCCATTTATTAAGAAATATTTTTTAGAAAGCTATTCCAAATGTCTTCGTTTTTCTTATTAAATTTTACTTTCAAATTATTATCAATATTATAATAATCTAATATTTTCTTTATGAAATATAGGTAATTTATCGACTTTTTATAGTACACTAAATCTAAAAGCTGAATAAACATTTCTTCAGCTTTATATGGAATATTTAACTTCAATTTCCATTTCAATGCTTTAAAACGACTTATTCGGGATTTGCGTCTTTCGCTTAAAAAAACATCTATATTTTTATATGTAAAATATTCACCGTCCGAATCGTACATTATTTCACTTTTTTTCATCTGGTCATAAATCTTTAGATAGTTTTCAGGCATTTCAGATTTTTTTACTTTGTCAAAAGTTTGTGTTAAGCTTGATTCGGTTTCATCTATTAGAATGTCTTTAAAAAAGTCGTAATTCATTTATTAGACAGCGAAAAGCTGACGCTTTCTAATCTTATATTCTAGCAATACGTCGATTAAAGCAGACCTTTTTTCTACCAAAGACGTCATTTCCTTCTAAGTACAAAATTTGACGAGCAAGTTCACTTTTTGACGCGCGCTCCAATTTAATCTTCATTTAGAGGTCACCGCTTTCATTCAGCTGACCTTCCTGATAAAGTTACGCTGTGTTACGGAGTAACAAATTCCGTTCGATAATAAAAAGCAGATTATTAAAATTAGATTATTTATAAAATCACTTAAAGCAGGGGACTTTTTAATATCGATAAAGTTATGTAAAAGCAATTTTATATAATATCATGCTTATTTAATTCATCATAAAAAGTATGGAAGATTATTATTATTTAAATAAAAAACTCAGTTAATTTATTTAACAGAATCGATCATTTAAAAATGGAAAAAAAACTAAATTGACTTGATATCTTTTTCGTCAACCCAAGAGTTAAATTCGTCGGAATAATTTAACCATTTAACTAGACATTTATTGCCTTTCTTTTTTATTATTTTTTCAATTTTATACACATTGTCTTTTTTATTATATTTAACTAATTCCGGTTCATAGTAAGTTCCTTTTATTTCGTTGCCGTTCAAATCCTTTATTGTATAAGTAATAGGATCAGTGTTTAATATTTCTGAAACGATGAAAATTTCCTCCGTAAAAGTAGGCTGATAACCGCGGGTAAAAGCAGTCTGGTATTTCGAAATTCTTATTCTATCGCCAACCTTGAATTTCGGTTTTCTTATTATTTTTTCTTCGTATAAATTTTTATAAACTTCAGATTCGTTTTCCGCTCTACTCGCTTCGCTAGGCGTCATTTTGATAGACCTATGCCTGGTATTATTATAATTTTTAACTAATTGGTCCAATACATCTATATATCTTTTAGTATTGTTGGCCGCTAGATAGGTTCTAATTTTTTTATTAATTGTCCTGTTAAATCGTTCGACTACAGAACATTTTATCTCAACATTTTCTGTTGTAAACCACTGAATATTATTATCTTTAAATAATTTTAAAGTCCATTTATTTACGAATTCTAATCCTTTGTCTGTCTGCAGTTTTTCAGGAATTCTTTCTTTAAATATCTTTTTAAATGCTTCAGTTACTTCTTGTCCTGTTTTTCTTTTTATCGGTATGGCCCACCCATATTTACTAAATATATCTATCACTGTCAATAAGTAATTAGTTCCGTTATTATATTTACTAAAAGGTTTGATAAACAATAAATCTGCTTGCCATTGGTCATCGATATGACTGACATAAATGCGTCTTCGTTTAAATTTACGAATTAAAGGCTTATGTCTGGTATAAACATCTTGGCTATGTAAAAAATCTGTAATTTGATTTTGACTGAAACCTGTTTTCCGTTTTAATTCATTGATCCCACAATAACCACTTTCAGGATGATAATATAATTCTTCTAAGATACTTTTAGGACCTAAGGTTTTCCTAAAAAAACACTCTTTTTAGAACCACAATCTAGACAAATACCTTTCATCATTGGCCTGTTATTTTTAGAAATTGCATCTTTAATATCTTTTGTTTCTGTATGGTTTTTACATTTTAAACAATAGATCTTTGTATTTCCCATACCGAAAGTTTTTTTAGCTTGAATAATCGGTTTTACAATCCCCCTTTCAATTCTTTCTCTCATCGTAGGATTTTGAATATTATCTAGTCCATCAATCATATTCTTATCGCATACTTCATTTCTACTTTTTGTATCTTTATTTTCTAAATAACATTTATCATGCTTATATGCAATTTCATCTACTCTGTTAACAGGTTTAGACGAATTTTTATACGTTAAATCTGGATTTAATCGTGTTTTCCCCCATAATAATTGTGTCCCCGGGCCTGTAAAATTATGGCCAGGTAAATGCATTTCGAAAGGTAAATTACTAATGACTTTATTCAGAAGACCCGATCCAGTTTGTCCGCATTTTAAACATCCGCCTTTAAATTTACCTTTTTTAGTTAAAGATGTAACACCAAATTTTTTACTTTTACAACTCATTTATTAGGCAGCAAAAAGCTGACGCTTTCTAAGAAGAATATTTATATCCATTCAACTGTACTTTTTTCACATACTTTTCGATTGGGAAGTATACTAAATTATTTATAAAATCTTGTTCTCTGACATACACTTCTTCTTCTGAAATTTTTTTTAGCTTTCAATAAATTTAACTGCTGTTTATAAAAATTATAACATTGCTTGTATTCTTCTTTTCGTTCCAAAATATTTAAAGATTTCTCAATGACTTCTACAATTCCAGAACTTAAACTCAAAGCAGCGAGGGGTATGAACGCAAAAGCTGATAATCCCGAAGCACTTAACATAAATTTGCTAACTGATAAGGAAATACTTATCTTTTGATACAAATTGTAACTTTTCCGATAAATATATAATCTCTTTTCTAAATATTCTTCCATTTATATAGGTTCAAAATTTTTTCTGTATCTCATTTCAGAATTTACTAAATCTAGCATAAAGAAATTACCTTTACAAGAATTATATTTTTCTAGAAATTTTTCTTTTGTAAGATTTCCGTCTATTTCTCTGATTATCTGATTAATTTCCCTAGGCTGTAGCTTAAAAAATATGAAGTAATTACAATTTTTTCTAATATTTATAGGAGTTGAGTAATAAGACTGCGTTAAATAAATAATGGATGCATTTTTCTTTCTACCTCTTATAAACAAATCCTCTATAACTTTCTGATCTTTTTCTGTAACACAATCGTCAAACACAACAAGATTTTTTTCTGAGGAATCTAGATCATCAACAGTAATAAATTCACTCAAATCTGAAGAAAATAGTACTTTCTTTTTATACTTATCATACTGTTTTAATAATTCCTTTATTTTATTTTTACTTATTTTTTTTACATTTTAAAATATCGTCTCTTTCAACACCTTCAAACAGTGTATAATCTTCTTGCAATTTAGAATACTTTGGCTCAGAAATGTCTTTTGCGCCTAAATATAAAACGTCGAAATCTAATCTTAAATTACTAGGATTCTCAAAACCGTTTAATAAATTTATTAGTAAATTTGTCTTTCCGCAACCTGATGCCCCGATTATTAATAATCTGAAAGGATGTCTGGGTAAAAAACGATGTTGTTTAGGGTCAGGCAATTCTTCCGGTTCTGTGTAATCTTTAATTTTAATCATTTATTTACTGAGAAAATTTACAGCTAGTAAAAATAAAATTACTGCCAGTAAAAGCATATTAGCTGTCAGTAAAAAATAGACGGCGAAGCTGTCGCTTCTATTTTCAAATCATATAAATGGATAAAATAAACGATTTAGAAAAAGATCGAAATAAGAAACAAAAAGAAGAATTAAAAAATGCAATAAAACTTGTCAAATTACAAGCAGATATTAGAAAAAATAATGAAGAACAGCGTGATAGAAAGCTAGGTATAGACAAAAGTTTAACTGAATTTCATAAACCTGTCACTAAAAAATTAGAAGAACAGGATAAAAGTAGAAAAGAAAATATTAAAGCTATCAATGATAAATTGGACGAATTAAATATATCTTTACAGCCTATTGCAGAATCATCTAGAATTATTCCTGATGCGATCGAAGATGTCAAAGAATTATATAAAGAACCACCACTTACTTACAATGTTGATCAAAATTTAGATATTAATTATTTAAAATCTGTACAATTATACAAACCTTCGAAACTCCTAGACAATAAAGAAAAATTAAATGAAATGTATGCAAAGGCAAAGCAGTTAAAAGAAGAATTATCGAGGAAAAAAGGCAACTTACAAAGTACAATTAATAGGGCTAGAAATCTTTCAGAGGAGGAATTAAGTCAGAAAAAGGTTGAATTAGACGCTGTTAAAAATAACGAAGAGGAACTACAAAGATATCTGGGTAGATTAACTACAATTCAAGGTAGTGAAGTAATGAAAGTGGGAAAAGGATTAGATTTATTATCTGAATTATTGGATAAAATATGTCAAGGTAGCAAGTCGAAAAAATTAAGAAATGAAGTCAAACTGCTAATAGACAAACTCATTAAAGCTAAAAAAATAACTAACGGAGATAAAGAACGATTATACAATCAATTTCTTCTTTAAAGATTTTACTGTCTAATAAATGAGTTATGTAAAAAAGAAGATTCATTTGAGTGACGGGCAGATTAGTAAACTGAAATCAGCGCTCAGAAAAAAAGAAGAACTGACACTGCAGATAGACAATTCTAAAACTCCCAATTATGAGATGTATTTGACCAAAACACAGATAAATCAGATTAGCAAAGGTAAAAGAATAAATATAAGCAAAACTCAATTAGATAAAAACGGTGGATTTTTACCCTTTTTAATTCCTATTTTAACATCACTAGGACTCGGTGCTGCGAGCGGTGCGGCGGGTTGGGGAACTAAAAAAATCCTAGATAAAATATCGGGATCTGGAGTTTTTCAGCCTTGGGAAAACAAAGGATCGGGTCTAAAAGCGTCAGTGTCTAAAAAAAAAAAATCCCGGTAACAGAATTGGGTATATCCGATGAAACGATTAAAGAAAATATGAAAGATGAAAGAGGATTCAGGGGTGTTTTCACTTCCGATTTACTTCCTAAAAAGATTGGAAATTTTGAAAGCGGGATTATTAATTTAGATATTTCGACGGGTCCTGGAACACATTGGGTTTGTTACTATAATGATCCAAAATATAACTATGTAGAATATTTCGATCCTTTTGGGGAATATATATATAAAAATATTAAACTCAAAGAAAAATATATTCCCGAAAATATTATGAAATTTCTTAAACTGTCCAATAAAAAAGTCAATATAGCTCACAATGATAGTTTTTTACAAAAACCTACTTCTGTAAATTGTGGATTATTTTGTATGAAATATATAAAGGAAAGAAATAAAGGTAAATGTCCAGAATGTGTACTTAATTCATTTACTCAACAGCCTAGCGATTATAAAGAAGAGTTTGTTTTTCATCTTTAAAGATTTTTTACTGTCTAATAAATGATCAAATTGAAACCAAAAAGTCATGAAAAATCAGAGGACTTCACTGTTGAATTTCCTCAACCTCTAAAATTAAAAAAATTAGCATTGCAATCTTTTACTATGACAGTTTCATGGTTTAACATAACAGATAAAACTAATATGTTTGACGTATACACAGATGAGAATAATGTTAAATCTATCACTATTCCTTACGGTAATAAAAATGTTGAAGATTTAAATATAGATGTAATGAAAGCGTTTGGTTCAGACGATCCTCCGGTAAAATTTGGTAGAATACAATCTAGACTAAGAATGCTTATTAAATTAACTAAAGGTTGGAATATCGACTTAACAAAAAGCGATTTTCATAAGTTAATAGGCTTTGAAAAAAAGGTCTACGAAAGTCATGATGAAGAGACTGTAATAGAAGGTGAAAATATAGCGGATATAACCAACGGAAATGACATTATATATATTCATTGTGATGTAGTGAATGGATCTTTAATCAACCAGAATAATTCAGAAGTTATTTATTCTTTTACACCGAGGGATGTACCGGGTGTTATCATTTCGAAAGAATTCAATAATTTAATCTATTATCCTGTGAATAGGGATTCTATTCGCAGAATAAGGATGAGAGTTACGAATCAAAATGGTGAATTAATTGATTTAAATAAAGGTTTAATTGAGTATAATTTTAGAGTCGTAGGTGAAAAAGAAGATTATGTTGAAAAAATATATCAATTGATGTTAACTAAATTTTCTCAATAAATAAATGAATAAACACAGATTATATAGGAAAAGTAAAAGAATTCAAGGAAAAGGATTTTTTAAGGCTAAAAAAGTAGAATTGAATGAAAACGTAGATTTGAATGACAAATTGACGGATGCTGACATATTGAAAGAAATATTTTCAAAAAAGATGAAAGGAACAGGTCTGAAAATTCTTCCTAAATAAATGGAAAAAATTTATGATCTGAGAGATACTCATTATTATTATAATAACGATATAAAAAGTAGCGAATTAAAAAAAATAAGATTGCCTAGTACAAGCCATAATGACAAAAAAGAAAATACAACGTTTCATTTCGAAATTACTGATACCAATGATCCTGTTTCATTATCGGAGAGTTATCTGGAGACAAAGTAGAAAATTGTAAAATCCAGTGGCGCATCTATAAATGATGAAAATGTCGCCGCAGTGTGTTCTATGAAAGGCGTAAAACTTCAGATAGGTAAACAAATAATCGAATCAGTTGGAGACTATCACTCCTACATTCTACAGGTTAAGAGACTGAAGGATTATACCAGAGATTATTCAACATCTGAAGCTACCAATATAGGTTTTTATCCAGATACCAGTGATAGTGCTGATAGAAATAAAAGTTTACTTCAAGACGATGGTACGATAATTGCTACAACCCCTATAACAGATGTCGTCAATAAATTAAAAATTGTAAAAAATGAAAACTACAATAAAGGATTTAAAAAAAGATGGGAATTGTCGAAAAACAGCAATACAGTTACAACATGGACGCCTTTAAAGGAAATTTTTGATTTCGTCGCAGAATATAAAAAAGCCATTTCTGGATTCATAATAAGACTGGAATTCCAAAGAGACGATAGTAGAAATATGATCTATACAGACGCTGCAAATCCAGATTATAAAGTAGAAATTGAAGACATAGCACTGTGGGTGAGATACGTCGACTTTAAAAATGGTGCGGAGATTCTCTATAATGAGTTAAAATTATCTAACACGGATATAGAAATAAACTGGAATCAGTATGAAATTAACAGATCTAGTCCTATTAATAAATATAAAAGCGGTTCTGATTCTATATCTGCTACATCCGATGAAGTTTTAAGATTATTCGTAATACCGCAATATTTTGAAAGAAATGAAAATCCTAAAAAGAATAATATGATATTTGATAACTTGGATATGATCGAATGTTGGTTGATGATTAACAGATCGCCGTTACCAGCAGAGCGATATACTATGGATTTTGGTAAAAAGGAATATAATAGATTATATGAATCTTTTCTGGAATCAGGTCTCAATAATCTAAACACAGAAACCGGTTGTATGGTAAATTACTCAGATTTCGGTAAATTATATCCTATAATTCATTTTGATTTGTCAAATCATGTAAACTATACTACTCTGGAAAATTTGAGAATAGAATTCAATTGGAAATTAGAAAAATAAACAACCAAAGAATATGTATTTTACTATATTTTAGAAGTAAGAAAGAAATGTATATTAAATATGAATAAAAAAGAAATTACTATGATTAAAACCTTAGGAGAATAACATTTTTTAGTCTTTATAAATGGCTGTTTATTATCCGCCGTATGATAATCCTGTGCGAAAAGGCCCTATCGGACCACCCGGTATAGGTTTTAAATTAACGGACGAGGGTCATTACGATATGGAAAATAAAATATTAAAAAATTCTTCAGATCCAATCGATGATTTAGATTTATCCACTAAACGTTTCGTTTTGAATAAAATAGAGAATAATCATTTTGAATTAAGAGATTTTATAGACAAAAATAATACTAATTATGACAGTAATTTTGTAACTTTCACAAAAGAAACGGCTGAGAGAATACAAGAACTCGATGAAAATACTTTACATCTAATCGAAGGAAAAGCTTACGACGCTAAAGGAAAAAGAATAGGCAATGTTGCAGACCCATTAGATGCAAAAAATGTTATCAATAAGCGATATTTTGAGAAAAACGCGTTAATATTAAAGAATGATAAATTTGATGCAAAAAACAAAATAATTACAAATGTTTCAGAACCCGAAAACGATAAAGACGTAGTCAATAAAATATATGTAGACAGTAAAGATATCTGGGTTACTATAAAAGATGATTTTCAGACTTTTCCAGAAAAAGAATTTACCAAAGTAAATTTCGACTTGATGAGTTCTAACTTATTGAATAAGGATATGAGATTATCTACAAATATGTATATCAAAATTACTATATATTTAATAGATAATAGTAGATATTTTGATACAGAAATAGAACTTAAAATCGAAGATAAAAGTATTTTACAAATAGAAATAAGTGATAATTATAAAACTTGTTTTGCCAATGGAAAACGCGGTGACATCGTTACATTGTGGATAAAACCCAGAAGGGAACACTTTCCAGTCACTTTAAAACCTTATATACATATTGAAAAAATCGCTTTTTAAAATAGGTCCATTATTAAATGGATATCAACTGGGACGAATTTTCTAAAACTAAAAATTTATCCGAAGATGTCCTACGAAATTTGAAAGATCAATTCAATTGGAAGTTAGTTTGCAGATATTCAGTATTATCCGAATCTTTTATGGAAGAACTCATAGATTATATTGAATGGAATGTTATATGTATACACCAAAAACTTTCAGAAGAATTTCTAGAAAAATATAAAGAAGAATTCGATTGGGATCTAGTTTCTAGAAATCAAAAGCTGTCTGAAGGATTTATACTAAAACATTCGAATTATATAAATTGGATTATTATATCTCAATATCAAACTTTAAGTGACGAATTTATTCAAAAATATCATGAAAGATTAGATTTACATAAAGTATCCATGTTTCAAAAACTTTCAGAAAACACTATGTGCAAACTGGAAGAAGGACTAAATTGGTTGCAAATAGCCCGTTTTCAAACATTTGGTGAAAGGTTTTTAGAAAAATATATGCATAGACTAGATTTTTGTAATCTGATTGAATATAAGTTTGATCAATTGCCAGATAATTTTTATAACGATAACTGGAAAAAAATACTTTCCGTTCAACTGGGTGAATTAAATAGAAAATTTGGTCATTATTATGAAGAAGAAGAACCTCATAGAGAAAGATTAATGGATGAAATTTTCGAATTAAAAAATATTTTAATACGATTTATTAATGAATTGAGACTACTTTTGAATAAAGATGAAAAATAAAAATGTTTATAAAAATGCTTCTGTATAAATGGTGTCAGCTCAAAGATTAGACGATATTATAATTCATAAACAAAATCATTTATTTATCAATTTAGCCCATAATAAAACATTTTATACATTTATTTCATTATATATGAATAAAATTTATCTTCAATTAAGTAAAAATATTATGAAATTACCCCTGGAATTTATAAGAAAATTTAAAGATAAACTTGATTGGAATTGTATATCACAGAATGAAAAATTATCAGAAGATTTTATTAGAGAATTTCAAAATAAAGTTGACTGGTTTTATATATCATTTCATCAGACATTATCAGAAGATTTTATTAGAGAATTTCAAAATAAAGTCAACTGGTTTTATATATCATTTCATCAGGCACTATCAGAAGATTTTATTAGAGAAGTTCAAAATAAAGTCAACTGGGAAGGGATCTCCTATCATCAGGTATTATCCAAAGATTTTTTAAAAGAATTTGAAGATAAAGTTGACTGGGAATGGATATCATATATCTACGGTTTTTAATTAACATTTCAATTTTAAGCCGAAGGATTATATCCTTTATTTGACGTCAAATTTTTTTCTAAATAAATGCTACAATATTTTGTGATAAGTACTTTACTGTTTAATTGTCTTTCGCCTACCTTTCATTATTTCAAATTTGACCCCGTTATTACAAATTATAGCATCGATAACTCTAATAATTATACTATATTTAATAGTTTCAATGATACAATAAAATTAACTTTGACCGCAAAAATATACAAAATGGATCAAGCCTCTAAATTTTCTCAACCTGGAATTTATTTTTGGATAGAAAGTAAATGTGATGACAATTGGAATATAATACCAGAAACAAAAGAATGGTTTGATATTTATATTCCTGGAGCTAATGACTTATATTATTCTATAGCTTTTAATGCAACTAAAGATTTTAGGATTGGTTATAATGCTGATAACTTATTATATAACGCTGGTCTTTGCTTTCATTATTCCTATCAATATCATCCTAGAGGAAGGTTGTTTATTAGCATTTGATAGACGATTAAGAAAGTTTGATGAAAAATATTAGCATTCCATTGGATTTTCAAGGGTTATTTTATAATCATCATTTGGACAATCTTACAATAATCGGATGGACATTTATCGAATTCCCTAAATAATATTTACTGAATATATCGGTTTTAAGTACAAATTTCTTTTCTGTCAATGACGTGTTCATTTCGACACACCAAACTATTTTTTTAATTTTATCGAACTACCAGAATAGTATTGATAATTGTAAGTAAAAAGAAAGAATCGGTTAGCTATTAAAAACATTTGATAAAAATCATTTAACTTTTATTTCAGACTTCAATATAATGCCGATAACTTACTATATAACGCTGCTCTTTGCTTTTCTTATTCATATCAAGACTATCCCAGAGGAAGATTGTTTATTAGCATTTCATAGACTATTAAGAAAATGCGGCAGTCAAAATTTCTCAGCACAATAATTAAATATTAGCATTTCAAATTGATAAATATTTAATCTCCATTGATTACGTTATTATTTATAATCATGACTCTTTATTCTCTAACCCTTTCTTCGTCTTTACATAATTTAGTAGAAAAATAAAAAATATCCAACCAATGCAAATCATGCATTTTTTATCATCATTTACTCGATAAATCGTACTAAAATCGTTACATCCTCGATATTTTAAACAGACAAATTTTTGATGAAAAATCTTACAAAAATCGTTAAATATTTGCGTTTAGTGGAGTATGAAAAGTGTTCCAGAGTAGGTGCCATATACTACTTGCGCTATTCATGTTTGCAAATTGTCCAAACAGGGAGTGAGACACGGAGCCGAGAAAATAAGGTAAAATTGTAAAAAATTGCAAAAAACCACAAATGACGTTAGTTTCTGCTTAATAACCCACTTTTAGTGCATTTTAGAGACAAAACGGCCTTATGCAACTTTTTAGAACATGAAATAGTCTATAGTTTCATTTATTAGATTACTAATTATAATTATCTGTAACAGACTTTGAAAATCACAGCAACAAGATTTTAGGCGAAAACAGGAAAATACCACATGGCTAGTTAATAATTTAAAAAACGAGTTATTATTTTTTTATATTGAAACACGATGTAATTAATTAATTATAGCATGCACAAGAAATTAATTATCAAATATATAGTAAGTATAGTCACATGTTTCATTTTTCTGCTGCTTTGCCCTGGTGGTGATACCATCGTCTCAGGTTCTTCACCGTCCGTCTCTGTACTTGACTCGATTGGTTCTATGTCGTCAAAGTCCACAAGGTCCAGTATAATATCATGAACGTTGCCATATAGTTGGTTGTGGCACTTCACACGGATAACTGAGCACTTCAAGCCTGCTCTCCTACAACTGCACTTCGTACTGCAACCTTTATTGCATTGGCAAGATATGAAATTGAGTAGGGTTTGAGAAGCTGATTCGTTCATCATTGTGACTGGAATGAGCCTATGTCCATCACACTTCCAGCCCCATTTGAGATATTCCTTTTTGTTTCCCAGCCATGTCTGAACTTGTAGGTATATCCGAAATGCATGATATTGAGTAACATCGCGAGTAGGTGGTAGTCTCGCTAAATTTAATTTCATATTGTTAGCTGCTCTAGCAAAGCTGACATACCGCAATACATTCAAGTTTCAGCTGATATCACCTCCATACAGCGCAAGAAGTACAGCTTCTGTGGCTTCAACAAGTTTATACCTCTCTGCATTTGAGTCCTTAAAGATTTTAAATTTTTGGTTCAGGGATGGATTCTGAAGAATTTTGCAATATTTTATTTTCCCATGGCTGAAGAGCGCAGAAGTGGAGTCTCAACCACTTACAGCATGAGTAAAAAGAATATTTTGTGCAACTTCTTTAAACATGAAACACTTGCTGGAGTAGAGAGCCTCCAGTTTTCCCCTCCCGGCATTTCGAAAAAAAAACATTATTTAGAGCTGAGCTAGAGAAGCCACAAGAACACGAAGGCCAGTGTCTTCACCATTGACAATGACAGCATCGTAATCACGGACAAGTATATAGCTGTATTCACTAGAAGTAAATCTGCATCTTCAGTGGCCTGCTTAGTGACCAATTTTGCTTTTTCAAATTCATTTCTAAGCATAGAAATGAAAAATGCTAGGTTTTCGTTATTCCCCAACAATTTCTCTTGTGGTATCTGTGGAAACATGGTCTCATTGAACTGAACCTCAACAGAAGTAGGAATCTTCAAGCGACGAGCTCTTTCTGAACTTTTTATACTTTTTAACACTTTCCAACCTAGTTGAAAAGTGTTTATGACTTCGGTTTGTCTGCCGTCTGTCCGTGCTCTAACTCCCGTAAATATGCTCGGATTGCTCTGAAATTTTATATGTTATTGTCGTTTACTACAGCATGTTCCCTATTTCAACTGAAGTGTGTAGCATACATAGTTTTTTTACAGGGACAGTCAAAAGTATTCTGTTACGTTACAGTCAATGGGAAATAATCGTTTCAAGTGCATTTTGATGACGCTACGTCATTTAAAACATAATTAAATTCATATATAATTATGAAGCGAATTAAAACATGCTTTTTGTAGAATATGGGGTGCAAAGCATTCATTATTCATTAGCAGGGTCAAACAAAAGAATTCTGTTACACATCGTTCTATGAGGAAAAGTCGTTTGCAGTGTAATTTAGTGATATTTCACTATTTCAAACATAATGAAAATTATATGCATTCCTGAGGTGCACTATAAATTGTTCTCTTGCATTGCGTGCATTGCGTTTATTTACAGGGACAGGCAAAAGATATTGGTTACAGTACATGTGCGATATTTGCAGTCTATGTGTGATAAGTGCGTTTTCAACATTGGTTTGCGTTTTTAAGTTAACTAAATTTTTTCACAGTACATGTGTGTTTATAAACTCGGTTGATCATATAAAGGGCTACACAAGGGAATTCGTAAGTATTACAGACTATGGGAGTGAATTGCTTAAGGGTAGTTTTCCATTGTTTTTACGCATTTTCCTGCTGAACAATATTTAATAGACTAATAAATGTTTGTGGAATATAAATAAATTCATATACAGGGCTACACAAAAAAAGATACATTGTCGTTTACGTTTGGTAATTGCTGCAAGTGAATTTTAAGTTGCTTTTTAGCTTAATTGGTGGTATGTACAAAAGTCTTCAGGTAATATACAGGGCTGTACAAAAGATTTCGAGTGCATTTCCATCGATTGGCGAAAATTGCTAAATGTGAATATTCTAATTGAACTAAACTTTATCATACTAT
The DNA here is from genome assembly GCA_963931845.1 of Maratus michaelseni. Lineage (NCBI taxonomy): Eukaryota > Metazoa > Arthropoda > Arachnida > Araneae > Salticidae > Maratus > Maratus michaelseni. Next base: position 38,414,673 of record OZ007586.1, on the reverse strand, counting down.
ATATCCACATCTATTGATCCTATACAGGACTGCACAAAATAATTCGACTACTTTTTTGACATTGGAAGGTAATTTCGAAAACTGTATTTTCCAATGTGTTATATGTTTTCTAAACTGTTTACTTACATATCTTCTTTCACCTTTTTAACGGTGACGTTTCGTTACAGTTTTTTGGCTGTGTTGGAAAGTGTTTCATGATCTATGCATGATGCATGATTTTTCGTTCTTGTTTGAACTTTTGTTTTGCTTTTTAGCAACATTCAGTTTAGTCTTGATTGTTATTAAAGTAACATGTTTTTGCGTGTTATGCAGTCCGTCATAACTACGTATGATCTGTATTATTAGCTAATATTGATCATCGAATCATTAATTAATTAATTATGTCAAGTATGTTATACATTCTAAGTTGATTTTAAGTGGCATGGTTCGCAGAAAAATTTGGTTATATGGATAGAAAATAATGAATATGGGGTATTAACCGCTTTAAACTGTGTGCAAGTGTATATATTGTTTATAAAAGCTTTCTAGTTAATTATAGTAAGCTGACCAGATGCCTCCTTTTTAGAAGACAGTGCTATGATTAAAGAACTTCCCTCAATTTGGAAAAACCGAAATTTGGAAAAGCTGACCAGATGATCAGCTTCTGATACTTACCAACTTTTACATTTTAACTTACACTTTTAACCCATTTATATACTTTTACACTTACGGTATTTTTTTTTTTTTACACTTTTTCGCTAGTTTCTCTTATGTTCTATTTTTCTTCTTTTAAATTATAAATTACTTTCTATAAATGCTGAATGTAAGGAGATATTTACTATTGTTAAAAGAATGACTTCACGTTTCATTGTCAAAAATATTATACGAAATTTTGATTGTTGAAAAAAAGAGCTATGCACTGAGAAAAATGACACTTTTAAATCTGAGTAAATCGATGTTTTCATTTTGTTATGAAACTTTTTGTTTCACAGAGGACGACCCAATGCTTTCAATTCTGAAATACCAGAAATACTCAGAATATTGAAACAGGGACATACTCAAAATTGAGCACATAGAGGTCAGTTCATTTTCATATTTGAAACATGGACATACTAAAAAATAAGCGCATAGAAGTCAGTTCATACTCATTTTTGAAACATGGATATACTCAAATGTGAGTACATGATGTTTTATTCTTGAGTGTGGGCATGTTTTCAGAAATGTGTATATACATGTTTCAAACTTGAGTCATTTTGTTTCGGAGCCATTTTGGCTCGGAGACATACTCAGATTTGAGTATTTTTTGCTCAGTTTTGAATATGTCATTTTTTGTGTGTGTATGTCTTTAAAATCTAAATTTGTTCTCTTCTATAGTGTTTTGCGTACATTTCCCCGTGATTAAAAAATATAGTCAATACTGTAGATGAAATAGTGGGTTTTGCGAATTTTTCATGTCATATATATCTTTATATTATTCATCAGTGTATTATTTAGAAATATTCATCTGTTATGTGTTTTAAAAAAGGATAAAATTTCATTTAGGTGTTATCTAAAAAAATAAGCCCAACACTTACTTGATTCTCTAGAAAATTAAGTAGGGGTTGGCTATTCACGTGAAAAATAAAAATGTGTGAAATACTCTTCATGTGTTATTTTGCACATTGCAATTTTCAAAAGTAGGCAGGTATGGATTCTGTTAATTAATTAATTAATTATTTTGAAACTGAAGAAAAGGAAATTGAGCACTCTAAAAAATAGGATACGTTTTATGGTCACTTTAAAATTATTGTGTGTTTGCATCATTCTGAACAATTCACAGTTCACTAATACTAGAACTCATCAACACTTAGTATAATCAAAATATATGGGAAATAGTTAACAAAAGAGAGGATCTTTCTTTCCACTTCTGAAATTAATTAAACTTTAATGGAGCTTTCGCGTGACTGGTCAGATAAAAACTCTGATGAGGTTGACGTAGAATTTCAACAGTAAAATATTAACCATCATATAATATCGCAAAAGGTCTACGTAGGAACTTTTAATGACTTTTGCTGTATTTTCAAGTATTTAAGTTATGATAGTTTGATTTTTATTTTATTGCTTCATTTCAGCTATTGAAATAAATGATAATTATCTCGACTTCCTGGCGCCAAGTAAGTTAAATAACGGAAAAGAATAAACTTGTCGTGACCGAGTTCAATCCCATTTCTCTAATTATCTTGATGAATGAAACCTTTTAGGGAATCATAGAACTTTTTAACTTTCAAAACATTCAATCTTTGAAAAAATATAGAGAAACTTTAGGTATTATAGAATACTATTTACATTTGGGCTAATACAACAGCCCGATATTGTTTAAAACCCGAAAACTGAATATAATTATAAACCTCAACTATCTATGCGAATAGTTTTTAAAGACAAAAAGTAATTTACGAAGCATCATCACTTGCAAACAAATAATAATAATAAACTTATTTTGAGGGTATTATGATATAGTCGGGAAATATGGAATAGGGGTTTAAAATGAAGAAAAAGGACAACATTTGTCAAAAAACAGATTTAATGCTATTAAGAGAGCATGATCAAAATATAGGGTCTAACTAGGTAGTCAGCCATTATATTTCAGTTCATTTGTACAAATCGCCATCACGGGAGTATTATAAGATATATTCCATGTAACCCGACACCATCAGTTTAAAAAAAAATGCCCTATGTTTATTGGTTGAATCGCGAGTTATAAAAACGAGTGTATCACATCATAAACTGCTGCTATTTCGGTGTGCATTATGTTTAATTTCAGTGTAAAAATGTTACTTCTAATACACTGTTAAAAATTTGCAGCAAACTGTCCAGTCATTTGACCGTTTTTATAAAAAAACGGTTACATAACCATCGTCAACTCTATTCTGACCATAATATAGGCAGTAATATATGGTCAGTTAAATTACAGTTATGTAACCATTTTCTAAAAAAACGGTCAAATGACTGAATAGTTTGCTGCAAATTTTTAACAGTGTAATAAATAAAATATATTGAAAACTTAACTCCTGAAAATTTCGAAACACGAAAGACAAATATTTATTAACACAACGCGCCTTGACGCAGAGCGTTCTGAGGGGTCATTCTGGAAACATTGTTAAGTAGTTTATGACATTACCTGTTGGTGGCAGCGTTTTACCAAACAGAAACCTTAGTATTCCATATTAACCCGACTATTCCATAATTCCCACAGTTCCCCTATTAAAGAAAAATCATTTTTGAACACTTTAAAACAGAATAAATGACAGTCTTAATAGTTGTTATATAGGGGATATTTTCAAAGGGAGAACTTTTTCTCAAAATGAGATTTTAAGGCCATTTTGCAGGTGTAGTTAAAAAAATTTTAGATACACGAAATTTTCAGGATATATAAGTGTATGGTAGTTTTCATAATATAAACCTAAATTTATATCTTTTCTTTCTTGAAAACATATTTTTTTTGTTGGTATTATATTTCTAAACTTTTCAAAATTTTAAATAATCAAGATACAGTTTTGTTTTTAAAACATAAAAATGCTATAAATAAACACTTTTTTAGGTTCAATGTATAAACAAGACTCTCAAGTATAATTAGATACCCAAAATTTTGTTTTGCATGCAGATTTATTTATTTATTTATTTTGTAATCGTTGCGCGCAACCTGTGATTCCAATTTTTTCCTAGACAAGTTAAAAAACCCCTATAACAACTCATTTTCCCTTTTCTGATCTGAAAGAAATGAGGGAATTAAAATGACAGTGGAGTAAGTCAAAAATTTTGAAAATCGAGATAATCCTATTTTTACTGAACGTATATTAATTTCTGTTCAATGTGCCAGTCAAATAAGTCATAGTTCACTTAGGGAGTAGCTAGAGGGCAAAACAAATTCGACCAATCGTTGCAATGGAAATACAACAAGTTTCACAAAACCTTTATTTCTCAAATCACTAAATGTTGACCTACTCCACTGTCATTCAAAACCCTTCAAATATGAAATGAAACAAGAAATATGTATCTATCACCACCTTCAAAAATTGTGTTTTTCTAATGTATACTTTTTAAGATGGAAAATGACAAAAATGGTCTTTTGTTTTCATTTTTCGGCATTTTAAAAGTCCTAATGTGCCCTTAAGGCTGTTCTCAAATCCAAAGGAGCTACTTTCTGACACATTTCCGAATTCAATTTTGTTCGGAAACGCATGAAATTGGCAAGTGTTCTTATTTAGAAACTACGAAATCGAAAAGCTTTTTCCATTTTTTGGTAAAGGTAGAAGATCTTTCAGAAAATACTGTCAAAGTCGGTGTTTTGAACCGAATTGCCGACGTGGCAGCGCAAGAAGGCGGAAAACATAACATGCCACGTAATAAGAATAGCTTGTAACTTGTTTATCACAAAATGGAAAACGTTGATCGATTTCAAATCGCTTCAATACTCAGTCTGCCAATTTTATGCCTTTTACGTTTAATAATGTGTTAAGAAAATATATCAGAAAGTTTCGCGCTGCGTTGAGTAGGAATTTGAAAACTAGCTTAAGGGGCCGCTTCACTGAAACTCCGCGATCGCCAAATTTCATGTTAACCTATAGGAAAACTTAGAATCGCGATGACTCATTACCTAATACAATTATTAAAATGCGGTTTTAACAATCAGAAAGTACACGTCAGATGCCAACGGTGTTCGTTTCTAAAAATTGTCCCCGTAAATTTTAAGTGTTTTTAAGAAGATGATAAAATTTCATCAAGTGGAAATTTCAAAGTTTGTAGGGATTTTTTAAATACGTAAATTGTAAAGAGACATTTTTTAAAAACGCACTCCTTCATCATCCGACGTGTACTTTATGATGGTGAAAACCGTATTTTCCTTCCTGTGAAAGATGACAATTCATTTCTCTACCACCGATAACTTCACTGCTCTGCTTATAGACAAAAGCTCGTTAATTTGTGCAAATGGTTGATGGCTGGAAAACCATTGAATCAACGTTGAATCAACATTGAATCATTGTTCACATCATCATTGTGCCTCCTGATTCTTGAAGGCCTAATGTCAGCATGCTGTTCTGATATTACGGACGCAGTGCCCATTGCTTTATTTTAAAATTTAAAACTGAATTAAAAAATCCACAGAAAACAATTCCGCTTTTAACAGGTTTCCGTCATAGCACGCATAATTGTTGATATTATTTTTGTTGGGACTAACACTCACAACGTGAGATACATTTACTATCAATGTAGACATTGACTAACTAACATGAATTTGTCTGACGAATTAACGACAAACCAAATTTTCATTTGGCGTCCTCTTCACCTTCCATATTCTGGCGCCCGGTGCACATGCCCCTTTTGCCCCAACCTCCCTACTTTTCGCACTAGATACTCTTTTTTTCCTTTTCTCTTTTAAAATTGTTAAATTATAGCTTTTTTTTCTTTGAAGTATATTTTTATATTATTACCAGCACTTGATTTTACTTTCGACTTTGGATTCTTGGTCCAACCTCTGGGTCGCGCCTATATCTACCAACTAGGTTTTTTAGTTAACTTCACCCCCACTCTCAACTAATCCCCAATTACTTTTTATTGTAAATACCATAATTAATTAATTACATCGTTTATTCAATATCAAAAATAAAAGTTCGTTTTATCGCACTAAAAGTACGTTATTAAACAAAAACTAACTTCATTTGTGGATTTTTGCAAAATTTACTCCCTTTTCCCGGCTCCGTATTTCGGCTCCTGTTTGGGCAATTTACAAACATGAACAGTGCATGTTGTAGCGAATTTTATTCTCTACAAAAGAGTGAAAGAGATTTTTCTGTAAAATGTTTCACAAGAGTTACACAAGAAAAATCTAAAAAGTGCCGAAAAAGTTTGTTTTTTCCGATATGGTGAAAAACGCACAAGGTCTGGAAGGTCGAAAACTTGTTTTTTCTACCTATATATCTACCTATATGCAACATATCCAAAAATCACAGTTGGTCTATTTCTACTGGACTAATATGAGAAAATACGTTTGCTTTAATTTTGTAATGACTTACATTATATTGAAATCGTAAAATAGTTTCCTAAAATTTCCGAAATATTTTACAGTAAAGCTTAATGCAACAATATTTAGACATTCAGGTCACGACCGATCGCACACCATCTTTAAAAAAATATAGAGCAACTATTATTATGGTCAGTGATTAAAACACGTAAATTTTCGTGCAGTGTTAGCCTTATTTAATAATATTTATGGAGATCGCCTACATAAAAACTTTGCTGCGTAATAATTTACACTGCTATCGCAAAATTCCGATCTTTCAAACTCTGAAGATTTTCTATTAATGATGCGACATTACCATTTAATCACATAAGTCTTGGTTATTTGCAAACTAAATGCATAATGAAAAGTGTCATTTAGACAAAACCTATTCAATGAACATTTTAATTATGAAGCCGGGACATATGTCGTCCCAGAGACTAATTTTTATTTTATTTCTACCCCTTTGAAAAAAAAATCAGTCACACACTTATACTAGGATAATTTAAAGAGAAACCTACTATAAAGAAATTTTTTTGTAAATTGTGGTACGACTGAATATACAAATAGTTGCATTCCTGGTCCGTAATCAAAATGTTAATGAATAATATCTTTGAAATATGAGGGGCAGAAAAATAGGGAGAAGAAAAAAAGATTTTATGAGTAAATACAATTGTTTTAATTGAGGAATCACATTACATTAAAATCGTAAAATAGTTTCCTAGATGTTTCGAAATCTATTGTGGTTCAGTTTGTATAGTTTTCAGGTTACCAGAATTGAGATGCTCACAATACTAAAGTAATTAGGTGAGCCACAATATCGTTTTCCTTAATTGTCAAAAAATTTTCTTCATAGTTCAGTTTTGAAAATGATTTCAACTTTAAAAAAATGGAACTATTCAACAGCCAATCGGAACAGATAGTTCTATGCACTCTTAATACAGGAATCACAGTGTCCTATATATTTTAAGTATTCACCCTCACTATTTTCAAAATAACATTTTCGTGGTAGCTTTCCTATTGCACATTATAAATTAATGTACTATGAAGATAATCGTTTGAATATAGTGGCAGTAAGTATATAAAAAATGCAGGATATTGCGACCTCCTGTCATTATTCCGGTTTAGAACATGAGAATATCCACTTGCTTGTCTAGTGACTATTACGCTAGCTATAAGTCAAGAGGGGTCTGGTTCGAATAATATTTCAGGATTGTGCGTTCGCAGTGTGTCGGATTCCATCGTAAACGCACTTCTTCCAATGATTAACCCTTCTATGCTAAGGATTTTTGGTTAAGGTAAGCATTTTTAGTTGAATATTATACACGTTTATTCTTCAACATCTTACCACTTCCTGGGCCTTCCGTGGCCGAGTGGCTAAGACACCACTCCGCTAATGGATTGAGAATGCAGGAGCAGGTGGCGGTTTCGACTTATGCTGACTTCGTTGCACACTCTTTGTGGAGTTCCCCACTGTAATCTTCATTGCTGTTTACTTCCTTGTATCTATCCCGTTTTCTTCAAGAAGAAGATTTATATAATTTGTTGAAGTCCTGCATGTATTTTAGCGAATAAAGATATATGGATTATTCGAAACAACAGTCTTGTAGCTTAAGATCTCAAAGCACTACTCGTTCAAATGTTAAATGTTACCACTTATTGGTTAAACATTTTACAAGTACATGGTCCGATGTTTTGCCAGTTAAGGGCCTAGGCATGTTTAGGGTTCAGGCTAACACAAAATTATATCATTTTATAGTTTTTGTAAAGCACTAAATCACGAAAAAATTTCGCCATCTTATAGTTTCAGCTACTACAACAACAAAATGTGGTTCAATATAGCAAAAAAAAAACAAAAAAAAAAAACAATATATTTGTATTCTGAGCATCTCAATAGACAAGCTTCTAAGTAGAGATCGCACTATGCTTATTGAAATATACGGGACCATGTCATAACAAATACACACATGTATCCCAAAACAAATAGCCCTTATTAGACTAATATGAAGAAAAAATATATTCATGATAATTGAAGCAAATGATTTTATTCTTGTGGAAATATTTAGGATTTTGTAAAGAATTTGAAATATTTTTCATTTTTTTCAGCCGATTCATGAACTTATACTGGAAGGACAAAAAAAGCAAGGCAGGATTTATGGGTGAGTTGTATTAAATACATTTGTTTGAATATAATGTATTACATTAATTTAATGAGATAAAACACTTACTTTTGTATATGAAAAATGAAACCTCAAGCCATATCGTTAAAAATTATAAAATTGCAACAAAACAACCAGGTATTTAAAAAATTTTGACCATCAAAAATATGGTTTTTAAGCACTTTAATTTTTAATTTCTCGCTTTGACAGGATTTCTATCTCTATCTCTTTTTAGAATTGTATTTTTTACTTCTACTTTATTTGAGTGAGCAATTAATTTTGCAGATTGTAACATCAAGAATGATGTTTATAAATATTAAAGACTCCAAAATATGATAGAAATTCCATCTATATATGTACAAAAATTAAAGTTTCATCGAGTTTATTTTTAAATAATTCATTTCACTCACTTTTTTATGAAAATTTCTTGTATCATATCAACGATTAAAAAGAAAAATTCGGCACGGAAAACAATGAAACATTAAGCGAGGAAGTAAAGTCAAAAACTAAAGGTAAAATCTTTCATGATTCCGCACAGAAGTAATTCCACGACTTTTCAAGCCAGAAGACTCCAGGTCGAGTTTTAAATGTGCCCGAAGTTTCCAGTATAAGCTAATTACATGAAATAAAAATTATATATTCATTAAACAGTTTTGTAGAGAGCATCACTCTTAAACCGAGAGTGCAGTGGCATTCAACTCATCTGAAATCCGTTTAATGTATGATATCTGCTTATAGAGTGCAGGAAGAATTAGATAATAAGTACAATTTTAATAGAGGGTCACCTGTTAAATTTCATTTTTACTGTAATATTATCTTTTATAAAAATTATCACTTCAGTTGCGCATTTATTTAAATAAAACTTACTAAGGTTATTTTTTTGTTTTGGAACTATTAGTTGATTTTAATATGTATAGTTTTATATATATAACTCAGAGGACTTTATTCATCTTCTGTTATAGAAGATAAATCTTAATGATATAGAAGATGAATCTGTTTTGAAAAACATATAAAATTTAATTTTTTCGTTTTTTCTCTAATCAATTTTTTTACAAATAATTGGAAGTGAAAAGAAAGTTTTATGACAATATCAGAAAAAATAATAAATCTATATAGAAAACCTAGGAATTTCATTTTAAGAAAAAACTTTCAAAATGAAAGATTAAATTTTAGATAGGCCCTTTTTGATACATGTATAAATTAAAGTTATGAATTGGAAAATTTCGAGAGATTAAGATTTATATTGCAATTTTTTTGCAGACTATTTAGTTTATTCTTTTTTATTACTACGATAAGTGTAATTCTTAAAAAAATTATATTTAGACCACCAAAGATAGCGTTATATCTTATGGAAAATTATGAAAGTTCTGAATATGATTTTAAAACATTTTGAAAAAATAAAAATAAGTATATATGGCAGTTAAATAAATATAATTAAAATTCTCCATTTAAAAAAATAAAAATTTCTAATGGTATATGTATTACATTTCAGGCAATTTGAATTTTCAAAACCAGTCCTAACAGTATCTGAACCTGAATTGTTACGGGACATACTTGTTAAAGATTTTCCTGTTTTTAATTACAGAAGGGTAAGTTCTTAAAAGGAAAAATCTTTGATAATTACAGACAAAACTTTTACCTGCATTCTCAAAGTTCAATTTTTCCATAAATCAATTTTCGTGCATTTTACTCAAAATAGACAACACGAGCTTTTGATTTTATTTAGATTAGCTTAATTTCGTATATGCTTATAAAAAAGAAAGTTAAAACAATGACATTTGAAAATCATTTGTAAATAGAACACAGCATTGTAAAAATTTTGTATAGAGCTAACTATATAGATAGCATTTTAAATTAATATAAAACCAAAAAGAAAATTGACTAAGACATTTCTAGAGATAAAAGAGACTTTATTAATAAAAATAGATAAAATAATAAAGTTTAGATATTCGTTAAGACTGTGGTAGATTTCCTGGCTACTTTTTTATAAGGGTATTCTAGTGTATGAGTGAGTTTTCTTTAGGTTTCGCAAAATGAGTATGGATCTTTGGAATTGTTCCTCACGGTTATTTTGCAAAGTTAATTAAATAGGTGACTGTGGTTGTGTTATGGATTTATATAAGTGAGGTGTTATCTGGAATAATCGGATTTGGAATGATCTCAACTAGATATTATAGTGACGCTAATCAAGTTTCCTCGTGCTGTCTATGACACGAGAAGTTATACAGAGGAGTTCTGTTTGGAGTGTATAGGATAATTTGCTGCCAGGCTGCGAGCATTTGGTAAGACGTTAATTTTTCTACTTAAAGTAAACAAGTATTAAGACTCACGGAATCTATTTTAGTTATTTAGTATTAAGTAAGGATTGCTCCCATATAAGGTAATGGTTTCGGAGACATAGTGAATGTTTGGTGTAGAACTTGCAGTTTAACGTTTGCAGAGGAGTCTTATTGCGTTTAAAAGTTAGGCTGGTTGCTCCACCGATCTTTTCTTTTAAGTGTTTTAATAAACTGTTATTTTTGTTAAATAAGTGTCATGTTCTTTTTTGAAGCGATCATCCTCGAGATGCATATCACAAGATAGGTAAAAATCACAATTTTGGTATCATGAAAAGTATATAGAGTGACTATTCAGGTTTGGAGCAATTAATTAACGACTCACTTTCATCAAGAGCAACGTAGAAAGTGAATACACGAGCAATGGTTTAAAAGTAATGTGCATGCATTAACAATAATAAGTACTGAAATATGCAACTACATCTGCAGATATGCGATTGCCTATAACCTGTGGTCTAACCATCACGCCCAAACATGAAGACACACATACACAGATATATAGATATACATATCTATATAAAAATATATCTTTAGAAAAAAGGACAGGCTCCTACTCTTGAATTCGTTGCTTATGTAAATAAATAAATAAATAAATAAAGTCAGAACAAGGCTTATAAGTTTAGCTCTAATTGATCTAAGAAACATAAATGTATCGTTTTTAATTCGTTGAAGCTTTCTTTATAAATGTATTTAATTTGCCAGATAATTTATTGGATAGTTACAGATATGCTTGGAAATAGTAAGGGAAAATACATATATGAAGCTACATTACATATATGTTTCTGAGAAAAAAATCTGTAGATAACGTATTCAACATGCTGATCATCTGCAGCTACAATATGGTCAAAACTTGACGCAAAATATTCCATAACTGACGAGGAGTTATCACCAAATTCTTCAATTACAAGGCCGTCAGGAATTGTTTGTGGAATATAGTGGTAAGTGGTACGTCCGATTCTTTAAACCCCTCTCCCGACAACGAGTGTGTTAGCACCACCTCTGGTCACTGGCGAAGAGCTCGTCTCCTGCTGACGGAGTTTTTGTTGGAGGTATCGGGTAAAATGTCGGGCCCTGGTGACGAAGCTAGTATGGCTTGTTGTTCAGGCTCAAACGGTCTCCTTAAATTTAAAGGTGATCACTCTCTGATTAAGAAGAACTCTCATTTGGCTAACTATATAATTCACTGTAAATATGCAAGTGTTCAAGATCAGGAGGATGGTGAAAGTCTCAGTTTCTATGATTTAGGTAACTGGTCTCAGGCTTTTAAAGAGGACTCATTTCGTGAGGCGGGTCTTAACATGGTTCCTCCTAAAAATGCAAAAAGAATAAAGCTAAAAATATTTCCATTTCCGCTGGTTTGGTTTCAAATTCTAAAAAGCCAAAATCGACAAGTAATGAAATTAACTTAGAGGTAGAGTTAGATAATGTTAGCAAATCCGGTATACTCTCAGAACCTAAGATCTTGGAAGAAGAGGATGTTCTGGAGAACCCCAAAGGTGACGCCACTAGTACCGAACCTGTCAGAAAAGTGACAAAAGTTCAAATTTCCGTTCCGGAAATAACTAAATTAACAACTAAGTCGAAAAAAAACTAAAGAAAATTCACCGAAATCTATAATTGTATTAGAAATCTCTGACATGACAAGTTTCACGAGTAAGTTAGAAGCAGAATGCGATCCAAATTTTATCATTCAAATCTCAGGTAGGTGGCGAAAAATCACCACAGATTCCTTCGCTATTAAAACCGAAATTACGATCTATCTAAAGGAACAATAGTTCCATTTTTATGTTGTATCCTATCTAGAAGCACCTTTTAAAGTCGTTCTTAGGGGATTGCTTAAAAGTATTGACCTAACTAGTATTCTAAATGAATTACATGTGAAATGCTTCGATGTGTCCCTAACGACGCAAATGCGCAGCTGGAAAGACGGTAGAATGCTCCCCCTCTTTTGTTACAATTGCCAAGAAATGAAAATTCTAAAAAGATATTTGCGATCACATCATTATTAAAAATTAGAATAGAAATCGAGAGTTATAGGGCGCCGAGAAAGGCCACGCAATGTTTTAACTGTCAACGTTTCTATCGCATTGCCAAATTTTGTAATGTAAATTCAAGGTGCGTAGGATGTGGTGATTGTCACCCATCGAACACTTGTCCTAGAAAAAAACAGTGAAAATGTATAGAACTCTCCCTCCGTTTTTTTGTAACTGTGGGGAATAAACATACTGCTAGCTATAAGGGTTGCAAAAGCTACCCCGTAAAATCTCAGTTCCGTAAAAGTCACACAGATATTGCAAAAAGGGAAGAAGAGATTAAATCGAAGGAGGTAAATAAATGACACCAAAAAGTTGCACAGCAACACCCTACTATGGCACCACCAGCTCCGGAACAACTGTACCAGTTGGAAGAATTTGATAATAGCTTTTCCAGACTTATCGAGATCTTGAGAAAATTTAAAGAAGAGCTAAAAATTAATTCATTCTTAGAATTAGCCAACTATTTTGAAAAGCTCTATGAAAACATAATTGCGCGCAAAACTCTTTTATTTATAGATGGTCTTTCTAAATTTCCACCTTAGGGGAGAAAATATAATAAACTAAGTTAATTTTTAATAACTGAAATGGAAATTTTTGTAAAATTCTTGTAAATATTTTTGAAAATAGCTTCTATCTCCTTAAACTCTTAGGAAAATTTTATGCTTAATCTCTTTTTGAAATTTTTTAATTATTTTCTCTGCATCTTCTTTTTTGTATGGTTAGGGAAATTTATTTATTTAGTGTAAGGAAAATTATATGTAACTGTAAAGAGCCTTTGTTTAAGGACTGTGTTTTACAAACTTTACTAAACTTAATTTAATATTGTCTGATCTATCTGCATACGGTCTTTTCAACACTTCTGCATTGAGTTGACTTCCAGAGGGAGGGCTTAGGTCTTATTCAATGGGAAATCTTCTCATTGCACTCCGATGTTGTCATAATCTTATGGACTTGTTTCTCATCATCAATTGTTGGTGATAGCGTTCACCTGATAAGACTCCTACCCCTTTTAAAAGAAGAACAGCGGTATTAAATGTCAACTCTTCGTATGACAGGGGATATCTGTGTTAAAAGATGAACTCTTGATCTATAGTGCTGATATTATACATCCTGTATGCTCCAGAACCTTCTGGAACGTATTTATGTGGATCACACAGACATTTCAGTCATTAATTTGTTTGTCCCCTATGTATAAAATTTCGATCTTCATACTGAAAAAGCAGTTTAAGAAACTGCTAAAGACGTGTTCTACAGACCATTGTTCCACAATTCTAGCTTTATCTGTTTAAGAGTTATTTCAGGATAAATGGACTTTCCTGGCACTGTATTTTGAAAGATTATTATTCAGATTATTATCTGGAAAATATTATTCGTATAACCAGGCAATGAAATGACAAATTACACCTGTTATAAATAAACAAGATTGCATATGACAAGCTTTTAAAATATTAAAAATGCGCTATATTTTAATTTTTTATTTAATTAACTATTTTTTCTTATTTTGAAGGATTTTAAAAGTGGTGATGAAATTGTGGGTAAGCTAGTTAGCGTGACGAAAGGGGATGACTGGAAGCGAGTTCGTACCATAATAACACCAGCATTTACGTCAAAAAGAATGAGACAGGTAAGCAGTTTCATACCCATCTTTCCAATAATTCTTACTGTCTGATGTGTGCAATCACGTATATTTTGAAAATGCTCTAACCCTAATTGTTAGGGATTTGCCTCACTAATATTTAATACTTAAATTCAATATTAATATAATAACCATAATAACGCCAGCATTTACTTCCAAAAGAATGAGACAAGTAAGCATTTTGTCAGAAAACTTCATGTTTATTTATAGTATGCTATACATGCAGTCATGTCTTAAAAATGTCCTAACGGTGCTTGTTAATGATTAGCCTTACGAGTATTTAACTCCTTCGTATATTTCTGAAGCGAGCAAAATGAGCAAAGAGGGAAAATCCCATAGGAATGTCTCGAATTACGAGGATTGGTATTCTAACAATATTACATTTAGTTATAACGTTTATGGACGTGATATTTAAGGACGTGGTACGAAAGTTTGAAATATACAAATAAGGGTTCTGGTCATTCTGTTCATAAAAATATTACACGAACGAACGCAGGATCAACACGAATCATGTACTAAATGAAGTATGTAATTATGGAAAAGGTTACAAGCAATAGTATTATTTTGCAAGTGTTTATTAATTTTAAGGCTATAATGGAAATTGAAAAACAGAAAAAATGTTTGAATCATTACTGTTTCATGAGTTATCAAGGCATAGTAGACTCCCTTTAATTCGAACTACAAAAGGACGCGAAAATATTTAAAGCTATCCAAAATTCAAATTAACCAAAACACTCGTTTCTAATGAAAACTGACAAACTAAAAATATGAAAAAATACAATTCACATGCAGTGGTCCTTATCTATAAAATTGTTATCTTTTAGGCAGATTCTCAGATTTCAAACAAAAATTCTTCCTCAAAGATGATTTCAGCCACCAATAAAGAAAGACGCAAGTAAACATCATGTATTTTATTGCATCCAGGTATTGGTACATCCAGGATACAGACTGAGTAATGAGTTAATTGGAGTTTCACTTGCGTAAAGAATCTCGCAATCTTTGGTTACTCTTGTTTATTTTTATACGTTTAACAAAATCCTCAATTTCACTTCAGTTAAGT
This sequence comes from Maratus michaelseni, assembly GCA_963931845.1. NCBI lineage: Eukaryota > Metazoa > Arthropoda > Arachnida > Araneae > Salticidae > Maratus > Maratus michaelseni. The sequence continues at coordinate 38,399,433 of OZ007586.1, read as the reverse complement.
AAAAACTTTTACTATTACTCATTCTTTTAAAACATTTGCAAGTAGGAGAGGGATTTCAATCGCATAATCTTTAGTTACTCTTGCTTATTTTGATACGTTTAACCAAATTCTAAATTACATTTCAGTTAAGTAAAAACTTTTACTATTACCCATTCTTCTAAAACATTTTTGAGTAGGAAAGGGATTTCACTCGCATAATTTTGAGTTACTCTTGTTTATTTTTATACGTTTAACAAAATCCTCAATTTCACTTCAGTTAAGCCAAAATCTTTTACTATTACCCATTCTTCTAAAACATTGTGAGTAGGAGTGAGATTTCACGCGCATAATCTTTGGTTACTCTTGTTTATTTTTATATGTTGAACAATATCATCAATTTCACTTCAGTTAAGTAAAACATTTTACTATTACCCATTCTTCTGAAGCATTTGTGAGTAGGACAGGGATTTCACTCGCATACAGAAGAATATCATGTTATTAAAAAGGGAAGGAAAGCTACACTCTAAGAAAAAACGGCAAAAATTGCAGCAAAATTTGATGTAAATGTATGCACCCAAATTGCCAGCATATTTTACTGTAAAATGACAGCAAAATAGGTTTTAAATAATATTATGTTTGGAATTTTACAGCAAAATGTGCTTGAAACATGCTAATTTTACTGCAAATATGACTATAATCACACTAAATATTACAGCAAAAAATTCTGGCTATTTGGGTGCATAAATTTACTGCAAATTATGCTGTTATTTTTGCTGTTTTTTTTCTGACAGTGTATAAACAATATTAAAAAATCCCAATGATTTCCTCTGGATAATTAGGGAAGAAAAATAATAAAATAGTACATTTTGCGTTGTTTTTTAAGCTATATGAAATTTTAGAATTATACTTAATTTTATACACTTTCAATGAGTCAGTTTGCAGAAAGTTAGAAACTTTGAATTATTAAAAAAAATGGATTGAAAATTTGAATTTGATCGTAAATTTTAACATTGTTTTCAATTGTATTTTAAAAGGGAATGAACTTTTATTCGAGTTATTCAATAACTCAATTTATCCAAGTTCGAATTAAACAGGATCTAGTGTATTCTCCAAGATTGTTCACAGCACATTCCGTGACTTTGTTTCCAAAGTGTGGTCACTTATGGAGCCGCTCAAACACAGTTCATCCTGACATTTCTTTGAGTTTCTAACGTTACAGAAATGACTCCATAGATGATTTTGAAATTTTAATTATTGTGTTCTAGATTGTGAAACTGGATCAAAGACATTAGAGTGATTTCTTCCTTCTCCTTTTAGATTAAAATTATTAAGATTGTTTCCTTCTCTTTTTAAACTATAATGATTAGTTTTCACTTAAAAATAAATATATAAATGTATCAACCACAGTTAACAAGTGAAAAGTGAAAATGATGAGGTTTTTACTGAAATTACTTATCAAATTGTATGACATATGGCATACAACCGGATAATTGTACTACACGATATGAGGATTTTTCTTGGGGATTTGAGTTTGCAACGCAGCTGATAAATAGTTTAAAACTTTAAAGTTTTTAATGTTATTAACAACATTGCACAAAATATGCAAAGGTCGTGGCGAGTCACTTTATTTGGTTCCAAGGGACATTTTGTAAATTAAACGTGTGACTTGTAAATTACAAATTGCATGAGTTTACTAAATTTATTAAATGTGTCTATACTTATTAATAACGTATAATTTTTGGGCGATGGACATTTCTATACCTTTGGTATATTTGTAATTCATAAAACAGAAAAACTTAAAATTTCTAGATTGAAAGCTAGTTATTCTTAGAGATAATTTTGTCCCGGTGGTGATGATGTTTTGTAATGATGGCCGATTATCTGCGCAAGCGATATAGTCCGGTAGGGGGTGCCCTTCATGGTGCTCTTTCAAAGATAGAGCGCATCGTAACTTGTATACACCGCAAGTTTCGAAGAAAACCATTGAAAAGTCATAATTCCACCCCAATACATAATATAGTAAAAATAGGTTTAGCAGATATAAGAAGGAATTATAGTGCTGCGTTTAAATTATTTTTCATTTTTTCCCAAGCATTTTAGTTTAATATACCAGAAAACACACACACAGAGATGGAATTTAATTATAACAGAAAAGTAGAGAATAATTATTGATATTTTGTTTTCTTTTATAGATGACACATATTATTAATGAAGTTTCTAACACTGTCGTCGATGTGTTAGGGAAACATGCTGATGAAGGAAAACCAGCGGATTTCAGAAGGTAAAAAAAAGGCTTTTACTAGGCTAATACTACTTTAGAAGCATTTTTAAAGCTGCACACTGCTTTAGATTAAATTAAGATATGCATTACAATTTTTTGCATTAAAATTTGGGAAATAATTCACCAATTTGTTATACAAAATTTGAGATAAGAAGAAAAAGAATTTTTCTTATATAAGCCGATCTCTTTTGATCTCCTAATCCAGTGTAATGAATGTGACATCGTGAAATATTTGACATGTCCAGCCATAAAATTCGGCGTTGCCAGACGACAAACTACACTAATTGGTATTCCATACAGGAAAGTTATAGTTTAAATACCGGGTGTCCGAAAAAGGATGGACTGATTTGAAAGAATCATAACTTTAAACATAATTGAGTAAATGCAATTTTTTTTTCAAAGTACTCGTCAAATATCCAAGATTTTTTAGAGGTAGCTGTTTTAAAATCGTGACATTTAAACGATGCTCAGAATCGATGATCGGAAAATGCAGATTGCACCACACATTCGCAATTTTCACTTTTTCTTAGACTATTCGTGTACATAGTGGATTCTTTCCCACTAAATCGCAGATGATGAAGAACTTTCTAATTGACATTTTTCCCATAACTCCAATAGTTTTAGACTTATACGCTTTCCATTCCGGAATCATCGAAGAAATTGCGAATGTGTGGTGCGATTTGCATTTACATATCATCGATTCTGCGTATCGTCTGAATGTTACGACTTTAAAACAGCTACATCTAACAAATCTTGGATATTTGACGAGTACTTTGAAAGGAAAATAATTGCATTTACTTAATTATTTTTAGAGTTATGATTCTTTCAAATCAGTCCAACCTTTTTCGGACACCCGGTATATTACCTTCTTTTGGTGGTTATTGTGTGAAACAATTTGGAACAATGTATTATGATACATGTTAAAGATGCAGGAAACTTTAGTATGCTACTTGAAATGTGTTTATAAAAGTAATTATTTTATTTCATATCTCCGTTCAGCTGCGTTCTAATTTTAGTAACATGACCCTATGAGTGAATGATTTTAATTTAATCGAATGGGTAATCCCTATAGGGATGAACGTTTGTCATGGAAAAAATGGTACAAAAATATTAACACCATTATTGCCTAACATTAATCTTCGTGGTAAATTTCTATTGCAAATATTATAGAAATCTACCGCACAAAGAGTTTTGTTTGGAAATATGGTATTAATGTTATGTACTATTTTTTCCACAAACCTTCCAACACTAGTAATAACCCTCTGTTCTGTTTCGACAAATTATTACAACGTTATTTAATAAAATAAAATGCATGTTATAGGATGTAAATCATTTCATGTCTGGCTTCGGGTTTATATAGAAAATGTATTTACACAATTGGAATTTAGCTATAAAATGTTTAAAAATGCCCTTATTCCTTGGAGTTCTATTGCTGAGCCTTCCATTTTAAACGTTTTTTTACATTTAAAAACATACAAATACTTCTCCGAAACATTTATTCATGATAGAATCATCACAGTATGAAAGTAAATTTGAAAATTGTTACATCAAATTAAGTCTGTTGTTGCAGTAATGCACTACTCAAAAGAATTAAAGGATATTGTAGGTTTTTTTTTAAAAAGAAGAAGCGGTATAATCAGATTTTTAAAAAATAAAATGGAAGAGAAGAGATAAAAATGCAAACTTTTCACCACTTTTAAATGCCTGGAAATATGTAAATTTGGTTTGTGAGGTAGAACATCACGCATTAGTGGTAGCGAATGAAATTTAGCTTTCTAATTATTAAAAATATCAGATTATTCCAAATAAAGAAAAAGGAATTCAGACTATGTAAATTATGAAATTAATAGTCGAAAAAAATATGTATTGTAGCTTTGTGAAAAATTTTAAAAGAAATTAGTATCTAGAAACTTCAAATATGCGAATATACAATTTCAGCTTATTCTGCCAAGTAGATTTTGAGTTAAAAAAACTACTCACATTGCAGTTTGTTTTGCAACTCTTGGAAATGAATGTAACATCAGAAAATAAAAACTTTGCATCTCTATAAGTCTTAAACATTCAATAGACTTCCCATTTGGTATACAAAGGAAAATGTTAGAGAAAAATCCAAATATGATGTCAAAATTAGGGGACTGTATTGAAAATTTCAAAGTTTGTTACAATCTCACCATGTAGACCGACCTATAAACTTATTTTTAACATAAATTTAAAGAAGGCATAATTCCCCATCGAATGGCTATTTTCTTTTTCATGTGTCTATTTTCTAATAAATAGTATGGGGGTGGGGGTTCCTTTTTTTACCATCTACACGTTTCAAATATGACTATTACTTGATTAGGCTCATTATTAACGACAAACAGTTCTAATTAGGAAAGTTTTTTATTTAGATATAGTGTATGAAATCGTTATACTATATTTTTTTGCCACAAAACAATGTTATTTATCCATATGCTCATTATGCCGTTTTCCGTCCTCGTAATCTAAAAAATGTAGGTCGAAAAAAACTGCAAGCAAAATAAAAAAGGTACGAAGATACCCGGTTAGACATCGGCCTCAGATACCATATGCGCAAAAAAATTATTTAAAAGTATTGAAATACAAACGAGAATTTTGAAAATGACGCTGTCATTGATTTAACATTAGTCTTGAGAGTATCTTCTCATGAGTAGCGTAAGCTCTTAACACGCCTTTTGAAATCTAGATACATCGAAAGTTATTGTACCTTTTTCAAACATAAATGCAACAAATATAATTCGACTGATCGGCTTTTACCATCAAAAGGGAATTGGTGAATAGCTTTAATAGTTAAAAGTAATTGTCTAAATATGGGGTACATGTTTCATTTTGAGGTCGGACCAGCTATATGTTCGTTATTTTCAAGATATTAATATTTTAATGTAACCTAAGACATGCACTGATCAAGTAGGAAGTAAAAAAAAAATCTTACAATATTCTGTGAATTTTACAATAATTTTAATTGCAAAAGTTGTGAAATTAGCGGTTTTTCAAATGGTGGTCTAAATATTGTCCACCCATAACATTTGTGTAAAAACATTAAAAAAATAATATAAACAATCAACAATAGTGAAAATTCTACCGTTTAATTTTATTTGTAGTAATCGCACATATATACACTGTCAGAAATACTCGTCTTTATACACTAAATTATTCCTCATTTTTTAACAAATAATTTCCGTACTCCTAGAAAAAATGCTTTTCCTTAAATTCTTCACGAAAGTCTGAAGAAGGGGGAAAAAATCCGTTTATGCCCTGCACGCATGTGTATTGGCTCTGTCTATTACTACTAAAGTTCGAATTTATTTTAAAAATAAAAAAACTAAAAATTCTATAAATTAAAATTTCAAATTTATTAAAAAAAGTAGTGCTTTCAAATTAAAAAAAATAACAATACATTTCTCATTCATTTAACATTATTTGCAATTTTTTTTTAAGTTATAAAAAAATATTCGCACTTAAAATATATTCTAAACAAACAGATCAAGATGTATATATAATAGTTTTAAAAAATCGATTTTATTCAAAAAAGCAACAAAATAAAATAATAATGCTTTCGAATTTTAAAAAGTAACAAATAATTTTCTCATTCATTTAAAACTAATTGCAATTTATTTTTTCAAGTTAAAAAAACACTCGCACTTAAAATATATTCTAAACGAACACGTTGAAAAAAAAGTAATAGTTGAAAAATAAATTGATTTATTCAAAAAAGCAAATATTTCTTCTCGAATTTAATTAAAAATATAATATTCATATTTTACACTTACCAATCAAATTAAGAATATATATAATTCGTATGTTTATCCTCTATTAAGATTAAAGTGTTAAACACTAACCATCATCTCATAACGACGAAATCTCCCAGCAATAAACTTCTGAATTGCCTGCTTCCTAAACCCCAAAAATTTTAAGCCCAAAGCTTGAAGAAAACCCGTATTATCATTCCAAACTCTTTTTCTAACAAGTGCCCGCTGGCCCCATCGGTAAGATACTTGACTCAAGGTAGACAGCTAGTTCGGCCCCTAGGTCAGCCAGGAAATATTCTTAAAGTATATTAAATAATGAATACTTCCGAAATAGTCCATAGATGGCAACAAAAATATAAAGATATTTTTTTTTTAAACCAACGTTCTTCAAATAACTGAAACTTTCTCTCCTGTAACAGAGAAAAAATAAACGGAAATAAGCCGGGAGCAGTGCTGCCAGGAATATTTCCGTGATTTGAAGGAAGTATTCTGAGAGTATACGCCCCATTCTGTGAGAGCCCCCATTTGACACTGCGAAAATTGCGCACACGTTTCTTCATTTGTGCAGCAGAGAAAATTTCTTCCCAAAAGATGCAGATCGTATCGCTGTCATCAGAGCAATCTTCTGGTGCAGTATCCAGGTCGCTGTAACTATGATCAAATTTGGGTTCACTATGTTCCTCCTCGGATTTCGGAAGGCTGATTCTTAGTAGCCCTCTTTGTGCTATTTTTAGTTTGCCCATTTTTATTTAGTTTTTTGGTTTTAGTACATCTATCACAGTCCCTAGAATATGATTTTTCTGGGTTTTGTTTAGTACTGAATTACACAAGGACAGAGTCAGCTCATTGTATTAGGGAGGGCCCGTCACACGACATTCCTTGGTGGATTTGCGACCTCAAGTGGTCTCTTTCATGGAAATCCGTTGTCACTGGAGATATATCTAATGGGCTCAGTTATAAAGATGACCACCAGACTGATAGAAGGTTTAAGGCCAGCTCGTTTTTAAACTGACTCTCCTAGCCCATTTTTAGACCAAAAATATGCGCAAATTTTACTGAAAGGCAGTCTTTATCGATTAAATTTATCCTTTGATCAAGGGAGTTCAAAATTGAAACCAAATAAAAAAAAAATCTTATTTGACAGCTAGCTTGTGTTTAGACTCTAGCCTATATTTGGACCTTACGCATTAAACAAATGTGAGATCTTTTCCATTATTTTTGGTTTTGGTGGTAATGATGCTTATTTTGAATTTATGTATTGTTATTTTCTCAATTTTCATAATAAATGTGTATTTCATATATTCAATGTGTTTAATAAACATATTTTTCTTTGATTAGTATATTTGGAGCTTATACATTAGATGTCATTGCGAAGGCTGCTTTTGCTACAAAGATCGACTCACTGAATAATCCCGAGAATATCTTTGTAAAACACGTAAAAAGAGTTGGGATTAGCCCCACCGTATTTCGATTTTTGCTATTGCGTAAGTTCATTTTCATCAACTATCGTAATTCTGATTTATCATCAAAAACATATTTTGTGATAAAATTCGAAATCAAAACAGCAATATTCGTCATTATTTTAAACCTTTCTATACGAAATATGGAAAATATTTAACTAAATATGGAATATTTAACTTAACGAAATATTTAACTAATATTATAATAGATATATCCGCTGATATGCTCCAGAATGATGAGTTCGATAAATATAACTACTGCAGATTTTATATAAAAGGTTAGGAAGTAAAGTATAGAAACAGGTGTAAAAATTTATGGCTAGCAAGTAAATAAACAAATATGCTTTCACTGGAAATTAACAAAAACATTATTACAATCATGCACTTACAAATAATTATACTAAATAAAGTGGATTTAAGAAAATTGCGCGGATATGCAATAAATCTAAAAAATATGCAGCCAGGTGTTAAATATCTTTTGCGTTTTTCTTGTGATAGTTGAAGGTATAACTATACATTCTTATAGTAAATCTTATGAACTCAGGGGTGCGCCAACCTAGTGTGCGAAATGTTCCAATATGATCAAGGCGCCAAATACTTCAGCCGAAAAGTTGTTGTTCGTGGTGTAATAAGGACGGCCGATTATCTTCAGGAGCATATTGGCCCGTGGGGGAGTGAAGGAACCTAATCCGTATTTACGCAAAGCGTAACCAATCTAAGATTCCGAACAATTAGGCCAACAGGCGCGATTGGATTCGAACCCAGCACCTCCCGTCTACCAGCTTTTGAGAGCAGAACTTCTCGGCCACTGGTGGGGCTCCTTAGCCGACAATAAATTTATACATGTAATATTTGAAAGAAAATTACATTTTATTTAATTTGACTAAACTGAAATATATTTTCTTGAAATTTCAGGTTACGTTTTATAATATTTACCGTATTATCTATCTTATTACAAATTACTTATAATCACTTATTTGTTATTATACTGAATAAAATTACTTTATTCTGATCCTAGTTTCATTAAGTATTTCAATAAATAGTATAAAGAAATAAGTTTAGACTAGAGTTTGTATGAGCTGGTTATTACACGTTTGTTTACATGAATCGTCAGAGCAACTATAAACTAGTCGTTGGGGGCCACCGTAATACTTACCCATCACGGATATGCATAATATAAAATATGAAAATAAAATCTGTGTAAACTATTTATAAAATGCATTGCAATTCGAATAAAATCGTGGCTTGATGACGTCATGAACTTTAAATGGTCTATAACTCCAAAATTGATAATCATATAAACTAACGGTTTATTGCGTCGGATTAAGCGTCTGATTTCCAATTAAAATATATCTTTGAATTGAAATTTGAATGAAATACAGGGTCATGAAAATTCGAAGAGTGTGGAAAATAGGATTACAAATATCTCGGCAACTAATTATCCAATCGACTTCATTCTTTATGCAAAAATTATGTTTTTTATTCTTTTATATTTAGTCCTTAAAATAAACAATTTCGAAAATTTTTATATACCTATTATCAGAACGAATATTTCGAGAGTCCGAAAAAAATTGTACCGGATAATCTAGGTTATTGAAATTCAGTAAGCGTCTTTCTTTTATTACATACTAAGTACATACCAAATTTCAAGTCTCTATCTTAATTTGTTCGGGAGATAGAGCGTTTACAGACACACAGACGGCAATTTTTTTTCTAAAAATATGTTTTTCGGAATCTTCAGTGTCTGAAACGTGTAAATCCGTCTTTTTTTTTTTTAAACAATTACAAGACTTACCCTATACTACGGATGATGGGTAAGTAAAAAGACAGAAATAACTACGTCCTTGAAAAATAAAACTCGTATTGATAAATTAAAAAATTGGTTACTAATAAAAAAATATATTTAATATTCCACTTGTACGCACTGATAAGTTTCTCTCTCTCGCTGTATATATTAAATATATTATTGCTACATTATAAAGGACAAACGTGCCCTTGCGTAAAGCTGACGTCATTTTGCGAATGGCAATACCTGACCGTAAAATTTCGATTTTGCGATTTCTGCTACTGCAATTTTTTAATTTCTAAACATCGCACATTTTTAATTTTTACATCATTATATAGGAAAAAATCTTTTTTCAAATGCAATTTGTTTGAAAACTGTATCTTAATTGACTGATTTATTATGGCTTTTAAAATAATTTTCGAGTATGATTTTTTTCCATTGCGTGCAAGCTCATTATGAAAGGATAATAAACAATTTGCATTTAATAGTTCAACATTTGTCTCCGGTTGATTTTTCATGTCAAAATTAAAACTCCATCAATAAATAAAAAATGAATAATAATGTAATAAAAACACAAACTCAACATATATGTAATCGAACAATTAAAATTTTTTCACCACTGAATTGGTAAAAATGTGTAATTTTAAATAAAATTTGTTTGAAAACACGGTATCTCATTTTACTAATTAGAAAGCTTAATACTTCTTAATTGAATGATAAAGGCGTTCAAAAGCTATAACCCAAATCAAAATAGAAGAAAAAGGGAGAAAATTAACCCTTTTTCTTGAAATAAATGAAGAAATAAATAAAAATAAGGATTACGGAAGAAAAAACGTAAATGAAGAAAAAAGTGAATCCAGTGCTTTGGTAAAATAATTTTGTGTTCACCATTAAATTTTCTGCCTTACTTTCGTACATTTTTACCCTCTGAATTTCTTATCAACCCGGAATAGAAGTATAACGAACCGCCCATAATACACATAATCAAGTGGTAATGAGACTGTAATGTGATATTTATTTTTCTTTCTCCTTCTTTCTTTCTTTTATGAATTTTAAGCAGTTTATTTATCCAGACCCCTTCGAAGATTTTCATGCACAAGTGAATATTAAATGCAAAGGAAAATGGCAAATGGTTATTTAAGTAATTTTCAGTAAATATACCAGAGCAGAGATTTTTTTATTTCTTTTATTGTTCCTATCGCCCTGACAGAAAAAAATATGCAAAACAAAAACCTTTTAACTCTTTCTCTTTTCTGTTATGATCATATTTATTTACGTAATTTTTTTATACCTTAAACATTTTTAGTTTGGAATTATATTTTGTCAAAAGAAATAAGTATAAAAGTAAAAATAGTTTAAAAAAAAAAAAACACTTTTATAAGATATAAAAATTTGAGTGCGCGTGTTACATGGAGAAAAACGGCATTTTATTTGCACATTAAAGTGACGTCATATAAAGTACGTTTGTTTTAATTTATAAAACGTAAATTTCAAATTTGCCATGGACTTAACTTTGAAACAAAATTTCTTTGAAAAAATGCGTATGCTGCCTTTGATACTTTTCGATTTTGCTAATTTAAATATGAGCGTAATATTTTTGATGTGGGAAACATGTTCTTTTAACAGTTTATCTTAATATTATTGCTGGAGTTGTTTTTTAAAAAGTAAGTTATGTGTTTTCTTTAAATCCGAGACATTATAAGCACAATAATCGGTTGTTAATGAACTATTTAGATTATCTGCTGAATATAAATTATTTTGATTGGTGCTCTATTGGAGAGTAATATGCAGAATTTCGATTTAATTAAATAACTATATTGAAAATGAATAACTTAAATTATAGACTAAATCGTGATCGAATTGTACATAAATGTGCTTTGGTTAGATAGCGAAAAAGACAAAGACAAATATTCACGCGAATTGAAAGAGATACGAAAAGACCAAAAAAATCGAAAATGAATGCAAGTTACAAGAAGACAAATGAACGAACCTGAAGGAGAAAACCAAAAACGATATAGATAGATTAAAGAAACAAATGCGACGAAAGAATATCAGAAAAGGTAACGATATACAAAATACGTTTAAAGTAACTAAAAATTCAACTAACGTTGCTCAACATTACTTGGGTCAAATACATTTTAACCCTTAATTGCATAGTGATGTAAATGTCCATCATTGTTTATTTAACTTTTAATAAATAAACCAACTTCTTCGCCACCACTATATTTATATAGAAATATTAATCCAGTAAATTTCCCGTGAACTATGTTGCTGAACAAAGTTAAAAATCTATCTTAAAATTTCTGGTGTCTAATATTTAATATATGTATAAAAAAACACAATTGTAAAAGAAAAACTCATGCAAAGAAGTGTTAAATGTACATTTCGTAGAGCTTTATTTTGAAAACATAAAAAGCTTGCGAATTCTACACTGCAAAATCGTCAATTTTCTCGTTGTTGCCAAAAAGGCAAAGTGAGATTGCCTCCAATTTCATTTAGATTTCAAAAAATTGGTATTCGCCAAGGTTCTGTAACCCGGGAAGACCGGGTTCAATTGCCTAAGTAGTAAATATAATTGTAGAGAGGATAGGTTACTAACTGAAGCTCTACACACAGGCGCAGGACACTACTGACACGCCCCCGTATGGACTGAATATCGCATCTATATTCCAACTATTTTCTTATCGAATAATATTTTGAAACAAAAATATAATCTTATTGAGTTATTGTATAAAGACTAATTGTGATTCCTCCATTTTTAAAATAGAAATCTTTCTAAATTCGCATTTTGATAATTTTGGAGGTCATTTGTTGGTTGTTTAAAATGCATCTTTTTTATTCATTAAATATAAAGGATAAAGCTGACGGGTGGTAAAAAGCAGCATTATTAATACATACAGCTATAAAATCAATATATTTTCTTAGAAATTATGCGAAACCCCATCATGCATCATTGCAAAGTTTAAAGAAAGAGACAAATCGAATTCTCCATTTATGTTGAATCAATATATTTCTTTACCAATATAAAATATATAATTTAATCTCATAACCTCACTAAAATGAAATTATTAATTACTCAAAACAATTCTAAAATACTTTATCTTCCTATATAAACTTTCAGTGCATTACATGGTTTTATCTTTAAAAGCTTTTACTTTGTAAGTATCATAACTAAACTATTTTTAATATTGTAGTTATACTACCAGAATGGTTGCTAAAACGATTCAAATTGGGATTTTTACCCTCAACTGATTTCTTCAGAAGCGTTATTTTACAAGTCATCAAAGAACGAAAAGAAACGGGAAAAGTAAGTCTCACGTTTTTTAGTTTCAGTACAGTACTCTTACATTCATTTTTAACTAGTCAACTCACGATTTATTTACAATAAAATTACTCTTAAAACTGTATTTTATTAATTTTTATATCATGAACATAATTTATTTTACCCAAGAAATCTTTAAAATTTTCTAAACGAAAATGGCAGTTAAACTTTGGTCATTAGTATGAATTTAAAAACACACGCACGCTATAAGCTTATGCTGATTTCAAAAATGCCGTAAGAATTTTTAAACATTTAACAATTTTTTGTAATGAAAAGCATACATTCCATGTATGTGACAGTTTTTAATGTATTTGATACATAATATTATGCCAACACGACCATTTTTTTTAAACTTTGATTTTATTTTGCAAAATATCTCAATCTATGCGTAAGTGAGTCGGAGTGTGACACTTTTACACATACTATTAAAAATCTGGAGCAAACTGTCCAGTGATTCGACCGTTTTTATAAATAATGGTTACATAACCATAGTGTAACCATAGTGCAACCACAACTCTAGTGTAACCGTAATATGGGCAATTATGGGGTCAGAATAGTGTTAAATTATGGTTATGTAACCATTTTCAATAAAAACGGTCAAATGACTGGACAGTTTGCTGCAAATTTTTAACAGTGCATAATTTAGTTTTTTATTTAAATTGTCTAAAGCCCAAACTATGAAATTAAATATTTTTATGTTTATGCAACATTTATATAACGTAATACGAGTAACTAATTTCGAAATCATCATTTTCATATTTAAAAAAAATCCTTTTCTGTTACGGATGTAACATCCTTCTCTTTTTAACACTTCCCAACATAGTTAGAATGTATTTTTGAATTCAGTTTGTTTGTACGTCTGTCTGTCTGTTATTTTGTCTGTCCGTCTGTCCATGTTCTAACTCACGTAAATATACTCGGATTACCACACTGCAAAAAAAAAGGTGTTGATTTTACAGTATAATACTGGGATAACCAGCTGCCAGTTTTATGCAGCAAAATTAACAGTAATATACAGTAAAATAAGCAGTAACATCCTACAGCTCATAGGGCTTATTTTACTGTTTATTACTGTTAATTTACGGTATAATACTGGCAGCTGGGATGCCAGTATTATACTGTAAAATCAACACCTTTTTTTGTAGTGCATGTAATTGATATATGTTATTCAGGTTTATCTTGACGTGTTTTTTTTAAATTAAATTTGTGCCATTTATGGTTAATTTACAGGAACACTCGAAAGAATTCCGCTACATTACTTTCAATGAAGAAAAATTGTTTTCAGTGCATTTTAATGATGTTACACTATCTGAAACATAATGAAATTGATATACATCACTGAGGTGGATGACAACATGCTTGTTATAGAGCATAAAGTTAGTAGCAATAATAGTTCGTTTATACACGGATGTACACAAAAATTCCATTACATTAGTATCTATGGAGAAAAATCGTTTGCAGTGTATTTTAACGATGTTACACTATTTCAATGAAATTGATATTTATTACTGACGTGCACTGCAGCTCTTTTCTATAGATTATTGAGTATGTAGAATTAACAGAGACACCCAAAATAATTCAGTTACAGGACTCAATATGAGCCATAACTGCTGGATATGCGTTTTTAGCTGTGATAAGCATTTTAAAACTTAACTAATTTTTACGATACTACGTGGTACGTAAATAATATACATAGCGGCACGAAAGATCTCGCGCAGTGCCATATTTTTCTGTATATTGCTTAACTAACATCCAGCTGATATTGTATATGTTTATTTTCCAATGCAAAATAAAAACTTTTATCAGTAGAAAAAAATGACTGAAATTTATTTACATGTAATTCACATATATTATAAATGCTTACATAAAAAAGCAATATTTCATTGTTTAAATTGAGAAAATATTCCAAATTTAAACATTTAAGCAAGCCGTTTCCAAATTCATTATGTTCACGTGTGCATACGTGAGCACCGGTATTGCTTTGTCAAATTGCGGCACCTTCGTCTTCTGGCGGGGAAATGTTTTTACTAATTTTCTATTGGCCTTTCACTGCTAAATTTGACTGGTCTCATGTTAAGTACATGTGTAGAATCCTCAGTAATTTTTTTCAAAATATTTGAAGTATGTGCTTTAAGGATGCCTTCTTTGTCAGATAGATGATGTCTATTCAGGAAATTCAGGTTTATTCAAGAAATTGAATCTGTCAGCATTGTTTTGCTATAAAACAAATTAAAAGAACAAGAAAAAAAGGAAAAGAAAGCAAACTTTAGAAGTACCTTTTCAATATCATTTTAATATTCAGAAGTTTATTTTAGAAATGTATAGAATTTTTAATTCACTGTAAGTTTTATGTTCTTGAGAAGCTCTAAAAAGGAGCCTTTGCTGTAAAGCGGAACATCCAGTAAAAGCATTCTTTTTTAATGTATTTGAAATCTAAACATGAGTAGAACTACGTCATTACTAAATATGATCCCTTTTGAGTTTTTTTACCCGTCTATTTTTCCTACTTTTCAGTTTTTTCTTCAGAAGCTCTAAATAGAATCTTTTGCTGAAAAGCGGAACATCCAGTAAGAGCATTCTTCCTTAGTGTATTTCGAATCTAAACATGAGTAGAACTACGTCATTACTAAATATGATCACTTTTGAGTTTTTTACCCATCTATTTTTCCTACTTTTCAGTTGTTTTCTTAAGAAGCTCTAAATGGAAGCTTTTGTTAAAAAGCGGAACATCCAGTAAAAGCATTCTTTCTTAATGTATTTCGAATCTAAACATGAGTAGAACTACGTCATTACTAAATATGATCCCTTTTGAGTTTTTTACCCGTCTATTTTTCCTACTTTTCAGTTTTTTCTTCAGAAGCTCTAAATAGAATCTTTTGCTGAAAAGCGGAACATCCAGTAAGAGCATTCTTCCTTAGTGTATTTCGAATCTAAACATGAGTAGAACTACGTCATTACTAAATATGATCACTTTTGAGTTTTTTACCCATCTATTTTTCCTACTTTTCAGTTGTTTTCTTAAGAAGCTCTAAATGGAAGCTTTTGTTAAAAAGCGGAACATCCAGTAAAAGCATTCTTTCTTAATGTATTTCAAATCTAAACATGAGTAGAACTACGTCATTACTAAATATGATCCCTTTTGAGTTTTTTACCCGTCTATTTTTCCTACTTTTCAGTTTTTTCTTCAGAAGCTCTAAATAGAAGCTCTTACTGAAAAGCGGAACATCCAGTAAAAGCATTCTTTCTGAATGTATTTCAAATCTAAACATGAGTATGAACTACGTCATTACTAAATATAATCACTTTTGAGTTTTTTACCCATGTATGTCTCCTACTTTTTAGTTTTTTATGTATCCTGTTTTAGCCAAGACTTTTATGCGTGAATCAAAAATGTTTATAAGAATTATTAAAATTTAGTCTATAACCGATTGTCTTAAAATGTCAGTGATACGAAAGAAATGAAATAATACTCAATTATATTTGTTGATTCGAATTTTTTTAACTAAATACTAATAACTTTTTATCACTCTTATCTTAAATGTAATTTTTATTTTACAGAAAAGGAATGATTATTATGTGATAAAATATTCAATGCATAAGCTATTGCATGCTATTTTAAGTAATTTGAAATGTATATATGTTTATATAATTTTGTAGAATTCTGTAACCTTTCATAATGTTTAAATTCTTGTAGAAATATGATGATGTGCTTCAGCTGTTTCTTGATGCCAATGATGAATTTGAAAACGAGAAGTCAAAAGAAGCAGCTAATGTTGGGGAACAGGAAGATGAAACCGACCAATTTGGAAGTGTGATAAACAGTGAAGTCTCACAGCGGATAAAATATAAAAGTATGTCAAATTGTTATATAAAAGTAATAATTGCAAAAAGATCATAACATTATAGGTGAGATTGATTATTTTAATAATACCTCCCCCTCCCTTCAATTAAGGTATGTTTAATTAGTATCAAGTAAATTAAAATGAGCCTAAAAATTATTTTTTGAAGTATTTCATAAAACTTTTACAATTAAAAAATTGTATTCCAGAATCAAAAGAAAATCAAAAGACATTCCATTAAAATGACTTTCAAATAACTGGAAACAGTTAAAAATAAAATACGAATAGAATATTTGGAATTTAAACTTAATTCTTTCCAAAATGCATTTATTACCGATATGTCGGATGAGACGCCATGTTAAGGCTGTTTTCAAATCTAAACTCGGTACTCTCATAGGTATTGACAAATCATTTTCGATCCTTTATTCATGCAACTAATTTTTAACAAAAGATAATATTGACTGCAAGGGACCTGTTTCTTACCTTCGTTTTTTTCTGGCTACTCTGAATTGTTATCCCTATTAGAGTTTTGTGTCGGATATAACCGACCCGAGCCCAAATATTCTATTTGAATTCAACCCGAAACCAGGAATAACACAAAATTAATGCATATTTTAATGTAATTTTGAAAACCATACTCTGTAATTATATTTTTAATATCATTTTTATATTTTATGTAGAAAAATAAACATATACTAGATGGTACCCGTCAAAACTTGACGGAAAAAATTACAATAACAATATTAGTAAAATAAGCTTCTTTATTACATAAGTAGAGGTACTTATGAAACAATCTTTCAAATATTTTATTTTAAAAGAAAATTTCCCCCAGTGAATTACATTATTATTTCCGATGCAAACTCCAAACAAACAATCCGTAAACAAAATGCAAATCAGTTTTACATTACCGCCCTATTCCTCACGGCAACAAAGAAAATTTCCTGAACCTATGAAGTATCATACAAATAGTATATCCCTACGTTCGTCTCATATTAAGTCAATAAAAGAACATATTAAATAAGGCACACATCCCCCCCCCCTGTGATAATGCAACCGAATGAGCTCCTATGCGCATGTGCATTGCATCTCCCCAAACGCACCGTCGAAATTCGACGTTAAAAAAAAGTTTTAAAATGTTTTGATCAAAATTTTTAAAATGTCTTCTTTAATCATTGTTCGTTTCAAATCCATATCTTCTGAAACGCATCCATTGTTTTAAGCTAATCAATTTTTATGTAAAGATGAAGAATTTTTCTTACAATAATAAATCAATCTGCAGATAAAGGAGATTTTTAATGTTTTCAAGTGTAATTTATTTGTATGGTTTCTTCATTCCTTTACATAATCAGGATGATTATTCCTTTTCCATAATTAAGAGAAATAATGTAAATAAATAAATATCCAAGGATATTTTTGATTCTGTTTTCATTAATATATTGTAAATTTTATTGTTAAAAGTTGCTGATAAATGATACTTTAGTAAATGGGACTTTTCTTAATTATTTTATTATTATTATTATTTTAGATTTAACGGCAACATTCTTCCGTTTGTTTATTGGGCGCTACAGTTTGGCGAATTACTTGAGGTACTTTTCGGTTAGCAGGGCGCCAATGAAGTATATATATATATAGAATATACATACATATATACAAATATATAATGTATATAGTTTTGTTTTTCTAGTATTGAATTTATGTGGTTTATAGATTTTAGTTAGCTTTTGTGATAATGGTTCTGCAAGTAATTTTCAATTGGAGTTTATTATTATGTATATATATATATATATATATATATATATATATATATATTACTGGCGCCGGCTACCCGAAAAGTACCTAATTTGCATATAGTTTCTTTTTCTTAATGGGACGACGGGATAATGCACGGAAATTCGAGGGGATAATGAATATTTTTGATGGTACCAGAATATTTTTCTGTATTTTATAGTTATATTAAGAAATACATATTTTTATGATTTGCTGAATCACTTATTTGTTTACTTTTTCATGCATTATATTATTAAAGGTTGTTAGTTCTCTTATTCGTTTAAATATACCCTACTTATATAAAAATAGCGTGTGTTCTCTGTGGTGTTTCGCATAAACGTGGTAAAATTCAGGTTATTAGATTTTATCCAACTTTGCTGTCATAACAGCTGATGAAGCAGCCATTTTCGGCGATTTTTTATTTACCTGTAAAATGTTTGTTTTTGGTATAGCACGAACTAAGAAAAATTTGAGTACTTTTCCATTATACGGACACCATTGTCGCCAAGCATATATTTACATGTATGGCATGGTGTCGGTATAACGGAAAAGAACCAACATTTACGATCGATCAAATAATTGAATTTCGTTAAACATTAAATTTTCTAGTATTTTTTTATTATCCTTTCGACCACTTTTCATAACAAAAAACTATCGCCAAACTGTAAAATTAAACGCCAAAAATGCAGTCCGATTTACTTGATGTCAGAAGCATTATACGTGTGTGTTACGTCATCAAGTAGTTTTTAATTCGACATTTGCGTCTATTTTTCATTATGTTTTACTGATTTATTAGTTATTTCACTAATTAAAATAACAATTGTGTCCTTAAATTCATGTATTTTATTTATTTATTTATTTTGATATTCCAATGGCAACGTTCTCCAGTTTATTTGGCGTTACAGTTTGGCGATAGTTTTTTGTTATGAAAAGTGGTCGACGGGATAATAGAGAAGTACCAATTTTCTTATTTTTAATCTGAGAAAGAAACAATAATCATGGATTTAATTAATTTTGCAATATGCGGTGCAACCAAAACAATTTTGATTAAATCGGTACATATATCGCAGACGCACCTGGGTTATTTTTTGGCGCCTAAATGACGATTTTTGCTTTGTATGGCAACCTGGTGTTTTATAATAAATTTGAATATGTGTGTAAATAAATAAAATAAAATAGGTACTTTTATGTTAGCTGGGCGTCAAGGAGAACTCTCCAAATCTTGTTTCAATTGGAATCATTTAAATTGCAAACACTTTACGTGAGATTTGTTATTCATATTGATATGTTTACGTTTAGATATTTTATTATGATTATATTCTAGCTAATTAAGTTTTTTTTTTTAAGATTTTATACTACGTGTTAAAATATTACCTAGTTGATATCAGCTAATGTCAAAAGATTGGCGAACCACAGAGTTCAGAGTATAAACTGTATGTCCTCAAAAGTGGGAGTTGCCGTCTTTATGACGTCATAAGCAGAAGTAAATGTTTAATTGAAAATTACAGCTAATTAATTATATTTTCGAACAAACGAATGCACGATAACAAATCTGTGCCCAAATATCTTTCATTTAAAAAAAGAATGATGTAATCTGATGCAGTAGTTTGTTCTCACGGATTGTCGAAAGAAATCGCTTAGCGTTTTAAATACATAGATACTCATTTATATTCAAATATACAATATATTCAC
Source organism: Maratus michaelseni (assembly GCA_963931845.1). Taxonomy (NCBI): domain Eukaryota; kingdom Metazoa; phylum Arthropoda; class Arachnida; order Araneae; family Salticidae; genus Maratus; species Maratus michaelseni. The sequence continues at coordinate 38,379,540 of OZ007586.1, read as the reverse complement.
CATTAACAATACTGTGGACTTTATTTTTTTTAAAGTGTTATCAAACCTGAATCTGCAAAAGTAAAAAACCAACCCAAAAACATTACAGTCAACCCGACTCAACCGCGAGCCACTATTGCCAATATCGCTTATTTTTGTGCGCAGTAGTCGATGATATATTGAACATTCTTAGGTGTCCCTGTAAAGTAAATCTGTACATGATATGATGACTATTTTATGTGAGTTAAAACTTATAAAAATTTTTAAAAAATAAATGAAAACAGACAGACAAACATATAATTTTTAAATCCTATTGATGTTGAAATGGGACAGCTTTTCCAACAAAAAATGAAACACCAGGTTTTTTCATGTTTTCTTTTATACGAATTTTTTTGTTTTATACATTCATAAATTCTTATAGATTGTGCCATTTTCCCGATATGTTTTGATGACACATGTTCCAAACAATAAATTAAGCTTTGTTGAAACAGGGGAACTTAAGATACGTGCTTACTTTACGATACAGTGAACGGAATTTAGCTATTTTGAAAATTTCCAAACACTTTAAATTCTGTTTTTCAGCAATATTTTGATGTATTTCTTTCTATCCAGATGCAAATAAAGAGATATTTTTCGTAAAAAAAAACTATGGAATCTCTCTTTTAGAAGCATCCAGCTTTCATAACAATAAGATAAAAAATTTAACATTCTAAAAAGAAAAAAAATTAGCAAACGATTGTTATAAACGTTGTCGTTTGCTTTTGACACGAAAAAAATATAAAATTGTAATACATTTCCTTGTTGTATTTATAACAGATGGTTATCCTTAAAATTTCAAAATTGTCCACTAACTTTTATGCCATAGTTTTCAAGCTATTTCAAACAAATTAGTATTTTAAAAATCAAATCTACTTTTATTCCGAGAAAAAAATGCATAAAACATACGTACAAAGAGTAGAACGATCTATTATAACGACAAAAATATTATAAATTCGTTTAATGTCTTTTAATTATTCAACAATTTTGGATTTTTTAAGTGTTTGTTTACTTTTGTCACTTTCTTTATATACATAAAAAATGTCGCTTTTATTGCTTGGTGCTCTATTTCATTTAATATAGTTTTAAAATTGCACCAGAATGCTAAAATTGGCCTATTTAATCAAATTTATTATTTTTATAACTAGAGCCTAATATAAATACCATGAAATTTTTTTTAACAAGAACAAAATAAATCGATTGCGAGGAACTGATTACGATCAATAAACAATCGAATAATTGCGGTAAACAAGAATAAATTTACATTATTTATGAAGTCATTCTGAGTAAAGAACAATAAAATTTGAAAAAATATATATTTTTAAATTGCAATGAGAACAGAACTATTCACTTCTACTCCAACGCAAAGCTAAAACTGATATTTATTATTAAATAATTGTAATTTACTACAATTATTATAAATACACCGATAATAACTGTTTAAAACAAAATTAATGAAATATAACTCGTCTTGCATTATATATTTTACCAGAAAAGCAAAATTGAATTTACCACCACCTCTTTATAACCTCCTGCCCTGAATGGGTTTAGTAGATAGAAGATGTTTCTATAATTGATTTCATTGGATTTGAACCAGGAATTTCTTCATAAAGTAAGTTAAGTAAAAGCCTGTTAAGTAAAATCTGGTGTTAAATGTTTTTATCAAGGTTGAGTAAAATTTCAACAGGGTCGGAAGGTTAAAGTTTGTCAAGCTATACTCCAGCTACAAAAAGGGGATAGATGACCTTGAAAGAGTATGCGATTCTACGGGAAAGAAAATTTCTAACAGACACAAATGGTGAAGAAAATGTATTATTTAATGGAAACTATATTTTGCTAGTTGGTAGTAGGGTGCCTCTATAAGAGAGTTGCGACATATGCACGGGGACTCAGACTGTGCTAAGTAGAGTTGCAAAGAAGTGGTTTATATTCCCGGGTTTATTTCCAATAGACCCGGTTTATTCCCAGGTTTATACCCAAAAGACCTGGTTTATTACCAAAAAACCTGGTTTATTCCCAGGTTTAAACTGGGCTCATTCTAGCATTTGCAACTCTAGTGTTCAGACAGAAGGTTTTGTCCAAAAAAGGGCAAACCTACTTTCCAGAATTTGGCGATACTTGCCTGAATAAGATCGATTAGACGAGTGAGACTAGGGCTACTTTAATACAGGCTGAATAATCAAGCATTTTGTTAACCACTTAGACCAATGAGCGATTGTTGCCCACGCGGTTATACGTGTTCTGGCCACCCCGTCTTCTCCTACGGGCAATTAAATGGCGGAGTGAGTCATCCCGGATTGTAGGACCCTTAAGTGAGACAATTTAACAAACGTAAGCTGGGCGGTAATGGCAGGCTCGCCAAGATGCTTGGCGATTCGGCTTTGTGCCAAATCATCTCAATGAATCAAAAGTTTAATCCGTACGTCGCCAATCTCATATAAAAGCATCTAGTTGGTAGAAGTGATTCTCCCCTTAATGAACGAATAAATTCATCTAAACTTGAAATACTCATCGGCCACTTTATCGTGGACGATAATAAATTGCACTGCTTCTTACGATAAAGTTTCATGCAGCGAAAGGGAAAACAAAATTTATGGTAAATTTAATTTTCTATATAACTTCAAAACTATATCAAATAATCTGCTTCAAAATTTGTAGCATGTTTCGAAATACACAATAATACTATTTGTCATAATAAAATCATTTTGTCAAATTTTCACTTGCAATTTTGGCAGAAGGGCTTTTAATGGAAACCGTGCATTCATAAATTATTGTCGAAAATATTTCATTAATTCCTAAAAATAAATAAAAAAAATAAGATCCTCTGTGTTTTATATTCTTTACTGGGATGCTCAGATTGATTAATCATGGAAATTATTTAAAATTCCTAAACCGTTTTACTAATTCTCTACGCTGAAAAATTAAACCTTTAATTGAAATATGTATTCCGTTAATAATGATTGAACTTAATGAATCTCGTTCTCCCACCTTTCTTCAAAATATCATCTTTGATAATTTTGAATCGCATTTTTAACTACATCTTAATGTCACTTGTAATTCGTCGAAAATAGCCATGAAGACATTTTTGCTAAGTACATTTTCTCTATTTAAGGTCTCAAAAAAGCAAAAGTTAATTAGAAATAAGGACTCTTTTAGTTTTCATTTAAAACAATCTGTATGCTAATATAACTAAACTTTTTTTAAGGTCAAGTACTTACGTAGTCTATACAGTGTGATTCATAAATATCGAAAAAATAGGCTATCTCCTTAAATATTGCTCCTAGGCACATGCTTCCAATTGCAAATTTTCATAAAAAAAAAAGGTGCAAAATTTGATGAGATAAGTTGCAACTCCATGGGGGGTCTATTTGAGAAAATACAAAAGTTAAATTTTTATACGGCCCCCGTAGGATAAAATTTCCAATTAGGAAATTATTCCTTATCCAGTCCTGAATTAAACAAAAAAAATGCCATCTTTATATCTGCAAAATTCACAGAGATATTAAAATCCAAAATTCGTGACTTACACCACTTAAACATACCTCTGAGAGACGCGATATCAGTTCATTTGCAATGCAAGTTAGGGATCGACCACACATTTACACATTATTAAAAGTCGATCTAAGACAATGCCTTAACTTTTAGATATAAAATATTAGCGTATAGATTTTTACGTTAAACTTGCTTGAGAAGTATGCTACAGGTCTGCATTAGGCCGAGATTGGTCCCAGGGTCGTAATCGGCACGGCCCGCTGGCCGGACCGTGCCGGCCCGTGTCTTTATTGTTCTTAGGACGTGTCGGGAAGGCAATAAGTTTTATAAAAATAGTAATAGCGATAGTGAAACTTCTGTTAACGGAATCATTGGAAATAATATTTTATAAATTACACAGAAATATTTTCAAAAATCTTTTTTTTTTTTTTGTTATACAGTCTCAAAAGTTATGATGTTTTAAACCTATTTTTCATTTATTCCAAACGACAGTGTTTTTTAAAGTAAATATTTATTCGAATATAACAAACTAATAGTTATAAATAATCATTAACGTTGCTATTGCGTATTTTTTAATAGGTGCCAAGCTCTCACTAATCTTCCGTTATAAGTGTGTTTATTTGACCCAGGTTCAATACGTTCGAACCAGAAATTCTTTTAAGAAATTCAATTAAATGTAGTAATGATTCGACTTAAAACATTTAAATTAAATAAGTCAAAGATTCATTAAAGAATTTCTAGTTTTAAAGGGGTTAACTGGTTCAAATTAATTTACATATTACGGAGGATTAGTGGGAGGTTTGGCAGATATGTTTTTGTCATGCAAAAACATAGTAATCTAAATTATACTGTAAAATTTTCTTATAAATATGTATGTAGTATTCTTTAAAATAATCTTAATTGTATCTTAAGATAAATGGGAATTTTTTGTACAAATTTCGGCTTGTGCAGAAATCTAAAATATTCACAGACACCTGTCTAGATAATGAATTAAATAAAATTAAGTGCAACGCCCATGAAAATGGTTTTCTTTCCCATCATATCAATAAACCCGACCTGAAACATAAAGTGCATAAAAGAAATTTATATCTCTAATAAACTTAAATTTTGTAAATTTCGCTGTATACCAGATTTGTATGAGAGACTAGGGTATGTGTTAAACAAATTTAATATCTGTACTCGAGAGCCAAACTATCGTAATCAGAAATTGAAACTACAGGAAGGAGTTACTTATTCACCTGGAAGCTTTTAAAAAGCATTTAAACGTTCTATTAGAACCCAATATTTGTTTACAACTTTAAATGCATTTTTCGCCATCATAAGTTTTTTTCAGCATTTCTCATCTTTAAATTTATATAAGTCAATAACCTCTATAAATGGTTCAAACTTGTAATATATCTTTTTCAAATGTTTTACTTAAATTTTAATTCGGCAAATTTGAAAAAAAGTTATTCACTTTTAAAAATATGATTTGTTTAAAATAAGTTGCATCTTTTTTTTTTTTTTTTTTTTTTTAATTGCTATTTTAAATATTTTTTTTAATTAATATTTTTCAAAATGCTGAATGCCAATTAAAACTTATATATTTCTGTTTAATTAAAGGAAAAAAAATCAATTCGACAAATAATATTTCGAGCTATAACAATTTTAAATTACTCTGCTTTTTTTTTTTTTTTTTTTTTTTTGTAACAAGTCTTATGATGTGATTCTATTTACAAATTATATGGCTAATCATCACAATAAATTCAAAATTCTAACTCTATAAATAAATAAATAAAATGTTTTCCGGATACCTTACAGTAACATTGTTTCTTGAATTACACGCATTTCAATTTGTGTCTGATCCCTTGAAACCTGACGAATTATTAAAACGGACATATCTCCCTGAGTTTTGCAGATATCAAGATGGATCTTTTTTTGTTTAATTCAGGAATGGATAAGGAAAAATTTCCTAATTGGAAATTTTATCCTACGGGGGCCGTATAAAAATTTAATTTTTGTATTTTCTCAAATAGACCCCCCCCCCCCCATGGAGTTGCAACTTATCTCATCAAATTTTGCACCTCTTTTTACGAAACTTTGCAATTGAAAGTATGTGTCTAGGAGAAATATTTAAAGAGATAGCCTATTGTTTCGATATTTATGAATCACACTGTATATCTTTCGTATGCAGCAAATTTGAACAATAAATATTTAGAGACGAATAGGAATTTTATAGTTTGCATTTTAAAAAAGAAGATATATCATGTCCTACTTATAGTAATTTAACCAGCGCGTTGTCACAAATTTTACGACAAACAACGATTTTTCCCGGAACTTTGTTTTCACAAATGACAGCCAAGTCAAAGTTCAATTTCTACTACTGGTATGCATAATTGTTCTTCTAACATGTCTTTTATTACTTTTAGGAAATAATGTTAGGTTAAAAAAAATAAACATGCTTTCATTAAAATTCACAAAAAAGTCAACTTATATTATAAAGCAGAAATGTGTCCGCTGCTCAATGCTGAGGTCATAATGATGCGCGCAACAAAGTGGTTAAAATGGATGAATGTTGCAACAATGAAGCTACTTTTTCAATTAATTTTAACCAATCTTAATGTTATTTTTATAGAAAAATGCAAGTTTTGAGAAGGCATTTCCCCTCCTTAAGAATCGAATTTTTAAAATATCAATGTTCAGTTCAAATATTGCCCTCAGGAATACCAAATTATAAATACCATATTCCAAATTTCAAAGTTCTATGTCAACAGGAAGTGGGTGAAAAATGAGTAACAAGATTTGACTGTCACATACATACAGAAATGTAAGTTAAAAAAAGCATGTAAAAATACGTCACATGTCTGCTCAAAGATTGAGCCGTTTTGATACTTAGATTTTCGTTTGAGTTTGATGTTTCTAAAGATAAAGCACGCTTTTCGGAATCATAGATAACTCGGGAGAGGTTATTGTATATTTTCGTTAGTAGTTGTATTATATTTTAATAGAATAAATAACCTTTGCCTTTTTTGTGCCTCCTGAAATTTTAAGCCATTTTGATTCTTAGATTTTCGTCAAATATTTTAAATAAATTCAGTTTTCACCTGGAATCCCTCTAAACGTATGAATTTTTAGTTTTCAGGTGAAATCGATAAAGATTGATTTTATGATAAAAAAAAAACGCAGGCTCTCAGTGACTGATTTTTTTTGTTTCAGAGATGTCCGAAGAAGAACTCATAGCGCAGTGCATCTTGTTTCTCTTAGTTGGCTATGGGACGACTGCATCTACACTTTCATTCATGGCTTACAGTCTTGCTTTAAATCCTGAATGCCAACAAAAGTTGACTGCAGAAATCGACGAAGTTTTTGAAAAACATGTATGGATTTGAATTGCATTCTTTCTAAACTCTTAGAAATATTCTAGGCGTTTTTTTATTTTATTAAAATTTCAATTAGTCTGATTCACTGTCAATTTTAGAACAAAATTGTGTAATTTTTAATAGTAGGAAATACGTTTTGCAAGGTGGGTAGAAAGTCCGTATAAACTTTTAAAATACAAAACTAAATAGGTAATATAAACATTGTAAAACAATTTGTATTATTACTATATAATAAATTGCGTGCTCACTGGATATGTAATAAGGGAAAAATTATGAAAATGGAAGATATTGTCTAAATTATTTACATATCAAATGTGGCTCCCTTTGGTTTCAATGGATTTCAGTGGAGAGACATGGCATGCATAGAGTTTACAATGTTTGGAAATTCGCCATCCCTCACAAATGACAGGTAAAACAATTTATATTATTACTATATAATAAATTGCATATTCATTGGATATGTAATAAGGGAAAAATGATGAAAACGGAAGATATTTTCTAAATTATTTAACTATCAAATGTAGTTCCCTTTGGTTTAATAATTTCAATGAAAAGGTTTATGGCATGCATAGAGTTTACGACGTTTGGAAATACGTCATCCGTCACAAATGACAGATTTTAATTCTGCTTTCGAGTTACATTGGACCATTTGATTAATTTTTCGCTAGATATTGCGCCCTATAATACCCCAAATATTCCCCGTTGGATTTAAGTCTGGGCTATTCACCAGCCATTTTAGTGCGAGATTCATATTATCTTCAAACTACTTTTTGTGTCTTTTTCAGAGTGAATTGATGCATTGTCTTGTTGAAAAATCTAATTAACACCGACAATTTTGTCACCCTGGTTCAAAAATGGCATTGTAACAAGTGAATATGCGTTTGTCTATTTCGTCATCCTTCTAGAAAAGCAATTCCCAGCTTATTTCTTTGGGAAAAAACGGCCTAAATTATTAAGGAGTTCTTACCTCGTTGACCCGTGGAAAATATGGACTTTTCCTTTTGCAGGTCATGAAAATATGAAAGACTACCATCGAGCCATCGAAATTAAACTTCTTTTCATCACTTAAAAAAACTGTTAAATCAATTTTAGTTCATTTGTCGCTTCAGACATGAAAACCGAAAGGAGTATTTTTACGGGCAGATGTTAAACTGGGTTAAAACCGATGTTGATTTACATATTTAATGAATCCGGACTTTTTAATTGCTTTTCTTTTCGGATGCTGACGTCTTCATCTGACTTCCAGTTTGTTTGATATTATTTTTTACTTGCGATTGTGTGAATTCGAATCGTTTCTAAAGAATTTTCGGCCTCCAAGTAGATTCTGCAGTGCTATAAGCAGAAGGATTAAGTAGGAATTCAAAAATGTTGGTCTTTGTACGTTTAATTTTATCCGCAATTTTTTAAAGGGGCCATCAGATCTTGTTATAAGCTAGTATATAACCTCTTTTGAAGTTAGAAAGCATTTTTTGTGTCTCCATCTTCCAACATTTTTGCGAACTGAATTAATAAGATCAGAATAGGTTTTAAATGCTTTGCTAAATGATATGCGGAAATATCAATTGATCACGAGCCACGATTTCGAAATATTTTCGACGTTTATTTCATTTTTCTGCAGCGTAAATTCAATGAAATACATATTTTAAAATAGATCAATATATATATATAAGTGTGTGTGTGTGTGTGTGTGTGTATGTACACAATTTTTGTAAACTATTGCTTTAATATTAATTGGACTATCATGTATTTAATTTTAACTAAATGGTTTTTGAATTTGCATAGCAAACGTAAACTGGATTTCAATTGTTTTTATATCGTTCCTATCATTTTGCACACCACTGTAAAAAAGAAAGCACCACTCTATGCTATTTTATCACCACATTATCGTCCAAATAGGTGAGTAATAACGTTCGAGTGGTAATTGTGACTACTTTTAGAATATGAATGCCATTTTTTCAAATAGGGATTATCTATATAATAAAAATTGTACCAACTTTCATTTTTTAAATATCAAACCCACTTTTAATAATTTATTTGACTTCCTTGGATCAAACCAGTTTGGAAAAAGGCATATATACACATTTATTTAATCTCTATAGAGTTGGAAGAAGTCAGAGTATGTTAATATTAAATGCACGTGGCAAACTTTAATTTGTATATTCCCAAAAAATCGTCCGATTGAAATGTTTATTTTTTAACGAGATACAATGAATAGATGCAAACGCATTCAGTCATTTTTAAAATTCAGAAACATATTTATAATTATGAAAATGTTTAATAAATTCATATTAAAATATCCTGAAATATGCTTTACATTAATTTTTACATAAAAAGAATAGGTGTCCTCCAAAACATGGTTAGGAATTTTTACAACTGATTCCTATCTTTAGTTATCAAGAAATAGAGGAACTTTACTTTTCAATGGTGTAAGGCGACTTTCTTCTGTTATAATTGGCGTCCACAGAAAAAAAAATAATCTTTGAGAATAATTGGATTTGCTTTATTATTTTATTTTCATAAAAAGTGAGTTGGTATTATATGTACTTGGAATTTCTTTATAATTTTTCTGGTAACTAATATAATGTTTTCAATACATTTCCGTGTGATATCTTAATTCTATTTTTCAAAGTTTATGGATGTACGCTTATCACATTTACTTTTAGAAATGTATGAAGATTTAAGAAAAGTACATACGTTTCCGGGATGTTTTCTTCTGAGAAACTCAAATAAAATGTCAATATTGAATATTACCATTTGAAAAGTAAAAATTGGTACAAATTTTAATATGTAGACGATCAAAATTGCATTCACATTTGGAAAGTAGACACATTTCTCTGTGGAACGGTACATCTTGCATCTCTCTGTCACAATTTGGTGATAAAATAGCGTGGAGTAGTGGGTTTTTTTTCAGCACTGTTATCACAAGAGATAATTTTTATTTTAGAAAGAACTGAATTATGATGTTGTTCGAGATATGAAATATTTAGACTGTGTTATATCAGAAACACTAAGAATGTATCCAGCAGCTGTTCGGTAAGATATATCTTTTTACAAAATTATAAAATGGAGAAAATATGTTTCATAGATATAACTAACTGTCCGTAAAATGGTAAAAAAGAAATCGACACTCATAAACGACGCAAATTTCTATGGAGAGATATTTTCAGTATCGGTACGAAACATATAATAATAAAAAGTTTCGAACAATCTGATGTCTTCCTTGACAGAAAAAAGCACGAAAAACAAATCAGCATACCGCACATATATTTTTAAAGTGACGCAAGTTAAAAATCAAACCGTGATTTTGAGGATATTAATATGGGCGAATCATAAACGTACTTAAAAGTTGAAAGTTTTCGAACTTGATGAAAACGTTTACAGGGCAGGAATTGAACCCAGAAACATGTGGCTTAAATTGCCAATGCTCTTCCAATTGATCTACTTGTAACGACAACCGCCGGACACAAATCAGTCAAACAACGTTTTAGCAACAGCATCTGGTCTGCCATGTAAAAAACACAATAGAATAAGTTGCAGGTAAAAGATATTCAGCGATGAAAATGCTGATACACTTTTTTATTTTAAGATATCATAAAATTTGAAAATTTTCCAAATGAATGAAAATGTGTCCAGGCCGGAAATCGAATCCAAATCCTTTTGGCTTAAATTGCCAATGTTGAAAAATTTCAAATTGTATGATATTTTTACCAGTAATTACGATTGTGTTAAAATAATAAAGCAGAAACACACTTATCCATCTGTTATTAAAAGTACGCTTAAATATCCTTAAATTTTCTTCAATTGTCAATGTTGAAAAATTTTCAAATTGTATGATATCTTTACCAATCAGTCTGATTGTGTTAGAATAACAAAGCAGAAACATAACACATAAAACACTTAAACCATTTAAACTACTTAAATATAACACTTTTAACATGGCCGAATTAGAGCAGTTTTATCATTTTTCACTTGACATTGTACAACTCTACTGTCTACACATCTTGAGATAATCGGATGTAGCGTTACTCATACTGAAGTATATGGTGTCCCATAAATCGGTTCACTTTTCAAAAATTAAAAAATATATATAAATTATATTATCGGAGTGTGGTTTGCACCATAAGACTTCTCAAAAAGTGGAATTTTACATGGTAAAAGAAAACAAATATATTTCAAAATACAGTTCATATCTACGTTCACATTTCAAACTCATAAAACTGTAAAACATTGTATTACCCAAGTGCGATTTTCACCGCAAGTCTGGGCAAATGGTAGAAAATTTTGTAGCAAAAAACAGTTCAGAGAAAACTTTTTTCTGTTGCCAACAAATCATCCGAAATTTTGACCAGTTTCATTTATGAAACTGTACTTCGATATGATTATGTGTTATTTTTTAATGTGTTAATTTGTTATGAATTTTTGAAATGTAAACGGAATTTTGGGGCATCATGTAAATAAGCAACTTTTAACTCTAGATACAAATTTTTTTAATTATTCCACAATAAATTTAAATAAAAAAATTGTTTTCATGTTTAAAAAGGTTTTTCTCCTTTTATTAAAAAGTTCATTTTTTTAGCTGTATTGCTTTACGAATAAGCATGCGATGTGTTTCTCTACCCTTGTCATGAAAACGTGCAGAGACCCGACACGAAGTATCCATGAAACATATATAGTGTAGCTCATAAAAGTACTTAGACTTTTAAAAATCCAGAATTATCGTATAATAAAAATATTAAAATAATTTACGGTTATTAGTTTTATTAACCTTTTAGCGGGCTGTGGTCACAAAAAAGGACACCTAATTTTAATTCCAAAACTGACAAACGGCACCAATAATATTTAATTAAATTTTTACTTTTATAAAGTACGGGAAAATAAGCACATTTTTATTTTCTATTAAATTCTTTTGTAAATTCTGGTGTCAGTCGATAATTTCATCATTTTAAAAACAAACTTACTCCGCGCCGGAAAGGGTTAATATAATCCGTTTACATCTTCTATGTCTTCAGTACTTGCTTTCCAGAATTATACTGGATTTTAAAAGTTATAGTTTGTCGGAAATAAGAAAAGAATGTCAGGTAAAAATCAGAAGAACCTGTTGAAGATTTAACAAAAATAAATAATTGCAAAAATTAATATATATTATGTTAGTTAGGATAAAAATAATTTCTAAAGCAAAGTCAGTTGAAATAACGTCACCAATGTCACAAATGATAAGTGACAACGGGGACCAAAAAGCGACATCCTTATTTTCCCAAATTATGACTCTCAGATGGCCTTCACTCGTGACTGACTGTAAAGTCAGCGTGACCAAATTTTGAGGCATCTTCATCTCGTCGCAATAGTGGACTTCACAGTGACGTGGGTACGACTCATTTTCCCCTTCACATGACGACAAAGTAAATTTGCATTTGGTTCACGGTGCTTACGTATTTTGGTTACATTCGGGTCACATTATGGTAGCAACTCGTGACATAATTTTTAATTAATTAAATGCACATCTTTAAAAGAAAGGCCAGCTTCAATTTAAATACGCAAAGATAAAATGACTTGTCTGAGAAGAAATTTAGCATTCTTTCCAAAATTTTCTGAATCTTTAAATTTGTACAAAACTATCAAAATATTTTATTTCATTAGTATGATTATTCATTTCACTTATTAATATAAGATTGCAACAACAATGATATTTAAAAATGCACATATGCTTTCTAATACATCAACAATAATACTAAACTAATAGAATTGATTGCTTAATTTATATGTCAGTGAAATAAAATGATAAATATGTTTTATTTTAAAATTTTATTTTAAATATTTTTATTTCAAACAAAATGTAGATCTGAAAGAACTGCTTGTGAGGATTACAGGCTTGGAAATACTGGTATAACAATTGAAAAAGGAACCATAGTTGGTTTTAACATTCATGCAATGCATCATGATCCAGAATTCTTCCCAAACCCTGACAAATTTGATCCTGAAAGGTAAAAATATCATTCTTCTTTTCATTCTAAGTCGCTAGTATTTTAGGTGAACAAAAAAGTACCTAGTGAAATATAGTTGGCTTATAGTTAAGCCAACAATAAGCCAACGTTGCCCAAAATTTTGTGCTACTTGTAGTAACAAAACATATATATGTGTAAAACAACACTGAAAACACTCATACCATACACCCTTGAACCTCAACACTCGAACACTCCGAATTTGTCATTTTTCGAGCAGTAAAGATTTTCTTCAGATGAAGAAATCAAAGAATTTCTGTGGAATTGCTTCACAGCCGTCTTAATATTTTTTATGAAAAAAGAATAAAAAATTAACTCCCAATATGTTTAAAAAAAGTATGCAGATTTTGAGGAAAGTCATGCAAAAAATAACTTTGATATAATTTATGTAAATACAATTCAAAAATAATCTTTTAAAAATTCACGTTTATTACTTGATTTATCGTCGTATGTTCTATAAACAGCAAGTTCTTTCCAGCAGCAATTAACGTTCTGACTCAATAAAACAGAATATGAATTGATTTTTAAGGTTATATGGCATGGTCATGATCAGAACTGCAAGTCTTGAACAACATATTTTTTTTGCTCAAGCAGAATTAATATCCGTAAAGGTGTGGAATTTTTAACAGAATAAATATTACCTCAAACAATAAAGTTTCTGCCTATATTTGAAATGGAATTGATCACACAATTAAAGAAGCATTTATCCTTGATTCTTCTCATAGTAAGTTCATAAAGAATCAAGTGAAATACATATAAAGTTAAATGAGTCACATGTGCCCAAACAAAGAACCGTAAGAGCGACCATGCGGATGCAAAAATAATCCCTGTAGTAAATATCTCGGGTACCTTAACCCATCTGAAAAATAACAAATTAGAAATAACTACAATAGTTTACTCCTCTAAAAAAATATCAGCTTTTGAGTAGCTTAATAAACCTATAAAAGTTGCATCTGTGGCATAAGTAGTATTGGTACAACCATCTCTTTTTTTTCACATATTTCTCAGCACATGTCTGTACGTTTCATTTGTATGGTGCTCAGAATAACATTTAGCTTAAAATTTTATTTCAGTATTGTATAAAAGCTGTGTAATTAGAGAGTACTTGGTATGTAATGTTATATAAATTGAATTGAAAGAATTTGAAGAGATTTTTAAAAAACTGCACGACACTCTGTTTAATGAAACATTAGAAATATTTTCATGATGTGCAGAATAAAAGTTTGTAGGTAATATAACATTTTCTTTAATTAAATCTCTTTTCTCTAACATTTATAAAGAGCTAACAACTCTTAACAAATAATTCTATTATGTAAACGAAAAATATGAGATGAAACTATTAGTATGGGAGAAAACTTATTTTTCATTCAACGTCATCTTGATAAAAAATATATCACATTTATATTGCGACAGTATTGCATATATTTATTTGATCATTTTTAATGCGAAAAATAATTATATAAGGTGTTTTACAGATTTTTATTATTAATTGTAGTAATTTCATTATGATATTTCGTCTCCTATTTTTTGCAGATTTTTGAGTGAAAATGCAACCCATCCTCAATATGCATATTTACCTTTTGGAGCAGGGCCAAGAAATTGTCTCGGCATGCGTTTTGCATTAATGGAAATTAAGTTCTGCATAAGTCACATTTTACGACATTATTCTTTGAAAATATCTGAAAAGACAAAGGTTAGTATATGCTTACATATGCTATTATATTGTCAGGTGTAATATTTTAAATTGTTATCAAATTTAGAAATTTTGGAAGAAGTAATATATAAGGGATATAAAATGTTGGCTACAGAATCATCATCATTTTTGTAAAAAATGCAATAGTTTTAATTTTATAAATGACTAGCAAGCTACGCCCGCTACGCTGGTCAATTTCTTTTAACGAACCTTTAATCAAACAAAATATTGACATTTCATAAATAACTTTTATATTTTAACAGAATAATAAGGCTACTATAATTTCTGACTCGTGCTATAGCCAATATACACGTCAGGACACGTCGCCCTTATCATTATCTTTTTACGCATGAAGGTTTCGCTATGGTACTCCATTGGAAAATTTGGTAATTTGTGAAATTCAATATTTGAAAAACGGCATAATCATTAGATTTGAAATTTATATCAAGAAAAATACAATTTTTAAACTTTCAAACGCAGTTTGTCTAACAATTTTCTGACAAATACTTTTTGAGCTATCATTTCTTTCAGTAACTTCAAATGTTTCATTTTCCGAGATTAATCTGTTGCAACAATTAGCGAAAAACCCAGTCGTCATCAACGCATAGTTTTTTATTAAAGAGGCTGTTGGAGCAGGGGTTGTCACCACCAATTTGCCACCATCACTTTTGAAATCGGTTCCGTGGTTCCAGATTCCATAGAAATTGTAATTTAGAAAGACTTCAGAACGCTTTTTGCTCATTTCACCCATTTAAATTTCGATTTTTTTTAAATTTATTCTTAGAGAGCATTTACATCTTATAAGTAACTACAATGCTAAATTTCAAATTTCTTGCCCCTTCAGTATAAAAATGTCGCAATTTTCGAAAAGTTTTCGATCCTGCACCTCATTGATGTTAGTGGCACCGACATAAAATATAGCCTATGTTGGAGTAGGGATTGTCCCCATCAATTTGCCACCATTACTTTTGAAATCGGTTCTGTAGTTCCAGAGATTTCATAGACATTGTAATTTAGACTGTTTTTAGAACGCTTTTCGCTCATTTCACCCTTTTAAAATTTCAATTTCTTTTTTTATTTTGTTTTTAGAGAGCATTTACATCTTATAAGTAACTACAATGACAAATTTCAAATTTCTAGCTCCTTCAGTATAAAAAATAAAAATAAAACTGCCCAGTTAAACTGAGGGCATTGAGTTCACAGGCTATTCACACTAATTGTATATTATATACTCATATTTCAAAGAATTTGAAATAAGCCCATCGAAAAATAAAGAAATAAACAATATATTAAGGGGGGGGGGGTCATCCCCCCGTTACCCCCCTCATAGTTAACTAATGAACCCCTTAAACTAATCAGGTAAATCTCTAATTACAATGAATATATATACAAAATTTGAAGAAAATCGGATAATTCTGCATGGGAAACCCATTTATATAAATTAAGGCGGGATTAGCCCCCTCCGTTCCCCCCCTTTATACTTAACCAATCAATCCCGAAAACTAATCAGGGAAGCGTCTTAACCCAATGAACCTATAAACAAATTTTGAAGCAAATGGGATAATTCTGCATAAAAACCCATTTATATAAAATAAGGGGGGATTAGCCCTCCGTTCCCCCCTTTATAATTAACCAATCAATCCCGAAAACTAATCAGGGATGCGCCTTAACGCAGTGAACCTATAAATAAAATTTGAAGGAAATGGGGTAATTCTGCATGAAAAACCCATTTATATAAATTAAGGGGGGTATTAGCCCCCCGTCCCCCCCCCCTTTATATTTAATCAATCAATCCCGAAAACTAATCAGGGAAGCGTCTTAACCCAATGAACCTATAAATAAATTTTGCAGCAAATGGGATAATTCTGCATGAAAAACCCATTTATATAAATTAAGGGGGGGATTAGCCGCCCCGTCCCCCCCCTTTATACTTAACCAATCAATCCCGAAAACTAATCTGGGAAGCGCCTTAACACAGTGAACCTATAAACAAAATTTGAAGGAAAACGGAATAATTCTGCATGAAAAACCCATTTATATAAAATAAGGGGGGATATGCCCCCCGTTCCCTCCTTTATACTTAAACAATCAATCCCGAAAACTAATCAGGGAAACGCCTTAACACAGTGAACCTATTAACAAAATTTGAAGGAAATGGGATAATTCTGCATGAAAAACCCATTTATATAAATTAAGGGGGGGGGATTATCCCGCGTTCCCCCCCTTTATACTTAACCAATCAATCCCGAAAACTAATCAGGGAAGCGCCTCAACACAGTGAACCTATAAACAAAATTTGAAGGAAAACGGAATAATTCTGCATGAAAAACCCATTTATATAAAATAAGGGGGGATATGCCCCCCGTTCCGCCCCTTTATACTTAACCAATCAATCCCGAAAACTAATCAGGGAAGCGCCTTAACACAGTGAACCTATAAACAAAATTTGAAGGAAAACGGAATAATTCTGCATGAAAAACCCATTTATATAAAATAAGGGTGGGATTAGGCCCCCCCGTTCCCCCCTTTATACTTAACCAATCAATCTCGAAAAACAAATCAGGGAAGCACCTTAACACAGTGAACCTATAAACAAAATTTGAAGGAAAACGGAATAATTCCGCTTGAAAAACCCATTTATATAAATTAAGGAGGGATTAGCCCCCCGTTCCCCCCTTTATACTTAACCAATCAATCCCGAAAAGTAATCAGGGAAGCGTCTTAACCCAATGAACCTATAAACAAAATATGAAGGAAAACGGAATAATTCTGCATGAAAAACCCATTGATATAATTTAAGGGGGGGAATTAGCCCCGTGTTCCCCCTCTTTATACTTAACCAATCAATCCCGAAAACTAATCAGGGAAGCGCCTTAACACAGTGAACCTATAAACAAAATTTGAAGGAAAACGGATATTTCTATGAAGAGTTATCGCATTACGTACGTACATACATACATACAGAACCGGCTGGCAAGCTCTCAGGGCTTGATAGCCAGTTTGATAGCAAAAAAATGGCATTTTTAGAACGTTTTTTGCTCCTGCACCCCCTGGGGTTAGTGGCACCGACATAAAATATAGCCTATGTTGGAGCAGGGGTTGTCACCATCAATTTGCCACCATCACTTTTGAAATCGGTTCGGTAGTTCCAGAGATTACCCCCTACAAACAAACAAACAAACAAACAAACAAACAATCTTTACTTCTTTATAATATTAGTATAGATAGAAAATATCTGTAATATTACCATCACATTTTTGAATTAGACTTTTACGAAAAATCTGATTTCATTTTATTATCCTCATGTCATAGAAAAATTTAGTTTAACTTATCTTTTTTAACTATAGAACTTCTCTGTAAATTACGTTTTTCGACTTATTTAAATCGCCTGGGCTTATGGTGCATCCGCTGTTTCTTTTTTTCTTCTTTTTTGTATTTTGTATTATTTTGTATTATTTATATTATTTTGTATTTAATCGTAACTTTTGTGAGTCCAGTCATAGTTTTAATTTTCAAAATGATAAAATTAGCTGTAATTCTAATTGCATTTCTGAAATAAATTTTCACGAAAAATCTTATTCCGTGCTGCTGTGCACATATTAAGAAAGTTTAATTTAACTAAGTAACCTTTTTAACAATAACCCTTTCCTGTAACTTGTATTTTTTCTATTTATTCAAATTGCCTGGGTTTCGTGCCACCTTCCCCCTCTTTCTTTGATCTTCTTCATTTCTTCTTTTTCTATTATTTTTCCTTTGATATTATTATACTCATTTAGTTTTGTTCATCATCTCTTTATAATTTTTAATTAATCAACTATTTTTCTTTTTTCCTTCGTAATCCATCTTTTTTGTATTATTTAAATTCGCCTCTATTTCTTATGATGCTAGTCATTTCTTGACTAGTTGATTTTCATTTTTCTCATCGTTCTCCATTTTCTGTTTTCTCCTAGCAGTTTTTTCTCCTTTGATATTTCAATTAAGTCTTGCTCCTGCTGTCACAGTGATAGTATAGCATACAGAAGGGAGATTATATCTTCTAAAACGGGTTGTATTTTTAAAATTTTTATGGAATGCTCAAGAGATTATTTTCATTCTAATGCAAGTTTAACAAGTTGGAAATTGTACGTCAAACGTGACAAATGAGGTGCGTTCGTACTATAGCTAGTTATATAAATATTCAGATCTAGATGATTTTTAATTCTGTGAAATGAATTATATCGTCTGCAGATTAATTTCTGTAATAAAATAGGTATCTCGGTCGCTTGACGATTAAACTTCGGAAGCTCCTATAACAAGAAAGCACCGATTAAAAAAAAATCAAATTTCTTAATAAATATTTTTATTAATATCTTCTAAAGTTTTGATTCGATTTTAATAAAATTTGAAACGACTCGACAAAATTCTGCAAAGATAATATATCTTAAATTTCAAACCATTCGGTTGGGTAGTTTTTGCGTTGTTATATGCGGACGGATGGACAGACAGACGGACGGATCAAGCGACGACAATAGGTGCTACGTATTTATATAATTACGACCGCACCTAAAAAGGACAGAGTGCTTCGTGTGGGAAAAAGGCCGCATTATAGATTTTTAAGGGCATTTTATTTAATTTAAAAGCAATTTTGATTTTTAAAGGCAATGTGAGTTTTTAAAAGAACTTTTAAAATTTAAAGTTCAGGGTAAAACGAGTCAGTTTTTTACTATGTAAGCAATTTTTCAAAATAAAAGGTTGTAGGGAGGGGGGGGTATTTTTTTTTACTGGAGGCAATAAGGGCATTTTTTTTTCAAACCAAAATGTAGGCAGGTTTCTGCACATTTATGAGACTGTCTTGGGGAAACTCGCGTACTGTAATTTCTACTTTTATTATGATCACATTTGTTCCAGACGTTGTTATAAAAACCGAAATATAACAATAACGAAAATATAACAATAAAATTAAAAAAGATACTCCTAAAACTGGTGAGATTTGTTTAATTTAACTTAATAAAGCATACAAATTCATGCCTTCTCAAAATATCAAACGTTGATTCCTGAAAAAAATCATTAATGCAAATTTTTCTGCAGTTTGTTGTTGTTGTTTTTTAAGGAAGTTTATTTAACAAATATTCAAAATTATGTTTTTGAAAGTTTTCAGAGCAATGCTGTTCTCCCAATACTAATATAATTAGAATAATATAAAATATTTAAATTTGAATTAACGTTATTTTTAATATACTTTTTGTTTCAGGTACCACTAGAAATAAAAAAGTTTACCGGACTTATGGAAATAGATGAACTTTTTCTAGATTTGGAAAGAAGAAACGTTTAAAACTTGGAGAATACAAGTAGAAAGTATTTATTTAAGAAGCGGCTGCAAGTTTTCTAACTTTCATAAAAATATCTGTGATGAGCTATAAGTGATGATTTACTTACAGGAAAATAAAGAATTTTCATTCATTTGTTTACTTGAAGATAAATTAGATTTAATATTTGGAACATGAAACCTATTTTGCGTATTTTTTGGAGAACAATATTTTAGTCGCAAAAGTAAAATATTTGCAACTTTTACAGAGCAGAATGATAACTCGATTGACAGAGTTTCAGCTATGATACAAAGAAAACACAACAAAGAATAAGTCTTTAACTGAGAAACTAGGAATGAATTTAGGAATTTAGGAATGAATTGTTATATTTGATTATGTTCATTAAAAAATGCCAAAAATCTCTCATGCATGTTTATTTATATTTCAGATTCTTACATGTCACATGGAATCTAAAAAAAAAAAAGGATATTCTACATACAAAAGTTTTATTTTTATAATTTAATATTACTTTTCTGTAAAAAACACATAAAACAGTTAATATTTTCAAGTGTAATTTGAATTTCAGAAGAAAAAAATACCAAAACAAAGATTATGTTGGGAAAAAATATTCAAGGAATGAATTAAACTAAAACCAAAACCTAAGTAACACTCATGTTAAATAATAAAGTATTTCTGTTCTTATGTAACTATTTTAATAACAAATAAATGATAACATATAATTTTTTATAATTAATAGACTATAATACAGCAAAGTTCATACAATAAAGTGATAACACCATATTTATTTTCTTTTTCCAAAAATAATGTTTTTAAATTCATTTAGTTGCTTTCCATATTGTATATTGAAAATTATTTCATAAGTTTTTCTTTTTAATAAACAATTTAAAAATAATTTTCAACCTATAGAACGACTTAAATTTTTTTTTACTCAGAAGGAAATAAATTGCAAAAACTTTTATTTAAAGACCAATTTTGAAATAACTGAAAAAAGGACTTTTCTATATATTCAAGCGTTTATGTTCATAAATCCTGTGTTTTTTGAGACATCAAATTTAAAATCGTGCTTTTAGAACCAATAGAAATGCATTTTCAGAACATCTCCAGAGTTTTATAAATTTACAGGTTTTTCGATATAGTGAAAAGATTATTTTCAGAAATCCCGCTTTTTTACACAAAAAATTTAAAATCATACTTTTAGAACCAATAGAAATGCATTTACCGAATATCTCTAGAGTTTTATAGGTTTACAGGTTTTTCGATATAGAGAAGAGATTATTTTCACAAATCCCGCTGTTTTAGACCTATCAAAATTAATATCACACTTTTAGGACCAACAAAAATGTATTTTTAGAGAATCTAAAAAGTTAAATAAGAGAAAAAGAAAAATTACTGTTTAGGGCAAAATTTACTATACAATTATTAAACTATTTACAGGTTCGTTGATATTTTTCATAACTCCAATGCTTTTTGACGCACACATTTAAAATCGTACTTTTAGGTTCAACATTCTCAGAAAATCTGCAGAGTGAGATGAGAGAAAAAAAAATTATTAAGGCAAACTTTAGGATGCATTTATCGATTTACAGGTTTTTCATTACACCGAACAGATTATTTAAAAAACCCTACACTTTTTGACCCATCAAAATTAAAATAATACTTTTAGAACCAACGGAAATCCATTTTCAGAAAAGCTACAGAGTTAAACATGAGAAAATGAAAAATTACTTTTTAAGGCAAAATTTACAATTATTAAACTATATACAAGTTTTTCCATATATAGAAGAGCTTATTTTAATAACTCCAATGCTTTTTGGCGAAACAAATTTAAAATCATACTTTTAGGACCAACAGAAATGAATTTCCAGAAAATCTAGAGAGAGAGAAAGACAATTGTATTTGATAGGACAAACTTTAGAGTATAATTATTTAATTTTTTACAGTTTTTAGGATGTACAGAAGAATTTATTTTCATATACAGCGTGTTTTTTGACCCAACAAATATCAAATCGTACTTTGGGATCAACATATGTATATTCAGAAAATTTACAGAGTTAAATATGATTGAAAGAAAAATTATTGTTTGAAACAAACTTTAGTATGCATTTATCAATTTACAGGTTTTTCGTTACAAAAGAGAGATTGTTTTTATAAATCCTACACATTTTACCCATCAAAACTAAAATCATACTTTTAGGACCAATAGAAATGCATTTTCAGAAAATCTACAGTGTTAAATATAAGAAAAATACTTTTTAGGAAAAAATTTACAATTATTAAACTATTTACTATTTCTTCGCTATATAGAAGAACTTATTTTCGTAACTCCAATGCTTTTTGACGCAACAAATTTAAAATTACACTTTTAGGACCAACAGAAATGCGTTTTCAGAAAATCTGCAGAGAGAGAAAGACAATGTATTTGATAGGACAAACTTTAGAATATAATTATTAAATTATTTACAGTTTTTAGGATATAAAGTAGAGCTTATTTTCATAAACCGCGTGTTTTTTGACCCAACAAATATCAAATTGTACTTTGGGATCAACAGAATGCATATCAGAAAATTTACAGGATTAAATACGAGAGATAGAAAACTTATTTGTTAGGACAAACTTTACGATACAATTTTTAAATTGTTACAGGTTCTTCCATCTATAAAAGAACTTAATTTTATAAATTCTGTGCTTTTGAACTAAGATATTTAAAATTGTACTTTTAGGATCAATGGAATTGCATTTTTAGAGAATCTACATAGAGAACTGAAAGACATGAGAGAAATAAAAATTATTTGCTGGGATAAACTTTACGGTACAGTTATTAAACAAGTTACAGATTTTGTTCTATTTAATTTAATATATTCAAGAATACGGTACGCATTCAATAAACTAAAGAATGCACTGACATTTTACAGCTATACATTTTAATGTCCTAAAACAGCGATTCCCAAACAATGGATCGCGCCCTTGTGTGTGGGGGGGGGGGCAAGAATGACGACCAGTTCGTTAAAAATGTATTATTAATTTATCTGCTATAAAAATATAACATAAGCAATACGTTACATCTCTAAATGAAAAAAAAAAATGTGTGAAGAAATATTAATAAATAATTTGTTTGACTAAATATTGTTTGGAGAGCGATTTGCAGTTAAATCTCTCACGCTGATGTAAAACGCATCATGTACAATATCTCATTAGTGTAAAAGAATATTATGAATAGCATTGACTTTTAAACTGTTATTTTTTAAACAAATTTCAATGAAGAAATTTATACAATTTGTTTATATTGTTTTTTTTCTATGTATGTCTACACATAACTCTAGAACGGATGTTATGATTTTCATGCTTTGTACTTTCTAAACACACAGTGTAAGGAAAGTTTTGTAATAATGATTTGTGTGTGCACGTGAGTGAACTCGATAACTGCCAAACCGTATTTTTGACTGGACATACCAAATATCATGACTAAATGGTTGTTCAGAACGAATATTGTGTTGGCTGGGATGTCGTCTAGATAGCTCAACTGGAGCCAAAGGTTCTGTGTTCGAATCCCAGCCTGGACACGTTTTCCCTCAGATGGAAAAAGTGCTACTCTTAGGAATTATTTATTAATCAGGTGATTGTGTTAAAAATAATTTTAAAAAGTGTAATTACTCATCCACAGTTTATTGGAGTTCCTTTACCTGCGGTTTATTCTGTCGATCTGTTCTAATTAACAGATCACATGTCATGACCAAACGGCTGTTCTGAACGAATATTGTGTTGGCTGGAATGTCGTCCTGCCAACGAGCACTGGCAATTGGAAGAGCATTGGTAATTGAAGCCAAAGGATTTGGGCTGGAAACATTTTCGCTCTGATTTTAAAATTAATACCCGTATATACCGTTTAGCTTTCGCGAGTGTGAAGGTGGCTGCAATCGCACTTTTGCTATTCTAGAGAAAAGCTATTAGATTTTTTACAGTTCTGCAAAAATAAACAATTGCTTGCGTTATATCCAAATTCCTTTGAAAAATATTCAAAGTATACTTATACAAACATACACATGATACCTTTTCCGAAATATTTTCTTAGGTATCTTATTTACATTATTAAACAGCGAATAATTGTTAAAGTATCTTGGAAGTGTTGGAAAGTGTTTCATAATCTACGCTTGATGCACGATTTTTCTTTCTTGTTTCTTATTATAGCCTCATATAACGCGCACATGTGACTTTTGATAAAATTTCTTGTTTTAAAAGTCCCTGTTATACCGCGGAATATACAGTATTTATTTTATTTTTCTCAAAATTGTCTTTTAGTAATAATGTTTTACAAAATTAAAGAGTTAATAACAAGACGTCGTTAAATATATATTTCTCAAGTATTCCATATTCAGGAGAAATTGCAAAGTTTACCCGACAGTACACGCACAGTTTATGACGCATTCAGAACATGTAAAGTTTTTATTTTGCCACAGATAATTTTACCATTCCAAATAATTATCATCGCTACATATCATCTCAAAGAATTGTTACTAATTCTGCGATAAAATATGTCGATAAAATAAGTACTTTTCGTATCAAAGTGATGACAAAATGATGACGTTATATGTTATAAACTGCGCGTGTGCTAGAAAGTTAATACGAAACAAAACTTTATTGTTGCAGATTCTTAAATGTAATCACGAATAAAATAATCTCTTTCAAAATTGGCTATTGCGTCATTCACCCGAGGCCGGCTACTCTTTTTATGTTAACAACGGCTTACTGCTATCTAGTTTCAAGAGTTGGCGTCAAAAGGACTTCCTTTTTTGTGATGTCACAAACACACAATTGAAAACATAAAACACCAAAAATTATTTGCTTGAGAAGAGGAAAATCTCCAAAATTTCACAATGGCGTATGTGATCACTATATTATTGATAATTACAGCAACGGTAGTAGGATTTTATAAATGGTAAGGCAAAAAGTTCTGATTTAACGTTTATTATTATTATTATTATTATTATTATTATTATTATTATTATTATTTGTAAGTTTTGGAATACTTTTCTTTATTCTTAAACTATAAGCGCTCATTTCTGCAAGTTTAATATAAATGCATATCAAGTATTTTACTTTATTTACAGGTATTTTATAGATTTTTTTCTATCTAAATATATCATGGCGAACTATATTTCCGGGAACCACTGTTATATACTTATCGGTGAACATCTTTGCGTACTTGAGGATACGAATATATCTATTATTGTTTTTATTTAATAGAACAGATCCTAAACTTTTCAACAAATTATTGGGTGACTAATTTTTCCTAAACATAAATTTTCGAAACCATGATACTTAACCCTACACTTCATAAATTTTTCTTTTGGAACTATATCTTTCACACACATATGTCAGGCTAGATACCACTATTTTTCAATAGTAATCTTTTATTCACATAATCTCATAATCTCTTCGATTAAATAATTAAAAGAATATTATTCTAAAATAATAGCGGCCTGGATTTGGACCATTTTTATCTTTAGTATAAGGGGTGGTTTTAATTGATTCACATATTTACCACTACGCAGCGCAGTGTTAATAAAAATTTAAATTTCATATTTTTTCATACACATTTTTATTTACAAGAACAAAAATATTTGTCATAGAAGCAGTTTAGTTTATTTTTTAGTAGGTTTTGTAATATTTTTCTCTATTCTTAAACTGTAAGCGCACATTTCTGACAGTTTAATATCTGTGATATCAAGTAATTTACTTAATTTACACGTAATTTATAGATTTTATCTATTTAAATATATTTTCCTATAAATTTATATAGAAACTATTCATAAACATACACCATATATTAAAAAAAAACAGTCTACACAGCTTAAGCACTCTAGATTCATTATAGCGTTAAAATAAATTATAAAAGTAATCAGTAAAAAGCAAAGAATTTAACTGTCATCGCCTCCGTCAACGATAATAAGGAATCATCTAAAAATTAAAATGGTTATGTTGGTTATAATACAAAAAAAAATGCCAATTGTCAAAATTTTATTTTTATTTTTATTGAAGCGAAATAAAATTTGTATCGCAAAATTTTAAGAAACATTTGCATAGTTATTCTCGATTTTCTTATCAAACGTTTTTCATGGGACTAACAACAAAATGAGAAAAAGTAAATTAGCAAAAAACACTTGATAAAGCCAGCTATACAAATATATACAATTGGAGTGAAAGAGTAAAACACTCATTTCTAAGTTCATTTGATTATTTATATGACGTACAGTCAAAAATAGTATTTAATTTTGTTTGTCAATCTGTCTATTTGTTTGTATGCCTATTTGTACGAAATAGGCTCAGGACCGGCTGCACAACAAACACTAAACTTATCAGGGGCAGATAAAGAATGTTTCTCACTATAATCTTAAGATTGTCGCATTCAGATATCTAAGGTAATTTTTGAAGAAAAAAAAAGGTAAAAACCAGGAGAATCAATCAATCAATCGATATTTCAATGCTTAAAAACTCGATAGCTAATTAATCAATTTTAAGAAACCTCACGTTGATTGAAAGGGCTAATAAAGATTTATAAATGATAATAATTGCATTTTTAGCTTGTGACTTATACATTTTAATTTAAAAACTGGATTAGTAAGTATTATTTCTCCCAAAAACTCGAAATATAAAATACGAAAGCAATACAAGGAGTTGCTACGCAGCTTGTTATTAATAAAAATCTAGTAACACTTCCCTTTTCATACGTATGCTATTTTCTAGAATTTTAAGTTGAATCTGAATTCCAATAGGACAAGATGACAGCATTGCTTCCACCAATAAAATGAAAAAATATTTTATAAATAACTGATTATGATTGCAACTGTTAAATTCCTCGCTATATACAGACAGTTTTCTCTATAATACGAATTTTTTTTCTGTAATATAATTAAAATATAGCAATAAAGTAGACGGAGTGGTATTTTTAAAAATAAATATATACTATTATTTTATTAGACGACATTTTAATCTAGAATGTTTTATCAATTTCCATTGAAAATCCTTAGACTGAAATGTCTATATTCAATTAAACAGCAGTACAAATACTTTTTATTGAATGATATTCATTATGCAGCTAAAGAACGAGCGTGATACAACAGCATAGTCGCTATAAAATAGAAAGCTAAAATTTAAATTGCGAAAACGAAAGGATCAATATTTAAACCTGAAATCAGTTTAAAATGTCGGAAGAAAGGCGGTGCATTTCTAACCTTTGAAATTTAATCTACAATCCAACAAAGTATTTATAGTGCAATAGTAAAATTTATAGTGTTCCCTGAGTACATAGAGTTGCCTAGTACATATACGCTTATTTTTTGTGTGACTTCTACACTTACCTATTTCATTAATTAAAAGAGGTAATCAGTCCTAAAATGAAAAACTTACAATTCTCTAATAAAAAACTTAGGATTGTCTGCTGAAATTTGGATACGATTAGTGGCAACACTCCAAACATTAACCCTTTCAGGGGCAAAGTACTGTCAGTACTAAAATGTTAAAATAAATGACTGACACCGATATTTACGAAAAAATGTATTTGGAAATATGAACAAGGCTATATTTCACATACATATTAAATGTAAAAGATTTTAAGAAAATTCTGGTGCCATTGTGGCGTTTGGGAATTAAAATTAAGTGGTTTCATAAACATACCACTGCCCCTGAAAGGGTTAAAGCTATTTTTCGGTACTTACTTAGTTGTTTATTTAAAGGCTGTACCCAATCCTAAAATGTACATCTTACTGATCACTATTGAGTTACACGTGGTTGTGTATAAAAATTGCAGTACCGTTGTAACAACCCTAAAAAAAGAAGAGCTTATATTGGGCACCTACGTACTTCATTAAGTAAGAGACTCAAAATCTCATTTCAATTGAGATCAGTAAGCTGTACATGTTAGTACTTTTTTCAATTAATGAACTAAGTAAGTGTCGAAAAATATCTTTCATTTTTGGATGCTTGCTACGAGTTACATCGTGATTTCACCGGCCCACCTCGTACATTTTCTAGACACTTTGAAGCTCAACATTGTAGTATCTTTTAATTAATGAACTAAACAATAAAGAACGTCCCGATTTTATTATAGATGCCACTAGATATATTGCGATTTAACTTTACACTTTAATAGAGATTATTAAGCCCTTCATTTAGCGTTGGTTTCAGCTTTTAATTAATGAACTACGTAGATGCTCAAACTAATTTATAATTTTTTAGAGTTGCAACCTATATATAGATTTTTATGAAATTGATTACTAAATACTTATTAGTTTATGTATTACTGAACAGAAATACTTAGTTATAATTCAGTATTGCAGTTTTAATCACCTCTAATGCTAAAAGGCAAATATATTATAATCATCTAAAGAGTGTAATTGTTTCATTTGTTAATCGCATTCCTTCAATATTATAGAAATAGTATATATATTTTTTAATTTAAGCATCAACTAAACGTTAACGTTATGGTAGAAAGATTTAAAGATCGAAAATGATAAGTAAATGTACATTTTTGCATCTGGATTATTATTATCTTGATTTTTAGATGAAGTCAATCCACTAATATAGCCTTTTCGGTTAAGTTTAGACATGAACAAAACATAAATATATACAGGGTGTCCAAAAAGTCTGGAAACGGTTGAATAACTCCGGAAATATACATCGGATTGAAAAATGAAACAGTCCATGTTCAATATTTTTGAAAAATCTGTTTAGGGATATAAAAGTTGCCCCCCCAACTCTGCCCCCTTGGGGGGAAAAGGGGGGAAACTTTGGAATCTTAAATGGTAACCCCCTTTTTTTATTGCAGATTCGAATTATACGGGAAAAAGTACGTATAACTTTTTTACTGAACATTTTCTTCGGAAAATCGTAGATGGCGCTGTAATCGAGTAAAATGCAGTGAGAATCGTTTCCATTAAAAAGTCTGGAAACGGTCAAATAACTCGAGAACTATACATCAGATTGAAAAACGAAAAAATGTATGTTCATTAGTTTTGAAAAATCTATTTAGGGATATCAAAGTTGCCCGCCCAACTCTGCCCCCTTAGGGAGAAAGGGGGGAAACTTTGGAATCTTAAATAGTAACCGCGCTTTTGTATTGCAGATTCGGATTCTACGAGGGAAAAAACGTAACTTTTATATGTATATTTCTTGAGTTATTCAACCGTTTCCATACTTTTCAATGGAAACGATTCTCATTGATTTTACTCGATTACAGTGTCATCTACCATTTTTCGAAGAAAATGTTAAATACAAAAGTTACGTAATTTTTCCCGCAGAATCCGAATCTGCAATAAGAAAGGGAGGCTACCATTTAAGATTTCAAAGTTGCCCCCCTTTCCCCCCACGATGGCGGAGTTGGGGGGGGGGTCAACTTTGATACCTCTAAGTAGATTTTTCGAAACTATTGAACATGCATTTTCCGTTTTTCAATCCGATGTATATTTCTCGAGTTATTCGACCGTTTCCAAACTTTTCAAAGGAAACGATTCTCACTGCATTTTTCTCGATTACAGCGCCATCTACAATTCTCCGAAGAAAAAGTTAAATGCAAGAGTTACGTACTACGTTAAATACTTTACGTTAAATACAAAAGTTACGTAAAGGGTTTTTCCCCCGTAGACCAGTATGTAACGGAATACTTTTTTGTGGACCTATAAACGAATAATAAATGCTTTGCATCCCATATTCTACAAAACGCATGTTTTATTGCAAATCATAAATGCATATCAATTTCATTATGTTTGGAATGGCATAATATCATTAAAAGGCACTTGAAACGATATTTTCCCATTGACCGTAATGTAACGGATTACTTTTGACTATCCCTGTAAACGAACTATAAATGCTACAAACTTTATTTTCAATATCTATCGTGCTATGGTAAACGTCAATAACATATTAAAATTACAGGGCAATCCGAGTATATTTACCAGGGTTAGAGTCCCGACAGACGGACAGACAGACAGACAAACCGAAGTCAAAAATTTTTCATCTAATGTTGGAGAATGTTATAAAAAGAAGAAGAAAAATATTTTATTCTGTAAATGATTTTGAACAAATTTAAAAGCCCGCACTGAAAAATTCCCAGTAGAACAGAAGATAGCAATTTGATTCCATTTAAGAAAATGCAGATAATTCTAATTCTATGCTCCATTTTCTTAGAACTGTAATATTCATTTATATCCGTAATATATTAAAGAAAAATGTATTCAAAAGATGGGCCTATTTTTTTTGTGTGTTGATATAATATATGCCCCTTGTAATGTGCGAATTATGTACATATATTGCCCTTGTAATATGTGATTGTATTACCTACTCTTTGCATTAACCCTTTGATTACGGAGTTGGGACATATGTCGTCCCAGTGACTATTTCTTTATTTCATTAGCACCTATTTTTGAAAAATTATCGCTGCGGTGCACTTATACTAGGATAATTTCAAGAGAAATCTACCACATATTTTTTTAAATTGTGGTACGAGTGAATATAAAAATAGTCGCCAGTCCTATCCCGTAATCAAAAGGTTAATATCATTGACACTTACACATATCTGTTTTCCTAAAGCATTAACTCATTTAAAGTAACTTTACTTTTAATCCGTTTACAGGTGGCAGAGAAAATGCCGACTTTATTGGGAAAAACAAGGCGTCCAATATTCTAGTAGCAACATTCTAAGTCTATTCTACGAAATGTCTAAAAAGGTATTTATAGTGAAAGCATGTCATTTTATAAGTGCATTTTATAAATGTTATATAAATTTTAACAGAAGGATGATTAAAATTAGTTTGTTGCATCTTATCATGAACCAATAACTTATTAACAGCGTATGATAGCATATCAGTGGAAATGTATTCCGCCAATGCACACTTATTACCGCCACTTTTAATGCCCACTTTACCGCCAATGCATATACAAGATGCAAATTAAAATGAGGAAACACGCAAATAATTTTTGAACGGATAAAGCTAGAGTTGTGGAACGATTATCTACCTATAGTAAAATGATAATCACAATCATATGAGGGTGACTGCAGCGCCCCTGAGTGGCAGAATTTGGAAGCTATCGACCCTGTCTCGAAAACAGTGAGAGACAGAGAAAAAGAATTACGAAAGATAGTTATGAGTAGTGTTGCCAGATGTCCCGATTTAAACAGGACCCCGATTTTCAGGAGTTCCAAGACCCACTGCGCGAAACGCTAAATGTTCCAACTTTTCAGTGTGCCCAAATTCTTTTAAAATTCTTTTCCTACCACGCTAATTGTTAGCCTTCATCGAGAGAAACTTAATACAGCAAAACCTCTAAAAATAAAACCTGTATATATAACAGATTATTTTTATGATTCCGAGAAAAGGATTACCGAACAAATCTACCTGCTAAAACGGAAACCTGTCTAAAACGAATTATTTTTCCGGTGACTACGATTTTGTTTTTACATGTTTTATTGTACTTTGCTTAGTAAAACTTGCGAAAACGGAGCTTTTTTATTACGAAATCCTGACATAAACGTAATAATTACACAGTCAATATAAAAGGTATATCACCCAAGACCAAACTATAACTGTATAACTAGAAACCTCTTGAAAACGAAATTTGTTTCGGTTCTTAACGATTACGCTTTCGCAGATTTTACTGTATATGATTACTTATTGTGTTTATTTAGTACAGTAAAACCTACTAAGACAAAATTTCAAGTCATCGGAGAAATATCCGTTTTAAACGGTTTCTGTGTTAGCAGGTATAGTTGTGTGGTCTTCCTTTCGTGGGGACCATGAATTTATTTTTTAAGTTTAAGACAAGATTCCGTTATATCATAGGATCCTGGTATCATAGGATTTACTGTATTTTTTGTCCCGAATTCGAAGCATTGTCTCGCTTTTATGGGACAGTGGACCTGGTAACAGTAGCTATGAGTGCATGTGGCCAATGGTGAACAGTTTGATTATTAATATAAGACAGTATTATTAATATAAATTCTACCTTGCTTACATATATTAGGTTTCATATTTAATTAGGTTTCAGTTTTCCATTTTCATACTTTGTCTAAAAAATAAATAATCTATTACAATAGTTTATTTATTACAAAATATATAGAATAATAATTTGTTACTATACTACGTATTTATAAGAGTAGTTGGCTTTGAGACGCGAATGAGCGGTGATTTAAAAATATATATATTCCCTCCTTTTGAAATTTTGAAAATTTATCCTGTCTTATTAAAAAAATATATTTTGAGCTTCATTTCTAAATTTCTTAATAAAGTATTTCTGATTTCATTAGATTATAAGATTATTTCAGACGGCAGAGAATATCAGAAATTATTTTTTCAGCAAGCCTAAAATATAGATATATAAAAGTCAAGTTCCTTTTTTATTTGTATAGTGAGCGATAATATGAATAACATATAGAGAGATAATATGGATATTTCCTCTATATTTTTTAAGGTTGAGAAATTATCTATTTCTGTATATTTCTCATCCGCAAGTGAAAATATTATTGCTTATAAAGTATAGAATTAATTTTATTATCCACGCAATGTTTAAAGACATTTTCTTTTTAAAAGTGTTTAGTATTAATTGTTGAATTTAAAAATGAGATAAATTATTTATTTCATTTTAGCATCGAAGTACCATCATTTTCAGAGCAAGGCCAAAACGGAAAAAAAGAAAATAGAATGAAACTGAAATTGAATGGAATAATGTAATATACAATGGAACCATTATTTATAATAATTTAATAAATAATAATAATAATAATAAAAGAAAAAAAACATGCATCAAGCAAAGATTATGAAACAATTTCCAACACATTCAGAATACTGTAAAAAAAAAAAACTTCACCGTTTAATAAGCAGAAAGATGATATCTAAATAAACAAAGGATGACTAAGGATGACCGCCCCTGGAACCCAGCTTTCACTTTAGAGTATATCTAAGTGAACAATTGGAAAACGCTAAACATATTTGAAAACCCAATATCAGCAATTACCATCTATAGTTGGAAAAGTATCTGAATTCCTTTATGAAGCTCTGTATATGATTTGTATATATACTACATAATATGCTAAAATGAAGTTCGCTTAGGAAACGCATAACACAGATCAAAATTCCCCTTTAACAATTTTCGTCAATAAACTAGAAATGTAGTGTAATTCTTTTATGTAGCTCTGTATATGATCTATATAATTTATACACACCATGTAACATGCAAAAAATTAGTTAAGTTTAAAAATGCACACCACAGCTGAAAACGCACTTCTAGCAATTATTGATCCAGTCTGTCCAGTAACCCAACTTGTCTGTCTGTCTCTGTAAATGAATTATAAATGTTATGCCATATTCCACAGTAAGAATTTTGTAGTACACCTTAGTGCTGGATAGTAATTTTAATATGATTGAAATAGTCTGACATCATTAAAATACATTTGAAACGATTTTCCCTATTATCCCATATAGACCCCATGGACCATAATGTACCGGAATTATTTTGAGTTTCCCTGTAACTGAACTATAAATGCACATGCATCATTTTCAATAGCGAACATGCCATAGTAAACATTAATAACATATATCAATTACATGGCAATCTGAGTATATTTATGCGATTTCGAGCACGGATAGGCAGATGACCAGACAAACCGAAATCAAAAACACTTTTTAACTATGTTGAAAAGTATTAAAAAAGTCCTTCCGGACTGTACCGGGAGGAAAAGGTGCCTTTCATAGTCCATGTTTTTAAAAATTCAACTCATTTTACACAAACACCCGAAGCTAAATTGCTTGGAACCCGATTATAGAAGATTCAATCTCGGTTTTCGTTAATACTGAATTTGAAAACGAATTTCAGTATGAGAGTTACAGCATAACCAAAATCAGATTGTTTCAAACGGTCAGCCAACCTAGAATTTCAAACTGCCATTTCTCTGCCATTTTTTTTTGATAAAGCCAAAACAAAAAATGTTCCGGAATTCTTGTATCACGATTTAACACTTAACCGAAACAACGTTTTCAATTTATAATTTTTTACACATCTTTCTGAATTAAAAAAAAACTTTAAAAAAAAAACTAACTGGTCGCCATTTTGAAACAAGATGGCGCATGAAACTGGCCAGGTATGTTCTGTACACATGATCAGTCACATTCATATTGGTTCATAAATACGAGAGTTCCAGCATAACAAATATCAGATTGTTTCAAAATCTCAGCCACCCTAGAATATCAAACTGCCATATCTCAGCCATTTTTTATGATAAAACCAAAACAAAAAATATTCCGGAATTCTTGTATAACGTTCTAACCCCTAACAGAAACATTTTTTTCAATTTATAATTTTTTGGTACATGTTTTGGATTTTTTTTTTATTGAAAATTTTTAACAGGCCGCCATTTTGAAACAAGATGGCGGATGAAGCCAACGAACTCGGTCGAGACCTTGGTATGTCCTATACACATACTTTGTCACATCCAAATTGGTTTATAAATAAGTGAGTTATAACATGATATATGTCAGATATATGTCATATATATATATATATATATATATATATATATATGTATGGATATATCCATATAAATCAACATTTGACCGGAGGGTGGTTTGAGTGTCTGGGGGTCATGATCGGTGAAAATATACCAAAAGTTTTTTGAATTGCTTTCCTCCGAACGGCTACAATAGGTAGCTTTTTGTAAAGAAAGCTATCTAAAAGACGAGAAAAAAGAAACCGTCTTCACCAAAAATTATTCTAATATTTTAGAAGATAGTTATGAAATCTTTTATACGATTTAAAATGACAAAGAAAGAAAAGATTGAAACTATGTATTTAAAGAATCATTAATTAGATTGTGTAGAAGATAAATAACTAAGACGAAATAGCGTGTATTGGGTGTGAATTATAGGGTATTTTCCTTTTTCTAAATAAGACACACATCACGTATGAGTGCGTGTAAGAAAAAAAATTATTTAAAGATAGAAATACCAAGCAATGTTTACTTCTTTTATCCTGATTATACTGCTTGCTGCATCGGTGAATGTGCGTAAGTGCGCATGTTTGCAGTCGGCTAACAAAAATGTATAAGTAAATAAATAAAAACATAATAATTAGCATAAGAGATATTTTTAAAAAATGTGAACAGCGCACTAATTAAAATAAATTGTATCTTCTTTAAAAAAATTGCAGAATTGTTCGAGATAATTCATGTATGATTTAGGTATTTCATATGTTTACTTGCTCATGCAAAGAATTGCAATAAATGTTGTAGAGCTGTGCAAATACTATATAATAACACAGAACATCATTGCAATAAATTATGTTTAGGACATAACAGTATATTCAGATAAGATACTTATACCTACATGAATTCCTCGTACCCGTATATTTCTGTGTGATTTGAAAGACGTTTCGCATCAAAATTTTCAGCTTTTTGTATTCTGAGCATCGCAATTAACAATTTTATAGATAGAAATTTCACTGTTTCTATTGAAATAAAGCAGAACATGGCATAACAAATATATATATATGTATGTATATAAAAAATAGTTAATTTCAGACTAATATAAGGATAGAATGTACTCATGCGCGATAAAAAAATAAGTGACTTTATTCTGATGGAAATCCTTATTTTTTTTGTAGGATCCCTGAAATATTTTCCTTTTTTTTCAGCCAGCGCATGAAGTTGTATTGGACTTATATAAAAAGCATGGCAGGATCTATGGGTGAGTTGTATTAAACTATTTTTTAGGGTATCATATGAATTTAATGATATAAACATTTAATTTTATATAAAAAGAAACACAAACTTCAATAGAATAGAATTTGATAATACATTGCTGTCCAAAATTAAAGCATTATGGAAGAAACAAAGATTAACCTTTATTTGTTGAAAACTGTTTACTAGAATTTGTACAAAAGCCTTTTCTAAAAACAATTGACATGTTTGCCAGTTGTTTAATCTCAAAACATTGAATTTAAAGTTAAATTTATGGAACTTTAAAAAAGATGTAACTTGTTTTGCAACAAACTGGCAGAAATGCAAATTTCACATTTCAGTTTTATAACATTTGGTTATCAAATTCCTGACTAAGATTTTTGGAATTTGTGAGGACTGCGCATGCCTTTTCTTGCTCTAGTAGCGCCCCCTTCTGGAAAAATAAAAGAGCCCGGCAGTAGAACTCAGAATGTCAGCGAGTAAAAACGTCGTCTGTCATATTAGAAACCAGAATTATTATGAAAATGGCCGTGAGTAAATGTTATCGCTCATGAATATTGAAAAATTATGATTAATCCTCTATGTTTATTTAATGCCGTGTGAAGTACCTGTCCTCGTCATTTTTATGTCAACTGTACTTGTGTTCGTCATTAGAACAGCCTGTTTCCTTTAGAACACTCCCACATTCAGAAGAGTCTTCACACTGGTGTCAGAACTTATGGATGTATAACAGGCTGTATTATTTGATTACTGAGTGAAAGATTCTAGTTAAATATTTAGGATAACTTTTATAGAGGTAAGGTATTTTTTTGTTTAAGCATGGCGGATCAACTGACTAAGCTTAAAAAAACTAGAGGTGTAATAAAAGCATCTATTACCTCTATCGTTAAAAAGATCGAAGATGCATGGGTTTTAGAATCACCGAATTTTGAGGAAATTGAAGAAAATTTTGCTCAGCTGGAACTGAACGGTATTGACCTCAAACGGGAAGACGCCCAAATTTTATCGTTAATTAATGATGAGGATGAAATCGAGAATAACGCAAAAGCTTCCATCGAATATCATGAAAAAATAACTTTATGGAAATTTAGAATAAACAAGAAATTGAAAAATAATAGCAAAAACGAAATTTCCCCCGTAACTCACGTCGATAATAAGCATGCGGAAGTAGTTTCGCAATCTGTTAAATTCCCTACCTTAAAGATTGAGAAATTTTACGGCGAAATAAGTAAATTTCAAAATTTTTGGAACTCATTCAAAATAGCAGTCCATGATAATGATTCACTGTCAAATATTGAAAAAATGAAGTTATTTAGGCGGTAGCGCGTATAATTCCATCTCCGGGTTTGCGTTATCAGATAAAAATTATTTGGAAGCTATCCAAATTCTGAAACAACAATTTGGTCGGAAATATCTCATTGGCACGGCACACATAAATACTTTATTATCTTTGAAACCCGTATTGAAAACAAATGACGTAGTCGCTCTACGAAAATTATTTGATACCATTCAATGCCAAATAAGAAGTCTCAGGTCTTTGGACATTGAATCAAATGGTATAAATTTGATAACCTGTTGACACCTATAATTCTTAAATCCCTGCCAAATAATCTTTCGTCAGAATATAATAAGCAATGTATAAAAAATTCTAGTGACTCGCAATCAAGCATTGATGATTTGTTATTATTTATTCGTACCGAAATAGAGTCGAGAAAAACAAAATTATGCATTTCGTAGACAAATGTTCGCTAGTGATAGAATTAATTCTGAAGTATCTCATATTTTAGCCACCGCTGAAACCTTTTGTATATTTTGTTCGAGTAATGGCCATTCGACTGAGTAGTGCAATAAATTACCCGTTGACCAGAAAATAGCTAAATTAAGGGCTCAAGGACGCTGTTTTTTATGCTTAAAAAGAGGTAAACACGTCGCTAAAGATTGTACCATAGAAAATAAAAAATGCACGAATTTCGGCAGATACCATAATGTTACAATATGTAGTTATTTATTTGGCAATGCCAATAAATTTGATAGGGAAGATAATTCGAATTCAAATGAAAAAGCACTCACTGCTAGAGTAAAATCGGATGAGTTATTTAATTTGAAAACACCGCAAACAGAAACGAAATTAATTAAAACATTACCAACAGTAGATATCGAATGTGGTAATAAAATATTACATGGTGTAGTAGATTCTGGAACGCAAATTTCTATAATAAAGACTGATTGTGTACCCGAATACTTTAAAAATCCTTGTGGTACTATAATATTGCAATCTGCATTCGGACACCAACTGAAAGCTCCTTTAATAAATATTCCATTGAGTATTGCAGTTGATAAATTAAACCCCAAGATATATCCTAATATTATGATAACATGTGCTGTAGTTGATAATTTAATTAATGATCTAGTACTTTCTCTTGATACATATAATGAATTAAATAATTTGAATAAATATAATGAAAATGAAAAGGCATTAAATTGCAATGTTGACGCGATAAGTGACAATACGAAAGAAACCAACACTGTTGATCTGTCTGCTTCAATTTTAGACCATGTGTCAGTTGAAAATGCGAATGCAAACGAGAACATTGATCATACACCTGGCGACGACCCTGATACTTTTATAAATGATTCAGAGAAATTTAAATGCCAACAGAAAAACGACCCTTCGTTAAATCAGTGTTCGACAGCTAACAAAAATGAATTTAATAGCTTTTGCGTTCATGAGAATTTCTTATATCACTTGGATAAATTATTCGATGAGACGAAAAATAACCCTCACCCGCGTACTAGTATTACACAATCGATCACGAAAGAAACTAATAATAATGAAAATGACATATGTACTGTTGCCGATTTAATCGTAATGGAGAGGTATCAAATCGAAACGGAAATTCATTATAAGGAAGAAGATCCCCAAATTAGGCAAGCAGAAGAAATTTTACATAATTCAAAATATTTAAAAGTCCAAAATTATTTACAGAGTGAACACAATATTATGAAGGATACTCCCATAGTTAACAATGTAACTTCAATTTTCAAATCCTCAAACTATGCAGTCACGCCTGATGAAGAAACCGAATACGAAACCGCAAATTATGCTAAAAAGAATGCAAGTGCTTTGGATAAATATTTGATTGCATCAGCAGACATGAAGGAAGAAAATATAAGACAAAGCATAATTTCTGAAAATAAAGATTCAAAAGTTGATGTCACGACAACAGAAGAATCTTACTCTATTTTCAATAATACAATGCCAAAAACACTTGAAGGAAGTTTCGAATCCAGCACGATTGAGTTCAGCGAGAAACAACCTTTTGTTTACGATGAAAATTCTGACTACATTATAGTCAATGGTTGTGTGAAATCACATGAAATAGCAAACAAAGAACCCGATGTATTCCTTAAGTTAAATCATCCTGACAACATGATGTTAGAAAAATGCCAGAAGAAATCTGAGAAGATTGATGAGTTTACAGAGACTAAGGAAGTGACAATTGACGAAAATAAAAATGAAACCGAACTTTCTAAACATTATGATAAAGTGAAAATAAAGGAAACTGTGAGGAAGAAACAGTATACACGTGATGGCTTTCGCCGAATGAACAATACATTTAGTACGGGAAGACAGCGAAAACGAAAAAAAATAAAATTTCTAGATCATGTGGTAGGATCCGGTATACATGCACCCGATCCCGACAAAGTATCAGCGATACAAAACTTAGAAGTTCCTAAGTCAAAGAAAGATGTCAGAAGCATATTAGGTCTTTTATCTTACTACCGATCCTATGTTCCTTCATTCTCCGACATAGCTCGTCCATTGATTGAACTTACCAAGAAACGTGCCCCTAATGAAGTTACCTGGTCTGAGGATTGTGACAAAGCCTTTTTTGAGTTGAAACAGGCGATCAGTAAATCACCCATCTGTTATATTCCCCGAACTTTCAGAAACCATTTATTATACACGCAGATGCTTCTTCGTATGCGATAGGTGATTGTCTATCTCAAAAAGATGAAAATGAACAAGAGCACCCCATTGCTTTTACAAGTAAAAAGCTCTCCAAATGCCAAGAGGGTTATGCTACCATCGAAAAAGAAGCTTATGCTGTTATCTTCGCCCTGAAAAAGTTCGAACACTATATTTATGGTTCGCAAGTAACTGTGGTGAGCGACCATAATCCTTTGAAATTTCTCACGGACTGTGCACCTCAAAGTGCGCGCCTTCAAAGATGGGCCCTTGCACTACAGCGTTTTCAAGCCCAAATAACGTACCGACATGGGAAACTCCACGCGAATGCTGACTCTCTAAGTAGGCTACATGCCTCACATTGGACTTAAAAACTTTGAACATTCTCTTTTTTTTCTTTTGTGTTACAAGTCTGAACTTTAAAAACTATAACTTTATCCTAGAACTTTAAAATATTAGTATATTAGTGTTATAGTGTATTCTGTTTGTTTATTTTCTTTGATATTCTTTAAGTGTTTGAATTTTTATATTAATATGTTTTAATTGTTTGTTTAGATATTGACTAGATATTGATTTGTCTCAAAAGACTAAATCAAATTCTCGAAAGGGGGAGGTGTGAGGACTGCGCATGCCTTTTCTTGCTCTAGTAGCGCCCCCTTCTGGAAAAACAAAAAGTAGAACTCAGAATGTCAGCAAGTAAGTTCGTCGTCTGTCATATAAGAAACCAGAATAGTATGAAAATGGCCGTGAGTAAATGTTATCGGTCATGAATATTGAAAAATATGATTAATCCTCTATGTTTATTTAATGTCGTGTGAAGTACCTATCCTCGTCATTTTTATGTCAACTGTACGTCATCTTATTAAACTTGTGTTCGTCATTAGAACAGCCTGTTTCCTTTACAACACTCCCACATTCAGAAGAGTCTTCACAGAATTGTATGCTATTTTTCTGAAGGTTTACTCTTCAAATCGTGAAGATTTCCGGAAGGAATTTGGTAAGCTCCTATTCGGCGACTTAATACTAGAATGGCTGGAAAATTTACACTTGTTTTATAAAAATATTTTACACCAGAATTTTAATTTAAAACTATTTAAATTATTTCTGTGTGTAATACATTTATCTTATTTTATGAAGAAATTTATGGTTTGAATCGGAATATACTTATTTGGTACTGTTCAAAATGACTGCTGATGGCCGTTCTAGTGTGCCGACTTGTTGTCACAGAACTCCGTTGCAATCTGGTGAATAAACTATCCAACCATTCAACTGATAGCTTCAATTTCCAAGTATATTTATTTATATATTATCATTTTACACTATAGATTCTTGATGAGGAATTAGCATGATTAGGAGCATTAAAGTCCATTAGCAAAGAATCTGAGACTGCTTCCCTATACCTTAGACTGGTAACAGAATGTCCATCAAAGATACACAGTTCGGTGTGGCCATTTTTCGTGATTCCTCCTATACTATTAAAACACCTTCATGGAAATTGAATGCTTCATGAACAAGAGAAGGTCAACTTCATGTTTCTTGCTCTTACCAGATCAAAATATACTAGAGTCACAGAGTAATCTAGTCTGAGTCGCGATTATATCTGGATTCCTTTGTAAACAGTACACGATCTAATTCCTCTTAGTTCCATTGAAAATGAAAACAACGCCAACATAAAAGGGTCCCTTTAGATGTTGAATTATGAATCCAACCAAATAGTTTTCTTGCATACAAAGTCAACTCTATGAAGATTTTATACAGCAATAGACCGCCTTATTCAAGTTTGACTGGCAGCTTGCAAGTCTCTTGTTGTCGGTTTATGGTTTCTGAGATCCGCCAAAGACAGAAAACCGTGTAAGCAGTTGTTGCTCTTGGTGTGCCTTCAGTTATGTTTCACTCACCTCCAGTCTATGAATTAACCTCCAATTTTCTCTTCACATAAATTATATATTTGAATCGTATAACTAATGAAAGCCACTCACTATCAGAAACTATAATGATTTTAAACATTACTACGCACCGTAATTCCAAAATGCATCCGTTGCGCGACATGGGATCAGAATTAACTTAAATACTCACCATTACTAGTCATTAGAGGACAACTTTAATCCGAGGGCATAGTTTTTTTTTTTTTTATTATCCTTAATTATTGACGAGAAGTACATCAAACAAAAAATTTAATTTGATTTTCTGATACATTAAAAATCGGTGGTCGTGCAGGCTATCGGCCATAAAAAATAACCGTATAAAATCTTTTTGAGACCAAATATATCCAAGTGTTTAGAGATAAGCAATGAGTTTGTTTTCTAGCTATTCCGCAGTCTTGGCTATTAAGTTGAAACGAGCGACACTGCACACTAGTTTTGTGAAAAAAGATGTTTTTAGAGTCATAAAAATGATACTTTTATATAAAAAAGAAGCCTAATGCTATATGTAAAAAATTATTTGTACATTAATTCAACACTAAAAAATAACGTCATATCGTTAACAAATTCAAAAGTTGCAACAAAACAACTGGGCGTTTAAGTGTCAATACATTTTAGATGATAAAATTATATGGTTTGTAAGCACTTTAACAGTAAGCACTTTGACAGAATTGTCACCTGTATCTCTTTTATTAAGTATAATTATATTTTCCTCTATTTTATTTTAGCGAGTGATTATTATTGTATTTTGCTGTGTTTAACACCTAGAATGATTTTCATAAATTATCATAAATATTAAAGAATGATATAATATAAATTTATGATATATATAATACAGATTCCATCTAGCAAGGGCAAAATTGAAAATTTTGCGAGTTTATTTTTAATTAATTAATTAATTAATTTTTGAAATAAAAATTTCTTGAATCATAGAACCAAATCAGAAGAAAATCAGCATGTAAAACCTTGAAATGCTAAAAAACCAAGAAAATCGAAAAACGATTAGAAAACCTATCGTTATTCCGCACACAAATAACTCCACGACTTATCAAGTAAGACGACTCCAGATTAAATCTCGAACGGGATGAAGTTTTTAATATTTGTGCATTGAATCAAATAAAAATTATATTCATTAAATATTTATGTAGATCATCATAATGCAACCGAGAGTGCAGCAACATTCATTTCGCCTGGAATACGACAATTGTAAGACAGATTCATATAAAGCAGAAGATAAACTCTTTTGATACTCAGTCCTAAATGGAATTATGTAGACGCCTGCTTTATCACAATTTGTCACTGAGAATCAAAAAAGTTTATCCAATGTTGGTATGACATCTTGAAAATTCAGAGAAAGGTTAAAAGAATATTTGTCGGATATCAAGTTCAGTAAATTAAGTACAACTTTGTCCAGATTACATCAAAAAGAAAATATAAAAATAAACTTCGACAAAGCTAAAATAATTTTTCCAACATCCAACCACTACTTTCCCATGATTCGTGAATTCATTGAGATTTTAGTTAAAAATGGTAGTGCGTGCAACGACGTCATTTCTTATAATGTTACGGCGATTTGGTTCAATATTCTAGGTATTTCAATAGGATTAGCACCTGAAAATTCAACTTAATTTTTCCCACTCCTCTCTTTTAGAGAAATAGACTGGCTTCGTTTGCACATGCGTAAATTTTTTTTTTTTTGTTTTTCCTCGTATGTTTTCTCTTCCATTCATAATTTTCTTCCCCTTGAAAATGAACACGTGTGCGTCTCGAAAGTTCTCGGGGCATATTATGTAAACCTAACATCTTTACATATGTTTTTTTTAATATTTTATCACCTTTTAAGTAAATAAGTAAATGTTTTTAATTATTATATAATTTTAAAGCACTTTAAAAAATTAAAATAAAACTGCAGTTCAATACACGTATTTTAAATTCGGAATTCCAAACAATGAAGTTCCCAATGACATCTACATTATATTTCAGGAAGTTTGAATTTAGAAGACCAGTTCTAGAAGTATCTGAACCTGAATTGTTACGGGACATACTTGTTAAAGATTTTCCTATTTTTAATAAAAGAAGGGTAAGTTTATAAAAAAGAAATATTAGTTTAATAATTTTAGATAAAACATTCACCTACTCTTATCTTAAAGCAGCTGGTTTTCTTTAACCTTTCGTTTCCATATATTCTATACCGGAGCAATTTTTCTTTTTTCGATTGTTTCTAGGTATTGTCTCTAAATAAGACAAAAATATGCAATTTTAATTGGTTTTGTTGTTATAGTATCACACATTGCAGTTTTCAATTAGAGTCTTGCATCGGGTTAGTAACGCTATTTCAGCCGAACTAGACCTCTCGGTCCAGGAAATGTCTGGTTGACGCTATATGTACGTCGCGGATCGGATTGACTTTAAATATTTCGGATTCTGGTCGATTTCGGGTTCAGATTTTAATGTTTTGGGTCGGATTCGGATTGCATTTATTTTTCAGTAGAAAGGCTTGACCGTTTTTCAGTTGAAAAAAAAACTATGTACCTAAATATTAATGAGTGTACACGTATCAATTTTTATGCAAAAAGATAAAATTGATATAAGAGATATAATTTTAGACTACTTTCCCACAATTATATCAAAATATGCATTAATTTGCTTTTA
This sequence comes from Maratus michaelseni, assembly GCA_963931845.1. Classification (NCBI taxonomy): domain Eukaryota; kingdom Metazoa; phylum Arthropoda; class Arachnida; order Araneae; family Salticidae; genus Maratus; species Maratus michaelseni. The sequence goes on along the minus strand of OZ007586.1, from coordinate 38,335,414 downwards.
CTTCATCCTAGGGTTTGAATATATTGATTTAACGTTGGGTTTTGGATTGATTTTACTTAGCATTTTCAGGTCCGGGGTGGGTATAACTCGACCCGTGCAGGACTCTATGTGCAATGGGCACTGGAGCAATACTTTCTGACAATTTGTTATATACAAGACTTCAAAAACTGTTGTACTAATGATAAACAGTGGGAAATTTCAGTATTCTATTTTTATGGAATCATGGAACACTGTTAAAACTTTTGCGCTGGTTTGAACCAAATTTTGGTTCTGCAGTAGCTGCAACCATAAGATGGAGAAATCTCATTCCAACATTTGGAGCTAAGGCTCAGCAGGATCTCCAAATATTGGAACGAGATTTCACTATCTTATAGTTGCAGCTACTGCAGCACCAAATGTTGGTTCAAACCAGCACAAAAATTTTAACAGCGTAGGTAAACACAAAACTTACGCAACGTCGAAGTGTCGCGAGTCGAAAGAGTACGAAAAGTTTAATTAGTTAAAGAAGGCATCTGGTTATAACAGTCTTGCTTCTAATATCAACACCTTCATTTGTTCTCCAAGAAGCCAATAGATTAGACTAAACTTGTCCGTGGCCAATTTTTCAAGAGTTACGGGGAAAAATAAGATACCCATCCTGGAGCATGCATTGGGAACTGGAAACTTAACATTTTTAATCAAAATCAATCCTATGCAGTTTTTATTTTCATTCTATTTCAGGAACTTTAGACTGCTTATAAAATAAAAGTTAAAACAATGCCCTTCAAAACTTCAGGAGGTTCTCAAAAAATATTTTCGTCGCTTAACAACACGAAACTTTCTCACATATTTTCTGACTCAATTTACTTTCAAGCATGATTATTGAAGTGATTTATAATCGAACTGTTTTATTCATTTTCCGATAAATAAATTACATCTTGAGTTTTAAGGGATGTTGTTTCAGGACGGCAATTGTTTTCCTTTCTTGCGCTGTCGTGACCGGAATTTCGGTTAAAAACGCCAATTTTGACAGCATTTTTTGAAAAATCTTCTGCTTTTTCCGAAAAACGGAAAAACAGTTCGATTACACAGTTTCTTGATAAGAGAACCTGCCAACTGGATACGTTTGCGAACAAAAATGAATTAAAAAATGTGTCAGTAGATTTAAGAACAACCTTAACAGTAAACATAGCATAGTTTCATAAAGAAGTAAAAAAACAAAAACATATTACATAAGAATTTAAATTAACATGCAAACCAGAAGGAAAACTAACATTTCTAGAGATGAAAAATTTCTTTGAACCATAACAGATAAAATGGTAAAATTTAGATACTATTTAAAACAAATGAAAATCACTCTGAGTTTCCCTAAACGAGATATGACTCATTGCAGTTTTTGCAGAATAATTTAACAGTTGCTTTCATACAGAGAAGCGTAGAAGAAAAATGTATATTAACAGTAAAATGTACTGAAATATGCAACAAAATACGCAGATACGTATTTGATGTCTAATCATTACACGTACGCATAAACAAACATACACACATACACGCAGATAGAGATATACAAAAATAGATATAAATATATATCTTCAGCAGTAGCAATAGGTCTTCATTCTAGAATTCGCAGCCTTCTGGATGTGTAATACGTAAATAAACAAATAAAATTCCCCAATTGAAACTGTAACTTTAGTTCTAATTGATCCAAGAAACAGAGCAAAAGTATCGTTTTTAATTCGTAGAAGGTTCTTTATAAATGTATATATTTACCGTATTATTTACTGGATAGCTACAAATATCGCAATAAATAACGCAAGAAAATATACATATAGGGTGCCCCTTCTTATCGTTGACCAATAGCTTATTTCTAAACCGTTAGTTTTAATCTTATAGTTCCGATTGCAAAAATTTTTCAAACATTGTTCTTCATCGTATGAAAATCGATTTATGAGAAAATGGTTAATTCTTAAAAATTGGAACTATGTCTGTAAATTTAATGGTTTAGGAATTAGCTATTCGTCAACGATTAAAATGAACACACTGTATATGGCACTGTAATGGTTATATGTTTTTCAGATTTTATTTGGTAGATAACGTGTTTGACATGTTGGCCATCTGATGTTACAACGCGGCGGATACGTGACCCAAAATACTACAGTTAAAATTATTACCCTCTAGAGTTTTGTCATAAATACGCATTCGCAAAATAAAATTGAACCAAACTTTATAGTTCCAATGTGTCATATTTTATATTTTGTATTCGAAAAACCCTCTGAAAATACAAGGTTACATAACTTTAGAATGAGTAGCTGCTGATATATAAATTGCCACTGGCTCGAAGGTATACGGCGAAAACTTAATAAAATATATAAATAAATAACATGATAATTTTAAAAGATAAATGCATTTTGTGCATTTTCATGCATTTTAACATAAAAAGGCATTATTTGTACGATCAGACAGGGAAATTACAAATTACCCATATTGCATTATGTGTACGATCAGTGGGGGAAATTACAAATTACACATATTTCAGATAATAAACATTTCATACAATTTAAGACAGTAAAGTTCGGCGAATGTGTCTAGAAATAAAAGATTTTTACATAAATCAGGAAAAACGCTTTATAGCCGTTCGAAGTAATCTCTGTTACTTCCAATGCACTTTTCACTTTGACTGTACAGTTCCTGAAAACTGCGGCAGAAAACTTTTTCTGTATTGCTGGGCAAACCTGCGTAACATACATGGCTTTGACTGTCTGCTCCTTTTAAGGCTCGTTTTAAGTGCAGGAAGAGAAAAAAGTCTCTTGGAGCAAGTTAAGTGGAGGGCTGCAACGTCTCTAGTGGCCATAAACCATTTCACGACAAAGGATGAATGTGGCTGGGCAAATTTAAATCCATGTAAGACATATTCTCCGTGTGATACCGAAAGAGGACTTTCGCGAATGTGTCTATAAATAAAAGACTCTTACATAAATAAGGAAAACGCTTTATATTTGTTTGAAGTAATGCCTGTCGCTTGCAGTACACTTTTGACTTTGACTGTACAGTTCCTGAAATCTGCGTTAAACGTCCTTTTCTGTACTGCTGGGAACATATTTGTAGCATACAGGGCTTTGACTGCCTGAATCCAAAAATCATGCACCTTTTAACGCTCTTTTTCAGTAGGGAAGAGAAGGAACTACTGGCTACAAACCATTTCACGACAACGGACGAATGTGTCTGGGCTAATTCAAAGCCATGTAAGAATGCGATACCAAAAGACGACTTTGCTTACAATTTTCATGAAATGTACAATTGTTGTCTAAAGGGCATTGCAAACGACTCACATTATTTCGAAGGAATATTAATCGTTATGTTGATTTAGATAAGAATCATTTGTTTATCGATTCATTTACAGAGCTTTATCATACTGTCATACCTCGTATCATAGGCACTAAGATATATAAGTAAGACCTGTGGTATTTTTAAATTTTATTTTAAATTTAATTAATTAATTTATTTTGAAGGAATTTAAAAGCGGTGATGAGATCTCGAACAAACTAGTTAGCGTGCTGAATGGGGATGACTGGAAGCGAATTCGTACCATAATAACGCCAGCATTTACTTCAAAAAGAATGAGACAGGTAAGCAGTTTCATAGCAATCATTAAGATTATTCATACTGTGTGATATATGCAATTACATATTTCTTGAAAATGTTGTAATCTTGCTTGTTAGGGATTTCGTTTCACGAATATTTAATAATTAAATTCAATATTAAATTTATAAAGAGGGCAAAATTCCTGACGGGATATCTCAGATTAGGAGGAATGGAATAATAACGATCATAAATATATAATAGTGTTTCATGGCACAATGACGGACGTGGCACAGTGGCTTTTCCTTAAATCTTGACCAAAACTCGAATCGTTTTTCACTTTTCTGAGTTTACTTCGAGAATAATATAATAGTCAGAATTGAGAATTATGTTACTAAATATCTAGAGGGCTTCTATTTTATAAACCCGTAGAGTTTACGGGTATCCTGCAGTATTACTTTATGAACTTCAGTGCAAAATTGAAGCCATTTCATGCTTTTATTTAGTGAAATAATTAAATACTCAATAGTATTTTTTTTTTCAGAAAATGCACATGAAAGCAATTAAAATTCTTCATTTTGTAAAAGTAATGGTATAGTTTGTTTGTTGCATTCATTGTTTCTACGGGATGTGATAGAATATCTAGCTTTTTTCAAAGAGATGTGTATCCAAATATGAAATTAATCTGGTTGCTTTTCTTGAAATTCTTACATACTAACAATTTTAAATTGACAGACATATAAGTCTCAAAACACATTTCATCATAAAATACCAAAAATGATCCTTAAAAATAATTAATTTTTAGCTTAAGAGTGAAGATCGTTAATTTTTTAAATATTCAGCATCATGAAACCATGAGCTAAATTAAACCATTTGCATTTGCCCTACGTAATAAGAATGAACTATCTATGTTCTAAAGACATTAATCTAAAATTATGTGCAGCCACGCAGAGTGAAATTTTATTTCCGGGTTTCGCGCAGCCAACGAAAGAGACAAGCCGTAACACTGCCTTCGATTTTTAATGTCACGTGACCACGATAGGCTGGTTTCCAAGAATTGCCGGATTACCAGGTGATCAAGGTAGACCATAAAGTTTCGGAGATCGGTACAGTGTCGTGGGTTTTTTTTCTAGCGTTTTGGTAAATTTTCTCGCTGTGCGTGGCATAAAAGTTTAATGTATGCAAATGGAATTACTTTGTTTATAAAGAAAACACAAGAATGATACAGAAAATAATGGGCAGCTAGTTTTTCAAACATTGTGATTATACGTTTCTTGAAAATGTCATAAGTTTCTAAGGAACAGGAGAAAAATGAATGGATACCCGATTACAGCGGATCGCCACTGGTCGTGTAATTATAATTCAATCTTCCGTAAACCTTTTGGAGTTGATCAAATCAGAGTGTTTTTAAAGTTTATGGTTTCCGAACGTTGTTTTCAAGCGTAGATCGTAGGAGCAGCACCCCCTAGTACTTAAAATAATACCTATAATCATTAATAATACCTAGAATCAAGAAGACATACGTTTGTCTTCAACTTGTTCAGAATGTTTTAGTATATAGAAAACCAGAATTTATCAGAACATTGTTTTTGCACAACCAGCTAGACATTATTTGCCAGGGAAGTTCTGAGATATTTTTATAGTTTAAAAGTAGCTGATGCAGGAACAATACAAGTCACTTGCACTTCTGGGGTAAGAAAGAATAACCTCTTACTAATTCTGCTAAATATAATCGTATAAAAAGATAGAGGTAAATATATTGGGAATAATTTTTACTACTAAATGCTATGCATAAATTATACATCAAGAAAAGTCTAAATATTAAAAATTTAACAAACTTCTTTTTTCTCAAATAGTAACACCCTCTTTTGACTCTTTATTTCAGTTCCTTAGATCAAATAAGCCCGGAAAAGTATAAGCCAGTAATTCAGTATAGTACTTTTCGAATTATTTAATCCAAGAATTCCATGATTAGACATAGCAAAGATTACGATTAAACCATTCTTTTACTAAAATATAAAAGCAATACCTATATAGAACATATACACATATATACGTAATCGGGATATGTTGTTAAAGTGTTTCCTTAGATTGTCCATTGCAGATTGCTGGAATTTGCTTCATGACTGTGAATAATTAATACACGTGACTTATCAAGCTACTCACACGCAGTTCATTCTGATATTTATTTATGCATTTCTCAAATTATAAAAATGACTTCATGGATGACTTTATAATTTGAATTGGTGTTCTCGATAGTGAAACTCGACTAAACTCGATTGCTTCTTTCTCCCTTTTACAATAAATATGATTGCTTCGTTCGCATTTTAGATTATAACAAATATCTGTCACTTAAAAGTGATATAGATAAGTATAATCGCTTCTATAGTTAACAACTGAAAAGCGAAAAGGGTTGAGTTTGTTACTACAAAATGCATATGCAATATACCTGATAGTTGCAGCATATCAAATAAGTGTCTTTCTAGGAAATTGACGTTACACCATTCCTTCTAAGCAAATTAAATCTAAAAATAGTTTTTAAGTAAAATGTTCTTAATAACATTAAGCAAAACAAAGCTATAAGTTATAATATACTATATTTGTGTTCTTTTGTAGATGACACACATTATTAATGCAGTTTCTAACACTGTCGTTGAAGTATTAAGGAAACATGCTGATGAAGGAAAACCCACGGAATTCAGAAGGTAAAATAAACATAAAAACACACTATATGGCCAAAATTCCCCTAGCTTTCGATTTTAGATGCTTTGTTAAATATCTACATAAATACTTGACGAATTCTTTTGGAACATCAAGAATATAAAGAAAATGTTACAAACAATTTTTTTCATCATGAAGGCATTTAAGGATCCAATAACAAATTGAATAAAAATATAATATTTGACATTGCTCGGTAAAATAAAATGCTTTAAATAATCTGTAGCTGTAGCCTATGATTATGTAGATTTTGTACAACATGCGTGTTTATTTGTGTAAGAATATCCCATATATTCATGGAGATATTAAGGTTTCTTTAAAAAAATCAATACATTTCAGCATGATTTTTGTTTATAGCATTCAGGTTTTTCAACCAAACATAACGCCAATTTTAGGAAACTTGACAAAGTATGTTAGAAACAATTTGTAGAAAATTCCTTATCGCCCGGATATTTTTAGGAAGCAACTGAAATTCAGCTCATTATATCGCCGACAACTTTCTATTCAACTGGCTTTTACTAAATTATGCAAAAATATTTTGTTATCTTTAGCGCATGTGCAATTAAAAATTATTTCACACACATGCTGCTTTATCCAAATATTCAATATATTTATGTTCAAATTGTAGTATTTTGTTTTTACTTTAATTTGTAAGTTTCGAAAAAATGGTGTTTATTTTGTTTCAATTCCATGCATGCTATAAGCGAAACATGCGGAACTTTTTAAAGAAACATTTATATATCCATGAATATACGTGCTGTTCTTGCCTACATAAACAAAAATGTTGTACAAGATCCACATAGTCATGTGGTACTACTAAAGATCATTTCGATCTTTTTTTTACAGGTTGATCGCAAATATTATTTTTTTATTCATTTTGTTGGTAGTTCTCTAATTTCCCTCGTGTTCAAAACTTCGCTGAAAAATATGAGTTTAAACATGTTCTTTATTTTCCTGATGTTCTAGAAGAATTCGTCAAATATTTCTCTAGATATTCAACAAAACGTCTTAAAATCGAATGTGTCCTGTTACTTTTAATCGTATACATGTGCAATTTGTGTACTTTTTGAGAAGCATTTTTAAAGCTATCCTCTGCTTTAGATTAAATATAAAAATATTCCATCTAGTACTGGATGTAATTTTCAATTTATTATGTATTGTTATTCACTCAGTTTTTATAATCAGCATGTATTTTATATATTCAATAATTCTAACAAAAATATTTTTGTTTGATTAGTATATTTGGATCTTTTACGCTAGATGTCATTGCGAAGTCTGCTTTTGCTACGAACATCGACTCCCTGAATAATCCTGAGAATATTTTTGTGAAACACGTAAAAAAATTCAGTAGTAAAACCACAATACTTCGATTTTTAATACTTGGTAAGTTCAAATTAATAAAATATCATATACAATAATTTATTACACTAGTCTACCCGATTTTTGGAACTAATAAGTCAGAGGGCGTTTTATAAGGATTTTTTAATTCGATAACAGAAAATGTAATAAAAAATGCTCGATCACATCACGTTTTCTAGTTATATAACTTTAACCACTTAACCGTTTTGCCCGAACGCCGCTCGGGCAAAAAAGAATTTGCTTGCTTTGTTACAAAATGCTTTTGGAAACCAATAGTTTTTAACTGTAATCTTCGCTTTGTTAATTGACAGACAATTTTTTATTATATAAGACAAATATTTTCCTAAGGGAAAAGTGGTGTATTGTCCCAATTTTTAGTTTATTGTGTCAAAAAAAAAAAAAAAAAAAAAAAAAAAAAAAAAAAAAAAAAAAAACGAAACTGTTAAGGGGTTTAAGATATAAATTATCAAACTAATATTGGAAAAAAAATATGTACTGTAACCTATAAAAATTTTAACAGAAATCGATTTCTAGAAGATTTAAATATGTGAATCCGAAATTACAGCTCATTCTGCTAGGTAGTTCTGAGTTATGTTTAAAAATTTACCTAAGCCCAGTTTCTGTTACTGCATTTTAGATGTCAAATAATTGATAGTATCAGCTTCGTATTCGCAGTTACTTTTAAAAGAATGCAAGCTGAAATGGAGTTAGTTGCCAAGAGGTTTCTACATGATTTTTTTATATTATTCATTTCCAAAAATAATGACTCAATTGTCAAAATGGCAAGCGCCAGCTTCTTAACACAATTTTTTTTTGCTTCTGGAATCGAATTCCAAGTTGTCATAATTTTATTATCGACATTTTTGCTTATTATCTCTATTTTCCAATAATCTCCTAATCCTCTCTTAATCTCAAATTTTTTAGCCAATATTGAGATAGATTTGGATTTAATAAATTGCATTTCAGTTTCTTCCATCAATGTGACAATGACAACCAATCGAATCAGATTCAGATTCAACCAAGCTGAGAGGCCTACCATATAGCTTTAGCCTGTGCAAGCCCTGCTTGGCAAGTTTATTCAAAAATATAATACATATTTGACAAAGCAGCACTCATGCGGGCTTGCTGAAATTATTATACCTTTAGGCTTTATAAAAGCCCGAGATTTGACATTTCATTAGTCTTAGATGAAATTACAAATTAAGTATAATTTTTTGAGTACAAGTAAGCAATGAAATTTGAGATAACAATTAAACTTTTAGATGAAAATATTTGAAAAATAAAAGATTAAACGAGTCATAACAGAATAAACATTTTTTTCCAGAGGCAACATCTGGAATGCCATTAATTTTTTTATGTAAGATTAATATGCTTTATCTATATATAAATTCTCGAAGTACTGACATTTTAAGTATTTGTTAAATTATTATTTAACTTATTGTATATAGGTCAGAACCTCATCTATAAATTCAGATACAAGCAATATAGATATGAAATAGTATGTAGCTCTTTGAGTGCAAAAATGCACACAAAATTAATTTAAGTATAGATATAATAATTTCTCTTTGAGTGCTAATTAAATAAATGACTCTTTACAGTTTTAAATGCTAACAGAACAGAATATGATAAATATATAACTCTTTGCTTACGACCTATAATAAGTATGAATATGCTATAAATTTATCTTTGAGTACTGGTTGAAAAACTACCACATATTATTTGAATGCAAAGAATAAGAATAAGAATGAAAATAATAAAATAGTATATTACTGTTTCAGTGCAAGCTTAAAATAAATATGGATATATAAATTTATCTTTGAGTGCCAACTGTATTTATAATTTTTGGATGCTAATAAATTTTATAAAGTGCTATAAACTTATTAAATACAACATTCGACTGTTAATAGGGAGGTTATAACAATGTTATGGATGATACAATATTATACAATGTTAAATAAGAAAATGATATGAACTTTACAGTGCAATTTTCATTATTTACAATACATAAAAGTTACTATAAAGTGAGATGAAGTTTTTGAATTATGAATGCAGCTCGATGATGGAGATAGTCTATAATGTTATATACAATGATGGAGAAAATTTTTGGATTATTTACAGCTATTTATGGAGTTTATTTAAATGTTCGTGTTTGGGAGCGAGAAATGTTTTTCGCGAGTACGAAGATGTGTATTTCTGTTTTTTTCATAAGAGTTGATGGGAGTTTGCTGATAAGAGTTTGTGGTATCAAATTCAAACTTAGCTTCTGTAAATTGACCCATTTTGTGCAATTTTACTCTATTTTAATTTAGAACCTGAATTTATCCCGTGCCATAAATAATCTGTTGCGTTACCACGCCGTTCCTGAACATATGCCGTCCCTGAATGGCGTATCCGCTGGTACGCCGTTCCTGAACTAGAATAAAGATTTCGCGTTAAAATATAAACAATTGTAAATTGTACGCTAACAATTTTAAAGAAAAGTATTGTTGCAAATCTAACTGTTTCATTTTATGAAGAAATAGAACAAATATGCTTACATTGAAAATTTACAAAAAATATTATAATCATACCCTAAATAATGTGAATATAAGGAAATTACACAGGCATGCATTAAATCTAAAACAATATGCTTGCAGGAATTAAGAGTCTACACCAGTGACGAGAAGACACACGCCAGCGACTTTTAAACCAATGGAATCGTTCTTTTCAAATTTCTCGTTTCCATTTTAATATTTTTAAATGGTTTGATTTGGATCGGAAAGTTGAGGTCGATCTCTAACTCTCTCTCTTTTTACTTTTTAGATTTTGGCAGCAGATTTTTATTATGTGATGTGATCACTTTCATTTTCGGAACCAGTTCCGAAAGTGAAAGATGAAAGGCGATAATATACAGCTAGAATATTTTTTTCTTGTTAGAAATTATGTGAAAGATAAAACATCACTGCTAAGTTTAAAGAAATAATTAAACCGAATTTGTCAATAAGTGAAGCAGAATCACTCTATCGATGTAAAATTTTTAATCTCATAACTTTAATAAAAATAAAATTACAGATAATGCAAAAAAAAAAAAAAAAAAAAAAAAAAATCTCAAATACTAAATCTTTATACATGGTGCCCTTTTTTATCGTTGACTAATAACTAATTCCTAAAACATTAGTTTTAGAGCTAGTACCAATTGCAAAACTGTTTCAAATGTTGTTCTTAATGGTATGAAAAATCATTTGAAACAAAATAGTTAATTTTTGACTGGTTAAGAAATTTACATTTTTATGCTGTCCCTATGTCTTATAAGTTATACAGGCTGTTTCAGTACCAAGGTTACAAACTTTAAGATGTGGTAGAGTACATTACAACAAACAATTTTTGTACAGGAAAGTAGGGATGCAATCGACTCAAAATTACAGGGTACTTCACTTGAGCTCAAATTTTGCTCATAACTTTAACAATAATGAAGATATTTTAACGATATTTACAACATAATTAATTTGCTGTGTGAAAAATACCATAAAATCTGTAAAAGTGTTAGAAGTAAACTGTAATTCGACTGGTACACCATATTAATGTAAACTAATTTTTAAAAAGTCGATCATCTAATTTAGAATTGTTTAATGCGAATGATGACCACTTCCACCCAAATCTCGTAATATTGTCTCATTTAAGATAGTAGAAGCCGCCACCATCGACATCCAATCAACGCTAACTTAGACGATCCCCTTTTCGGAATGCAGTTGACATTACATACGGTGCACTGACCGAATTACTGTGTACTTCTAACACTTTTCATGATTTCATGACACTCAGCAAGTTAACAGTGTTGAAAATATCGTTAAAATATCTTCATTATTGTTAAAGTAATGAACAAAAATCCGACTTCGGATTGAAGTGAAACACCCTGTAATTTTGGCTAAATAAGTAGATTACGACTCCGGTTTCCTATTCAAAAATTGTTTGTTGTAGGGTACTGTACCACCTTTTAAAGTTTGTAACCCTGGTACTGAAACACCCTGTATTTGGAAAAACGTTATCCATAAGTAAAATAGTAAAAGTTCAATTTGTACGAAGAAAACTTACGCAGTGATGATATCCTCCAATCAAGCCTTTCAGTGTTTTCTTGAATTTACGTGCTTTTATTTTGTTTCAGTGCCAGAAAATGCTAAACATTAATAAAATTCAAAGTATCATGACTCCAAAAATTTTGGTCCTAGAAGAATGGAAGTTTTGTTGTTTTACGAGGAGACATTTTTTTTAGTATTACTTATAAGACCCAGGAATAATATAAAATCTTAAATTTCATAACTTTTTATAAAATAACTATTTTGACGTAAAGTACTTTGATATGATGAAGAACAACCATTAACATATTTTTAGAATTGGAACTATACATCAAAAGATAACGGGTTATGAAATATTTATTAGTCCATGATAAGGAGAGACACAAAAGAAATTTAAGGAGTATTTATTTTAAGATAAATTACATGCACTGTAGTTATTAACCCTCTGACCGTTTATTCCTTGATTTCCACGGGCAACACATTTGTAGAAAAGTTTAAATAATACACAATGTTTGAAGCAAATTTGTTTTTTAAAACATTCAACAGTCAAAGGGAAAAAATGCAAATGATAAATTTACTACATATATAAAAAATATGATGATTTGAAATATGTAAAAATAGAACAGATACTGGTCGATTAAATAATTTTCGAGAGGATTTTGAAAACAAATTGAGCGGTCATAATGTTAATGCAATTCAAGATATAAATAGATATGTAGATTAAGGGGAATGATATGGTAGTAAACAATAATTAAAATTAGAAAGTTTGTAGTTAATAGTATTTAAAAATATGGAAAGATTTTGTATGTAATAACTTAAAAATTTTATAGATAATTAGCTATTATTAATTAAAAATATATAAATAGAAAATATATATATATACATGAATGTGTAAGTGATATATTAATATAAAAATTATTTATTTTTTTACTATCATTACACTTAATTTGTTTTTAATTCTTTAATTTATATTTATTTTTTATTAATTTTATTATTATTGTTATTATTTATTATATATATATATATATATATATTAAAAATAAATGTACAACGTTAAATTACCACAAATTAAAATCATTTATACTGGCAAACAGCTGTTTCAAAGCCCTTAAGCTCCATCTTCAGTGCCAATTCAAAAGGTAAAAACGAATAAAAACTCCTAAGCCATGACAGCTTGCCTGCCATCCCTCGCCCGCGCCCAGATGAAATGGCGCTGAACTTTTCAAAACAACAGCGGAGACGAGGAAACACATGTGACAGAGAGACCAATAGGAACACTCCGCCGACCGGGAAAGTTTAAGTGTTTGCCTTTCGTTTTTACCTTTTGAATTGGCACTGAAGATGGAGCTTAAGGGCTTTGAAACAGCTGTTTGCCAGTATAAATGATTTTAATTTGTGATAATTTAACGTTGTACATTTATTTTTAATATAATGGCACAAAGTTTTAATCCACCTTTTAGATATATATACGTATTCGCTTGTAATTTCCTTTAACTCTTCTGACTCTGTTTTTATTCAATTTCCTTCATAATTTTTCTTCTGCGTTCTTCTGATTGAGCTCTTGTGCGATTGGCTTGTGTAATGCCTTCTGTTTTCCTATTGGTTGTTTTCCTATTGGCTGCTTTCTTTAACATGTCCCTTTTCCTTCCATTGCCTTTCAGTCTTGCTCCTGCCTTGTAAATGGTGGCACTTCTTTTTTACACATGAAGAAAAAAGAAAAAGTTATTTCGAAAGGCCTAGCGCATTTCTTATTTTTATGGTGTTATTAGAGAGTTATTATTATTATTTTTAAATAAAACGTATTAAATTATTTTACTTTTAAAAGCTTTTAGTTTATGGGATCGTATTAATTTTTTTTTTTAATATTGCAGGTTTATTACCGGAATGGCTGACAAAAAGGTTTAAATTTGGAATTTTACCCTCAATCGATTTTTTCAAAAGCGTTATTTTACAAGTCATCAAAGAACGAAAAGAAACGGGAAAAGTGAGTCTCGAATGTTTTCGTTTTATTACAGTACTTTTAAATTCAGCTTTTGTCAGTTAGATCACAATATGTCTAGAATAAATTACTTTTAAAATTGTATTTTTCTATTCATTTTTATATCACGAACATACAGTGTGTCTGTAAATGAATTGAACGTTTTTAAAGTTTAATAAGAGTTAAACGTTGACATCTATTGAAGTTATTCTTGCAGGGAGTCATGTGCGAATACGGGAATTTATTTTCTACTATTCCTTGCTTTAGTCTCAAATACCATAGTGAGAGGGCGCTGCATTGTCTTAAACTGCAGTACTGCTGAAAATAAACTTTCAATTTCAGAACGCAAAAGACTCATTGGAGCGTCAAAAGCTAAACAGGATGTAATTTAAAAGGTGAATCAACTTTCATCCAATTTTATAAATTAGTTTGAGAGATCTTACAATTTCAAATGGCGCTGCGTCATCTATCGGTGATATTTGGAACTAAAATGAAGAAGCTTTTAAAATAATTTCCCGATTTCACGCTTATATCTCTTACAAGAATAGCTTCAATTGCTGTCACAGTTTACTTGTTACCTTAAATCTGTTTAGTTCATTTTTGGACACCCTGTATATCTATAGTAATAAAAGAAAGTTTAGCTCTGTGTATGTGTGTGTGTGTGCGTGTGTTTGTCTGCGATGGCCAGCAAAATCTAGCCCACCTAGAAACCTGAAAATTTAGATTTAGGTAGTCCAAACCCTCTCCTGCTGCAGAATTTTAATATTTTAATTACTTATTGAAATAGTAATTAAATTGCACAAAGAACTCTCATCAAAAATACGCTTTTTTTTCTTCGGTTGATTGGTTGTATAGAATCTTCACAGAAGACATTAAATAAACCAGAGTAACGATGCATAAATAAAGACTTATAACAAAATAGTGTCAATATGGATTGCAGCTACCGGCGTACAGCCAAGCTAATGTAGCGCCACCTGCTCACGGCAAATTACGCAGACTGTTTGAAACATTTTCCAGGCACGTTTTTCTTCATGATAATTAGCTGGGTTTAAGGCTTTTTATTTAAAACAGGGCATATATTATTATGATAGAGATAATTAATACAGAAAACTTTATTTAACAGATTATTTGTCATATTTGCGGGAATGGAGAGGGGTAAGGATCTAATTACATATAAAAAATTTAACATTTTTAGCTTCACCCGTAGCGTTTAATTGCTGTTTTATATACAGAATACCGCTATTTTAAATCTCAGCTAATAATGTTCCGAACTTCTCCATTTAGTTCCATTTTTACTAAATTATCGTAAAAATCAGCATTCATAGCTTCAAGGCGTATTTCTTGAAAGCAGTTACCAGTATTTCCGAATAATAGTCTAAGCCAAATTTCAAATTAACTTCCTGGCTTAACCAAATGAATCAATCTTTAAAAATGTACAGTGATCCTCCTAATTAGTTATTTGCATTCCCTCCCCCCCCCCGGCACCTCCTTCAATGTTCTCTAACTATGTACCGTTTCCATATCTCCGCAACTGCCTTTCCGATTTCGACGCTAGTGTTTCCAAACATTATAATTAACTTAATAGTCACCCTCTATAATATTAAACTAAATTTTTGAGTAGGGGTTACCACTATTGCCGAATAATAGTTTAAGCCATTTTTGTAATTAAGTTCCTAGCTTAATCAAACGAACGAATTTTCAAAGACGCAGAGTGGTCCTCCTAATCAGTCATTTGCTGAAAGGCTCTTGAACATCCCCTTACCCCCGGTTGCTTCTTCAAGGTTTGTTTCTCTAACTATACCCGTTTCCATATCTCCGCAACTATCTTTCCGATTTTAACGCAAGTGATTACAAACATTATAATTAACTTCATAGTCACCCTCTATAACATTAAAGTAAATTTATGAGTAGCGGTTACCACTATTTCTGAATAATAGTTTAAGCCAAATTTATAATTAAGTTCCTAGCTTAACCAAGCGAACGAATTTCTAAAGATGCATAATGGTCCTCCTAATTAGTCATTTGCTGAAGGGCACTTGAACATCCCCTACCCCCGGCCCCTCTTTTAATGTTTTTTCTCTAACTATATACCGTTTCCATATCTCCGCAACTATTTTTCCGATTTCAAAGCAAGTGTTTCCAAACATTATAATTAACTTAATAGTCACCCTCTATAATATTAAACTAAATTTATGAGTAGCGGTTACCACTATTTCCGAATAATAGTTTAAGCCAAATTTGTAATTAAGTTCCTAGCTTAAGCAAACGAACGAATTTTTAAAGATGCATCGTGGTCCTCCTAATTAGTAATTTGCCGAAGGGCACTTGAACATCCCCTTCCCTCCCGGCACCTCCTTCAATGTTTTTTCTCTAACTAAGTACCGTTTCCATATATCCGCAACTATCTTTTCGATTTCAACGCAAGTGATTCCAAACATTATAATTAACTTAATAGTCACCCTCTATAATATTAAACTAAACTAATGAGTAGCGGTTACCACTATTTCCGAGTAATAGTTTAAGCCAAATTTGTAATTAAATTCCCAGCTTAAGCAAACGAACGAATTTTTAAAGATGCATAATGGCCCTCCAAATTAGTCATTTTCTGAAGGACACTAGAACATCCCCTCTACCCCAGCACCTTCCTCATGTTTATTTTCTCTAACTGTGCCTTATTTCAATAACTCGGCTAATAATGTTCCCATCTTCTCCAAACCAGCTCAATTTTGTTGCACGCCTACTATACAGTGCCGTAGGCATCGGGGATCTGTGCCAGAGGTTCATTCGGAAAGAGGTTTGTTTAGAACAGAATGCTTCCTTAGCGATGGAAGAGGGAAATAAAAGATTTTCCGGAGCGTACAAGCATGCCCGGTATACGGTGTCGAAGCCATTGGAAACCGTGGCCAGAGTTTCGTGTTTCAACAGATTTAAGTTTATTACACGGGCTAAGGCAACGTCGGGAGGGTCAGCTAGTTTTTAAATAAAGTGTTATTACTTTACAGAACACCCTGTAATTTTCTTTATAAAAAAATCTTTAAAAATTTCCAAACGAAACAATACAGTTTTATTTTGATGATTTATAAAAAAAAATTTCCCTGGAATGATTTTATTTTGTAAAATAAAAGACAAAGCAGCTTAGGGAATTCTTTCAAGAGGCTGAATTTATTTTGGCAAAAATAATTTCAGTATATAAATGGATATTTTAAAATGAGACAGATAGAAAAGCAACAAAGAAATGCTTTACGTATTTTGATTAATTTGAAAATGTTCAGCTAATACGAATAGTTTTTTAATTATCATTCGTATACCCTATTCCATTAAATCGAGGGTTATTTGATAAAATATTCAAAATATAAATAATTGTATATAAGTTTTAAAAAATTTAAATCTATATTTTATATATTTTTTAGAATTCGCAAACCGTTTAACTCCAAGTATTTTAATTTTTTGTAGAAATATGATGATATGCTTCAGTTGCTCCTTGATGCCAAAGATGAATTTGAAAACGAGAAGTCAAAAGAAGTAGTTAATACCGAAGAACAGGAAGATGAAACCGATCAATTTGGAAGTGTAACAAATACTGAAATGTCACAGCAAATTAAATATAAATGTATGTGGAATGGTTTTATAAAAATTATAATTGCTAAAAAAATCATTAGATTATATGTTATAGTGATAGGTTTTATTGTCTAGTATCAATGAAGGCTTATTTAATTTATACCAAATAAATTAATATTAGAGGAAAAAATTATTAAAATTTTTCTCTTGTACGATTTTACAATTTAATATGTGTATTAAAAAAAAGGAGTAAATGAGTAATGAGATTTGAAAAATAGAAAAACCTTTACTTGCATAGAATCTTTAGAATCCTTAAGACTGTACCTTAATGTCTAACGTATAATCCGCGGATTAAACCAACGTGATTATAACAAGAAATTTTATTTAGTTATTGAAGTCAAATATATATCGCGATCTAGTAAGTTGATTTTTATATAATAAAATTTCTGGGTCTAAACATAGTTGTTTGATCCGTTGATTATATACCGGAAATTACGACAATCATTTTGTAATACATTAAGTACCTAAATGTCCTCTGAGCTTGCCTGTTATGGCTGCTGTTAAATCCAAATTCGGTATTTTCTGATACATTCACGAAAGAATATTCATACATAAACCCGTCAAACTTCAAGATATTCATATTACATAGATTCAAACAAAAATTTTCATTTCCTTGGATGGGTCTTTCAGAAATGCTGTCAAATTTAGCATTTTGAATAAATTTTTGGGATAACAGATACAGATAAATATTCAATCGTCTATAATCATAAACATACCTCATTAAAAAGAAAAAAAACATTGTTCTATTCCCATTTACATCTGGATAATATTGTCTAAAAATTTTATGCTGACAGGAATGAAAATGAGTTTGTGAATGGTTTAGAAAGACTTGCGCTTTTGGGCGTAGAAAAAAAATGAGAAGACGGAAGATAACAAGATATTTTTCATATTTGTCTATAAGTATGTACACATTTTTAAAAAATATTTTATTACTCATCTTAGCTTCAGTTCAATCCTTGTTTGCCGCAGGACGTCCATATGACGACAATGCGTAATCAAACTCCTTTCATCCACACAATCAGTATGTTTCTGAATAACAATCTCAAAAGTCGTCCAATCACCCTCAAACTGTTAAGTGTTTGTATGCAAGCATTTGATTAGGTTAAATTAATCTATTAAAATATATACAGATTGCACACTTACTCCTACAGTGTTACAATACAAAAAATGGATTTTTTTAAGAAAAGCGAAACGCTTTCTCAAGCTTAAAGATGTGTATCCTGCGACAGACAATTTTTTGGACGTTTTTGGCTTTTTAATCTGCTTTTCAAAGGTCCAAAACCAACTTCAATGTTTCACAAGTAAATAATAGTCCTTTCCAATATCTGCCCCACCAGTGGCTGAGACGTTCTGCTCTCAAAGCTGGTAGACGAGAACGAGAGGTGCTGGGTTCAAACCCCTGTCGTGCTCGTTGACCTAACCGTTCGGAGTTTTACGTGGTTTTCTTCGAACCTTGCCGTGAATACGGGTTAGAATCCCTTAGAAAGACCCCCACGGAGGGCACCCCCTAGGGCCTATATCCCTCGAGTCGAATAATTGGCCGTCATAAATCAACCAACCTTTCCAATATCTTGCGTGTAATAGAGTATTATATCCCCTAAATTCAGCTGAAATAAATTTGCTATTTTTTGCTATACAAGTGATTTATCGTACATTGATTTATACGGAAAACAAACATGATTTTTTTCGTAAATGAATTCAATGTGAAATTTACTTCTAAGTGATCTTGTTTGCACTCTAAATATTTCAATTTCTAACATCATCATCTTCGTAGTCACAAACATTTCTTGATCAATATACTTTATTATCGATAGTGCAGTTGTTTTTAAAAAATTCGAATTTTAACCCTTTCGAAAATAGCGGCGAACGCAGGTCCCATCGTGCCTCACGGAGACGATTTTTTTTCTTCGTTAGAAGTAACTAAACGTCCGTATTTCAACACAATCTTTTTAGAGAATCTTGGTAGATCAGATTTAACACACCTACAAAAATTTCGAAACATTCGGACGTGCAGAAGTATTTTAAAAACAAAATCTGAGAATTTTTCGAAAGAAAACGCTAAAAAGCGGTGTGTTTCGGCATGGCTTCACTCGGCTTCGACGCATGTTTTCAGAACTAAATATGAACATTTTTTTTTTCACGAAAAAATAGACCTTGGATACAGTTCTATTTATAACTTGTTAAAATTTCAGAGAGTTTGGAAGATCAGAACTATTTTTTTTATTGTTATGTTAAAGGATGCCGATGCGGAAAAAAAAAAGAAAATAGAAGAAAACATATTTCTTTTACAACTAAACTGCTCAAAACAATTAAAGGATATTTGAAGTTTTATATAAAATAAAGATATAAACGAAATTTTTTTTGCCGAAAATAGAAGAAGAGAATCACAAATGCAAATTTTTCTGGTTTTCAAACTGTGGAGTATGCAAATTTTGAGTTCGACGTCAAAAACGTCGCTTCAGCGGCAGCGAATGAAATTTGACTTTCAACTGGATAAAAGAGAATGAAGACAAGGATGATCGGCATTCAGTGATTGCTTTGTTTCGATGAGTACGATGTCTCAGCGAAGTCATTTGACAGATTCAGAAGCTTGGAGAATTGTTGGTAGGTTAGAAGGGGGCCAAACTCAAGCCGAAGTAGCGCAAGCCATTGGAGTGTCACAAAGTGTCATTTCCAGGATCTGGAACCGTTTTTAGAGAGTGGATGTGCAGGCCGAAGACCAGGGCAAGGTCGTAGACGGGCAACAACGCCCAATGAAGATCGGTATTTAGCGTTAACAGCTCGGAGACACCGAAACATGAACGCTACTCTTCTCCAACAACACCTTCGCTCGGCTACAGGCACCACGATTTCAACTCAGACTGTCCGAAACCGGCTCCATGCTGTAGGTCTGTATGCTCGCCGACCGATGGTATGTGTTAGATTAACATCAAGGCATCGTCGCGACCGCAGGGAGTGGGCAACCGAGCATGTCAACTGGAGGAGAAATGAATGGAGCAATATTCTGTTTTCTGACGAGTCCCGTTTTTCTGTGCATCCGGATAATAGGCGTATTTTCATCTGGAAGGACCGTGGCAGTAGGAATAATCCTGCGTTCGTGCACGAAAGTGTCAGATTTGGCGGTGGAGGAGTGTTGGTGTATGGTGGCATCTCCATTGACGGGCGCACTGACCTCTACATCATTCGAGATGGAGCTCTGACTGGTCGCCGATATAGGGATGAGATCCTCAGACCTATTGTAGTCCCTTACGCTGCAGCAATCGGAGTTAACTTCATTTTAATGGACGATAACTGCAGGCCACATCGTGCAAACCTGGTGGAGGATTTCCTTTTCGAGGAAGGAATCGTTCGAATGGAATGGCCAGCGTGTTCTCCAGACATGAATCCAATCGAGCACATTTGGGACGCTCTAGGAAGACGAGTTTCTGGCCGCCAACAACCCCCACAAACTCTCCAAGAACTGGAAAGAGCTCTTCTGGAAGAGTGGGGCAGAATACCCCAATTCGTCATTAATAGCCTCATTGAGTCCATGCCTCAAAGGTGTTCAACGTTGCCGGCCGCCCGTGGAAACCATACCCCCTACTGAAAATGATTTTCTTTGAAGAAAACACCTTTTCTTATTCTTTTTTCTCATATGCACAAATTGTGTTTTTTTCCTTTTGTACACAAATGCGCAATAAAATGCATTTTTTTCTGCCAAACATGTGTAATTTATTCTCATATAACCTACTATGTCTGTCGACCATGTATCAATCAGCTAAAAAGTTTCCCAGATACAAAATCCACCTAAAACTGCAATATCCTTTAATTGTTTTGAGCAGTGTATATCAGAATATTTTTTCACAAAAGTTTTACACGGTCTGTAAAACTGTTATAATTATAACCGATAAAAATTTCAAAGCGTTCGGATATCAAGAACTTTTTCTTTTTAAACTATGAAACGACTCTACGTGAAAAAAACAAATAAGAAAATATCTTTTTACGAGCACTTTTACCACTAAATATCAATATTTTTTCGTGAATTTTTTATTTAAAAATGTAATTTCATACAAATTTCATGCAAACTTGAGAGTGGTTTAAATCTATTATCACGTACCCGGCAACGCCGGGCGGGTCAGCTAGTATATAAAAAAATAAAATACAATAAAAAAATCTAAATCCATAAAAAAATATCATATTTTCGTTATAACTTGATTAAAAAAAATGTTTTTAGGTATAGTATGTAGAGAATTTAATTTCCTTTATTTAAAAAGAAAAACAAAAAAAATTAAATTCGTTACCTTGTTTCAAAGTTATCGAGGCAAAACCACTGAAAAACAGCTGGAGATAATTGAGTTTTGCTTTCGCATGTATCGCTGGTGTATGCGGCTCACTTTTCTGGATCGTACGACCGTAATTATAAAAATTTCCTATTCGACCAACAGTACGATATTCTTAAATGTTTAAATATTATAAAAATAATAATAATAAGTAAATACATTTTTTCGTTATCTCAAATCTTTCTGGCCCAATTAAGAAAGCTTTTATGCAGTAGAGCAGAGTGTTTTGAGTGCTGCTGACAATTCAAAAATATTATGCACCCCGTTAGTGACAACTCGCTACTTATGAGCTGCTATAAATCTAAGTTTATTCATTTAAAAAGCAAATTTATTTATTTCAAAATTATAACAGCATTTGTTATATTATATAGAAAAATATTTTCTAAAGTAAAAAGAAAAACATATAGAAGAACAAGGATGCATATGCAAAGCTGCAAAGTCTCCAGGTATTTTTATACCAGTATTTTCGTGTTGGAAATTTTGATTTATTTAATCGGAAAATTGTGCGATTAAATCAAACAAATTTCCTGGATGAAAATACTGGTATTGAAAAATCTTGAAGTTATGCAGCTCTGCCCATTGCTTAAGCACAAAGCCAAATCAATACGAAAAATTGGGTGTACATTCTGTACTTTAAATGTACAGTGACACATACATGGCAGGTAAGAAGTGTACGGTAGAACGGTAGTACGGTAAGAATTGAGAAATTTATGGATATTTGTCTGAAATTGTCCGTAGGTTACAGTCTTACATGCCTCTTCACGACTATTCGTGCGGTTCTGATATTATTTGAAGTTTATGTTATACATTTATAATTACGCGTTTCGACATGTTCCAGAGACAATCATTAGGGCTAAATTTACCAAGAACACAATAAGCCTGGCTCAGCCCAATAAGCACAGTACATTTCTGAGACAGCCTTCCAATGTATATCGTAAAAAATTATATAAAAACACTTTTGTGATTCAATACGTTATATGCAACAATTTATCATGCAAAAACATAAGCAATTTTGAACAATAAAAATTTTAGAGACGGGTAACCCTTATCATACATGAATTTAAAAATTAGGAAAATAAACCTGCGTCCGATTTCTTAACATTTAACTGCTATTAGTCGTCTCACAGACCACGGTTTATATCTAATTCTACATTTTAACTTGTCACTTTCAGTTTAACTACAGATACTAGTGAGACTTTGTTTCATTTGGTCTATCGCTAAAGACATCTATAAAAGTGAATCTTGATTATAATAATCCTGTACATAAATTTTTGTATAGAGACAGTATTTTATAAGTTAATCGAGCCTATTATTCATCTTTCAATCAAGCGGTCTCAGAAATCGCTCAAGGTAGTATGCAACATTTTCTGCGACAGTAGTTAAAGGTTAAAGTGTTTGTGTTCTTTGTTTAGATTGTTGTAAAAATTAAATTCACCCATTTTTAGGTGCGTTCGTAATTATATAAATACGTATAGCACCTATAGTCGTCGTCTGATCCGTCCGTCCGTCTGTCCGCATGTAACAGCGCAAAACTACAAAACCAAATGATTTGTAATTTAAGATATATTATCTTTGCAGAATTTTGTCAAGACATTTCAAATTTTATGAAAATCGAGTCAAAACTTTAGAAGATATAAATAAAAATATTTATTAAGAAATCTGATTTTTTTTTTTTTAAGAAATCGGTGCTTTCTTCTTATAGGAGTTTCCGAGATTTAATCGTCAAGCGACCGATATACTTATTTTACTACAGAAATTAATCTGCAGCCGATATAATTCATTTCACAGAATTAAAAATCATCAAGATCTGAATATTTATATAACTATGTATAGTATGAACGCACCTCGTTTGTCACGTTTGACGTACAATTTCCAACTTGTTTACCTAAAACTGGACAAAACATATGAATTTTTTGTATTCGTACGCGTTAAATTGTGAAACCTTTTTCAAGAAATGTACTGATTTTGCTGATATTCAATAATTTCCATTCCGTTTCAGCGATGTCGGAAAATGAACTCATTGCACAATGCATCCTGTTTCTCATAGTTGGCTATGGAACAACTGCTTCTACACTTTCTTTTATGGCGTACTCCCTCGCTGTAAACACAGAATGCCAAAAAAAATTGATTGCAGAAATTGACGAAGTTTTTGAAAAACAGGTACAAATTTCGTGTACATTCTTTTCAAACTCTCTAAATAACTCCGCCCTTTTCGTTTTTTTTTTTTTTCAATTTAATCCAACGGGGCCCATGGACCGCACGCTGCCATCGAGTTCACTTCATTCGACCCGGTAAATCGGGACAAGTGTCTCGCGACATTATGTGACCATACTTAGATTCATGCCCCTTTACATCTTTAAATATGATTTGCTTAAAAATATATATATTTGATAATATTGCACTGAAATGAAACTTGAAATATTAAAAGACGCTTTAATGTAAAATGTTAAGCACATTTTATCGTACTTAAATAAGTATTTTTTATTAATAGAAATAGATCTAATTGTTATTAACATCAAAATTAACTTTTATTAAAATGTTCCATGCATTCTGAAATGGAATATTTAAGTAAGTATTTTATTTTAAAAATAAAAATAAATCTTTAATTGTTATTAACAACAAAATTTACTGTTATTAAAAATATTCCAATAACATGAAAAATACATATAATGCAAACTATAAAATATTTAAATATAAAAGTTGAAAATAAAACTGAAATAGAATATATCACCGATAAAACATTTATAAAAAAAAAAAAAAAAAAAAAAAAAAAAACATGAAATAGAATATTTTAACCGATAAAACATTTTTAAATAAAGATCTAGGTTAAATAAAGATCTAGGAGAACAGTTGGGAATAAAAAGAAGGACGGGAGATTCGAACGCATTGTATCTCGACGCAAATGCATAGCTCTAACCAATCAACCACCAAGCACATAGCCGTTAAAATAAGTAGGCAAATCTGTGATCTGAAGCAGGAATCTAAGCATGGTCACGTGATGTCAGCTGCGAGATACTAGTTAGCTCGGTGAGGTTGCCATTTATTATCTACTAGGATGAAGTCATTGTCAATGGACTCCATATAGTTCTAACATGCAGGGGTCGCAACGTCTTATATTTTTCTATATATATGCTATTACTATTTCCTGAATAACAGACGGAAAAGGTTTTTCTTTACTTATAGTTCCTTTGTTTTCTTTATATAATACATTTTTATCTGTATATTCATATCAAATAATGCTAAAGTTTTGAAATTTTTCTATAGATTGTGCATAATAAATGTTTTACAGTGTGCTTTATACAATGTGTGTTCAAACATTAATAAAATGGTGTATGCACGTAACACACTATATTATTTTTATTCTAGAGGGAACTGAATTATGATGCTATTCGAGATATGAAATATTTAGACTGTGTTACATCAGAAACACTAAGAATGTACCCTGCAGCTATTCAGTAAGAAAAATTTATTTATAACATTAAAGAAAAGATCAAAGCTCGTTTTACAAAAATAACAAACTGGTCTTCAAATGTAAAAAATAAAATCGACATCCAAGAACGGCACAAGCTGTCTGAAAGATGTTAAAAATAATTAATCATAATAATCACTCAAGCGTGCTGGTTGGGAGAGCATAATAATATATAGAAATCAACATTCTTGAATGAAATCTGGTAATTCATGATTGTTGAAGGAATTGGAGAAATGCAGTAAATATCATTTCTTGTTACGAGATTCTGGTGTATTTCAGGTAAAATAATACTAACGATTTGTCTTTTCCTTGGTTTAATATACGAACACATAACACGCAGACAGACACATCAAACACTAAATAGATATTAAACATTAATTAAAATATTCTAGAATAAATTTTAGGAAGCGACATTTTGCTTCCATTTCGATCCGAGCACCTCATGATACAGAAATTAATTCTCTTCTGTCACAGAGGGGACTCCCCGGTAGACAGACAGTCGGCGCCAATCTCCGCCGCTCACGTGATTTGCAACACACTGCCCCACCATGAACATAGGGGTGTTCATCACTAAACATATATATATAACAATACAAATTAAATGAAATACAATCATTAAATAATAATACAAGTTATACAAATTAAATCAAATACAAATATAGAATAATAATAAAATTATACATACTTCAAGGCTAATTTAAAAAAAGAGAGAGTTCAACACTGATTCAACTAAATAAAGGAAGAAGAAAATTTATATTAAAGTCCAGTTATTAAAGTTCAAATTTTTTCTCAGTCCATTATAGTTCAAGATTGAAAAGCAGTTGTACAGGTCTGTTCAATATGGACTTTTCAGTCTTAATTTTACAGGCTCTCACCTTGCCATCTCTTCCAGGAAATATTTCTATAATTTTACCTAAACTCCAGAAATTTCTGGGTAATTTATCATCTTTAATTAAAACAACATCATTTATTTTAAATTGGGGAAGATTGGTTTTATTTAAACTTTGGTGGGCTGACCTCAAATTTAATAAGTATTCATTCTTCCATCTAGACCAAAACAGCCGCATCAATTTTTCCCGATAGTTAAAGGCTTTAAACAATTCTTTCCTAGAAGAGAAATTAGAGTCAAG